>OX419696.1:4783974-7183974 GCA_948474745.1 Oligia latruncula
TGTAGATACAGATGCAACAATGTTATTACTTATTTTAAGGCACTACAGCGACCCGCCCCAGTTCTACACGATTTTTACGACTTGAAAAAACATCTTGATATAATTATATGTAATTTTAATGTATTAAAAAAAAACTCTAAATGATAGTGAAAAAACACATTAAAATCCGTCGCGTAGTTTAGACGAACGACACAGATAGACACAAAAGCAACTTTAATTTACCTATAATATTTATAGATATAGAAAATAAATGATCCGAAACGGTTACCCAATTGTAGCCAAGTACGAGTAGCTATACAAAGTCAAATCATTTATTTCGAATAGCGGCCCTTTCGAACGTCAAAATTTACAAAAAAATATATTTGATTCTATATTTGCTCCTTCCAAAAGATAGTTTCGTATGGAGAAGAATGAGTAATAAACTCCGCCGTTACTTTAACAAAATTTGTAAAGACAATGTAACTAGAATTAAATTACCAAACCACAACAGGTAAAAAGAATTACAGGTAAATTAATTATGAGATACACACACACGGTACACGGTGTGGTGTTCACATTATGTACAAATATTGTAAAAGTAGATGATTTTCCAAAAAGTTTAGCAATTGTGAATTACTAAGTAGAATTAAAATATAATAAAATTTTAGCAATTGTGAATTACTAGTAGTTAAAAAATGTTAGGGTGATTATTTGGTCCAGTGACTTAGCTACCTAAAGTCACTGGACCAAATAATCACCCTTACATTTTTTTACTGAAAATCAATCGTGTGTCTGTAGCCTAAAGCGTCGTCTGGCAGTTCCAAGCACCATTATACGGCAAAGTATACACGTAACAATATTCCGAGGCAAACCCTAAGAGGCTATTTGTTATAATAGATTCTTTTGCGAAGAAAATGCATGCTTTAAAATTTCAAGGGAACGTATTTCGTATATGGATTTTGTTTCTTTATTCTTGTTAGACTTTGAGCTTTGGTATCTAGCTTGTAATGGTTTGAATTTTTGTAATGTTCTATGTATATTTTATCAGAAGAAGAAGTAGTGACAGAAAAAGATGTAATGACGAAAATTTTAAAGAGTATGCTTAGATGGTTTGGTCATGTTGAGAGGTTGAGTGAAAGGCGACTTACAAAAGGTATTTGCAAGGCAGATGTAAATAGAAACGCCAGGAAAGGAACACCCTAGAAGGAAGGAAGTGACCTTAATAATAACCAGCGCTGGGGCTCTGTCTCGTATAGGGTCTTAGCATTATGCTGAGCGGCCATCGCTCGGCATAATGCATTTGCGTAGATGTGACGCATACTTTCTCCCAAAATTTTGTTTGTGTTTTTATTTTTATGCGTCATGTTTGCCGCAAATAAACGTATTTTGTTTCTTCTTCTTTTTCTTTTCTTTTAATAAAGATGTTGTTCAGAAAGATCAGGTGCGTAGTAATCGCAACCGGCGTGCGAGTATATAAACCATAAACGGAGAACAAGGAGAATGTAAGAATCGTAGTTGGTCGCGTTCTATAGTTTCTGCTAGGGAATTGAAAACGAAATGAATTTCGTTCCGTTACCACTAATGTTATCGTATAACTGTTACATTCCAAAATTTGTAACGATACTAAAACCTAAAAATATCAATAACGTTACAGAAAAAAACGTTGTAGAATATCATTTTCGTAGATCAATATTATAAGGTAACAGTAACATTAAGCTTATCCGCTTGTAATAACGTTACAGGTGAAACGTTACAGATTCATTTGTAACGTTATTCTTCATACTTTTTCGTCTTTTGACGTGACAACGTCTTAAATTAGGTTGCGGCTGGGAGTCACTTATGAAAAAGTGTAACGCTCGGTAACGTTACGATGAGTCACCGAACGAGAGAGAGGCCCGCCGAATGCCTTGCGTCTCTCTCCCACTCAACTATTCTACCGAGAAAAAGACGTTGTCACGTAAAATCTTCGCCCGTAAAACCGACTTTACAGGCAACCATTTTTTTTTTTTCGTCATATTTTATGTCATGAAGCTGGCAAAGCTGAGTATCGAAATGAATAACGTTATTATATCGTTATACTAATAACGACATATTTATAGTGAACAGTTTAAGATTTCGTTCCGTTTATCAGTATCGTATAGCCAAGGAATTAATTTTGTTACGATCCTGGTGGAACGGTACAAATTATCGGTACCGGAATTACGCGTAACGTTATTTTGAGTAAAGTTTCAAGTCCCTGGTTTCTGCATGCCTATTATGCCCATGGGAAGAAGTGGTAAGTTTATCTATGTATGTATCGAATTTATTGACCGTGCGTTTCCCGGATATCTTCTTGGTATATCGGTGTCCTCTAATGACAGCTAAATTATAATTTATCCAATCATCCAAACGAATGCGCCTTTACAGTCCGTTTTTCATAGTTAATTCACCTCCGACAATAGCCACTAACATCAGCCTTATTGTAACGAGAATATAGATTACCATTATTGACAGACTTGTCAGTGAAAGCAACCCAACCACAACCTTATAAGGATGCGAATAAAGATCACTGTGATTTGTACAGTGATACAAAATCAGAAGTAAAACAATTATTCATAAGGACTGTAATTCCACAGTCTATATGTAATATTGACTTATAAGGATTATGGGATGCATGAAGAAGCCTCCTCATGTAGCGCAGTTTGTTCCCCCAGTTACTCAACTGAACCGAGCGTTCGGCGCATCCTAGACAGTCACACCCTTACTTGACTGGCCAATTCATCCCTTGCGGTGGTAGGGCTAACGCCCGCCTGGTTTGCGACCACCCTCCCACCGGAGTCAAGCTGCCTGCTGTGTTTCGTCGATACGTGGGAGTTCCAATGCCTTAAGCTATCTTCTGGGCACGCTCGTTCCATCGTAGACCCCATCCATAGCTTTCCATCCGGCGTGATCAAGGTCAATAACGGTCCCATTCAGCAATAAAAAAAAAAAGCTATTGGAGACTCCTTTTATCAGATTGTCTGTTCAAGAAAGGATTTTGACTCTTTTGTTCCCAAAAATGTAAGCAAAACTGTAAAACTAAATTAATGAGTACCTACCTATATGTTACTTAAACATGATCCTTACTTAGCCTAAAGATATGAAAATGAAATAATGAGTAAATAATTAACCGACACGATGTTCAACATCATCTGCCTAGCCTTTTCCCATCTATGTAGGCTCGGCTTCCAGTCTAACCGGATACAGCTGAATACCAGTATTTTACATGGAGCGACTGCCTACCTGATCTTCACAACCCAGTTACCTACTGGGTAATACGATACTCCTTGGTAAGACTGGTTGTCAGACTTTCGGGCTTCTGACGACTGGTAACGACTGTCAAAGATCCACGAAATGAATAAAACAATTAACCGATATTGGCGCCGATTCTGTTGTTCACAAACTAAACTAAATTTAAGTTCAGGCATCTTTTTCCTTCTATTTCATTAAGACAAGGACAGAAGATAAATATTAGTTTAGCCCTGTCAAATTAAGATACTCCATAGCAAGTTTAGACGTGATTAAAAACATGGCTACTAAAAATACGTCAATTTACGTTAGGTGCTGTCTAATTTGACAGGACTAAACTAATATTTATCTTCTGTCCTTTTCATATTGAAATGGAAAGAAAAAGACGTACTGAACTTAAATTTAGTTTAGTTTGTGAACAAGGGAATCGGCGCCATTGTCTTTCTTAAAAAAATGTGATTATCATTACATTTTCTAAGTGCAGACCGGCAGCGCGGGGCGGGGAGCGGCGCGGGTACGGTCTGCCTATCTGCAGTTGAGCGCGGCTGCGTTCTGTGTGCCACATATAATGACGAGCTATGGCGTGAGTTGCCCGCGCGCTCCCCGTGCCGAGCCCGCCCCGCGCCCGCGCTGCCAGTCTGGCCAAGCACTTAAAGAAATGAAGTAAACACTTCTTCATCCTATCCTATAAATAATGATAAAAGACATTCATTATAATGAAACATTTTTAACGTTAATTTCTACCTGTAAACTGTCACGGAGCCTAAAAGGCCATTTTTATGTAAAGACTTCTAATTATAGGCGTCTTCACATAAAAATGGCCTTTTCAATAATTAACGAATTCCTTCCGGGAGGTCAATTAGCGATGGCTTGATCAAAAACAACGCGAAAAGAATATAAATTAAAACAATAGACAGGATAATTATTATGATCTCGAAATTAAAAGCATTCACATCAGACGAAGCATTTTTTTTTTTTAGCATATTTTTTAAGAATATTTGATTAATATCGAAACATTGTATTATGCAAAGATGATTGACCATAGATACATTTCAATTGTAAGGTCAATAGCATCGCAAAGTTAATTAAAGTAAAATAAAACCTAAAAAGCCCGTGGCTAAATAATAACAGCCGCACAAGTCGATCGATCAGGTTAAGCTACGCTTTCCGCGGTTGGTTCGTGGATGGGTGACCATCTTTACATACCGAGACCACTCCGTGCCTCTGAAAGCACGTTAAGTCGTTGGTCCGGGCTGTCATTAGTGGATTTTTGACAGTTGTTACGGGTCGTCAGAAGCCCGAAAGTCTGACAACCAGTCTTACCAAGAGGTATCGTATTACCTAGTAACTGGGTTGTGGAGGTCAGTTATGCAGTCGCTTCTTGTAAAATACTGGTATTCAGCCGCATCCGGTTAGATTGGAAGTACCGACCCCAACATAGTTGGGAAAAGGCTAGGCGAATGGTGATGATGATTATTATTATATTAATACTAGCTTTTAAATTATGTAAATAGATTAAGATGCATTGCATAAAGAGATAAAGCCTTTAAAAGCATAACTAAATCTTTCAATTCCAAGGTAAATCTCAAATTCGGTGAACCGAATGAACTCTTGCTAGAAAACATACCAGGAGTTCATGTGAAGAAAGGAGATATCGTTTGTTAACTTTCTTGGTAAAAGACAGAAACGTTGTGACGTACCTGCCATCAAATATTACTAATCGCGTAATGGCTTCCAGAATGTTTGCACAAGAAAACTTGGATAATAACAAGACAAAGCTGAAAATGTTTCTTGTTTACCAATTCGAGAAAATGTCTTGGGCGTCTTTGCAGTTAATGTAATTAGATCTTCAGCTAATTAACAAAAGTGTATAGAGGTGGTGTCATCTATAACTACATATATAAAATTCAAAGTCCTGACTGACTGATGTATCAACGCACAGCCTAAACCGCTGGTCCTGAGACATGAAATTTGAAGGGTGTATTCTTTGTAAAAAGCAGATATCCACTAAGAAAGGGTTTTTCGAAATTCCACCCCTAAGAAGGTGAATGGGTGAAATTTCACGCGGACGAAATCACGGGCAGAAGCTAGTCACAGATAAAATTGATTGATCTAAGTCAGTAATAGTCGAAGAAAAGTTGCTTTGATAAGTGTATTGGTTTTAAACTTAATTATTTAACTAATTGTTGTTGACAAGATTTCGATCGATTTTTAAAGAATTTGGAGTAATATAGGCGTAATGAAATGAATTTTAATCAAATAATATTATGAAGATGCTGCTATGAGTGCCAGCTACTTTGAGAACGGTAAACTGATAAAAAAGTTACCCGAGTCCCTACAGAATCCAAATTCAGAGTACATTTGCCAAATCCAATGATGTCTCGCTTCCCATCTAGAAATAAATATACCTGAATTATTTATATCACGCATATTGCCTCTCTACCACTAACGTTCTTGATTAGCAAAGACGAAAGGAAAAAAAAAATGAACGGAAAACTCAAACATGAACATGAGACAGCGTTGCTTAATTTTTTGAATAAATAATAAGAACACTTTGAGTGGGAAGTGTAATGCTTTGAAATATTCAAGAATTCTGTGAACGGGGCGCTGTGCGGACTTGGCGACAGAGCGACTATGAATACAGTTGAAGTTGAAAGTATACTTTGAAAATATTGCGGTAGTGGAACTTTGAGAAAGTTCCTCGTGCTGACTAGCTTTGTAGTTGTTTTACAATTTATTGGGCGTGAATAAGCGTTTCATTACTGTATTAAAACTACAATAGTTTTTCTTCTACTGCATTCAAATAACATCAATTTTCCGTTTGTCTCTAGCCCCTTAGAGACTAGAATTCCGATAGATATACGACTATCATCAACACAAAAACTCAATCCATCAAAGTTACAGCAGAAAGCAATAAAATGTATTGCTGTCAGTGTACCAGTCCGAACACGGTTCTGTCGCAATGCGTGTCCGGTGTCCCGCGGGACGGTTTTGCCGTACGGTCTCGAGGTACACAAGTAGTGAGTAGTGTAGCGACCCCGAGTTTGATACAGTCAATCTAATGTGTTTTTGGTGGGGTTATAAAAATATGTGTGTTTAAGTTTGTTTGGTAAGAACGCATGCAGTATGTATGAGTAGATATACTGATAAGGGTTGATGAATCACGCATGAAAGGCTGACAATTAGTAACAAAGCAGAATTTATTATTTTGGTCAGGTGACGCATAACCGGAGACCTGTAACTAGGGCGATGATATATTGATTTATTATAACTTTATGCACAATATAAAATATACAAAGACGGACTTAAGGCTGGTTTTCCACCAGACATGAGCGAGGATGCGTAGCTAGGGATGTGTGTAAAACTAACCAATACCAAGGCTAACTTAGTTCAAGCTATGAAAAAGAAGCGATGTTATTGGTTGGTTTCACAGACATCCCTTGCTACGCATCCTCGCTCATCTCTGGTGGAAAACCAGCCTACTGCCTGAGGCATTTTCTACCAGTCAACCTTAGGCATTACCCTAAGGTTGACTGGTAGAAAATGCCTCAGAGACAAAAAATGGCAGGTGCACTCGGAAATAACTATAAAATACAAGAATACATAGATACACACATATTGTATTGATTATGAGTTTGATTAATGAAAGTAAAAGTAGCTAACGTATGTTAACGTATGTTAGTGGCAGTGACGGTATTATGCTTTGACACAACCATACCTACTTACTAAAAACATTTTAATACAAAGAGTGAATAAGCTCGTATGCAGTGTTTCCGCATTGAAGGCACTACAAGAACTTTCATTACGGATGTTTTATTTATTACCTCCATTAAAATTTTCAGCAAGAACTTTTTTTAATTTCTTACTTTTTTATTTAACCATTATGGCGTCAATGCACTTCAAACTCATAATAATAGAGGGGGGAAGAAGAGTGGTCTGTAACGATAATGTCTCAAGATACTTAAGCGTAATTTTCAAACTCACTCTAGTTGGGAATAGCTATTCGTATTTATAATTGATTCGCGTAAGGAATTATAAATAGGGTTTCGAAGTAATTTTTCCTGCAGCCAAGAATAAAAGTTAAATAAGAGAGTAGTAAGAGTAAGTCCTGTTTTCTTTTGAAGAAAGTTTAGAAATCATTTCTTTCTCGGTTAATATTTTTCCACTTCACAGTAAGTGTTTCTTGTAATGTCTAAGGGGTGCTAAACACTTGTTCGGGATTCCGCACAGCGGGGCAGGAAAATAGAATACAATATATTTCCACGCCAAAAGTTACGCGCATATCTGAGTCAAGATTAGCTTTAAGTACAAAAATAATGATATAACAGTTTCTGACATAGTCATAGTCCATCACAAATTTGGCATATTTTTAGTACGAAGTTCTTTAATGCGTCTTGCGGTAGGAGTAAACTGGTAGAAATCTTCACATAATATAAAAGCGTTATCAATAAGTAAAGCCCCCTGCATGCGACTTTGAGAGAAAGTTTTCATGCTTTTTGATGGTGATAAAGTCAACTGTGAGGACAAAATAAAAATCCAAGGCTGCGAAAATGTTCAAATATTTCAACATGGATGTCGTTTTCATGGTTTTTGATAGTGAGATCAAAATGAAAACCCAGATGGCGGCTTTAAAATTTTTTGTAATGAGTGTCGTTTTTATGGTTTTTAAGAGTGCTAAAGCCGACATCGAAATCAAAATGAAAATCTAAGATGGTGACGACTTTTAGTGCATTTAAAAACTTATACTGGATGGCTAAAAATGCGTATTAAATTAACACTTTCTCTCTCTGTCCCTTACTATTTATATACGAGTGTGTGCGACGAGGGGGTCCCCCGACCACACACGTTTTTTTTTAATTATGCACACAAAACTATTTTGCGACTAGTGTGCACACTGTATTACGCACTCAACATTAAAACAAAAGCCTGCAAATAATGAAAATGTTAACGATTATTACTAGGCTTTAAAAATATCGTATTCCATCAGACAATTTGACTACACATAAACAAGTAACGTCGCACTAAACCACATACTCCACATTAATATTCGTAAAAAGTATAATAACTCGGAATGGTACAACAAACTCAGTTATGAACAATTTTGTGGTTTCTTTCCATCTCTATCTATAATAAAGATATAGATAATGATAGAGGTCTATCATTTTTAGGGTTCCGTTGGCGTCCAAATGGCAAAAAACGGAACCCTTATGGATTCGTCATGTCTGTCTGTCTGTCCGTCTGTATGTCACAGCCACTTTTTTCCGAAACTATAAGAACTATACTGTTGAAACTTGGTAAGTAGATGTATTCTGTGAACCGCATTAAGATTTTCACAAAAAAATAGAAAAAAACAATAAATTATGGGGGTTCCCCATACTTAGAACTGAAACTCAAATTTTTTTTTGCATCAAACCCATGCGTGTGGGGTATCTATGGATAGTTCTTCAAAAATGATATTGAGGTTTCTAATATCATTTTTTTCTAAACTGAACAGTTTGCGCGAGAGACACTTCCAAAGTGGTAAAATGTGTCCCCCCCCTGTAACTTCTAAAATAAGAGAATGATAAAACTAAAAAAAATATATGATGTACATTACCATGTAAACTTCCACCGAAAATTGGTTTGAACTAGATCTAGTAAGTAGCTCGCCGGTGAAAATTAAAAAACATATGATGATACGGAACCCTCGGTGCGCGAGTCCGACTCGCTCTTGCCCGGTTTTATTATGTCTCTCTCTCTCGATCAGATCGTGATATTGATGTGTGACATTCAACATACATATTTCACTATCCTATGCGTTTGAGTTCCTTCTGACTTAATTTAAAAATTAGATGCTAAGAAGTAATAAATTCAGCAATTGATGGAAATAAACCAGACTCGGTCAGCATTTGATTAGCAACAACTGATGCAGGATTTCATTTTGTTTTTTCTTTGTCTTCCAGCTAGGTATCTATCATTTCAGCCCCCACTTTCTCAACACACCTTTCCACATTAGTCATCATCTGCCTAGCCTTTTTCCCACCTATGTTGGGGTCGGCTTCCAGTCTAACCGGATGCTGCTGAATACCAGTATTTTACATGGAGCGACTGCCTATCTGACCTCCACATTTTGCGTTTATGAATAACAATTTTTGACAACGAGACATTAGCAAGACTTTAGATGTTCTATAACTTATTATGAATAAGACCGTTAATAGACACCAACACAATATTCCTGTAACTTACCTACGCGTGGCGACAAACAGCTGATTTATTAAAGAACAATTCACTCAAGATACTGTAGACAAGAATCTGGTCCAACTCCAAACCACAGCCGAAATATTCGCAGTTTCCCCGTTTATATCACTAAACATAATCATCAAACCGGTTACGAACGTTTTAATAAGTAATACGGGGTACCAAGTTTTTAGTATTGTGAGAATAAAATTTTGTTTAACGATGTCTCTGGGCCCCGAGGAAAATGGGCCATTCGATCCGCGAATAATGGGTCCACAGCAACAGACGTTACATCAATGTGGTATAAAGATGCTGCTGCTGCAGAACCAGGAAAGGTAGATACGGTATTCCGTACACTAATAATCTCTTCACCAAGATTTTGGTTGACTGGTAGAGAATGCCTAAGGCATTAAGTCCGCCTTTGTACCTTTTTGTGTGCTAAAAGTATATATAATTAAATAATAATTCATGTAATTGTTCTTTGCTATCTCTTTTCCGCAGGTTACCTTTAGGAACCGTGCACCCAGCTTCTGACATTTCATAGTCCATGTAAGTTTATGTGAAATAATTGCGTGGTCAAAATTTAAATTATTAATGACCTCCATGCTAGGAAAAATCTGTGTTTTCATCCATATGTCCATGATACAAGTTATAGGTAGTAGGTAATACGGGCTGGTTTCCGCAACTCCACGTCAAAGTGCGTATTTTGCGTACGGCATGATACAAGTAATTAAAAACGTTACACCAGGCATAGATTGGTGAGGGGTCCTGGGTGGCAGTCGCCTCCTTCTGCGAACACGTCATGTCCCAGAAGGAGGCGGCGGAGCGCGTGCGGGAGGAAGACCCTCTCGCGGCGCCGCTCCGAAGGCGGAGGAGGGGTCGAAGAAGACGTCAGTATGACAGTCATCTCCGACTCCTCCCAGGTGGAAGCCAGCAGGCGACGGGTGCGGGGGCACCCTCGCCTTTATTGCACAGGCTTCCACCAGTGCTGGACGGGAATGGCCAGGTTTTCCCGGCCATTCCCGTAGCCCCCCCCCAGACGGGGGGACATGCGGGGCCCGCCAGCTAGGCGGGCATGCGCCGGGGGGGTTGTGGATGCAAAGGCTGAGCCGGATTCCCATGACCTCCCCATCAAGGCGATGAGGGAACACCGCTGAGTTTTAGTGGGTATATTGCCACCCTGGTAGGGAGTCCCACATACTCCGTCTCTTCCCCCGACGAGCGGAGATGCGTAACGTGATTTCTCAACGAAAAAAAAAAAAAAGGCATAGATTGGTGTAACGTAACATGAAATGTAATAGGTACACGTGAAAACAAATTCGCCAAGTAGTTGCTCATTTGTGTTACGTTCTGAGCTTAGAACCGGTATCAAAAGTACAGGTTCTGTACCGAAGCTTATCGGTTCTTGTCATTTCGGTGTCCGGGTCCCGGTACCAGGTGGGTACCGGTTTTAAACGGAAACCGGTACTCCACCTAACAAGTACCGGTACCAAATTCAAGTACCCGCCGCCTACCACGAATTTCGTATTTATGTCTTGAACTTATTTTTCGAATGCCCATTAACTATCCTTTTTACTTATTAATCTGTTTTCTCACTCTAACTTACGGAAATATTTGTTTGGTCCGGTTTTGATACCGGTACAGTGCTGATACTTCATATTTTTTTATTTGTGAAATGGGCCAGGGGGCCTAAAAGGCTACTTTGGCAGAATCATAAAAGGATAACATTATGAATCATAATGGACAGTTAACTGTTAAGTTAATCTTATCATATCCCATCGGTGAAGGATTTTGCAGTTATTTTTTTGTGTCTGTGCTAAAATACCAATCAATCCAATCCAAATCCAATCCCAATCTCTTTGGTTATACCTATTATTTATTATACGTAGTGCAGCGAAAAAAAGAAAAACACGGACTATCTTCGCCATATTATGATTCATAATGTTATCCTTTTAAGATTCTGCCAAAGTGGCCTTTTTAGAACCCTGGTCTTCGCCTCGATCTCGCCTAGTGGAAAGCTATGGATGATAATACTGATTAGAAAAACCAATAGTACAGGTATTACGTCTGGTACCGATACTATTGGTCCCATTGCTTGGTTTAATAATATGTAATTCGATTGGCGAAACGTAACTAAGCCACGTAACTATGCCAGAAGTTTCGTGTAACAGCCTAGGGGTCCAGCCTTATTGCCATTGATCGCGTACAAACTCAGACTCCGGGTTGCGACTGATAATTTTCTAATTGGAAAGCCCCATATCTAACCAAATTTGAGACAAGGCTACGTCTTGTAACAGTAGATTTTGATAGGCGGGGTAGATTGATTGATGCTTTCATTTCATAAATGAGAAATCCGCTTACTAAAGTGACATGTGTCCTTCGGCGTTATTCGGCGAAAAAACATAATCATTTTTCCCAACCTTGTAAGTTTTTTGTACGAAAAACACACTCGCTCTTCGAGCTAGTCAATTTGCAACATAAATTACACACATTTGCATTTCTTTGTCATATCCCGGAATAATGAAAATAATGTGTGGTCCGGAGAGTTTTTACCGTCTATTTTAGTCACAAAACGGGTTAAAAAGCATTACAAAGAGCAGTTTTGGGTTTGCTGCATTAAAAACATATTGTATGCTTGTCATAATTAAAAATTCAGAAGTGAAGTTATGTTTCGTCAGGATGTTTCATAAACCGCCGATAATGTTCACACTGGTGGGGCATAGGCCCTCTCTGTGAGAGGGGGCGGGCCATAATCCACCACGTGGGCATACTGAGGGTTGGTGGATGTCACATGCCTTTGAATTTTTGATTCTACGACATGCCGGTTTTTCATGCTCGTGTGAAAATAGGAATAAGTTTTCTTTGGGTTTTCAGTTATTCGTTTATTGGGTGAGTCCAAGGTACGCACGGCGCGTTTTTCCCGCGGCAATTTTTTTTCGTGCATTGGATTTTCAACAGTTTCTTTTTTTGACGCGCTGGGATATGCTCTGTTGGATTCCAAATGTTCGGTTCACCACCGAGAGTCGAAAATCCAGTGCACGATAAAACCCCGCCGCAATATTTTTCCCTCCGTGCGAACGTGGGTTTAGTTATATTCTAAAATAATGGATTCCAATAACATTTTAAGGTTTTCTGAAACCTTTAATTAACAACTAAACGAAGGCTTTAAGTTATCATTACTACAGAATATTTTGACATCTTTCTAAAATTTAAAATAAAAAATACCATATCTAAATCATCATCATTTAATGTAGTAGCTACACCAAATACGCTACTTTTCAAACTTTATTGCACAAAATACGTACCTACTATAAGCAGTGTACACATTTGAAAATTCCCTCTTTAACACTCGCCATTCGCAATGAGACTGCTTGTTAATGTCCTTATGATAGTCTATAAAAAAAACAGGTCTTAAGATGTTAGTTCAATGTTTCGAGATGGCCATTACAATGTAGTGACTCGGAATGTATGAAGATTTGCTAGTTGCAAAGCGATGAAATTCTGAGACGAAATCTACGAAATCGATTCGGCGGCAAAATCTTGGACGTTTTCAGGTACCCATGTTTTGGTGGTCTTAGCCCACAATGCATCTGACATGAGGCAAAATGTGTTCTGTCCATTCCCACTTGAGCTTGGCTGTTTTTGGGTGACGTCAGCGATGCACAAGTACAAGCGGCAACTTTCGCTTTTATTCTTGCCTGTGGCATACAATAAAATTGTAACAACAAATTACTTGAAAGTAATTATGAATGCATGAATTATTATTAATTATTATTATGCATGAATGGTCTAAACACTGTTAAGTTTGTGCTATTTTGATTGTTGTTTCAACTTATGGTTAAATCGCACCATGTGGCTTCAGGCTTGATACACATTTGCATTAGTTATGTAGCATTTATTTACTTTGACATATTTACATAATTTAAAAAGCTATCAGTTTTAAAATAATAATTATGTACAAGTATATAAAAAGGAGTAGAAATAATCAGAGGACATCAAAAAATTCATCCGCATTGCTGTCAACAAGAAAAGTGTCTAAAAAGCTGGCAACATTGCCACGTTGGGCAATGCTGATTCCATGGCCAAAAAATAGGCCAGCCCTCTGGTCACGTGAAGAGTCGACCAACCGCTTGGCGATGTCTCGAAATACTAAGTGGGTACTCGGCCTTAGGGTTTCAACCCCAAACGGCTCGAGCATAATTATAAGTTCCAAATAGATTGGAATATTTACACCTAAGGCCTACCTACCTTCCAAGGCATTATGATCATTCCGTCTGGTCTCTTCCCATCGTTGCGTGCCAAGTCATTGCACGGGTTCTAAAACAGCTGGCACCTCGGCGGCCGTGACAAGAGCATGACGGATGATGTCATTGATACTGGCGTGCCATGCTATCCGGCCTGCGCTTTTACTGTAGCGAGTTGAATTCTTTGAAGGTACCGTGGCAGGGACATCTCACATCACCATGACTAGAATCTGTGCTGAATTCATGGTTATAGTTTACGCATCCTGCTACCCTGTAAATAGGTATAGGCTTCAAAAAAGTTAACTCATTACTCAATTCACTTCTCAATGAAAAACCGTCACTTGAGCACGGGGTTATCCTTTTATGATTCTGCCAAAGTGCCATCCCTTCCACTAACATTTTTTTTTGCTAGCCTGTGCTGTCCCACTGCTGGGCAAAGGCCTCCCCCAAATCCTTCCAGGAACTCTTTCTCGCCCCACCTCGAACCAGCCCTCGCGGTACGCGTCCAGGTCATCTCGCCATCTCTTTCTGGGCCGGCCTCGGCAGCGCCGTCCATCTTCAGGCACCCATTGTGTGGAGATTTTTGCCCAGCGGTCATCGTGCATACGGCTGATGTGACCCGCCCAATCCCATTTGAGCTTGGCAGCCTTCTTTCCTACATCCAGTATGCCCGTTTTGAAACGCAGCGTGGTGTTCCGAATTCTGTCCTGTCTTTTAACACCCAGAATGCTGCGTTCCATCGCTCTTTGGCAAACTCCAAGGCGGAACTTTTGCGTAACAAAATCTAATAGAGACAAAATGTAATCACCGTCACTGAACAACATTTAAAAATACAATTTTTCCTCACTTTTATTACACCTACTACCCCTAATTGATTCCAACCAAGTCGCGAAGTTGTAAAATAAAATGCAAAAGTACACTTTACATTTTTCCTTTCGTTCGAACAGTTTCAAAGAAAATATGTTTGAACTAGTTCCACGATATTGTAAAAGAAAGTTCCCAGTAGATGTTTCCAGGTCGGGTTCTTTGCGGCCTGACAGTTTGTTATCACTCGTGATGAGTGCTGGTTCCAGGAATATACGCGTTTAGAATTTATTATTGCTAGAGTGAACAGCTACTGTTTTTTGTAGATAAGTCTTTGTGCAGGAATTCTGTATACGTTTGTGAGGTTTTCTGAGAACATTGGATAGCCCAGTTCCTTTTCCAGGAGGCTCTTTATTTATTTATTCAATTAACAATTTATGTACACACGTATTATAAACAAAATGAAAGGAACAGAAAATACGTACATAAAAGTGATGTTCTTTCTTTTGTCATTGTAGGCAAACGATTTATTCCGGTCTGATCGCCTAAACCGCCCCTCCACCCCCCCTCCTCGATCCCCTGCTAGTTCGTCTTCTGTTTTAATCTATGTCTTATCCACATTATCTAGGTTTACTCTTTTTGACAGGTAAGTACAGTCAAGAGAAAAAAATCGATTCATACATGACCCTCCTTTGACGTAGCTTCTAACTAAATTTAGCAAGATTTGAGCTGTCCACCAGACACCTAAAATGGAAAATGCTGTCATGTGCGAGTCAAACTCACATACGAAGGATCTCGTACCACCGTACAATAATATTTAACACTAAATTCTTTTTTTAATACTTTAGTTATAAAGGGCTTGTGGCTCAGTAATAACAGCCGCACGGGTCGATCGGTCAGGTTAGGCTACGCTTGCCGCGGTTGGTCTGTGAATGGGTGACCATTTTTACATACCAAGCCCCCTCCGTCTCTCGGAAAGCACGTTAAGCCGTTGGTCCCGGGTGTCATTCGTGGATCTTTGACAGTCATTACGGGTCGTCAGAAGCCCGAAAGTCTGACAACCAGTCTTACCAAGGGGTATCGTATTACCCAGTAACTGGGTGTGGGGGTCAGTTAGGTAGTCGCTCCATGTAAAATACTGGTATTCAGCTGCATCTGGTTAGACTAGAAGCCGACCTCAACATAGTTGGGAAAAAGCTAGGCCGATGATGATGAAGATAGTTATTATAGTGACTATAGTACACATTGTAAAAATTTAAAGTGTCTACCTATTACGGTGTAAAAGATACAACCATGACAGACGAACGGACAGCGGAGCCTTAGTAAAAGGGTCCCTGTGGCACCCTTTGAGTACAGAGCCCGTAAAAACGTTGCTTGTTATTATTACACACTATTAAGAAATATACTGCGAAAGTTAATCATTGTAACTTCTCTTGATTATTTTTACTTAAACGCCAAAGAGCGTACCACTAAAATTATATTTTTTAAAGTTGAATAACAAATATTTGAAGCACTTAATGGATGCCATCTTCTATTTGGTTTCAAGAATTTTTTCAGCCATAATTTAATTACTTAGAATAATTTGTTTTTAGCCTTTTATGTACTGCTATAATTTGAAGATAGGTACCTATTGTTTTTTCGTCTAATCTTGGTACTTTTCAACGAAGTAATAAAAGCTATTGGGTTAATTTATGTAGCAATTTATTTTTAAATTAGCTTATATTTTTGGATACTTAAAAGTTCGTAATGCCTTTCATTATGAGCAAAAATAATCTACTAATAATAAGTTTGTGTGTTTGTTTGTTTGAAAGCGCTAATCTCTGGAACTATAAAATTATTTTTGAATTTGATAGCCCAATTCTCGAGGAAGGCTATAGGTAATTTATCATCAAACTACGACCCCTTAGGAGCCGAGTAAAAAGAAAAATAGTCAGAAAGACCGCTAAGCGAAACAGGGACAGCGAACATGTGGGTCACACAGAACATCGTGGGTCGGTGGAACAAGAAATTTCACGCGGACGAAGTCGCGGGCAAAAGCTAGTATTAAACTGAACATCGAAAGGAGTTCTGAGCTCAATAGAGTTAAGTGAATTATTTGGATAAGTATGTTTTTTGTCTGGATAAAAGCTTTTAAAAACTTGTTAATGGTGTGTATAAATTTTCTAGGAAAAATGTTTTAAAATTTCGGGTCGGACCAAGTGTTACTAGGTTTTTCCATTAGGAAATTCTCAGTAGCAACCTGGGATCTGGATTTGTGAACAGAATGTGTTTTATGAGGTGATAATTTTCTCACAGATTCTATGAACTCCGGACTCCGTTTGTATAGATACCCTTTTCTTTACACAGTGAAGTGGCACCTACACAAACACGCTTTAATATTCCAACTAATGGTAACATCAGATAACCATCACGATTGTACATTTAACCCATCCCTAATATCCCATTCAATACATTTGGAATATTTAAAAGCTATTCTTACAACTACTTGCACTGTCGCATTTCAAATGCTTGATTGATTGCTGGCGATTAGCGATTGCTTGACCGTCAATCCATCGTCATGACAACCGACCTTCCATGTTAGAACCATTTTAGAAAGACCCGTCAGTTCTTCAATAAACATTTGAATGCAGAACACTGTTGCAGCTCAGATGCAGTTGGTAGTTAGAATGAATTGACAAAAATGTAAATTGCAGTTTGTGTGATCTCTATTTTGTGAGATTTAAGGCTGGAATTTCATTGTATTGATGTCGATTTGAAATTAAAGCGAGTCCTACATGTGCGTTGATTGGCTCAGCTGACAGATAGGAAGATAAACGATCGTTGTCATTTGTCATTCGTGTCCCGAACGACGCTGACGAGTTCTTGTACTCGCCATATTAAATGCATATTATAATGAGGAATTTCGTACGTTGATTGATGATTGGCGTTGTATAATGGCTATTGGAAACCTAAGGCATATGGATTGTATTGTGCAGCTGTTTTTATTGGGACTTGTTCCTATTGTAAAGCCATAAGAGACACGTAAACCTTCCTGAATTAATTCTGAAAATGATATTGAAAACCGCATTAAAATATATTGCGTAGGTAGTATCTTAGAAGAATTAAGTAACCACATAAAAAGTGACCTTATTTTATACTATGTAGATTAGATAGATAAGTGAAAAACTACTATACTAAAGATTAAACTAAGAAAAAAGCTAGTTTTTCCCAACTATGTTAGGGCCGGCTCCCAGTCTAACTGGACACAGCTGAATACCAGTATTTTAGATGGAGCGAATGCCTATCTGAGCTCTACAATCCAGTTACTGGGTAACACGTTACCCCCTTTATTTTTTTCGGATGGGAAATCATCAAATGACTCCTCCCGCTCTGGGTGGAGCGGAAGGGAGTGTCAGAACACGTTACCCCTTGGCCGTTAATTTTTGGGCTTCTGGCTTCCCTAACGACAGTCTACGAATGACACCCGGGACCAACTGCTTGACGCGCTTTCCAAAGCACGGAGGGGTCTCGATATGTTATGGATGATCACCCATCCAAGAACCGACCGCGGCAAGCGTAACTTAACCATCGATCGACCCGTGCGGCTGTTATTATTTTGCCACAAGGCCCTTCAAGCTTCAAATTCGAAACGAACTTTAATAATTTATTATTCCAATGTCTAAATTAAGTTAAGTCTTTGAACGCTTAAGTTAATTTACTGTTAGATAAACGAAAACAGTAATTTCGTTTATGACAACAAACGACCAAAAGTAGCCGTATTGTTCCGTAGTCCTTTCTAAGGGCAAGATTCACGGGATGTATTTTGACAGCCTATTTTTGTTCCACTGTAGAGCAAAGGCCTCTTCTTATGTAGAGAAGGCACGATTTCAGAAATAGATTAACTACTAGCTTCTGCCCGCAACTTTGCCCGCGTGAAATTATCCCCCAACCGCGCTATAACTTCGTTTTTGCTTAGTGGAACCGCTTTCAATTAGAATATGTTTCTCTGCCCCAGCAAAAAACTAAATGGACAGCGTCAACAGGCCAATTTGCAGTGGGAGCTCTGGTTCTCATCAAAGAGAAAGGCCAACCGCCCTTGGTTTGGCCACTGGGGCGTGTCATCAAGGTCTTCCCTGGGGCCACACGGGTCGTGGAGCTGAAGACGAAGAGAGGAAAAGTGGTGCGGGCTTACAACAACGTCTGCCCACTTCCTCTCACTTGAATGCTTCAACCAGACCCGTAACGACTGCCAAAGATCCACGAATGACAGCCGGGACCAACGGCTTATGGTGCTTTCCGAGGCACGAAGGTGACTTGGATAGTCTTGATCTGTAAAGATGATCACCAATTAACGGACCAACTTCGGCAAGCGTAGCTTAACCTGATCGAACGACCCGGGCGGCTATTATTACTTAGCCCCTGGTGCTTATAAGGTAATTATTATTACTAATTAGTCTATTCTGAGTTATTTTTTTTTCTTATGTGACTTGAGAGCAATCTTTTCATATATTCATAATATTGGCTTTAATCTTTTTGAATTATTCTCCAAAAAAAAAACTTTACACAAACATGTTACCACGGATATGCATGTTACACTAATTTAAGTGCTAGTTTAATAGAAACAAAGACAATATTTTTTGTTTTAATATCACCCGTGATAAACGATTCAGCTTTGTCTTTCGGTACAGTTTTTTAACCGACTTCAAAAAAGGAGGAGGTTTTATAAGAAAAAGTTTCCCATTCTAGAGATTGTTTCAGTTATACAGATATGAGGAACAGGGTGTAAAGTTCACTCATATTCTATAGAAAAGGGAGGATCCTCCGACCAGACGGGTATTAAATTGTGTCTGGCGAGCAACTGCCCGATGATTCATGTCAGGCCGTTGTATCTATGCTACTTGCACGGTAAACTCTGCTTACGAGATGCAGGATTTTGCTGTTGTTCGCATGTGGCGTTGTAGATACCGCTACACAGTTTCTATATCCTTTTCGTAGTAAAAGCCACAGAGAGTACAGCAGAGAAAACTTTCAATTATCTAACTACTCTTTACAAAATTATACTGGCTATAAAGAGGTAAGCATGAAGACAAGCTCATGCTATACATTTCCAGTATAAACTGACTTCTCATTGCACGAAAACTCTACACAATGCGAGGTCAGCTTACACTGGAAAATACTGGAAATGTATAGCTTGATGTGTCGTCGTGTGTACATACAATAACAAAGGTAAAAAAAATCCTACGTGTAGATAAAATCTACCTTAAAAGATTCAAGTATCTTATTTCTTCAACTCAACTTTCAAAAAAGCGGCCAAGTGCTAGTCGGACTCGCACACGAAGGGTTCCATACCACCGTACAATGTTTAACACTACATAATATATTTTTTTTAAATACTATCTCTACTAAAAAAACAGGTTTCTTCAAGGAAGTTAAAAAAAAATTAACTGAATTTTATTATAATTGTGTGACGGACAGCGGAGCCTTAGTAATAAGGTCTTGTTAGCACCCATAGGTTGCGGAACCCTAAATACTACAGTCAACAAAAAAATCAAACACAACAACATAATAAAATGTATTATAAAATGTAATCACATCAATCACTTCACAATAAGTACGTCACAAGTATTGTTGTATTGGGATTACCTCGTGTCCCTTCCTCTGATAACTTTGACGGACAATCTTTTATCTCCCCTAGCTACAAAGCCCATTGTATCGAATACATTTTTCGTATTTGCTGACCCTTCTTTTAAAGAACTGAGGATGTTTCTCTGTAATGTTGGCATTTTAATTTATTTTATTTTTGTTGAGGGTATGTTTTGGAATGACCACTACACAAACGCGTATCGGAAGACGTAGCGTTGAAAGGCCACCCACAAGGTGGATTAATGACCTGATGAAGACCGCAGAAATCCGCTGGATGCGAGAAGCACAGAACCGGTCGAAGTGGCGGGGCTTGGGGGAGGCCTATGTCCAGCAGTGGACGTTTTCTTGGCTAAAATTATGATGATAATGATGACCACTACATAAGTCACTGGAACCAGAATATGGAAATCCGGGTGATGTAACGCGTATTGAAACAAGTCTATGACCAACAGTTGAGTGTATCAGGATATTCTTAATCCATAATTATTATGTTTTACAAATCAATCAATCAATTTAGCCTATCGCAATCCAATGCAGGACATAGGCCTCTCCCAGACTGCATCACGACACCCTGTCTTCAGCCTTCCAGCATCCATAAGGTCGTCACTCGTCGGTCCATCCAGCAGGAGGGCGTCCCACACTACGTCTCCATACTAGGACTGGTTTGCTCCAACAGCTATCGGTCCGTCGACAAACATAGCGAGCCTACTGGCACATCAGTTTGCTTACTTATAAGCCATAAGTCAAGCCGGTAACACCCGTTCTTTTTTTCCGCATAATTTCATCAGCATAGTTTTTAGAATACCCACGATTATAGTAGATCAAAGCAAAGACGAACGGACGGTGTTAAAGATGTGATGGTTTGACAGGAGAGAAATGCGGAGATGTTGTTTGATGCAAATGTAATAAAATTACATACCTACTGTGTCAGTCTCAAATAAATTGGAATAAAATAATAATTTTATAATACAGAAGGAAGATAAAAAAGAGAGCCTATAAAACATGTAAAATTTCAACTCCGTAGGCTACGAAGACGTGTTTTTAATTCAGCTTGCAAGATTTCACTTAAACATACATACTAACTAACAAGGCATGAAATGAAAGCCTGTAATATCGTCTTTCGTGTGCAAGTAAGATAAGGGGGTGATTAAATGTTCTAGCATAATATTAATTTGATTTTTATGCCTGGGGGTGGAACTTCCCCTAAGTGCTGGGGGCTATTATTGTATTTTGTGTCGTCACGTTCTGTTTCTTCGTTAGGGTAAAAATGAGCATCAAAAATACGTTTACATGGATTATCTGTATAATTTCATTTAAGGGTGTAATATTTTTAGAATGATTATTGACGTGAAATTAAATTTTAGCTTGAAGATACTTAAGTAAAATCTAATTTGATTTTGTTACCTAGTACAGCATTTTTATGACACGCGCTTTACTTGTGGTAACCAAGTGTTTATACACTTGGTTACCGCAAGTAAAGCGCGTGTCGTTTCGTGATACAAAATACTGTGTTAAAAAAACTTTAGCATTCAAAAACCATGAAACGACACCTATGCCGAAAATTTGAAAGTTTTCGCAGCCGCCATCTTGCTTTTCATTTTGATCTCACAATGGCGAATGCCATGCCATTGCACCCTCGAAAACCATGAAAACTATCTCTCTTATTGTGTAAACAATAGAAAGAGACAGGGAAAGAGAGAGAAACTCGCATGGAGGGCTCGCAAAACCCTTTTTTGTTACGTGACGATTTCTATCAGTTTACCCCAACCGCCAGCCGCGTTAAAGAACTAACGTTCCAAAAACATCGTTATTGCCTGTACAAAATAATTTCAGACAATAAACGGTCACTGTTGAGAAGGTCTACAAGGATCCAATGACCTCTACATCTACAACGAAGGGTCAAAGAGAAAATTGCCACAATTACACAGTCCGTTGGTAGGAAGGACTGGTGACCGCAGTCGGATGTAATTAGCAGACGGAAGGTTGTACCCATCTTCTTGACATATCTCAGGTCATTTTACGTCCCTTCTGGTATAGGTAAAGTTGTAGGTCCTACATTATTTTAATTAAAGTGGCTCTAAGAACATTACGAGGTCTTTTGTTTAATCATCTCTTTGGGATGGAAACGCATCTGAGATGACTCTGGTATTTCAGATATTCAGGCAATGGTGATCCCACTAACCATAAAATGGAAAGTTGGCTCAATAGACTCGTTTGCCATCTAATAAGATCTCCAAATGAGGACTATCTCATTTCCTCTTTATAATTTTGGTCCCAAAAAAAAAATGCTTTTTTAAATCCCAACGCACCCAGATTTACCGCTATTCCTAAAATTGGTTAGACCAACATCCAATAACAACTATGTTAGCCGAGCAAAGCCGCTGTGTAAACATTGTACATATTATTGAGCGTGCGACGGTGTCAGCGGCCCGTGAAATTATGCCACCCCATGGTATTGTGTTGCACCCTTATTACGACGAGGGATGAGGCATGAGACATAGCGGTCTGAGGAAATTAACATTTTAAAATACAATCGGCCTGATATACAAAACGAACTATAACTTTAGACTCGGTTAAACCACCATAGCCAAAACTAAATAATCATTCAAAATGTGAAAAATGAAAATCAATAAAAAAAAAATATATGATTTATGACCGTATTAACATAAAATCATTAATACTACTGCTACTACTCTAAGTACAAATTAATTTGAACTTAAAGAGTTGTATTGATGATTCTAATTCCGTAAATACATACGTTACGCAAATCATAATATTGATCAACATACAACCAGACACTGACCTGCAAATTGCAAAAAATGAAGAGTAAGTATTTAAATTTTAAACTAACTTCGCATTATCATCCCCCTTAAGTTCTTAATTTATTTATGATGGAAGTTCCATGGAGGTTCTTGCCCTTTCATTTCCATTTAAAAATTTTACGCTTTGAAATGGGCACTAGGCAGCTCATCAATCTGACTGATCGACTCATTAACAGTTTAAAAGTAGTGTTTTAGTTTGAGTATGCGATCAATTTTCTTACAAAAAATAAACTTTAATCAAGTGAAAAAAACGTAATAGTCGTTAACGGCTAGAAAGGGAACGTCTGCCGAGATGACAACGAATAAAGAAGTATGGAAGAAAAAGATATGTTGCACCGACCCCAAATTAATTGGTATATGGTGGGATAAAAAAAAATATAATCATCATCATCATCTGCCTAGCCTTTTCCCAACTATGTTGGGGTCGGCTTTCAGTCTAACCGGATTCAGCTGAATACCAGTATTTTACATGGAGCGAAAAAAAAAAATAATAATAAAAATAAAAAAAAAATAAGAGAGGAGTCGCTAACGCTATTTCTCATTACTCAGGCCAATACACGTCAGCCATAGGGAATTGAGGGCTATAGGGAGTTCTGGTATAATACCTGCTCTTTACTTCTGTCATGAGCACATTAAAGAAAGAATTTTAATACGAAAAATTTTGTCACCACCCTCAAAAATGTTAATAACGAGAAGAGTTCTGGATAATTATTCCTGGAATTTAAATCTGCATCACGGTGCATTTTTGTTCCTCTTTTCGGGTGTTCATTAAAATTGTGTACAATTTTGATTTTAAGCTGAATTACTAATTTAATATTATTGTTTTTGTTAATTAATGTTTTCATAACTTCGTGTTTTTGATGTTGGCTTCGCAACTATACCTTTATGTACCTTTTAATATAATTATGTGCTTCCAGTTGTCTTGTCTGTTTATTGTACTTTCACTTTGTAATTAAAGAATATGGAACCAATTTGATAAGTGAATAGACTACCGAATTAAATTATCTTTAAATATTCAGAACAATTTTTATGATATTACTAGCTGTGCCAGCGACTTCGTTTGCTTGGATGTCGGAAACCAATAATGTGTCTCTTTGCTATTTTTTTTCTCTCTTTTTCATACAAAAGTAGCATATGTTACTTCTTATAACATCAGCTATGTGGCAGTGAAAGTCCCGTCAAAATCGGTCCAGCCGTTTTGAGGATTAGCCTGAACCAACATGCAGACAGACGCACAAAAAAAAAAGATGTTATAAGTACAGTACACACTTTCATATGCATTTAGTACAAAGCTCTAATTTTGACATTGCAAACAGACACTTCAATTTTATTTGTTTGTATGTTTAAATGGATGGCATGGCATTATGACGAACCCTGTCAATCTGGTCAATAATTAAGTTCCCCGAATATACATACAGGAAGGTGTTTATTGAATAGGTATATTTTAAGCCATATTTCACAAATATTAGTATATCCATTGACTCGAAGGAATCATCATCATCATCATTTCAGCCGAAAGACGTCCACTGCTGGACATAGGCCTCCCCCAAGCACTTCCACTTCGACCGGTTCTGTGCTTCTCGTATCCAACGGGTTCCTGCGGCCTTCACAAGGTCGTCGGTCCACCTTGTGGGAGGCCTTCCAACGCTACGACTCGAAGGTATGTTATTACAATATACGTATATACTCGTATATACGAAAAAAGACTACCTTTTCGTTCAATAGATTTTAACAACACGCGTGTAAGCAGATGATTCCCAAATTCTATGTTTTCTCTTACCTCAGAATCCGAGAGAGATAAGTAGATGTATGTAAATTGTATGTGTATGATAATACTAGGGTGGAGGAAATGTACGGCTGGAAAACACTGATTCCCACCTACGTTGATGTGAACTTAGGTGTCGTATAAAATGTAGGTAGGCAGAAGGTACAGTAGCCGGTATATACGACGGTATGTACGAGTAAGTAGGTCGTAGGTTCGAACCCAGACAGGCGCATTACTTTGTGTAAATTATTTCATCACCCCTGCTCTCAAAACGGTGAAGGAAAACATCGTGAGGAAACCGGCATGTCGTAGAACTAAAAATTCGAAGACATGTGACCATCCACCAACCCGCACTGGGCCCGCGTGGTGGATTACGGCCCACTCTCTCTCACAGAAAGGAGGCCTATGTCCCAGGAACATTATAGGCTGCAATGATAGGTCACATCGAAAAATCGTTAGAGGTCTTTGTCAAATGACAAGCTGGTCAAAACAGAGTGCACCGAACGTCTCGTGCATGATCTTTTTAAGAAAATTATTTTGAGTAGATATAAAAAAAAACTGGTCAAGTGCTAGTGGGACTCGCGCACCGAGGGTTCCGCACTTTGTAGGTATGTACACACAGCTCCATTAACTAGTTACCCCACCAAAAGACATGTGCGTTCAAATCCGTGATAGGCCCAAGTTGGTTTTTGTATTTTGCAAAAACATTTTATTTTAAATAATGTATTGTTTTAGTGAATAAATAAGTTTAAGTAAGTATTTTTTTTTTTAATTCTGTTTTTATTATTGTTTTTTTCAATAAAACAATACTTTTGCACCGACAAGCAACAATAATAGGGTTAACATTTACGACCACTTATTCATCGTCTAAATAGACTGGAGGTTTCAAGACCGCTTACCGTCCATAAGATTGGAAGTTCAAATCCTGTATAGGCACGAAATGTGCTTTTTGTTCATTATATTAATTTGATATATTTTTCTATTTTTTTTTAAGTAGTAATTATTTATAAATAATTAAAAAATCAAGAAAAATAAAATACTTTATTAATCATTTAATAATATTTATTATTGCTATTATTTAACAAAACTATGATCTTATTTTACAACAAACAGAACAACTATTTTAGTTCTCATAAAATCAGAAATCATTTAAAAAAATAATTGATAAATAGTAGTCGTTTACTCTTCGCCGTTTTAAGTGAACGGATACAAAGTTCTAACTTGAAGGTATGGATTAATTTAATAAAGACAACGTGAGTAAGTAAAATTAATGGATACCCTCAAATTATAACATTTTTCGATTAGACAGGGACCTAAAGATATAATGACTCAGCCGATAGTAGATAACAATTTCATCGCAATTCATATGGGCTCGCTGGCTAGTTCGTCAAACTGCCGGTATGAGTATGACGACGTTCGGTGATGAGATGGTTCGAATCCGAGTCAACACAATGGACTCTTTTTGAAGTATTCTTTAGATTATTCGTAAGGAATTCAATGTTGTAGCAGTGTAACATTTTAAAACTTGAGGGGTTAGGACATAGTGACGCTTTCTGTACATATATCTCGAACAAAGAAG
This sequence comes from Oligia latruncula, assembly GCA_948474745.1. Classification (NCBI taxonomy): domain Eukaryota; kingdom Metazoa; phylum Arthropoda; class Insecta; order Lepidoptera; family Noctuidae; genus Oligia; species Oligia latruncula. Next base: position 4,810,273 of record OX419696.1, read on the forward strand.
CGAGCCAGCAAAGCATGCAGATCAGGCGCAGCAATAGCGCTACGGATCGTTTTACAGGCGATGATGAGCTGGTCCTAGGTCGGTATATCGACTAGAAAGTTATTACTCACGGATTCCGTACTGGGTCTTCTTCATTGAATCGTATGACAAGCTAACTTTCGCACACTTCGAAATCCTAATAAATCTTTTATTATAATTATTTAATTACTAGCTGCGCCCCGCGGTTTCACCCGCGTAAATGTCGATCCCGTGGGAATATCGGCATAAAAATAACCTATATGTTAATCCAGTGTGTCAGCTATCCATATAAAATTTTATCAAAATTGGTCCAGCCGTTTGAGCGTGAAGAAGTAACAAACATATAAACATACCCCCACACACACTCACAAACTTTCGCCTTTATAATATTAGTGTGATTGTTTAGAAAGCTTACAGTCTAATATGTCTTTTAATAATGTACAATTAGCTCTTACAGTTGCCATTTACATGGTTCCACAATTTAAAAACAACAACAAAGAAACGTCTGGTTGTCTTCTGATTCGAAGTAGAGCTTCTAAGCCTATATTTCTGTGGCCTCAGGCATGTATTTCACAAACAAAATATTCCTCTCGTTTTTCTACGGAAGCAGGAATGTACAGAATATAATGTCGCATATTATCTTTAAATATAAAAAAAAAATATCGTAAACTTGTGTCTGTTTGTGTCGGGAAACATCGCCCCACTCTGTATGGTGTTATGGTAAATTTGCATGGTTACAGCCAAGAGACGTCATAAAAAACCTGTGTACAGATGCCAGCACATCAAGCTACTACAATCTGTCAAATTTCTTTAATAGATTTTCAACTTTATCGCTAAAGCATAAGGTTCAAAGTTGATTGGGAAAATTTGTCAGTTTCGGGTAGCTTTATGTCCTGGCGTCTGTACCTAGATAGGTAGGTAGGTACCTACTTGTTATAGGACCCCAAAGAAAAATAGTATGTACTAACCTAACCTAACCTAGAACATTATGTTTGATATCAGTCCGGCCGTCGAAAGAAATACGTCCTTGTCACCCGTCAGTTTCATATAAACGAATACGTGCTTTGCGAAATTGATCTTTATTAGTTACTAAAATTGTCACACTGACAGGTGTAAGGGACACATTCTCTCGACAGGCGGACTGTAATGCTTGTGTTTTTCTTTCTCCTGAACACATCATGTTTCAATGTTTCAGTAGGTACATCTGGAAAACAAAAAACGTGATTTTGGAATCATCGAGATATACTCTAGAAGTTTTTACCTTTTGGACACGATTGGAGTAGCATCAGGTAGTGTAGGACTATGATAATTGTCACTCTTCCATTAACTTCAAATATGAACCGCTACTTATCGGCCAGACAATACTTTAAGCTTTCCTTACTCAAAAGTCCAAAAAAAGAATCACCCGCTAAAATTCCTCACAAAAAACTCACATTTCCGCCTCAAGCCAAACGAAACCGTATGCAAAAACTCCCTTGAAATATGAATCATAGTTACTCAAACAATACGCGGTGTAGCCTCCGAGAATTCTAAGGCGCGTTATGTCTTAGCTGAAACACGAAATAGACGGGTACAGAAGGTCCACTCCATACAGAGAGCGACAATGCACGCACACATAGACACGCTTCACGTACAGCGAGTGCAAGCGTACTCGCCACTGGCATTTGTTTGAGATCGCCGCACGTACGCGTATATGTGTTCGTGTGCTTGTTTTTGCTCGTTGTATGAAACGAACCTTCTGCACTATCCTGTGGCTGGAACCTCACGTTAAGACAATAAAAACTCAGGTAAGCGAGTAGGCGTTCTAAATGCCGCAACGTTGACATTAAGACACACCTTGTTTACATTCTTTTAGTGGAAGAGTTGTTTTGTAGGGAAGAAGGTTATTGGTTTTACTGGAGTTTTGTGTATTTGAAAAGTTTTATGCTGGCGGTAGGTATTTTGGCCGAGACATAAGGATTTCAACAATAAGTACACATACACACACACCACACACACAAACAGTGCACACAGTATTTTTTTCTCTTGAAGCGACGCGCGCATTAGTTGTGGTAACCAAGTGTAAAAACACGCTGTGAATGTGTGCGTGAAGACGAGTAGCGTCAGCATATAACACACACACACACACACACATCCAACTTTCCCATTGTCTCGGACGGTACCGAAAACTCCTGCGCTTACACACATTACTTACAAATATATTAAAAATACTACCTCATTCAATTGCAAAAAATAATATAGAAAATGTTGCAAAACACTGGGTATGATGACTTGGAACAATGAACTGACACCGAATCAAATGAAGCACAATGGGAACAAACATACACACACACGCCATTCACACACCACACACGCCTTCTGAAATTGCCTCTCCTCACTGGAATTAGTGCCCCAAACCCCAAGATACAGATTTACTGCTTAATTTAGGGCTCATAATACAATATTATAATATCTAGCTGTAGGTAATATGTTGGGCTACTCAAGTGGTCTCAAGTTGCTGTTAAACTATAACCTGGATAATTTCTATTTCTTTACATTTACAGCGTTTTTGTTGTACAGTCAACAGCAAAAGTAGATGATCAAAGTCAGAAATTCAATACTAATGAACCTAGTTCACGTCAGAACTGTGTGGCGTCGAAGTGATTCAAAGTATTCTACGTAGTAAGTATTCTAAGTAGTAGTACTTCGACGCCACACAGTTCTGACGCAAACTCCGTTCATTAGTATTGAATTTCTGATTTTGATCATCTACTTTTGCTGTTGACTGTACACCTGGTAACCACAAGTAAAACGCGCGTCGTTTTGTGACATGAAAATACTATACAAGGCATTGAACACACTCACCATTATCTACATGAAAACCTTTCAGGTAACAGTCGTTTAGGTATTTGATTCGTCCCAGCTTCTTCCGCGGTTTTATTAAAAGCCTGTGATGTCCCACTGCAGGGCAAAGGCTCTCTTTCCACTTCTCTATGTTTAAAGCTTCTGAGGACCAGTTTTTGTTGAAGAAGTCCAGCTCATCCCGCCATCCGTCTGGGCCTGCCGCGATGTCACTTGCCATTAAGAGGGACCGTATTGGGTCGTAAGTTTGGCCCATTGGTCGTTCTTCTTCTCCATAGAGATCTACGTTTTGGAATGGGCACCTAGCTTCAACTTTCTAACTGACAGACTATTTAATTTTGACAATTCAAAAGTACCTGTACAAGGTTTAATTGAAATAAATGCTTTGAGTTCGAGTTTGAGTCTGCCATGCGGCAAAGTACTAAGTAGTACTAAGTAAAGTAAAAGTACCTATCATTAACTCTCAAAAATAATAAATCTCTATGCAAGCAAATTAAACAAACAATTATTCAGACATCAGTCACTCTGGCGCATACATAATTACAATTTGATATCCGTTCCACCGGTGCAAACGAAATTTGACAGACCCCTTTTATTTTTTTAAAGATATCTTCTTCAAACTTAATTAAACGCGTCACATCGCTGAACTTATGCACCCCTAAATCAAACAGAGAACAAGCCGGTACGCTCCCAGGTCCCGGGGTAATGGGTGCATCGGATCACGGGCTCTCGAACAATGAGCAATCAATGGCTAAATTAAACAACTGCCTTCATATACCTTTGTGAAGATAGAGAGGAACTGGAAGTGGCTGTGAAAAGTCTTATGAAGGACACCTTTTACTTAGGACATAAAAAAGTAAATAGATAAATACTTCGTGTAAAAGCAAACTACATGGCGCTCAGAAGACATTCGAATTCGTTTAAGTCGTAGCCGTTACAGCGGGTAGAGAGCATTGGTGGCCCAATGGTAGGTCGTAGGTTCCAACCCAGGCAGGTGCTTTACTTTGTGTCAATAATTTCATCACCACTGTTCTCAAACCAGTGAACTGTGAAGGAAAACATCGTGAGGAAACCGGCATGTCCTAGAACCAAAAATTCTAAGACATGTGACATGTACCAACCCGCCAGCCACGTGTTATACGAGTATTACAGCCCACTCCCTCTCACAGTGAGGAGGTATGTGTACAGTTGGAACATTATAAGCTAATAATGCATGTACAGTCGCCAGCACACCAAGCTACCCCAAACTGTAAAATTTTCCCAATCAACTTTGAACCTTATGGTGTAGCGATAAAGTTGAAAATCTATTAAATAAATTTGACAGATTGTAGTAGCTTGATGGCGTCTGTACAAACCTGCATGGTTATTGGTTACCCCTAAGTGGTGGACCCTATTCTTTTGGGCGTATGAAATGCCCAGTAATTTCCTCTCTGTCTACATTGTACACTAAGTATTTATGGGAGTTTAAAAGCAAACTTGAGTCCTGATTATAAAACCTCTAATTGCGAAATAAATGTTAAGACATGTTTGAAAATATTATTTTCATTTACATCCATAGGTTTCTTAATAAACTTTAACTATATCCGACGATCCTGCATACTTATCTCTTCTGTTGACTGTACATATGCCACAAAAAAGTATGCTCAACCCTGACCCCTATCACACGGTCCCATCCAGTCTCCCCACATCCACATCCTCGATTCCCCCTGTTTACTTAGCGTGAAGATGCGCGTTGAGTGATCGGCTTATTTCGGCGTAGATAATTAAGTCATGAACAAAGGGAATGCAGCTCAACATTACACGTATTACTGGGGGAGGGGATGACATGTGTCTTCATGCATGAGAATAATGTGACACGTGTATGATGGGAATTTTGTGTCTAGTGAGGTCGTGTTGTCTTCAGAATTGTGAAGGGAGTTTCTTGATGGATGAGTGGGTACTATAGATTATAGGGTAAATCCAGTTACGCTTGAGAATTTGAAACCAGTGTGCCTTACAACATACAATATTGCCTTCAAGTAGATACTGTTAAAGTATTTTAACTTTTTAACTCCCCAAAATTATACAGGGGTACATCGAGGCACATTATTATTGAAGGTTATTAAAAAAAAATTGCTGTGCATTTTGACTGCGGCGTAGGTACTGCACATTTTAACGAAATAGTTTTTTTATTTTATAAAAGACGAAAAATTTCTACACTGACATCGTCGTCTAGAATCGTTAACAAGAACCAACACATTACTTAAGGTCTGTTACAAAGAGTCATGATCAGAAATTGTTAGTATTTTAGTAAATATCCTATAATACTGCTAACCCTTTTCATCTTGTTCAAGATGTAGTCAAAGTCAAATCACATAGGGACATAAAAGCAGGTAGCAAAAGTTTTCCAAACAAATTTGATGTAGGTAACACATACAAATACGATACTGACTGACGTCTTTCGTCACAAAGACAAAAAGTACCCTCTTTTCTTACAATCTTTCATAGGTACAACTAGAAAACTTTATCCTTTCGTCTCTATACAAAATCAACAAGTTCCAAACCACTGAATCCGCAGAAAAATATCCATAAGTCTATTACAGAAACCCACAACAATATAGACGAAACAAAGTAGACGTCAGATCTCGTACGTACCAATAGGATATTTCGCGATACACCAAACGTTCCGACGTAGTTTCTTTAAGTTTACGATGGCTCTCTATACGGTGGAGTCGTAAACCGAATCCTCAAAGGAAACTAACAAACTGGGGTATTGGTGTGGATAGTAAGCTTGGGACTTGGGATATTTTATCAAGAAATAAAAGATTTTGAGGTAATAAACTCAAATTCAAAGCATTTATTTCAATTAAACCATGTACAGGCACTTTTGAATTGTCAAAATTAAATGGTCGGTCAGTTAGTCAGAAAGTTCTATGGAGAAGAACGGGCAGGAAACTCCATGGACACTCTTTTAAATCAAGATATTACAAAATTCTGGGTACATTATTCTTCTTGCTTCTTTATGTGAGAACAATGTAAAAAAAAAACAAAAATGAAGAAACAATTCAAAATACCTATAACATTAAAAATAAGCCTTGGCAGTTAAGACATAACCAGTCTCAACCGACGCCCCCCCCATCGGACTATGAGAGTGAGGGAAGAGGGAGTGCACCTGTGTCTGCGCGCACACTTGTGCACTATAATATGGACCTGCCTCTGCTTACCGTTTGTGGACTACGAGAAAGCCTTCGATTCGATCGAGACTTGGGCTGTTCTCGACGGCGCCCGTTCACGAACATGACGCGTGGATCAGCACCATCCAGCTCAACTATTTTGTAGGGAACCGAATGATCCAACCCACGCGCCACACATTCTCAACTGGAATAAAAGGAGCCATGTACAAAACTTAACCATACTATACTCCATTTGTTTAGGTAATTAAATAAAGGTAAACATAAAAACCACGTGACGTGTTTAACCAACTAAACGTAATGCCAGTCTATTCAGTTGTCATGTTACGTCACAGTTGTACTCTCCAATTTACTAACGTTATAATTCGTTAATAACGTTGCTAAATTGAAGAGTACGTACAGCTTTATTTAGAAGTACTTAAAACTCCAGCTAATTAAGTTATTAGTTCGTTACCTAAAACGTCCCATGTCCACAGTTTTCGTGTACATATTAAAGAACAATAAGTTACATCGACATAAGTCGAGCAAAGACGTTCAGTGTTCTTCTGCGCGCAAGTATAAAATAAATGCTATAAAACTTATATTAACTGCTTCGGAAAACATGCGGTATAAAACTAAGATACTTATTGGTGAATTGGAGATATTTGTTTTATTTTATTATTTACATAGTAAAGTTGCTTTGGGGTTTCGTTCAAACTGGGTAAGTATTAGGAAAATTGGCCGCTTTGGTTCGGAGATTTTTGTTACATTTATTATTTTATAAACTTTATGATAGAGACGTTCCTATTAAAAGGTTTATTTATTCATAAGTTTAGATTATTTACTCCATATTAGGTACCTACCTTTAGTAACATAGGCAATTTTTATTTTAGAAACACCAAAACTTTTTGACAAAAAATAAACAACCGACTTCCAAAAAAAAAAACACTACAAAGTGAAAAACAACTTTAGTTTCAGAAGTCGGTGTCGTTGGTTACGCATTTTACTCTCTGTAGTTTTTTTTTCTTTGGAAATCGGTTGTTCTTTTTTTGTAAAAAAGTTTTTATTTTTGACTTTTTAGTTGTACCTACCCCACAAAAATTCATTTATCACTTTGATATGTGAATATCAGTAACATATTAATATCAGATATTGAAAGTGGAAAAAAATCGTATTATTGAAGCTAACTCAAAAAATACCCAAGCAAAGTTAATAAAATTTATATGGACCTGCCCCTGAACTGAACATACCTTATCCATTAAAAAAAGAATTTTACAAATCCGTAGTATGACGGAGTTATGCCCGAACATACATTAAAAAATATATATGAAAATCCAAACTGAGAACCTCCTCCTTTTTTGAAGTTGGTTAAAAAAGGTTCCGCGCATAAAAATTAAAACCCATCATTGGCCTTTTCCCAACTATGTTGGGGTCGCATCCAGTCTAACCGAATGCAGCTGAATACCATTATTTTACTTGGAGAGACTTCCTATCTGACCTCCACAACCCGGTTACTGGGTAATACCTACCCCTTGGTAAGACTGGTTGTCAGACTTTCGGGCTTCTGACGACCCGTAACGACTGTCAAAGATCCACGTATGACAGCCGGGACCAACCGCTTAACGTGCTTTCCGAGGCAAGGAGTGGTCTATGGTATGTAAAGATGGTCACCCATCTACGGAACAACCGCGGAATGTGTAGCTTAACCTGATCGATCAACCCGTGTGGCTGTTATTACTTAGCCACAAGCTCCTAACAATTAAAACCTATGAAATCCACTTTGTTTTCCGACACGCACGTGAACGAAGTAGCGGGCATAGCTAGGTCCACCTTTATACCTTACTAGGTATAAAGGAGGATTTAATGCCCAAGGCATTCTCTGCCCCGACCCTTGCTCGTGCCAGCCCGCGCCGCTGAGCCTGTAGTTTTAAATTCGTCCCTAAATAATTACGATCCAGCCTGTCCCTTGCTGCCTTAAGCGAGGTCCGTACCCCGAGTACAGTAGCGTGTAGTATCTAAGTTTTGAAGTTTTTTTAGGCCCTGCCTGGAGGCCTTAATTTATTGAGGCATCCACATACAAGTCCAGTTAAGCTGACGACAGCCTCCTAGGATGAATTGCGAGATGCCATTAAAAAAAAAAAAACAAAGCATTCTCTAGCAGTCAACCAAGGGAAGAGACAAGATGGCAGGTGCTTTGTTTGAGAGGACCACAATTTTTTTTTTTGATTGAGCTGGCTAATTGGTGATCGGTTTTGATAGTGAGGTTTTTCGCTTTAATTATCCTTTTTTTAAACTATGTACCTAATATTAAGAAATCTAATGTTTTAATAGTAACTGGAAGAACTCAGACTTGCCGCTTGTGATACTTGATTACCCTTTTATAGGCATCAAACTTTGTAACAACTATATTATGTATATAATTTCTAAGATTAATACTGTATTCAATATATTTTTTTACTAGCTTCCGCCCGCGGCTTCGCACGCGAGTTATGTTGATAAAAACTATCCTATGTCCTTTCCCGGGATGCAATCTATATCTCTGCAAAATTTAATCGAAAACCGTTCAGTGGTTTAGGCGTGAAAAGGTAACATATAGACAGACAGACAGACACTTTCAAGTTTATAATATTAGTATGGATTTTTTGTATAAAGTGTTTTTATTTATTCTATCTATTACTGATTGTAACCAAGACTACAATATAATGTAACTAAAACGCGCTGGTAGGTTACCACAGTTTATTTTCACATTCAATCGCAAAATCCAAAAGTGAATTCCACCAGATGTCAAACCTGACAGACCTACTAGAATTTAGAATACAATTAATGTTCCGAAAGAAGGTGATATGCTGCACTGTAACGAGTTCGATTCGCAACACTATCTATAAGTAAATGGTAACAAATTTATCACAAAATAACGATTAATTTAACAATGCTGCCATAACCGTCTCCAATAAAACATTTCCATTATCATTATAGACGTTATCTATCATCCAGTACATCACGGAAACAACTCTTTTGGTACATGCCACTCTATACTATATCAAAGGCACAACATTTATCATTTCACGCATCTAACCAGTAAATACCAGTGTTGAATTATTAGCTAGTAATGCAGCCTGAATGTTCGCGCTTCGTTCTTTATGCCACTAACTCACGCACATGTGGGGCATAGATTATGAAATATTTTGATAGATAGGAAATATTTAAGACTGGATATTATACTCAACTATGTCTCACCACATGGTCGTTGGTCTTGACGGGCGATACGCGGTCTCAACTTAAGGTCTCGACTATTTCTTCGACCTTCGTCTTGCAAACGTAGCCAGTTCAATACCACTTCATTTTGCTAACTCTGCTGGAGTATCTATTCTGAGTCTTTGCGTGGCTCATAATGATGTAGTCTTGTACTGATTCAAATGTAGACTTGTATTGTACTGATTCAAATGTAGTCTTGTACTGATTCAAATGTAGTCTTGTACTGATTCAAATGTAGTCTTGTACTGATTCAAATGTAGTCTTGTACTGATTCAAATGAAACCTGACATAAAGCACCAATGTATACGAAATGAAAGCTGTATCATGGACTGCCGCGGAGGTCTAGTGGTTGCAAGCGCTACTGTTGAGCATGTGGACCTGGGTTCTGGCTTTGTTGTGAAGTGGCTAAATGTGGGTGTACTATAGATTCACCTCTGCCTAACCATTCAGGAAATACAGACGACATGACGTCATGTTATGTGAAAGCTGGATATTTACTTCGTTTGACACATGCATACAATTGAATCGACCGTACTAATCCATTTTGATGCCAATAGCCATTGGTGTATTAAATCCAGTAGCTTTCAAAGCGATAAAATAAAATATTTTCGCGCATATCAGCTGTCATAATGAACGATTTTTTCGGGATTAAACCCTTTGTTTTAATGTGAATGAGAAAATTATGCAAAGTGTTTTATCTGGTACCGACCAACGCCTGACTTTTATTGAATAAAATACTAATATTCTAAAAGTAGGGACTGCCCTTGAAGTTTTTAGTTAAGCGATTCTTAGGCTCAGGTCTATCTGACCACACGCCAACCATGACAGATGACGTGTAGCCGTCCGTCATCGACGACGGCCGACCGAAAACTGTGTTCGTAAAAACAAATAAAATAAATAAAGTCCTCCAGACCGTATTTCGGCCACGGCGGCCAATCTCAACGGAGACTAGCCTTCGGCGCGGGAGATATTATAGTGCACAAGTGTGCGCGCAGACACAGGTGCACTCCCTCTTCCCTCACTCTCATTGTCCGATGGGACGGCAATCCGACACGACCGGAGAGAGATCAGGCGCAGAACCAACGGCTTAACGTGCTTTCCGAGGCACGGGGGTATCACACCGCCAACTTCCAAACTCCGGGCTGTTACTAAGAAATTCCTAATGGAAAAACTCAATAACACTACATGGGCGCGGTATCACTCGCACGCCACAGTCGCCCGTGACCGCCAGTGGCAACTGCGACGGCAGCAACAGACGTTTTGGCAACCGCCGTCGCGCGTCGTGTCAGACGTCTGGCGTGACGTCACCGCGCACCGCACGCTGTCGGTAGCGTCAGACGTTTTCAAACGACCGTAGCCTAAGGGTAAGAAACGGTAGACCTACAGTCTAGATAGACTGTCAGGCTGCATAGAAAAGAAAGAGAAGTGCGATGACACAACGCTGGTGATTTATTGCAAAATATGAAGCAATAATTTAATTTTTTTAAATCTATTATTTGGACAAAAAAAATAAAGCAGGTATTCTAGTATGTTGCTTGTAGAATAATCTGACAAAAATTAGTATGGTTTTTATTGTAAAAATAAAGTTTTTAGAGGCATCTTCATGATTTTTTTCTACCGTATCAAATTTGTTGTATTATGTTTTCAACACACTATCTACCTAGAAGAATTCCCGAAGAATATCATATATTTTTCTGATTTTGTTACCTGTAGTTGATCATACTTTTATTGTTTCTAAAACCGTTTTTTTTTGCATTTAGGTCCTGTAAGCCCCAATAGGGCTTAATACTTATTAAAAATCGTTTAGGTATGTATTATAAATGCGATTTCAGCACGGCCTTTTTAAATTATTTCCAGACGAAAGATGAAACCAACCAACTATGTACTAAAAATGTCAGCCAAAGTAGTTTTCAGATCTTTGCATCTGCGCCTTTTATTATTGAGTTTATGTATAACGATTAGGTAGTCTTTACAAGAGTACTTACAGTCCGGCTGCCGGGAGAATATGTACTTGACACCTGTGAGTACGACAATTCTAATCTTCTATAATATAAAAATGAATCGCTGAATGTCGAGAACAGCTGAACCGATTTCGCTAATTCTTTTTTTAGAATATTCCTTGAAGTACGAGGATGGTTTAGGAGTAGGGTAGGAGTAGGGTAGGGGTAGGGTAGGGTAAGGGGTAGGACCACTCAAACGAAGTAGCGCCGGACAGCTAGAAATAATTTACATGGCAAAACAACGTTTGCCGGGTCAGCTAGTAGCTAATAAATATCAAATTCACAAAACACTTATTCGTTTATATGAAACTGACAGGTGTCAAGAACGCTTTCTCCCGTCGGCCGGACTGCAGTTCATAATTTTTGTTTGTTCTTCTGTGTGGCAAGCTTCGTGTAGGCAAAAACTGACATCAAAACTTAAAACTTTTTCAAGTGACGCATCTGTAACATTAGCACTGTGCTCAGGTACACATGCGAATGCCATAATAAACCGGTTTTATATTACTGGAAGCCTGTCAGCCGTTTTGAAAAATATTAAAAATATAAAAAATTTGTCCGCAGGTCTTGTGTTAACATAGTTTGGGTTGTCGTCTTCTCGACAATGTTGTGAAGAGAGCGATGAAGTAGTGAATTATCGAAAATGTCTGGTACAGACCTACCTATGTAAGACGATAAGTCATTGTTGACTCATAGGTGCGAAGTTCGCGTTATATTTTCAATTATTACGTAAAAGGTATGTAGGTACAGTCATCTTCCTAGCAATTTCTCTTGACTCAGATAAATACTGTATAATACAAACTATTTACACTAGATACTAAATGTAAGACTAAAAAATATTAGTGTTAGGATATTGGTTAGGTACGTGAGAGTATAAAACACTACAAACTGAAAAAAAAAACACTACAAACTGAAAAATAACTTTAATTTCGGAAGTCGGTGTCTTAGGGATCAGTATTTTAGTTTTTGCCACCGACTTCCGAAATTAAAGTTATTTTTCAGTTTGTAGTGTTTTTTTTTTCAGTTTGTAGTGTTTTTTTGGAAGTCGGATTTTTTTTTTGTTAAAAAGTTTTTATTTCTCGCTTTTTAGTGGGTCTATTTATAATTTATCTAAGTTACAATAGCCTAATGTCAACTTGCCCATCGCCTTTTTATAAAATATTCCTTTTCTCGATGCAGGGACGTTAATTGTTGAGGAGTTCTCCTTTTATTAGTTTTTAGATTAGATGCTGATAATCCTGGCTGCAGCATCAGGCCAGACTTATGTCAACATTGCATTGAACTTAAAATTAGTCCTGTTTAAAATGAGCCCAAACACGACTACGGTGCTTTAATTTAAAGGTTTGTACTTTTTCTGATGCTCCTGGCTTCAGCATCAGGTCTTCGGTGTTCGTCAGTAACAGTACGTTTATCCACACATCGAGCCCTTTTCAATGAGCCTAAACACGATATATCTGCTGTTAGTTGTCGAGGAGTTAGGTACTCTGCAGACTATCCTGACTGCAGCATCAGGTCATGACTTGATGATCATGAGACCAAATGTGGCCCTATCAAACATCAAAACAATTTACTAAATAAAAGTCGGTAAAAACAGTCCTTGCCTGTTCGAATAACTTCTTACTGTTAAGGAGTTGTACCTTCCATCATCAGCCCAGCTACCTGAGATGGTGACAACCATACACAAATACACAAGATACTTCATAAAATATGCGAAAAACAATAAGTGAGCCTATAAAATTTGAGGGTTGCCCTCGATTTCTCTAAGATACCATCATCAGATCCTAACTTGGTGACAATGGGACCACCTCAGAACTATCTACTTTCGAACAAAAAAAGAATTTTGAAAATCCGTCGACAATTGGCGGCGTATTCGATGAACAAACATACAAAAAAAAAAAAAAAAAAAAAAAAAAAAAAAAAAAAAAAAAAAAAAAAAAAAACATACAAACACCCGAACATACTACCTCCTCCTTTTTGTAAAGTCGGTAAAAAGAATTCAATGTATAAGATAAGACCAGTATGACTTTTTATTGCAGTTCTAGTTGTATTTACGAGAGCAGTGGTAACGGCCACGGCTAACTTACGAGTTGTATGTAGGTTCGAACTCAGACAGGCACATTTTTTTTTTTATTAGCCTGCGCTGTCCCTCTCCTGAGCGAAGGCCTCCCTCCACTCCTTCCATCTTTCACGAGCCCGCGCGTCCTCCTTCCAGTCTTGGTGGAAGCTATCCAGCTCATTTACAGGCACTTTAATATGTGTTAATTATTTCAACACTACTGCTCTCATAATCGTGAAGGAAAACATCGTGAGGAAACCGGCATGTCTTAGAACCAAAAATTCGAAGACATGTGACATCTACCAACCCGCACTGGCTTCGCGTGGCAGATTACGGCCCACTCCCTCTCACAGAGAGGAGGCCTGTGTCCCAGCAGTGGAAACATTATAGGCTGGTTATGTTGTTATATTTACGAGTAGCTACGTGTGTGTTGTATTTTTGATTTTAGTTTTAAATTTTGTATCAAGTTGATCTACTTTTGCTTAGCTTGGTGATTAGTGGCTATAAATAGCATGCTTAAAAATAAATATACTTAGGAAAGTTCGGAGGGATTTACTACGCTAATTAGATTTGAGTTCAACCTTAATTTAACGATGAAAAGCGACTTTCAATAGGATATAATACTAAATTAAAAGTCTTCAGTATAGCTTATTTACTTACCTAAATCTTTCTTTTAAGTAATAACTTAGTTATGTTACGAGCTTCGGGTTCGTGACAATAAAAACTGCCGATTTAATAACCAAAAATAACAATTTATTTTACAACACTAATTACAACTCAAAACAATAATTAAAAGAACACAATCACACTACTGATCACTCTTAATTCGCACTTGAAGATCGCTTAGATGTTTTCGCTCTTGTCGCTTTATCCAAACTGTGTCGGTCGTCGCGCATCCCGGCCTTATATAGTGCCGCAGATAGTTCTAGAACCTTCCATTGTAGAAACATCTAGAATGTTCGAGTACATACCGGCCCCGACTAACCAGATGTCGATTGTTCGAGAAAGTTCTACAAAGTTCTAGTATCGAATTTTCTAGAACGATCGTGACTCGACTAGTTCTGCTACTCGATACTAGATGGCGCTAGTGGTAACTAATGTCACCGTGTACCAGGCATTAATTGTGGCGCGCAACAGTTATATTATATTTTAAACATATTTGGGTTTTAGAATATAGATAGAACTTTCGAAAAGTAGGTATTATTCGGTAAATTCCAACTATATTCAAAGGTCATGTTCAAGGGCAAAAGTTATCGAAAATTCCGTGAAAATTATCGTTAAGAATTACTTTGTAATGGTTTGGAAGTCTTAGTAAACATTTATAAAGTTACTAAGACGTCGAAAACATCACAAAAAAAAAGAAACAATAAAACTTCTATTAAAAGTAAATGTTGTCAAAAAAACAATTCCTGAATTCTTTGAAGACCATACAACAACATATTACTTACGTCTGAGAGGACATAAAAGGTCTGTAGTACAAAAATAACACAATTAATCTGGCTCCAATTCCTTTATTATTATAAGTTTAAAACGTTGCAGAATATTTGAGGGTTGGGCCACAAAGGAAACTCTTCTTCCGAATGAATGACTTTTGTATAACGTTTGTGGTCCAAATTACGAGGTTAGCGATTTTTGAAAGTTAAGAAATAATAAAACGTATTTTATTTATTATTTATTCATTACACACATACAATTGTTTTAACAGGTAATACCCAAGCTAACAAAAGTACTCATAGATTGCTAATTGTCCAGTCCCAACAATATAAGCACAAGTTACACAGTGGACAACATATCCAGTGTCACCCTCCGGAATTCCGCCAAAGAACAAGAAAATATGTCCAAACGCCGAGAGACACTATTTAGAATTCCTAATGCACGAATCACAGGTGCAAACTACAATAAGTTTGTGCGGGTTGCCGGAACTTTAAAAAGTTCCTGCCTCGGTCCCAACCGTAACCTCCTGTCTGGAACGAGCAATCCCAACGATCCCAATATTTGTGGATTATTCAGTATCCCACGAAAAACCTTAAAAACATATGTTACAAGAGCGAGGTTGCGTCAAGCTACACATACATAACCAGTATATGCCGTCTACTGATTGTACGAAAAACCTCTACAATACGAGGTCAGCTAAAACTAGAAATGTGTGGCTTAACTTAGCATAGGACAAGTCGTTGTAGCGATCTTTGAAGAAGGCCTATGTGCAGCAGTAGACGACATTCGTCTGAAGCGATAATGACGATGATTGCCAGTGTTGGCGTGTGTACAGTAAAGGAAAACAGAATACTGGTAACAAAAAAAATAAGGATGCAGGTTCTTTTAATTCCAAGAGGTCTGCTTGAAGTTTAATAACGCAAAATAAAGTAATATCTCCAAATAAAATAAAACCAGCCTGCATCGAGAGTTTTTCGTATGAATGCTTTTGTATCAGTGGGTTTTGGTTATAAAACACATTCATGACCTGTGTAAGTCGCAGGAATCTGCTTGATTTGAGCATAGGACAAGTCGTTGTAGCGATCCTTGAAGAAGGCCTATGTGCAGCAGTAGACGACATTCGTCTGAAGCGATAATGACGATGATTGGCAGTTTTTCAAATTAGGAATAAATAACCTATAGAACACATCCAAATTTTAGAGTATATTTTATTGCCCGTAAAATTATAACAGGTAATAATTATTATTCATATCAATATGGTAACACTGCACATATTGGTGGTTCTACAGAAAGGTCAGGTGCGTAGTTCTCGCAACGGTGTGTCATGTATGACTAGATCTATGAAGCAAAAATTTAAAAATTTTCACTAAATGATCGCGCGTATGCAAACGCTGATGTAGCTTAACCTACTTAATGTTACGAAATGTGCTGGTTCACCGTACAGTGAGGATCGTAGAAGGTGGCGTTCTGTAGTTTCTGCCTATACCAATGGAAAGCCGGTGTGAGTATATATATACTACGTACGTATGTTTTAACTGGTCCGCTTCTCACTTGGACCACAACAGACAAGGGCACATAACAATGCATCCCTGTTTCGCACGTGAGTTCATCGCATCAATCAAAATGATTTATTTGCATCCGATGAGGGTCAAACTTTAGGCACTTCTTTCATTAATACTATTATTGCGATTCTATTCCGAATATTGATATCTTAGAGCAACGGTATTGTTGGATGTATTTCTTTTTATTTTGTCTCTGTAATAGCTGTTCTTAGTCTAAATCACCACCACCTCAGGTCAGCTTTCAGTCTAACCGGATGCAGCTGAGTACCAGTATTTTACATGGAGCGACTGCCCATCGGTAGCCTTAGTGTGAAGTTTTTCGACTCACGTTCGATTGCAAGCGCGTTAGAATTTTGTATGGGAAATTAGGTGACCACCAGGTGGCGCTATAACTTTTTCCCATATAAAATTCTAACGCGCTTGCAATCGAACGTGAGTGAAAAAACTCACACTAAGGCTACTGACCTCAAAGTCAAAGTCAAATCATTTATTTCAAATAGGCACATAAAAGGCACTTTTGAACGTCAAAAATTACAATAAAAAATAAAATAGATTCTAGTCGCCCATTGCAAAATATAGTTTTCGTATGGAGAAGAATGGGCAAGAAACTCCACCGTTACTCTTTTAAAATGTTTTACAATATTTTGCATACATTAATTATATAGGGGGAAGTCCCGTAGCGCCGGACGGCACCTAGCGTCGGACACTCGTACTATCTCGACAAACGACAACGCGATCTATTCAAATATTGGTGAAAGGGGCGCGGGGGAACGTAGCGATACAGGATCACGCGACGCGGTTTGCCAGTGAGGCGTACAGCCGCGGTGGGAGAGGTGAATTGCTGTTTTTGGCGGGAAAGCGTTGCGTCTCGTAAATTTCAAGTGAGTATTACTGCTATGGTTTTGTGTTTAATCGTTTTGTTATTTGTTAATAAAGACAGTGTTCTATAATAATTCGTAAATTGTGAAAGTTTTTATTAATTACTTAAACAGTTTTAGTATGAAATACGTAATTTTGGACATTCCCTGTCCCCTACCTCCGGATACAAAGTTGTCCCTTACCACCGGACAGTTTATAGGTTGGCTTTTTTACTAAGCATGTATACTTATCATAATAATGATTGCTTGTTGTTTTACAGGATAGAAGGAGGGAGATATTTCAACATGGAAGAGACAAAAAAGATAGGAAAATGGGATCAGCAAAGTTTGAAAACTGTAATAACTAATATGGAAAAAACTACTTGTGGTGTGTTTAGAGGACCACGACGAGGACTAGAAACAATGCTCCAGCTGCCAAGAATGGGCCCATGAAGCATGTGCAGACGTTCCGGAATGTGGAGATACCTATATATGTGATAGATGCACAATGTTGTAAGAATTTCTGGCGCTTGGGGTTTGAAGATTAACCCGTCCGGTACTAGGTGCCAATGTTAAAGACTAACTTTTTTCTACCAACATTTAATTAACGTTTCAAGATTATGTTTACGCAGTGGTTGTATTTTTGTTAATTGATTTTGATTTTATATTTTGTTCATTTAACTAATTCATGAATAAATACATATTTCTCGAAGTAGTTTTAATTTTATTTTCGGAAAACCTTATGTGTCCGTCACTAGGGGACTTCCCCCTAATATTAATATGTGAAGACAATGCACCTAAAATAAAATTACTATACCACGTTATGTAAAAGAATTAAAAATGAAACCATGACATATAAATTAATTATCTGACAGATACATGGTGCTCACATTATTTACAAACATGGTAAAAGTAAACGATTTTCAAAACCCAGTTACTGGATAATACTTGGTAAGACGGTTGTCAGACTTTCAGGCTTTTGACGACCCGTATCGACTGTCAAAGATCTACGAATCACAGCTGGAGACAACGGCTTAACGTGATTTCCGAAGCATAGAGGGGTCTAGGTAAATTTTACGAACGAAAAATATATACGAACAGATAATTATCTTTTCTCCTAATTTCCAAAGTAATTTTACGAGGATATTTTTTTTCAATAGTTAGGCGTAATGGCAGATTATAATAGGTCCTAATAAAAGTAGCAAAATATTTTTACCTTACACGTGTTTATCCAATAAAGGCAAATATTAAGCTGTTTTCGCATTGACATATATATTACTAGCGTAAGGACCGGGCTAACGGCGCGACTAAATGGCACCAACGCGCTGGCCCTAAAATGACGGTTTTAGGGCTAACGCGACTCAGTTGACAGTGGTGCGCGCGAGCTTCGAACTTCGAACGAAGAACTTCTATGTAAAATGTTCAGACGGGCGTATCCTTACTTTTGAAATCATTGTGTTTTCGTGTATAAAGAACACGTGTAAGTACGTACACTATATAGATGTTTGGTTGTAGGTACAATATTTTGAAATAGATACTGATTAACCGATAGAGATAATATAATGTTTGTTATCATGACTAAATCTTCAAACAGTTAGGATAATACACATAATAATAATAAACATAATCAGCTGGATTTTCTCAACATAATAGTTAAACGCTTGCTGCGCTCAGCGGTTTCACCCGCATAAATCTTTAATTGATGAGTAGTGGTGGCTAAGTGGTTACGGCCGCGACTTACGAGTTGTAAGGTCGTAGGTTCGAACCCAAACAGGCGCTTTACTTTGTGTAAATTATTTCATCACCACTGCTCTCAAAACGGTGAAGGAAAACATCGTGAGGAAACCGGCATGTCCTAGAACCAAAAATTCGAAGACATGTGACATCTGCCAACCCGCACTGGGCCCGCGTGGTGGATTATGGGCCACTCCCTTTCACTGAGAGGAGGCCTGTGTCCCAGCAGTACAGCAGGCCATAATCCACAACGTGATTGCCCAATGCGGGTCGCTCCCTTGGGCCTCTGAGGAGCCGAGCAAAAAGAAAGAAAGTCTGAAAGAAGACTAAGCGAAAACTAACCAACAGTGCAGTCGATGAGATGCGACATAGCAGGAAATTTCACGCAAATGAAGTCTCGGGCATAAGCTAGTATTATCATATTAATATTTCCTGTTTAATTCTCCAAGTAAACTGCGGTAATAAACGGAAAATATAGCAAATAGGATGCGTGGCGGCGATAAAATGCAATTGTAACAAGCGACTCGATTCAAAATGCAGTCAGCTTGTGCTAATGACTCTGTATTTATTAAGCATAATTTATATTCTTACATTATTTATGCAGGAGAATAAAATAAAATCAATTATTTTGTGTTCAATAATGTTATTTTTCAAGATTAATTTTCTTCATTCAAGTGGCCTTTGTTTTTTTAAATTTAGCATCGCGTCGCCCACCCATCCTTCACCCTATTACTTCGTTTTTTCTTAGCGTTCCTTCTAACATTTTTTTCTCGTTTAAAAGAAAAAGAAGCGCTAAGGTAGCCCTAGAAATTTAAATTTTCTTACGTTTTTTGTAATTTGGTCTGTTGGTTATGGTCAGTATTAAGTTGTACGTTGATTAAAATATGATTTGCGGTCGTAACAAATATGTATTTACAGAATTATAATCATTACAATCAGTAATACAACTTGTTAAGTTAGTATAAGTAATCCCCAAATGTCAAGATTTCATGAAATATTCATTCTTGGGGATTACATGGTCTTAGAGATTTGTGTTGATGACTTTAATGATTATAATTCTGTAAAGGACCTACATATTTGTTACGTCCGCGAATCATATTTTAATCAACGTACTTACAACTTAAGACTGACCAGTAAATTACAAATGACGTAAAAAAATTGAATTTCGCGGGCTACCCTGGCGCTTTTGCCTTAAATAGTCAAAAAAACAGGTTGTATTTTTAATCCGACCGGTTGTTCAAGATATAAAAACAAAAGCTTTAACTAACTTTAGCTTTAATATATTAGAAGATTTCAAAGTAAATGTTTTGATACGTTATACTACATATATGATTTATAAGAAAAAAACCTTTACGCATTCCACAATATACATAAATACCCCTAAAGTGGGATTTGCACACTGGTTTGCAAACAACCAATAGCAAATGCTTATCGATGGATATTTTGATACACATTACACATGTTCAAAGCAAAACAAACAACAAATACGAAACACCTATTGAAAATAATCCCTTTCCGCCTTTACGTACATTCGCGTACAATGGACGATACAAAGATTAATCCTAGCGACAGTCAGATTACATGTGTGATACTATTGTACGCAACTGTACTGGGGTATGTCAAACTCAAAACTTAATGTATAGAAATACTATTATTATGTGATTCGTGAAAGGTTTGGACATTCAATGTTAGCATTGAATTTAATTGTGAAGATCGAATTTCATTTTGATTGAAATCTTTATGTGAAGTGGAATAAAAATAAATGAGAACGAGAAAAGATATAACAGTTAAAATAGATTCATGATTTGGTAGATTTTACAAATTACTTAATTTTTATTTACTGTTGACATTTATAATTTATTTTATGAGATCAAAAATACAACTATTGCGTCTAATTAATTTTTCACTTGCTGAGATAATTGCTAATAGACCATTTCACAAAAAGCTCTACTACTCCGTCCATAGTCTGGTAGGCAATCACACAGTTGGTATTATTGCCCTCACGCCCGCCCCTATTATAGTCGCTGCAGGAGACTCCCTGGGCATCAGGAGTCGAGAGCCGTATCGCGGGCTTGTCCTTACCGGGCCCTGGTTGACGGCGCATTGTTTTCTACGCGCGTCTTAAAGAGATGTCAGCACTAACTGACGGGGTCCGCTAGGACCGACGCCTGCTGAGAAGTTTATTCTTCCCACCCAAAAAAAAAATGTGGGAAGTACTTCCACCGTAGGTACCTATTTCTGCCATCAAATAGCGTTGCTGTGTTGCAAGTTAAAGAATGTAGAACAGGGTGCAAATGTCATTACAGATGCATGTGACATCAATTTCATTCCAGTCTTTAGAATGGCAATAAACTTCTACGGCGTATACCCATAAGAAATATAACCTATGGTAAACTTTCCATCAGGTAGACCCTGAGTTTTCACCATCAAAATAACATAAAAAATTACTAGCCTTTAAAACATTTTAATGCAACCAAATCAATAAACTCCACAACTAAATCCGCAATAAATGCCATCAAATCTGCCAGTTCAATTTGAAAATACCAAGCAATATCTGCCACAACATTTTACAAATCCAAATATTTGTGAAATACCGTTGCACGACCATCGCAAATACCACAAACGAATCGCCGGCTGGCCCAGAGAAGGCTATTCGTTCACTGTGACGTAACGATAGACATTGCCCATTCGGGGCATAATTTAATGCTGCAAACGTTTTGAGTTATTGAATGAATGATGCTAAGATATGGGTGGTAGGTGGGCTTTGAATGAATGAACTAGAATTGAGGGGATCTCTTGTTGTTGTCTTATGTTCTGCAGTGGATTTTCGCAGTTTCCTAAAATATGGAGATGGTACAGACGCCAGCACATCAAGCTAACCGAAACTGTACAATTTTCCCAATCAACTTTGAACCTTATAATTGAGCGATAAAGTTGAAAATCTATTAAAGAAACTTGACAGATTGTAGTAGCTTAATATGCTGGCGTCTGTACGTAAACAGCTGAAACACTTGAATTCATGGGACGAGTTTACAACTCCTGGTATAAAGAACGCAAGGCTAGACATCAAGCTTTATTAGCTATTATATTACTACTATATTATACTATTATATTTATATTACTATATTATATATAGCATTATTTCTTAAGAAGCAAATTTTGACAAAGTCTATTGATCTGGATCTTCTTCTTCTTCGTAGCACTCTTGTCAGTGCGGTCGTGGTCCTCATGTAGTTTCTTGTCTAGGGGCTGATGTGTTTCGCCTCATGATTTCTCGGCACCTACTCCGATTTCTGGTGTTTTTTGTGCACTCGTATAAGGGATCACCCATGACCCACTGCGGATTTAATTTGGTCAGTCCATCTCATGGGTGAGCGTCCGCGTGTTCCAGTACCCTCCACTCTACCCTGCACGACAAGGCGCTCAACAGAGTCTCCCTCACGCGTGAGACATGTCCGAAGTACTTGAGGATGCGCGTTTGGACCATAACAGAGACGCTCTAGATGATGTGGATAGTAATAATTAAAGTGAATACAAAATTAAAGAACACAGACGTCTTTTCCTTTGTCTTTGTTTTCCAATGTCTTTTCCAAAGCAGACGAGAACGAACTGTGAGCCACAGCATATTACGACAAAGCCAAAGATTTCAGAGAAAGCTAGCAAAAGAAAGTGCTACCATTCATATCCTAACTAATATTATAAATGGGAAAGTAAGGTCGTTTCTTTGTTTGTTACCTTTTCACGCCTAAACCACTGAACCGATCATCCTGAAATTTAACATGTACGTTGTCAGGTGTACAGAAACGGACATAGGGTACCTTTCATCCCGAAGAAAAGTGCTGCTCCCGAGGAAAACAACAATAACGTTATTATGATAATAGACGGCGCCTCATATCTTTCGAATCAAAAACAGGACAACGTCTGTCGGGTCAGCTAGTAATAATATAAAAAGACGGCGTATCGTAATAATTGGATCCCAGTCTTATTGCATAACAATATGAAAACAAGGAAACAATCAATCCCAACAAGATCTTCAGGGGAATAAATAAACATTGCGATGCAATAAATAACACACGCACACGATTCCTTACATGCGATAATATGCTATTCATCATACAATATATTATAAGGAAAACAGCATACGTTTCTAAGGATCAATGGGGTTGGGATCATAACGAAAACAGAAGTAGTATTATAATCAAATAGTTAAATATTTTACTACGATCAGTCAGAACGTCTGAAATAAAAAAGCGATATATCTACGACGTCTGTTCCTCTCAGTGTTTGTGATAGAAAGATAAGCAATGAACTCTCCTGAAAATTATGATTATAATACCACATAACATAACATAATCAGCCTATAATGTTCCCACTGCTGGGACACGGGCCTCCTCTCTGCGAGAGGGAGTGGGCCATAATCCACCACGCCGGACCAGTGCGGGTTGGTAGATGTCACAAGTCTTCGAATTTTTGGTTCTAGGACATGCCGGTTTCCTCACGATGTTTTCCTTCATCGTTTTGAGAGCAGATAATAAATAAATCATTTTATTTTTGAAAGGATACTGAAGTTATTTCAGCTATTACTAAATAAACACCTAGGTACATATTGTTGTAAAATCAAAAATAGACCATCACCTCTGAGTTCTTTTCGGCATTTTTTTTTCAAGGATTAGTCACCTAGGTAATTCCGTAGCCATCTTGTTTTGAAATATTACCAGCAAAATATTAACGTGTAAATAAAAACATTGTGTCTTGAAAGATCTCCTTACAGGAACAATAATTTCCTTTCATCAGGCCGGAACCGTGCAATTATAAGTTTTCTTAATGAATATTTGAAAGTACAACCAACTAGAACTGGTTCAAATAAAATTTGATAACCACCTTAATTATTGTCTCCGAAAACCTCCGATGACGTATGAAAATAGCTGTGGAACATAATGGTCTACTAACACTCGATGAAAGGCGCAAAGTTACTGCTGCTGTGCTTTATGACATACTCAATGGAACCCTCGATTGCCCCGAGTTGGTCGCACAGGTAACTTTTAACACTCGCCTACGGCTACGGGGCGCACTCGTCACACGACAATGCTACACGTGTCTCGGCACTCGACTAATTACACCAAAAAAACACTACAAACTGAAAAATAACTTTAATTTCGGAAGTCGGTGTCTTAGGGATCAGTATTTTAGTTTTTGCCACCGACTTCCGAAATTAAAGTTATTTTTCAGTTTGTAGTGTTTTTTTTGGAAGTCGGTTTTTTTTTTGTTAAAAAGTTTTTATTTCTCGCTTTTTAGTGGGTCTATTTATAATTTATCTAAGTTACAATAGCCTAATGTCAACTTGCCCATCGCCTTTTTATAAAATATTCATTTTCTCGATGCAGGGACGTTAATTGTTGAGGAGTTCTCCTTTTATTAGTTTTTAGATTAGATGCTGATAATCCTGGCTGCAGCATCAGGCCAGACTTATGTCAACATTGCATTGAACGTAAAATTAGTGTTAAGGAGTTGTACCTTCCATCATCAGCCCAGCTACCTGAGATGGTGACAACCATACACAAATACACAAGATACTTCATAAAATATGCGAAAAACAATAAGTGAGTCTATAAAATTTGAGGGTTGCCCTCGATTTCTCTAAGATCCCATCATCAGATCCTAACTTGGTGACAATGGGACCACCTCAGAACTATCTACTTTCTAACAAAAAAAGAATTTTGAAAATCCGTCGACAATTGGCGGCGTATTCGATGAACAAACATACAAAAAAAAAAAAAAAAAAAAAACATACAAACACCCGAACATAGTACCTCCTCCTTTTTGTAAAGTCGGTAAAAATGTTGTATTTTTTTATTTTATTTGCTCTTGACTCAAGTCTAGGCTGTCAGAGGTGACAGAGGCAAAGTCGACGATGAAGTGAGCTACCCAGAAGAAGCCTGTTCACTCTCACTTTGAAGAGATTCGGGTTGTATGCATTCGGAAACACAGACGCAGGTACAGAGTTCCACTCTTTTGCTGTGTGCATTATAAAGGACATTTGTAAACACTTAGTGCGAATATTGACCCGTATTGCTCGAATTTATAACACAGCTTTCACACAAGTGTATATAATATTTAACTGTAACAAACAATTAAAAAAACAAATAATAAAAATTGATAAACACTCTTATTCACTATTGAAACTTTTTTTTAATACCTAAGTAATCAATTTTTTTTTCTAAATTTTCTTTCTGTAAAATTTAAACATAAGTGTATGTTATACATATATAACGTAAATATTTTAATACAAAAGGTTCAGTTTTAGATATATATCTAAAACTGAACCTTTTGTATTAAAATATTTCTTAGTCTGTAGTCCGTTCGCATGTTTTATAATATAGAGTTGTCACTCTCAGAACCAAAAATACAATAAATAATTTCTGTTGAGACTATAACCTGACGAGGGCGGACCCCTTCCCTATTACCCCTTACATTTATCCCTTCATCAGAAAAATATAAATTATGTAAATGTATGGGAAACCTACTATTGCCTATACAATACTGTAATACACATACTCTGTTACATACTATTTGTACCGCTGTTGGTTGCCTAAATAAATAAAATAAAAATAGAAGGATACTTTTATATATTCTCTTTAGTTTAGCCCTTTTTTGTCTCTTACACTTTTTCCGGATAAAACACTAAATTATTGTAATCTATAACCGAACAGTGTTTCGCAGTAGGCTTAACTTGTTGCACTCTAGTTGATAGCAACCCCATCCCTCCATTTATTAGAGTATCTTCTGCTACTCGTTCTATGGGCACTCATTCGATTTCCACTTGTTCAAGATTACAGGGAATTACATTTCCAGTTCGGGATTACAGTCTGTGATGAGAATATCCTAGAAAATAGTTTCCGGCTACCAATTACCTACGGGTATCGTTTCCAATTTTTAAAAGCTCTTGGTCCTCCTGCAATTTTGAATTGGCTGGTTGTTGTGGTACGATCCGGTAAAGGCTTAGTTCTAATCCAGCAGTCGTAGTCCAAATTTATTTTTAAATCTTTGTCCACAGCTGGGGTAAGATTTACAAATACAATTTTTGAAATGACCGAAATAGTATTGTACAGTCGCCAGCACATAGCTAACCGAAACTGTCCAATTTTCCACATCAACTTTGAACCATAAGCTTTAGCGATAAAGTTGAAAATCAATTAAGTAACTTTGACAGATTGTAATAGCTTGCTGTGCTGGCGTCTATACTTTAGGAAATCTCTTTTTTTTTTGGTCGCCGTTTGTGATACGAGCTGCTAAGAGAATATTTTGTTCTTCATATTGTTTTCACTAAAATGTTAACCCAGGAGACTTTCCCTTTTCTACCGTTAAGTTAGAAACGGGTGACTATCGAGATAGCGACTAATAGAGAAGTATGGCTGAAAAAGACATGTTGCGCCGACCACAAATAAATTGGAATAAGCAGGAGAATGATGACTTTCCCTTTTGAAACCGTTAGTAAAATGGTTTTGCCAAATAGAAGCACAGAGAGTAGCAGCAAGAGCAGGTTCTCAAGCTTTGTTATTTGTCACTTTCATACAAAAAAGCCTTGTAATACTTTTTATCACATCTATTCAAAAAGGGAACAAGAACTAAAATAGCTCTTTAATCGCTAGGGACTAAAAGTGATTTGAATTTGGAATGTGGATATTGTTAGTAAAAGATCCAATCACCAACAAGATCAATCACGAACATTGTATGAACAAGTAAAAGGCGCAAAAAAAAAGTGAAGAAATAAAAAAAAAACGCGCGAAAAGCATTATGCCTTCGTTCGTAATTATTTACTCAAAATTATATGTAAATAAATAAAGGTACTATTCTTATTCATAAGTTGGTGATAAAAAGTAGTGTCAACCTCGGGAGCAACACTATTTTAAGCTCGAGTAACGTACCTACTTTGAATCCCTCTCGCCTTCAAAATAGTTGTTTGCTCCCTTGGCAAGCAATCTACTATTTGGTACCCCACATAATAATATAGTATTGATATAGTATGTCTCTACTATACCAATGGTGCCCAAGGACCCTGATCGTTCAGTGCGAAATCCACTCAAAAGGACCAGCCAACATTCAAGGCTACTTTCATCCGCAGACAAAGTGGACGCATCATCACCATAAATATGCGTTATCACCGCAGCCGGGTCAATGTGGCCCCACGGATATTTCGATTTATGGGAATTAGGGACACCGTTCTGTTCAGATTATTTATGTCGCACTCGCTCGACGCTGTATCTGCGTCAGTTTATTTGGACAGTTTTTCGAATGTATTATGTAACAGTATTGCAGTAGGCGTCGAGGTTCGACAGTTTTGTAGTGGTGTTTCAATTGAAATAGTAAAAGAGGATCTCGGTCATACTGCAGTTTGATTGATCTACAACGATTAAGAAAACATTGACGGTGAACTGCGACTAGGAAAAGTACCTACTGTAGGAATGTGTTCTAATTCAGATGAAAAGGAAAAGAGGAAAATCGAAGATAAAATGAATGGATTGTGTAAAGATCATCATTTATTATATGAAAGAAAAGAAAGAAGAAACAACGCTTATATTAATAGGTTATGGGCAGTATATAATGATTATTGTAGATGGTTTTTTTCAACACAATGATTAGCATGTAAATGTTCTTACAGCGCAGCCGATGAGAGTATACATTCTTTACACCTGTCAGTTTCATACAAACGAATACGTGTTTTGCGAAGTTGATCTTTATTAGCTACTAGAATTGTCGCACTGACAAGTGTCAGGACGGCATTGCCTCGTCGGCCGGACTGTAGTATGGCACGCCGCCACGTCAGTGATTACATCATAATCTACATGAGCCTGAATGTATGCTGGCCTTTATATTCATAGTCTTATAGTCTTCTTGTTTTGCCAGCTCAAACGCAAAGTGTTACCACAATTTAGATATAAAATAATGTACCTAATTACATCCGTAAAATCTTGACAATCAATCAACTCAGCTTATCGCAGTCCACTGCTGGACATAGGCCTTTCAAAAGCTGCGCCACAATACCCTCTCCTTCGCCTTTCGCAACCAGTCTGTCCCGGGGCAATTGCGTAACACATGATCAATCGGAATCGGTTTCATTTTGACAGTTCAACAACATTCATTGCGTTAGATTACGTGTTGAGCAGACAAATTTTTCGAACTTATGAAGCAATGGATTAGCAATTTGCTTCAAAATGATTCAGATTCCGATTGATAGTGGGTTACGCAATTAGGGTGCTGGCCACTTTCTTAAGGCTTGTATTCATGCCAACGACCTTGTGCATTTGGGCGGAGCTAACTACCCCTCTCCGCGCCACTCCGCCACCCGCATGCAACGCGACGCACGTGGACGTGTGTCGCGTTGCCTAGCAACACGAGGCGCCCCGCACTGAATTCGTGGACGAGTGCGGGGATGATATAGACACGGACTTTAAACGATCGCATTTTTAATTTATTATATTAAAAAAATATACATGTTTTTAAAAAGTAACAAAACCAAATCATTTTCGTTTGTATTGCAAAGCAGTAGATATTTTTTTTATATTCTTTTGATAAAAAATGAAGGTGTAAAATGGTTTCATCTCAACGATTTGGAGGTGATTTGGTGGTTTTTTTTCTTAATAGGTGATATCGATAGAAAAATTATGGCTAAACCAAATTACGATTCATATCATGTAGATTACCAACTATTTTTTCAGATGTAATTTCTCCGTAAGTTCCGGAGAAAAACTGCTTCATCTGCACGCTGTTTTTAAGCTTTTTTCGAAAGAGTAGCCTTAAGGTCTTCGGTCCATCTAGCATCCCACGCTTGTATCTATACATAATATACTACTGAACGTAACATGAGCATAATTTACTCATACGTTAACTTGTCATGAGATGTAAATGATTGATGCTTAACTAAACATTTCCGGCAACAGTAATTGTAATGTACACAATAACGTCATTTCTGTTTTGTGTTAGGTAACCAATTAGTGCGTGATTCTACGTAGGATAGTGCTATTGTGCTTTCTGACAATTAATATTGCATTGATTCCTGAAAACAGGCTTTCCAGACAAATGGTTGGTGATTGGTGTTTTTGGAAATGCGACTTAGCTTGGGAATCGTAAAGTTTTGTTGTCAAATTTCGGACAAAAATGAAAAAAAAATTGACCGAGAAATTCGAGACCATCGAATTAGAGAAGAAATTGAGTATTTTGATTTGAATAATTAAACTGGAAGTACTAATTTAAAATTACCTTAGAGTTGTTTTTCATTTGACATTTGAAGAAAATTTTATAACGTCAATGAGTTTTCAATTTTTAATCATGTATAACAACAATATTTTTTGGAAAAATTATGACAACGAAACCTTCTAAATACAGATGAATGTAATAATATAATATATTGATTGTTCAACTGGGTCTAGTTTACATGGCAAGGTAATATAATATAAAGAATATGTTACTAATTCCCTTAAGCGATTTAAAACTGCGTAAGAATTAAACCTGAACAGGGTTTGTTTACACTTTCATCAGAAACTTTTGAAACAAACCATACCTACCTAGGTAGGTATAGTCTAGAAATGAAAATGCAGCACTCACCTATTTCTATTACGTAGGTATTGCAAACAATACGAATTAAAACGAAACGCGCGTAAAGCCTACAAAATTTTAAAATTGCCGCACCATCCAATGCTTTTTACCCGACTGCGCGACGCAAAGGAGTGGTAATGTGTTCATCAGCCTATGTATGTATGTATGTTCCTTTGAAGCACTATACAGACCAATCGCCTGGGCCGATTTTTATGATTCACACGTCAATCGATTCCTCTTAGTCCGGCGAGTGTCACTAAAGACATGACGTTAGTGAAAATTCAATATGGCGACTACTATGTATGTATGTATGTCTTCAAAAAAATTTTTTTTCTCAAAACCTATCGAGTGGGGTATCAAAATAAAGGGCTTTAAAAGACGATTACAAAAATATAAACAACTTATATGGTTAAAAGTAATTCGAAGTGACAAATCGTAAAAAACACGTACCAAGAACTAAATTGTCAGCGAAATTTTTCACATTTAATTTTGTAAACTAAAAAGCTGGAAATAAAAAAAGTTATTAAAAAAAATAAAAAACCCGACTGCGGTAAAAAACGTAAGTTAAATAAAAGAACTGAAAAGCTAAAAACAAGCCCATTTTAAATTAAATAAAAGGTGGAAGCAGGCGGGACCCGTTTGAATTTGAAAATATAATAAAAATGGTATGGGTCCCGCCTACTTCCAACTTTTATTTAATTTAAAATGGGCTTGTTTTTAGCTTTTCAGTTCTTTTATTTAACTTAAGTTTTTTACCGCAGTCGGGTTTTTTATTTTTTTAATACTTAACTTTTTTATTTCTTTTGAATATTTTCTGAGCCAATATTTGCAACGGAACCTTAGTATTTAATTAGGTATTATGTCGATGTCCCATTAGTAGATGTTCCTGGATTAAGTTGATGAAGTACTTAGAGATGTTCAGTAGGTACCTGACAAAGACCTTTTCATCTGGTTTTCCCAACAAAAAATATTTATAAATTCTACATAAATTAGGGTACTCGTTGACCCAGTTTTAAACTGCGTCTGTGAATTAACCGTTTTAAGGTAAATCCTATTTCGCGTTCTACCTCTACTTTGTAGAACTTAAACAAATATTGTAAATGTAGGTACCTATATGTACCTAATTAAAAAACTGGTTTGCTACATGTTAATTTATTCTCGGTAAATTTTAATTAAGTTTGGTCTATCCTGTGTAAGTGCTGGGAAAACGTCAAATTTAAATGAAGATGTTTCTTAACTATCGGAAACGTTAATATTTAAATTATTTGACCTTGACCTTGTTTAAGAGCCATAAGTGGCCACAACCCAGGCTCCTGATAGCTCAGGAGCCGGTTGTTGATGTTGATTTAGCAGTAAATCTATGTTTAATGTTTGGCAAAAATTTTTTACATAAATATTAAGTTTTTTTTTTTTTTTTGCTTCCTGCGCGCTTTGGTGTTTACTGTAAGTAAGTAATTGTTACTGCCTCGACCAACACAACACCTGAGAAGGCCCTCGTTGGGCAGCTTGATTCAGAAAGCGGTACTTCCGGACACGTCCCGCATTCCTCTCGAAGGTCCCTCTCTCTGGAGCCCTGACTGCCGCCGCCGGTAGCTTGGATCCTGCTCCCGATACCGGTGGGCTACAATTTTTTTATATTTTTAAATATTTGTATTTTTAAAAATGTTTAAAAATGTAATTTATAAGTATTTAAATGAAACAAAGATATTCATATATAAGAATTTATAGTATTTCAAGGAAACCTACATTAAAGATTTTTGTAATACAGAATCTAAAGTTTTTAATGTCTCAATATCATTTATAACGTAGAAGTCGTTTATATAATGTAGCATTCGATCCCAGACGTGTGTGCACAAATCTGGGATCGAATTCTATGTTATATTGTCTGTTCTAAAATTATATTGAGACATTAAAAACCCTTAGATCCGCATAAAAATCAAATACATTTTTTTTTCTACTCACAATGCACCTTTATTAATAATCCGATATACCCACCATTAAAGTGTATATGGAACATTTATTAAACTTCACCAAAGCTTCATATTATATTACTTTAGTGCAAACATTGCAGACAATAAAACTCCATGGGAGATTTTTTCTCATAATAATCTCTTTATCAAAAGAACCATAACACCGTGACGGTCTTTTGTACAACTAAACAATCGACAACCGACCTTATTATAAGTTAGCAGTAAAGTGCAATTTTGCTGCAGAGACCGGTTCAACATTAACATAATTTCATAACTAGGGGCCGAACAGATTTCTAATAACATATTTTGATTTTTTTATTTCCCCTCTTTGAAAAGATATTTCGCATTAATGGGTGGGATAAGACCCGTCTGATTATGACCACGACTTTTGTTCAGTACCCTACTGTAATAGCGTGATGTTTGAGAGTGGTCCTTAATACGGTGGGGAAGTTTCCGGTTACTATTGGGGTATCTAGAAATAAAGCTTGTATTTGGGCTATTATAGATTTGTCGAAGGTCAAAAAAAGTGGTCTGCATGCCAGACAGTACCTACGGAAATATAATAGACTTGATATACAGAAATCGAAAGTTTATAGATACAATTTGAATTTGCGGGCTACCTTCTTACGTTTTTTGCAATTTGCAGGTCAGTGTCAGGTTGTAAGTTCAAGAAAATAATAATATGATTCAAGACCGTAACAGGTATGTATTTACAAAATTATAAGTAATCATTAAAATCATAATTACAACAAAAATTTTAATTTTAATTTCGCAGGCTACCCTGGCGTCTGAGTGGAATACCTCCTTTTTAATGGCGGTAATTTCTTGGGTAGTTTAAATTTAGAATAATATTCAGTTCAAAGAACAAAATAATTCAGATCTGTTGGATCGTCAGATGTTTATTTTTTCAGTTTTTACTAAAATATGAGGAAATGGTCTTTTCTCCAAAGAAACTGTTTTCTTTCTGGTTAATGACCATAAAGCAATGATTTTTTACATAGGTAATTTAAAATATTAACTACTTGTATGTCCCTGTTTCCTTTTTGATGATAAATTATTTTTATAAGCACTAGAACCCTCAAAAATTGCTCAAAATTGCTGATTTAAACCGCTATCAACAGAGGCCTAGTGTACAAATTTGACAACTATTAATCAAAAAAGAAAAAGATAAGGTCACAGTATATATCCTTCTTATTTAGTTTATGAAATATCTTTTAAATTGGTCCAATATTGGAGGAAGAAGATGCCAGATATTTGAGTATGCATCTGGATCGAAGACTCACCTGGAGAAAACATATCTGGACCAAGCGTAAACAACTGGATACGAAAGTCAGATCAATGTACTGGCTGATAGGTCGCAAATCAAGCCTGTCACATGAAAGCAAGATAGCTATTTACAAGACCATCCTTAAACCAATCTGGACTTACGGAATCCAACTGTGGGGTACTGCTAGCAATAGCAACATAGAGATTCTTGAAAGATTTCAAAGCAAGACACTGAGAGCTATGCTAGACATACCCTACTATGTAAATAACAAATACATACATGAGGACCTAAAGATCACTACCGTCAAACAAGAGATCGCTAGATATAGTGAAAGCTATCAGACGAGAATATCAACTCACGTCAATGAACTGGCATCCAAACTAGAAGGCACAGGAAGTGTTACACATTCCCGATTGAAACGGCATAGTGTCCCTACACTTACCGTGAGATTTGGTGACACCAGATGAAAGGGACTCATAGGAATTCCTTCCGCTAACAAGACATAGATCGAGATACCTCATCTGAATGGCTTATTGTGTAAACACAGATTGCCAAGTTACAGAATTCATAAAAAAAAAAAAAAAATTGGAGGAGGAAATAGGCGAGAGCAAGACCTCGAATTACGGCTTTTTACTTAGGCTTTTTCAAAAGTCTCTAAGACCGCTTTTCCTCATAAGAACAATTTAGTATGATGAAATGCTAGCTACATACGAATTTACTTTATAGCCATGTTAGTAGTTCCATACAATGGATACGTTTCAAGGACCCTGGAAATAGAACCAGCACCCTAATTGCGTAACCCAAGGGTTTTGAAAGAAATTCCTAACCCATTGCTTCATAGGTTTGGAAAATTCATCTGCATAACAATATAAATAACGCAATGAACGTGGCTGAACTGTCAAAATGAAAGGAACTGCGATCAATTAACATTTCATGCGTGTAACGCTATTACCCCAAAGGTCTAACGCTATGTTCTTCACACTACGCTACATTTGTAGGTATAAGTAAACTGTGCGAACAGGAAAATACACACTTCTGAAATTGGAAATGACTTGTGCAGGAACATCATTAAATCGAGTGCCCATGACATGATAATGAAAGAATGCTAGCCCCAACAAATAAGGTAAAATGAGGGGAAAGGATAAAAGGGCTTCATAGGTAAAATCAAGAGGCTAAGTCATTGCTTTCAAGGGTCATTACGGGGCCCTTTCCCTTTTGTCGATTTTTACAACACGATTGGGTATCACAGTGATGGGATTTTCTCACTATTTTTATTGCACTATTCATTTGGTGTAAATAGTGACAAGGTGAAAGAAAGAAGGGGAGAAAAGTACTTCTGTAAAAGGGAATATTTAACTCCAAATAGAACAGCTTTAAAGCTGAAGGTTTTTCCGTTTACATACAATGACGTCGTCATCGTCTATTTTTATTTCGACGATGGTTTCATTTCCATCTTTAATTATCCAGTGCTCTAATAGAAAATACTGGGACCAACACCGTAAGGAAATTGACTTGTCCGAGAACCAAAAATTCGAAGACATGTGACATCTACCAACCCGCACTGGGCCCGCCTGGTAGATAACGGCCCACTCCCTCTCACTGAGAGGAGGCCTGTGTCCCAGCAGTGAGAACATTATAGGCTGATTATCCATAATTAATAATAAATAATAATTATTATAAATTCGAAAGTAACTCTGACTGTCTGTCTGTATGTTACCTTTTCACGCCTAAACATCTGAACGGATTTCGATAAAATTTGGCAGACAGATAGATTGCATCCCGTGGAAGGACATAGGATAGTTTTTATCCCGATATTCAAACGGGATCGACACTTATTCGGGTGAAACTGCGGGGCGCAGCTAGTGATGTATAAAATAATCAGTCCGTAGATGGTGACCAATCATTACATACCGAGACTCCTCCGTGCCTCGGAACCTGGCTGTCATTCGTAGATCTTTGACAGTCGTTACGGGTTGTCAGAAGCCGAAAGTCTGACCACCAGTCTTACCAGTATGGTGTTACCCAGTAACTGGGTTGCCGAGGTCAGATTGGCAGTCACGTAAAATACTGCTATTCAGCTGCATCTGGTTAGACGCAGTTGAGAAAAAAACTAGACAGATGAATATAAGGTAATGTAGTGTTGGAGTAAAACATGACCATTTTAAAACTTTAATAAAAAAAGTAATTTAAAAAAATTAAACCGACTTCAAAAAGAAATTAACTCAAAATTATGAAATAACTTTAATTTCGGAAGTCGGTGTCTTGGGATCTGTATTTTAGTTTTATGCCACCGACTTCCGAAATTAAAGTTATTTCATAATTTTGAGTTAATTTCTTTTTGAAGTCGGTTTAATTTTTTTAAATTACTTTTTATTTCGTAATTTTTAGTTTTTGCACTAGTATTTGACCAAGGTTTTGAGATGTTTTCCCTTTGACACTACACCCGTAGCTCTTATCAATAAGCTAGGCCGTCACACTTACACGTATTAGTCCATATCTTGAAAATTACTGAATCGATCTTGATGAAACTTGCACTGTTCCCTAAGTTGAAGAAAATGTAAGCCAATAAAAAAAAATGGTCACGATCCGATTAATAGTTCCGGAGATATGCGTGGACAAACATACATACATACATACATACGTCTATGAAATTTTGTATATTTGTTTGGAAGCCCTAATAGATCATCATATGTGAATATAATGCAATTCCAATAATATTACATACATACGTATCGAATTGATAACCTCCTTTTTTTTGAAGTCGGTAAAAAATGAGCATCAACGTGGTTTTTATTCAGCAATTTGTAAAAGACATTCTCCAGACACTGTCCGCTTTAAAGCAAATAAACTTCGGAATTCTGATCACACAGAAAATAAGTAATTGCGAATAGCTCAGCTTAACTATCCAGCAATTAAATTCTCTAGTGAAAAGTTTAAGAAAACAATAAAATTTCCGCAAACTATCTTTCAAGAACACAATGGGATTCCGACTTTTCAAGTGCCAAACAATACGTTCTTTGCGTGCAGTTCAGTAATAAAGGCTCTTGGAGACTTGGAGTGCAAAGGACAATGCGTTTTGGTACAGAACGCTTTTGTAGTTGGTTTTCTGTGACAGGTAACTGAGTTTCATTATGGAAGCCGAGTGTGGGTTTGAGTTGAAGCGTTTCCTAGAAATGTAGCATAAGGAGATAAGTTGTTTTCTTCTTGTTAAAATTTGACAATAGCATGTATATCAGGGATGCTAGGAAACTGGTCCGGTAGGTAACACCAGTAAACACGATTTAAACGTCTTGTCGATGTAGTTCCACGTAATAGGCGTGATAATACCATAATGTGTCGTCAGTTCTCTAAGACAGCACTAATGCGCAAGTGTTTACTGCATGGCTCCGGTCATATAATATAGTGTAACAGAATTTTTGAGATAAAATAAATTAAACTTGCACTGTTTACAATAATGTTTAAAATAGTAATTATACTTGGGTTATTGTTGTTTCTTGTTCCGTTTGTTTGTTAAAGTTAGTATTTAGTTATAGTTTAATGGATTAGTTCTTATTTTTGTAATTTTTGCATGCCTACTGGTAAAATATGGCTGAACTTAAAACACCATGTAAATACTGTAACCATATTTGAAAAATAAAATATCTTTATCTATACATATAATAAAACAGTAACGAAAGAAAAACTGTACATTGAGAATTTTCGAGAAAAAATAAGTGGCTTTTGTTAGAAAAACGTAACTGATGACAAAAAGTGACTTTTTAGAATTTTTGTCTGTTTGTCTGTTTGTCTGTGTGTATGGTACGGCTTCACGCCAAAACTACTGAATAGATTGAATTGAAATTCAGCAAAAATGTTCTTTGTAAACCAAGGAAGGCTTTAGGCTACATATTATCACGCCGTATGTTATGGGAGGTAAGCAATATTGATTTTAAAAGGTTTTGGTTCGTAATTGAATGCAAAAAATAATTGAATGCCCAAAATGACATGTTATTTATTTATTTAATAAAAATTTAACCCTGGAAACATAACAATCACGCTATTTTTATAAAGGAGCGGGGCAGTAATATTATAAATTGCAAGGGAACAGCTATTTCAACAATATGTCAACAGGGAATTTAGCGGTAAGGTCAGGCGACCGTTTACCGCACGAAATGGTGCGAGTTCAAATCCCGTATTATTTTTTTTTTAAATCTTACGATTTAAAAAAATTATAATTTTTTTTAGTTTTTGCATTTTTTATGTGCATTAGGAACGATACTGTTATGAAATCTGAGAACTTTACATGTCCTATCTAATTGTATGGGGAGTTTCACACCAATATTACTAAACAGATTGATTGGTGGTACAGCAAGCTACACTATCATAAAGTCAAGTCAAACTTTTGGTTCTAAGTTATATCTTACCAAGCACATTTGTTGTTTGTGGAGTGTCACGCAACAGTGAAAAAGGGCGCGTGCTTAAAGATTGCTCTTTAGTCGTGTGGGATGAATGCACTAGGGCGAACAGAAAAGCAGTAGAGGCGGTAAACAGGACTTTGCAGGACATCCGCAGGAACCAGCAAATGATGGGTGGCGTTACAATTCTGTTAAGCGGCGATTTCCGACAAACGCTGCCTGTGGTGACGCGAGGAACTAGGCCTGATGAGGTGAATGCTTCGTTGAAATGCTCTTTCTTATGGCCACATATTCATAGGTTGCGCTTAACGATGAATATGAGAGCACAGCTTGGCGGGAATGTACACGCATCGGAATTTTCTGATGTTCTCTTAAAATTGGGTGAGGGAACGCTACCAGGAGAGCAGTGGTGGCCCAGTGGTCACGGACACGACTTACCAGTTGTAGGTCGTAGGTTCGAACCCAGGCAGGCGCTTTACTTTGTGTAAGTTATTTCATCACCATTGCTCTCAAAACGGTGAAGGAAAACATCGTGAGGAAACCGGCATGTCCTAGAACCAAAAATTCAAAGACATGTGACATCCACCTACCCGCACTGGGCCCACTGGTGGATTACGGCCCACCCCCTCTCATTGAAAGGAGGCCTGTGTCCCAGCAATAGGAACATTATAGGCTGATTATGGTATTATGGAACGCTACCAGTAGACGGTGGCCAGGTGGTTCTACCTGAGATACTAGGGAGAGTGGTGTCCACCTTAGAAGATTTGATTCGCCTGGTGTACGAGGATATCAATAGGATACCGCACCAAGATAATTCTTTGGTGTGTGAACGAGCCATTTTAACACCCAGAAACGACCAACCTTCAGCGATCAATGAATGCAGTCTCGCGGAAATTGAGGGAAATGAAGTGATCTACACTTCAATAAACACTGTTGTCGACCAAGATGACACCACACATTACCCCGTAGAATTTCTCAATTCCCTCAGTGCAAGTGGACTACCAGCGCACACCATTAAGCTAAAGGTCGGTGTCCCAATTATGCTTCTTCGGAATCTCACTCCGCCGAAACTGTGCAATGGGACCCGGCTCAAAGTCGTCTCGCTGCAGAGAAATATCATTGTGGCGGAAATTCTAACAGGTTGTGGTGTCGGCGAGATAGTGTTTATACCACGTATACCACTGATTCCCCACAATTACCCCCCTTTTTTCAGATGGGAAATCATCAAATGACCCCTCTCGCTCTGGGTGGAGCGGAAGGGAGTGTCAGACTCTTACTGACTAAAACCCACCCGTGTTCCTTCCTTAGCCCTTTATGTTCCGGGCCAGCGGTAACCCTTTCGGACAATCCCACTGACCCGGCAGGCTTCGGCCCTATGGGGCCCCTTCTCGATGCTGACATCGACATCATCAACACGTACGCGCCGTCCGGCACGGGCCTGGTCCAGATCGGATGGTGAGCTACCCATTACTCTCCGCCCACAGGCCCGCGCCTACGGTGGCCGGGAGTCGTCCCGTGGCTCCCGACGCCCGGAGCGTCTCCCGCGGCGGCTGGGACGTGAGGCTCTCTCCCTCATCCGTCCCGCCACCTCCTTCGCTAGCATGACTGCTTCGCAGAAGGAGGTGACTGCCTCCCACTCCCTCTCGCCCCGGACCATAACTTGCACCAGGGCCGGACGCGAGAGGTCGCAGCCGCTGCCGATCGCCTCTACGAGGACACGGCGGTGCTCCGCCCAAGCGGAGCAGACCTCCACCGTGTGCTCCACCGTGTCCTCTGGGCGCTCTTGGCAATGGTGACACCCGGCCACAATTACCCTTTCAATTCAAGCGCGTGCAGTTTCCTGTGAGCGTGTGCTTCGCCATGACAATAAATAAGTCGCAGGGGCAGACACTGAAGGCTGCGGGTGTCGACCTCAGGACGAGCTGCATCTCACACGGATAACTGTACGTCGCTTGCTCCCGCGTCACCAGTCCTGACTCGCTGTACTTACATATTGAATGAGATCAAGGGAAAAACAACGAACGTTGTTTGCACAGAAGTGTTACAGTAAATTATAACACTTCTGTTATTCGACGTCTCCTAAATTTCCTTATTAACCTGACGTCTCTTACCAGTAAATTAACTACATGACTTTCTCAAATTTTGAGTTTACTAAGCCAAATAGTTTTTGAGGGATCTAAGCTATAGTTACAGTATGAGACGCATCTTTTGAGTGTTTCTGTAAATCAACAAACTATCACTAACTATTATTAAAATAATACTAATGCGATACGTGGGCAAAGCCACGGGTACAGCTATAGTTTATAAAGAATTTTTTTTATAGGTATTTGCAATATTATTGTTAATTCAGTGTACCATTGGGATTCACTGCGGAATTACGGGAAGAAAAGTTTTTTGTTGTATAGGTACTAAGTCTGGGCAACATATAGGCTATAACTTATTTTCTAAAATGGAACACCTGATGCAGAACCGCAACAGACCAGCTAAAGTATAAGAGACATAAAAATGGTGCCATAGCAAAAAATATTCCACGTGAAGAGCATTTTCTGCTGTCAGAATAAATTTGAATATCTGGAACACCTGTTGTGGAACTCCAAAGCCCAGCGACACTATAACATACAGGATTGACGTCTTAGCAAAAGTTGTTTAGTCTGATGGGCATTTCCTGTTGACTTACAAAAATGAAAGATCTGGAACGTCTCGAATCGTCTCGCGCATCACGCTGTTTTCCCGTCCCCGGGCTCTTAGAATTCGATATCAGACGTTTCAGATCTTCGATTTTGACGACCCCGTTGTCGCTGGCATAAGCAACAGGATCCGCGTACGAAGTCGCGGGCAGAAGCTAGTCTTTAATAAAAAAAACACCAGCTGAATCAAATAGAGTGTAACAACATGCTCAAAATACAATTACAATAATTATTGTAGCCGGCGGCGGCGGCTACAATGAAATCAATACTTCAATTATAATATATAATTATGATAACCAATCGTTTTGGTGTGAGCTCACGTGTTTGTTTATACAAACACGTGAGCTCACACCAAAACTTGACTCAGCGCAATTCACACAATAAATCTTTGCACATTGTATCGAAATTAAAATAAATCAACAACATTCACTGCTGTAGGTCTTTCCCCTCAACAGAACCGTTGAACCAATAACACAGTTATATTATAAAAGGTCAAACAATAGCAAAACAAGAATAAATTGAAGCCAGGTAAAACGCTAACAAAGGAGAAATACGCTAAACACGGAGCGGCGGCGCGGCGTGCTAATGCTCAACAACTATTAAAGGTTCATTGTCCCTACACACAATAAGAAGTGTAGTTGGAAGGATCCTCATAAAACTGGCGTTTAGATCTTATTATAGAACAGTTACTGAGACAAAATGCCAGCCTCCTTACAGGGAATAATATACCTGTGTTGTTTATTGCAGTACTTGCGGAATTAGATGCGGCTCTTGTGAATTAAATTAATTAACGTGAGCGTCTAGATGAAAACGAGGAAAGAGAGGGTAGACGCGCAATAGACGATAATCGTACAATCAGAACTGTAGATCTTAGAATAAATACAGCTGAGTTTAGTAAGATTTAGGGTAAACATTTAAGAGACGACGAAAAATATATTTAATACATCATTTGAAACGGTGATATGCCTTTCAACAAGATCAGATCAGAATGAGAACAAACTAAAAATATCGTATAATATTGATTCTCCTAAATTGTACGTTTACGTCGAGTTAAAGTCGAGTTTAGCTTGCAGTCTGTCCGATATTTTACTCGTCGACACGTTATCTGGTTGAGAACGTCCGAAACTTCATTTGCTGGTTTGCGGTTTCCTATTGAGATGTCGTCGGCTACAAGAGCCATCAATTCCCTGACAGAATGTGTAGCTGGCAAATTGACACTTGCTATTTCTGTTGCAGTGTCCGAGGCGTTGAAACATTTTATATACTGTTTACTTTGTCGTACATTATTATTAGTTCGAACTACGAACTATTCAATTTTAATAGCCCCTTTTTTTTAATGTTTCTATTAAGTATACGATTCTGTGAAATGAAGAAAGTACTTTGGTTTGATTTGCTCTTTGAACCGCCCACTTATCTTTTACAAGCTCTTGCCAGCGGTTTAGCCGGCGTGTTTGTTGGAAAATATCCCACAAGAATGTAGTACCGGGATTAAAAGTATCTGTTACTCCAGGTTAAAAACTATCTGTGTGCCAAATTTCATCCAATCAATCAATCAATCAATTTCAATTTCAGCTAATCCGGAACATACATACAACAAACAGACAAAAATTCTAAAAACTATATTTTTCTCATTAGAATCATTCCCAGACACACTAGGACTAGCACTTGCTTTTTTTTCAAATACCTATTTATATATTCAAGGTACAGTTTTGGCATCGCTCGCTACGATCTTATTAAATGTATAGATTTTAGTATACCAAAACAAGTGGCGTCTATAATAGAATTTATCTAAAATATACAATTGAAAAAAAAAGAAAAAGAGCAGTGGTGGCCAAGTGGCAACGGCCGCGACTTACGAGTTGTAGGTCGTAGGTTCGAACCCAGACAGGCGCTTTACTTTGTGTAAATTATTTCATCACCACTGCTCTCAAAACGGTGAAGGAAAACATCGTGAGAAAACCGGCATGTCCTAGAACCAAAAATTCGAAGACATGTGACATCTGCCAATCTGCACTGGGCCCGCGTGGTGGATTACGGCCCACTCCCTCTCACCGAGAGGAGGCCTGTGTCCCAGCAGTGGGAACATTATAGGCTGATTATGGTTATGGTATACAATTGAAATACCACACACCCACTCAATGCAAAATCTCCAGAACTATGACGCCTACGGAATTCCGCAGATGATAGTTTCTTTACGTGATGACTTTCAACCAAATTTATTTAAAGATTCCCTTTCCCAATGGTATTCAAATTATAATATGCGACTAAAGTCGTGGTTAACAGATAGTCACAGTAAATCGTCAGAACTAAAGTAAGATAAGTATATATCCATCCTAAAACATACAAGAGAAATTGTGCAACTACTTTTATTACAGCTTAAAATGCTAGTGGACGTGACTTGGACATACATTTACACTACGAAAGTCCTACAAGGGAACAAATTCTACCTGTGCGTGACTACTTGACGCTCTGCTTGCTCCAAAAGAGGAAATTTGGCGTAAGATTTCGGACATGACTACACAAAGCCACTCTCTCGCTGTTGAATTGTTAAGAACTAGAAATGGTACGTGTAGTACGATTAGACTGATGGTTCTTTAGTATTTCAGGGTTTGTATACTGGTTTGATGATAGAATATTGGAAAATAACTGACAGGGTCACAACGGTTCTGAATCAAAATTGCAAAACGCAGAACATTTTACGCACACATTTATTAAGCTTCGCTATTTTAAAGAAGTTTTTTTATTCTTAATTTATATAAAGTATGTTTTAATCTAGACAGATTGTGCCACCCGTATCGTTACATATCGACTCTAAAACCAAACACAATCTAAAACAAATTTACACTACCTCCACGATTACTCTTAATAGTTCATAAATATGTTATGTTGTTTTTGTATGTTTTATGTTACACTAGCTGCGCCCCGCGGTTTCACCCGCATACGTGTTGATCCCGTGGGAATATCGGGATAAAAAGTATCCTATATGTTAATCTAGGGTGTCAGCTACCTTCACACAAAATTTTATCAAAATTGGTCCAGCCGTTTGAGCGTGAAGCAGTAACAAATGTATAAACACACACACACACCCCCCACATACTCACAAACTTTCGCCTTTATAATATTAGTGTGATTTTCTTAGATAACTACATGAGACGCCGACAGCTGATATTCAAAATGTTGACGAATGTTATTAAGTAGGAAATATTAGCATTAAATAAAAAATGTGAAATCGCTCGAACAGCTGACTACTACTACTGGATAGTTTTCGGGGCCCTTCCAGTGATCCAGTACGTTCCAGCGAAGCGTAACTAGAAACTACTGCCAGCTGCAACATTAAGCAAATGCTTCCACTCGGTATAGTAGTACCTATATTAGATTACCGTCGGAGTTCTACTTTATAATTCTGATAATTTGGATGATAAGGGCAATCAAATTGAGCCAAAATATCCATTGTTTAGATACACCTACCCCTGATGTAGGGCTATAATATGTCAGGGTTGGCATGTCGAGATGTTTATTAAGGAACGGATTTTGTAGCTAAAGCAAAATTAATTAGGTTTAGTTAGAAAAGCTGCTGTTTAGAGACAGTACGGAACACTATTATATCGGACAAGACAAAAGTAGAAACCTATAAGCAGGTAAAATAGTTATTACTGGATAGAATAGAGGTTGCTATACCAAAGAGTGCTTAGCATATTATGTCCTCTCAAGCTCCGCTAATGAGACACAATTGATTTTCTATTGTATCGTTCTACATAGGGTACGCGCGGAGCTTGACTGGTTGATATTCATCGCAAATAAAATGTTTTCAAAATAATGATTTTCATAGTAGACCAGACAGCCTCTTAGACTTTGTTATTTAGAAATACATACAGGATGGCAGGGACATCGCCGCGCTATCTGTAACCATGAATTCAGCACATGATTCTAGCTAGCATATAAAGTTTTTGTCGCATATAAAAAAAACAGCTGTTTCATAAAAATGTGCAAAACTTTTTGTTTTAAGCACCGACGAAAAATGTCTACGCGGTTAGTGTCAGAATCATGTACTCGTACATACTGAATCCATTGTAACGGGTAGATGTCGGGATGCCACCCTATATCTACAATTTTTCTCTAAATCTCAGACAGGTTTTACAATTACCAACCAAAATGTTTTAGGGAACAAAGCCCATAGATTCATGCATGACATCACGAGCCAACCCTAAGGCGCCGTCATAAACGGATGAGTCACAAACGCCACCTGCCTTCAATAATGTTATTAAACAATCTATACGCCCGCCTGATAGCAAACATGGCATTATTTGATTAATTCTGTACTAAAAGGATAATAATAATATATTGTATTGAATTTTTATTACGTTTAGTCATAATAGTTACGTTACTAAAGAAAGTGGTTGTGTAGTTTTTGTTGTTGGCTAATTTAATTTGATTCGTTGATTGTATCATCATATTTATCATTATTATTATAGCTTAACAGATGAATTGAATGAAAAAAAAATTTTGTTTGACAGGTGGTTGTGAGGTAATAGAAGAAAAAGACGACGGTAGGTATCCACTCTCCGTGCTCTTAATTAATGAGTTGACTAATTTATTACACTTCACTTTGAGAGGAGGCCTGTGTCCCAGCAAAGGGAACATAGACTGATTATGCTATGCTTATGCATATAGTCAATATAGTGAGCAAATTAATCACTCTCTCTCTTGCCCACTGTCAGCATAACTATTTACTCCTGACTGAGCTTCCCTCACTTTATCCTCTCTGACAGTTACATCGGTATGATTACACCAGTATTACTCGTCACTCCACCGAATCGAAGAGTAAGCCGATGTCCAAAAGTATTCCTGCCAGGTACAACATCTTACCGAAGCGCTCCGTAAACCTCTCAAGGGATATCATTAGTACCGGTAGTCGAAAGCAT
This sequence comes from Oligia latruncula, assembly GCA_948474745.1. NCBI lineage: Eukaryota > Metazoa > Arthropoda > Insecta > Lepidoptera > Noctuidae > Oligia > Oligia latruncula. The sequence continues at coordinate 4,855,009 of OX419696.1, forward strand.
AGTCACTAATAAACCCCACTAATCATGCGGCCTCCAAGATATATTACCTACTATTTTCCCAGCAAACATTGGAACATGTTTCTAGTCTAATTTGCCGGTCAGCAGGCCTTAAGCATATATGAACTGATTTGTTTACTTAGGATCCGAGATGAGCAACTTAATTACATATTCGTGCCGTGTTTCTTTTTACGGGCAGTAAATAAATCGTGGCTAAGATCTTGGTTGAGGATGATTTATTTGATGGGGAGTGAAGATTCTGATTCTTTTCCTCAAAGCAGATTTAATCAAAATAAGCCAGAGGGTTGGCCTATTTTTAACCCAAAGAATTAGCACTGCCATCCAACATGGTGGCTGCCAGCCTTTTGGGTACTTATACCATTGACAGCGATGCGGACGAATGATGATGATTGATGCCCCATGAGCTCCTTCCTTTACCTTTTATTTTTTATTATATACTTCGTACAAAGAAGATTCGATACGATATCAATTGACGGTACGGCTCGATAAAATATCTTTGACAAATAAATTCTTTAGTCCTAAAATGTAACAGCTGAAAGTAATAGACACGTTTGCTATTAAACACTCCAAAGCTTTTAACAACCCAAAACTTTGAAAACTCGATATAAAAAGGAACCTTTCTGTAGATGAGAACGAATTGATATCTCTATACCTTCTTGCTAAGAATTCACGCTACCGTTACTAGGAAAGGGTATTAGGCATGTTATTTCGTCATATTCAGGAAATCATATCAAATCTTCTTATCTGTCTGGAGTTCACCCTAAATTATTTACATTACCTTGGTTGTCCATTAGAGCCCCTAAACGCGTCCACTCCCCTCTAGTTTTAGGAATCCACGCCCCGCGTCGTTCAGCCCAGTTGTCATCTCGCACCCGATAAGGGAAGCACGCGCGTTCGCTCCCCTAGCGACTTCAACTTTACGAATTCGTCGCTTCGCTGTCCGAACTTCATCCTTTTTTTTTCAAGTATTTATTCTGTGGGTTTGTGTGAAGTGGTTCGAACGTGTTGGGATTTTCCGAGGTGAGGCTTTTTTATTTATTTTACTCTTTTTTTGTTCGTTGTCTATTATGATAAATTATTTATGTTCTGACAAAATTGAGGTACAATAATATTTATTTACAGTCCGTCCTTGACCACAATTTCCAATTTATTTATTTACATCATTTAACACTTACTTGGAATTTTATTTTTCACAAATTGTTTCAAGTCTTAAAATAGAATATTTTATTTGTACTAAAATTCTTTTGCTTTTATTTTCTCCTTATAAATAAAGTTGTGCGTCGAGTTGTCTTAATATCAAACAATCATTATTATTTTGTACTGATTTCGTCTTGCAATAGAAATCTTATATTGCCAATTTATTTTTTTGCTTTGTGTTTTAATTTCTATCGGCACGAATCTGTACATGTTGAACTCTTGACCTCTAAAATCAAGTAAAATTATGAGTTACATATTTTACAAAAGTACTGAAATCAAAACTGACAATTTAATCAGTATATTGATTCATGTAACATTAGCTACTTATGGTAGTCTAAACCTGAAGCTATGTATACGGGCACATATACACTATATGTCACTATATATGTATCTACATAGGCCTATCCTATTGTTTGGCTGTCCATTCACTCTGCAATTCCTGCATCGGACGGAACCAGTCACCAAGTCTATTCTTAGTCCTAAAGCCATTACGGATACGAATCTAGCTATAGGTAGCGCACTGTCTGTCTGGGTGTCAATTTTGTAATATTGGCTATAACAGTAGATTGCAATTTCCAGAGTCGAATGTGATGGGTCAATACTGTGGACACAAATAACTTAGTAGGCAGATAATTATAAGCAAAAATGGAGACGTGAGTTCTTAAAGATTTCGTCAGTAGATGTTGTGATATTTGAGAAGGTAGTTCATCGGAAAGAAGAATTTGAAATTAGGAAGTTACGATTTTAAGAATCGGTTTCATCAATGAGCATGTGATTTAGTCAAAATAAAATGTTTTTCTTTCAAGTACAACTTGTATATAGGTACGTACATGATTTAATACTATATTGTTTCTATATCTAGATATAACTATTGCAACACGGATACCTTCATAAAATCGTTTGATAAAATCCGTTTAGAACGCATTTTACCCAAAAAACAAAAAACTATTTACCTACATATTCTGGTTGTCCATTGCAATATTGGCTATAACAATCAGCTACAGTAGATTGCAATTTCCAGAGTCGAATGTAATGCGATATGGACTCAAATAACTTAGGAGTAGATTATAAGTGTATATGGATGGGGTCTTGAGTTGGTAGAGATCTGGTCAGTAGATTATGTGAGATTTGAGAAAGTAGTTGATTGGAAAGAAAATGTTGAAATTAGTTACGAATCAGTTTAATTTAGGAGCATGTTTGATGTTATTAAGTGCTCTCAAAATATAATGTATGTTTTTAAATTACAACATGTAATATGTTTTTTATGCTACAATATGTTATGTAGTATATTATATACTACATTACATATTATATACTATTTTCAATGTTGCTTTGTCTTCGTAAAATCGATTGATATAATTCGTTAAAATTTATAATACATCTTACTCAAACTGAAATAATGATTTAAATCAACGCATGTACGCCTACGCACAGTACCTACCTACACAAATATCAATTTCACTATTTTTAGAACTTTAATCTATATCTTCTATACATTTATATATTATCGATAGAATAATAAAATAGTAACGAAGTTAAAACTGTACCAACATTAAATATTTTTGAATAAAGTAATTGCTACAAGGATATCGTTTTTAGAATTTTTGTCCGTTTGTTTGCGTTTGCTTTGTGGTTGTATGTTCTGGATTAGTGCAAGAACGACTAAACGGATTTGAATGAAATTTGACACACATATAGTTTATAACCTAGAATAACACATTACTTTTAAACCCGGTAGTACGTTCCATTTTCCGACAGCAGCGAGCACGAAGCCGCGGGCAAAACCTAGTGAACCTATTAAAAATATTTAATAGAAAGATCATGAGTTCTTTATAGAATACTCAGTTTTTGAGTTTCTCAGGCCCACACACACGTTTTTCTTGTCGTGAAAACTACGGTTTTTTCACCGTGTGTAGGCATGGTCGTCAGTATTATATGGATCATTATGGAAGCTTATTTGCAGGCACGTTTTTTTTTATTTGAAACGGTTTATACGCCGTACCGTGTCGTGTACAAAGAGCCTAAGACACCAACTTGATTAAGCTTTCCTTTAACATTGATTCCATTTCAAAATGGCTGACGAGGCCGTTGCTCCATTCATTGACACAGGACATAGGGATTATCTGTCAATAGATACCTATTAATTTTGATTCATCATGGACAATCTTGTATGACGAGCCGAAGCTTATTTCGAGTTATATTCAATTACATTGGGTGTTGGATTTCGTATTAGTTTATTATTTTTATTATAGGGTAGAAATTAATATGACTTGCAAAATGCGTCACTATCCTATCGTGTCCTATCCTTTTCCCACATGCAACCCCGGACTATCGCTGTCCTGGTCACCATCTCCGGTGACGGTGTGAGGAAATTCTTCACTTGCCGCGTTGCCTTCAACGAGAGTAGTGTTCCATAACATGCTCCCTTGTTAATTACCAATTTACGGTTGCGAACTGTCGCGAAGCATTTACGAACTATTATCTAAAACACTACGAAAAGTGCGTGTTTATGCTGTGAAAGGCGTCTGTGCGACCTCTCGCCGCCCTGATCCAGCCAGACTCGAACCTTCGGCCGGCCGACGTGGAGGATTGATGGTGAATCTACATACAGGTCAGTGGTGTTGCATTTTCCTGCCAATTCCCTTGTTCCATGTACAATTTTCGTCGTCCTAATTCGTGTCGTGTTTTGCAAGGTCAGACCTACCCACGTACTTTTCACCCCCGCAATATACAGTCCACTATTTTAATTGATCCAGCTCCCAGCGTCTGGGATAAACGCAAACAATTTCTTTATATTTCCGCCCAAGTAATTGGTGTTAGGCGCCACCATTTATTTTTGGTCACTTCGAACCGCATTTATGGTCGTTTAGGTCGCATTCTTAATTCAAACCGCATGGTCAGTTATAACTAAACGGTCACTGTACTACGTAAATAATAAATAGATTGTCGTTTATTCTTTGTATTTTCCCGCACTGACATCTATTTCTTTATATTTCCGCACCCGCATCGCATAGTACAACACAACGTAAAAGTTATTTCTTTCCAAATTCATTCCATTTTGGTATTCCGCCATTTTGAATCGGTTCCTATACGGTCGTTCTTTAGATAACTCGTTCGTTCGTAATTGTTCGGTGAACTTCGGCTCGCTTCGTTAGGGCACGTACGCATACCAGTACATTTGATATTTTTCTCTTACCCGCAATAATTTATTTTACTCTCGCAACTAAAGTTAGTCGTTTTATGATAATAACCGCTTATTTACTTTGTTTACATAGTCGTGTTGCATACTTATCGCCGCTATTGTACATATTTACAGTAGTTCACAATGACTAAAGCAAAGAGGAAGGGAAGTGATGCAGATCAGTTCTTCGACACTACCAGTACTAGTAAAAACCAGTTATCGTTATACGTAGTCAAACGTGATGTAATTTACAAACGCGTAGAAAATATTTTCGAACTTGCACAGAAAACAAATACTGATCGACAATATTATAAGTCGTTTTGTTCTAGTGCTTTAAATATTGATACATTGCGTAATGATTATCAACAAGTTTTAGATTCTTATAATATGTTAAATTTACAGTTGAACCCCGATTCCGAGGTCGAATATGATTCCTGGTTATCATTTGAAGAAATGTTTTGTTTTATAAAACAGGTTTTACTCAATAATAAAACCGAGTGTACTGAACCTGAATCTCAAACTTCATTACAAAAATCGAATCCTCGCCTTCCGCCCATTGATTTGATGTCATTCGACGGTAATGTCAAGAAATGGCCATTGTTTTATCAACAATTTAAAAGCATGATACACGATAACGCATCGCTCACTAATAGTGAAAAAGTATTTTATTTAGTAGGTAAATTAACTGGGCAGGCGTCGTGCGTTTGCGCAGGGTTGGCTCCAACCGCAGAAAATTATATTATTATTTGGGAGGCACTCGTGCAAAAATATGACGATCCTCGCTCACTCGCATCCGCATATTTAAACCAATTGTTACAGTTTACACCGCTATCCATTGCTAGTTCTGATGGGTTAGACTCATTTATAAATAATTTTGATTCTTCAGTACAAGCGCTTAAGCAATTGAAGCTTAATGATTTAACTGAATTTATTTTCTTGCATTTGGCTCTGCAAAAGTTGGACGCAGACACAGTTAAATTATTTGAAATTACCTATCGTAAAGATAAAATACCTCCTTACCATAATTTAATTGAATTCATAAAGGAGCAAAGTAAAGTTTTGTCTCGTTCTATGAACCTTAGTAAATCGATAGATAGTAATTCTCAGTCTAAACAGCAGCGTCAAACTAAGCGCATCCCTAAACCGTCCAAGTCTTTCGTTAATACAGATGTAGGGTGTGGTCCAAGTGTAAGCGATAAATGCGCTTTATGTGATGAGAAACAACATGAACATTTATACTCTTGTTCCTCATTTAATAAGTTAACCCCGCGAGAAAGATATAATTATATAAAACTTAATAATTTCTGCAACAATTGTTTAAGTACAAAACACAAGACTTTTTCTTGTACTTCGAAACATACTTGTTCTCATTGTTCAAAGCGACACCACACTTTATTACATTTCAATCCAACACAAAATGATAAAACAAATTGCAACGTTGGTTCTGTGGTGTCCAATACCTCTAATCCTATTCCCGCTACCGCTCATGACATGCCGCGCCCTACCCCGGCCAGCAGTCATTCAGAGTCCGCTATGACTCATTCACTCGCCGCTTCTAATGACCCTACAACTATTGCAAATAATGCATCGGTGTGTACAGTTTCGTACGATCGAACCGCTCGTTATCAAACGACTACGTTGTTAGGGACCGCAAAAGTAAAGTTTGTTGATTCTTTAAACCGCACGCACTTTTTGAGATGTCTAGTGGATCCTGGCTCTCAAAGTGATTATATTTCCGCAACTTGTTGTAAGCGACTATCGCTTTCTATTTATAATCAAACCCGCTATTCGCAAGTTCAAGGCATTGGAGGAGCCTCACAAAAAATTCTCGGTGTTACTTCTGTTAAATTCACGTCTCGCTTTGATAATAAGTGCGAATATTCTATAAGGCCGATGGTAGTAGGACAGATTACGTCACAGTTGCCGGACACCTGTGTTGATACAGCGTCTATTGAATTTATTCGTAACTTACCGCTCGCTGATGATGAGTTTTCGCAGCCGGGAACAATAGATATACTTTTAGGTGTTAAATTTTATTGTGAAATTTTACTCACTGATAAAATTAAACCCCCTTATGACGGTATGCCCTCCGCCTTTGAAACGACTTTAGGTTACCTGATTTTAGGTGACGCTCCTATTATATCTCCGCAACCCGCTACCCGCACATTGTGTGCTTTTACTTCTGACCCGCTACACCAGATTGTCGAAAGATTTTGGGCAGTCGAGGAATTACCTTCGCAGTCTTTTTTAAGTCCCGACGACCAGCAGTGTGAAAATATTTATACTTCAACCACTGTTCGTAACTCCGACGGCAGCTATTCAGTTGACCTTCCTTTTAAAGAAGACCCAAATAATCTAGGCAATTCTTATACTACCGCTAAAAAACGCTTCCTACTTTTAGAAAAGAAATTTTCTAAGGATCCTAGTTTAAAACTAAAATATGACGATGTTATTCGTGATTACCTAAATAAAGGTATACTGTCCCGCACCGCACCTGAGGCATTAGTCGCCGCAGGCTTTTATTTACCGCACCATCCTGTAGTGCGCAACGACAAGGCGACAACCAAAGTTCGTCCTGTGCTGGATGGCAGTGCCAAGAAAGACCGATACAGGCTTATCACTAAATGATGTCCTGTATACGGGTTGCAATCTACAGGCTGATATATTTCATATACTTTTAAATGTTCGTGTTTATTACATTGCCTTTTGTGCAGATGTAAAACAAATGTATTTATGCATTTATACAAATGCTCCGCACCGCAAATATCAACGAATCTTATATAGATTTTCAGAAACCGACCCACTCGAGGTTTTTGAGTTCACTCGAGTCACATTTGGGCTTCGGTCTTCACCATTTTTGGCGCTCCGCACGCTACGCCAGCTCGCTAGCGATAAACGGCATAATTGGCCAACTGCGGCAGCCGTGTTAGAGAGGGACATTTATATGGATGACGTAGCTTCATCTGCTTCTTCTCTCGAGGAAGCAGTCAAGACAGCTACCGATCTGATCCAGATCTTCAAAACTGGCGGGTTTGACTTAGTTAAATGGACTTCCAACTCACAGGAATTGCTCAAACATATTCCCGAGTCGCACCGTCAATCTGAATGCATTTCTTTCGACGATGGAAATACATTTAAGATATTAGGTTTGCGTTGGTTACCCGCTCAGGATACCTTTATTTTCGAAATATCAAGTCCCCCACCTGCTTGTACTAAACGCGCCATTTTATCCGCAACCGCTCGGTTGTACGACGTCTTAGGACTCGTCGGCCCTATAATTCTTTTCGCTAAATTAATCATTAAGGAACTCTGGCTTTTAAATCTCGATTGGGACGATATACCCCCTTCTCGCATTGTTAAAATTTGGCAACAATATTTAATAGAATTACCGCAAATATCTAATTTATCATTTCCACGTCATTTAGGTATAGAAACCCGTTCTACAGTTTCCTTAGTAGCATTTTCAGATGCGAGCGAATCCGCATACGGCTGTGTGATTTATTTACACGTCGTCAATGGCGATCAATCGCCTATTATTTCACTCGTGTGCTCCAAATCACGTGTCGCATCTGCTAAACCTAAAATCACTCTCGCACGCTTGGAATTAAACGGAATACTTTTAATGTCACGACTTCTTAAAACCGTTTATGACACTTTATCTAAACGACATAAAATTGAAGATATTTATGCGTTTTCGGATTCTGAAGTAGCACTCTGTTGGTCTGTTGCTTCGCCACACAGATTCAACACTTATGTTGCCAACCGCATTTCACAAATTCAGGAAAATATTTCACCTCAAAATTTATATCATGTCGCTGGCATCGAGAACCCCGCAGATTGCGTATCTCGTGGGCTCACGCCTTCGCAGCTCATTCAACATGAGCTTTGGTTTAAGGGTCCATCCTGGCTTTCCTTGCCTAGACAAGACTGGCCTATACAACAATTTTTATCCAACCGGTCTTCATTACCGGAAGAAAAAACTGTTACGCATGTGACTCAAGTCGCAGATAATGATAACCCGCTTTTAAAATTACCTTCAGAGTGTTCCACTTGGGAAAAGCTGCTGGAAGCTACAGTTTTTTCGCTTCGATTTATTAAAAAATTGCCGCAAAACGATACAATTACCGCTGAAGATCTAAATATAGCTGAATTGGAAATTATTCGCGCGGTCCAGTCTAAATACTTCTCTGAAGACATTAAGAATATTTCTAAGGGTCAACCATGTTCGGCCAAGTTACGGAAACTGTTTCCATTTTTATGTAACGGACTTCTACGTGTCGGAGGTCGCTTATCGAACTCGACACTAGACTATTCTTCTAAACATCCGATTTTACTTCCCGGGCAAGGACATGTTGTTAAATTATTAATTGAATTTTATCACCGCGACAATTGTCACGCCGGGCCGCAATTATTAATTTCGATATTAAGATCCAAATATTGGATTATTTCCGCTAGACGTGTGGTTCGACAGTACATACACAAGTGTAATGATTGTTTCCGAGTTAATCCTAAGCCTACGTTTCCGCCTATGGCCGATTTGCCTAAATGTAGATTAGAGCAATGCAAAGCGTTTTTACAAACGGGCGTCGATTACGCAGGTCCGCTTTATGTTACTCCTTACCGCAAACGGGGCGTACGAAGCGTAAAGGCTTATATTTGTATTTTTATTTGTCTCGTGACAAAAGCAGTTCATATCGAACTAGTTTCTAACTTAACTTCCGCTTCCTTTATCGACGCATTTAAACGATTCATATCCCGAAGAGGTCCTTGTAATTTCTTATATAGCGATAACGGGACTAATTTTGTCGCTTCAAAAAAATATTTTAATGAACTTCACGAGTTTTTACAAACTGCTGATTATTATCAAAGTTTTAGTCATGAACTCGCGAAGAACCGTATCACGTGGCGAATGAACCCTCCTACAGCAAGTCACTTCGGAGGGATATGGGAAGCGAACGTTAAGAGCACCAAGTCGCTTTTATTTCGTACAATCGGCAATCAAGTTCTCACCTTTGAGGAGATGTCGACCATTCTTAGTCAAATTGAGGCCGTGCTAAATAGCCGTCCTCTTTATGTTTTGAGCTCTGATCCATCAGAGCCATTAGCACTTACTCCCGCGCATTTTTTGTCTACCACTCCGCTAGAATGCTTACCTGCAGCCGACTTATCCGACGAACGAACAGTTCTGTTGTCTCGTTTCTCTTTAATGGATTCGATAGTTCAATCGTATTGGAAGCGATTTAAGTCGGAATATTTACATAATTTGCAACAACGCGAAAAATGGAATACTCCGTCTAATCCGATTACAGTCGGTACTGTAGTGTTGTTAAATGTAGATAACGCTCCACCCTTGCAGTGGCCATTAGGAATTGTTACCAATGTATACCCTGGTAAGGATGGTGTTGTTCGCGTAGCGGAAGTAAAAACTAAAACCGGTACTTATAAACGACCAGTAGTGCGGTTATGCCCTCTTCCGACTCAATAGTCATATATCTCTATTATGTGTACTTTACGCACATAAGTATTAAATTAGCTTATTTTATGTTAGTTAAGTTAAATTTAGAAGTTTCATTATATTTCTCCGCTCTAGTTACTCCTTGAAGTTGCTAAATATAGCGATTTTCTTAATTTTTTAACCTTCTTTTGAAGGGTTTCTTCAAGGCTGGGGGGATGTTGGATTTCGTATTAGTTTATTATTTTTATTATAGGGTAGAAATTAATATGACTTGCAAAATGCGTCACTATCCTATCGTGTCCTATCCTTTTCCCACATGCAACCCCGGACTATCGCTGTCCTGGTCACCATCTCCGGTGACGGTGTGAGGAAATTCTTCACTTGCCGCGTTGCCTTCAACGAGAGTAGTGTTCCATAACATGCTCCCTTGTTAATTACCAATTTACGGTTGCGAACTGTCGCGAAGCATTTACGAACTATTATCTAAAACACTACGAAAAGTGCGTGTTTATGCTGTGAAAGGCGTCTGTGCGACCTCTCGCCGCCCTGATCCAGCCAGACTCGAACCTTCGGCCGGCCGACGTGGAGGATTGATGGTGAATCTACATACAGGTCAGTGGTGTTGCATTTTCCTGCCAATTCCCTTGTTCCATGTACAATTTTCGTCGTCCTAATTCGTGTCGTGTTTTGCAAGGTCAGACCTACCCACGTACTTTTCACCCCCGCAATATACAGTCCACTATTTTAATTGATCCAGCTCCCAGCGTCTGGGATAAACGCAAACAATTTCTTTATATTTCCGCCCAAGTAATTGGTGTTAGGCGCCACCATTGGGGAACACCAAGGAAACGATGGATGGGCTGTGTGAATGATAATATAGTTAGAAAGTGACTACTGAGATGACGACTAATAGAGAAGTATGGAAGAAAAATAGGAGCAGGGGAAGGGCAGGAGAATGACGATGATAACGTTTCAGTTACATTGGGGTCTCATTCTCAATGTTTGATATAATTCGTAGGTATTTCTTATGTAATTTCTAGATACCTACAAGCGCACTGTTTTTACCGACTTCAAAAAAAGGAGGTTATCAATTCGATACGTATGTATGTAATATTATTGGATTTGCATTATATTCACATATGATGATCTATTAGGGCTTCCAAACAAATATACAAAATTTCATAGACGTATGTATGTATGTATGTATGTATGTATGTATGTATGTATGTATGTATGTATGTATGTTTGTCCACGCATATCTCCGAAACTATTAATCGGATCGTGACCATTTTTTTTTATTGGCTTACATTTTCTTCAACTTAGGGAACAGTGCAAGTTTCATCAAGATCGATTCAGTAATTTTCAAGATATGGACTAATACGTGTAAGTGTGACGGCCTGGCTTATTGATAAGAGCTACGGGTGTAGTGTCAAAGGGAAAACATCTCAAAACCTTGGTCAAATACTAGTGCAAAAACTACAAATTACAAAATAAAAAGTAATTTAAAAAAATTAAACCGACTTCAAAAAGAAATTAACTCAAAATTATGATATAACTTTAATTTCGGAAGTCGGTGGCATAAAACTAAAATACAGATCCCAAGACACCGACTTCCGAAATTAAAGTTATTTCATAATTTTGAGTTAATTTCTTTTTGAAGTCGGTTTAATTTTTTTAAATTACTTTTTTATATTGCGCAACAGTGCATGAATATTTTGGCATTACATTTAGGTGTCGTGTAGTTATTAATTTTATTGAAAACGAGCATTATTTCCATACCTATCTACTTCTGCTTCTTAATACCAAACTAAATAAGTAGGTATGTAATACCTATTGTAGCGGTATCTACATCGCCACATGGGAACAACGCGTCATACTGACGTCACACAAAATCCTGCATCTCGCAAGCAGAGTTTTCCATGCAACTAGCATATACATGGCCCGACAATGAATCATCGGGCAGTTGCCCCCCAGACACAACACCCGTCTGGTCGGAGGATCCTAACTTTTCTATGAAGGATGAGTGAACTTTGCACCCTGTTCCTCATACCTCTATACTATTTGATGCCTAAACAACCAGAAGACACGCATTAAATGGTATGTGGTCAGCAAAGCCTGTTTTTTAGGTGCGATAGCATCCCAGAGACAAAGCTGCAATGTCTGTAACTAGCCCGTGGCTTCAAACATAGTACACATACTACTACATTTAGTAGATATTTTGAAGAGTAATACTATTGTAATAGGTGTATTATTTTCATAGAAATCTATTGGTATACGCGGCGCTGCGCACGCCAGTAAAGCTCCCAGTCGGCATGAACTTTCCTACATTCTCAACAATCACCATCATATTTCAGCTAATTTACACAATACCTTAATGAATTATACACTTAAACCTGCCTCATGAATTATTCCGTGTGTTGATTAAAACCGTATGAAAATCCGTTTGATAATTTTTGACTTTATCACGTTCAGACAGACAGAGAGACGCGGCGAACCTTGAAAACGGTATACAGGAACGCGCCGCTGCAGAAATCGGTTTGGTGAATGTACCTACTTCTCCCTACTACAAACGAGCTGTAATCGTGGCTTCTCATTAACAATTCATCCATCTCTCGGCTTTAAAATAAGATACGCCAGTGACAACGTAGCCTAGTTAAGATAGACTTGAAGTATATTAGAACAGGTAAATCACCGAATACATTAAATTTAATAGAAGATAAATATAACGGTACCTTCTTTTATGTAGGAGTTCTCAAGGAGCTTACTTACTTATTCAGTCTTCATGTAAGATAATCTTCAAAGTCCCTCATCATGGAATTGTATTATATTATTACTTTTCGTAATTTCTTATGTGTGTTGGAAATTGCATAGATATAGCTACAGAAAGAGTAAATACATTTTCAAAGATTCACGAAGTTTCAGACAGACTTAAGATTAATACATATTGTCGTGGTACTTCGAAGGGCCTAATCTAATATTAGGTACACAAAGACATAATGGCGCAGAAAAAAAAGTCAACTAGGTACTCCCATTCAATGGCTGAAATTGGTCTCATCGCGAATTTCTTTACAAAAAAAAAACGTAAAGACACGCTTTTTACGTGTAATATTCTGGCCTTTAATAAATGGCGGAAGAAATACGGCAGAGAGGTATTTCGAGAGATTTAAAAAAAAAATTCATTGTGAGTGGTCGTCCACAAAGACGGGGAAGCTCAACACCAATTAGTGTCACTCGTTTATTAGTTCGCGAGGCTTCGGGGAGGCGGTAAACCCCGAGGTGTGGTCCGAGAGACGCGCGGTGGGTATGGGATTCGTTTGTGCTTTTATTTACGTTTATTTGTTTGCGCTTGTTTGGGAGGTATCTTGTTTACTCTATTTGTAGTTTAGGAGTATGTGAGTTATTTCACAGTGCAAGAGCGGTGCTCCTGACCTCTGGGCCTAGACAAAGAGACATTCTGCCAGTGATATCGGTGATGGAAAATTCTAAAATGTGTTGGATTGGCAGAGTCTATCCCTTTATTTTGATACACTACATGGTCATTGTATTTTTTTTTTTTTACTTCACCTATGGACGATTCAAGGTTTATAATCTGCCATTTCGATTTAACCTAGCTTTGGTAACTATCTTGTTGGTATTGATAAATGATTTTATTTCTGTAAGCAGGTCCAGACATAATCGTGGTCACATTATGTGAAGACCAAATACCTTGATTGATGTCTGAAATGGTCTTTTCAGGACAGAACCACAGAGATTGTGTGGTTCTTTGTGTGGCTGCACGATTATTGATAAATGCGTACAGTAACTGGAGTCAGTGTAAGCATTTATCAATAATCGTGCAGCTTGGTCTATAACCACCGCGCAACCTAGGTTACCGAATCGATAAACACCTCATTTATTAGAATCTATTAGGATATCCTCATTTATTTAGGATGCTTCGAGGGTATAAAGAATTCCACATACAAAGATACACGTGATAAAAATAGCCCCGTCTTTGCTGTCGCGGAGTCGGGTGAAATACAAATACTTACCGTTAAATCCTCGATTCAACAAGAGGAATACCCATGAGCGATCTCTGTGATCCCTTTGTTGTCACTAGTATAGAAATCCCATACGCAAATATTAAAAGTCTAATCACCAATGTAAGATAAATCCACCTTACATTGGTGATTAGATTTGATAGAAACTCATCCGAGTTTGTATCTAGTCTTGAGGCTATATAGATAGGTTCTAAACCATATTTTTCCCACCCACCCGAGTATAATTTTGTTTTAGACCCCTCCAATTTTTTTAACTTACCGTCTATCGCGAATCTGGAACAGCTATTGTCACGATTATATTTAAACGTGTAATCACACTAATATTAAAAAGCGAAAGTTTGTGAGTGTGTGTGTGGGGGTCTTCTTCACGCTCAAACGGCTGGACCATTTTTGATAAAATTTGGTATAGAGGTAGCCGACACCCAGGATTAACATATAGGCTACTTTTTATCCCGATATTCCCACGGGATCGACATTTACGCGGGTAAAACCGCGGGGCGCAGCTAGTAAAGTATAAACATGACAAATATTATGAAACTGGCCTTCACTGGTATACATACGAGTAGGTAGGGTAACGATATCCTGTTTGTCCACCACAAAATTATTTAGTTAAGCTTTTAAGAAGCTTTAAGAAAGCGGTGAACGGTCACACAATAACAGCTGTCCAAATACAAAGTATTTTTTGACACCTTAAGGCGAAAGCGACACAAAATTCAAATTTTCTTACGTTTTTTGCAATTTGATGGTCAGTATTAAGTTGTACGTTAATTAAAATATGATTCGCGACCGTAACAAATATGTATTTACAGAATTCGCTTCCCCCTTAATGACAAATGCTGGTGAAAATGACAGACTTTCATCATGGCCGTTAAAATATGACGAAACGCTTACCTAGGAGCAGTGTTGGCCCAAGAGAAGTGTTGGCCCCGAAGCAGTGTTGGCCCCGGAGCAGTGTTGGCCCCGGAGCAGTGTTGGCTCCGGAGCAGTGTTGGCCCCGGAGCAGTGTTGGCCTAGGAGCAGTGTTGGCCTAGGAGCAGTGTTGACTCAGGAGCAGTGGTGGCCCAGGAGGAGTCGTGGCCTAGTGCTAACGACCAGGTGACCCCGACTTACGAGTTGTAGGTCGTGGGTTCGAACCCAGGCAGGCGCTTTACTTTGTGTCAATAATTTCAACACCATTGCTCTCAAAACGGTGAGAAAAAACCTCGTGAGGAAACCGGCATGTCCTAGAAACATCGAAGACATGTAACATCTACCAACCCGCACTGGGCCCGGGTGGTCGGTTACGGTGCACTATCTGGAAAAGAGAAGGCCTGTGTTCCAGTAGTGGGAATATTTTAGGTTGATTACGCTTTCTTAGGAAAAAGCTTTATCGTGTTACAAATGGTAATCGCTATCGCTGTAAGCTTATCCCTTGTATACCAGATTGGTTTCTGGACCATTTTGCAGTCTAAGCCTTGCGTAAATAGACATTAAAAGAGCGGTATATAATGAGGGCCATTTTTCAACGCGATGCAGCATTAGAATGGCTGATATTTTAATCTGAATTAATTGAAATATTTATTTCAGACGTTTTTATTCTTATTTTGGCACGATCACACTTTTTTCTTTTGAACCAGGTAAAGCGTAGAAAATAAAGGTTTAGAAATAGAGAACCGGTGGCTAAAATAATAACGGCCGCACAGGTCGATTGAAGGTTAAGCTACGCTTGCCGCGGTCGGGTTGGTTCGTGGATGGGTGACCTCCATTACATAATTATGGAGACCCCCTCCGTGCCTCGGAAAGTATGTTAATACGTTGGTCCCGGCTGTCATTTGTAGATCTTTGACAGTTGGCCTTGTGTTCACCAACATTTAAATCAACTGATTAAATATTTAATCAGTTCTATATTTAAAATTTCATTTGGAAATTTTACATAAACCAACTGTTTAAATACCTAACCGGTGGTTTGAATGTTGGTGAACTCAGGCCTTATTACGGGTATTCAGAATCCAAGAAGTATGACAACCAGTCTTACCAATGGGTATCGTGTTATCCCGCCCAACCCTAACTGGGTTGTGGAGGTCAGACACGCATTCACTCCATGGAAAATACTGGTATTCAGCTGCATCCGGTTAAGCCGGAAGCCGACCCCAACATAGTTTGGGAAAAAGCAGATTGATAGATTGTTGCTTCATTTTCTTAATTATCTTCCCTGGTATTCTATATGTATTTTCGTAGGAACATTTCCAAACAAAGTAGTGTATCGTTCTGTATTATACCGCAAGAAAAAGGCTGTTCTTAATATTTTTAATCACGAAGACTGGAATAAAAGTTCGTTTCCACAAATCTTAAAACGAAAAATCATTTACAGTCAGCAACAAAAGTCGATTAACCCTTAATTTTTTTTAAATCGCATTTATTGACCAAAATATTTCTTCAAAATTGCATTGTGCCTACTTCTGTTGCAATTTTGAACAAATATTTTGCTCAATAACTGAGATTAAAAAAACTGAAGACAGTGTTAATCGACTTTTGTCGCTGACCGTACATAATTATGTAGACAAAAATAAAAGACTAGTCTCTCCCAAAACTCAGAAATATAAACCCAATTAATTATTTCCTCTGTTTCACGACTGTTGTGATTTTAAAACATGTTGTGTCTTCATTCCGCCATTTGCTCTCCTAGCTTTTAGAAATAAAACTGGCAAACAACACATAAAACGAAGACTGGAAGCTTCAATCGAGTTCCGTCTACTCTGATGAAGACCCTCACTACAACGCTAAGGCCATAAAAACCCAATTCGAAATAACAACTCTAACGACAAATGAATAAGAACCAAAGTCCTTTGTTTTAATGCCGCTGTCAAATTTCCTTTACAGTGTTGAATTATTTCTCTATACGAGATACAATAGCTTGATGACGGATGGCCTGAGAACTGAGATATATTTCAAACTTTGTACTGTGATGTATGTACGAGCAATCACATTGTTTGTAACAATCTACAATTTTATACAGATACAACAAAATTTATGGCAGATTGAAATTGGAATTCTGAATTTGAGAACGTTCCATAATTGTTTTTAAATTAAATGTCAAATGGTTTTTAAACGAAGAAGAGAAAGAAAAATAAACCGTTTTAAAATTTAACGCTGTTTTATTAGTTCGTATTGTATTTTATTTCAATCAAAGTTTCGGTTTACCGTACAATTCCAATTTTACAATAGAACTATTATGTCTATAGGTATAATAACCTTTTTAAATATATTGACCAAGCTTCAAAAGGTTTTGTAGACATTGAATACTTCATTAACAACTGGCAGGTACAAGTTGGAAATTACTGTTCTAAGAATAATAATGAATGCTGATCGGCTGAAAGTTTCAGCACCGCCGTCGTCTATTGATTTTTCAAAACTAAAATAATTCTTATGAAAGTTTGCCATTATACAATGAACTGAACTGGCTAAGCAAAAGTTTATTGAAGTTGTTATAAGTTTTCTATTGCGTTATAGCAGCCTGTTGATGTAGGCGTGATTACTACGTGTTAAGTTATTTAATAATTTCGAAAAGAGAGAAATCTGTTAGACGTTCGTTTCGTAGCTTATTAACATTCAACAAGATGGTGAATGGATGATAAAATATATCTACGTATTGAAGAAAATTAATGTATAAATAATGTTTAACGGCAATTAGGTAATTTTGAAAATTGTTTGATGTCTAACTGAATGACTGATATTAATAAAATCAAAAACATTTTATACTTAATATTTCAATAGAAACGCTTCTGAATTTGGTTCATTTTGTTGTTAGATTATGAGTGTGTTTGCTACATCAATATACCTAGCAGTAGAAACGATAAAAATCTTGCTTTTGTGAAGTAAATTTTTAATGACAGGTCCTTTCAGGTCCTCTGTTTCATAGCCGTGCAGAATTAAAAGGTCTTGCACGTTTAAAATTCAAATCACACTAATATTATAAAGGCGAAAGTTTGTGAGGGGGTGTGTGTGTGTGTTTATATGTTTGTTACTTCGTTACGCTCAAACAGCTGGACAAATTTTGTATGGAGGTAGCTGACACCCTGGATTAACATATAGGCTACTTTTTATCTGGATGTTCCCACGGGATCGACATTTACGCGGGTGTAAAAAAATAATAGAAACCTGGATAAAACTACGCTTATTATTATTACCCTGTGATGCCACAATGCAGGGCAAAGGCCTCCCTACCCTTTTCCAATTCTCTCCGTTCAAAGCTGCTAAGGACCAGTTCTTTTTAAAGGAGTCCAGCTCATCCCGCCATCTCCATTTGGGCCTAAAGCTACACTTGCCTGAGTACAAAATATTCCAAACAAAATGGACTCAACGTTGCTTCAAAACATGTCTTATAACCTAACATTAGATACGTTAAATGTTAAAATAGTTTTTATCTCTTTAGTAACAAAAGCTTTAATTGTCTTAAGTATCAACTCGTCTATTTCAACACTTGCTTAATTCACTTAATAAGACTTAGTAAGTCATTCGTCAAGTTAATTTGCTCTAACTTTGCGCCATCCATCAGAGATACGGCTAGTGCTTTGTGTTGAATGTAATATTATTATTTTACTTAACTATTTTATTTACTTAACTATTTTACTGAGAACATTGCTGACCTTTTGGCTTAGCATAATCAGCCTAAAATGTTAATGTTAAGGGGGGCCCGAGGCTAAATAATTACAGCCGCACAGGTCGATCGATCAGGTTAAGCTACACTTGCTGCGGTTGGTCTGTGGATGGGTGACCATCTTTACATACCGTGACCCCTCCGTGCCTCAGAAAGCAAGTTAAGCCATTGGTCCCGGCTGTCATTCGTGGATTTTTGACAGTCGTTACGGGTAGTCAGAAGCCCGAAAGTCTGACAACCAGTCTTACCAAGGGGTATCGTATTACCCAGTAACTGGGTTGTGGAGGTCATATAGGCAGTCGCTCCATGTAAAATACTGGTATTCAGCTGCATCCGGTTAGACTGGAAGCCGACCCCAACATAGTTGGGAAAAGGCTAGGCAGATGATGAATTTAATATAAGAAATACATATTACAACGGCAACAATTACAATTACAATTACAATTACAACGGGTATATGCAAAAAAAGTGCCAAAATACCCTGACATTATGACGTCAGAAATTCAATATTTATTTTTAAATACTTTATTATACACCACAAAAATACATAACAAAAAAAAAATATCGATCACTATAATATGTCGATAAATTATCGATCAATATATCGAAAAATGATTCATTTTATAAATGAAAATATTTTACCTATATACCAGTACAATACAGATACGTGTAATTCCAAATTGGCTGTATATCAGTGGCTATAAAAATGCATTAGATTTTATTCCTCCTGTTATAGTATAAAATCTAAAGTTATGTATTATCAATATCGATTCAAAGCTGCAAGCTAAGCCCAGGAAGTTATTGCAGTACGTGGCTTTTAGCTCGATACAACTATACAAAACATTATTACTAAAAAACTTATATTATACACACCTTTAAAATCTCTAGTTTAAACGTAAAATAACACACTATAAGCCTCTGGGAATGGGCACGCCGCGATAGCGGCGATAAGACCCCTCTTTGAGGAGTGGCTAGGGAGGCGCCACGGCGCCCTCACCTACCGCCTGACGCAGGTCCTCACCGGACACGGAAGTTTCGGGAGGTTCCTGCACATCATCAGGCGGGAGGAAACGCCCGGGTGTCACCATTGCCAGGATCGCCCAGAGGACACGGTGGAGCACACGGTGGAGGTCTGCCCCGCTTGGGCGGAGCACCGCCGTGTCCTCGTAGAGGCGATCGGCAGCGGCGGCGACCTCTCGCGCCCGGCCCTGGTGCAAGCCATGGTCCGGGGCGAGAGGGAGTGGGAGGCAGTCACCTCCTTCTGCGAAGCAGTCATGCTAGCGAAGGAGGTGGCGGGACGGCTCAGGGAGAGAGCCTCCCGTCCCAGCCGCCGCGGGAGACGCTCCGGGCGTCGGGAGCCGCGCGACGACTCCCGGCCACCGTAGGCGCGGGCCTGCGGGCGGAGAGTAATGGGTAGCTCACCGTCCGATCAGGACCAGGCCCGTGCCGGACGGCGCGTACGTGTTCCACGCGCGCCTCAAAGAGATGTCAGCATCGAGGAGGGGCCCCATAGGGCCGAAGCCTGCCGGGTCAGCGGGATTGTCCGAAAGGGTTACCGCTGGCCCGGAACATAAAGGGCTAAGGAAGGAACACGGGTGGGTTTTAGTCAGTAAGAGTCTGACACTCCCTTCCGCTCCACCCAGAGCGGGAGGGGTCATTTGATGATTTCCCATCCGCAAAAAAAAAAAAAAAAAAAAGCCTCTGGGAATTTTTTTTCGGATGGGAAATCATCAAATGACCCCTCCCGCTCTGGGTGGAGCGGAAGGGAGTGTCAGACTCTTACTGACTAAAACCCACCCATGTTCCTTCCTTAGCCCTTTATGTTCCGGGCCAGCGGTAACCCTTTCGGACAATCCCGCTGAAGGCCTCAGTGCCTCAGGGTGCTTTCAGGGTGTTGATGGGGCTGCCTCGCTATTGCAGTGCGTAAGCGATGTTTGCAGAATCACAAGTGGATGGCTATTATGCCATAATTAGAAAAAGAGCAGCGTCGTTGATGCGCAGAGTGAGAAACCGTCCTAACGGCTACGTAGGGGTCATTGCTGAACATATTGAGAGTCCTAACGTCTACCTAGGGGTCGCTGCTGAACATATTGAGAGTCCTAACGGCTACCTAGGGGTCATTGCTGAACATATTGAGAGTTCTAACGGCTACCTAGGGGTCGCTGCTGAACATATTGAGAGTCCTAACGGCTACCTAGGGGTCAATGCTGAACATATTGAGAGTCTTAACGGCTACCTAGGGGTCATTGCTGAACGTATTGAGAGTCTTATCTGGAGGCACAGGATTCGCCAACATGTAGGTTAAATATGATAGTTTGTTTTTTTGTGTGTGTATAACTAACATAGTTCTTAAGTTTCAGTGTATTACTAACACTCTACGGACAACCTAGTCTGAAATAAATTATTATTATTTATTACTAGCTGCGCCCCGCGGTTTCACCCACGTAAATGTCGATCCTGTGGGAATATCGGGTTAAAAGTGGCCTATATGTTAATCCAGAGTGTCAGCTTCCTCCTTACAAAATTTTATCAAAATTGGTCTAGCCATTTGAGCGTGAAGAAGTAACAGACATATAAACACACAGTACACACACACACTCACAAACTTTCGCCTTTATAATATTAGTGTGATAACATAACATCACGCCTGTAATCCCCAAAGGGATAGGCACAGGTGTATCTTTTGGTTAAATTGTAATTTAGGAAATAAAATTTATTCTATTCTCCCCACCAACATCATCATTTGAGCCTCCGCCAGCAACCGGGCACAAATCAAATGTGTCTATATTATCAGTTTTCAGATATTGAAAATATAGGTTACATATAGAAAATCCTTTTTAAACTTCCGACTTCTTGACAACTGAATTCTCTTTGAAACGTTAGATGAATGAGGAAATGATTCCACCAATGTCAAATCAACTACTAAACAAGCAAAGTACAGTCCCACAAACTTATCTGGCCCGGTGAGGGAGTCGCTGATATCGCATTTGGCGTCGCCAGGAAAAATAAATTTTGAAATAAAGTGGGAAAGCAAGTCGATAATAGTAACAAAAACATTTTGGTCCAAATCTTGAAAATTACTGGACCGATTTTTTATGCGACACCAAATGCGATATCAGCGAATCCCTCACCGGGCCAGACAAGTTTGTGGGACTGTAATCCAGAAGGAAGGAAGAAATAGCAAATGAATCCAGCCCCAAGCTTAAACTTTACTTTCCTACCTAAAAACAATTTTCGCCAAAATAGTTGGGACTTGACCAACCCGTGCCCATTCATATCGGAGTCCTAGCCGTAAATTTGCCTAAAGGCGGTTTCCATTATGCACCCATACGAATAGCCCAGTGTCGCTGACAGGAACTTATGAGACGTTACCGCATCCCGCACCTATTTATAAATACCGCCTTTATTTTTTTGGGTTTTCCTGGAGAAACCATTGTAGTAGTTCAACTGAAAGTGACGATACGTGCTACCATAAAGTGTCTTTTTGATAACGTTATTCATTTTTGTATAAGAGAGAATTGTGTTGGGAGAAAAAACTGCCATTTCTTTTTATTGAGGCCTGTTTTTTATTCGTCTAATGCAGGTAGCAGACGTGCTTCCCTTTGTATCTTTCGATTCAAATGATTCGTCATCGTCATGCTTTGCCCTTCTTTCATCTATGATGAGCCGAGACTAATTTACTTAATGATCATTGTCATAATCGTCTTTCTTCACCACTGATCTCAAAACATCTACCAACCCGCATTAGGCCCACTCTGTAGATTACGGCCCACTTCCTCTTACCGAGAGGAGGTCTGTGTCACAGCAGTGGTAACGTTATAGGCTGATTAGTGTATAATTGTCTCACAAAAGACGGCATTCCAACTCAGTATGTATAATTTTTTTTATCAACTTTACAACATTGTGTTCCATCAGCCTTCAAATTTAACTTTGGCTATAACTTTTGCTATATAAATAACTATTCCACCGCCTACCGACTGCTCATCTCCTAGTTGTTTTATAACACTCGGTGATAAAAGATGCCATTTACTAGACTACACAGCTACTTTCGGAGGTCAAAGTTCCTTCTGTATCTCGTTGATTACGTCATCGACTAAGTTATGGTCTTCTTTATGGGGAATGTTATGACCTATCTTTACTGTTATGTAATGAGCTCGGACGTGAAGTATTTCTTCAAGTAGCTGTTGAATTAAAGGGAGTATTGTATACGGATGGGATTAGGCTGTTGATGCGCTTTTAAAAATTTTGGGATCAGTCTTTAAAACTGGTTGTATTTTCAATAATACTTGGTGATTTCTGTTTTTGAAAATCAGTGGGTATGATATGACAGATTTATTCAACACTAACTGCGCCACGCGGTTTCACGCGCCTAAATGTTGATCCCGTAAGAATATCGGGATAAAAAGTAGCTTATATGTTAATCCAGGGTGTCAGCTACCTCCATACCAAATTTTATCAAAATTACAGTACAGCCGTTAGAGCGTGAAGAAGTAACAAACATATAAACACACACACACACCCCCTCAAAAACTTTCGCCTTTATAATATTAGTGTGATTATCTAGTATTTTGGCTGCCTCGTTAGTCTAGTGAGCGCAAACACTATTGCTGAGCATGAGGTCCTGGTTTCGATTCCCAGGTTCGACAAAGTGTTATTGCGTTTTTTTCGTCAAGAATTTCTCAGTAGCAGCCCGGAGTTTGAATTTGTGACCAGTTGATGGCAATAGGCTCGCCCCCTATTACATGGGACTTAAACATAACTGCCGAAATGTAGTTGTTCTAAGGTCTCTGTTTATATATGTTAAAGATCAATCATTCGGCTTTATTATCAATCGGCTTCTTTATTTTATACTCGCAGAAATGTTGACTTACCTTTATTCTCCTCTCAATTACGTCATGTCTAACTATTGAATTACGGATTATATAACAATACAATTTAAGGTTTATTTATTCCGAAACGTGCTGGCTTCTAAGAAAATAATCCCCTTGTCCTCATCATTGATTGGTTCCAGCCTCTCTACGAACCTATCTAAACAAGTGACACTCGTCACAAGAAAATACACAACAAAAGATACTTTTACAGTTCTTGTTACTTACACAATTGCTCTACAGAACCGCATTGTGTGCCGATTAAAGACATTGAATAAAACCCAAAGAATTCTTCTACCCGCAGGTAAAATTCTATACATATACAAGCGACAGGTAAACGTGCCTAGTGATAAATTTGAAGGATTTTGTTGGAAAA
Source organism: Oligia latruncula (assembly GCA_948474745.1). Classification (NCBI taxonomy): domain Eukaryota; kingdom Metazoa; phylum Arthropoda; class Insecta; order Lepidoptera; family Noctuidae; genus Oligia; species Oligia latruncula. The sequence goes on from OX419696.1 coordinate 4,878,777, forward strand.
AATCTCTTAGGGTTGTTTGAAAAAAGGTACAGGTACAAATAAATAGGCAGGTAGCAGAGGTGATAATAATTTGTGCGAATGCACATTGGGATTTACCGAGTTTTTAACATGACTTTTTTTGCATTTGATTGCCTGTTCATGTTCTTTTTTACTTGTCTGAGTAAAAATATGCAAGAGTAAATAGTTATTCTGAGCAATTTAGTCTACGAATTCCAAGCACCGACTTTAAACCCAATAATATGGTCCATAAACTGTTTAGTAGAACCCAAAAGTGCTCAAGACTAAGCCCAATAAAGACTACTAAAAGCCATTAAAACTCCAATTTTAAGAACTTCGAACATTTTAAACTTAATCATGAATTTATGTCGCCCAAAACGAAAGGTACCTGCCTATAAAATATTTCAGCAATGTCTTTTAAAAAAAAAACATCATTTGTATTACATTCTAATCCTTAAAAGATTCCATTATCAGGATACGTTTCGATTCACCCGGTTTCAGCTCGGAATTGGCGTAAAAGACAATGTTCTTAAAGGATTAACGTACTCTATAAGGCTAAGACGATTTCCATCTAAGTAGAAAAAGATAAGGCTTACCATGTTCTTGTGAGAATTTCGAGTATTCCTGGTGTTCTCCCGATGTCATTGTTTGAGTATTTTCGGGCATTTTCGTAATGTCAGTGAATCCTCTTAATTGAATTTAGGCCGTGATTTCTCTGCGTGATTGTTTTATATTTGTTTAATGTTTATTTTTTGTGTTGTTGTGAGGCTCAATGAAAATTTAATGTTGGAATAATTTCAAGTTCACTCGTGCATTGCAATATTTGCATCTTCTGTCTACGAGTATCAACAGGAATTGCCTGAAGACACAAAAGCAATTTAGAAATAGATCTTAAAATAAATTAGGTACGTTATTCTAGCAAGGTACACCTTGTACAGTAGGTCATTCGAATCTCAACGAAATACATGCAAAATATTGCAACCCAACCATTAGAATCCTGAATAAGTTAGTTATTGACCATAAACACTACAGGCTATAATATAATAGCCAATAATTTCACAGAAAGGGTGTTCTCGAAAGCCGAAAAGACGTAATATTTTATCAAAACAAATTCTACGATAAAAGCTCACGACCGAACGTTCGGGCGCTCGGCTAATGGAACTAGAGCTAAACATTAAGTAAGCACGTAACACCCTCGTATTATTTTAATGTCGCATTTTGCGAGCGTGACGAAGATCAAGGCAGTGATTTTACACACTTGTCTCCCGAAATTATGTGAGAAATTTCGTAAGAAACATTTTCTTTTACAATGTTTTCTGTTTCATTAGTTTTTATTAGTTTAGGGTTAATCTAATAATTTCGAGTAGATTCTTTTGGATTGAAATAAAACTAATTTTACGGATTGTTTCGCTTTATTGTTGGGATTTCGTTTCTGTTTGCAGCCGTTTTGAGTCTCTCTCGAGTCGTTTATGATAATGAGACACTTATTTTGTTTAGGAGTATAAAGCAAACTGTTTATGACAATACTCTTCTTTTAAATACTTTATCGTCACCACTCAACTACCTACATTTTAATAATTTCTAATTTAATCTTACAAACATAATCATTATCATCTGCAAAGCCTTTTCCCAACATTTTAATGTGATTTCCATCTCGCGTTCTGCCAGTAGTTTGTAAAACTTATACGAATATTGTAAATGTGTAATTAAAAAAACTTTTTAACAAAAAAAAAACCGACTTCCAAAAAAAACACTACAAACTGAAAAAAAAAACACTACAAACTGAAAAATAACTTTAATTTCGGAAGTCGGTGTCTTAGGGATCAGTATTTTAGTTTTTGCCACCGACTTCCGAAATTAAAGTTATTTTTCAGTTTGTAGTGTTTTTTTTTTCAGTTTGTAGTGTTTTTTTTGGAAGTCGGTTTTTTTTTTGTTAAAAAGTTTTTATTTCTCGCTTTTTAGTGGGTCTATTTATACATAATTTATCTAAGTTACAATAGCCTAATGTCAACTTGCCCATCGCCTTTTTATAAAATATTCCTTTTCTCGATGCAGGGACGTTAATTGTTGAGGAGTTCTCCTTTTATTAGTTTTTAGATTAGATGCTGATAATCCTGGCTGCAGCATCAGGCCAGACTTATGTCAACATTGCATTGAACTTAAAATTAGTCCTGTTTAAAAAATGAGCCCAAACACGACTACGGTGCTGTAATTTAAAGGTTTGTACTTTTTCTGATGCTCCTGGCTTCAGCATCAGGTCTTCGGTGTTCCTCAGTATCAGTACGTTTATCCACACATCGAGCCCTTTTCAATGAGCCTAAACACCATATATCTGCTGTTAGTTGTCGAGGAGTTAGGTACTCTGCAGACTATCCTGACTGCAGCATCAGGTCATGACTTGATGATCATGAGACCAAATGTGGCAAATGCCCTATCAAACATCAAAACAATTTACTAAAACAGTCCTTGCCTGTTCGAGTAACTTCTTACTGTTAAGGAGTTGTACCTTCCATCATCAGCCCAGCTACCTGAGATGGTGACAACCATACACAAGATACTTCATAAAATATGCGAAAAACAATAAGTGAGCCTATAAAATTTGAGGGTTGCCCTCGATTTCTCTAAGATCCCATCATCAGATCCTAACTTGGTGACAATGGGACCACCTCAGAACTATCTACTTTCGAACAAAAAAAGAATTTTGAAAATCCGTCGACAATTGGCGGCGTATTCGATGAACAAACATACAAAAAAAAAAAAAAAAAAAAAAAAAACATACAAACAACCGAACATAGTACCTCCTCCTTTTTATAAAGTCGGTAAAAACTAGTTTGCTACATGTTAATTTATGCTCGGCAATTTTTTATTAAGCTTGGTCTGTCCTTTGTATGTGCTGGGAAAACGTCTAATTAAAAAGAGGAAGTATTAACATTATCCAGATCATTAATATTTAATTTTTTTGTGATGTCCTCGTTTATAGAGTTTGACATTGTTTGTTGTACTGAACATTGGTTAAAGGATTACCAAATGTTAATTAATTTTGAGAACTATAGTGTGAGCAGTTGTTTTAACCGTAAATCTATGCTGCGTGGAGGTTCTCTAATCTTGATAAAAAATTGTTTAAAATCCAAGCAACAAAATGACGTAGTGGGTTTATCAATTGGACATTGCATCGAACTGTCCTGTGTTGAGCTATAAGAATTCAACGTGCCTAGCCTTTTCCCAACTATAATAAGGTTGGCTTCCAGTCTAACCGAATGCAGCTGAGTACCAGTATTTTACATGGAGCGACTGCCTATCTCACCTTCACAACCCAGTTACTGTGTAATACGATACCCCTGGTAAGACTGGTTGTCAGATTTTCGGGCTTAGGTACATAATAAAATTGTAATCTTACAAACATCATGAATAAAGCGTATACCTACCTAATGAGTACCTTATCATGAATTCAAATATTTCACCAAAGGCACAGAATAACTAATAACGCCAAATGGCACATTAATACACAAGTCACGTAACCTCCTAGGAAGCTCGCTTTCAAAGACTTTAACGTCAACATTCATTTAAATAAAAACACACAACATTAAATAAACAACAACATTCAGTCAAATATCATGAATATTGCGTACGTAACCTAACAAGTAGGTACCTTATTATAAATTCAAATATTTCACCAAAATCACATATATACACTAGTCATGTAACCGAACTATAGTGAACATGAAATTAATGTTCATTCATTCGCTCTAACCATTATTGTTGTTCAATTTATAGTTTCAATGATTCATTAGCCACTGAATGGAATGAAACGCCTACAATATATTAATTTACTGTCGACACTAACATGAATGTCTAAATCAGTAACTGCTGCTGCATAATATCGCCTTTCAATATAGGTAACATCCGAGTCTAGACAATGGACATCAAAGGTATTGATTTCATCTAAAATAACCGATTTCAATGCAGACGTTTTTAAGGCGGTACCTGCTTGTAACCGGACGCGGGAGCGGTTATTATGTTAGGAAGAATTTGTCAAGTCTTGAATTTTTTCATTCTGAAATGGTTTCCCTATACTTTTATTTTCGAACAAGATAATAATTATGTACACAATATAAGCTAACAAACAGACTTAAAATAATAAGTATTAATAAAAATATTTAAACAAAGATAAAAAAGTAAAAGGGGGAAAGAATCATAGGGCATGAAAAAATTCGTCCGCAACGTCAACAGGAAAAATGCCCAAAAGGCTGTCAGCAATGCCTCATTGTTTGACAATTCTGATTATTTGGCCATAAATAGGCCAGCCCTTGAATAATAAGTACTTCGTCTCATTGTAAGACTTCAATTTTAAAACTACGTTTATTATTTTCAGCTTTGGTTCTCCAAAATCTCCAAATGAGAATAGGTGTATGTAACACTAAAATAACGTCATACACTATCCATATAAGTAAAACTTGCGGAGTAATTGCGTAACATACCAACAATAACAACACACAACAACAAGAACACAACAACAACAACTATTACAATGCCTCTTCATCAAAATGAAGAGGCATTGCAATTGTTAGTGTGGTTGAGACTTTCGGGCTTCTGACTACCCGTAACAACTGTCAAAGATCCACGAAAGACTGCCGGGACCAACGGCTTAACGTACTTTCCGAGGCACGGAGGGGTCTCGGTATGTAAAGATGGTCACCCATCCGCGGCAAGCGTAGCTTATCGACCTGTGCGGCTGTTATTGTTTAGCCACGGGCCCCTCAGACAGGGCAAACATCTTCTAATTATGAAATATATTTAGGAATGTTAGCTAAATTATCTGATTCTATGAAATAATTAACGATTTGTGAAAGCAATAAAAGCGCGCTTGAACGAATTTTCAGCAAACTAGTTTTCAATTCTTTACTAAAGCGTAAATTTAACTGGTACACTCCATTCAAAACTGATTAAAATTGACTTAATATTTATGCAAGAGACTTTGCTAGGTAAATAATGTATTCGGTAAATGAAAACATCAAAATTGGGTGATACTTTGGTTGAAATATCGTGTTGTTGTGACAATAAGCAAATTCAAAACTCAGTTATAGAGGTATGAGGAACAGGGTGTAAAGTTCACTCATACTCTATAGAAAAGGGAGAATCCTCCGACCAGACGGGTGTTTTGTCTGGCGGGCAACTGCCCAATGATTCATGTCGGGTCGTTGTACCTATGCTAATTGCGCGGTAAACTCTGCTTGCGCGATGCAGGATTTGTGTGACGTCAGTATGACGCGTTGTTCCCATGTGGCGTTGTAGATACCGCTACACAGTGTTGAGCCTGCTGCCAATGTAATTGTACATTTTGTGATAAGATACCGTATATTTATGACGTAAAAAGCTCAACCTAAAATATGCTCAGACAGTAAGAATAATACCTATATCACACTAATAATAAAAAGACGAAAGTTTGTGAGCGTGTGTGTGTGTGTCTATATGTTTGTTTCTTTTTCACGCTCAAACGGCTGTAACAATTTTGATAAAATTATGTAGGTAGCTGACACCCTGGATTAACATATGGGCTACTTTTTATCCCGATATTAACACGGGATCGATACTTATGCGGGTGAAACCGTGGGGCGCAGCTAGTAAATAATAATCTCCTCATATAGAGAAGGCATGAGCATTGACACTTGCTCAAAACGGGTTGTCATTGTGCTCATATTAATCTTAAAACCATAGGGAAACTTCTCGCTACTCATTCTTTAAAGTTTTATACATATGTGTTTAGAACGCGTAACCCAACTATTTTTTGATGTAAAAACTTCTTTAGGCGGGTTGGGCATTTTTTTAGATGGGAAAAAAACCATTGAACTCGCGACACTGTTACCGTAACCGACACCGCGCTACATTCAGATGTGTTCGGCTGTCCTCGGGATGTACTCGGTTTTAATGTGTATCCGATATGTCAGTGAGTGATGGAAATTCTGTTTGTGTTTTGTTTATAAGACGTTAAAAAAATACACACGTAATTGTTCAAGTTTTCATGTCAGCCCGGAGTGCCTCTATTTTCTTTTTTTTTTAAATCGATTCAATCATGAATTTTACATAGGGACATACCTGAAACATAAAAAATGGTACAGTCAACAGCAAAAGTAGATGATCAAAATCAGAAATTCAATTCTAATGAACGGAGTTCGCGTCAGAACTGTGTGGCGTCGAAGTACTACTGCTTAGAATACTTTTAAATCACTTCGACGCCACACAGTTCTGACGCGAACTCCGTTCATTAGTATTGAATTTCTGACTTTGATCATCTACTTTTGCTGTTGACTGTACATAATGATACTGATGAAAAATTTCCATATTGCCGAACAAAATATACAAAGACCGTTATTAGTTTTTAAGTGTATTATTGTTTCTGTCCTTTGTAAATATACTCCAAACATAAATCAAACAAACAGGGACGTTATTAAAAAAGAATAGACAGCTTTTTTTCGCAAGAGTTTTTACAAAAGAAAAACAAGCAAACAAAGATCCCGAAACGAAACGTTGGACTTCTAACAGTATCTTTTTACAACTTCACTCCAAATAGGTATTGCGGGCGCTATTCCGGATAGAATTAAATTTAAAAAAACTCCGATCGAGTGCGGTTCGAACGATTGCGCCGCGGAAAGTGTAATGATTTTTAAGAATTCGATTTCTTTTGAAATGTGAGAAAAGAATTTGATTTTTTCTTCGTTATGAAACACGAAGAACTTGTAATGGTTTTCCAGAATGCAGATATTCATATTTAATGTGTCCACAGGCAAGTTTTCTGGATACTCTACAATACAAATACTAAGATAAATATTAAAGTAGATCAAATGGTTTCCTTACATATGTAACCTACCTTCGTAACTATAAGTATACATACATTACCCATTACAAACGTATATAATTGAATAAAAATCTATCATTATAATCAAATGAAGGAAAAATTTCCAAGACAAAACTTCGAGAGCACTCACAAGACAAAGGCGTTCACTTCTACAAAGCCGCTTTAAAAAGTAAAAGGAAAACATGATTCGCGAATCTTCGCACGATATTCAACTTTTTACAATAACAAAAGACTTAACTGCCGAACTTTAGCATCTCGATCTAACAATCCTTTTAATTAAAGCGTCGCGAACGCGTCAAGGGATGCCCTTAAAAGTTCAATCCCTAATAACCATTTGGAAGACACAAAAAAGTCTGCACACAACTGTTTTTTTCCCGCTCACACTGATTACTAGCCTCATTCGCGTGAAAAAGAGAAAAGATTTTAATTAAACACGCTGATGAGCTAGTTTCGCGATGTGTAATTTTCTTTTGACGACAATGCTTTTGTGTTTTGTTAATTTATCTGGAGAAAATGAGTGTAATAAAAAATCGCTGTGGAATATTGGAGTTTTAATGAGTTACTTAAAATTCTAATATTTGAAGATTCCACTTGAGTTCTCTTACCCACCAATAAGACTACGTTCTTGTATTGTATTGAACTTCTTTTGTCTTAGGAAAAATGATGACTTTTAAAAATGTTTAATTTTAACAAATACTTCACAGGGGCTGGGATATTACTATGAAAGCTAACCTAAATAAACAAAAGTGCTACAAAACGTTGTGCAGCCATACGTTACATTTCATTTTTCCCCTCCGCCATCGCCATTGAAAGGCATATTATCAAAGTAATTATGTCAAAAAATGATAGTAAAAAAGCGAATTTACAGGGGGTGAACGCAGCATAAATGACTCAAAGTCACGTGACATGTTCCGGTGCGTTCATTACACGCCTCCCCACAAATTAGGCTGAGTGCAGGCGATACATCCGATACCCACTCCAACAAGTCAATGGACGAATGAATTACGATCAGTTTTGGTAATAAAGTAGGCATCCAAACGCTGAGTCATTGTTTTAAATCCTCCTGTTTAAGTGATTATGTAAATTTACAACAGGTGTCTACTGTGAAGCGTGTATTTTATTTAGCCTAGAATATTATGAACCAACTTTTTTCATGTATCCGCCAAGAATTTGTTATATTTTTTTTACTTTAAGATCGTAGGAGCTAAACAAAAAGTGATATTTTTAAGAACATTTTTTATTATATTTACGTAGAAAGAGGTACGAAACTTTGATGATAATATTCACAAAGCATCTTCTATGTCAAATGTTTTATTAAAACATGCAAAAAATGCTGTAACATTATTTCAACCCGCTACTGACAGCGCTGTCAAAGCAGCTCTTTAATTTATTTTTTGTTTGTTCCAGGTTAGTGAAAAGGCCAGGGGACATGGAGACCGTCGTCCAATATTTACTCCTAGCTTTGGCTCTGACTTCAGTGCAAATATCCTACACTGAAAGCCGTCTAAATGAAAAACGCAGGGATAAAACTGAAAGGAGGTACCACGGGGCGCAAGTAAAAGATAACATATGCGAGATAACGAACAGAGAGTCTAAAGTACATTGCTATTGCGAAAGCACTGACGTCAAAACAGCCACCAGAGCCGACTGTTGGGTTTTCAACGGAGGTATTGATGAAACAGATCCAATATGGTCCACTTTCAACTCTCAGCCTTATTTGGAAAGGCTAACATTCAACGTTCGATCCGACGGAGCACTTAAGTTCATTCCATTCCACGTAATCCATCGCATGAAACGGCTACAAAAGCTCTTCATACACTACGCTACACTAAACAAAATTGAGAAGAGAACATTCTCAAACATAACCACACTCAAAGAAATAACTCTGATGAACAACAAAATAACCGAATTGGACTTCTCATCGTTCACGAATCTCCCGTCGCTCGTAAACCTAACTATAAAAGAGAATAAAGTAACTGAAGTGCAGAGGGACGTGTTCGTCGATTTGCCGAGTCTCAAATATCTGGATTTGTCTTTTAACAGTATCAATCTGGCGCACGACGGTTGTTTTGAACATCTGACCGTACTAAACGATCTGATACTGGAGGCTAATTCAATTACGGTGCTGACTAGAGACACATTCAGGGGCTTAGCTAATCTGACGAGATTGGATCTGCGGTCCAACAAGTTGTCAATGTTGGGCGATTTAACTTTCACGGAGCTGTGGAATCTTAATGAGCTGCTTCTGGATAATAACGAATTGAAATTCCTGTCCGAAAGGGCCTTTGATGGTCTCGCTCTGTTACAGAAATTATCTATGACAGGGAATAAATTGAAGTCTATTAATGATGGGCTATTAGAAGGTGTGCGCGGTCTTGAATTATTGGATCTGAGGAACAATGAGATAGAACATTTTACTTACGAGACAATAAAGCCGATATTGGAAAATTTGAAATTGAAGAATGCTGTGCTGTATTTGAGCGGTGAGTTTTTACCTTTAACTTGTTTTGTCAAAAGAAGAGTTTTTACTACGAAAAATATATATTCAAATATGAAATATTTGATTGTAAGTATGTGGGTTTACTGTAGTAATTACTATCATTCAACCCAACCCGTCCACACGAACCTTTCATACCTACTGACCCTTCAATATTTTTTTCGTGACTATTATTTTATGTTCCCTCAGCAATTACATTATAATAACTTCAAACACCACGATTTGGATTGTAGCAGGAAATTCATATTCAGTTCTATCACTGTCAATGTCATTATAAGAGAATGACATTACATTGCCATTATAACGATATTACGCGTCCATTATTGTTGGCAACATGTTATTTTCGAATAAATAGTACACAGCACACAACAACTCATGGGAAGTTAAATAACTATGTTTTGTGCAAACAATGGGGAATTCCCTGCTGCATTTTAATCCCCTTACTGAAGCACCCTTCACATTAAGGACAATTAATGAATGTAAAAGCGCCCTTTATTGACTCAAACGTAGGAATAAGTCGATTTTTGTACAATGGTGTAGTTTTACTAAAAGCAAACATGTTTAAGTTGGACATTTTCATTAAATTGGCTCGTGTAGCTGAATGATTAGAGGGATGATTAAAGAGATTCGTGTTTTATGTACTTAGATAAATATTTAACCCGTAAAACTTAATTATATATGTAACTGTTATTTACACGAGAATGGCAGCTTCTTTTGCAATTAAAAGAAAGAGAAAATTTGTTTATTCTGCACAAACAAGAGGCACATTACAAAAAAAAAACAAAATACACACACTAATACAAAGAAGTCGAAAGCCACGTATTCAAATCCTTAAAAGTTTGACAATGGTGTCCATTGTATTTTGTTTTGATGATAGGGCAGGTCACAATTTACAGGTCTACATCAAAACCAAAGTTAATACACATTGTGTAATGCTATAACGTAATACGTAGCAATTACTGTTCCAGGACTAGTTTGGAAACACAGAATTTATAATATATTTAGGGGTTCTGAAAATTAATAATAGCTTACTTAACTAATCCATACTAATATTATAAATGCGAAAGTGTGTTTGTCTATCTGTCTGTTACCTTTTCACGCTTAAACCGCTGGACCGATTTAGATGAAATTTGGTATAGAGATAGTTTGAGTCCTGGGAAAAGACATAGGATGGTTTTTACTTCGATATTCCCACGGGATCGACACTTATGCGGGTGAAACCGCGGGGCGCTCCTAGTACTTCAATTATAATAACTGCATTTACATTGATTCAATTAAAAGTGCGTTTATTTTCTTATTCTTCAATAACGTTTAAGAACATCTTTGAAAAAACAACCGACTTCCAAAAAATATTACAAAGTGAAAAATAACTTTAATTTCGGAAGTCGGTGTCTTTGGATCTGTATTTTATTTTTTTGCCACCGACTTCCGAAATTAAAGTTATTTTTCACTTTGTAGTATTTTTTGGAAGTCGGTTGTTTTTTTTTTGTGAAAAAGTTTTTATTTTTCACTTTTTAGTGGGTCAGTTTGTTATTTATCTAATTTACAATAGCTTTTACAAAAATTACTTTTCCCGATGCAGGGACGTTAATTGTTGAGGAGTTCTCCTAGTAAGAACCAGGAGAACTTGAGCTGAGAAGTCACCCTCAGCTCCACTTCACCATAAGCATTGTGACGAGCATAAATTGCTTAGCAACCACATTAAAGTACCTAATCGAATCGTAACCCGTGAAATGCTTATTATTGAGTAGTTCCGGTGGCCATCTGTGGTCTTCATCATCAGTTCCACTTCACCAAATAGTGCTTTCCGAAAGCAAATGCACCAGTTACTATAAAAAATACCCAAATCGCTATAGGTGTGCCTATAAAATTTGAGGGTTTCCCTCGATTTCCATGGATGAGGGACTCATCAGATTCCGAGTTGGTGACAATGGGACCACCTCGAAACCATACCCTTTCAAACAAAAAAAGAACTTTGAAAATTGGTATTGGCGGCAATTGGCGGAGTAATCGCGTAACAAACACACAAAAAAAAACATTCCGTCGAATTGAGAACCTCCTCCTTTTTTGAAGTCGGTTAAAAAAGGAGAAGTTTAATCATACATTTGGCGAATTTTACTTGATTATACAAGGCTGCAGCAAACAAGCAGATGTTTTTTTAAGACAAAACTTTTACTATCAGCTCTTCCTCAACCTTAAGTCACTCACGCATAGAACTTAAAACTTATTAGAGCATAAAATTTCAATCCCATGATATTATGTGATTATAACTTTTCAGTATCAAAAATGTATTTTCACTACAAGAAACACTCTCGGAGTTTGAAGCAATATTTGAATAATACATTTCGTTTTCGATCTCATAGGTTCTTTCTCAAATATCTGTGACGAAAATAAAGCTGTGACTAACATTTAATTTTCTCTGTACAGGTAATAAACTAAGCTGCGACTGTCGCCTTTCTTGGATTCAAGTTCTAAGAAATGAAACTAAGAGCGAGCCTCTGAGGATGGCTTTAGATGGCGTCACATGTATCTTGAGTACTGGCGAAACAATTGAAAGTACATCGAACGATGTGAACTCGGCTTTCAACGACCCCAAACCTTCGAAATCTGAACAACTGTACGAGATAGAAACGAATGCTGAGGTACTTCAACAAGATGCCAATGATGAAGAATTGTATGAAGATACAAATCAATACAAGTTCGAACCGACCGTGCAACCAATTGTGGCCAATCAACTCACAATAGTAAATATGCCTGTAGAAACTTTGCCTTGTCCTCGCCAGCTAGTTCGAAGTGGTGAAGATTCTCTGATGCTTTCATCAAAAGATGAAAGTTACTGGCAATCAAATACCAGCATACGGATTTTGCCAAAATTATTTATCATATTGACGTTACTATCAATAAGTGTATTTTAATTATTAAGTCATATTAAAGTTACCCCTGTAATGCTATATACGATAGTAGTGCTGAAATCAACGAAAAAGTTCAAGTAGCAGATAACAAACATTACACAGAAAGATTATATCCTTACTGATTATAAAGAAGGTTGCGTAGTGGTTATAAAACCGATTATCTAGCCTCTTTTGGCAACGATCTCCTTTAATGGTATAATCAGTGATAACATTATCACAGCGCATATCTTTCCTTTTGTAAAGAAGATCTTAAGCAAAAGACCAATATTTTTTGGTTTCTGACCTTGTATAAACATTTAAATTGATGTAGGTATTGAATTTTACCGCATATTTCAGCACTAAGAGCTTATAATTTTATACTTCTGCTATGTGCTTGATTTTTAGATTTTAAGAAAAAAGACTGGTTTAGATATTTAATTAAATTATTTCTTAGTAAGTGTAATTTAAAAACCCAGTGTCATATATCGTTATAACCAGTGCCGAAGATTCTACGATAGATCCATAATGCCAATAACATAAGCGTTCGAATTGTGATCTTGGATTTATTCCAACTCGTTGATAAAACATAAAAGGACGTAAATATTTTGTAAATGTTCAAACTAGTTTACAATTGTGTAGAATCTATTTTTTATATTCGGTAAAAAGTAAGTCTTAAAATTAAAGAGTACCCGAAAGTTTTTGGTCAGGTTAGAATATCAAACAAAGGTCATAATAAATTTGAACCGAACAGCTTTTCAGAAATTATAGTAGATATATCTACGTGACTAAAAGTTTTAGAGATCGGCGGCTCGATCTTTTAAGCTTAAGGCTTTTAGATATAAACTTTGTATAAAAGTTCTGAAGAGACGAATTCAAAAGCAAATAATGGAAAATAAATCATTTGAGTGCAAAGTTGTGAGTAAAGATTAAAGATTGTTTGATTGTTTCTATAATTTAAGATTTTTACTATCGCTGATCTCTTAGGTACAAATACGATTAGTTTTGACCTTAAACAGAATTACGTTAACATAGATAATAATTAATGAGTGCTGTCTCACGTTATTTAATTACAACCAAGACAACAGTAAATATAATACTAATGTAATAATAAACCGTTGAATACTATTGAAAATGATGATGATAATTGCAAAATAAAGGTTGCCGTTGGTGACCAATGTGACCATACCAGAATTTTTCATGTCGCAAATGCTATTACAAACACAAATCATACGCCTGAATATCTAGAAATGGAAGAAACATCTACTTATACAGATTTATGGGCGAATGCGGAAATCAAACATTCAATGTATTAACACTTTAGATGCATGTACCCGATTTTTGTGTGAGTTAGGTCTGTGAATAAAATAAAAATGTATATATATAGTAATCGTAATTCTTGTAAATATTGAATTTAAGGATTTGGATATTGTAACTAGCAGACCAAGGATTAATAAAATTTTTGAAATCATGAATTTTGTAGCGATTTATTTGCCCAAGTTGTCAGAAAATATATAAAGCCTAGCAGGCAGAAAGGATTACGAAGTGGACCGTTAAAATGGGAGAGAAGTATTCATTAATCAATATATTGAGTTAAGGTAATAATAAATTTGAAATGAGAATATACATATACCGAGTCTCAATCTGAGTCAGTAGTGTGGCGATTAGGTTATCACATTAATTAAAACCACGTATTCCATTTCGTATTTGTTGTTGTTATGTCACGCAGCGCCACGAGTGTTAAGAATCGGAACTGTCAAAGAGGCACCTAATGTCTCACTTTATGGCTAGCCGTGTTGAATAACGTATGGCGGCGAATACATTCCGGCGGTTTTTTTATTCAGCTGCATTCAATCCGGCCAATCGTTGAACCGCCGCATTTCAAAACGGCCCTGTTTTTGAAAACGGCTAACCGTAATGTAATATGGCGGATTATACAATCCGACTGCAACTTAAACACAAAAATTGTTTGATACTCAAACAATCTTTGTCATCCTACGCAACAGGTAAAAGGTATTATCTAGCTGTCTAGCTGTTCTAGAATCTAGTTAAAATTCAATTTCACGTTTCAGCATAGTCTGAAACAGTCATGATTGCGATGTGTATGCAAAACTGAATATTATTATTGAAGTTTGGAACTATAATAATGTTCATATTACTTTGGCGTAAGTATCTGTTTTCTGTTGGTGAGTATATTTTCCTCATTTCTATGTCAATCAATCGATCTCAAAACCGACTGCGACCTGCTTCAAGCACAAGTGGTATGGCATTTTTGATGCATAATCAGCCTATAATGTTCCCACGGCTGAGACACAGGCCTCCCTTCTGTGAGAGGGAGTGGGCATAACCCACCGGGCCCAGTGCGAATTGGTGGATATGTTTGCTGACCTAGGCCTATTTAAGAATTAAGTCGTAATGGGTTAGATACAACTTTATTATTTTAATTATTGTGAAGGCAATGTGGGTCATTTTCCTTTTTTTTTAATACTGATTTTTCTCTCTGTTCTGTTAGTTTTTGTCATGGTCTGGCAGTTTGAGTGATATATGTGGCCTACCCAAATGTACTTTCTTTGGAATTGTTTGTCGAATCGTTGAGCTCCTTAAGTTTTGAGTTGCACGATTTCTGACAATTGCGTGCACTGGCTCAATCTGTGTAGTTCTTTCCTCAAAAGACATCGCAGACATCGATCTACATGGTCTTCATATAAGCTGACCAAGATTATGTCTGGACTTTAAAACAGACTGTGACCTCTAAGTTTGTTTCGGCCTTTCTTCTCAGAATAGTCGGATAAGAAACGCCGACCTCATGTTGTTTTTAAAAAATATAATTGAGTTGTAAAAGTGTTTGTGCAAACCTACTTACAAAAATAAAATCATTTATCATTTATAATCGGATAGGGCCACTTCATGGCGGTGTGGAACCTAAGACAGAAACACGCTTGTACGATACAACTACATACAGAAAGCAAAGCTGTTAAAAATCTCTATTCCTAGACAGCATGTTTCGCCGAAAACTTTATTGATAGAAAACATTGTTCGTAGACATCTCGTTCCATAGGAAGCACTGTTGACAGAGATCTCTGTTCATAGATAGCACTTCTTGCAGTAAACTTTGTTCATAGAAACCACTATATATTTCTAGATACCTTGGTTCTCAGAAAGCGCAACGTAGGATGCAAGAGCGAGCAAAGGGCACCCCGAGGTTAGGTTACACAGAAATAGGAGCCCAGCGCAGCGGGGCTTCGTCGACATAGGATGCAAGAGCGAGCGAATGGGAATACAACTTACTAAAAAATTATTATATAATTGGCAACCCAACTAAGTCAAGTTTGTGTTTTGGGAGTAAGATGCAGAACTTACATAGACACCACCTTGTAGCCTAGGAATTGACTTCCAACACTTAACAGTAAATAAACTATGTTTCTAAACATACCTTGATTAACAAATTATAGTATCTACATTATAATACAATACACAAGTTGAACTCAAATCAAGTTTTTCATTTACCTTACACATATTAACATAATTATTACCATCTTCTCATCCTTATGATTAGAGTAAGAAAGCTATAGAGCATCGGGTAGCGTGGCCACACATGAGACAAAAAACTAACTTAACTAACATTGGCTACTTTTAGTATTGAGTTATTATAAGTAACAGAAAAGGATAAAGCTATACTATTTCCGTCTCTCAGTGCGTGCCAGTTTTTTCAAGGCAGCTACACATTTATCCTTTTCTTGTGGAAATGAAATGGAGCTACCCGCCGTCTATACTTTTCTTTGTCTAAGTCCAAGTAATTCAACTCTATTTAATGTATCCATAATGTATCCACTCAATAACATTCACAATAAAGAGTTTAGCCTGTATTATACTATGAGAACTATGGATCTTACAAACCTCTAGGGAGCTCTTACACCTCATGGTTTACAATGTAAGCGGTCCGGCAGAACCCCTAGTCCTTTTGGGATTTCCAACTGGGGAGCGACCCCTTGTCGTGTCTTTTTCTCATGGCAGATAAGGGTCATTGTCGTTACCACCTCCTTTGGCTGGCAAATAAGTAACTTCTGACAGTGAATAGTGATACATTTTATACTATTAGATAAAATTAGCGACTGTATTGCCCAAAGTGTCACAGACATGTTGTTGAATGTTGCCTTTCATCTTTACATTTTTTTTTATCGGGGGGAAACCTTCTAAAGGCACCCGATTTCCGGGGAGGGAGGTCAAAGAGGTGTGATTTTTACCTCAACAAAACCACCCCGGTGATCACCATCAGCACATAGGGGTGGTCCCGGTTCCTCTTAAGAATATTAACATTGATAGAAGTCTATAAAAAAACAAAACACATCAATTTTAAACATGAAGACTTTATAATCCATGTCATTTGACCTTCTGCGTGCCGACATCAATAAATTAGTAAGTAGAACAGTGGTTGCCACTGGGCAACCACTGTTCTACTTACTAATTTTGTAACGGCCCC
Source organism: Oligia latruncula (assembly GCA_948474745.1). Lineage (NCBI taxonomy): Eukaryota > Metazoa > Arthropoda > Insecta > Lepidoptera > Noctuidae > Oligia > Oligia latruncula. The sequence continues at coordinate 4,895,492 of OX419696.1, forward strand.
GATTCACGAGTTGTATGTAGGTCGTAGGTTTGAACCCAGTCAGGCGCTTTACTTTGTGTAAATTATTTCATCACTGCGCTCAAAAACGGTGAAGCAAGACGTTATGAGGAAATGGCATGTCCTGCAGAACCAAACATTCGAAGACGTGAAACAACCGCCAACCCGCACTGGGCGTTTGGCACTCCCTCTTACAGAGAGGAGGCCTCTGTCCCAGCAGTGGGAACATATTATGTGGGAACATATAGGCTGATTACATAAATTACAAGACGTGAGCGGACAAATCCTTACGTGGCAATCAAATTGGCTATCTAAGTGATGACAAGCAGGCACTGCCACCTATGGTCGATACCAGAAGACTAATCCTCGTAATTAAAACGTTCAAAATCCAAGACCAGTCTCATCTCGGCGACAACAATTTTCAAAAACTTAACAAAAATTTAGGAAAATTAGAGGTATTTTTGAACAAATTGAGACTGATATCAGACTTGTGAATGTTCTTAAAATTACGAGAATTGCCCTTCAGATCCAAGGCACCACTGAAAGCTGTAATGTATTTACAACTACACTGGAATCATGACCACCACACCTGAATGCAGCTGAACACAGTATTATTGGCTTGGCAGAAACAGGTATGTTAGTAGTAGATTACTTCTTGGACGAACTCATTGACAAAAAATCTACTATGATTATTAACTACATAATAAAATGCGCTGGTTCTTGGTAGTAAAACAAAAGTATAATGTCAATCAGAAGTAGAAACCAAAAGGTAGAAAAAGCATAGACAAAATGAATAAAAAGGTAAAATATCAAAAGGAAGAAAAGGCTTGCACAATGATCATATTGTAAATTCTAAAGGCGTGCAGTTACTTGTATTCAGAACTGATGGAGTATTATAGTTTGAAGTAGGTAAATCAAAGAGTATGACGTCACATCTCCCAATTTAGATAACACAATCCACATCCCACGTTACACATGGTGTAACTAATACCGAAATGTGGAACAATAAGCAGAACAAAAGGGAACAAGTAACTACATAAGACTGATTCCAAAAGTTTGCTAATGACAGAGAATTATATAATAACGGAGTTAAGTTACCTCTGGGAACTAACACCAAGTTTGGTACGTGTGTACTGATATACAAGATTCGATGCAGATATTCGGAGAGTAATGCTGCGTAATATATTACGTTGTTTGTGCTTATGATACAGTAAATTCACTTAGGGGCCGTTTCCACGAGCGAGAGAATCGCGGCGATACTCGTAGTCTCGCCATGACATGAAATTTTCGCCGCGATGATATCGCCGTGTGGAAACACGTTCTAAGAGAGTGTATACAAATACGTGGCACGACGATAATATCGCCGCGATTCTCTCGCTCGGAGACGGCCCCTTAATGTTAGGATCTCTTGATAAACAAGGTCTCGTGCCTGGTCTAAATTAAGATTCTTGGGGAATAAACATTTCTAGGATTCTAGTGGTTCTAGATGTCTAGAAGTGATTATTCTAGGCTTGATTTAGCCTAGCAAAGTCTAGATTTATAAAATTATTAAATTCAAGAAGCACGTCTGCATAACATCACGCCTATATTCCCTGCTGGGTCAGACAGAGGTGTACCTATTAGTACACCCATATTTGATTTCGCTAGTCATGTTATAAAATAAATAACGTAACTCATGCAGTGGGCGCCTGAAAACGGACGTCGTAACCGAGGCACGCCTAAAAAACGCTTGCGTGATGATTTACACTCGTTCCTAATCAATTGGACGGAGAAGGCACAGCACAAGGAAATGTGGAAGAATATGGGGGAGGCCTTTCTCCAGCAGGCTGATGAAAATAAAAAAAAACTCAGACAGAATATAGTCACAAAAATTACAACATTCATCTTGTCCGTAATTTTTTTTTTTTTTTTTTTTTTTTTTTTTTATTACTAAATGGGCCCGCTCTTGACCCCGATCACGCCTGATGGTAAGCGATAGATGAGGTCTATGATGGAACGAGCGTGCCCAGAAGATGCCTGTTCACTCTTGCTTTGAAGGCAGACGGGTTAAATGTGGGCGGGAACACAGATGCCGGCAGAGAGTTCCACACTTTGGCTGTGCGCATAATAAAAGTGGAGGAGAAGCGCTTAGTACGACTCGTGGGGATATCAACCAAGTGCGGATGGTACGCTGCAGTACGTCTTGTTGTCCGGTGGTAGAAGGGCGATGGTGGGATCAGGTCATGGAGCTCCTGCGCACACTCTCCGAAGTACAATCTGTAGAGTAATTATCTTTGAATTATATACGACTTGCGACACTCGTATTAAGTATCTCTTAGTTCCTTCGTACGCACGGTTACATCCAGCTATACATAACCAGTATAAGTTGACTTCTGATTGTAAGAAAAACTGGCCAAGTGCGAGTCGGACTCGCACGCGAAGGGTTTCGTACCACAAGGCAAAAACGCCTAAAAAACACGTTTGTTGTATGGGAGCCCCCTTAAATATTTATTTTATTCTGTTTTTCGTTTTTGTTATTATAGCGACAACAGAAATACACCATCTGTGAAAATTTCAACTGTCTAACTATCACGGTTCATGAGATACAGCCTGGTGACAGACAGACGGACGGACGGACGGACGGACGGACAGCGAAGTCTTAGTAATAGGGTTCCGTTTTTACCCTTTGGGTACGGAACCCTAAAAATACATTACTGACTGGGTTTTTTTCGAAAAATGGTTTTTTTGCAACATTATTTTTAACCCCCGACGCAAAAACGACGGGGTGTTATAAGTTTGACGTGTCTGTGTGTGTGTGTGTGTGTGTGTGTGTGTATGTGTGTGTGTGTGTGTGTGTGTGTGTGTCTGTCTGTGGCATCGTAGCTCCCGAACGGATGAACCGATTTTGATTTAGTTTTTTTGTTTGAAAGGTGTATTAGTCGGGAGTGTTCTTAGCTATGTTTGATGAAAATCGGTCCAAGATGGCCGCCGCTACAAAATGGCGGATAACATATTTTTTCACAATTCCCTCAATATGAGTATCAAATGAAAGGGCTTCAATAGTAGAATACTATACACTATAACAAATTTCAAATCCAAGATGGCCGCCACAACAAAGTGGCGAATTACATTTTTTTTTTCTCAACTCCCTCAATATGGATATCAAATGAAAGGGCTTGACTAGTAGAATACTATACACTATTAAAAATTTCAAATCCAAGATGGCCGCCACCACAAAATGGCGAATTACATTTTTTTTTCACAACTCCTTCAATATAGGTATCAAATGCAAGGGCTTGACAAGTAGAATAATGTAGGTACACTATATCTATTGAAAGGGAATAAGGAATATTAACTACCTAACGAAATGAAAACTAAAAACTTGAAAAATATAATCAAACAAAAAAAATCTGTTTAGTCTTAAAAATTATTCTTCAACTATAAATTACTTAATCAATATTTTTTGACGGGTAAAAAACCTGATTAAACACCAAATTACCAGAATCTTAAAACGGAAGAAAATAAAAGAAATGAAATACAAAAATTAAGGAGTCCCTACAAAAAGCATGAAATAAAAAATTAAATTAAAAATTTAAAAAACCCCCGACAAAAATAAAATTAAGGAATCCCTACAAAAAGCATGAAATAAAAAAATCTTATGGAAGTCGGGGGACCTCAGAATAGAAGCTGTTCCACATGCAGAACGGTCCCCCGACTTCCATAAGATTTTTTTATTTCATGCTTTTTGTAGGGATTCCTTAATTTTATTTTTGTCGGGGGTTTTTCTGTTATATTTTCTATCGAAGTTGAAAAAAGTGGCCCAGACACGTGCAAGTAGACCACATAATAATGTTCATAATATTTTTTAATTTTTAGAATCAATACTAGTTTCCACTAAAAATATGATCAAACGTTAGTCTCGCGTAATTTTTTGGAAAACTTGTTGCGTATATTAGTGATTATCCATGAATACTTAATTTACGCACAGAACCGGGTATTGTGGCAGACAAAAGGGGAAGTCTATATCCCGCAGTGGGTGATTCCGGGCTGAAATGATGCTGATGACTTAATTTATTTGAAAAATCCGTTTCAGCCATATGCAAAACAAAGAACTCGACTTTTCAAATCATGAATAATTTTGTTTAAATTCTTTTTTCCTTGCTCACGAACAATGATCAGAAATCAAAATCATGCAATTTTGTGCACGGCCAAAACAGACTCCCTTTTTGAATAAAGGTTTACAACAGCTATAGATACCTACATATATTATATTGTTTTGTGGAAACTTTACGGTAAATGCCTTTAAAATCCCTACTGTAAGTAAAATAGTTAAAGTCCATCACACCAACGGATGGACTCGTAACTTCTAAAAGAGCGACAGGAAATCGGATTTGTCAAAGTTTGAGTGAGCCAACTTGTTTAATTTGTCGAGAGCAAAGCCGGGGGTGAAGTGAAGTGTCCCCCTTTCTAGACCTTGTGGTTTTGAGGGTGCTGAATTTATAGATAATACCTAATTGTAATTTGAGTAATACATTATTGAATTATATGTATAGTCATATTACTAAAGTCTCTTCCAAAAATGATGTAAAATGAATGATGAAAACGTAAACAAATGGACCAGAAAACGTACCTTTGGATGCCAATTAGTAGTACCACTTACAAATTGAATTTGATATTTGAATACTTAAACCCGAAGTTCTAATTTTAAATCACCTTCAAGATGTTTTCCATTTAAGAATTGAGTTTCATTTTATAACCTGAATTTTCTTTGATGATTTTTTTATTAAAATGAAGTTTTATGATCGAGCCGTTTGGGGTTTAATCACTAGGGCCATGGAGTCCAAGTGCCCATTTGATTTTCGAGATATTACCAAGTGATTGATCGACTCTTCACGTGACCAGAGGGGTGGCCTCTTTCATGGCCAAAGAATCAGCATCGCCATACAAAGTGGCAATGTTGCCAGCCTTATGGGCACTGTTCCTGTTGACAGCGATGCAGACGAATTTTTTGATGCCCTATGATTCTTTTTTCATAATTATTATTATTTTAAGTCTATTAGCGTAAATGTAATAATATTAGTTTATTATGTAGAAGTATGAGAAGACCTTTGCCCAGCAGTGAGACGGTATAGGGTACCTATTAAAAAAAATGCAATTCAAACAATAATTGTTGGAAAAAGTGGTAATATTGAAACCAGAAGTCTTTTAAATACAGATGAATAAATACAAATCGTGGTCAAAGTGATAGCTTAACACTGATTGTCGTGGCAATGTTTTGGAGAGCCCAATGTGCAATATTACTACACACAACATACATAATAATCGTACAGTATCATAATCACAGTAGGTTAAGAAAGAAAGAAAGAAAATAAGTCTATAAAACTCAATTTTCAGTGTTTACCTAGTAAATTGGTTTCGGAACTTGTTACAAATGTCACAACTTTGAGTGGGAGTAGTAAAGGTCAATACTGTTATTACTTTATGAGTCTTTAAAGGCCAAATAGAAAATACGTAGAAACGACCTCCCAAGTACGAGTCAGACTCGCACACGAAAGGCTCCGTATCATAATACAAGGCAATAAACGCCGAAAAAACACGTTTCTTGTATAGTATAGATAGTATTATAAAGTTAATAAAAAGTAAAGAGTGTGTCCCTTAAAGCGGCAATGGAAATAGACACTGAAAATTTCAGCTTTCTACCTATTACGGGTCAAGAGGTCTCTGACAGTCAGACGGATGCACGGACGGAAAGCAAAGGCAAAAAAAAAATACTGAACATTTCAGCTTTCTACCTATTACGGGTCATGAGGTCTCTGACAGTCAGACGGATGCACGGACGGAAAGCAAAGGCAATAGAAAATATACTGAAAATGTCAGCTTTCTACCTATTACGGGTCAAGAGGTCTCTGACAGTCAGACGGATGCACGGACGGAAAGCAAAGGCAAAAAAAAAATACTGAAAATTTCAGCTTTCTACCTATTACGGGTCATGAGGTCTCTGACAGTCAGACGGATGCACGGACGGAAAGCAAAGGCAATAGAAAATATACTGAAAATTTCAGCTTTCTACCTATTACGGGTCATGAGGTCTCTGACAGTCAGACGGATGTACGGACGGAAAGCAAAGGCAATAGAAAATATACTGAAAATCTCAGCTTTCTACCTATTACGGGTCATGAGGTCTCTGACAGTCAGACGGATGGACGGACGGACGGAAAGTGAAGACTTAGTAAAAAGGTTGCCTTGGCACCGTTCGGGTTAAAGAACCCTAATAACAAACAAAATAATAAACTGAAAAGAAGTTATTAAACAAGAATTAAATATAAAAAGTAAAACAATCATTCTCTTAAAGAAATTTTCAGGTTGAAACATTTTCGATCCGTTTAAACAAGTATTATGATCACAGCCACATTTGTGAACAAGAATCTAGTAAGCTTGATTTTCATTTGTTTAACATAAGAACTTGACAATATTATGTTAATAGATACGTACAATCCCCAAGCTCGGATAACCGTAATCCTAAATCCGGAAACACGGAAAACAAAAAACAAAAAAAGCGCTGACAGTTTTGTTTTTTAAGTAACAATGCTAAGTAAAAGTGCAAAAAATGTAGACGAAGCTTTGTACCTTAAAAATGCCGAGGTAATAAGAACAAGTATTTTACTTCGTGCGGCACGGCACCTTAGAGGCACTACTACTGGTTTCTGTATTGTGAAGACAAGAAATCCAAGCTCATATTTTAACTAAATTTCGGCTTTCCACTTTTGAAAGTTGGGTCTTTTCTTCTAGGGGAAAATTGTTAACAGGCTCGCATCGTCCAGGCAAGTGAATAAAAATAGCTTTGTTGGGTAATTGGGTTGGGTTGGTGGTTGGGTCTGATTGGTGGGGCATTTGGGTTTTTTGTTGGGTTTTTTTGGTTGGTTTGAGACTCAATCAACTCAGCCTATCGCAGTCCACTGCTGGATATAGGCCCCTCCCAAGCTACGCCACAATACCCTCAGCCTTCCGCATCTGTCCCAGCCATATTCTTTAGGTCGTCGGTCCATCTAGCTGCTGGGAGTCCCACACTACGCTTGCCAATACCCGATCTCCACTCCAGAACTCGTCTGCTCCATCCATCGGCCTTCGATCAGGTGGTCGTAGGTGAAACTAATAACTCATAATCTGCACCTCTCGCTTCAAAAGGCAACATCTTCTTGTCTCCCGATGACACCTACACCATACTGCGATCACTTATCGAATTGTGAAGGCAAGAATGGAAATATATGTTGATATCAACCGATCATTGCAGCAGATTAGTAACAGAACAGTGGATAAGTTCTGGCTGATGGAGTATATAAGGATCGTAGCAGGAGACTTTCTGTAGTTTTTTGCCTACTATTAGGTAAGAAGGCGTGATTTACTAACGCCAGCACATCAAGCTACCCGAAATTGTAAAATTTTCCCAATCAACTTTGAACGTTGTGTTTTAGTGATAAAGTTGAAAATCTATTAAAGAAATTTGACAGATTGTAGTAACTTGATGTGCTAGCGGATGATGATCAAGATGAGTTGTGATTAATAATGGGTGAATTATGAACGACCTGTAGCATTCTCCTAATAATAACAAAGATAAATAACATGATGCAATTTTGTTTTGTCGTTGATAGAAATTTTCCACTAGACCAGTTAGCAATAAATAAGAAAACCACGGATTTAAATGGAATGATCAACGATGATGTACATACTACGAAGTTGGGCTAAGGGCTAGAGAATGAAGATGATCAATATGTTAAGTAAGGGAAAATCATTGTTAGGCAACTTGACACGGTAGGTCAATTTGCCGAGTAAAAGCTACTTCATACAATTGTCAAAGAATGACAGCAATTCGCTTCTCAAATAATTTCCCTGATTTTACATCAGAAAACAAGAAAAATACACTCCCAAAAGTGATAAAACTCCGTGATACAATAGTAGTATCCATCGCAGGCATGATTCCCATCTCGACGGATGTTAATGCCTCGCCGCATGATGGGTACCATTTACTGTTATTACACCTTCTTTCGACGAACCTCTATCACCAAAATAATGAGTACCTAAATAACTTATTTTGTCGAGTCCCCTTCGCGTTTGAATACATCACGTGTGTTAAGTGCTCTTCTGACGCGGATTTGAGGGAATGAATTCCATTTGCGATTTAACGTTCAGCCTAACATGTTATTTATAGCGCCGTGTTTATTTTTTATCATGATAAATTTCCAGATATTTTTTTTTCGTATTTGGCTCTAAGTAATTTTTTTTCTTGAGTGCTTTTTGCCGGGTTTTTCAGAAGTATCAATGGTTTAACTTGCAAAGGAGAACATTTGTAACAAAGGCATGATGCCAACCAAAGTGTGAAAACCCTTGGACAATTAATAATAATAATTATTATTATTAATAATAATAATAACGTCATTTTTGTAGACAGCACGGCAGACTGAAAATTATTCCTATTTTTCTCAACAATATTTGTTTGGGCTTATTTTTCCACCGCCAGAAAATTTTTATTCGAGGAATTAAATTGACATTTGACAGGTTTTGTATTAAATAACTGTCAATATTTCAAAATTATTCCTCGAATAAAGTTATCAGATGATTCAAAAATCAGCCCAAACAAATATTGTTGAGAAAAATAGGAATAATTTTCAGTCTGCCGTGCTGCCTACAAATGAAACGTTATTCGATCAAACCACAAAACAATTTGAAAACTGTCAATGTAAGTCATCTGTAATCTACAAATCGAAACTACGAAGCGAGAGTAAAAAAAAAAAAAAAGAGTTCGTAGAAATTACTGAACATATATTATCTACCAGCTAGATGAACGAACGACCTAAAGAAGGTAGGTGGGGTAGACTGGATGCGGAAGGCGGCAGCAGTGGACTGCGATAGGCTGAGTTGATTGATTGACTGAATGTACATCGGAAGGGAAGCCCATTGTTGTGGCCGACTAACGAGTTGTAGGTCGTGAGTTCAAAACCAGGCAGGCACTTTACTTTATGTATTATATTTAATTACCACGGCTCTCAAAACGCTGAAAGAAAACATCGTGAGGTAACCGGCATGTCCTAGAACCGAGGAAATCGAAGACATGTGACTAATCCACCAATCCGCACTGAACCCGTGTGGTGATTTATGGCCCACTCCCTCTCACAGAGAGAAGACCTGTGTCCCAGCAGTGGGAACATTATAAGCTGATTATGCTACATTGGGAAAACCACAGTCCCCTATCGTTATAATCACCATATTAAAACAGCAATAAATGAAACTATATCACCGATTCAAACTAAAAGCATTCGCATTTTGGAGCAATTAAACGTCAATGATTTAATGGCAGCGATCCAGAATTCAGTGCGATTAATATTGCATCGCACGTTGAACCGGACGGCTATTTTGAAGTCCTCAATTCACTCCACAGTAAGGCTTTCGATTGGATTTGGTTTAAGTTATGGAATTAAGGCTGTCAACTGGACAGGTAAAAGTAAACTTCTTTAAATGTCTAAGGTCTGGAAAAAAGATGCATAGCCAACAAAAACGGAGGCTATTTATAAATGATCACTACTTCATTCCAGAACATTGAGAAGCATGTTCAAACATACTATTACAATCATTCCCTGTGTACCATAGTCGACTCTCTTTGACTTTAAACAACAACGTTTCGGCCCAGAAATGTCGGATCAGAAAAGGATAATCCAACATGACATGTTGGATGACGCCGTGCTTGACAGGACCACGCCTTGAATCATATGCCATCGTCTGAAAATTAAAGCAATAAGCAGGTGGTCTACTCCCTAAGCACAAAATCCGTGGCATCGGTCGAAGTTTCGGGCGATTCCTACACCGTATCACCTTAAGTTAAGTTTTTTGAGTTTTATTTTACTGTTAATTAATTAAATCGCAACTTTACTTAGATTTTTATTTTTGTTAAGATTAGTAAATACAAGCTAAATACAGAAAAATGTGCTACATTGCATATTTACCCTTAAGGTCACATTACACTATTATTAACTCTCTAGTTAGTATAAGTGTATGACAATGATGTGAAAGAGCGGAGCCTTCTAATACAGGCATTTTTTGCTTAAATGGAGGCTCCAACCAAGTATAAATGTAATGTAATTTTCTATTTGTCACAATAAAGAATTTTGTTTTTTTTTTTTTTATTTTGATCACCTACGGACCAAAGATTAGTTTGGGTCCCGACTTAAGAATGAATGACAGCGAGATTTGACAGTTGTTCCTACTCCTAGCCTACTCCTCCTAGCCCGTCTGATAAAGTTAAATAATCGGGTGTACTCACTCTATTTTGAACTAATTGTGGACGGGCCCGTATCTTTTATGACGGCCTTAGAAAGTAGGCCCCACTGGTCTGAGTATAGTACACGTGTACAGTGAAAACAAGAACAGAGCTGCACATATTGCTGTAATTCTCGCAAGCAATGAAGAAGATTTACAAACTCCACAACAAAAAGTAAACGCTAATAAAAACACTGACTCGAAATCTAAATACTTGAACCACAGCAACAGAATAACAAATGCAACAATAGAACAAGAAGGAAAATTGTCAACAGCGATCCTCAACATCGTAAATTGCTATGCAATTATTGTACGGCCACTATTCGAGTGATTGCCTGTTATTAAAACTAGGGACCTGTAATTTGTATGGAATAAGACGATAAAGCCTTGTTTGATGGAGTAGTTGTTCAGAAATTCCGAGACACTGAATTGGTCGATGTTAGAAACATAGTATTTCTAATGACTCATGAATATTTTGTGTGGGATTGTTTTCGTAGTGCAGGATTGTAGCTGATAGATATACTTAGAATGAATAAGGCTGTCTTTTGTTCTTATTTACTTTTACTTTAGTGGGAACTAAAATTACCTCCTTAGTCATACTTAGTCTTACCTTTCTGTAGTTTAGTCTGACTATTTAGAGGGAGTGGGTTGTTGCCAGCGCAGTCACCTTCACAACATTATGTTCTAAATTCAAATTTTGAATGCAGTACAATTCTTGAGACGTCGATTCCAGCTATGTATTGAAAACAATGGTCATCATTTTGAACAATTAATCAGTTAAGGTTTAATAGGTATGCACATTTATTTCTAACACACTTAACCTATTTTACAATTTAACACTAAAATATTATATACAAGTGTATAGGAATAAAGTAAAAGAAAAATAAATAGGTTAGGTAACATGAGAAAAATAAAAAAACTGTTTTGTTAAAAATTTGCTTATTTCTTTAGTTTGCCATATGTCATTAGTGTCATTACTTCCCAGAATTCTATCCTCATTAGCGAAATTGTCGAATTGTGTAATAATGTGTTTTTTTTTTTCAAAAACAACGGTTTGGATCCTGGCTAGAAATGATGATTTTTTTTTAAATCCAATGATGCAGTTTTAGTTTTCATCAAAATCGAGCCCGAGACTCCTTTGAGTACTTTTCGTTATTCCTCATAGTTTCGAATTTGGCCATTCACGCAAACTTGAAAAATTCATCCTGTATAAATTAAGTAAGTTCTGTGTAATAGCAGGAGTATATCAATAGAAACAGTTTCAGAAAGGAGGAACAAAAATGTTCGGTCGTAAAGCACTCTCTAAATTAAGTAAGTTCTGTGTACTAGCAGGAGTATATCAATAGAAACAGTTTCAGAAAGGAGGAACAAAAATGTTCGGTCGTAAAGCACTCTCTAAATTAAGTAAGTTCTGTGTACTAGCAGGAGTATATCAATAGAAACAGTTTCAGAAAGGAGGAACAAAAATGTTCGGTCGTAAAGCACTCTCTAAATTAAGTAAGTTCTGTGTACTAGCAGGAGTATATCAATAGAAACAGTTTCAGAAAGGAGGAACAAAAATGTTCGGTCGTAAAGCACTCTCTAAATTAAGTAAGTTCTGTGTACTAGCAGGAGTATATCAATAGAAACAGTTTCAGAAAGGAGGAACAAAAATGTTCGGTCGTAAAGCACTCTAATGCTTCGCATTATAAGACGTGCAATTCGCATTTACTGACAGGCATTTAGTTAAGTAATTTCTAGAACTATTTTAACAATTATTTTTTCAGACTAGCCGTGGTAATTTCTTGCAACTTTGATCTCGTCCTGGAAAATAGAAGTATCAAGATCAGTTCAGAAATGATATTTGAGTTAAAAAAGTTCACAATAAAAACAATCAGTCTGCTGAGCCTTTTCCCAAGTACATATGTTGGGGTCGGCTTCCAGACTAATCTGATGCAGCTGAACCATCAACTGAACTAGTATCACACTAATATTATAAAGGCGAAAGTTTGTGAGTGTGTGTGCGTGTGTATGTGTTTATATGTTTCTTACTTCTTCAAGCTCAAACGGGGGGACCAATTTTGCTAAAATTTGGTATGGAGGTAGCTGACACCCTGGATTAACATATAGGCTACTTTTTATCCCGATATTCTCACGGGATCGACATTTACGCGGGTAAAACCGCGGGGCGCAGCTAGTTTTACATAAAATGACGGCATATCTGACCTCCACAACCCCGTTACTGGGTAACACGATACCCGTAAGTAAGACTGGTTGTCAGACTTTTGGGCTTATGGCTACCCCTAACGCCTGTCAACGGCTTGACGTGATTTGCATGCGACTGTTATTATTTAGGCACGAGCCCACAGTTCACCTTACACAAAAGTTTTTATTTCAGAACAGTCTATAGAATGAACCAGACCTAAAATTTGAATATGAAATGAAAAAACTGAACGAGATAGGTCTGTTGTTCCTGCACGAAAACTTTTTATAAGCGGATTTAAAAAGAACCTTTCGCCCAATCCTGATGAAAACTAAGTTGAGAAGTATAACAAGGTGCTAAAGGATAAGTTAAACAATGTCAGTAAGAATTTGTTTAAAGGATTAATTACTTTTACTAATGAAGACAAATAGTATTATTTGCTTAAGATTCTACTGAAAAAGAAAAAAATTTATAAAATCGTATTTTGCTTCTATACAACTATATAATTGCTAAGATTTAAGTCAGATTTGTAAGGGATTTACCGTTTCTCGTTTACCGAGAATAATATTAACTTAATTGTGCCGTCTATTGTTTCTGTAATACAAGATTATAATAACAAAGTCTTAACGTTCAATGCCAGTCTTAAATGTTTTGCTAATGAACATACAATTTTATAGTGAACTACCAGCGCCCCGCGGTTTCACCCGCATAAGTATCGATCCCGTGGGAATATCGGGATAAAAACTATCCTATGTCCTTTCCCGGGACTCAAACTATCTCTATAGCAAGTTTCATCTAAATCGGTTCAGCGGTTTAAGCGTGAAGGTTCAGACAGACAGACACACACTTTCGCATTTATAATATTAGTATGGATGTTGAAAATACTGGTATATTAGCTGCGTCTTCGGTTAGACTGGAAGTCGACCCCAATATAGTTTGGAAAAGGATAGGCAGTTGGTTTTTTTGTAGGTATCGTAACACCAAATTACAAAATTCAAATTCATAATATTTTCTTGCACAGAAACCTACACGGGCACTAATGAAACGTCAGAAGCTAGGACCACGGTTCTAATTGATCGTTCCCTATGGAAATGAATCGGCATGAAAAAACCACACTCTGTTAATAAAAATTCGGTTCGAACACGAAACAAATAGTTTTCCTATGTCACTTGAACTGTTATCATATAACAAAAGATGACCAAATAATGATCGATGATACAAAAATGCTCAATTTTTCTACTTCCATATAAAAAAACTTTACCCAAATTCCTAAAACTTTTTCCCCAGCCAAATTACACCTAACGATGGCAATAAATAACCAATGTCAATACCATCCAAGTACAGCTTCCCCTAAGCTTAAACCTCCATTGTAGTGTTCGCAGCTCAATATTACGATAATAAATGGTCTACAAACAGAATTAAAAGCATTGTGAGAGGATCGTATTACAGTTGCCATGTTATTAAAGGCAACAAATCAAGTACTTATAAATACATTACATTGAGGGATGCTCGCTGACGATAAAAGTGTGATTTGAACACATGATTCGGAAATAATTTTTGTCGTTTTGTTTTTGGACAAAAAATATTGATGTGTTTTTGTTAGATTGCAGATGTTTTTATTTATTTAAGAGGCCTTTATCAACTCACTGTAGCCTGTAAGATCTTACGGGGACGTATTGACTGTCCGGAACTCCATGGTCTTTTCTGCCGACTATTTGTGCCCGACAAATACATCGGACACCGTCAGAGCCGACGGCACAATCTGTTTGCGCAACTGCCAGCCAAAACTGTAGCCAGAGCCGAATCCCCAATCTGTCGTACTCTAAAGGTGCTGAATGCCCTTCTGGTTGCCAACCCTGAATGTGATGTGTTTGCGGATGAATGGGTTAAAATTATGCGTATATGTCTGGAGTTCTGTGAGTTGTGAGTGAATTAACGTAATTATTGTCTCTATGTTAATTAATGTAATTGGTGTTTTACCGTTTTTATTAACTATAAATAAAATAAATTATATTGATTACCAGCGGCCCGCCCCAGCTTCGCACAGGTGCAATTTTTTTTTTACAATTTCCGAAATTAATTTTCCTTCATAAAAACCTTGTCCTGGCAATACCGAACATAACAACAAAAGAATTATCAAATTTGGTGTAGTCGTTCGGAAGTTATGCGCGTACATATTTTTCGGCGATTCATTTTTATATAAGTACATTTACTAGCTTCTGCCCGCGATTTCGTCCGCGTGAATTTTCACCCTCCCCCCATCCACCCTCTTAGGGGTGGAATTTCGAAAAACCCTTTCTTAGTGGATACCCACTCAACACAAAGAACACACCCTCCAAATTTCATGTCTCTATTACCAGCGGTTTAGGCTGTGCGTTGATATATCAGTCAGTCAGGACTTTGTATTTTATTCAAACAGATTAGTTCAGGGTTTGTGCCCCAATTTTTAAGTAAAAAATTTGATCGGAATATAATTATTTTGAATCATATATCAAGGTTGTACCAGTCTTAACAAGAGTTATCGTGTTACCCTGTAACTGGTGTGGAAGTGAGATAGGCGGTTGCTCCATGTAAAATACTAGTATTCAGCTGCATCTGGTAAGACTGGAAGCCAACCCCAACATGTTAAGGAAAAGGCTAGGCAGATGATAGAACGAGGTGGTAATAAAAACAAGTATGAAAGACATAACAAATAAATAAAGTTAGGTTTATCGTTTTAAAATGAATAAGTAATACATACCTGCATTATCTGATAAACGTTAGAATTTAATTTTATCTCTTAAATTCAGTCCCAAATATTTTATAACAACTATTAAAACCAAGTTCTAACTGTAATCCGGCTTAGTTAATTCTCTGTACAATTTAACTTTAGATTTTGAATGCACGTTCTGTTTATGATTGTGAAGTTTATCTAGTGTAACTAAATATTCAAGCTCATTCATTTGAATGTGAATACACAGAACAGTAAAACATTTCAAAATTTTGTTTTTTTTGTTTTTTTACTTACCCTACACTATCTCACTGTTGACCAAAGGCCTCCCCGAAATCCTTCCAAGCATCTTTTTCTAGAGCCACCTCGAATCAACCCTTGTGGTACACGTGTAGGTCATCTCGCCACCTTGAAAATATTGAAAAGTTATTTTTAAACTTAATAGACATCAAATAAGTGAAAACAAGTATGTAATATCTCTATAAACATGACTGATTTGTTTTGGGTCCCACATCTTAAAAGGAGATGTTAAAAAAATGTATGGAGCCTAGGCTAGCACTATGTACACTAAATGTAAATATCGCTATACAATATAGAAACCGTTTCTTAATGTTAATTTTCTCTTATTTGACTTCGTTTTAATGTACATTAAAATTAACTTTGTCAAGAAGAGCAACACAAAATAAATATGGTGGATCAGCAATATGTGAAATGTCACTATGACAATGACATTAAATTGATGTGTCGTAATATCTGTGAAGGAAAACAAAACACGAATTCCGAAAATACATGGGTTTTGACTATCAATCAAAATTGAAAACATACCAAAACAAAAACAATCACTAAAAACTCCGAAACACATCCAATTCAACACGCAAGCAACACAACAATCCAAAGACAAAGTCAAACTGTCAAAGAAAGACGTCACTCACGAAACTTAAAACTGTCAAAGTCGTCAAACGTCATGTCAAACACAACTGTCATGGCTACCTTAAAAATAGGGTTATCTTATCAAAAAACTTTCGAAATAATCATTTGTCACATGAAAATCCGCTATTTTTTTCCTATTTATCTATGTAGTGTACATGGTGGTAGCCCAAAATCAAACATCTCCTTTGTAATACCAATCATAAAATTGACCCCTAAGAAGAAGAAAACAAAAATCACAGAGGATAATATGCCATTAGTTCCTAATAAAGAGAAACTTGTTTTATAGGCGAACAATATATAAAAAAAGACATTATTGGGTAGTAAACAAACAAAAGTATCTCCTCAAGAGCACCTTAAAATAACTCTCAATGAATTCCACAAACATCTTGGCACTCACAAAACGGGATCATCTAAGCCTTACTGTTTCAGCAAAGTTGTACATTAAGAAGCCAATAACGAAGTTTGAGGACCTTAATAAACAAGCTGAAGTACTAGAAACGCAATTAGTTCTCCTAGTGAAACAGATTACACAAGTTTTAGATGGTGTTGTAAAAAGTTTCAATGGAATTTGGATAAGTGATCATATTGGTGTAGGTTGCAGTAACTGGGTTGTGGAGTTCAGACAGGCAGTCACTCCGTGTAAAATACTGGTAGGTATTCCGTTGCATCTGGTAAGACTGGAAGCCAACCCCAACATGTTTAGGAAAAGGCTCGGCAGATGATACTGATGGTTGGTATAGGTGGTGTTGGCGACTGGCTGTGGTGCGACCTTTTTTGTAAATATTTCATGTTTTTTTAAATATTGTGTTTTTCTTTTGATATTTGTTGATGTCAGGTCTGAGCAGTTACGTCAGGTTCCGTTTGTCTAATTTTCCTTATTAAATTTATATTATTTACAAATACGTGTTTCTATCATATTTTCATCTTTACAGTCCACTAATCAAATCCGCTAGCTATCAGGTGGCAATACGTTTTATGGGTTAGATGTTAAAGGGCCTTGGCTAAATAATAACAGCCGCACAGGTCGATCGATCAGGTTAAGCTACGCTTGCCGCGGTTGGTCTGTGGATGGGTGACCGTCTTTACATACCGAGACCCCTCCGTGCCTCGGAAAGTACGTTAAGCCGTTGGACGGGGCTGTCATTTGCGGATCTTTGACAGTCGTTACGGATAGTGAGAAGCCCGAAAGTCTGACAACCAGTCTTACCAAGGGGTATCGTATTATCCAGTAACTGGGTTGTGTAGATCAGGTAGGCAGTCGCTCCATGTAAAATACTATGTAAGTACGTACACAAAAACTACGTACTACATACACGTCGTTATGTAAATACCTGTGTACGTATGTACTGTGTATGTTGTATTCAGCTGCATCCGCTTAGATTGGAAGCCGACCCCAACATACACAGTTGGGAAAAGGCTGGGCAGATGATGATGATGTTAAGGCGCGCTTGCATCGCAATATTTTGAACATCGTTCCGTTTCTAGTTTGAAGATAAACACGTTTAACGTTAATGGTTAATGATAGTGGTTAATGTTTATTGTAGTCCTGAGTCAGGATTTGTGTTCGGTTGATGGCTCGCCCCCTTTCATAGGACCTTAACTGGAAATGTGGATGTACAGTCACGAGCACCAATAAGTCAACACTTAGCAACTTTAAATTGCGTTTTTTTCACGAAATAACGAATGCAACGTTGAAATACGACACTTTACATATACCTATGGGTTCGAAAATACTGTGTTCCTACTAATATAAAATTTCATTCAAAAATAAAGGAGAAAATCGACTTTGAATAAAGCCAAGTGTATACATACTTTTGCTCGTGACTGTACTGTAGGTAGGTATATCTCTACCTAACCTTTCGCGAATACGTCTGTCTGTCCGTATGTCTGTTAAGAGCGTTTACGACGTACGGCATTTTATACAAACTTTCAAGCCCTTCTTTTTCGAAATGAATGAACCGATTTTAATGAAACTTCGTACGCATAAGCAGGATACCAAGGTCTAAAAAGTTACTTAGGAACATTTTCTAAAAATAGTGTTACAGCTAAATTAGACCGATTTTTTTCCATAGAAGTAGAGATCATTCATTTCGAAAAACAAGGGCTTGAAAGTTTGTATGAAATGCCGTACGACGTAAACGTTCTTAAACGAATTTATGGGATTTGTGGTGTAAGGCGAGGCTGAGATTGATAGGTTCAATGGTGAGACCACTCATATCAACGTCTTCTTACGTACCTACATGATTAGTAGGTGGGTGGTCCTTCAAGTCTTATTTATGTAAAAAACTGGCCAAGTGCGAGTCGGACTCGCACACGAAGAGTTTCGTACCACAAGGCAAAAACGCCGAATAAAACACGTTTGTTGTATGGGAGCCCCCCCTTAAATATTTATTTTATTTTGTTTTTAGTATTTGTTGTTATAGCGGCAACAGAAATACATAATTTGTGAAAATTTCAACTGTCTAGCTATCGCGGTTCTTGAGATACAGCCTGGTGACAGACGGACGGACGGACGGACGGAGAGACAGCGAAGTCTTAGTAATAGGGTTCCGTTTTTACCCTTTGGGTACGGAACCTTAAAAACGAAGACTCCAAGTCTCGAAGCGTCGCCTAGTCCAATAAAATCTATATACATAAAATTCAAAGTCCCGACTGACTTATAATCAACGCACAGCCTAAACCGCTGGTCATAGAGACATGAAATTTGAAGGGTCTGTTCTTTGTGAAGAGTAGGTATCCAATAAGAAACGTTTTTTCGAAATCCCACCCCTAAGAGGGTGAATAGGTGAAATTTCACGCGGACGAAGTCGCGGGCAGAAACTAGTCTATTCATATAAGACTGTCCCAAGACTGTTTTATAAAGATTGTAAATTGTAAATTAACTGTTTGCTTTTTATTAATTAAATGAAATTTTATTCATCGGATTCTTATTAAACTTCAACTTTATCCGACGATCCTGGTTAATTATGTTCTTTGATGACCGTACCTACTTAAGTTTATCAAAAAATTATGTTTGTAAAGTACCGTAGTAGTAGTCCTTTTTGCAATTATTTCACTTCAGAAAACAATGCTTGCCGCATTATCCACATCAAATTCGACTCTATCAGCCAATGACTTACTCAAACATCACGAAGTAATTAATGAGTTTAGTGTTTGGTTTGCAACAAAAGGTTTCAACTTAAACGGGCCTTTAAGTAAAAGCTTAGTTAAAATTACTCTCGAGGGATTTAAGGCTACCTAATTTTCGTTTGAATAGCATACCCTTAACTCGGTGGCTCCATCTTTTATCGTAGACATGAATTAATGATATCAAAGTACTTACTGTAGATCACTTTGTAACATTGATGTTAATGTTTTTTTGGATTTGAAAGGCTAATAATAGTAGGTATTCTGTTTGCGTAATGTGCTTGTATGTAATTAGGTAGGTACAATAAATCTGTAGAAGTGAAAATTCTGTACATTGAAAATATAAAAAAAATAAATGGCAGGGGATTTTACTAGACCGACACCGAACCCAAAAAAGTGATTAAAAAAATTTTAGTCTGTCTGTCTGTTTGTTCAGGCATCACGCAAAAACTACCAGTTCGATTACGATGAAACTTTTTATAATTATTCTTTAATATCCTGGGCACCACACTGGGTACTTTTTATCCCGGAAAAGTATCTATATATATATAATTCAAAGTCCTGACTGACTGACTGATATATCAACGCACAGCCTAAACCGCGGGTCCTAGAGACATGAAATTTGGAGGGTGTGTTATTTGTGAAGATTATGTGTCCACTAAGAAAGGGTTTTTCGAAATTCCACCCCTAAGAGGGTGAATGAGGGGAGGGTGAAATTTCACGCGGACGAAGTCGCGGGCAGAAGTTAGTTGACAATAAATGGCTGATTTGCTGTACTAAATATATAGCACTAGCTGCGCCCCGCGGTGTTACCCGCATGAGTCTCGATCCCGTATGAATTTCAGGGTAAAAAGTACCTATCTATGTCCTAATAATGGTCATGGTCTCTATCCATGTGCCATATTTCATTTAAATCCGTTCAGCCGTTTTAGCGTGAAAGCGTAACAAATAAAATAAATTGCGCCCCGCGGTTTTACCCGCATAAGTCTAACTCAATCATGATTCGAAAGACACGTGGTGCCATCTATTATCATAATAACGTTATTGTTGTTTTCCCCGGAATAGCACTTTTTTTTCGGGATGAAAGGTACCCTATGTCCGTTTCTGCACACCTGACAACGTATATGCAAAATTTCAGGATGATCGGCTCAGTGGTTTAGGTTACAAACTTACTTATGCATTTATAATATTAGTTAGGATACTGATAATGGAGGGGCTCGTGTCTTTAAGTAATAACAACCGCATCCGGTTAGACTAGAATCCTGAAATTTTGCATATACGTTGTCAGGTGTAAAGAAACGGACATAGGGTACCTTTCATCCCGAAAAAAAGCGTTGTTCCCGAGGAAAACAACAATAACGTTATTATGATAATAGATGGCGCCACATGTCTTTCGAATCAAAAACCAGACAACGTCTGTCGGGTCAGCTAGTAATAACATAATCCTAACTTCTGTACAGATTACTAATTGCTACACACTAACCACGTAAAGCAATATTATCAGGAATACCCTTACTTACCCTAATACCAATAAAGGAATTCCAGTGAAATAGTTCCATGAAACTTCTCATAGATACAATTACCACATCAATGGTCTCTCTTAATCTTGCGACTGAATTTACAAACTTAAATAATACACCTTTAGTAAACCTTATTGTGATAAACTAAAGACTAGTTTCGCTTGTCTTTTTGGTATGGTTAAATTGCACATCCTTCCCCGCACGTTCTTTCTTGTGATCTGTTGAACTAAAAACATTTCCGCGACATAATGGAGGTAGGTAGGGGGGGTGATAAAGTGCGGATATCGTATGAGTTAACGAGACAAGGACATATTATTGTCCGAGTTCTTTGTTGGAATAATTTATGAGGGTGTGGATATGATGTTTGATCGGAAAGTATTGTACTGCAGACAGCAATCAAACTCGATTTCGTTCTTGAATGTGGGGAAAACTGTGCGAGAAACCATGATAATTTTACTGTCTATGATTGCACCATAAGAGGGGCTTCCGGCTAAGTAATAACAGCCACATGGGTCGATCGACCAGGTTAAGCTACACTTGCCGCGGTTGGTCCGTGGATGGGTGACCATCTTCACATATTGAGACCCCTCTGTGCCTCAGAAAGCACAATAAGCTGTTGGTCCCGGGCGTCCCGGCTGTCATTCGTGGATTTTTAGCAATCGGAATACGGTTGTCAGTAGCCCGAAAGACTGACAACCAATCTTACTAAGGGGTATTGTATTACCCACTAACTGGGTTGTGGAGGTCAGACAGGGAGACACTTCATGTAAAATACTGGTATTCAGCTGCAACCGGTTAGACTGGAAGCCGACCCCAACATAGTTGGGAAAAGGCTAGGCAGATGATGACTGATAATTTAATTGAGGTTTCTGTTCCGATTATTTTAACTGATTGTTATGTCAACGACCTTTTTACTGAGAGTAGGTGCCATTTTTGTAAATGAGGTGGATTTTTAATTAACTAAACTTAAAAGTTATCTATTTAATTTATTTTTTATTCTAGGCAAGCTTTGGTAGTTTAGTACCTAACCAAAGTAGGTATAATTTCGAATTATTATGCTTAATTCCTACCCTCATTTAGTGTAGAACTTAATTATTGAAACTAAATACATTCATTATAAGTACCTAAATCATGTATTTCATAAGCGGTTTAAAAATATCTGTGGTGTGACGGATTTTAAAGTGTTTAAAAAAAAAAAACCATAGTCTATTAAAATGTGGTGTTCCTAAATTATTATTATATTATTATGTATACATTACATATACAAGATACAAATCCATAATTAATATCATTATCTGATGATGATATTGATATTAACTATGGATTTGTACAAATTTACAGTTAATACTCATACTTAAATATTATAAATGCGAAAGTAACTCTGTCTGTCCGTCTGTCTGTCTGTTATCACTGAACCGATACGAAACTACAATACACAAGAACGAATACGAATATACAAGAAGTTGATGGTTAATTTGTATAAAGAAAACAACTACCTTCATCTTTCTGGCTGACAGACTCCTTGACAATTCAAAAGTGTCCGTAAATGGTTCAATTGAACTAATTGCATTGAGCTTGAGTTTGAAAACATAATACAGTTCTGTCGTGTTTCAACCTTCTGTAAATATTCCTCCATTGATTCTTATACTATACTAACACTAGTTCAGAATACTAACCGGAACTATGTATATTCCTCGTTCGCGTTCCGTTCAGTGCTGAAACTAAATAGAGTTTCGCCATTTAATTTCCTACTACCATCCCCGAACTAACTTGTATCGCACTCGATATTCAAATGCCACTAATATCGGAGTTGCCAGTAAAATATCGAATTTATATTAAAATGTCAAAACGATGTTTAGGCTGGCAACACATAGTAAGACTTTTGTCAAAATGAACTTTAGAAAAATCGCATGGGATGATTTGGACAAATAATCTGAGTTTTAATAGCTGATAAATATTCAAGGTTGTCAACCAGCATCTTCCGAAAAAACTGCGAAAAATATGTTAAGTTAGGTACTTTAAATGAAAAATATGTAATAAAGTTTGATACGAAAGTCAGCCGTCGCGTCGTTTTACTAAAATAAGAAAAAATGGTAATTAGAAAATTAATCATACCTATAACATTCGTTAATTTTGTTCAGGTTCAATGCTGATAACAAGACTACTTTATTAACTCTTTTTATTTTTGGTTTTATTTGTATAGTCATATAATGTACGTAGTGTTAAATATTGCAAAAGAAACATAGGTTTAATAAAGCCACGACGAGCCTTCAAATATGCATGAGAGAAAAAGATGAAACTTTAATCAATATGCATAAGCATTATTAAACAGTAGAATTTTAATATCGTATGTAAGCAGCCTACGGACTGGAAGTACCTCTATAAACCCATGAACGGATATTGAAATTCTGCGTACGCATGGACGATTCGAATCATGTGCAATAGACTGTTGTTAAAACTTTCATATTGCACCAAATGTAAAATTGTTACTCATACCAATATGTTTGTATTCGATGAATCCCAAAATAGTCGGTAGGAGTGTTAAATTTCTTTGTTTTTAATATTTTTGCTAACGTAAAAAAATTTGAAAATTTTGCTTTTGTTCTGCCTACATGGATAATATTATTTTATTTTGCAATAACTCTTTTGTTTCTAGTTTTTGAAAAATCACAGAATATTCCCTATACTAAACTTGCTCAACGTTTTAATAACGGATTTATTATTTCTGGAAATTGAGGGCACATGCTTTCACTAGCATAGTCAGTTCTTTAAAGGATCGTGATTAAACGGAATATTTTTAATTGATAGCCTTTAAATATCCAACTGATGTAATATAATGAGTCAGTATCACAAAATTTGGATGATACAGAGTAGCCTGATGAGAGTGGTCCAACTTACCAACTTACTTACCATATTTGGGTCCAGGACATCTCAACGATAGTGGTCCAACAATTATATTTGGGTCCAGGACATCTCAACTTTAGTGGTCCAACAATTATATTTGGGTCCAGGACATCTCAACGATAGTGGTCCAACAATTATATTTGGGTCCAGGACATCTCAACGATAGTGGTCCAACAATTATATTTGGGTCCAGGACATCTCAACGATAGTGGTCCAACAATTATATTTGGGTCCAGGACATCTCAACGATAGTGGTCCAACAATTATATTTGGGTCCAGGACATCTCAACGATAGTGGTCCAACAATTATATTTGGGTCCAGGACATCTCAACGATAGTGGTCCAACAATTATATTTGGGTCCAGGACATCTCAACGATAGTGGTCCAACAATTATATTTGGGTCCAGGACATCTCAACGATAGTGGTCCAACAATTATATTTGGGTCCAGGACATCTCAACGATAGTGGTCCAACAATTATATTTGGGTCCAGGACATCTCAACGATAGTGGTCCAACAATTATATTTGGGTCCAGGACATCTCAACGATAGTGGTCTAACAATTATATTTGGGTCCAGGACATCTCAATGATTCATTTAAACTATTAATAATAATAAAAAAATAAAAATAAAAAAAAAATATTTAATCTCAAAAATCTTTACATTCTGGTTCCGAGTAACTCTGGACCCTAGACAGAGACACTAGGATACCCTGTGTCATGAGGTCCAGTCTCTTTCATCACGGCTTGTAGTAACTGTAGTTTATTCAGATTAACAGATAAGTGCACAGGTAAATACTAAATTAAACTTATCGTACAGATTGGCAGCACATCAAGCTACTACAATCTGTCAAATTTCTTTAATAGATTTTCAACTTTATCGCTAAATCATAAGGTTCAAAGTTGACTGGGAAAATTTGACAGTTTCGGGTAGCTTGATGTGCTGGCGTCTGTACATACGTTGCACGAAAATCGGCAGTTTAGAGGTTTGCTTTTTAAATGTATTTTCTTAAAGTCTCTACAGTAGTCATCTAAGAGAATGCATGATAAATCTAGATCTACTTTCAGTCTAGGTTCTAAATCTAATCTAATCTGATTCTAAATCATATTTTCTAGTAGGTACTCGTACTATCGACATGTAGCAAGCAAGCAATGAGCTATTTTTGAGATTATTCCCAAATGCTACTGATATTCGCAGAAGATAATAAATATGTTGCGTTTTGGTGAATCCATGGAAAGTCCCAGACACAAAAACAAAGTTTGAACCGCTATAAATGGACCAGCCTGTATAAGCAGACTCGTGTCTCGTTATAACATCTACTACATCTACGTCTACGAGACTTCGCATCCCTTTTGACATAATCCCTCAGATGTCTGCTACAGTACCCATACGTAGAGAGATCTAGGCTTTCTAGAATCCACTCAAGGATAGAAAAGGTTATATTAAGGTTATATTTTATTTACAAGAAAAATAAATTTGATTTAAACTGGTTATCGTCGCAAATAAATCAAGTTTTCCACATAATTCTATGTATTTTTGCTGGTTCCAGGCGTTTGAATATGTATGTAAGATTTCTATCAAAATCATAAATGATTTTATTTCTGTAAGTAGGCTTGCAGAAACACTTTTACACGTTAATCATATTTTAAAAACTAGATGAGGTAGGCGTTTCGTATCTGACTACTCTGAGAAGAAAGGCCGAAACAAACAAACCGAAACAAACAAAGTCCAGATATAGGTAATCTTAGTCAGATCATAATAATATGAAGACCATGCAGATTGGTGTCTGAAATGGTCTTTTGAGGAAGAGAATACAGATTGTGTGGTTGAGTGGACCTGTCCAGTCAGTGCACGCATTAGTCAGTAATCGTGAAGCTCAACTCAGAACTTATACTTTGACGTGTGGCGACACGTCAAAAAATCAAAAACGTGCCCTCAGCGTCGGTCATGTAGTCGAACCGTGGCGTGTTGGGCACATTTTGGTTTGACTGTGGCCGTCAAATGGTTAAGGAACTCAACTAAGGCCCGCTTGCATCACTATACACTAAATACGTACATATACATGCGAAATATAGCGGTTAACATCATGTGATACAATTCTACCCTTTTATTTTTACAGAGATACAGAGCAGCTAAGACCGCCCTCCAAGAGGCTGTCCAGCGGGCCAAGGATATGACCCGCGAGGAGATGGTGGAGACTCTGAACAGAGATCCGTGGGGGCGCCCTTATAAAATGGTGCGGAATAAACTCCGCACCTGGGCCCCCCCAGTTTGTTTTTTTTTGTACAATTCTGCCCTTCAACCAAAAAAAAATATGAAATACAAAATAAGTCTTGTCAACTTCAAACAATTGAACTATTGATTGTTTTAATTTCGTTTAGGTAGGTTTAAAACATTGTGGTAATATATTTCGTTCTTACTTTATACTTGCACTACAAATTATTTGTGGTGCAAGTGAGCCCTAATTGTGCTTGTAGACTAAATAAACAATAACACAATAAAAAAAAAGAAAACATAAATCCCCGAACTGGAAAACATCGTAAGGAAACCAGCATCCCAAAAATTCGAAGACATATGTGACATCTGCCGACCCGCACTGGGCCTGCGTGGTGGATTACGGCCCACTCCATCTCACAGAGAGGAGGCCTGTGTCCCAACAGTGGGAACATTATAGGCTGAATCTGATTATAAATCCCAGAATTGAAATATTACCGAACAAAATTTCACACGAATTCCATATTTCACTTCTTTCACCCTTTCGATTATTTGAACAAAAATATTACAAAACATTTTCTGGTTTCACTATTGCGTTTAATTTTTATTTTTTTGACCGAAAAACTGGTGGGGAAAACGCAAGGATTCTTTGTCTGAATGCAATCCCCGTAAAACGCGGACGTGTATGCACGCCGGGTGTGCGGTTTATATTCTCTGTGGGCGACTCACAACGCTACTTCATCGGGCACCTTTCATATTTTGAAGTACTAGGTGGGTGTGGTTCCACTGGTGCGACTTGCAACATAAATGAAGGTGTTTTAGAGTTAGTTTTGGAGGATTCGGTGAGATCAAGATGTCTACAAAAGACGCCATTTTTAAAAGAACACGTAACTAAGAGAAGAGAAGTTCTGACAACTTCTCTTCCACTTCTAGATAAACTAAGGCAGAAATGAAGGATACCCGTAGCTGTCAAATGAGACTGAACAACAATACTGGGGGCACTTTGGCAGAATCATAAAAGGATAACATTATGAATCAAAATGGACAATTAACTGTTAAGTTAATCGTATCAAATCCCATTGGTGAAAGATTTTTCAGTTTTTTTTTTTCGTCTGTGCTAAAATATCAATCCATCCAATCCAAATCCAATCCCAATCTCTTTGATTATACCTAGGTAGTGCAGCGAAAAAAAGAACAACACGGACAGTCTTCGCCTTTAATTATGATTCATAATGTTATCCTTTTATGATTCTGTCAAAGTGGCCTTTTTAGGCCCCCTGAGCGTGCTTAACAATTCAACAACTAAAACGCGTTAGATGACTTCTCTGAAGAAGCCAAACAAAGAATTTTCCTCGCAACCTCCTTTTTAGGGTTCCGTACCCAAAGGGTAAAAACGGAACCCTATTACTAAGACTTCTGCTGTCTGTCCGTCCGTCCGTCCGTCCGTCTGTCTGTCACCAGGCTGTATCTCAAGAACCGCGATAGCTAGACAGCTAAAATTTTCACAAATTGTGTATTTCTGTTGCCGCTATAACAACAAATACTAAAAACAAAATAAAATAAATATTTAAGGGGGCTCCCATACAACCAACGCGATTTTTTTGCCCTTTTTTGCTCGATATAAATAATGGCAACAGGTAGGCATTTGAAATATTCACAAAATACTCAGTTGTATTTTTACTTTAATAATAAATAATAAAATGAAAATAAAATAAATATTTAAGGGGGCTCCCATACAACTAACGTGTTTTTTTCGGCATTTTTGCCTTGTGGTACGGTGTGCGAGTCCGACTCGCACTTGGCCAGTTTTTTTTATTTTCCCTAACCTGCTTGTTCATGGTGTATATTGAAGACCAGCCAAAAACGTCACTGTGAGTTAGGTACTACACTTTTAAGCAATGAATACTCGTACCTAGCCATGTTAGTGGACTGTATTTTTCGGGTTCCATCCAGACGGTGCCATGCGGTATTGTTAAGCCTGCGATATCTGTCTGTGTGTGTATTACAAGCCTCGATCTCTGCACAGTTGACATGATGACATTTTGTAAGTTAAATCATAGACAATAAAAAAATCGTCCCCTAAGCTCAAGTGCGTCTCAGACTTTGTCTGTTCTTCCATTCTTTTTATGTGCATACTAGCTGTTCCCCGCGGTGTCACACGCTGCGCAGCTCCTAAGGGTCGCAGCGTGATGTTATATAGCCTATAGCCTTCCTCGATAAATGGACTACCCAACACTAAAATAATCATTCAAATCGGACCAGTAGTTCCAGAGATTAGCGCGTTCAAACAAACAAACAAACTGCAGCTTTATAATATTAGTATAGATTATATAATTCTAATCATCCCCATCATTGAAACCACACCTTAACCAGTGTCAACACGTCTGTCGCGGCGCGTAAATAATAAAGGCGAGAGAGGTTCCCGCGTCTCGAGACGTAAATATGTGTACACACGCTACTTTTTATTACGACCGTACGCTGGTCCCACTCGCGTTTAGTGGTGGGTCTTGTTCTGTGCTTACGATCCGATTGGTCGTGGATAGACGTATTTTTTTTTGCTTAACATTAAACCTTAATCCCCGATGGGTTAGGCAGAGGTACCTACATCTGTAATACACCCACATTTCGTCAGTTATGTTTAAGTTCAATGCAATACGGGGGAGCCTTTCGCCAGCAACCGGGCACTAGACAACGGGCTACTACTGAGAAATTCCTGATGAAAAAACCCAATAACACTTTTCCTGATCGAAGAATCGAACCTAGGACCTTATGCTCAGCAGATGCGCTTGCGACCAGAAGACCAAGGAGGCGACGATGGAAGGGAAATAAAGTAAAGTTTATTTTTGGGTGATCTCGCCTTTGTACCCAAATAATAATCTACGGACAATTTGTTAAGTAGGTAATGTGTAGATTAGTCTCTGGCTGAAATAGTACATTACGATACGGCGGTCGAATATAGACTTACACGTATCGTATACCTACTATTTTATAGCTCTTGTGACATCTGCTACTTCATCGCTTAGTCATAGAAAAGCGTGACTTAAGTTTGCCGTGTCTGGCCGATGTACCGCTGTTAAACCCGCGATGGTTTGTGCGGTATGTTTAATTGTTCATAAATGTTTTGTAACTTTTTTTTTGAATATTAAACAATAAAAAAAATAAAGTACGGGCTTACGTCACACAGTGCTACAAATGTGTGTGAATTAAGACTTCCAACGCCTCACATGCCTATAGGCATTTCAAAATTCTTTGGGTGGATCGGAATAAAGTGATTTTTGTCACATTAAAACGAATTCTAACCGATTACTAGCTAACCAATATCAACTTTGGTCATTTTTATTTTTTGTCATTTTTATTTTTGGACATTTTTATTTTTAGACTTTTTTATTTTTGGACAATTTTTTTTTTTGACATTATTATTATTTAAACATTATTAAAGTAATCCAATCGTACACTGTAAAAATCTCTTAATCCTTATGTTTAAAGTTGGACTGTAATTTCCAAGTGTTCTATTCATGACTGGAGTAATTGCCTGTCTTTATTTTAACTAGTTTGAGAACCAGGAATTTCAAGATGTAGTCTGTTCCTGACACAATTTCTCAAGTTTCTTTAGACCTTAATTTTTGTTTATAACTGTTCAGACTAAGGCAAAATTTGAGTACTCAATCCTCTTTAGACTTGATTCTTTTAGCTTCGTTTATAAATGTGTACCTAAGGTATTTTTTTTAACTAAGTTCATGGACCATTGATATTTATCAAAGTTAGGAAAGAAATGGAACACGCACAGGAAATACAAACAGTAAAAAAAGGATTATTTAACACTAATCATTTAAGTATTTTTATCGATTTGATCTTGATTTGTATTTTCCCGCAACAAATTTTTTCCTATTCCTAGGACTCCATTAATATAGGAAAAAATTCAGTTGCGGAATTCATTTTTTTTTTAATACGGCGTTTCTAGGTCTTGTTTTTTGGTTTGTCAATTTGAAAAAATAAAGTTCATGGCGAGGCCAAAAGGCTTCTATCCCAGCATAATGCATAAATTAAGATTTAAAGGTCACATCTTCAGAAAAAAGTACCCATTTACTGTCGTCATATTATTTAAAACATCGAATGTACAGTCACGAGCATAAGTATGTATACACTTGGCTTTATTCAAAGGCGATTTTCTCCTTTATTTTTTAAGGAAATTTTATGTTATTACGAACATAGTATTATCGAACCTACAGGTTCATGTAAAGTGTCGTATTTCAACTTTGCATTCGCTATTTCGTGAAAAAATCGCAATTGAAAGTTGCCAAGTGTTGACATATTAGTGCTCGTGACTGTACTTCAACGCCAAACATATCTAAGGCTCCACCAAAGAATGTGTTACGGGCAACCGCAGCAAGGTTCTAAGCGGTATATTAAATTGGATACTCACACGATAATCTCTACGGTATATTTGAACTTCAGACTTTCCCGGAATTCCTCCTTGCAAGTGAACGTACGTTACTTCACGACAAATAAAAGGGGACACGAAGAGTTCCGTATCACCGTAATTTTTTTTTTTTTTTGGATACCCTATTTTGTGTCCCACTGTTGGGCAAAGGCCTACCCTTTTTTCTTCCAAACCTCCCTGTCTTGTGCGATCTCTGGCCATGTTGGCCCTAGAAATTATATCAGATCGTCACACCACCTTCGCCTTGCTCTACCTCGACGGCGATGTCCTGCCTTTTTTTTTTTTTGCGGATGGGAAATCATCAAATGACCCCTCCCGCTCTGGGTGGAGCGGAAGGGAGTGTCAGACTCTTACTGACTAAAACCCACCCGTGTTCCTTCCTTAGCCCTTTATGTTCCGGGCCAGCGGTAACCCTTTCGGACAATCCCGCTGACCCGGCAGGCTTCGGCCCTATGGGGCCCCTCCTCGATGCTGACATCTCTTTGAGGCGCGCGTGGAACACGTACGCGCCGTCCGGCACGGGCCTGGTCCTGATCGGACGGTGAGCTACCCACTACTCTCCGCCCGCAGGCCCGCGCCTACGGTGGCCGGGAGTCGTCGGGCGGCTCCCGACGCCCGGAGCGTCTCCCGCGGCGGCTGGGACGGGAGGCTCTCTCCCTGAGCCGTCCCGCCACCTCCTTAGCTAGCATGCGATGTCCTGCCTCAGGCGTCCAGTTTGTGACGATCTTTGTCCATCTTTGTACAATATTTAATACTAATTATTTTTTTTCAATAGGTGCTTTGGTAAAAAACACGTTTTTTTATAATTTTTATTATTTATTGTTCTAGCAAAACAGTGAAGGAGAAAACATCGTGAGGAAACCGGCATGTCCTAGAAGCAAAAATTCGAAGACATGTGACATCTACCAACCCGCACTGGGCCCGCGTGGGCCACGTCTCAGAGAGGAGGCCTATGTCCCAGCAGTGGGAACGTTATAAGCTGATTATGATTGTTATAGCGGCAATAGTAGAATACAATCTGAATAGTTCAAGTGTAATAGCAATACGGTTCAAAAGACACAACCCTGTGACAGAAGGACGGACGGACAGACAGCAGAGCCTTAGTAATAATATGGTCCCTTTGCTACCCTTTAGGTAAGGAACCCTAAAAATGTACTAGTATTAAAGCTCCTTTAAAAGAGTACGTCTAGGAAATATTTATTATTGATAGTTGTATGAAATAGCACGGCAAATTGACCTAAAGGTCGGCCGACGAAAGAACGCGTTCTTGAGACATGTCAGTTTCATACAAACGTATACGTGCGTGTGTTTTGCGAATTTGATCTTTATTAGCTAGTAGTTACTGTCGCATTGACAGGAGTCAGGGGGTCTACTCCGAAGCGGTTAACCACTGTATCGGCCGAATGTTCGGTCATTTTCTGATTCGAATATTGTTGCCCTACTACGAATTTAAAAAAAAAAGTAAAAAAAGGGTTAAGGGTTCTAAAAAGGTTCGGATTGGCACAGTTTGGTCGGGACCAATAGTCAATTTAAGAAATTAATGGAAGTATAAAATAACCGAACATTCGGCCGATACAGTGGTTAAACGCTTCGGAGTAGACCCCCAGGACGCATTCTCTCGACGGCCGAACTGTAGATTGTCAATTTGCTTAACAGTTAATTTCCCTGGCTTTACCTACACAGTACATTTGTAAAACGTAGTTTCAACCTCAAACGACTTTATTGGGGCTATGTTGAGCAAATAGGCAAATAGAGGCGCGAAAACTAGCTTAGTTTGTCCGCAATTTATGACTACATTGCACATGAGTTCGTGTTTAAGTATATAAGCTACCATATTAGTCGAGATTTTGAACCCACATAACCTGTTTGTATCCACTCTGAAATAGTCAATCGAAAATTCGGGTAGGCTTGTTCGATGCATTCTACATATTAAAGGGTCGAATTAAATTATCTAGCGAAACTTCGCAGACGTGATGGGTATAGATATTTAGACATTATAAGACCATTTCAGACACAAATCTAGATGTTCTTTACACGATCTGACCAAAATTTTGTCTGGACTTTAAAAGAGACTGTGACCTCTGAGTTTGTTTCGGCCTTTCTTCTCAGAATAGTCAGATAGGAAAAGCCGACCTCATCTAGTTGAAAAAAATATATTTGACGTGTAAAAGTGTTTCCACAAACCTACTTACAGAAAATTAATCATTCATCATTTAAACACGATAAAAAAAGATTGGATTTTTATTTTTGGGGGGGTCAACCACCGCTATTAGTGTTGTTATTTGAAGTATGAGTTGTACAAATCTGTTATCTTTTGTATTATCGTATTTATACATCGATAACTATAACGTCTGTGAAGTTTACACAAAAACAAACTGTTTTTTTTAAACAGATTTTTTTTTTTTTAAGTTTTGCCCCACACCAGGTATTTCTCCTGTATCGTGGGTGCGTTTACAAACATTTAAATTCACGTACACAAACAGCCAGATCCGGAACAACTACTTGTAGGTCATACAAATATTTGTTCCGTGCGGGAATCGAACCCGCGACACGCAGCGCAGCAGTCAATCGCTTAACCGCTGCGCCAAGTGACTACAAAAAAAAAAAATCATCAAATAAATTTCTTTTTTGTTTTATCATGTTTACATATCGATATCAATTACGTCTGTAGAGTTTGGCCAGCTAATTTAATTTGACTCTGTACCTATGTACCTATGTATATTGGTGGTGTATTTCGTTGATTTTAGTTCAGTAGCACTTTAATTCTAGCGTAAAGCAAACAGGTATTTGATTCAGGCAGCCAATTAGTTTCTGTATTTGGGCAATTTCAACACTTGTGTACACGAGATTGTGTATTAGGCAGAACTGTAGATACCTAAAGGTTTCCTTGATGTGAATTAATGATTAATGTTTAGGCTCCAATGTTGTGTCATTTTTAATTAAATTTATTATTTTCTTTATTTAAGCAGAGGTCCAGACTCGAGGTTTGCCAGCGAGCCATGGAGCGCAGTATCCTGGGGGTTCGAATTTCTGACCGTATAAGGAACACAATACTGCGCGCCAAAACTAAGATTACAGACGTTACCCAAAAAGCCGCTAAACTTAAGTGGGACTGGGCTGGACATGTTTGCCGCATGTCAGATGACAATTGGGCTAAGAGAACCACCGATTGGGTCCCACTAAACGCACGACGCCATCGCGGCAGGCCAAGACGAAGATGGCGGGACGAGCTTGACTCCTACCGTAGGGACTGGCCGGCACTAGCAAGAGACAGAATTGTGTGGAAAAGGGAGAGGGAGGCTTTTGCCCTGCAGTGGGACAGTACAGGCTAGTTAGATAGATAGATAGATTTTCTTTATTTAAGCAACCAACAGCGACTTGTGGCTAAGGTTAGAGGGGCTTATGGCTAACTAATAACAGCCGCACGGGTCGATAGATCAGGTTACGCTACGCTTGCCGCGGTTTGTCCGTGGATGGGTGACCATCTTTACATACCAAGACCTCTCCGTGGTTCGGAAAGCACGTTAAGCTAAGCCGTTGGTCCCGGCTGTCACTCGTGGATCTTTGGCAGTCGTTACGGGTCGTCAGTAGCCCGAAAATCTGACAAACCAGTCTTACCAAGGGGTATCGTATTACCCAGTAACTAGGTTGTGGAGGTCAGATAGGCAGTCGCTTCATGTAAAATACTGGTATTCTGCTTCATCTGGTTAGACTGGAAGCCGACCCCAACATAGCTGGGAAAAGGCTCGGCAGATTGATATCTTTGTTTGTAAGACTATGAAACAGATTAAATACGGTTTATCAGCGTTTGTTATTTTATATTTCTACATTGTGGTTATGATAATAATAATCAAGATTTATTGTTCAACTAGGACTAGATGACAATCATGGTAAAGTAATCCATACTAATCTTATTATATAAATGCGAAAGAGTGTCTGTCTGTCTGTTACCTCTTCACTCTTAAACCGCTGAACCGATGTAGATGCAATTTGGTATAGAGATAGTTTGAGTTCCGGGAATGGACATAGGATAGTTTTTATCGTGACGGAAAGAAAATAGCAATAATATTACCGAAACACTATAACAGGGAACTGTACCACTTCCTGTGAACAAATGATTCAGTCAAGGACTAAAACTTTTACTATCTCATTCCGAACACGTTTCTAATTCTTCTCTAATATTCCTTGACAACGTTCTGCTACGTCTTTCAGCTGTTAGTATTTTTAATAATAAGAGAGAAATGCAATGTTGTCATTTGTCTTTGAAATTAAAAACTTGACACGTCGCTGATAAACAGCGTGAGGAAACTGGCATGTCCTAGAACCAAAAAATCCAAGACATGTAACATCCACCAACCTGCACTGGGCCCGCATGGTGGATTATGGCCCACTCCATTCAAAGAGAGGAGGCCAGTGTCCCAGCAGAGGGAACATTATAGGCTGATTATGCTAGGATCCATATATCCATCATATAGGATGATACGTCACTGGTACCATTTCACACGTAGTTCTTTGTGATGTGATAGAACTATTACCAGCAGACAAACTCAGAATAAACTGATCGTGATCATGCCAATAACTGTTACTATTTACTATTTGTAGTCTTGTGGCGGCATCTACATCGCCACATGCGAACTACGCGTGACGTCACGCAAAATCCTGCATCGCGCAAGCAGAGTTTGCAACGCAACTACCTTATATACAACGTTTTGACATTGCCCACCATACACCACACCCATCTGGCCGGAGGATCTTACCCTTTCTATGAAGGATGAGTGAACTTTACACCCGCGGGGCAATTGCGTAACACATTATCAATCGGAATCGATTTCATTTTGACAGTTCAACAACATTCAGTGCGTTATTTACGTATTGAGCAGACAAATTTTTCGAACTTATGAAGCAATGGATTAGCAATTTGCTTCAAAATGATTCAGATTCCGATTGATAGTGTGTTACGCAATTAGGGTGCAGGTTCCTCATATCTCTATAGTCTTTTAGTCTCACTATCAATCGGAATCTGAATAATTTTGAAGCAAATTGCTAATCCATTGCTTGATAAGTTCGAAAAATTTGCTGCACAACAACATAAATAACGCAATGAATGTTGTTGAACTGTCAAAATTATAGCCATTGCTACTGGATAGTGTGTTACGCAATGACCCCCTGCCCTTCTCACATCCCGCGGATTTCTGATTAGTAGGCAACTACTATAGAAGAAGTAAATACCGAAGAGTGTTAGCTAATTAGAAGAATAATCGGAACGTAAAAGTTTCAAAGATAGGCAGAAGTAAACTCGTTAAAGATTAAGACACCGCTGTGTAGCACCTGATAACTTTACTGTTCTGTGGTGCGTTTAGATGGGATTAGTTAGTGGTTCCAGTGCTTACATGAAGATTTCGTTTGAGCACGTTCCACGCTTTACCAAGCTTACCATAGGTGCGGCATGATATCCATGTAACTCATATGCAACTTTCCCAAGGATTGCCCCCTCCTCCTTACTAACTTTAAGGTTGAATATTTTAGTATAATGTGTTTTCATTTTTTGGCCATCGTGACAAATATATTGTAATTTACGCTACATAAAATGCATGCACATACATGAAGATGTCGTTTTAAACTGTAATTTTATTTGGTAAATCTTAGGTTACGTAGAAAATCGATGCTATCATAATAGCGGCTGCAAAATTGCGTCATACTTCTTTATTCAATGTTCATTACAGTCTGTCATAATTATGCCCATATTTATTTAAGGCCCCAGAACACAACTTGATAAGTACCTAATACAATTCTGCGGGTTGAAAATCTTCCTGATAATATGATTCAACGCGATAACTGGACTTTATCAACCGTTCAATTTACAACGAAAGGGGTCACACTGTCAGACTTAATCAAACACATTAAGATTGACACTTCAGTCGCCGCATCTATTGTTTAATACTAGCTTTGATCACTGGTCTACTAGCGTAGAATAAGTTATTACATATTGCAGAAGTACAATGGTAGGTTTATAACAGAGCAAGAAACGATAGCGAGAATACTCTTTATCATGTAAATACACCATAAATATTACAGATATACTCGTAAATGTAGAAAGTTTACAAGAGGCGACACAATGGGTGGCCTTATCGCTAAAAGCGATCTTTTAATGACAACCTTTGGATGGATGGAGATACATTACTGCCGGTAATCTGTGGTGTAACACACATATCCGACATATCTCGCATGATCAAAATACCATTAGATGCAAGTATTATTTAAAAAAGTACTGAATATACTGAAATCAATAAAAATTAACCGTAGTATTCTATGATTGAGTAGGCAGTGGAGTTAAATTTACTGGCATCGATTTTTATTCTTAACAGTTTAAACGAGGCACAATTCAAAATACAATGACTAGCAACCCTGCCAAGAACGGGTTACACAAATTAATGTCGTCAGCAGTTCTTTATTACGTTTTTAACTGTATTACCCATTAAAATTGGCCTCTAACTTATTTTACTTAATTATTATAATTAGCCAAGTTTTTGTCGGGATGAGATAGTTGAGCACTTACAACTGGGCGTCGAGGAGTGGTGGTCCAGTGGAAACGGCCTCGACTTACGAGTTGTAGGCTGTGGGTTCGCTCCCAAGTAGGCAATTTACTTTGTGTAATTTATATCATCTGTTCTGCGAGCAATATGGGGCTATGTCGGTTGCCTTGGTTCTCCTGCGGATCTCCTCATTCCTGATTCGATCACGCAGTGAAACCCCAAGCATAGCCCTCTCCTTTGCCCTTTGGGTGACTTTTAGCCTGGTGCTTGGGGGAGGCCTATGTCCAGCAGTGGACGTCTTTTGGCTGAAATGATGATGAATTTATATCATCACCACTGCTCTTCACAGTGTTTCCTCACAATGTTTTCCGTGATCGTTTTGAGAACAGTGGTGATGAAATTAAATACAAAAATTAAAGTGCCTGTCTGGGTTAAAACTCACGACCTAGAAGTCGTAAGCCGGTGCCGATACCATTGGCCATCACTGTTCTAAAATACCTCTAATTTACCGAAACTTTTAAAAGTTTTTGATTGTCGCTGAGATGAGATTGCGACTAGATTTTGAACGTTTTTATTTACGGGAATAAGCCACCAGATGTCTTCCACTAATAATATAATAGATACAACAATATTAACTCATAAATTGTAGCAGTTAGCTAGATTTGTAGCATTATATTAGCAACCGACCATGTTGACCTCTGCACTCCTAATCTAAGGTTTAATTTAACAAGTAAAACAAGCATTCGAGAAACAAGAGGTAGTAAATAAAATAAAGTCCTCCAGACCGTATTTCGGCCACGGCGGCCAATCTCAACGGAGACTAGCCTTCGGCGCAGGAGATATTATAGTGCACAAGTGTGCGCGCAGACACAGGTGCACTCCCTCTTCCCTCACTCTCATTGTCCGATGGGACGGCAATCCGACACGACCGGAGAGAGATCAGGCGCAGGACCAACGGTTTAACGTGCTTTCCGAGGCACGGGGGTATCACACCGCCAACTTCCAAACTCCGGGCTGCTACTAAGAAATTCCTAATGGAAAAACTCAATAACACTTTGCCCGACCCGGGAATCGAACCCGGGACCCCACGCTCAGCAGTTGCGCTTGCGACCACGAGACCAATGGGGCAGTCAGTAGTAAATAGGACCTACTTTTACGTACAATAGCATCCTTTACGAAATAATTCAGACGTTGACGAGGAGGTAAACCCATTCGTGAACCACCCACACGCACTACACCCACGCACTCAGACCTCCAGTTCCCTTGTCTACCTAATTAACATTATTATCCAAAACTAAGATCACAAAAAGAATGCCTCCACTACACATTAAACATAAATATTTGATGTGCAACACGGAGCGAAGACAAAGCCAAATGGTGGAGTTAAACGGGCAACTTTGGAGTAATTACTTGGTCGACAAAATTAGCGTATACACTTGACTGACTTATTTGTAAGGCCGAACGATTCAAAGAAACCACGACTGCAATCCTATAGAAAGCATCGTTAGGTGACAGCCTACAGCATTTATAGCAGATCGTAGTCTAATAACATTTATACTTACTGAATCCAATTTCAGCAGTGACTAATATTTTGTTAATGTAAACCATGTCTTTAATGTTATCGAGTGTTTACTTCAATTCATATTTAAAAGGGGTTTTAATTGACCGAGCAACAATTTTTCGTAAGACATAGTAAAATTCGCTTGAAAACCGATTATTTTAGTAATTTTATCCACTATGCAGTAAGGATAAAATACCGTGTTTTGGCAACAATTTGGCAATTTTAAATCGCCCGTGTACCGATAACGGGATCTACAACAACGAGCAAGTCCAAGGCCTTTCATAATTTATTAACAACGCTTTTAGCCGAGTAATTAATTAAACGTTTTAATTAATTATTCGTCACTTATCCGAAATGACTCGATACATTTCAATGGTGACGTTCAATTTGTCTTGTGTTTTTTACGGGAATTGGGTGTGTGCTGAGGAAGTTGGTCACTGTCATAGTCATTGTATATATTTTTATAGGTTTAAAGCACGGATATCGATTAGAGCTTCTGACTGAATGGCATAGTAAGTAAATCAATATGTTTCCTTGACCAGGGTCTGTACCCGATTTATGTATACATTTACAAGCTTTGTGTCCGATAGGATTTTTCATCAGCAGAAAAGACGAAGTTTCATACAAACTTTCATATCCTATTTTAGCACCTTAGGAAAAAATAATTTAAAAAAATCCTTCTTTAGTTTCTTAGTGCCTTAGATTTTCGCTACATTAAGAATATTTGTGTAGGCATGTATTGTATATTGTCCGGTTCGATGGATAAAGTTAAGCTACGCTTGTCGCGGTTGCCCCGTGAATGGGTGACCATCTACACATACCAAGACCTCTCGGTGCCTCGGAAAGCATGTTAAGCAGTTGGTCCCGGCCGTCATTCGTGGATCTTTGACAGTCGTCATGGGTCGTCAGAAGCCCGAAAGCCTGAGTCTGACCAAGGGGTATCGTAATACCCAGTAACTGGGTTTCATCCGGATGACTGGGAGCCGACCCCAACATAGTTGGGAAGAAGCTAGGCAGATGAAAGAATACTTGTTCAAAATTTCATACTTCGAGACCCAGCGGTTAAGGCGTTATCTGTCAGTATAAGAATGAATGAATGAATGAACCGTGTGCTTCACCCCATCTTTGGCGAAAACGATGAAGTTCCCTAAAAACTTTCGTCCCTTATTTTGAAAAAATTTATCATCTTCGTTATAAGAGGAACTCTTTTGAATAAATAAATTAATTAACGATTTTTATAAGTAGAAGATATACCGAGACTTCTCTTGAAGAGTTGTGCTGTATAGTTTATAGCTCAGATAGGCTATAAAGCTTGTCAAGGCTTATAAGCTTGGCTGCCATGCCAGGATTCAATAAAATAATTGATACTTGCAAACAAGTAGATTTCCCAAAATTTTAATATCATGCATTCGCGTAAAAGTCTCGCTATAACAAAATTAAAATTGAAGACTAACTAAACAAAATAAGAGCTCACTTCTCAAGTGAGCTGTTATTTACCGAGACGTAATTTTTGCGCCGACCCGATATCTAGTTGGTATTGTTGATCGAAGGATAAAAGACATCGTTTCATGAAAACTACTACCATTTGGGTGCGCCCCTAACCTTTCTATGGTTGTCGCTATTAATTGGCAAATATATTTAACTGGTCCTCTAAAAACTGATTGACCTTGTAATGATGTGAGCGTTTTCATTTAACGAACCTCTAAAAAACTTTTAGGGCTTCTGATGAAACATACTTTTTTAAATAAATGATCCTCTTTTTATCTTTTTGACCTTTTGTCACAGTTGGTCGCAGATACTTGATGACTATTTAGCATTTTTAGGACCCCAAATTATGAATTATTTGAGGTTCACAAAAAGAGGCGCAAATCATTATATTAGTGCTAATAATATTTCTAGGAAAGCAAAATGAGAATTTTTAAAATTTAGGACAACTTATATTCGACGAAACCTCAAGAATATTTGTGATGGCATGAAATTCTTGAAATGTACAGACGCCAGCACATTAAGCTACCCGAAACTGTCAAATTTTTCCAATGAACTTTGAACCTTACGCTTTAGCGATAAAGTTGAAAATCTATTAAAGAAATTTGACAGTGTAGTAGCTTGATGTGCTGCCGTCCCTACATGATACATGTCATTCAATAAGATGCAAAAGGGACTTTTTAACTAATTTTGGATTAAAATTAAAACGCTGTAAGTTTATCTTTGCGACTAAAGAAAATGGAAACCATCTTGTATTTGTAGTTAGTTATTACTCGAAGCTACACTAATAGAAAACAATTTTCCAAAATGAGGTCAAATGCAACTATAGACTGGGTTTTATATTGTGGGTAGAATTGCATCTTTTAGCTATTTTGAACGCGACTTACTTCGGTATACTTACAATTTAAGTCCGAGGCATTTGGTAGTTTTAAGGCTCCTACAAACAGGCGCGACACGCGATACAATCGCGAGCGACACAAAGGAACCACTCGTTGCGCGACTTGCGGTGCCTTTGTGTCGCGCGCGATTTTATCGCGTGTCGTGCCTGTTTGAAGGAGCCTTTAGAAAATTTGAAGGAAATGAGTACCTAGGTATAGCTTTATAGGTATATTAAAATAAAATATAGCAGAAAAAAGAAGAATTAAATAACAGTCTTGGTCAGAGAAGACTGTTACCTAATTAATACCAATTTGTTTGCCACGTGTGGTGTTTTTTGTAATTATAATAATCCATCTGTATAGACTATTATTTGTATTGTTTCTATCTACCTATCTATCAAACGTCTTCCACGTGTTTCGTCTTCAACGGAAAAAATTTCACACCCGACAGTCCGCCAGCTATTACTTGACTTTTTATTCACTTTTCGATCCCGGACGAGCCCCCAAATGTGGGGATCGTTGTGAATTAAAAGCCAAAACTTCTTGAAACACTTCTATATTTTTAATAAATTTTACTTGTTCCGATCACGCACGTCTTTCATTCGTCGTCCATCTTTTTTTCCCCGCGTACCCTGTGTTGCCATCCTATCCTCTCACATCCGTCCTATCTTGTGTTGCCACTTTATCATTCAATCCCACACATATATTTATCCTGAAGAATATTATATATTTTTCAGATTTTGTTTACTGTGTAGTCGATCATATAGGTACTTTTATTGCTTCTAAAACTTGATTTTTTTGCGTTTATCACTCTACGACCCTTAGCCGATCAAAACGAAAAAAGTAGAAAAGAACGCTAAAGGAAAACGAAGTAAAAGCGAGGGCAGGCGATGCGATGCTACGCGGTGGGTCGGGAGAACA
Source organism: Oligia latruncula (assembly GCA_948474745.1). Classification (NCBI taxonomy): domain Eukaryota; kingdom Metazoa; phylum Arthropoda; class Insecta; order Lepidoptera; family Noctuidae; genus Oligia; species Oligia latruncula. The sequence goes on from OX419696.1 coordinate 4,937,182, forward strand.
AGACATTCATGCGGATGTAGTCGTGGGCAGAAGCTAATCACACTAATGCTTGATAAGGCGAAAGTTTGTGAGTGTGTTTTTATGTTTGTTACTTCTTCACGCACAAACGGCTGGACCAATTTAAATTAAATTTTGTATGGAGGTAGCTCACACCCTGTAATAATACATAAGATACTTTTTATCCCGATATTCCCACGGGATCGAAATTTATGCGGGTGAAACCGCGGGGCTAGTAGATAATAAAAATAAAACGTTCCCTAGAAGGTAGATGAATTAGGGCCGTACCACTATGACCCATAGTGGTACGGCCCTAATTCATCTACCTTCATCTACCTATATGGTTATATACGAAGACGGTTCATCGTCATCATTATCATTTCAGCTGAAAGACGTCCACTGCTGGACATAGGCCTCCCCAAAGCACCGCCACTTCGACCGGTTTTGTGCTTCCTTATTTTATTGAATAACTGAACTATTTGTATGAACCATAGATAACCAAGTATGAACAATAGTTGTCTATTGTTTGGGCATAGTCCGATACCTTGACAACCGAACAAAGGAACGAATTTGTAAAGCTAATTATAATAAAATCCATACAACGTCATTAACATGATCCAATGGCCGACAGGCGCTATTAATTAGTAATTATGGAACCGGAAGTTGAAAATCTATTCCTGATAAAATAATTTGCTGCATTACTTATTTTGTGTTAGAAAAAATGTTGGGAATCGAGCTTGAATTTTATCGGAAACCTGAAAATGAATCAAAATCAAAGTCATTTATTCAAACTAGGCGAGAATTAGCACTTCTTGAACGTCTAAATTACATAAGAGAGTCCTCCAACACGTCCGCTCTTCACCACTTTCTAGTGCTTTAGCTGTGAAGAAGAAGGGGCGCAACAAACTCCCCAGTAGCACACCTGTCTGTTCAGATAGAAAATACTTGATTCTAGACAATAGTAGGTATGCAAAGTAATTAACATTACGAAACACAGAACATCAAATTAAATTATTTGCCATATATGTCAGCTAGCGGGGAGGGGCATGAAGAGCCCGTGGTTAAATAATAACAGCCGCACAGGTCGATCGATCAGGTTAAGCTACGCTTGCCGCGGTTGGTCTGTGGATGGGTGACCATCTTTACATACCATGACCCCTCCGTGCCTCGGAAAGCACGTAAAGTCGTTGGTCCCGGCTGTCATTCGTGGATCTTTGACAGTCGTTACGGGTAGTCAGAAGCCCGAAAGTCTGACAACCAGTCTTACCAAGGGGTATCGTATTACCCAGTAACTGGGTTGTGGAGATCAGATAGGCAGTCGCTCCATGTAAAATGCTGGTATTCAGCTGCATCCGGTTAGACTAGAAGCCGACCCCAACATAGTTTTATGGTGGCTAATGATGATATGTCAGCTAGCCACGCCAATAGTGAGTGCAATGAGGCCCAGTGGGTAAGACCTCGTCTCTCATGCATACCATAATACCATAATCAGCCTATAATGTTCCCACTGCTGGGACACAGGCCTCCTCTTGGTGAGAGGGAGTGGGTCGTAATCCACCGCGCGGGCCCAGTGCGGGTTGGTAGATGTCACATGTCTCGAATTTTTTGGTTCTAGGACATGCCGGTTTCCTCACGATGTTTTCCTTCACCGTTTTGAGAGCAGTGGTGATGAAATAATTTACACAAAGTAAAGCGCCTGTCTGGGTTTGAACCTACGACCTACAACTCGTAAGTCGCGGCCGTTACCACCTGGCCACCACTGCTCTCCGTCTCTCATGCATAGTGTGTTCAAATTCGGGTAACAACAAAGGTGCCTTTTTTAATTCATACGTACTTTCTGAGTTTATCTTGGACATCACTGGTAACGGTGATGGGAAAAGATCGTGAGGTAACCTGGACTTATCACACTAATATTATAAAGGCGAAAGTTTGTGAGTGTGTGTGTTTATATGTTTGTTACTTCTTCACGCTCAAACGGCTGAACTAATTGTGATAAAAATTTGTATGGAGGTAGCTGACACCCTGAATTAACATATAGGCTACTTTTTATCCCGATATTTTCACGGGATCGACACTTTTGCGGGTGAAACCGCGGGGCACAGCTAGTAGTTAATATAAGTCCCAAATCGCGTGCGCGTGCCTTCTCTGTATGAGAAGAGGTCTTTGCCCAGCATTGGGACAAAAATAGGCTGGTATTATTTATTAATTTTTAACCCCTGACAAAAACAGAGGGGTACGAACGGGGAGGCGGACGGAGAGTAATGGGTAGCTCACCGTCCGATCAGTACCAGGTCCGTGCCGGACGGCGCGTACGTGTTCTACGCACGCCTCAAAGAGATCAGCATCGAGGAAGGGGCCCCTTAGGGCCGATGCCTGTCGGGTCAGCGGGATTGTCCGAAAGGGTTACTGCTGGCCCGGAACATAAAGGGCTAAGGAAGGAACACGGGTGGGTTTTAGTCAGTAAAAGTCTGACACTCCCTTCCGCTCCGCCCCGAGCGGAAGGGGACATTTGATGATTTCCCAACCAAAAAAAAAAACAAAAAAAGGGATTTAGAATCATTTGCTGAATGATTCATGGTTTTTGTGGTTGTTTTCTTGTATTAAAGCTCAAAAGTGCACCGAATTGTTAATCCCCCTAGCGTTGCTATATGATCTGAGAAATCAACAATTTTCGTCGCCACGTTTTCTATGAATCATTTGCAAAAGCAACATAAAATGCTATTGTATTTCTCCCTTGTTATCCGTGTTCAAGAGGCCTCTCGAAACTAAGACGTCCCAATGTCATAGATATTATTCAATTATGATCTAGAAATGTCCCGATTGAAATAACAGATTGCTCACTGATATCTGTTGGTTGTACATCATGCCTGCAATTAGTTCTAATCTGAATCAGTTATGGATGACCGGCCATAATGTATGAACACAGTCATTTGTTATTTTGCATTAGGCAAGGATTTATTACTGGTTTAGATTAAGCTGTTGAATTGCCCTAATAATTAACCTGAGACAAATTATATCTGATGATGTCCTATTCCAGAGAAGGAATGAGCTTATTAAATACTAGCTGACCCGACAGACGTTACGTTTGTCCCGTTTTTGATTCGAAAGACACGTGGGGCCATCTTTTGTCATAATAAATGCCATGTCGTTTTTAGGGTTCCGTAGCCAAATGGCAAAAGCGGAACCCTTATGGATTCGTCATGTCTGTCTGTCTGTCTGTCCGTCCGTATGTCACAGCCACTTTTTTCACGTTTTCCGAAACTATAAGAACTACACTGTTGAAACTTGGTAAGTAGATGTATTCTGTGAACGGAATTAAGATTTTCACAAAAAAAAAAACAATAAATTATGGGGGTTCCCCATACTTAGAACTGAAACTCGAATTTTTTTTTTCATAAAACCCATACGTGTGGATAGGTCTTCAAAAATGAAATTGAGGTTTCTAATATAATTTTTTTCTAAACTGAATAGTTTGCGCGAGAGACACTTCCAAAGTGGTAAAATGTGTGTCCGGGGTGGACACACATTTTACCACTTTGGAAATGTCCTGTAACTTCTAAAATAAGAGAATGATAAAACTAAAAAAAATATATGATGTACTACATTATCATGTAAACTTCCACCGAAAATTGGTTTGTACGAGATCTAGTAAGTAGCTCGCCGGTGAAAATTTAAAAACATATGATGGTACGGAACCCTCGATGCGCGAGTCCGACTCGCTCTGGCCCGGTTTTTTTAATATGGACATTGGCCTGCTGTTATATCTCAACTTTACTATGCGTATCAAGCATAAGTTTGCCATTCATCCATCTATTCTACATGTTAAAAAGAATCACCCCTGCAAAAGGACTCAGCTCCAGTAACGTTAAATTTACCAGTATCCATTAAGTAATTCATGTAAATGAAATTCGTAAGTGACTAAGTACTAACATTGAATCGGTGATTGCGGACGCATCAAAATTTAATATTAAATAACCATTACATGAAACCGTTTATATTAAATATCCATTACAAAAACATTAAGTTACAAATTATGATAATATTAAATTCATATTTAACATACCATGTATCGCATAAGCTGGTGTATTATGTTGGTTTTAAGAATTCTGATTTTAATTTTTATATCACGTGCTACTTCTTTGGAGCTTTCTATGACAAAAAATGCGAACAACTATGTGAGTAATCTAGACATTAGTACAAGACTTTTTTTTTTGTTTTTAGTTATTTATTGATAAGAAAGAAAAATAAATTTATTGGCATTACAGAAAAAGTAAAAAAAACAAAAGTAAAACATATTACATCAGACGAAGTTACCCACCGATTTCTCTCTTTCAGTCGTCAGTAATTTGTCTTTCGAAAGAAGAAGACAAAGCGTTGTGACAGACGCTATACAACGTTTAATAATAAGGGGTATAACTATAAAAAAAACAGAAAACAAAGATTTTAATGCCAATGCCAAAAGCTCACAACAATGGCAGATGACAACACTAGATGTACCACCTGACGCTGATTTTCAGCTGCAACCCACGAGTGCCATACGCTACAATAACAAACACATAGGGAATTGTGTTCGTTATAATTAATTAAGAGTATTAATTAAATGTGATAATATAAACAAGCTCATACAAAATCAAATCAAATTTTGTGACATATATGAGTGTGTGTTGCATTGGTGTATTTTTTTTTAAATGCTGCCAGTTATTCAATAAGATCTTTATCGCAAGTTTGATTCATGTTACTTCTTCACCTTATGAGCTTGGCCGAAGCAGCTATTTCATTTAATTTCAGAGATTCACACACCTTCACAGACATTTGTATCAACGTCTCTAGTTCAGTTCAGATGTTTTTGTGAATATGTTTTCTTTGTTGATTGTCAACCTAAATTATCTCCTTGTTCATCGTCTTCATAGTTCATATTTTCATTCATCCACTTGATGACATACTAAAAATGTTTTAACTAATTATTTTTATTTTTTAACTAGGGTCCCTACAACATGAAATATTACAACTACAAACAATGCTCAGGTCCACGCTCAAAAAATGTAACTATACCATCTACCACACTCAACAGTGATCAATACGAAGCTATTCTTATTAGCAATGTTACATTTATTATACCTGCTAAAGTAGAAGAGGTAAGGTGAAAATACATTTTTTTATATTTGCAGGAATTGATATACAATGTCCATCTAGGTACCAACTTAACTTTAAGCAAAAGTACGTAGCTTAAAATAGCCAGCGACCCTGCGTGTTATCCAGTAACTAGATTGTGGATGTTAGATAAGCCATGTTAAACACATGTATTTAGCTGTATCCAATTAGACTGGAACCCAAACGTAGATAGAGATTTGATTCGGTCTGGTTTAAGTTACGCGGTTGGTAGTCGAACACGTACGCACGATGACATATCAAGCTATACATTTCCAGTATAAGCTGACTTCTCATTGTACGAAAAACGTATACAATGCGAGGTCAGCTAAACCTGGAAATGCATAGCTGAATATGTCGCCGTGTATCCAACGGGTATCACGATACATGCATTTATGAAAATGCACGCAGCTGAGCTGTTCGGTAGCGAATATTGCACCGAACATATTCCCGAGCATAAGATTAGATAAGAAAATAATAAAGTACTCACCAATAATCATCAAATAATCCCGTTAACTAAATATTAGTACTAGTGAAATGGTAAAGAAAAGTAAAAGTATTAAAGAATGGTAAACAAAGTAAAGTACCTAATTATAAAATGGTAAACAAAAGTAGTGGTGGAAGTGCTTGGGGGAGGCCTATGTCCAGCAGTGGACGTCTTTTGGCTGAAATGATGATGATGAAACAAAAGTAAAAGTATTTAATAGGGATGATAAACAACGTAAAATTATGGCAGGTAAAGTATTGTCTATTTAAGAATTTTGTCGTCCACAGATCAGAATCACCTTCTGGCGTGTAAAAGAAGATCAAAAAAATTTACTATGGAATTACAAAGTGAACAAGCCATGTCAGCATTTTGTGATCGCTGAGTTGCTGCAACAACTTTTTCTTAATATGCACAACTGTGTAATTCCTTCGGTCTGTATGCATGTTTTGAATACTAGATTTTATTACCTACATTATTCACTCGGGAGAGCAAGCTCGGTACGTTTCTGTTCTACGATGACAGGTCTTTGTCCTGCAATGGGACAGGTTACTGCATGATATTATTATAAAAGTGGCAGTTGGCCCGTCATTCAGCGAGCAATGTGTCCTGCGTCACATTGCTCGCCGAACGAAAAAAGGGTGTTGTGTCAATGCTTGAAGGTGGCCAGCAATCAGACGCCTTTCGGCGAATGACATTGACGAGTGATGAAACTGCGTTCAAGATATTGATTCATATTGACACTTACAGCAGTGTCAATATTCCAGATGACGAGTTAACGCAGAAGAAATGCGCCGGAACCTTCTAACTTTGCAGACGTGTCCTTTTTGAGATAATAATAATACCCCACCGCCGTATCTCTACCTTGACGTCGTAGTGGGGCTTGTGCGCTTCAAACTCTATGCCTGTGCCGGAAGAATTTACTTTGCCGGAACAGGTGTAAGTTGAGGAGCCAGACCAAGAGGGATACAGAAACCCGCAGGGCAGTATGTGGCGAGCTGTTGGGGAGTAGCGACTGCACAGACCCTATCTCCCGGGAGAAGTCCTGTTCTTCACCTCTGGCTTGCCTTTATTGGCCGGCTGGAATGAACAATGACGAGGAACAGAGCTCCCACCTCATTCTTGCCTTTATTGGCCGGTTTGAGTGGAGATTCGCAAGAGCAAACGTGCTCGGAGGAAGGAAGTATTCCAGTAAGATGCTAGTAGGAATCTTGACCGTACTCCCGGGATTGTCCTGATAGCCGTGGAATACGTCTCCACTTCTCTTAAGCACCTCAGGACATCTTGCCCCCTTGTCGCTACGTCACTATGTGCTAGCGGCCGTTTCCGGGGGCCCATTATTGAGTGTGCAAGTCACCCCCAGTCCACTTTAGCCACCCAAACCCATCGTCCAACTTTATATTTTTCCATATCCTGCAATAGACCTACCTACACCAACCGGGGGTTTTCTTGGGTGCACTTGCATAATGCATACAAGGATATTCGTCGGTTGGTGCCGCATTACATTAATATTTCGTAAGGGGCCTCTGCGAGTTGGCTTCGGTCCCTCGTACGCCTTCCATAGGACCGGGACCGCATGGTCCCAAATTAAGTAAAAAAAAAAATCTTTATTGTTCTCTCATTAACACAAAAACAGTACAAAGCCAAGGTAAAACTTAATATGGACTGGTGTCTGTTGTAGATAAAATTTAAAATAACCTAAACCAGACGTGACATTGGCAAAATACACAAACAATGTTGACACTGGCAGCTCTTTTACGTGGTTTAGAAGACGTTCTATTCACGTAGCCCTAATGTTAACTTGCTTTTAGCAGCATTGTGACCTAGGTACCTACTGTTAAAAGGTAAAGTCATATTTTCCCAGTGGCTTGCCTCTGGAAAAACATAATGATGGAATTAATAACTGATATTCTTTTCAGGGTAACTACAACTACAAAATTAACTTCACTGAGTTTGCATATCGATTCTTTGGAGATTCTTTCTTCTATGGAAACTTTTTTTTCAAAGTATATGTTTTGGCAAAAGAAGGTAATATTTTGTGTATCCAGTGTTATAACTTAATTTCTAAGAAAGTGTGATAAACATTATAAATAATGCACATTTACGGTTTTCTTTATTTGGGAGTAAAATTATTATGCAACTATTTTTTGTTTTTTATTATTCCTCTCCTTGTTTCCATCTTATTATTTTCCTCTTCTATTATTCCCCATCCATTGTCACGTTATCAGTCCACTCTCTTTCCTGTAATGCTCCGCTCACACAATTCGTCCATCTTTTTTTAGTCTCCATGCATAAACAATAAATGCATTCTCATTTTAGTTTCATCCCGCTTCATTAGATGCCATATAAATGCTCTAAAATAATTGTCTCATGAAATAATAAAAAGAATTGGATAAATTGGTCTGTAATCCAACTAAACTTGCTTCAAGAATTGATGATGGGTGCCCAATATGACTAAGCAACTGAAAAGAAAGCCCACATTTTTAAATTACAAAAAAAAAATAATATGTAGGGTTGCTGGTTGTGAAAATAAAGCCCCTTTGTGATGGTATGATAATTTATTGGTAACTTAAAAGTGTTTATGACGTACGGCATTTCATACAAATTTCAAGCCCTTGTTTTTCGAAATGAATAAACCGATTTTAATGAAACTTCATATGCAAAAGCAGGATACAAAGGTCTAAAAAGTTACAGAACAACATCATCTTGGTTATATAACGGAATCAACAGATTTGCATGTCATCAATTCGCCAGCTATCTTATTTTCAATCTGAAAATTCATTTCGTTGACATCAACGTTTTTGCAGCCACGTTTTGGCACGTTCGCTCAACCAGACATGATTTTTGTAATTTTGAACAATGTTTGGGAAAACCTTCTCGATGAGTTAGGTCTTTAATTCAGTAAAGTGACAAAAATTGGTACGGAATGTAATATAATACATGCATTAAGTTCGTCGGCTGGCGTTGATAATGGAATCACTGGCAATGTTTGTCGAAAATCACTTGCCAATAGAATCATCGCACCACCAAACCGGTTTTGGTTGTTTCGTAATTCTTGCATCGTGCGGTGCCTTGAAAGATTTTTTGTGTGCCATCGTGCATTCATCCCAAACGATCAATCTACATTGCTGCAACATTTTGGTCAATCGCAGAATTCTTTGAAAGGTTGCAAGTTGGAGTTTCATTAATTTGCATGTTCAACGGCAACTTGAGTGCGGAATGAGCTGTTCGACCGCCTTCCAACAATGTAGCTACAATACCTGATGAACCAAGCGCAAATGCAATTCCATTTTGTGATCGAATCGTTGCCAAAATCAATGACATCAAAAACGTTTTTCCAGTTTCACCGGGAGCATCTAAGAAAAAAATTCCGAAAAAAAGTTCCATCGTTTTCATGAACGTATCATAGGCATATTTTTGTTGCTGATTTATTAGGGGTACGTTTCTGTGAACGGGAATCGTATTGGGTTTCGCGTCTCAAGTCTTGTTTAAATGCGTCGTACATTGGGCGATTGGGCGTTGTCATTCCTAATTATATTAATCCTTTGTTGGTAAGCATCAAGCACCATGTCCTCAATTAAAATTAATGCTTCATTGTGAATTTCTTCGTTCATTTGCAAATCATTAAGAAGTGGAAGTGCTTGGGGGAGGCCTATGTCCAGCAGTGGACGTCTTTCGGCCGAAATGATGATGATGATGATGATGATTTGCAAATCTGCATTCGAAGTTCTAAGACGCATCTGAAATAATATATCTTCGGCCATGTGATCTTTATATTTGTTCCATAAATCAATCGGTGTTGATAGGAAGCATGTAGACAAAATTATAGAATACAGTGTTCGTATTTGTTTAGCATTTGACGAAATTACAGCATCTTCGAAAGTGTAGTCACAATGAGTGTCATTCTCTAGCAATCCCAAAAGTTGACAGGCTTCTCTGTATGTGCCGCACAATACACCATTAACAGTTCGCAAATGTTGGAATGATGTTGGGCCACGAACATTGAGTAACAGTAAACGCAAATAAAAACACCTTGACTAGGATGAACATTATTTATTTATTTACTCATCTGCTCATCTGCCGATGAGTTAATAAACTTCTTTAATTTTTAACAGTTTGATGTATTGAAATACATCTACATAAATATGACATTGACACCAGATAGGCAATTCTCGTAATTTTAAGAACGTTCACAGTCTGATCTCAGACTCAATTTGTCAAAAATACTTCTAATCGCCCTACAGTTTTGACAAGTTTTTGACATTGATTGTTGATTAGATTTTGAACGTTTTTAAATACGGTCAGCCTGCTTTTATATCTCAACATTTGACTATGCATATCAAGCATAAGTTTGCCATTCATCCATCTATTCTCCATGTTAAATAGAATCACCTCTGCAAACGGACTCATCGTCAGGACTCAAATTTACGGTTAAATTTACCAGTATTCATTAAGTTACTCATGTAAAGGAAATTCGTAAGCGAATCTGTGATTGCGGACACATCAAAAAATTATATTAAATAACCATTACATAATATTAAATATCCATTATAAAAACATTAAGTTACAAATTATGGTAATATTAAATTCATATTTAACACACCATGTATCGCATAAACTGGTGTATTATGTTGGTTTTAAGAATTCTGATTTTAATTTTTATATCGCGTGCTACTACTTTGGAGCGTTCTGTGACAAAAAATACGAACAACTTTGTGAGTAATCTAGACATTAGTACAAGACTTTTCTTTTGTTTTTAATTATTTATATTTATTGAAAAAAAGAAAAATAATTTATTGACGTTACAGAAAAAGTATAAAAAACAAAAGTAAAACGTATTATATCAGATGAATAGTTACACACCGATTTCTCTCTTTCAGTCGTCAGTAATCTGACTTTCGAAAGAAGAAGACAAAGCGTTGTGTAACTATACAGACGCACAACACACGCCCAACGTTTCTAGGGGTATAACTATAAAAAAAAAAGGCCAAGTGCGTGTCGGGTCACACACAGTGTAGGGTTCCGTAGTAGCCCGTTATCACAATATATATAGTACGATTCTGTTGTTCTATATTCTGAATATAATGAATATAATTTTGTAATGGTAAATGTATTAGGAGTTAATGGTTATAATAACAATATTTGCAAGGGTGTCCAGAGTCCGGATCTGGCGGAGGGCCAGTTCGGTTTTCGCAGGGGGCGCTCTACAGTAGACGCTGTCATGCGCGTACGAGCCCTCACGACAGAGGATGCGGTTGCCCAGGGTGGGGTCGTCTTGGCGGTGTCTTTAGAAATTGCCAATGCATTCAACACCCTGCCCCGGAGTTCCATCAGGGAGGCACTCCGGTATCACCGGATGCCGACCTACCTCTGTCGCGTGGTCGAGGCCTATCTGACGGACAGGGCCGTCATCTACCCCGGTCATCAGGGAGAGTGGAACCGGCGACAGATGTCGTGCGGTGTCCCACAGGGATCGGTCCTGGGGCCGCCCCTGTGGAACATCGGGTACGCCTGGGTGCTGCGCGCCGACCTCCGTAGCGGCGTCAGTGTAGTTTGCTACGCTGACGACACGCTGGTCCTGGCGTAGGGGAGGTCGCACCAGGCGGCGGCGGAACTAGCGACACGCGGGGTTGCGACAGTCGTTGAAAGGATCCGGCAACTGGGACTCGAGGTGGCCCTGCACAAGTCCGAGGCCATGTGTTTTCATGGCCCTCGGACCGCGACACCGTCGGGTTCCCAAATAACGGTAGGAGGGGTTCACATCGGCGTCGAGTCGACGATGAAGTACCTGGGACTTGTCCTCGACAGCCGGTGGAATTTCGTGGAACACTTCCAACGTTTGGCTCCCAGACTGGAGCGGGCCGGGGCTGCGTTGAAGCGGCTCCTGTCCAATCTAGGGGGTCCAAACGCCTCCTGCCGGAGGCTCTACGCGGGGGTCGTGCGGTCCATGGCCCTTTACGGGGCACCGGTGTGGGCGCGTTCATTGAGGCGGCGACCAGCCAAGCGGTTGAACGCGTCCTCTGGGACGCGTTCATGCGTTCGTTCACGCGGTCATGGCCATCCGGTTAGTCCGGGGATACCGCACGGTCTCCGGGGAGGCAGCGAGCCTCCTTGCCGGATTGCCGCCATGGGATCTGGAGGCCAAAGTCCTCGCCCACATATGGGAGTGGTGAGAGGAGGTGAAACGCCCGGGCGTAACTCCGCTGCCGCGAGAAATCGCGGTGCAGCGGACAGAGCTCAGGTGGGATCTCATGGCGACATGGAGAGTGCGACTGTCGCAACCCAGTGCTGGGCACGCCACAATTGCGGCGATAAGTCCCCTCTTTGAGGAGTGGTTCTCTAGCCACGCCACGCCACGCCACGGCGTCCTCACCTTCCGCCTAACGCAGGTCCTCACCGGACACGGCTGCTTCGGGAGGTTCCTGTTCCGAATAAGGCGGGAGGAAACGCCCGGGTGTCACCATTGTGTGGATCGCCCGGAGGACACGGTGGAGCATACGGTGGAGATCTGCCCAGCTTGGGCAGAGCACCGCCGTGCCCTCACGGCGGCGATCGGCGGCGTCGATCTCTCGCGTCCGGCCCTAGTCCGGGCCATGGTACGGAGCGAGAGTGCATGGGAGGCTATCGCCTCCTTCTGCGAAGCAATGATGCTCGCGAAGGTAGAGGCGGAGCGCGTGAGGGAGAGGCAATCCTTGCGCTCTCACGCCCCCAGCCGCCGCGGGAGACGCCCCGGGCGTCGGGAGTCGATAGCCGATTCCCGGCCACCGTAGGCGCGGGCTTGAAACTTATGATATTTTTTTTTTTTCATATTTTGTTTTTTAATGCAAGTCTTCACGACGTCGCGGCTCCCGCCAAGTCCGGCAGGACGTTCAGGCGAGGTGGTAACTAATTCCCCTCCCCCTTGCAGGCTATAACCTACAATATATTCGTACCACGATGCGGCAACTCACCCTGTTATATTGTGAAATAATCTGGACCATATAATGTAATTTAGATGCAATGACTTCAATATTATGATAAAATTGCTAGGCCATTCATCGATTGTTACCTAATATAGTCTAAGTTATAGCCCGACAGCGGACACACGCTACAAAGAACTCAATTATTCTTATTCTCAATTATTTTTATTTTTTAACTAGGGTCCCTACAACATGAAATATTACAACTACAAACAATGCTCAGGTCCACGCTCAAAAAATGTAACTATATCGTCTACCACACTCAACAGTAATCAATACGGAGCTATTGTTACTAGCAATGTTACATTTATTATACCTGCTAAAGTAGTAGAGGTAAGGGGAAAATATTGTTTTTTTATATTTGCAGGAATTGATATACAATGTCCTTGTACGAAAAACGTATACAATGCGAGGTCAGCTAAAATTGGAAATGTATAGTTGGATATGTCGCCGTGTGTCCAGCGGGTATCTCGATACATGCATTTATGAAAATGCACGCAGCTGAGCGGTTCGGTAGCGAATATTGCACCGAACATATTCCCGAGCATAAGATTAAATAAGAAAATAACAAAGTACTCACCAATAATCATCAAACTAATCACCTCACCTAAATATTAATACAAGTCAAATGGTAAAGAAAATAAAAGGTACCTATTATAAAATGGTAAACAAAAGTTAAAGTATTTTATAATGATATACAAGGTAAGCCATTGGTATAGGCTGCCATTCGTGGATTTTTACCGACTTCACAAAAAGGAGGAGGTACTATGTTCGGATGTTTGTATGTTTTTTTTGTATGTTTGTTCATCGAATACTCCGCCAATTGTCGACGGATTTTCAAAATTCTTTTTTGTTCGAAAGTAGATAGTTCTGAGGTGGTCCCACTGTTACCAAGTTAGGATCTGATGATGGGATCTTAGAGAAATCGAGGGCAAACCTCAAATTTTATAGGCTCACTTATTGTTTTTCGCATATTTTATGAAGTATCTCGTGTATTTGCGTATGGTTGTCACCATCTCAGGTACCTGGGCTGATGATGGAAGGTACAACTCTTTAACAATAAGAAGTTACTCGAACAGGCAAGGACTGTTTTATTTAGTAAATTGTTTTGATGTTTGATAGGGCATTTGCCACATTTAGTCTCATGATCATCAAGTCATGACCTGATGCTGCAGTCAGGATAGTCTGCAGAGTACCTAATTCCTCGACAACTAACAGCAGATATATCGTGTTTAGGCTCATTGAAAAGGGCTCGATGTGTGGATAAACGTACTGTTAATGAGGAATACCGAAGTACATAGAGACCTGATACTGAAGCCAGGAGCATCAGAAAAAGTACAAATTTTGAAATTACGGCACCGTAGTCGTGTTTGGGCTCATTTTAATATGGTTGCTAAGCAATTTATCCTAGTCACAATGCGTATGGTGAGTGGTTGTTGAGGAGTTCTCCTGGTTCTTACCAGGAGAAATCCTCAACAATTAACGTCCCAGCATCGGGAAAAGCAATATTTTGTATAAGGTGATCAGCAGTTGACGTTAGGCTATTGTAACTAAGATAAATTACAAACTGACCTACTAAAAAGTAAAAAATAAAAACTTTTTTACAAATAAAACAACCGACTTCCAAAAAACACTACTTAAAAAGTGAAAAATAACTTTAATTTCGGAAGTCGGTGGCAAAAAACTAAAATACAAATCCAAAGACACCGACTTCCGAAATTAAAGTTATTTTTCACTTTTTAAGTAGTGTTTTTTGGAAGTCGGTTGTTTTTGACAGTCGTAACGAGTAGTCAGAAGCCCTAAAGTCTGAAAACCAGTCTTACCAAGGGGTGTCGTATTACCCAGTAACTGGGTTGTGAAGGTCAGATAGGCAGTCGCTCATTGTAAAATACTGGTATTCAGCTGCATCCGGTTAAACTGGAAGCCGACCCCAACATAGTTGGGAAAAGGCTAAGCAGATGATGATGAAACAAAGTAAAAGTATGGCAGGTAAAGAATTGTCTGTTTAAGAATTTTGTCGTCCACAGATCAAAACCACCGTGTGGAATGTAAAAGGAGATCAAAAAAAATTACTATGGAGTTACAAAATAAACAAGCCATGTCAGCACTTTGTGATCGCTGGGTTGCTGCAACAATTTTATCATATTATGCACAACTGTGTAATTCCTTCGGTTTGTATGCATGTTTTGAATACTAGATTTTCTTACCTACATTGGTCCGGAGGTTTAGTACTCGCTTTCAAAGCATCAAGAATTTTATTCACTCGAGAGAGCAAGCTCGGTACGTTTCTATTCTACAATGAGAGGTCTTTGTCCTGCAATGGGACAGGTTACTGCATGATATTATTACAAAAGTGGCAGTTGGCCCTTCGTTCAGCGAGCAATGTGTCCTGCTCCACATTGCTTGTCGAACGAATGGCCGATGGGGCCGAAAAGGGCTGAATACGTAAAGGATGTTTTGTCAATACTTACTTGAAGGTGGCCAGCAATCAGACGCCTTTCGGCTAATGACATTGATGAGTGATGAAACTGCGTTCAAGAGCTGTAAATGTCAATATTCCATAACAATGATGACGAGTTAACGCAGAAGAAAAACTTTGTAACTTTGCAGACGTGTACTTTTTGAGATAAAAATTAAAAATTAAAATAACTTAAACTAGACGTAACATTGGCAAAATACACAAACAATATTGACATTGGCAACCTTTTACGTGGTTTAGACGTTCTCTACACATAGCCCTTTTTTTTTCCGGATGGAAAATCATCAAATGACCCCTCCCGCTCTGGGTGGAGCAGAGTGTCAGACTCTTACTGACTAAAACCCAGCCCGTGTTCCTTCCTTAGCCCTTTATGTTCCGGGCCAGCGGTAACCCTTTCGGACAATCCCGCTGACCCGGCAGGCTTCGGCCCTATGGGGCCCCTCCTCGATGCTGACATATGTTTGAGGCGCGCGTGGAACAAGTACGCGCCGTCCAGCACGGGCCTGGTCCTGTTCGGACGGTGAGCTACCCATTACTCTCCGCCCGCAGGCCCGCGCCTACGGTGGCCGGGAGTCGTCCCGTGGCTCCCGACCCCCGGTGCGTCTCCCGCGGCGGTTGGGACGGGAGGCTCTCTCCCTCATCCGTCCCGCCACCCCCTTCGCTAGCATGACTGCTTCGCAGAAGGAGGTCACTGCCTCCCACACCCTCTCACCCCGGACCATGGCTTGCACCAGGGCCGGATGCGAGAGGTCGCCAGCGCTGCCTCTACGAGGACACGGCGGTGCTCCGCCCAAGTGAGGCAGACCTCCACCGTGTGCTCCACCGTGTCCTCTGGGTACACATAGCCCTTATAATGTTAACTTGCTTTTAGCAGTACTGTGACCTAAGTACTGTTATACAGGGTTATTTGTAAAACACCAGCAACCTCCTAAGAGGTCATTGTACTCATCATTATGAACAACTTTTACTATGGGACCAAACCTGAAATCGCGAAAAAAAAATCAGCTGTTCCATACATTTATGTTCGTATAACTCGTCAAAATATAGGGAACAGCTGATTTTTTTTTCGCGATTTCAGGTTTGGTCCCATAGTAAAAGTTGTTCATAATGATGAGTACAATGACCTCTTAAGAGGTTGCTGGTGTTTTACAAATAACCCTGTATAGTCATATTTTCCCAGTTGCTTGCCTCTGGAAACATATAATGATGGAATTAAATAACTGATAATCTTTTCAGGGTGACTACAACTTTAAAATTAACTACACTGAGATTACATATCGATTCTTTGGAGATTCTTTCTTCTATGGAAACTATTTGTTCAAAATAAATCATTTAGCAAAAGAAGGTAATATTATGTGTATCCAGGTCAATGCTTTATTTTCTAAGAAAGTGTAATAACCATTCCATTACAAATCATGCACATTTACGGTTTTCTTTATTCGGGAAAAACATTATTATGGAACTATTTTTGTTTTTTATTATTCCTCTCCTATTGTTTTCCTCTTCCATTATTCCCCATCCACTGTCACGTTATCAGTCACTCTCATTCCTGTAATGCTCCGCTCACACAATTCGTCCATCTTTTTTTAGTCTCCATGCATAAACATTAAATGCATTCTCATTTTAGTTTTATCCCGCTTCATTAGATGCCATATAAATGCTCTAAAATAATTGTTTAATGAAATAATAAAACGAATTGGATAAATTGGTCTGTAATCCAACTAAACTTGCTTCAAGCATTGATGATGAACTGCAACTGAAAAGAAAGCCCACATTTTTAAATTACAAAAAAAAATAATATGTACGGTTGCTGGTTGTGAAAATAAAGCCCCTTTGTGATGGTATGATAATTTATTGGTAACTTAAAAGTGTTTACGACGTACGGCATTTCATACAAATTTCAAGCCCTTGTTTTTCGAAATGAATAAACCGATTTTAATGAAACTTCATACACAGAAGCAGGATACAAAAGTCTAAAAAGTTACAGAACATTTTCGAAATGTCTTATTTAAAAAAGATAACTGGAAATCTCTGTTTTTATGGAAAATTTTAAATCGGTCTAATTTGGCTGTTACACTATTTTTCTAAAATGTTCATCCCAGCCAAGATGAGTGTTTTTATTTGCGTTTACTGATAGTCAATGTTCGTGGCCCAACATCATTTGCGCACTGTTAATGGTGTATCGTGCGGCACATACCTACAGAGCAGTGGCGGTACCTTCATAGAAGCAGAAAAGCCCGGCTTGCCTTAATAAAATCATAATTCACAACAACAAAATCAATAAAAAATATATTCAAAAAATTCCAGTCAATTAACTCGAACTCAAACATTCATGACATATAATACAATTTCGAAATCCGAACTAGCGCTAACTTTGGGATAGGTTCGCGCCAAATTCGGAATTCGGCTCTAAACGCTATACAATGCGTTCAAATGCGCCATCTCGCTCACACTTAGTCTGGCTTTTTACCTGGCTTGCCTTTCCTTTCTCTGTCTCGCAGTTTTCGCATACAAATTGCTATAGAAACGTTTACATTTGTTGATATATTGGTAAGTACTTATACACAGAGTTCTATGAAATGAAAAGCCAGGCTTTTGAGAGGCATGAAGTTCGCGCAAATGCACTATCCGCGCGTTGCGTTGACCCGCGTAAAGTTAGTTGCAAAGCACGTGTGGCGGGCGCGATGAGTCGATGACACGACGCGACTCAAACAAATTGTTATTGTTTTGAAGTTTTGAATACTTACTTTGAGAATTAGTTTTATTATTTGAAAAAAATATTGATTGTGGTGATTGGTGATGTCATTCCCTATGATTTTGTAAATGGTTAATGAATATAGTGTTCTTTTATCATTATGTGTTAGGAATCTGTCATCGAAAAGGTACGTAAATACATTGAGTTTTCTGCAATTTTCTGCCAATAAATAACTCTTTACTTCACCGTAGCCAATCTTAAATTACTGTCGGACTGTCGGTACTTCTCGGAAATAAAAACAAGTATTTTTGTCAGTCAAGACAGAATAAATAAAATAGGTACCTACTCATTCGATCGTTTATTAGGTATGAATATGATATGACAAACCTATGTAGTGGCTCATGTTAAAATTATCAATTGACTTTAAAAATTTAAGTACCTAATTCATAAAATAATGCGTACGAGAAAATAACAATAAATCGATAATATTTGGAGGCCATCTAGTGCATTTTGATTGAACAAATTTTGCAAGTGACAAGCAAAATGAAAAAAGGTCCGGCTAAGCGTTGTGGTTCATTTATTTTACGCATTCATTAGTATAGATGGCGCTTATGACAATTACGTACTGATGCTTGAAATAAGTTTTTCTTACCAAAATTATAATAATGATGTTAGTACTACTAACAACCATTAACAACAAGAAAATCAGCCAATCCCTCAATTGGGCGTTTTTTTTATACCTTGAAAATCTGTGGGCTTGCCCTAATTTTGACCCCTAGGCACGCCACTGCTACAGAGAAGCCTGTCATCGTTTGGGATTGCTAGAGAATGACACTCATTGGGACTACACTCTCGAATATGCTGTAATTTCGTCAAATGCTAAACAAAATCACATAAGACATGCCTAAGAGCCCTGTTTAAAATGAAAACCACTGATAGTTGTAAGCCCTATTTTATTCGTTACGTGCTGACCCGACAGACGTTGTCCTGTCTTAACTATGAATATTCAATTCTAACTGGAATTTATAATAAAAAAATATATTATTTGATGCCCCAATATCGACTGCCCTTGCGATTTATTTATCGACATTGCAAATGAAAGCCGCACTGGCAATTGTAACCATTTTAAGTCGAATGGCATGTCGTTCGGAATCATAGGAATGCGTGGAATGAAAACGCTTCGCCTTTGTACTTCCCTTTCAAAATAGTGGCTTCGATGACGTTGTTCATCAATTCTTGCACCGCAAGCCTGGCGCCATTACCTACAAAGACGTGGCTGGTTTATGTTCCGTAACATAATGATTACCGATCCGATTTTTAATTGCTGATTATGAGGTGGTAATCCGGGCAATTCCAGGTAATTTAAGGATTATGTTGGATAGTTAACAACATCATCTTGGTTATTAACGGAATCAACAGATTTGTATGTCATCAATTCGCCAGCTATCTTATTTTGAATCTGAAAATTCATTTCGTTGACATCAACGTTTTTGCAGCCACGTTTTGGCACGTTCGCTCAACCAGACATGATTTTTGTAATTTTGAACAATGTTTGGGAAAACCTCCTCGATGAGTTCGGTCTTTAATTCAGTAAAGTGACAAAAATTGGTAGGGAATGTAATATAATACATGCATTAAGTTCGTCGGCTGGCGTTGATAATGGAATCACTGGCAATGTTTGTCGAAAATCACATGCCAATAGAATCATCGCACCACCAAACCGGTTTTGGTTGTTTCGTAATTCTTGCATCGTGCGGTGCCTTGAAAGATTTTTCGTGTGCCATCGTGCATTCATCCCAAACGATCAATCTGCCTTGCTGCAACATTTTGGTCAATCGCAGAATTCTTTGAAAGGTTGCAAGTTGGAGTTTCATTAATTTGCATGTTCTACGGCAACTTGAGTGCGGAATGAGCTGTTCGACCGTCTTCCAACAATGTAGCTACAATACCTGATGAACCAAGCGCAAATGCAATTCCATTTTGTGATCGAATCGTTGCCAAAATCAATGATATCAAAAACGTTTTTCCAGTTTCACCGGGAGCATGTAAGAAAAAAATTCCGCCAGTTCCATCGTTTACTAATTTCATGAACGTATCTTAGGCATATTTTTGTTGCTGATTTATAAGGGGTACGTTTCTGTGAACGGGAATCGTATTGGGTTTCGCGTCTCAAGTCTTGTTTAAATGCGTCGTACATTGGGCGATTGGGCGTTGTCATTCCTAATTATATTAATCATTTGTTTGTAAGCATCAAGCACCATGTCCTCAATTAAAATTGTGAATTTCTTCGTTCATTTGCAAATCTGCATTCGATGTTCTAAGACGCATCTGAAATAATATATCTTCGGCCATGTGATCTTTATATTTGTTCCATAAATCAATTGGTGTTGATACGAAGCATGTAGACAAAATTATAGAATACAATGTTCGTATTTGTTTAGCATTTGACGAAATTACAGCATCTTCGAAAGTGTAGTCACAATGAGTGTCATTCTATAGCAATCCCAAAAGTTGACAGGCTTCTCTGTATGTGCCGCACAATACACCATTAACAGTGCGCAAATGTTGGAATGATGTTGGGCCACGAACATTGAGTAACAGTAAACGCAAATAAAAACATTTACCTTGACTGGGATGAACTTTATTTATTTATTTACTCATCTGCTCATCTACCGATGAGTTAATAAACTTCTTTAATTTTTAACAGTTTGATGTATTAAAAAACATCTACATAAATATGACATTGACACCAGATAGGCAATTCTCGTAATTTTAAGAACGTTCACAGTCTGATCTTAGACTCAATTTGTCAAAAATACTTCTAATCGCCCTACAGTTTTGACAAGTTTTTGACATTGATTGTTGATTAGATTTTGAACGTTTTTAAATACGGTCAGCCTGCTTTTATATCTCAACATTTGACTATGCATATCAAGCATAAGTTTGCCATTCAGCCATCTATTCTCCATGTTAAATAGAATCACCTCTGCAAACGGACTCATCATCAGGATTCAAATTTACGGTTAAATTTACCAGTATCCATTAAGTAATTCATGTAAATGAAATCCCACCAAAAACATTCTGTAAAAAACTAGCCAAGTCTCAATGGAGCTGTTTGTTTATCTCTAAAAAGTAATGAAATCTAGACAAAGTCGTACCAAGTCTAAGGTTCCTTACTGCGATTTCTTTATTATTATAGTTAATGTTGTGTGACTTGGCCGTTGAAGGGTACACAAGGTTACAAAACCAGGTGCTCCATGACACCATTATATTTTGACCAAATTTTGAGCGAAATTAATATTTTAGTGTAAGGAGGATGGGCGTTTTGGTACCCGAAAACTAATTACATCCAAACAAAATAATTTATATACAGATTGAAAGGTCTAATTATGTAGAACAATAGTAACAGTTGTTATGGGGGATAGTCCCAGTTCGCTGTCCGTTCAGAGTTATACAACCTTTAACACTATACATTTATGTTAGGTTAGGTCGTTTTGGTACCCGAAAACTAATTACATCTAAACAAAATAATTTATATACAGATTGAAAGGTCTAATTACGTAGAACAATAGTTGTTATGGGGATAGTCCCAGTTCGCTGTCCGTTCAGAGATATACAACCTTTAACACTATACATTTATGTTAGGTTAGGTTAGGGCGTTTTGGTACCCGAAAACTAATTACATCTAAACAAAATAATTTATATACAGATTGAAAGGTCTAATTATGTAGAACAATAGTTGTTATGGGGATAGTCCCAGTTCGCTGTCCGTTCAGAGATATACAACCTTTAACATTATACATTTATGTTAGGTTTAGGTTAGGTTAGGGCGTTGAAAACTAATTACATCCAATCAAAATAATTTATATACAGATTGAATGGTCTAATTATGTAGAACAATAGTTGTTAAGGAGGATAGTCGCAGTTCGCTGTCCGGTCAGAGATATACAACCTTTAACATTATGTAGGTTAGGTTAAGGTTAGGTTAGGGCGTTGCGGAAGGATTGTACGTTCCCGCGACCCCCAGCGTAGTGTAAATGGAAAAACGAAGTAAAAAAATAAGGTAGATAAAATTCAGTCACGTCACGATAAAGCAAGAGTCTATTATTGTTACTTATGACCTAACCTAACGATAACCTAACCTAACCTTTAAAGGTTGTATATCTCTGAACGGACAGCGAACTGATACTATCCCCCCTAACGACTATTGGTTTATCTAATTAGACCTTTAAAACTGTATATAAATTATTTTGTTTGGTTGCCATGTTTTTCGGGTACCAGCTTCCATACATTTATGTCCATCCTCCTTTGTTTATTTAATTTGTGTAATGTTCGAGGAGAATAAAGTTAATCGTTCGACTATTTCTTCTTGTAAACTTGTAAGTATAAGTATAAAAGCCGGTCTAGTCTTATCCAGAGTTTTCCTTTAATTTTATTTATATGCGTATTAAAAGCAGAAGGGGAGGCATTCGCCCAGCAGTGGGACGCTATAGGCTAGATTAAATTAGAAGATGTGTTCCACTACGCTGGATTTTTGCAATGACAGTCGATTTTTATTTATTCGTCGTAGTAATACCAATAGTAGAAGGGGGCATTACCATATCTCTAATAAAGCTGAGACCAGCTGAGGGTTCTTCATCAGATACTTCAGACCTTCGATTTTTAGGGTTCCGTACTCAAAGGGTAAAAACGGAACCCTATTACTAAGACTTCGCTGTCTGTCCGTTCGTCTGTCTGTCACCAGGCTGTATCTCAAGAACCGCGATAGCTAGACAGTTGAAATTTTCACAAATTATGTATTTCTGTTGCCGCTATAAATACTAAAAATAAAATAAAATAAATATTTAAGGGGGGCTCCCATACAACAAACGTGTTTTTTTTTCTGCGTTTTTGCCTTATGGTACGGAACCCTTTCTGTGCGAGTCCGACTCGCACTTGGCCAGTTTTTTTAGTTATTTCAATTCAATCCATCCATCCATCATTCCATCTAGCGGCAGTATTGTGAAACTTATGATAATTTATTGTTTTTTAGGGTTCCGTACCCAAAGGGTAAAAACGGGACCCTATTACTAAGACTTCGCTGTCCGTCCGTCCGTCCGTCCGTCCGTCCGTCCGTCTGTCTGTCACAAGGCTGTATCTCATGAACCGCGGTAGCTAGAAAGTTGAAATTTTCACCAATTATGTATTTCTGTTGCCGCTATAACAACAAATACTAAAAATAAAATAAATATTTAAGGGGGGCTCCCATACAACAAACGTGTTTTTTTTTCTGCGTTTTTGCCTTATGGTACGGAACCCTTTCTGTGCGAGTCCGACTCGCACTTGGCCAGTTTTTTCACATCAAATGAAGCGGCCCACCCAGTTGAATATTTTTTGTAAAGGCGGTATGTCGATCTCTAATAGTTTGGTTGGGCTCTTGTATTTTCTAATCAGGGTCACCAGGTACTCCAGATCTTTGATTATCTTAATGTTTATAGTTTTCCCTTTATGTGGCCATTAAACCCTAACTCTGTACCAAATTTCAGCACTCTGAGTTTATGGGAAGTACTAGTTCTATTTTGATGATTAGTGAGTGAGTGAGTGTCGTAAATGCGAAACTTTGCTTTCGCTTAAACTCGGAACTAAATAACCTACAGACTTGAAATTTTGAATTATAAGTATGTGATTATAGCTTACTGGATGACGAAAATTTCTGCGTTCTGGTCTTATCCAGAGGTTCTCAAATAGGGGCCTGAAAATGCGGCGAAATGGTTCCAGTAAAGGATGGTACGGCAGTGTTTGCTTCGCGCTCGACTTGGCGGGGGCACTGCCGTGCCCCCCGATTCGTAAGCGAATCTGTGATTGCGGACACATCAAAAAATTATATTAAATAACCATTACATAATATTAAATATCCATTAGAAAAACATTAAGTTACAAATTATGGTAATATTATATTCATATTTAACACACCATGTATCGCATAAACTGGTGTATTATGTTGGTTTTAAGAATTCTGATTTTAATTTTTATATCGCGTGCTACTACTTTAGAGCGTTCTGTGACAAAAAATACGAACAACTACGTGAGTAATCTAGACATTAGTACAAGACTTTTCTATTGTTTTTAATTATTTATTAAAAAAAAGAAAAATTAATTTATTGACATTACAGAAAAAGTAAAACGTATTATATCAGATGAATAGTTACACACCGATTTCTCTATTTCAGTTGTCAGTAATTTGACTTTCGAAAGAAGAAGACAAAGCGTTGTGTAACTACACAGAAACCCAACACACGCCCTGCGTTTCTTAGTAAGGGGTATAACTATAAAAAAAACCGGCCAAGTGCGTGTCGGGCCACGTACAGTGTAGGGTTCCGTAGTAGCCCGTTATCACAATATAGTACGATTCTGTTGTTCTTTATTCTGAATATAATTATGTAATGGTAAAGATATTAGAAGATAATGGTTATAATAACAATATATGCAAGGGTGTCCAGAGTAAAACAAAACTTTAACACATAACGTAACCACCGAGGTCATACCTTACAAGAAAATCTTAACACCGCGATCTACAAAAGTGACGTCACGGCACAACGCCATCTGTTATCGAATACTCAACACAACAAAATATTGATTTTTGAAGATAATTATTTAAACAGATTAGACGTTAACTAATAATAACCACTTTCTTACTTGTAAAGCTAAAAAATTAGAGTACGATTGCTGTCAAGTTATTATTTCAATTCAATCCATCCATCCATCATTCCATCTAGCGGCAGTATTGTGAAACTTATGATAATTTATTGTTTTTTAGGGTTCCGTACCCAAAGGGTAAAAACGGGACCCTATTACTAAGACTTCGCTGTCCGTCCGTCCGTCCGTCTGTCTGTCACCAGGCTGTATCTCATGAACCGCGGTAGCTAGAAAGTTGAAATTTTCACAAATTATGTATTTCTGTTGCCGCTATAACAACAAATACTAATAACAAAATAAAATAAATATTTAAGGGGGGCTCCCACACAACAAACGCAATTTTTTTGCTTACTTGAAATATTCACAAAATACACAGTTGTATTATTACTTTAATAATAAATAATAAAATTAAAATAAAATAAATATTTAAGGGCTCCCATACAACAAATGTGGTTTTTTTTCGGCGTTTTTGCCTTGTGGTACGGAACCCTACGTGTGCGAGTCCGACTCGCACTTGGCCAGTTTTTTTATTTCATATTTTGTTTTTTAATGCAAGTCTTTACCCGTCATAAACAAGCAACTACTTCATCTTAGTCACTAGGATTAATGCTAAGGATTTTGTATTTGGTACAAAATTATCCAAAACCCAAATTCAACTACTATTACTGCTAAACTAATAAAGTTATCTTAACCGCTATAGTTTTCCTTTAAAGTTCATGAAATTTACTATCATCTTGAATTTTTCCAGATTATTCAAGCCAGCAGTTTAGCTTTTAGGAGAAATGTTCACTTTAAAGTTTATTATTTCGTAATGGAGAATTTCGATTTAATATCGAAAAATAATTTCAGCAACCCCAAAGTCATTTTAGAATACCTATTCAATGATACCCCACACGATGACGACGAAAAAAATATTCATCCCCAATTCACATGTAGGAAAAATTTTATTTTTCCACTTTGTCGGCGTAATTTATATGTATACACACTCCTGCAAAATTACAGCTTTCTAGTACTAACGGTCGCTTAGCAAAACCTCGGAAAGACAGACAGATGGACATGACGAAACTATAAGGGTTCCTTGTAGGTACTACGCAACCCTAAAAAACCGGGTAAAAGCGAGTCGGACTCGCGCACCGAGGGTTCCGTATCATCATGTTTTAAATTTTCATCGCCCAGGCCTATATTCATCAGAGAATTTTAACACTGTGTTTAACAAGAATTTTAACACTGTGTTTAACAAGAATTTTAACATAGTGGAACTAATGTAACTTTTATTGATGATTTCTGAAAATGTGTGCTATTTAGAGACTTCGTTTTATTTTTCCTGTAATCTTTACATTACATAAACTTCTATCACATAGAATCATTTCAGATTTTTCTCTTTGCAAACTTCGGAGATAGGGAGGGGAACGGTATTTTTTTTTACATTTTTCATCAAAAGTCGAAAACTATGCGGCTACTATATAAAAAAAATGTTTGAGAATGTGCAAACTGCGAATTTTTCTGACCCCCTTTCAGTCCCTGTTGCAAAAATAGACATATATTTTTATTTCTTTCTTATTTGCAAAATAGTTAAGCAAACGTCATCTAAAACTATTCCAAATTTCAAGTTGATAGCATTAGTAGTTCTTGAGATATCCAGCTGTGACAGACAAACAGACAGACAGAATTACTCTCACCATAAGGGTTCCGTTTTTACCATTTTGGTACGGAACCCTAAAAACAGAAAACAAAGATTATAATGCCAAAAGCTCACAATAATGGCAAATGACAACACAAGATGTACCACCTGACGCTGATTTTCAGCTGCAACCCACGAGTGCCATACGCTACAATAACAAACACATAGGGAATTGTGTTCGTTATAATAAATTAAGAGAATCAAATTAAAGGTGATAATATAAAAAAAGCTCATTCAAAATCAAATCAAATTTTGTGACATACATGAGTGTGTGTGTTGCAATGGTGTATTTCAACTTTTTAAAATGCTGCCAGTTATTCAATAAGATCTTTATCGCAAATTTGATTCATGTTACTTCTTCACCTTATGAGCTGGGCTTGACCGAAGCAGCTATTTCATTCAATTACTTACAGAGATTCACACCTTCACTCACATTTGTGTCAACGTCTCTAGTTCAGTTCAGAAGTTTTTGTGAATGTGTTTTCTGTGTTGATTGTCAACCTAAATTATCTCCTTGTTCATCGTCTTCATAGTTCATATTTTCATTCATCCACTTGATGACATAATATAAATGTTTTAACTAATTATTTTTAACTAGGGTCCCTACAACATCAAATATTACAACTACAAACAATGCTCAGGTCCACGCTCAAAAAATGTAACTATATCGTCTAC
The DNA here is from genome assembly GCA_948474745.1 of Oligia latruncula. Lineage (NCBI taxonomy): Eukaryota > Metazoa > Arthropoda > Insecta > Lepidoptera > Noctuidae > Oligia > Oligia latruncula. The sequence goes on from OX419696.1 coordinate 4,963,975, forward strand.
CACACTCAACAGTGATCAATACGGAGCTATTGCTACTTACAATGTTACATTTATTATACCTGCTAAAGTAGAAGAGGTAAGAGGAAAATATTGTTTTTTTATATTTGCAGGAATTGATATACAATGTCCTTCTAGGTACCAACTAGCTTAAAATAGCCAGCGACCCTGCGTGTTATCCAGTAACTGGATTGTGGATGTTAGATAAGCCATGCCAAACACCGGTATTTAGCTGTATCCAATTAGACTGGAACCCAAACATAGATAGAGATTTGATTCGGTCTGGTTTAATTTACGCGGTTGGTAGTCGAACACGTACGCATGACGACATATCAAGCTATACATTTCCAGTATAAGCTGACTTCTCATTGTACGAAAAACCTATACAATGCGAGGTCAGCTAAAACTGGAAATGTATAGCTGAATATGTCGCCGTGTATCCAACGGGTATCACGATACATGCATTTGTGAAGATGCACGCAGCTGAGCGGTTCGGTAGCGAATATTGCACCGAACATAATATGTTCGGTGCAATATTCGCTACCGAACCGTTTTATTTATTATCTTAAATAGGAAAATAACAAAGTACTCACCAATAATCATCAAAATAATCACCTTACCTAAATATTAATACAAGTCAAATGGTAAACAAAATAAAAGTAGGTACCTACCTATTATAAAATGGTAAACAAAAGTAAAAGTATTTTATAATGATATACAAAGTAAGCCATTGGTATAGGCTGCCATTCGTGGATTTTTGACAGTCGTAACGGGTAGTCAGAAGCCCTAAAGTCTGAAAACCAGTCTTACCAAGGGGTGTCGTATTACCCAGTAACTGGGTTGTGGAGGTCAGATAGGCAGTCGCTCCATGTGAAATACTTACTGGTATTCAGCTGCATCCGGTTTAACTGGAAGCCGACTCCAACATAGTTGGGAAAAGGCTAAGCAGATGATGATGAAACAAAGTAAAAGTATGGCAGATAAAGTATTGTCTATTTATGAATTTTGTCGTCCATAGATCAAAGTCACCGTGTGGAATGTAAAAGGAGATCAAAAAAATATTTACTATGGAGTTACAAAGTAAACAAGCCATGTCAGCACTTTGTGATCGCTGGGTTGCTGCAACAATGTTATCATATTATGCACAACTGTGTAGTTCCTCCGGTTTGTATGCATGTTTTGAATACTAGATTTTATTGCCTACATTGGTCTCCCGAGTGAAGAATTTTATTCACTCGGGAGAGCAAGCTCGGTACGTTTCTATTCTACGATGAGAGGTCTTTGTGCTGCAATGGGAAAGGTTACTGCATGATAATATTATAAAAGTGGCAGTTGGCCCTGCGTTCAGCGAGCAATGTGTCTTCCCCACATTGCTCGCCGACCGAATGGTCGATGGGGCCGAAAAGGGCTGAATACGTAAAGAGTGCTGTGTCGATTGCTTGAAGGTGGCCTAAATCCAGCAATCACACTCCTTTCGGCGAATGACATTGATGAGTGATAAAACTGTGTTCAAGAACTGTAAATGTCAATATTCTATAACAATGATGACGAGTTCACGCAAAAGAAAAGAGCGGGAAACTTCTAACTTAGCACACGTGTCCTTTTTGAGATAAACATTAAAATAACTTAAACCAGACATGACATTGGCAAAATAACAAACAATGTTGATACTGGCAGCTCTTTTACGTGGTTTAGACGTTCTATTCACATAGCCCTTAGAATGTTAACTTGCTTTTAGCAGCATTGTGACCTAAGTACTGTTATAAGGTAAAGTCATATTTTCCCAGTTGCTTGCCTCTGGAAACATATAATGATGGAATTAATAACTGATATTCTTTTCAGGGTGACTACAACTATAAAATTAACTACACTGACATTGCATATCGAGTCTATGGAGATTCTTTCTTCTATGAAAACTATATGTTCAAAGTAAATGGTTTGGCGAAAGAAGGTAATATTATGTGTATCCAGGTCAATGCTTTATTTTCTAAGAAAGTGTAAAATAACCATTACAAATCATGCACATTTACGGTTTTCTTTATTTGGGATTAAAATTTTTATGCAACTATTTTTTGTTTTTTATTATTCCTCTCCTTGTCTCCATCTTACTGTTTTCCTCTTCCATTTTTCCCGAGCCACTGTCGCGTTATCAGTCACTCTCATTCCTGTAATGCTCCGCTCACAAAATTCATCCATCTTTGTTTAGCCTCCAAGCGTTTCATCCTGCTTCATTAGATGTCATACAAATACCTAAAGCTGCTCTAAAATAATTGTCTCGTGAAATAATAAAACGAATTGGAGAAATTGGTCCGTAGTCCAACTAAATTTGCTTCAAGCAGTCGGTTGATGGGTGACCAGTAAGACCAAGTGACTAAAAAGAAAGCCCACATTGATTAGTAAAAAAAAAAATATTTAGGGTCCCTGGTTTTGAAAATGAAGCCCCATTATGTTAGTATGATAATTTATTGGTAACTTAAAAGCGTTTACGACGTATGGCATTTCATACAAACTTTCAAGCCCTTGTTTTTCATTTATGTAGATAATAATATACTGTAAAAGGGTATGATGGGGTTGGCATATCTATAAGATCAAAACCCCCAAATAAAAACAGATTAAAAAAAAAAAAACATCGTTTACGACGTATGGCATTTCATACAAACTTTCAAGCCCTTGTTTTTCGAAATGAATGAACTGATTTTAATGAAACTTCTTACGCAGAAGGAGGATACAAAGGTCTAAAAAGTTACTTAAAAACATTTTCGAAATGTCTTATTTTAAAAAAGGTAACTGGAAATCTCCGATTCTATGGAAAATTTTAACTCGGTCTAATTTGGCTGTAATACTTTTTTTTCGAAAATGTAATTAACTAACTTGACTCGAATAACAAGGGCTTTGAAACTTTGAATGAAATGCCGTACTGCTGCTCTTAAAACTACACGTTACAATAATAATTATCTGTGGCAACCCTAAGTGAGGTATTGAAAGGGACTGCGTGGCTATCGTCCTTCATACCTCCCTAGCGGACCAGTTCCTGAATACTGCTAGGCTATCGAAGCAGGAACTAAGCCTTACTTGGTATCAGCATTGGCTGCGTGGCTACCGAACTCTGAACCTCTAGCTAGTGAAGTGATTTTTGTTCTAAATCGAAACCCGAGAATGTTAAGAGGAAATGCGGATGGTTGTTTCTCCATAGAAACGCTTTCACCTGTTTTATTTCTGGTTAATGACCATAAAGCAATGATTTTTTACAGAATAATATATATTAACTAGGTACTTATTATATGTCCGTATGTTTTCCTCCTTTTTCATGATATATTATTGTTATAAGCACTAGAACCCACAGAAAATGCCGATTTAAACCGCTGTCAACACAGGCCTAGTGTACAACGTGTTGGCAACGATTCATGAAAAAAGAAAAACATTTATTTATTTATTACATACATACGCTACCATTACAGTTACCAATTCAGTAGGGTGTAGTTAACAACATAGGGACATATTATTATATTCTTCTTATTCAGTTTATAAAACATATTTTAAATTGGTCCAATATTGGAGGAGGAAATAGGCGAGAGCCAAACCTAGAATTACGACTTTTTACTTAGGCTTTTTCAAAAGTGTCTCCGGCCGCAATTCCTCTCAACATGTGTGTAGAATATCGACACATATTCGTCTGTAGTTGTGATTGTTCCACACGATGATCATAAATGTCGTTAATTGCCTATGGCAACAGTATGTACAGACGCCAGCACATCAAGCTACCCGAAACTGTCAAATTTTCCCAAACAACTTTGAACTTATAGCGATAAAGTTGAAAATCTATTTAAGAAATTTTACAGATTGTAGTAGTTTGATTTGCTGGCGTCTGTACATGTTTGCTATCTAGTATCTTCTAGGAAGGATGACCTAGTGTTGTACACTTGTAACTGTAGATGGCGTTAGATGTGTGTTATTATTGTCCCACTGCAAGGCAAAAGCCTCACCTCGTACGGAGAAGGCACGAGCATTGATCACGACGCTTGCTCAAGATAGATTGGTGATTTCGGGTAAGTACTTTTTCAACTCATATGCGCTTTCTGTGTTTATCTTGGACATTCCTGACCTCGATGAAGGAAAAAAACATGTGAGGAAACCTGGACTTATCGGTAACTAGCAGCGCCCTGCGGTTTCACCCGCTTATGTGTCGATCCCGATCGAAAGACACGTGGCGCCATCTATTATCATAACAACTTTATTGTTGTTCTCTTCGGGAACAGCACTATTTTTCGGGATGAAAGGTATCATTTGTCCGTTTCTATATACGTGACAACGTATATGCAAAATTTCCGGATGATTGTTGAGTGGTTTAGGCGTGAAAAGGAAAGAAACAAACAAATTTACTTTCGCAATTATAATACTAGTTAGGATACCACAAGAAATGTGTTTTTGAATGTTCCCAGAATTACTCACTAAATATGACGTTTCTCCAAACTGTCAAATGGAATGGCCTTCAATGCTGTTCCATTGGGTACCTAATACCTAAACAAACCCTTTGATTCAACCAAATTTTCAAAAACATCAAACTGTTAAAAATTAAAGAAAGAAGTTTATTCTCGTAATTTTAAGAACGTTCACAGTCTGATCTCAGTCTCAATCTGTCAAAAACACCTCTAATCGCCCTACAGTTTTGACAAGTTTTTGACATTGATTGTCGCTGAGATGGGATTTCGAATAGATTTTGAACGTTTTTAAATACAGGCATTGGCCTACTGTTATATCTCAACATTTTACTATGCGTATCAAGCATAAGTTTGCCATTCATCCATCTATTCTCCATGTTAAAAATAATCACCCCTGCAGAAGGACTCATCTCCGGTGAAGTTAAATTTACCAGTATCCATTAAGTAATTCATGTAAATAAAATTCGTAAGCAAGTAAGTAAATTGAATCGGTGATTGCGGACGCATCAAAAATGTATATTAAATAACCATTACATGAGAGATCCATTATAAAAACATTAAGTTACAAATTATGATAATATTAAATTCATATTTAACATACCATGTATCGCATAAGCTGGTGTATTATGTTGGTTTTAAGAATTCTGATTTTAATTTTTATATCACGTGCTACTTCTTTGGAGCTTTCTATGACAAAAAATGCGAACAACTACGTGAGTAATCTAGACATTAGTACAAGACTTTTTTTTTTGTTTTTAGTTATTTATTGATAAGAAAGAAAAATGAATTTATAGGCATTACAGAAAAAGTAAAAAAAAAAAGTAAAACATATTATATCAGACAAAGTTACACACCGATTTCTCTCTTTCAGTCGTCAGTAATTTGTCTTTCGAAAGAAGAAGACAAAGCGTTGTGACAGACGCTATACAACGTTTATTAGTAAGGGGTATAACTATAAAAAAAAAACAGAAAACAAAGATTTTAATGCCAATGCCAAAAGCTCACATTATTGGCAGATGACAACACTAGATGACGCTAATTTTCAGCTGCAACCCACGAGTGCCATACGCTACAATAACAAACACATAGGGAATTGTGTTCGTTATAATAAATTAAGAGAATCAATTAAAGGTGGTAATATAAAAAAAGCTCATTCAAAATACAAATCAAATTTTGTGACATACATGAGTGTGTGTGTTGCAATGGTGTATTACAACTTTTTAAAATGCTACCAGTTAATCAATAAGATCTTTATCGCAAAGGACGATGCCAGGATTTGTATGAACTCTGGTCCCACCCTCCAATAGCTACGTGTAATACATCGTTGAATAGGTATTTTTGAGCTGAACAAAAGTCAATATGGCACCAAGTTCCAAATCTTAGTCCGTTCAGAGTTATGCATTATTAAACATACATGATACAATTCGTAACCACAAGCTTCTATATCGCCCAAGCTGTCCCTAAACCCTTTAGGTTTAAACTAAAGTGCATGCAAGTCAAAGTCAAACCATTTATTTCATATAGGCACATAAAAGGCACTTTTGAACGTCAAAAATTACGATAAAATAGAATTGATTCTAGTCGTGACTCGTGCATGTGCTAAGCTACATATAATTAGTGATTAAACGAACTTACCTGCAAGTGAAGTTCCATCATAATTAGTATCTACTACGTATAATATGCACAAAAATGCAATATATTACGAAACAAGCAATATTTGGTTATTGCTTAAACTGCCATTTTTAATAAAGTATAACTCGGAACGGACTAAGATTTGGAACTTGGTGCCATAATAACTTTTGTTCAGCTCAAAAATACCTATACAACGATGTATAACATGTAGCTATTGGAGGGTGGGACCAAAATTTGCATCATCCTTTGATTCATGTTACTTCTTCACTTTATGAGCTGGGCTTGACCGAAGCAGCTATTTCATTCAATTACTTATAGAGATTCACACCTTCACTCACACTTATGTCAACGTCTCTAGTTCCGTTCAGATGTTTTTGTGAATGTGTTTTCTGTGTTGATTGTCAACCTAAATTATCTCCTTGTTCATCGTCTTCATAGTTTATATTTTCATTCATCCACTTGATGACATACTTAAAATGTTTTAACTAATTATTTTTATTTTTTAACTAGGGTCCCTACAACATGAAATATTACAACTACAAACAATGCTCAGGTCCACGCTCAAAAAATGTAACTATATCATCTACCACACTCAACAGTGATCAATACGGAGCTATTGTTACTTACAATATTACATTTATTAAACCTGCTAAAGTAGAAGAGGTAAGGGGAAAATATTGTTTTTTTATATTTGCAGGAATTGACATACAATGTCCTTTTAGGTAGCAAATTAACTTTAAGCAAAAGTACGTAGCTTAAAATAGCCAGCAACCCTGCGTGTTATCCAGTTACTGGATTGAGATATGCCATGTTAAACACTGGTATTTAGCTGTATCCAATTAGACTGGAACCCAAACATAGATAGAGATTTGATTCGATCTGGTTTAAGTTACGCGATTGGCAGTCGAACACGTACGCACGATGACATATCAAGCTATACATTTCCAGTATAAGCTGACTTCTCATTGTACGAAAAACGTATACAATGCCAGGTCAGCTAAACCTGGAAATGCATAGCTGAATATGTCGCCGTGTATCCAACGGGTATCACGATACATGCATTTATGAAAATGCACGCAGCTGAGCGGTTCGGTAGCAAATATTGCACCGAACATATTCCCGAGCATAAGATTAAATAAGAAAATAACAAAGTACTCACCAATAATCATCAAAATAATCACCTTACCTAAATATTAATACAAGTCAAATGGTAAAGAAAATAAAAGTAGGTACCTATTATAAAATGGTAAACAAAAGTAAAAGTATTTTATAATGATATACAAAGTAAGCCATTGGTATAGGCTGCCATTCGTGGATTTTTGACAGTCGTAACGAGTAGTCAGAAGCCCTAAAGTCTGAAAACCAGTCTTACCAAGGGGGGTCGTCTTACCCAGTAACTGGGTTGTGAAGGTCAGATAGGCAGTCGCTCATTGTAAAATACTGGTATTCAGCTGCATCCGGTTAAACTGGAAGCCGACCCCAACATAGTTGGGAAAAGGCTAAGCAGATGATGATGAAACAAAGTAAAAGTATTGCAGGTAAAGTATTGTCTATTTAAGAATTTTGTCGTCCACAGGTCAAAACCACCGTGTGGAATGTAAAAGGAGATCAAAAAAAATTACTATGGAGTTACAAAATAAACAAGCCATGTCAGCACTTTGTGATCGCTGGGTTGCTGCAACAATTTTTTCATATTATGCACAACTGTGTAATTCCTTCGGTTTGTATGCATGTTTTGAATAGGTACTAGATTTTCTTACCTACATTGGTCCGGAGGTTTAGTACTCGCTTTCAAAGCATCAAGAATTTTATTCACTCGGGAGAGCAAGCTCGGTACGTTTCTATTCTACAATGAGAGGTCTTTGTCCTGCACTGGGACAGGTTACTGCATGATATTATTATAAAAGTGGCAGTTGGCCCTTCGTTCAGCGAGCAATGTGTCCTGCTCCACATTGCTTGCCGAACGAATGGCCGATGGGGCCGAAAAGGGCTGAATACGTAAAGGGTGTTTTGTCAATACTTACTTGAAGGTGGCCAGCAATCAGACGCCTTTCGGCGAATGACATTGATGAGTGATGAAACTGCGTTCAAGAGCTGTAAATGTCAATATTCCATAACAATGATGACGAGTTAACGCAGAAGAAAAACTTTGTAACTTTGCAGACGTGTACTTTTTGAGATAAAAATTAAAATAACTTAACTTAAACTAGACGTAACATTGGCAAAATACACGAACAATATTGACATTGGCGACCTTTTACGTGGTTTAGACGTTCTCTACACATAGCCCTTTTTTTTTCCGGATGGGAAATCATCAAATGACCCCTCCCGCTCTGGGTGGAGCAGAAGGGAGTGTCAGACTCTTACTGACTAAAACCCATTCCGTGTTCCTTCCTTAGCCCTTTATGTTCCGGGCCAGCGGTAACCCTTTCGGACAATCCCGCTGACCCGGCAGGCTTCGGCCCTATGGGGCCCCTCCTCGAAGAAGGAGGTCACTGCCTCCCACACCCTCTCACCCTGGACCATGGCTTGCACCAGGGCCGGACGCGAGAGGTCGCCGCCGCTGCCTCTACGAGGACACGGCGGTGCTCCGCCCAAGCGAGGCAGACCTCCACCGTGTGCTCCACCGTGTCCTCTGGCCTCTGGGTACACATAGCCCTTAAAATGTTAACTTGCTTTTAGCAGTATTGTGACCTAAGTACTGTTACATAGTCATATTTTCCCAGTTGCTTGCCTCTGGAAACATATAATGATGGAATTAAATAACTGATAATCTTTTCAGGGTAACTACAACTATAAAATGAACTACACTGAGATTACATATCGATTCTTTGGAGATTCTTTCTTCTATGGAAACTATTTTTTCAAAATAAATCATTTGGCAAAAGAAGGTAATATTATATGTATCCAGGTCAATGCTTTATTTTCTAAGAAAGTGTAATAACCATTCCATTACAAATCATGCATATTTACGGTTTTCTTTATTCGGGAATAAAATTATTATGCAACTATTTTTGTTTTTTATTATTCCTCTCCTATTGTTTTCCTCTTCCATTATTCCCCATCCACTGTCACGTTATCAGTCACTCTCTTTCCTGTAATGCTCCGCTCACACAATTCGTCCATCTTTTTTTAGTCTCCATGCATAAACATTAAATGCATTCTCATTTCAGTTTCATCCCACTTCATTAGATGCCATATAAATGCTCTAAAATAATTGTTTAATGAAATAATAAAACAAATTGGATAAGTTGGTCTGTAATCCAACTAAACTTGCTTCAAGCATTGATGATGGGTGACCAATATGACTAAGCAACTGAAAAGAAAGCCCACATTTTTAAATTACAAAAAAATATAATATGTAGGGTTGCTGGTTGTGAAAATAAAGCCCCTTTGTGATGGTATGATAATTTATTGGTAACTTAAAAGTGTTTACGACGTACGGCATTTCATACAAATTTCAAGCCCTTGTTTTTCGAAATGAATGGATTTTAATGAAACTTGATACGCATAAGCAGGATATAAAGGTCTAAAAAGTTAGTAAAAACATTTTCGAAATGCCTCATTTTAAAAAAGATAACTGGAAATCTCTGATTCTATGGAAAATTTAAAATTGGTCTAATTTGCATGTAACACTATTTTTCGAAATTAAATTGGTCCAATATTGGAGGAGGAAATACAATCCTCGAATTACGACTTTTTACGCGCTATGACCCTTAGGAGTTGAGCAAAAAATATACGGTCGAATTGAGAAACCTCCTTCTTTTTTGAAGTCGGTTAAAAAGAAAAAAAGTCAGAATTAACGCTAAGTGAATACGAAGTGTTGCGACGGGGTGGGGGTACAAGAAATTTCACGCGGACGAAGTCGCGGGCAGAAGCTAAGTTTTACAATCTATACATATAATAAATCTGTAGACGAGGCGTTTCTGTACATTGAAAATAAAAAAATAAAAAATAGTTGGGGTGTTATAGGATAACCAACAGATGCCATTTCTTCAATTTTTGGAATTTTTGTCTGTTTGTCTGTTTGTCTGTTTGGATGTGACAGATTTTGAACAGGCTCAACGTAAAAAGTACCAAACCAATATGGTTCATATTTATACTCAAATATAGTGTAGAACTCGGAGCAGTGATTAGTCTTTGTTTCATCGCAATCGCTTCAGTCTATCAAAAGATATAATCAATTTAAAGCATTCTATAACAATTTTTATTGCAATAAGTGGAAACATGTAACGACATCTATTGGCGCGATATAGTACTAACGAAATCATATTGTTATCTTTAAAACATTATTATGTGTTTAATCACGTCGTAAAGGCTTGCCTTTATGACGAAATAATTCTGATCCTTATGTCTGTGTTATTTAACAATAAATAAATAATGATAATGTTTAAATAAATAATATAAACATATATAATAAAATCGTATGTAATAAAATCGTAGGAAAGGCAAAACTGTACATAGAATATATAAAAAAAAATACTTGGGGCGTGATCTACAATCGATATCGAAGCCAAAAATATAGTTTTTAGAATTTTTGTCTGTTTGTCTGTATATATGTCCGGGCTAAACTCAAAAAGTACTGCATGGATTTACTTCAAATTTTGCATGAATATTACTAAGAGGTCGGGTCAACATATAGGCTACATATTATCACGCTATCACCTACGAGGAGGAGCTGTGAATCTTTATTTTTCTTACGCATTCTGTGACAGCGTGTAATCTAACGACGCATATTTAAATGTTGTTTTTGAGTAAGTCATGCTATTATCTAGCTTTACACTATAAAAACTTTTACGCCATTTAAGTAACTTGGGCAGAGAAACATAGTTTAATGAATGTTAGTAGTATAAGACAATTTTGAAGCAGCGCCATCTATGAGATTTCATAAAAATCAAATCAAGTTACATGTCAACACTTTTTGGAAATTAATAATTTAAATTTGATCATGTTGGTGAGGTTAGTAGTTAGTTATTCTTAAAATTCATAGATGGTAATGTGCATTTTCTTCATAAAAGTTGTATAGACAAATTCAAGTTCCAACAAAACCCTCAAAATCTTGAGCAGAGTTGAGGAAGACAATTTAAGAAAAATGCGGTGTTAAGTATTACAAAAAAGTTATGTTCATTGATGATGATCATTTCTTCATCAATTTCATGTTGTTAGTACAAAATAAACATTGACTGTTAATACTTTTGTTCGGTATTTATCTGTGTGATTATTGCTTGGTAATTAATATATTTTCATGTCGTATACCTAATTATAAACTTAAATTATACCGTGCATACGAATAATGGCGAATGCGATTTTCTGCGGTTGTTACTTCACACTGTCCGAGGCAAAGTCTTTCGCCTTTCTGAGGACATTTGATGGCGTGGAGTTTCCCACTTACCGCGCAGCCTGCGTAGCACGTCACCTTCTCGACGGTGACCAAAATTGGGCTGACACCCTCGCGGAGGCGAGCGTCAGTGACAGTCCCAGCCGCATGCGTCATCTGTTTGCCGTCATCTTGGTGTTTTGTGGAGTCGCGAACCCGGTAGCTTTGTGGGAGAAGTATCGCCATCATCTGTCTGAAGATTTTCTACGAGCTTTGAGGCGTGCTACTGGAGACGAAGTCGGAGACGGCGAAATGACCACCATACGAAATGACCATGTCACTTTGTTCTCTTCAGAGCAAAAACAAATTTATGACACCGTCCTTGAAAGCGTTTGGCAAAACCAGGGTAAAATGTTTTTCTTGGATGCTCCTGGTGGTACAGGAAAAACATTTGTTACCACTGGCATACTTGCAGAGGTCAGGAGGCAAGGCAAAATTGCTATTGCTGTAGCGTCGTCGGGAATCGCTGCCACACTGCTTCCGGGACTGCAAGACAGCACATGCCATGTTTAAAATTCCCATCGATTTAGAGAGCGCCGAAACGCCTGTTTGTGGTGTGTCACGTAACAGCGATAAGGGACACGTGCTCAAGGATTGCTCTCTGATCGTATGGGATGAGTGTACGATGGCCGAGGATCGAGGGCTGACGAGGTGAATGCTTCGTTGAAACGATCTTCGTTGTGGTCACGAGTTCGTACGCTGCGCTTGACCATTAATATGAGAGCTCGGCTTGGCGGCAATGCACGCGCTCAAGAATTCTCCGATGTCCTTCTAAGTCTTGGCGAAGGCACTCTACCAGAAGAGAGAGGTAGACAGGTGGTGCTTCCAGAGTCTCTCGGTAGAGTGGTTTCCAGCTTAGAAGAACTCATTCGCTGTGTGTACGGGGACATTCAGTCGTATACCGCACCAGCAGAATTCTTGGGTGTGTGAGCGGGCCATTTTGACGCCCAAAAATAATCAGGCTGCAGCAATTAACGAATGCATTCTCTCGGAAATTGAGGGGAATGAAGTGGTCTACACCTCGATAAACACTGTTGTCAAGCAAGATGACGCCATTATCCCGTGGAATTTCTGAACTCCCTGTCAGCAAGTGGACTTCCAGCGCATTCAAGCTGAAGCGGTGTCCCGGTTATGCTTCTTCGGAACCTATCTCCTCCGAAGTTGTGTAACGGGACCCGCCTTAAAGTCATCTCGCTCCACAGACACACCATTGAGGCGGAAATTCTTACGGGTTGTGGCGTCGGCGAGGCAGTATTTATACCACGCATTCCCCTCATACCTCATAACTTCCCGTTCCAGTTCAAGCGCGTACAGCTCCCCGTGAGTGTTTGCTTCGCGATGACCATCAATAAGTCGCAGGGGCAGACACTGAGGGCAGTGGGTGTCGACGTCAGGACGAGTTGCTTCTCACACGGGCAACTGTACATCGTCGCTTGCTCCCGCGTCATCACACATTTTGGCTCCTGGCAGCATAACTACCAACGTAGTTTATAGGGAAGTGTTGTAAGGTATATAATTATGATACCTTTGAACGTATTTTTACTCTTTTGTGTCCTAGAATGTATTCCTGCATTATTTTCTCTATTTCCTTCAGTCACCTCTTATGACTGAACTCAGCAGGATTCCCATATAACTCTTTTCACTTGCTTCGCTTGCAAAAAAAAACTTATATTTTAATGCTATTTTAAAAGTTGTTTACTTTATAATGCTATAGCGACACTGGCATCTTAGGTGTTTTTGGTGCTGTAGAGCCTTCACGCAGACGACGTCGCGGGCAGCAGCTAGTAATATAATAAAATTGCTATACACAATAGGTAAAAGAATTAAAAATGAAACCATGACGTACTTAAAAATTAATTATATATTTATGTCATGGTTTCATTTTTAACACTTGCTGGCAAACCTTACGTTTGTTCATCTCCTGAACTATCAAAGACCAGATTTGAGCGCCGTATGTAAAGATAGGGAGAATGCACATGTTCATCAATTTGCGTTTATGGCAAATTGGAAGTTCTCCTTTCATGAGGTTTTTCATCGACCTTTACATCAACGTTCTTCCAGGCGTTTTCAGTGCGTCGAGCAACTTTTTTTTCTTGTCTCGCCAGAAACATCCACCTGGACCATGGACATCTACATCTGTCAATAGTCTCATAATTTGCTCGATGTATTTTGACACATATGCAATCCCCACACCCTCAACATACTGTTTTAGTTTGACGTTATTAGTCATGAGTTTGGTCTTTGACATGTTCATTCGAAGACTAATATAAATGCTTGCCTTGTTTAATTCATTAATAATTTCGCGTAATTTAGCTGCTGAATATGTAGGAGATAATACAATAATATAGGTTTCCATCAGAAACCCATTAGACTACTCACCACCACCATAATTTAGTAATCACATAATTCCACTGATTAAATTGGCATCAATAATAGTTCATTCAGTATCTTCATTAAATTCATATTTATTTTCAATTTCAGGTAATGTAACATTTCAAACTTTTACTATTGTGTTCATTATTTTCGTATTAAGCTCCACAGCAAACGCTATCGTGATGTCAATTTTGAATTTCTTTATATTGATGACATTATCACAATATGTGGATTCAATGCAGTTTTTAATGGCGGGACCAAAAAATTCAGATACTTACGTAAGTATGAAAGAGTGTTTTATTAAAATTCTTCCAACTTTCTGAAGTTTGAACTGGACTACCGTAAAAATAAAAATTTAATCTAATAGTCATGACTATTAGGTTAGATTCTACGTACCTAACCCAAGGAGTTTAAAGTGTTTAAAAAGCATTCAGCAGGAATTTGTGAAGTAGAATAAGTTCAGTTAAACATAGGTACCAAAACAGGGCGAATTTTACCAATGGACTGAGCGCGATCAGTGCACATAAGTTGCGTTCAAGAGCAGTCAGTGTTATCATGTTTTGGAATTCCGCCTTCTAACTGTCTGACGTCTCTGGAGGTTCTGAGAAAACAATTTCGAGATGGTGAATGGTTTATTATTGATTTGACTCGAGAATAATGGTTTATTACTGAAGTTCATCACCACCATCATTATTATCATCATCATCCAATGCCCAACTTCACTCACAGGTAGGCCTTTTTATGCTAGTACCTGTCTGCATGCTCCTGCATCAGTTTCATTCAGGTTTCATAGGACAATAATCGTCATCATCATCTATGGCCTTACAGCCGAGTATGGGCCTTAGCCTGGTCTTCCATTGTAACCAATTTCTGGTTTTTGAAATGAAAACTTCTTAAATCGCATTTTGCGCTCTTATTGAAAAATTAACGAAACTGAACCGTCACGCTCGAGTCGGTAACGCTGAATCGGCCCCAATAGTTAGTTTACACTTGTATCGTGTGGTCAAAAGCAGACAACCTCCTTCTACAATTTTTCACTCCAGCTGTTCTTAAATCTATAAGATAATAATAAAATATCATTATAATATAATATTATTTATTTTTATATTATTTTATACTAGCTGGGCCCCGCGGTTTCACCCACGTTCGATCCCGTGAGAATATCAGGATAAGAGGACGAGGATTGTCTATATGTTAATCCAGGGTGTCAGCTACCTCTATACAATTTTTTATTCAAAATTGGTCCATCCGTTTGAGTGTGAAGAAGTAACAAACATATAAACACCCCCACACACACTCACAAACTTTCGCCTTTATAATATTAGTGTGATATAGTATTTTCCCGTGCCGCGCGGGAATAGAGTTCCTGGAAGAATTTGGGGAGGCCTTTGCCCAGCAGTGGGACAGGATGGGTTAAAAAAAAATTACAAGTTATATCACAATTTTGTAAGCTGGTAGCCATGCAACACCTAGCTGATTTGTTAATTAGCATAAGCCAAGTGTACCTACAGACAGATGGTACTATTCAATATTAACATTGTTATTGGAATAAATCAATTATTATGAATTAAATTAAAATAATATCGTCGGCAAATCTTGCATAATAGCCTTGACTGGAATTACATTAGGTCCATCCCATCTGTCTAGCCTTTTTCCAACTATGTTGGGGGTCAGCATCTAGTCTCACCGGATGCAGCTCAATACCAGTATGTTACATGAAGTGACTGCCTATCTGACCTCCACAACCCAGTAACTGGGTTATACGATACCCCTCGGTGAGACTGGTTGTCAGACTTTCGGTCTACTGACGACCCATAACGACTGCCAAAGATCCACAAATGACAGCCGGGACCAACGGCTTAACATGCTTTCAAAAGCACGGAGGGGTCTTGAATAGTCTTGATATATAAAGATAATCACCCATCCCTAGACAAACCGTGGCAAGCGTAGCTTAACCTGATCGATCGACCCGTGCGACTGTTATTACTTCGCCACAAGTCCCCCCCGATTTCATTAGGTCCATGATGGTTAATATGATTTTTTTTCCAGGGCCCATACGTCGTTGATTTAAGATACTTCGGCACATGTTTACACTCAGAAAATTATTTAGCAAACACGAATATTGCAATATCATGTGAACAAAATAAATATAAGGCAACTATCAACGTCACGCTCCCTCAAGCCGTCCGGATTAATGAAGTTTGTATATTATTTTTCATAATCAGCCTATAATGTTCCCACTGCTGGGACACAGGCCTCCTCTGGGTGAGAGGGAGTGGGTTGTTATCCACCACACGGGCCCAGTGCAGGTTGGCAGATGTCACATGTCTTCGAATATTTGGTTCTAGGACATGCAGGTTTCCTCACGATGTCTTCCTTCACCGTTTTGAGAGCAGTGGTGATTAAATAATTTACACAAGGTAAAGCGCCTGTCTGGGTTTGAACCTACGACCTAAAACTCGCAAGTCGCGGCCGTTACCTACCACTTGACCATCACTGCTCTATTGCTGTATATTATTTTTGCTTTATTATTATTCTTCTTCACCCACGTGGAGGTCGGAACCTATTCCACGGGGTCGTACTACCAGGATTAAAAGTATTGTATCCAGGACATGACCTAGGTACCTGAGGGCCAAAATCGAAAGTCGTTGAAGGCGGGAAAAGGTAACAGACAACGAGAGTACTTTCGCATTTATTATATTAGTATAGTATGGATGTATTGACAGAGGACAGAGTAAAGAGTGTTGGGATTTATGAAAAGTCAGGTGCATATACTCGTAAGATGCCTACCATGATCTAATTAAAAACGATTCAAAAGCAAGACATTTCAGTTTATGTTCCTAAACTGGATCGCTTCAAAGTCTTACCATGACGTCCAATACACTCATCGGCATTTGGATCGTTAAAAGTGAATGAAAGATCGCAATTTGTGGCTGAACCGCATTTGAAACGTTATTGGTGAAAAAGAGACAACGCTATTATTAGCAAATAAGTTTGTTTCACGCACATTTTAGTGTCCGACACGTTCAGAAGCGAGTAACATTTTATTTGTTCTTAACTCGTATATCATTATATAAAAGTAAAACAGACACTCAAGAATTGTTTTTAAGATTCCACGTTAATACGTTAACTATTATTAAAATAATTCTTAGTCAAAGTAGATATTTATTTACCTTTTGCTATTTATTAACCGAAAAAATATTTCTATTTCGACGTAATCTGTTTCGAACGTACCAGAGTAAAAATAAGTTGTGCGAGTTGGCATGTCACTGTCAGTGTCAGTTTAACTAGATACGTAGTCTGTGGAGTTGTGATCCCCGTATTTAAATTATTGTACTCTGTGGTTGTGATTACGGTGGGAAAATTAAAGTGAAGTGTATAAGTTTAACATTATTTCAAGGAATGTTGTAAGTATTTAACTTCTTCAAAAAACTCAAATAAAAGTAGTTCATCAGACATCTGTAAGAAAAACAAATGCGGTTAAAAAATGCACGTAAAATAAGTATTTTAGACTTTAAAGGAAAGATTAAAGTACACTTACATTGGTTTTTGTAAAATTCCACTAAAATAGCACAAAAAAACTTCGTTTTCGCCAATAATTCACAAAACGTTTCAGTTTATGTAGAGAAATATGTAGTAACTTTTAGTGAATCGCTTATTTTGACAGTTAGCGTTTCAGTTTGAGCTGCTCTATGGACGTTATGGTACCAAACACAGTACAAAATTAAATGAATGAACCCAAAACTTGCGACTCAGTTTGGGATATTCGCTGTCAGATGGAGTGACCTAAATTGAATCGTTAAACTGACGTCATGGTACGAATTAGACGAACAGTTCAGTTTAGGTCCTAAAATGGATCGCGTTAAGAGGTTGTGGTAGGCCTCGAAGTATGAATGTGAACGAATCACAAGTAGTACGTAGGTAAGGATGGTAGCACGTGGCGTTTTTGTTTCCGCCTACTTATGAAAAGGCGCGACTTTGCAACATAACCTTTTGATTACAGATAAAAGTCGCCATTCATACTATGAAGAACGATCATAAGACTCTGTTATGGGACTTCACGATAGAGAAACCGTGTTTAAACCGCCTCATTTTAGGGTTGATCAAATCACACGTAGATACTCGTACTTGTGTCCTAAAAAAGGTAAATATCTTGAGTAATGGTGTGTGTCTCTTCTCTTTCTTTGACTATAATAATTAATTTAGGAAGTGAATAGGCTACGAATTCTGCGCTACTTTTACTGTGTTTCAAAATAATATAATTATGTTTTTGGGGTCTTCATTTCTATCTAAGTTTACGACTGCCATATTATATTTTTTGGTCTCCTAGTCACATCAACATGTAATTTCTATCGAACGTGATACCTGGTTCAATCTACTGGTTGGACAAAGCGTTATATTAATTTCCTTTAAAGATAGGGATTGGATATATACCTACAGTGTGGCAGAGACATGGACGCGAAAACTGTAACCGTAAGCAAATGATTCTTGACCCTATAGCGTAGAAATTTTACGTCGATTATAATAAAAAACGACTGTTTGATGCAAAACCTCCGCGGTCAAAATGTACAGTCAGTTATAGCAATTAGCTGACCCACCCACCTTTGCATAAATGGTTGAGATTTTTTAGAATATAAATCGATAGAATTTTATAGTTCTTTTATATTTTATTTATTTGAGCAAAGTAAATAAAACATAAAAGAATTATAAAATTCTATCATTGCAATATTCTAAAATTATATCTAACGAATCGTATTCTAAAAAATCTCAAATATTTATGCAAATGTCAGCTAATTGCTATATCTGACTGTACGAAATTTATAGAACAGCAAATTTATTTATTAATAAATAACGTAATTTTAATTTCGACACAGATGGGTTCAGAATCATGTACTGAAGATACCTTACCTTACCTTATCCATTCGGGGATTAAAGTCGTGATGCCATATAACCTTTATTTAATTTTGGTTTCAGGGTACCCACAGATTCACCTTTAATTTTACGGACACAGTTTACCAGTTTTATGGACCTTCGTTTTTCTACGGAGAATATCTCACTAAGATCACGATGGTTTCAATTACAAAACAAAACATACTTTGTCTTACAGTTGATGAACTTATTAATAAAAAACGGTTAGCCACCACGTCAGGCAAATGTGCCTGAAATGTTTTAGCTTCAAACATTTTGACCCGACAGTGTATGTGATAATAAAACGGAAATTATAAGTTGATATCACCAAATTAATGTATTATTTTAGACTGACATGCAACTGCAGTAAAACGTTTTTGTTCAATATTTATCAATATAAAATTCATGTAAGCCAACTTCGTTGTTTTATTAAGGAAAAGAAAATTACGAATAACAATTTTCATAATCCTGTTTTGCTATTTCCAGTTCTTCAGAAATTGCAATGTAAGTCTTAATTGTAAACTTGGAAACATGCGCTAAAAATATTTTTAATACAGTTGCTCAAAAAGTGGTGTATTGCAGGGACGTATAGCGTTCGGGATGTGGGCTATTACATACTAGTGCTTTTTTTTTACCTTTCCCGAACTCGTGCGTCTCTTTCCCTACTGTCAAAATAATGTCTATTAAAAAGAAAAACCAACTGTTGAGACGGCTCACGCTCCACTCAACATCGCCGCGCGCCACAGTGTTTTATGAAGCCCGATTTTCGGACATCCCATTTTTATTGAAAAACTTGACAGAAATAATCATTTGAATGCAAGATTTCGTATCCCCATTTAGCTACCAAGTCTAGTTTCGGAGTTATAATTTTTTGAAAATCGACCAAATTACTACTATGCTATTAATTACTACTTTGGAGCGTTCTGTGACAAAAAATACGAACAACTACGTGAGTAATCTAGACATTAGTACAAGACTTTTCTATTGTTTTTAATTATGTATTGAAAAAAAGAAAAATTAATTTATTGACATTACAGAAAAAGTAAAACGTATTATATCAGATGAATAGTTACACACCGATTTCTCTATTTCAGTTGTCAGTAATTTGACTTTCGAAAGAAGAAGACAAAGCGTTGTGTAACTACACAGAAACCCAACACACGCCCTGCGTTTCATAGTAAGGGGTATAACTATAAAAAAAACCGGCCAAGTGCGTGTCGGGCCACGTACAGTGTAGGGTTCCGTAGTAGCCCGTTATCACAATATAGTACGATTCTGTTGTTCTTTATTCTGAATATAATTATGTAATGGTAAAGATATTAGAAGATAATGGTTATAATAACAATATATGCAAGGGTGTCCAGAGTAAAACAAAACTTTAACACATAACGTAACCACCGAGGTCACACCTTACAAGAAAATCTTAACACCGCGATCTACAAAAGTGACGTCACGGCACAACGCCATCTGTTATCGAATACTCAACACAACAAAATATAGATTTTTGAAGATAATTATTTAAACAGATTAGACGTTAACTAATAATAACCACTTTCTTACTTGTAAAGCTAAAAAATTAGAGTACGATTGCTGTCAAGTTATTATTTCAATTCAATCCATCCATCCATCATTCCATCTAGCGGCAGTATTGTGAAACTTATGATAATTTATTGTTTTTTAGGGTTCCGTACCCAAAGGGTAAAAACGGGACCCTATTACTAAGACTTCGTTGTCCGTCCGTCCGTCCGTCCGTCCGTCCGTCTGTCTGTCACCAGGCTGTATCTCATGAACCGCGGTAGCTAGAAAGTTGAAATTTTCACCAATTATGTATTTCTGTTGCCGCTATAACAACAAATACTAATAACAAAATAAAATAAATATTTAAGGGGGGCTCCCACACAACAAACGCAATTTTTTTGCTTACTTGAAATATTCACAAAATACACAGTTGTATTATTACTTTAATAATAAATAATAAAATTAAAATAAAATAAATATTTAAGGGCTCCCATACAACAAATGTGGTTTTTTTTCGGCGTTTTTGCCTTGTGGTACGGAACCCTACGTGTGCGAGTCCGACTCGCACTTGGCCAGTTTTTTTATTTCATATTTTGTTTTTTAATGCAAGTCTTTACCCGTCATAAACAAGCAACTACTTCATCTTAGTCACTATATAGGATTAATGCTAAGGATTTTGTATTTGGTACAAAATTATCCAAAACCCAAATTCAACTACTATTACTGCTAAACTAATAAAGTTATCTTAACCGCTATAGTTTTCCTTTAAAGTTCATGAAATTTACTATCATCTTGAATTTTTCCAGATTATTCAAGCCAGCAGTTTAGCTTTTAGGAGAAATGTTCACTTTAAAGTTTATTATTTCGTAATGGAGAATTTCGATTTAATATCGAAAAATAATTTCAGCAACCCCAAAGTCATTTTAGAATACCTATTCAATGATACCCCACACGATGACGACGAAAAAAATATTCATCCCCAATTCACATGTAGGAAAAATTTTATTTTTCCACTTTGTCGGCGTAATTTATATGTATACACACTCCTGCAAAATTACAGCTTTCTAGTACTAACGGTCGCTTAGCAAAACCTCGGAAAGACAGACAGATGGACATGACGAAACTATAAGGGTTCCTTGTAGGTACTACGCAACCCTAAAAAACCGGGTAAAAGCGAGTCGGACTCGCGCACCGAGGGTTCCGTATCATCATGTTTTTAAATTTTCATCGCCCAGGCCTATATTCATCAGAGAATTTTAACACTGTGTTTAACAAGAATTTTAACATAGTGGAACTAATGTAACTTTTATTGATGATTTCTGAAAATGTGTGCTATTTAGAGACTTCGTTTTATTTTTCCTGTAATCTTTACATTACATAAACTTCTATCACATAGAATCATTTCAGATTTTTCTCTTTGCAAACTTCGGAGATAGGGAGGGGAACGGTATTTTTTTTTACATTTTTCATCAAAAGTCGAAAACTATGCGGCTACTATATAAAAAAAATGTTTGAGAATGTGCAAACTGCGAATTTTTCTGACCCCCTTTCAGTCCCTGTTGCAAAAATAGACATATATTTTTATTTCTTTCTTATTTGCAAAATAGTTAAGCAAACGTCATCTAAAACTATTCCAAATTTCAAGTTGATAGCATTAGTAGTTCTTGAGATATCCAGCTGTGACAGACAAACAGACAGACAGAATTACTCTCACCATAAGGGTTCCGTTTTTACCATTTTGGTACGGAACCCTAAAAACAGAAAACAAAGATTATAATGCCAAAAGCTCACAATAATGGCAAATGACAACACAAGATGTACCACCTGACGCTGATTTTCAGCTGCAACCCACGAGTGCCATACGCTACAATAACAAACACATAGGGAATTGTGTTCGTTATAATAAATTAAGAGAATCAAATTAAAGGTGATAATATAAAAAAAGCTCATTCAAAATCAAATCAAATTTTGTGACATACATGAGTGTGTGTGTTGCAATGGTGTATTTCAACTTTTTAAAATGCTGCCAGTTATTCAATAAGATCTTTATCACAAATTTGATTCATGTTACTTCTTCACCTTATGAGCTGGGCTTGACCGAAGCAGCTATTTCATTCAATTACTTATAGACATTCACACACCTTCACTCATATTTGTATCAACGTCTCTAGTTCCGTTCCGATGTTTTTGTGAATGTGTTTTCTGTGTTGATTGTCAACCTAAATTATCTCCTTGTTCATCGTCTTCATAGTTCATATTTTCATTCATCCCCTTGATGACATACTAAAAATGTGTTTTACTAATTATTTTTATTTTTGAACTAGGGTCCCTACAACATGAAATATTACAACTTCAAACAATGCTCAGGTCCACGCTCAAAAAATGTAACTATATCGTCTACCACACTCAACAGTGATCAATACGGAGCTATTGTTACTAACAATGTTACATTTATTATACCTGCTAAAGTAGAAGAGGTAAGGGGAAAATATTGTTTTTTTATATTTGCAGGAATTGATATACAATGTCCTTCTAGGTACCAACTTAACTTTAAGCAAAAGGACGTAGCTTAAAATAGCCAGCGACCCTGCGTGTTATCCAGTAACTGGATTGTGGATGTTAGATAAGCCATGCTAAACACTGGTATTTAGCTGTATCCAATTAGACTGGAACCCAAACATAGATAGAGATTTGATTCGGTCTGGTTTAAGTTACGCGGTTGGTAGTCGAACACGTACGCACGACGACATAACAAGCTATACATTTCCAGTATAAGCTGACTTCTCACTGTACGAAAAACGTATACAATGCGATGTCAGCTAAAACTGGAAATGTATAGCTGGATATGTCGCCATGTATCCAACGGGTATCACGATACATGCATTTATGAAAATGCACGCAGCTGAGCGGTTCGGTAGCGAATATTGCATCGAACATATTCCCGAGCATAAGATTAAATAAGAAAATAACAAAGTACTCACTAGGGCTTTCATCCCGGGAATCTCGGTCTCGAAAATTTCGAGAGTCTCGACGATTTTTTGGTATTTTCGAGACTCGAGACTAACATTTTCGGTCTCGGGAATAACGAGACTTTTGAGACTTGAGTCACATAATAACAGTATTAAATAATCTACTAAACCAACAGTAATTTTTTATTATGGTTACAGAGTTCACTGAGTCAGAGTATACTAGGCTACATTGGAAGCAATCTGAAATTCACTAGGTATTATGAAACTGACCTTATAAGCCCTGTGTAGACGAGACGTTACTCTTGTAACAGCGGATACTGCACTAAATTTCTGCCTAAAGAAATTGGACTTACAACAAAGTTTTTTTAAGCGTAAGTCTCGCCAATCCACTGCGCATCCTTATTAAGGAAAATAGAATGATTGAGGCAAGTTACAAGTATCTTAGTTTAAGTGTTTTTTTTTTACATTGTTCTCACATAGAGAAGTAACAAGAATAATGTACCCAGGATTTTGGTTTCTTGCCCGTTCTTCTCCATAGAGATCTACGTTTTGGAATGGGCAACTAGCTTCAACTTTCTGACTAACTGACAGAAGACTATTTAATTTTTACAATTCAAAAGTGCCTGTACATGGTCTAATATAAATAAATGCTTTGAGTTTGAGCTTTCAATATTTGCACAGTCCTTCTCAGTTTTTTGAAAAAAAGCTTGATGCAACAGCTTTTCAAACATTAAGCAACGACGAAATTACAGTGTCTTTAAAAGAATCGTGTGTAATTGTTGTGTAAAGGTTAAATACATCCACAACTGACAAATCTGACAAATGATGCGACGATTGCGGAGCTCACAAGTTTAAATACAGAAGAATAGCTGGAATCTGAGCTTAATAATTGGTTAAACCCCCAAGAAGACAAAGGACAGAATATAACTTCCATGTCTATCCATGAATTGCAAACAACCTTACACGTAGAAAAAGCTCTCTTTGAAAATGAGGGCGACAGATAAATACCTAAATTATTGCTACAATTATTTTTTAATACAGTTGCTCAAAAAGTGGTGTATTGCAGGGACGTATAGCGTTCGGGATGTGGGCTATTACATACTAGTGCTTTTTTTTTACCTTTCCCGAACTCGTGCGTTCTCTTTCCCAACTGTCAAAATAATGTCTATTAAAAAGAAAAACCAACCATGAAGTTTTTACTAAAGAGTTTTTGTGATTCATACAAATACGTATATTTCTAAAAAGAAGCTACTAATTTATTTCAATATCAGATTTAATGATTTAATTGAATGAGTTAGGTTAGGTTTCATTTCATTTCATCTCATTAAATTTCATTTTTATTTCATATCAATAAAAAAAATATACTGAAGACTAAGCTGTATGGATAGTTCCCTTTGCCTTCCAAAATGGGTGAAGAAAAAAAAACTCTGCATATATTCTACGGTTGGCGCCATTCCAGAAAAAAATATTAGTTAGTTGAGTTTGTTGTGTTTTTATTATTTTATTAAATTGCTTCATTTTTTCGCAACTGTATTAAAAATAGTCGTTCAGTACACCTGCGGAACCGTCATTGCAACTTGTTCCGACTGTCAACCCTCGCCTTCGGCTGCGCCTCGGCTCGGGTAGACATTTGTCGGTACTCTTTGCAATGACAGCCTTTCCGCACTTGTAATGAAATATACTATAATGTGTATTCCCCCACTAGCAGAAGCAGAGAGAGTTTTTTCTAACGCGGGTTACTTTTGTAATAAAATTAGATACTCTCTGTCTGAAACCACATGCCCACTACTAAAATGAAAAAAAAAAATCAACAAAAGGTTTTTATTTTTTTATTTGCGTTTGTTTAATAAAGTACTTGATTAAAATATCTTGTTTTGACTGCCTAATTGCATAGCCTATAAGTAAGAAACCTAGTTTTGAAATAGTCTCAAAAGTCTCGTTTTTCCCGGGAATTTCGAGACCACATCGAGTCTCGTTTTTTTTTCCCGGGACTCGTTAATGCATCGAGACTGAAAGCCCTAGTACTCACCAATAATCATCAAAATAATCACCGTACCTAAATATTAATACAAGTCAAATGGTAAAGAAAATAAAAGTAGGTACCTATTATAAAATGGTAAACAAAAGTAAAAGTATTTTATAATGTTATACAAAGTAAGCCATTGGTATAGGCTGCCATTCGTGGATTTTTGACAGTCGTAACGGGTAGTCAGAAGCCCTAAAGTCTGAAAACCAGTCTTACCAAGGGGTGTCGTATTACCCAGTAACTGGGTTGTGAAGGTCAGATAGGCAGTCGCTCATTGTAAAATACTGGTATTCAGCTGCATCCGGTAAAACTGGAAGCCGACCCCAACATAGTTGGGAAAAGGCTAAGCAGATGATGATGAAACAAAGTAAAAGTATGGTAGGTAAAGTATTGTCTATTTAAGAATTTTGTCGTCCACAGATCAAAACCACCGTGTGGAATGTAAAAGGAGATCAAAAAAAATTACTATGGAGTTACAAAGTAAACAAGCCATGTCAGCACTTTGTGATCGCTGGGTTGCTGCAACAATGTTATCATATTATGCACAACTGTGTAATTCCTCCGGTTTGTATGCATGTTTTGAATACTAGATTTTCTTACCTACATTGGTCCGGAGGTTTAGTACTCGCTTTCAAAGCATCACGAATTTTATTCACTCGGGAGAGCAAGCTCGGTACGTTTCTATTCTACAATGAGAGGTCTTTGTCCTGCAATGGGACAGGTTACTGCATGATATTATTATAAAAGTGGCAGTTGGCCCTTCGTTCAGCGAGCAATGTGTCCTGCTCCACATTGCTTGCCGAACGAATGGCCGACGGGGCCGAAAAGGGCTGAATACGTAAAGGGTGTTTTGTCAATACTTGAAGGTGGCCAGCAATCAGACGCCTTTCGGCGAATGACATTGATGAGTGATGAAACTGCGTTCAAGAGCTGTAAATGTCAATATTCCATAACAATGATGACGAGTTAACGCAGAAGAAAAACTTTGTAACTTTGCAGACGTGTCCTTTTTGAGATAAAATTTAATAATTAAAATAACTTAAACTAGACGTAACATTGGCAAAATACACAAACAATATTGACATTGGCAACATTTTACGTGGTTTAGACGTTCTCTACACATAGCCCTTTTTTTTTTCCGGATGGGAAATCATCAAATGACCCCTCCCGCTCTGGGTGGAGCAGAAGGGAGTGTCAGACCCTTACTGTTTAAAACCCAGCCCGTGGTCACCATACTGCTAAAAGCAAGTTAACATTCTAAGGGCTATGTGTACCCAGAGGACACGGTGGAGCACACGTTGGAGGTCTGCCTCGCTTGGGCGGAGCACCGCCGTGTCCTTGTAGAGGCAATCAGCAGCGGTGGCGACCTCTCGCGTCCGGCCCTGGTGCAAGCCATGGTCCGGGGTGAGAGGGTGTGGAAGAATTTTAGAATGTTAGAATGTTAACTTGCTTTTAGCAGTATTGTGACCTAAGTACTGTTATATAGTCATATTTTCCCAGTTGCTTGCCTCTGGAAACATATAATGATGGAATTAAATAACTGATAATCTTTTCAGGGTGACTACAACTATAAAATTAACTACACTGAGATTGCATATCGATTCTTTGGAGATTCTTTCTTCTATGGAAACTATTTGTTCAAAATGAATCATTTGGCAAAAGAAGGTAATATTATGTGTATCCAGGTCAATGTTTTATTTTCTAAGAAAGTGTAATAACCATTCCATTACAAATCATGCACATTTACGGTTTTCTTTATTCGGGAGTAAAATTATTATGCAACTATTTTTGTTTTTTATTATTCCTCTCCTATTGTTTTCCTTTTCCATTATTCCCCATCCACTGTCACGTTATCAGTCACTCTCATTCCTGTAATGGTCCGCTCACACAATTCGTCCATCTTTTTTTAGTCTCCAAGCATAAACATTAAATGCATTCTCATTTTAGTTTCATCCCGCTTCATTAGATGCCATATAAATGCTGCTCTAAAATAATTGGCTCGTGAAATAATAAAACGAATTGGATAAATTGGTCCGTATTCCAACTAAACTTGCTTCAAGCATTGATGCTGGGTGACCAATATGACTAAGCAACTGAAAAGAAAGCCCACATTTATATATTACAAAAAAATAATATGCAGGGTTGCTGGTTGTGAAAATAAAGCACCGTTGTGGTAGTATGATAATTTATTGGAAACTTAAAAGCGTTTACGACTTACGGCATTTCATACAAACTTTCAAGCCCTTGTTTTTCGAAATGAATGAACCAATTTTAATGAAACTTGATACGCTTAAGCAGGATACAAAGGTCTAAAAAGTTAGTAAAAAACATTTTCGAAATGTCTTATTTTAAAAAAGATAACTGGAAATATCTGTTTCTATGGAAAATTTAAAATCGGTCTAATTTGGATGTAACACTATTTTTCGAAATTAAATTGGTCCAATATTGGAGGAGGAAATAGACGAGAGCCAATCCTCGAATTACGACTTTTTACGCGCTATGACCCTTAGGAGTTGAGCAAAAAGAAAAAAAAGTCAGAATTAACGCTAAGTGAATACGAAGTGCTGCGACGGGGTGGGGGTACAAGAAATTTCACGCGGACGAAGTCGCGGGCAGAAGCTAGTTTTACAATAATATAATAAAATTACTATACACAATAGGTAAAAGAATTAAAAATGAAACCATGACATATAAATTAATTATTATATATGTCATGGTTTAATTTTTAACACTTGCTGGCAAACCTTACGTTTGTTCATCTCCTGAACTATCAAAGACCAGATTTGAGTGCCGTTTGTAAGGATAGGGAGAATGCACATGTTCATCAATTTGCGTTTATGGCAAATTGGAAGTTCTCCTTTCATGAGGTTTTTCATCGACCTTTACATCAACGTTCTTCCAGGCGTTTTCAGTGCGTCGAGCAACTTTTTTTTCTTGTCTCGCCAGAAACATCCACCTGGACCATGGACATCTACATCTGTCAAATAGTCTCATAATTTGCTCGATGTACTTTGACACATATGAAATGAAATGAAATGATGAAATGATTTGATTTGAAATGATTTTTTTATTTTGTAAGTAGGTTTGTACAAACACTTTTACACGTCAATCATGTTTTTTTTAAACTAGATGAAGTCGGCGTTTCCTATCTGACTACTCTGAGAAGAAAGGCCGAAACAAACTCAGAGGTCACAGTCTCTTTTAAAGTCCAGACATAATCTTGGTCAGGTTATATGAAGACCATGTAGATCGATGTCTGAGGTGGTCTTTTGAGGAAAGAACCACACAGATTGAGAGGACCTGTCCAGTCAGTGCACGCATTTGTCAAAAATCGTGCAGCTCAACTCAAGACTTAAGGAGCTCAACGATTCGACGAACAATACCAAAGAAAGGACATTTGGGTAGGCCACATAAATAACTCAAACTGCCAGACCATGAAAAAAAAAACAGAACAGAGAGAATAAAAAAAATATATATATATGTAAAATGACCCACATCGTCTTCACATTCACAATGAAAAAATAATATAATACTTTACAAAGTAAGCAAATGTCATTGTTAAAAAAAAAAATCATCAATGTCAATGTGTATATAAAAAAGAAAAAAATCATTCAAAATGCAGAAATTAGAAGCAGCTCAATCCCAAGCCTTTTTGTCCTCAATATAATCTTTAACGGTATAAAAGGCTTTCTGGCACAACTTACGTTTAATGAAAGATTTGAATTTATTAAGGCTTAGATCTTGAACGTGGCTTGGTAGTTTATTGTAAAAGCGTATACATTGGCATCTGAACGAGCCACCTATTTTCTTGAGCCTGGTTGTAGGTACAACATATTTATGCAATCCCCACACCCTCAACATACTGTTTTAGTTTGACGTTATTAGTCATGAGTTTGGTCTTTGACATGTTCATTCGAAGACTAATATAAATGCTTGCCTTGTTCAATTCATTAATCATTTCGCGTAATTTAGCTGCTGAATATGTAGGAGATAATACAATAATATAGTTTCCATCAGAAACCCATTAGACTACTCACCACCACCATAATTTAGTAATCACATAATTCCACTGATTAAATTGGCATCAATAATAGTTAATTCAGTATCTTCATTAAATTCATATTTATTTTCAATTTCAGGTAATGTAACATTTCAAACTTTTACTATTGTGTTCATTATTTTCGTATTAAGATCCACAGCAAACGCTATCGTGATGTCAATTTTGAATTTCTTTATATTGATGTCATTATCACAATATGTGGATTCAATGCAGTTTTTAATGGCGGGACCAAAAAATTCAGATACTTACGTAAGTATGAAAGAGTGTTTTATTAAAATTCTTCCAACTTTCTGAAGTGTGAACTGGACTACAATAAAAATAAAAAGTTAATCTAATAGTACTATTAGGTTAGATTCTACGTACCTAACCCAAGGAGTTTAAAGTGTTTAAAAAGCATTCAGCAGGAATTTGTGAAGTAGAATAAGTTCAGTTAAACATAGGTACCAAAACAGGGCGAATTTTACCAATGGACTGCACGCGATCAGTGCACCTAAGTTGCGTTCAAGAGCAGTCAGTGTTATCATGTTTTGGAATTCCGCCTTCTAACTGTCTGACGTCACTGGAGGTTCTGAGAAAACAATATCGAGATGGTGAATGGTTTATTATTGATTTGACTCGAGAATAATGGTTTATTACTGAAGTTCATCACCACCATCATTATTATCATCATCATCCAAAGCCCAACTTCACTCACAGGTAGGCCTTTTTATGCTAGTACCTGTCTGCATGCTCCTGCATCAGTTTCATTCAGGTTTCATAGGACAATAATCGTCATCATCATCTATGGCCTTACAGCCGAGTATGGGCCTTAGCCTGGTCTTCCATTGTAACCAATTTCTGGTTTTTGAAATGAAAACTTCTTAAGTCGCACTTGGCGCTCTTTCTGAAAAATGAACGAAACTGAACCGTCACGCTCGAGTCGGTAACGCTGAATCGGCCCAAATAGTTAGTTTACACTTGTATCGTGGGGTCAAAAGCAGACAACCTCCTTCTACGATTTTTCACTCCAGCTGTTCTTAAATCTATTAGATAATAATAAAATATCATTTTATTATAATATTATTTATTGTTATATTATTTTATACTAGCTGGGCCCCGCGGTTTCACCCGCGTTCGATCCCGTGAGAATATCAGGATAAGAGGACGAGGATTGTCTATATGTTAATCCAGGGTGTCAGCTACCTCCATACAATTTTTTATTCAAAATTGGTCCATCCGTTTGAGTGTGAAGAAGTAACAAACATATAAACACCCCCACACACACTCACAAACTTTCGCCTTTATAATATTAGTGTGATATAGTATTTTCCCGTGCCGCGCGGGAATAGAGTTCCTGGAAGAATTTGGGGAGGCCTTTGCCCAGCAGTGGGACAGGATGGGTTAAAAAAAAATTACAAGTTATATCATAATTTTGTAAGCTGGTAGCCATGCAACACCTAGCTGATTTGTTCATTAGCATAAGCCAAGTGTATCTACAGACAGATGGTACTATTCAATATTAACATTGTTATTGGAATAAATCAATTATTATGAATTAAATTAAAATAATATCGTCGGCAAATCTTGCCTAATAGCCTTGACTGGAATTACATAGTCCATCCATCTCTCTAGCCTTTTTCCAACTATGTTGGGGGTCAGCTTCTAGTCTCACCGGATGCAGCTGAATACCAGTATGTTACATGAAGTGACTGCCTATCTGACCACCACAACCCAGTAACTGGGTTATACGATACCCCTCGGTGAGACTGGTTGTCAGACTTTCGGTCTACTGTCGACCCATAACGACTGCCAAAGATCCACAAATGACAGCCGGGACCAACGGCTTAACATGCTTTCAAAAGCACGGAGGGGTCTTGAATAGTCTTGATATATAAAGATAATCACCCATCCCTAGACAAACCGTGGCAAGCGTAGCTTAACCTGATCGATCGACCCGTGCGACTGTTATTACTTCGCCACAAGTCCCCCCCGATTTCATTAGGTCCATGATGGTTAATATGATTTTTTTTTCAGGGCCCTTACGTCGTTGATTTAAGATACTTCGGCACATGTTTACACTCAGAAAACTATTTAGCAAACACGAATATTGCAATGTTATGTGAACAAAATAAATATAAGGCAACTATCAACGTCACGCTCCCTCAAGCCGTCCGGGTTAATGAAGTGTGTATATTATTTTTCATAATCAGCCTATAATGTTCCCACTGTTGGGACACAGGCCTCCTCGGGGTGAGAGGGAGTGGGTTGTTATCCACCACACGGGCCCAGTGCAGGTTGGCAGATGTCACATGTCTTCCAATATTTGGTTCTAGGACATGCAGGTTTCCTCACGATGTCTTCCTTCACCGTTTTGAGAGCAGTGGTGATTAAATAATTTACACAAGGTAAAGCGCCTGTCTGGGTTTGAACCTACGACCTAAAACTCGCAAGTCGCGGCCGTTACCTACCACTTGACCATCACTGCTCTATTGCTGTATATTATTTTTGCTTTTTTATTATTCTTCTTCACCCACGTGGAGGTCGGAACCTATTCCACGGGGTCGTACTACCAGGATTAAAAGTATTGTATCCAGGACATGGTCTAGGTACCTGAGGGCCAAAACCGAAAGTCGTTCAAGGCGGGAAAAGGTAACAAACAACGAAAGTACTTTCGCATTTATTATATTATAGTATAGTATGGATGTATTGACAGAGGACAGAGTAAAGAGTGTTGGGATTTATGAAAAGTCAGGTGCATATACTCGTAACTGGAAGTATGAATGTGAACGAAGCACAAGAAGTACGTAAGGATGGTAGCACGTGGCGTTTTTGTTTCCGCCTACTTATGAAAAGGCGCGACTTTGCAACATAACCTTTTGATTACAGATGAAAGTCGCCATTCATACTATGAAGAACGATCATAAGACTCTGTTATGGAACTTCACGATAGAGAAACCGTGTTTAAACCGCATCACGTCAGGGTTTCCGAAATCACTTATAAATATTCGTACTTGTGTCCTGAAAAAGGTAAATATCTTGAGTAATGGTGTGTGTCTCTTCTCTTTCTTTGAAAATAATAATTAATTTAGGAAGTGAATAGGCTACGAATTCTGCGCTACTTTTACTGTGTTTCAAAATAATATAGTTATGTTTTTGGGGTCTTCATTTCTATCTAAGTTTACGACTGCCATATTATATTTTGGTCTCCTAGTGGTCACATCAACATGTAATTTCTATCGAACGTGATACCTGGGGGCCTAAAAAGGCCACTTTGGCAGAATCATAAACGTATTTTGCTTTTTTTCGTGGCAAGAGATTGGGATTGGATTTGGATTGGTATTTAAGCACAGACAAAAAAAAAATAACTGAAAAATCCTTCACCAATGGGATTTGATACGATTAACTTAACAGTTAACTGTCTATTATGATTTATAATGATTTGATGAATTCCTTTTATGATTCTGCAAAAGTGGCCTTTTTAGGCCCCCTGGTTCAATCTACTGGTTGGGCAAAGCGTTATATTAATTTCCATTAAAGATAGGGATTGGAAATATACAGTGTGGCAGAGACATGGACGCGAAATCTGTAATCATAAATTCAGCAAATGATTCTTGACCCTATAGCGTAGAAATTTTACGTCGATTATAAAAAAAAACGATGTTTGATGCAAAAGTGCAATACCTCCGCGGTCAAAATGTACAGTCAGTTAAAGCAATTAGCAGACCCACCCACCTTTGCATAAATGGTTGAGATTTTTTAGTATACAAATCGATAGAATTTTATAGTTCTTTTATATTTTATTTATTTGAGCAAAGTAAATAAAATATAAAATAATTATAAAATTCTATCATTATAATATTCTAAAATGATATCTAACGATTCGTATTCTAAAAAATCTCAACTATTTATGCAAATGTCAGCTAATTGCTATAGGTAACTGACTGTACAAAATTTATAGATCAGCAAATTTATTTATTAATAAATAATGTAATTTTAATTTCGACACAAAGGGGTTCAGAATCATGTATTGAAGATTAAAACCTTACCTTACCTTATCCATTCGCGGAATAGTCGTGATGCGATATTACTTTAATTTTATTTTTGGTTTCAGGGTACCCACAGCTTCACAGTAAATTTTACAGACGCAGTTTACCAGTTTTATGGATCTTCGTTTTTCTACGGAGAATATTTCATTAAGTTGACGGTGGTTTCATTAAGAAAACAAAACATACTTTGCGTTATAGCTGAAGAACTTTTTAATAAAAAACGGTTAGCCACCACGTCAGGCAAATGTGCCTGAAATGTTTTAGCTTCAAAAGTTTTGACCCGACAGTGTATGTGATGATAATAAACCGGAAATTATAAGTTGGTATCACAAAATTAATGTATTATTTTAGACTGACATGCAACTGCAGTAAAACGTATTTATTCAATATTTAGTAAACTTGGAAACGTGCGCTAAAGATATTTCCTCGAATGGACTTTAGCGCGAATAGACCTTTGTGCAAAAGACACATGCGCGAAAGACAATTTTTCGAATCCACTTGCGTGAAAGGACAGTTTCGCGAAAAAGTTGCGAAAATGAAATTTCTTCATAACATCACACCTGTATTCTTTGATAGAGTTGGGCAGGGATGTATACTGCGATTAGTACACCCACAATTCGCCAAATATGATTATTTCATAAGAACTTTTTTCCATACTGGAAGTAAATAGTTACCGTTGCGACCTCGAAAACCACAAAAATGACACCCATGTCTAAACTAAAAAAACTACGATAGTAATTATTGGACTATTATTCAATTCAATTCATTTAAACTGTTTAATATTTTTTATTTATTCATTTCTGCTGTTTTAGAACCCAATGGCTTGGCACGCGACGATGGGAAGAGGCTAGATGGAATGACCATAATGCCTTGGTAGTTGGGTAGGCCTTTGGTGTGGGATGCTACCTGTCTCGACACCCTCGCACCATCCCATCTTCCTAGCA
This sequence comes from Oligia latruncula, assembly GCA_948474745.1. Lineage (NCBI taxonomy): Eukaryota > Metazoa > Arthropoda > Insecta > Lepidoptera > Noctuidae > Oligia > Oligia latruncula. The sequence continues at coordinate 4,998,243 of OX419696.1, forward strand.
CAGTGGGCTGTGCTGGGGCGGCTGCTGCAGAAGCAGAAAACCTCAAACGGCGCAAATATTACAACCTTATTGGGAGCTATATGTTTAAGCCGTTTGGGGTTGAAAAACTATGACCTTGGGATCCGAGTGCTCATCGAATATTTCGGGACATCACCAAGGGCTGGCCTATTTTTAGCCCAAAGAATAAGCATTGCCACCCAACGTGGTAATGCTGCCAGCCTTTTCTGCACTTATGCCATTGACAGCGACGCGGACGAATTTTTTGATGCCCAATGAGCTCCTGTCTTTTTCTTTACCTTTTTTATATACCTACTATTTAATATGTATATTTTAGTGTTAAATTGTAAAATAGTAACATTATAACCTCAACTAATAGGTATTCATTTAATCAATAACAATTTTTACATCGTGTCTGAATTTCTATAACTAAATATATAAGAAACATCATGCATGCAATCCATATTTAAATCATTTCAATTACCCAATTTACATTAAAATGAGAATAATAATAAAAATAATATAAAAATTAATGTCATATGTCAAATCATAAAATTCAATTAATTCAATTCAATTTAATAAAATTTTGTATTTATTTATAATTTATCAATGGATTATAGACACTTATTTAACAAGAACCATTTAAGCTTATTCTGAAACCCACTTGTATATACTAGACTTTTTATTTCTGTCGGCAGTTTATTGAACATTTTTAATGACTTGTGGTGGCGCTATGCTTTACAACGTTCAGGTGCGGCACTTGCTTCATCTGGAGATCTTTTCTTCTTGTACTCTCTGTTTATGACCAATATTCAAATCATAACAAAGAATAATATTTAAAAAAGTAAAGAAACATTTTTGTGTGTCTATGGTGGCTGGTTTTGGTCTATGGAAAAAAAATTAATACGTGTATCTAACGTGTACCTACCTCTAATATTACTATCCTGTGAAGTGTAATAATTTATGAAATTAAACGTAATTGAAATAACAGCGTTCTTTTATGTTTCCTCGTCACTATCAGCGCATACTAAGGAACGGTGTGGAACACTCTGCCTTTTTTGCCTTTCATCTTTAGTCTCATATTCAAAGATATATTTTAATAAGTGGCTGAGTAGGACTAAAATGTACCGACGACGCCAGCACATCAAGCTACCCGAAACTGTAAAATTTTCCTAATCAACTTTGAACCTTATGCTTTAATGATAAAGTTGAAAATCTATTAAAGATATTTGACAGATTGTAGTAGCTTTATGTGCTGGCGTCTGTACAAGCTTGGGACTGTCAATATATTTAAGTCATTAAAATGTGGTTTGCATTATTCTTGCTGTTGAATTCTAGCTATGGTTCTGACTGCTCTTTTCTGAATTACAAAAGCTTTTTGAGTATTGTAATCATAACTTCCTCCCCTGAAAAGTAGGCTGTATCTCAGTTTTGACTCAACTAATGCGTAATAGACCAGTTTTAAATGTTTTGTGGTTTTTTAAATGTGACGTGAGAATGCCAATACTTGCGGCGATAAGTCCCCTCTTTGAAGAGTGGCTTGAGAGGCGCCACGGTGTCCTCACCTTCCGCCTAACGCAGGTCCTCACCGGACACGGCTGCTTCGGGAGGTTCCTGTTCCGAATAAGGCAGGAGGACCGCCCGGGTGTCACCATTGTGTGGATCGCCCGGAGGACACGGTGGAGCATACGGTGGAGATCTGGCCAGCTTGGGCAGAGCACCGCCGTGTCCTCACGGCGGCGATCAGCGGCGGCGATCTCTCGCGTCCAGCCCTAGTCCGGGCCATGTTACGGAGCGAGAGTGCATGGGAGGCTATCGCCTCCTTCTGCGAAGCAAAGATGCTCACGAAGGAGGAGGCGGAGCGCGTGAAGGAGAGCCAATCCTTGCGCCCTCACGCCCCCAGCCGCCGCAGGAGACGCCCCGGGCGTCGGGAGTCGATAGCCGATTCCCGGCCACCGTAGGCGCGTTATGTTCCACGCGCGCCTCAAGGAGATGTCAGCACCAACTGACGGGGTCCGCTAGGGCCCGGCAGGGTCGCGGGTTGGTCAAGAGAGATACCGTGGCCCCTGGCACAGGCAACTGAAAGAACACGGGTGGGTTTTCAGTCAGGGGTTTAGTCAGTAAGAGTCTGACACGGGAGTGTCAGACTCTTACTGACTAAACCCCTCCCGCTCTGGGCGGAGCAGAAGGGATTCCGCTCCGCCCAGAGCGGGAGGGGTCATTTGATGATTTCCCACCCATAAAAAAAAAAAAAAGAATGCCAATACTTTACCCACTCAAATATGTACACCAGAACAAATAGACGCGCCCGGAAAATCCTGAAATGTCCATCCGGAGCAAATAGACGTTGAAAAATGTGTGACAGCAAGCACGTTCCACCCCGCAGTATTTTATTTTTTTGTAATTTTGTCTATGGGAGTATTGCTTCCGTTCTAGGTTCTTCAGTAAAGTGGTTAGATGTAGTACATTTGTGTCAAATGCCGTGTGGTTATATCGGCATTACGAAATAAGTTATCTGTAGTTGAAAATCATAAAAAAAACAAATGACGGCGATGACGCATGCGTAATTCGATATTCGCGTGATGTTATTGTTTTTGATATCAAAACCTTATAACAACACTGGTGTGTATTATATGTCTATCGATTCAGTATGAATGAGGGGGCTATTTTGTAGGTAAATAAGAAAATAGGGTCGTCGCTTTCGATTTTGAATTAAAATTATTTTAACTTTGAATTTTCGTAATGTAAACAAACATTAAAAATAAGCAATTATTAAAAAAAATCAAAGTCTCTTAAAGTTACAAAACAAGTTTTGTAATCTACCCTGGTCTATCCACTTGAAGAAACAGCCATTAATTTAACAGCGGTCCATATAATTTTTTTCTATACGAGTCGTGTTTAAGTGGCAAGGACACCCCGTGACCCAAAATAAAAAATGTTCGGGGACAATACATATGACGTAATCACGTGGTGCGGGACATTTGGGTGGTACCCTGACACCGTAGAGCTCAAGTTTTTCTGATAGTCATTTATGATCCACCGTGTCAAATGCTGAACTTAAGTCTAAGAAAAGCCCAGCTACTTTCTGTTTGTCGTCCAATCTGCTAACTACGTCCTTTATTAGAGTCGATATTGCATCTTGTGTCCCAACGTTTTTCTAATAACCAAATTGTCTTCTACTTATAGCCCCATTTAGGTTGAAGTGTCTGAGTAATCTAGTTTTAATTAGCTTTTTAAGAATTTTTGAGTGAATAGGTAGTAATGAAAATGTCAAAATCAGTCGATCTGGAAAAATTCCCTCATCAAAACATTTATTATAAAATATGCTTAACGGTTCCGCTAGTACGTCTATATTGTCCTTTATTACTGACTAGCTGTTCCCCGCGGTGTCACACGCTGCGCGGCTCCTAAGGGTGGCGTGATGTTATATAGCCTATAGCCTTCCTCGATAAATGGACTATCCAACACAAAAATAATTTTTCAATTCGAACTCGCAGTTCCTGAGATTAGCGCGTTCAAACAAACAAACTCTTCAGCTTTATAATATTAGTATAGATATATTTATGTCATCATAGCCACAAGATTTTGTTCGTCCATTTTTTTCACCATTTTGAATATCTCAAGGGGAGTGACAAGGTCTAGGACAAGGTCATAGGTAACTATTTTTGCAGTTTTACGTAGAATATCCATAGGAGCCCCTGTGCATGTAATAGTTGATGAATTAAGTTCGAACTGCTGCGCAAAGATATTCACTATATCTGATGGTTCTGACATAATCTTATTATTTGATTTTAAAATTAGTTTTGTGTTGTTATTGGCACTCTTATTGCTATGTTTGTTTATAACTTTCCAAATGTCTTTTGAGATGTTCGTTGATTTTGCTAATACTGCCGGTGGATTCTGTAAAAATCTCACCGTGAAAACTTAGATGAAGTGAGTTTGTTTTTGCTAGGAATTAAAACTATTGACAGCTCACTCTACCCTAACTTCACCTAAGTTTTCACGGTGAGATTTTTACAGAATAGCACCGCTGTACGTATAACGCATCATCGGACGCTCATCTCGTCTTTGTTTCAGTTATTTTTTATGAGAATTACATAAAACACTATATATTAGTGCTTATCGTGCCATATTATACTCTTATAATCCACAGAAAACCACTTAAAACGCAAAACAATTTATATAAAGTGTTGCGAATCGAACTCGTTACAGTGCAGCATATCACCTTCTTTCGGAACATTAATTGTATTCTAAATTCTAGTAGGTCTGTCAGGTTTGACATCTGGTTGATTTCACTTTTGGATTTTGCGATTGAATGTGAAAATAAACTGTGGTAACCTACCAGCGCGTTTTAGTTACATTATATTGTACTCTTGGTTACAATCAGTAATATAAAGTTACACCTTTGTTATTGGAATGATCACAATCAACAAACTATCCAAACGCAATATTGACGCAATACACAGCTCAAAATACACTCAAGAGTACCGTTTACCCCACGCCAAGCCCGATCCCAACTCCACTTTGTTCCCCAAAATGGACACCCAATTTAAAAACCATTTGGCGCTAGCATCGAACTCAAGAGTACGAAACGTCACAATTCCAATGCCGATCTATCGGAATTAAATTCAAGAGTAAGCATCCGGCACGTGATAGTGGGACCCATTAGCAACAATTAAGCGCCCCATAAAGCGTAGGATTCGAGGAAACCCATATTTTATGTGTTTTTGAATGTTCCCAGAATTAATCACTAAATAAGACTTTTCTCTAAACTCTCAAATGGAATGGCTTTCAGTGCTACTCCATTGGGTAACTAATACCTAAACAAACCTTTTGATTCAAACAAATTTTCTAAAACATCAAACTGTTAAAAATTAAAGAACGAAGTTTATTAACTCATCTACTCATCTGCCGGTGAGTTAATAAACTTCTTTAATTTTTAACAGTTTGATGTAATAAAAAACATCTGGGTACATAAATATGACATTGACACCAGATAGGCAATTCTCGTAATTTTAAGAACGTTCGCAGTCCGATCTCAGTCTCAATCTGTCAAAAATACTTCTAATCGTCCTACAGTTTGACAAGTTTTTGACATTGATTGTTGATTAGATTTTGAACGTTTTTAAATACGGGCATTAGCCTGCTTTTATAACTCAACATTTTACTATGCACATCGAGCATAAAATTGCCATTCATCCATCTATTTTCCATGTTAAATAGAATCACCTCCGCAAACGGACTCATCATCAGGACTCAAATTTACGGTTAAATTTACCAGTATCCATTAAGTAATTCATGTATATGAAATTCGTAAGCGAATCTGTGACTGCGGACACATCAAAAAATTATATTAAATAACCATTACATAATATTAAATATCCATTAGAAAAACATTAAGTTACAAGTTATGGTAATATTAAATTCATATTTAACACACCATGTATCGCATAAACTGGTGTATTATGTTGGTTTTAAGTATTCTGATTTTAATTTTTATATCGCGTGCTACTACTTTGGAGCGTTCTGTGACAAAAAATACGAACAACTACGTGAGTAATCTAGACATTAGTACAAGACTTTTCTATTGTTTTTAATTATTTATTGAAAAAAAGAAAAATTTATTTATTGACATTACAGAAAAAGTAAAACGTATTATATCAGATGAATAGTTCCACACCGATTTCTCTATTTCAGTTGTCAGTAATTTGACTTTCGAAAGAAGAAGACAAAGCGTTGTGTAACTATACAGAAACCCAACACACGCCCTGCGTTTCTTAGTAAGGGGTAAAACTATAAAAAAAACCGGCCAAGTGCGTGTCGGGCCACGTACAGTGTAGGGTTCCGTAGTAACCCGTTATCACAATATAGTACGATTCTGTTGTTCTTTATTCTGAATATAATTATGTAATGGTAAAGATATTAGGAGATAATGGTTATAATAACAATATATGCAAGGGTGTCCAGAGTAAAACAAAACTTTAACACATAACGTAACCACGGAGGTCATACCTTGCAAGAAAATCTTAACACCGCGATCTACAAAAGTGACGTCACGGCACAACGCCATCTGTTATCGAATACTCAACACAACAAAATATTGATTTTTGAAGATAATTATTTAAACAGATCAATTCAATCCATCCATCCATCATTCCATCTAGCGGCAGTATTGTGAAACTTATGATAATTTATTATGTTTTTTTTTATTTTATATTTTGTTTTTTAATGCAAGTCTTTACCCGTCATAAACAAGCAACTACTTTATCTTAGTCACTATATAGGATTAATGCTAAGGATTTTGTATTTGGTACAAAATTATCCAAATCTCAAATTCAACTACTATTACTGCTAAACTAATAAAGTTATCTTAACCGCTATAGTTTTCCTTTAAAGTTCATGAAATTTACTATCATCTTGAATTTTTCCAGATTATTCAAGCCAGCAGTTTAGCTTTTAGAGGGTGGGACTGGAACAAAAATTTTCACTTTAAAGTTTATTATTTCGTAAATGGAGCATTGAATCGAAAAATAATTTCAGCAACCCTAAAGTAATTTCAGAATACCTATTCAACGATACCCCACACGATGGGGTAGACGACGAAAAAAATATTCATCCCCACTTCACATGTAGGGAAAATTTTATTTTTCCACTTTGTCGGCGTAATTTATATACACACTCCTGCAAAATTACAGCTTTCTAGTACTAACGGTCGCTTAGCAAAACCTCGGAAAGACAGACAGATGAACATGATGAAACTATAAGGGTTCCTTGTAGGTACTACGGAACCCTAAAAAACCGGGTAAAAGCGAGTCGGACACGCGCACCGAGGGTTCCGTATCATCATGTTTTTAAATTTTCATCGCCGAGGCCTATATTCATCAGAGAATTTTAACACTGTGCACTGCGGTGTAGAATATTGCAATTTTATGTCAGCGTCATCTCTTGACCGATAGTAGAACTAATGTAACTTTTGTTGATGATTTCCGAAAATGTGTGCTATTTAGAGACTTTGTTTTATTTTTCCTGTAATCTTTACATTACATAAACTTCTATCACATAGAATCATTTCAGATTTTTCTCTTTGCAAACTTCGGAGATAGGGAGGGGAACGGTATTTTTTTTTACATTTTTCATCAAAAGTCGAAAACTATGCGGCTACTATATAAAAAAAATGTTTCAGAATGTGCAAACTGCGCTCTTTCATATGATACCCCACATGCCCTAGTAACCCCACTTCAAATTTTTCAGACCCCCTTTCAGTCCCTGTTGCAAAAATAGACATATATTTTTATTTCTTTCTTATTTGCAAAATCGTTAAGCAAACGTCATCTAAAACTATTCCAAATTTCAAGTTGATAGCATTAGTAGTTCTTGAGATATCCAGCTGTGACAGACAAACATAATTAGTCTCACCATAAGGGTTCCGTTTTTAACATTTTGGTACGGAACCCTAAAAACAGAAAACAAAGATTATAATGCCAAAAGCTCACAATAATGGCAGATGACAACACAAGATGTACCACCTGACGCTGATTTTCAGCTGCAACCCACGAGTGCCATACGTTACAATAACAAACACATAGGGAATTGTGTTCGTTATAATAAAGTAAGAGAGTCAATTAAATGTGATAATATAAAAAAAGCTCATTCAAAATCAAATCAAATTTTGTGACATACATGAGTGTGTGTTGCAATGGAGTATTTCAACTTTTTAAAATGCTGCCAGTTATTCAATAAGATCTTTATCGCAAATTTGATTCATGTTACTTCTTCACTTTATGAGCTGGGCTTGACCGAAGCAGCTATTTCATTCAATTACTTATAGAGATTCACACCTTCACTCACATTTGTATCAACGTCTCTAGTTCCGTTCAGATGTTTTTGTGAATGTGTTTTCGGTGTTGATTGTCAACCTAAATTATCTCCTTGTTCATCGTCTGCATAGTTCATACTTTTCATTCATCCCCTTGATGACATACTAATTATTTTTATTTTTTATCTAGGGTCCCTACAACGGCAAATATTACAACTACAAACAATGCTCAGGTCCACGCTCAAAAAATGTAACGATAACATCTACCACACTCAACAGTAATCAATACGAAGCTATTGTTACTTACAATATTACATTTATTATACCTGCTAAAGTAGAAGAGGTAACGGGATATTTTTTTTTTATTTGCAGGTATTGATATACAATGTCCTTTTATAGGTACCAACTTAACTTTAAGCAAAAGGACGTAGCTTAAAATAGCCAGCGACTCTGCGTGTTATCCAGTAACACTATAAGTTTTGCGTAACTTAAAAAAACAACATGTTATAACCAAAATTTTATGTTTATTGCTTTTCAAAATACTCTCCTTTACATTTTAAACATTTTTTCATGCGATCGAACCATTTTTTAAAACAGGAGGACCACAGATCTGAAGGCATGTTTTCTATGTGTTGATTGAACGCTATCACTGCCTCTTCGGAGTTGGTAAAAGTGAAACCTCTCATCAAATCTTTGATTTTGGGGAAAATACAAAAATCACAGGGTGCTAGGTCGGGGCTATGCGCAGGATGGGTGACGAGTTGTACTTTTTCGGAAGCTAAAGATGACTTTGTTTTGTTGGCCGTGTGTGAAGAAGCGTTGTCATGATGTAGGAGAACGCGGCTTTTGGGTCGTCTTTCGCGAACTTTTTCTAACACCCTGGGTAAACAAATGGTAGAATACCACTCGGCATTAACACTCTTTTGATCTTCAAGTGGAATTGTACAGATGGGACCCGTAGCGGAGAAAAAAAACGCGATCATTTTTTTACCAACGTTTCTCGCCTGCCTTACTTTTGTTGGCCTGTTCTCATTTTCAAACACCCATTCACAAGATTGCTGTTTTTTTTCGGGTTCAAAACAATAAATCCACGTTTCGTCTCCTGTGACAATGTCATAAACAGCATTAGAATGTCCGTGGTCGTACTTCAGTAGCATCTGTGAGCACCATTCCACGCGAGCCCGCTTCTGCTCCGCTGTCAGTTCATGAGGGATCCAACGACAACAAAGTTTCCGAGCTTTCAATTCTTCGTGTAAAATTTTCTGAATTTGGCTCATACCAATCCCCAATAGTCCTCGAATTGTCTCATAGGTAATCCGCGGGTTTTCTTCAATTAGCCGCTTAACAGTAGCCACATTATTTTCGTTGACGGCAGTTGAAGGCCGCCCTTCACGAAATTCGTCATGTAAAGAAACTCGACCTCTCTCAAATTCAGCAAACCATCGCCTCACGGTGCTCAAACAAGGTGCTTCTCTACCAAAAGCATTTTGAAGACGAGCGGCACAGTCTTGCGGAGAGAGAGAACTTTTAAAATCATAAAAAATCATCGCTCTAAAATCTTTTCGACTTAATTCCATTTTCGTTACGTACGTAGAACTTTGATGTGTGATAAAAAACAATTGACAAATGATTTCCCGCCAATTGTTTTTTTTTATTACTAAGAAGGTTGCAACGTCTAAAAAAATATAACAATCGAAATTCAAATAGTTCCGATTAGCTAGAAGTGCAAAACTTTTAGTGTGCCCCATGTATGTTAAACACTGGTATTTAGCTGTATCCAATTAGACTTGAACCCATACATACATCTATAGAGATTCGTTCTGGTTTAAGTTACGCGATTGGTAGTCGAACACGTACGCACGACGACATATCAAGCTAGACATTCCAGTATAAGCTGACTTCTCTTTGTACGAGAAACGTATACAATGCGAGGTCACCTAAAACTGGAAATTTATAGCTGGATATGTCGCCGTGTGTCCAATGGGTATCACGATACATGCATTTATGAAAATGCACGCAGATGAGCTGTTCGGTTGCAAATATTGCACCGAACATATTCCCGAGCATAAGATTAGATAAGAAAATAATAAAGTACTCACCAATAATCATCAATATAATCACCTTACCTAAATAATAATACAAGTCAAATGGTAAATAAAAGTAAAAGTATTATAAAATGGTAAACAAAGTAAAGTACCTAATTATAAAATGGTAAAAAAAGTAAAAGTAGGTATTTAATAGGGATAATAAACAAAATAAAAGTATGGCAGGTAAAGTATTGTCTATTTAAGAATTTTGTCGTCCACAGATCAAAATCGCCGTGTGGAATGTAAAAGGAGATCATAAAAATTTACTATGGAATTACAAAGTGAACAAGCCATGTCAGCATTTTTTGATCGCTGGGATGCTGCAACAATTTTATCATATTATGCACAACTGTGTAATTCTTCCGGTTTGTATGCATGTTTTGAATACTAGATTTAATTACCTACATTGGTCCGGAGGTTTAGTCGCTTTCTAAGCGCCAAGAATTTTATTCACTCGGGAGAGCAAGCTTGGTATGTTTGTGTTCTACGATGACAAGTCTTTGTCCTGCAATGGGACAGGTTACTGCATGATATTATTACAAAAGTGGCAGTTGGCCCTTCGTTCAGCGATCAATGTGTCCTGCTCCACATTGCTCGCCGAACGAAAATACGTAAAGGGTGTTGTGTCAATGCTTGAAGGTGGCCAGCAATCAGACGCCTTTCGGCGAATGACATTGATGAGTGATGAAACTGCGTTCAAGAGCTGTAATTAAGTGTCAACATTCCAGATGACGAGTTATCACAGAAGAAAAGCGCGGGTACCTTCTAACTTTACAAACGTGTCCTTTTTGAGACAATAATAATAATAATTCTCGAAAATGGTAATATCACATTGTACTGGGATCGATCCATCATCACTGGCAGGACTATTGTTGCCAATAAGCCTGATATAGTGGTGGTGGATCGATCAGAACGGCGCGCAATGATTGTTGACATAACCATCCCGCATGATGAGAACCTCGTCACAGTAAAAATACGAACAGTACGGAAACTACGTACTTAGGTTCGAAACGGCACACTCACACAGACGCGCGCATCTACGGTACCCCTAGCGATAGTCGCGGTGCTCACAGTCACGGGTGCCGCGTGACGTGACCTCGAGAAAGCCGAGAAAGATAAACAGATCAAGTATCTTAACTTGGCTCGCGAGGTTATTGACATGTGGAATGTGAGCTCGGCTATCATTGTGCCGATTGTCGTATCTGCCAATGGACTGATGGCCGAAACCCTCGACCAACATCTATCGAGGCTCTCATTAGGCGGTTGGATCAAGGATCTGATTCATAAGGCAGTACTCCTCGATACGGCTCGCATTGTGAGGAGGTTCCTGTCTCTGGAGCCCTAACCACCGGTAGCTTGGAACCTGCTCCCGATACCGGCGGATCACTATTGTTTTATATTGTTAAATGTTTTTATTTACTTATTTTTTAAATTTAAATATTTAAAAATGTAATAAAATAAGTAAAGTTAATAAATAAACGAAATAATAATAATACCCCACCGCCATATCTCTACGCGTTGACGTCGTGGTGGGGCTTGCGCGCCCCGATCTCTAGGCCTGTGCCGGAAGAGTTTACTTTGCCGGAACAGGTCTAAGTTGAGGAACCAGACCAAGAGGGATAAAGAAACCTGCAGGTCAGCATGTGGCGAGCTGTTGGGCAGTAGCGACCCCACGAACCTAATCCCTCGGTAGAAGTCTTGTTCCTCACCTCTGGCTTGCCTTTATTGGCCGGTTTGAGTGGAGATTCGCAAGAGCAAACGTGCTCGGAGGAAGGAAGTATTCCAGTAAGATGCTGGTAGGGATCTTGACCGTACTTCCTGGATTGTCCTGATTGCCGTGAAATACCTCTCCACACCTCATAAACACCTCAGGACATGTTGCCACTTGTCGCTACGTCACTATGTGCTAGAAGCCGTTTCCGGGGGCCCATTATTGAGTGTGCAAGTAACCCCCTGCTATTTTATCCGTGGATATATAAAACATTGATCAGGCAGGGGTCATAGTTCTTCCATAGTTCTTGGTAACCAGTCCACTTTAGCCACCCAAACCCATAGTCCAACTTTATATTTTTCCATATCCTGAAATAGTCCTACACCAACCGGGGGTTTTCCTTGGGTGCACTTGCATAGTGCATACAGGGATATTCGTCGGTTGGTGCCGCATTTCATTAAAATTTCGTAAGGGGCCTCTGAGAGTTGGCTTCGGCCCCCCGTACGCCTCCAAAGGACCGGGATCGCATGGTCCCGAGCTATGTAAAATAAAAAAAAAATAAAAAAAAAAACAATTTTCTATTGTTCTCTTATTATCACAAATACAGTAAAAAGCCAAGATAAAACTTAATATAGACTGATGATTGATGTAGATAACATTTAAAAATTAAAATAACCTAAACCAGACGTGACATTGGCAAAATACACAAACAATATTTAATTGACACTGGCAGCTCTTTTACGTGATTTAGACGTTCTATTCACATAGCCCTTAGAATGTTAACTTGCTTTTAGCAGCATTTTGACCTAAGTACTGTTAAAAGGTAAAGTCATATTTTCCCAGTTGCTTGCCTCTGGAAACATATAATGATGGAATTAATAACTGATATTCTTTTCAGGGTGACTACAACTTTAAAGTTAACTTTTCTGAGTTTTCATATAAATTCCTTGGAGATTCTTTCTTCTATGGAAACTATTTGTTCAAAGTAAATGCTTTGGCAAAAGAAGGGAATTTTATGTGTATCCAGTTTAATGCTATATTTTCTAAGAAAGTGTAATAAACATTACAACTAATGCACATTTACGGTTTCCTTTATTTGGGAGTAAAATTATTATGCAACTATTTTTTGTTATTTATTATTCCTCTCCTTGTCTCCATCTTACTGTTTTCCTCTTCCATTATTCCCTATCCACTGTCACGATAACAGTCACTCTGTTTCCTGTAATGCTCCGCTCACACAATTCATCAATCTTTTTTTAGTCCCCATGCATAAACATTATATGCATTCTCACTTAAGTTTCATCCCGCTTCATGAGATGCCATACAAATACTTAAAGCTGTTCTAAAATTATTATCTCGTGAAATAATAAAACGAATTGGATAAATTGGGCCGTAGTTCAACTAAACTTGCTTCAAGCAGTCGGTTGATGGGTGACCATTATGACCAAGTGACTGAAAGAATGCCCAAATTGATATAGTACAAAAACGGCATTCCATAGAAACTTTCAAGCCCTTGTTTTTCGAAATGAATGAACCGATTTTATTGAAACTTCATACGCATAAGCAGGATACAAAGATCTAAAAAGTTAGTAAAGACCATTTTTGAAATCCATCAGAAACCCATTAGACTACTCAGCGCCACCATAATTTAGTAATCACATAATTCCACTGATTAAATTGGCATCATTAATAGTAAATTCAGTATCTTCATTAGATTCATATTTATTTTCAATTTCAGGTCATGTAACATTTCAAACTTTTACTATTGTGTTCATTATTTTCGTATTAAGCTCCACAGCAAACGCTATCGTGATGTCAATTTTGAATTTCTTTATATTGATGACATTATCACAATATGTGGATTCAATGCAGTTTTTAATGGCGGGACCAAAAAATTCAGATACTTACGTAAGTACAAAAGAGTGTTTTATTAAAATTATTCCAACTTTATGAAGTGTGAACTGGACTACCGTAAAAATAAAAAGGTTAATCTAATAGTCATGACTATTAGGTTAGATTCTACGTACCTAACCCAAGGAGTTTAAAGTGTTTAAAAAGCATTCAGCAGGAATTTGTGATGTAGAATAAGTTCAGTTAAACATAGGTACCAAAACAGGGCGAATTTTACCAATGGACTGAACGCGATCAGTGCACATAAGTTGCGTTCAAGAGCAGTCAGTGTTATCATGTTTTGGAATTCCGCCTTTTAACTGTCTGACGTCACTGGAGGTTCTGAGATTTCCAGATGGTGAATGGTTTATTATTGATTTGACTCGAGAATAATGGTTTATTACTGAAGTTCATCACCACCATCATTATTATCATCATCATCAAAAGCCCAACTTCACTCAGGCTTTTTATGCTAGTACCTGTCTGCATGCTCCTGCATCAGTTTCATTCAGGTTTCATAGGACAATAATCGTCATCATCATCTATTGCCTTACAGCCGAGTGTGGGCCTTAGCCTGGTCTTCCATTGTAACCAATTTCAGGTTTTTGAAATGAAAACTTCTTAAGTCGCATTTTGCGCTCTTTCTGAAAAATCAACGAAACTGAACCGTCACGCTCGAGTCCGTAACGCTGAATCGGCAATTCTACAATTTTTCACTCCAGCTGTTCTTAAATCTATTAGATAATAATAAAATATCATTATAATATAATATTATTTATTTTTATATTATTTTATACTAGCTGGGTCCCGCGGTTTCACCCGCGTAAATGTCGATCCCGTGAGAATATCAGGATAAGAGGAGGAGGATTGTCTATATGTTAATCCAGGGTGTCAGCTACCTCCATACAATTTTTTATTCAAAATTGGTCCATCCGTTTGAGTGTGAAGAAGTAACAAACATAAACACACCCCCACACACACTCACAAACTTTCGCCTTTATAATATTAATGTGATATAATATTTTCCCGTGCCGCGCGGGAAAAGAGTTCCTGGAAGGATTTGGGTAGGCCTTTGCCCAGCAGTGGGACAGGATGGGTTAAAAAAAAATTACAAGTTATATCATAATTTTGTATAATCAGCTAGGTGTTGCATGGCTACCAGGCCACGCAACACCTAGCTGATTTGTTAATAGCATAAGCCAAGTGTACCTACAGACAGATGGTACTATTCAATATTAACATTGTTATCGGAATAAATAAATTATTATGAATTAAATTAAAATAATATCGTCGGCAAATCTTGCCTAATAGCCTTGACTGGAATAACATTAGGTCCATCCATCTGTCTAGCCTTTTCCCAACTATGTTGGGGGTCAGCTTCTAGTCTCACCGGATGCAGCTCAATACCAGTATGTTACATGAAGTGACTGCCTATCTGACCACCACAACCCAGTAACTGGGTTATACGATACCTCTCGGTGAGACTGGTTGTCAGACTTTCGGTCTACTGACGACCCATAACGACTGCCAAAGATCCACAAATGACAGCCGGGACCAACGGCTTAACATGCTTTCAAAAGCACGGAGGGGTCTTGAATAGTCTTGATATATAAAGATAATCACCCATCCCTAGACAAACCGTGGCAAGCGTAGCTTAACCTGATCGATCGACCCGTGCGACTGTTATTACTTCGCCACAAGTCCCCCCTGATTACATTAGGTCCATGATGGTTAATATGATTTTTTTTTCAGGGCCCTTACGTCGTTGATTTAAGATACTTCGGCACATGTTTACACCCAGAAAATTATTTAGCAAACACGAATATTGCAATATCATGTGAACAAAATAAATATAAGGCAACTATCAACGTCACGCTCCCTCAAGCCGTCCGGATTAATGAAGTTTGTATATTATTTTTCATAATCAGCCTATAATGTTCCCACTGCTGGGACACAGGCCTCCTCTGGGTGAGAGGGAGTGGGTTGTTATCCACCACGCGGGCCCAGTGCAGGTTGGCAGATGTCACATGTCTTCGAATATTTGGTTTTAGGACATGCAGGTTTCGTCACGATGTGGAAAACATCGTGAGGAAACCTTCACCGTTTTGAGAGCAGTGGTGATTAAATAATTTACACAAGGTAAAGCGCCTGTCTGGGTTTGAACCTACGACCTAAAACTCGCAAGTCGCGGCCATTACCTACCACTTGACCATCACTGCTCTATTGCTGTATATTATTTTTGCTTTATTATTATTCTTCTTCACCCACGTGGAGGTCGGAACCTAGTCCACGGGGTCGTACTACCAGGATTTAAAGTATTGTGTCCAGGACATGGTCTAGGTACCTGAGGGCCAAAATCGAAAGTCGTTGAAGGCGGGAAAAGGTAACAGACAACGAGAGTTCTTTCGCATTTATTATATTATAGTATAGTATGGATGTATTGACAGAGGACAGAGTAAAGAGTGTTGGGATTTATGAAAAGTCAGGTGCATATACTCGTAACTGGATGTATGAATGTGAACGAAGCACAAGTAGTACGTAAGGATGATAGCACGTGGCGTTTTTGTTTCCGCCTACTTATGAAAAGGCGCGACTTTGCAACATAACCTTTTGATTACAGATAAAACTCGCCATTCATACTATGAAGAACGATCATAAGACTCTCTTATGGGACTTCACGATAGAGAAACCGTGTTTAAACCGCCTCGTGTCAGGGTTGCTCAAATCACACATAGATACTCGTACTTGTGTCCTAAAAAAGGTAAATATCTTGAGTAATGGTGTGTGTCTGTTCTCTTTCTTTCAATATAATAATTAATTTAGGAAGTGAATAGGCTACGAATTCTGCGCTATTTTTACTGTGTTTCAAAATAATATAATTATGTTTTTGGGGTCTTCATTTCTATCTAAGTTTACGACTGCCATATTATATTTTTTGGTCTCCTAGTCACATCAACATGTAATTTCTATCGAACGTGATACCTGGTTCAATTTACTGGTTGGGCAAAGCGTTATATTAATTTCCTTTAAAGATAGGGATTGGATATATACCTACAGTGTGACAGAGACATGGACGCGAAAACTGTAACCGTAAATTTAGCAAATCATTCTTGACCCTATAGCGTAGAAATTTTACGTCGAAACGACTGTTTGATGCAAAAGTGCAATACCTCCGCGGTCAAAATGTACAGTCAGTTATAGCAATTAGCTGACCCACCCACCTTTGCATAAATGGTTGAGATTTTTTAGAATATAAATCGATAGAATTTTATAGTTCTCTTATATTTTATTTATTTGAGCAAAGTAAATAAAATATAAAAGAATTATAAAATTCTATCATTGTAATATTCTAAAATTATATCTAACGAATCGTATTCTAAAAAATCTCAAATATTTATGCAAATGTCAGCTAATTGCTATAACTGACTGTACAAAATTTATAGAACAGCAAATTTATTTATTAATAAATAACGTAATTTTAATTTCGACACAGATGGGTTCAGAATCATGTACTGAAGATACCTTACCTTACCTTATCCATTCGGGGAATAGAGTCGTGATGCCATATTACCTTTATTTAATTTTGGTTTCAGGGTACCCACAGATTCACCTTTAATTTTACGGACACAGTTTACCAGTTTTATGGACCTTCGTTTTTCTACGGAGAATATCTCACTAAGATCACGATGGTTTCAATTAGAAAACAAAACATACTTTGTCTTACAGTTGATGAACTTATTAATAAAAAACGGTTAGCCACCACGTCAGGCAAATGTGCCTGAAATGTTTTAGCTTCAAACATTTTGACCCGACAGTGTATGTGATAATAAAACGGAAATTATAAGTTGATATCACCAAATTAATGTATTATTTTAGACTGACATGCAACTGCAGTAAAACGTTTTTGTTCAATATTTATCAGTATAAAATTCATGTAAGCCAACTTCGTTGTTTCATTAAGGAAAAGAAAATTACGAATAACAATTTTCATAATCCTGTTTTGCTATTTCCAGTTCTTCAGAAATTGCAATGTAAGTCTTAATTGTAAACTTGGAAACATGCGCTAAAGATATTTTTAATACAGTTGCTCAAAACGTGGTGTATTGCAGGGACGTATAACGTTCGGGATGTGGGCTATTACATACCTACTAGTGCTTTTTTTTTACCTTTCCCGAACTCGTGCGTCTCTTTCCCTACTGTCAAAATAATGTCTATTAAAAAGAAAAACCAACTGTTGAGACGGCTCACGCTCCACTCAACATCGCCGCGCGCCAGCGGCAGTGAACTAGGGGTGCGGGGACAGCGGGGAGTCAGCCGGCCGACGACGGCCGAGCGCGGGGCCCGCGCCACACCGCCACGACACAGTCAGCTGTTGATCTCCTATATACACGGCTGCGCTTGCGTGTCTTAATTTTCATACTCATAATCTTGTTTACATATTTCTTTGACCGACCGTTGTATTTTATATCTTTATCCTATTTCATTATACTTGTTAATACAGTCCGCTATCATTCATTTTGCTCCACCACGACCTATCGTCGCGTGCACAACCATGAAGTTTTTACTAAAGAGTTTTTGTGATTCATACAAATACGTATATTTCTAAAAAGAAGCTACTAATTTATTTCAATATCAGATTTAATGATTTAATTGAATGAGTTAGGTTAGGTTTCATTTCATTTCATCTCATTAAATTTCATTTTCATTTCATATCAATAAAAAAAATATACTGAAGACTAAGCTGTATGGATAGTTCCGTTTGCCTACCAAAATGGGTGAAGAAAAAAAAACTCTGCTTAAATTCTACGCTTGGCGCCATTTTCCAGAAAAAATGATTAGTTAGTTGAGTTTATTGTGTTTTTATTATTTTATTAAATTGCTTCATTTTTTCGCAACTGTATTAAAAATAGTCGTTCAGTACACCTGCGGAACCGTCATTGCAACATGTTCCGACTGTCAACCCTCGCCTTCGGCTGCGCCTCGGCTCGGGTAGACATTTGTCGGAACTCTTTGCAATGACAACCTTTCCGCACTTGTAATGAAATATACTATTCCTCGAACGGACTTTAGCGCGAATAGACATTTCTGCGAAAGACACATGCGCGAATTCACATGCGCGAAAGACTTCCGTGAAAGAGATTCCTTCATTACATCACGCTTGTTTTCTTTTAAATGTAATGAAGGAATCTCATTTTCGCAACTTGTTGGCCCAACTGTCCTTTCGCGCGAGTGGATTCGCGCCAGTGTCTTCAAACGCATTTCTGGATCATACTGCGTTTAAGAAACTAGATGACAGATGTCTCGCAGACTTTACTACCAACATTACACGTGTAACTATTTGCCTGGTAGATCCATTAGATAATACAATAACATAGGTTTTCATCAGAAACTCATTAGACTCCTCACAATCACCGTAATCAGATAATCACATAATTTCATCCTTTGTTATTTTGCCATCATTAAGGTGTATCCACACATATCAGGGCTGTGGGCCCGGGCCGTGGCGCACACACACAGGCACTCAGGCCAAGCCCAGGTGATTCTCAATGCATGGATTCGCAATGGATTTTCAACGCACTGCTTAGCGCCTAGATTTGAAAATCCAATAGTGTGTTTTTTGACGCGCTGGGATGTGCTCTCTGTTGGATTTTTAATACTCGACCCAATACCGAGGGTTAAAAATCCAGTGCGCGATAAAATCGTGCCGCGATATTTTAACGTCCGTGCGAACGTGGGCTGAAACTCCGTCGCAGGACCGAGCACGAACGTGTGTGAACGAATTCATATAAAATGTAGGTACTCCGATATTTTTTATGAGACCCTGACTGAGCAAGGTCCGTTCATGTCCAGGGCACGATATTGATTTATTAGTCTTGTGTGGATAGACCTTTATTAGTCCTCATTATAATTATATATTTTGTTTTTAATGTCAGCTTAGGTAAAATTTTTAAAATTATTGTGTTCATTATATTCGTATTTCGTCTGCACAGCAAACGCTACCGTGATGTTTATTTTGAATTTCTTTATAATAATTACATCAATACAATATGTACATTCAATGCAGTTTATAATGGCTGGACCTAAACATTCTGATACTTACGTAAGTATGAAAGAGGTGGTTTTACTAGTGTTTTATTTATTTTTACAACATTCAGCTGGGGTAAAAGAAAATACCGTAAAAAAAAATTGATAGTCATGCTTATAAATTAGATTCTCATTCAGAATAAGTTCAGCTAAACGTAATACCAAGACAAGGTGAATTTCACAAATGATCTGAACGGGATCAGTACTGTATCTCAACTGCGTTTAGGAGGCTGCAGTTAGTAGAATGTTGATTTCGATCGCCTTCATATTGTATGACATCACTGGAGTGAAGTTTGGAGAAAGCAATTATTAATAAATGATTTACTAGGTACTGAAGTTCTACAGCCCGGCTGCACTCTCTGCTAGGCCTTTCTAAGGTAGTGGCTGTCTACTTTCTCCAGCATGAGTTTTATTGAGGTTTCATCGGACAATTAACTGCCGTCATAAAGAAAAAGGGCACAACTAAATTTTTTTCCAAAATTGAATAAAAAACTTGTGCGCCTTTTTTTTCAGATTCCAAATATGTATATAACTAAATTTTGGACAAAATGTTAGTTGTGCCCTTTTTCTTTAAGACGGCAGAATAATAATCATGGTCATCTAAGAATAAACTATCGGAGGGGTAATATTCTCGTAATTTTAAGAACGTTCAGAGTCTGAGCTCAGTCTCAATCTGCCAAAAAAACCTCTAATTTTCCTAAATTTTTGACATTGATTGTCGGTGAGATGAGATTGCGACTAGATTTTATACGTTATTAATTATGGTAATTGGCCTTCATAATAATATCGCCGGCAAATCTTGTCTAACAGCCTTGAATGGAAAAATCTTGTCTAACAGCCTTGAATGGAATTACGTGATGGTTGATATGGATTTGTTTTTTTTTTCAGGGCGCATACGTCATCGGTTTCAAATACTTTGGCGTATGTTCACACTCAGAAAACTATTTATCAAACATAAGTGTAGCACTGGTGTGTGATCAAAGTGCATACATGGGATATATCAACGCCACGCTTAGTCAAGCTGTGCGGTTAATTGAAGTTTGTATATCCTTTATTTCATTATATACATAAAATTTTTATTTTTAAATATTAGAATATAAGAAATATAAAAACATTTAAAAATATAAGAAATAGTAGCCCACCGGTATCGGGAACAGGGTCCAAGGTACTGGCGGTCAGGGCTCCAGAGAGAGGAACCTCCTAACAATGCGGGCCGTGTTCCGAAGTACCGCTTTCTAAATCAAGTCCTTGATCCAGCTGCCCAACGAGAGCCTCCTATTTGTATATTATTATTACCATAATATTATTTTGCATTAGGTACTACTAGCTTTTACCCATGTCTTTGCGCGCGTGGAGGTCGGTAGCAGCACACTGCGCGAAAGACATTTCCGTTAAAGACATTTGTGGGAACCCACTTGCGCAAAAAGACATTTCTGCGAATGGACTTTTTCGCGAAAGGACACCTGCGCGAAATATACTTGCGTAAATCGACATTTGCGCGACAGGACACTTGCGCAAAATACACTTGCACGAATGGACATTTGCGTGAAAGAACCTGACCTTTTTGAAGAATGTCCCTTCAAGAAGTTCAGGTGCATAATTATGATTGGATGTATGAACGTGAACAAAGCAAAGGAGGTGTTCCCTTGTTTCGCAGACCGAAATTTCATAGAAATTCGTTTCGTAGAAGTTTCATATAATATTTGGTCCTTAAACTTTTATTTCGAATATTATTGTTTCAACGACTATTTACTTTAATGAAACATATTTCACAGAAACATAATTCAATTAATTTTATAATCATTTTATTTATTTTTTATTTAGCAAACTAATCGAACAGTAGAATTATTTTTAACGAATATGGTTTTTCGGTGTATTTTTCCATGGTATTTTATTTCAACGAAAATGTAAAAATAGATGTTATGCTAGACTCATTCCTAGAAACACACAAGTTGAACTTGAGAACTTAGGATGCAAGAGCGAACGAAGCGAGCTCGGGACTTGGAGCACCCCGACTCGGACAGGTAAGTATCCTTCGTGTTAGGTTCCTTTAAATCCTAGACAGAAATGGGGCCCCGTAAATCGGGGCTCCGTCGACTATGTCTAATGCCGGCCATCCACGATACTTCCTATCGTCCAATCGGCATGACGCTACCGATTGGATCAGTTAGAATTGACCGTGTGTGGGAGTGGATTGGCATAACAGTTATACTTGACGGCACAATCGAATTTCGATTCTTTTGGCTTGATCATTCCGATTGGATCATGCCGATTGGACCGGCCTATGTCCAGCAGTGGACGTCTTTCGGCTGAAATGATGATGATGATGATGATGATTGGACCGTGCATGGCGGTCTGCCGATCGTCAGTTCAATTTGATCAAGATTTGTCACCAGTGACGCCATGGCTTCAACTGAACGTCGCTGCCGATTGGACAGTTTAAACTGATCGTGTGTGGTGTATATAGACGAACTGCAGATTGGATCAAGCCTGCAGCGTCATGCCGATTGGACGATAGGAAGTATCGTGGATTTTGCGGGTAGTACAGTCGCCGTCAGATATATTGTAGCAGGCAAGGTGACCAAATACTTCTGAACAATTATAAATGTCAATAAGTTCCATACACTACAAGTTACCATTAATATCTGTACCTCTACCATGAGTTGTAATCGAAAACTTACTCGCTAGCGTAAAACTCGCTAGCGTATTAACGTCGATCGAATAGATTTCGATAATGCTTGCACCATGAGTTTCACGGAGTCTTACGCAGGCGCTAAGGTAAACTCGATAGATCGTGTCGTATGGAACGTCACTTCCTTAAGTTTTGTTTCTTTCTTTTTCAGTAATAAGGAGAGAGAACGGCATATATTATGCTCAAAATGTAGTGCTATCGCCTATGCTTAAAATGTTATGAAAGGCAATAATCCGACTAAATAGAATGGTTGGCGGTTAGTGAACTTTTTAAAGGATTTAGTGGTTTTTCAATTTTTATTCCTTATATGTCACTGTTGTGTCATCGAGTGTCGTTTTCATCAATTTGTAATTTTGTTGACATTGTGTGGTTTACGGCGTTATATGTATAATAAAATTCAGTGAAATAAGTTTACAAAAAGACAATAATACAATGAGGACCAGTGTGGCATATTTTTTAGAAACTGCACCAATCCTGTCGCTTCTGCGCTAAGAATCGCCGGTTCATTTATTTTGTCGCATGGAGCAAAAAGTTGTGTGATCCAATCTTCCAAAGAAAGATACCTATTGCTCCGGGTCTGGGTGTTTGTGCATGTGAGATTTGTGTTTGTAAATGCACCCACGATACAGGGGAAATTCTAGTGTCCAATGTTTAAAGAAAAAATCGTGTATTTAGTAGGTACTAAGTATGTGTTTTTGTGTTCCTTATTTTGTTAAATATGCTGTATGTTTCCCATATACTAATACAATAAATGAAAAGGTTGTATAAGTAAAATGTCTTTTTATTTAAATTTAAGTTAATATTCATCACAGAAAGCCTCCTAGGTAGCTGCGGATGCCCCGCCCATTGGTAAGCTAGAATTTCATTTTCCTGTATTTTATTCACGTTGTTTACGTCGTTGGTCTTGAAATTCAGCGGCCGCCTACATATTCCATGCTAAATAAGCTCTTCCAGACATTATTTTGAATAAAAATACTCAAAAACGTATATAATTTCAATGTAAACATGTTTCACACGTCAAAATGCTAGTGAGTAACGTAACTACTATCGTAAGCGTATTTTTCGATAGCGTCTGTCAAATTATTGACTCATGGTGCCGTTTTGTATGGCGACAGCTGAAAAACGTTAGTGACTATCGAATAGATTACGTTAGGTTTCTTACCTATCGAAATCTATAGTACTCGTGGTACGAATTTTAATTCTTTCTGTGACCGCTAGGGGCGCTGTACAATATTTCATACATATTATTTACGGAGACGCTAGCGAGTTTTGGCAGTGCAAACTCATGGTAGAGCTACTGAACACTCATTAATATCTTATTAAAGACAATTAGTTAACTTTATATACAACCTCATTGTATAATTTAAGAATGCCGTGCATAATATGACGTTACTTTTGTGAGAATAACAAGATTGATTTCTTGCTTGACTAGAATTTACAGAGATCATTGTATCCGATACAAATGATTTTCTATACAGTTTTTATTCCCTTTTCATCGTATTTATACCACAGATACCTAAGGTAAGCTTAGTGTTTGTCTGCGTAGATACCATTACACATGACGTTGTGTTCAGATATTTTTGGTTAGTTGTGTGTATAGAAATTATTGATAAGCATCTGCTCAGATAATAATGAGTGTTCAGATATTAATGGTAACTTGTAGTGTATGGAACTTATTGACATTTATAATCGTTCAGAAGTATTTGGTCACCTTGCCTGCTACAATATATCTGACGGCGACTGTACTACCCGCAAAGGAAGTATGGAAGAATAGTAGCACGTGACTTTCCGTAGTTTCTGCCTACATGGGAAAAGGCGCGAATTTGAAACACAACCTTTGGTTACAGATGAATGTCGTCATACACAGTGTGAAGAACGATGTTAAGAATCTGTTATGGGACTTCACAATTGAGAAGCCGTGTTCAAAACGCATTTTTTCAGGGGTGCTCAAACCATTTATAGACAGTCGTAATTGTGTCCTAAAAAAGGTAAATATCTTGAGTTGATGTAAACCTGCGCTATACGGTATTTTAAAAGATAATCTTGTCTAAAGGTAAAGGACAATGCTCTTGGATGTATGGAATCCCGTACCATTTTGCGTCAAAGTCAAACTTTGTTTTTTATAGACTACACTTATCATATTAACTCCTACAAAAGTTATTTTTGTAAACAAAACCCGGGTTTCGGAGATTTAAAAAAAAAACAAAATAACCGAAAGACTAGGCACCTACTTTATTTTGTTTGACATGTCATACACGAACGGCAAAAATCGCACATCTATCTGCAGCAGTTTCGGACAATGTCTTCGCATATTGCGTTGAAATCTTAATTAACACAACATCCTTCTGGAGTAAATGCATTATAATCCTTCAATTATACACAGAAAAACAGAAACACCTATCAATTTCATGCAATTCGAAAGAAACGGAAAAAAATAATTGGCATTGACGTCCATATCCGGAATTGAATCAATTGAGTGCATTATCAAAATATTTTCTTTTTATTACGATTTCGTGATCCCGGTTAGACTTTATTGAAAAAATCGACCATTTTAAATGATAAATTGGTTAAATTTTTTTAAGTATAAATAAAACTATCTCCATTCAATGTTATATTGATCATATCATTTGAAACGGAACGTCATGTAAAGGGAATAAAACAATATCAACACTTTTTGACGTGACAACGTCTTAAATTAGGTTGCGGCTGGGAGTCACTTATGAAAAAGTGTAACGCTCGGTAACGTTACGTTCTTATTTTCATTTAATTCCTTGTTCCTATTGTGCAATTTAATTATATTCATATCAATAAATATTCTACCGAGAAAAAGACGTTGTCACGTAAAATCTTCGCCCGTAAAACCGACTTTACAGGCAACCATTTTTTACTTTAATTTAAAATCCCTGTTCAAAAATCAAATCCCCAACGCGTAATGTCGTAAAAAAATATGAAAATAATTACCATAATATTTTGATCTTTACGCATGAGACTTTTTGGTACCACAATCGGTCATTCTCCTTTACAACTGCCTCTAGAAAGTCTTTCCTAGTGCTTCTATAAGCTCTTCTTTTCTCCTTGAATAAAGATTACACCTTTGTAAACACCATGTTTCTGGCAAATAAATATTCTATTCTATTGGGTGGTCTGAACAGAGTGAGGTGGAAGGAGAGTACGGAGGCCTTTGCCCAGCAGTGGGACATTAATCCTAACTAATATTTTATAAGCGAAAGTAAGTTTGTTTGTTTGTTACCTTTCACGCTTAAACCACTGAACCGATCATCCTGAAATTTTGCATATACGTTGTCAGGTGTACAGAAACGGACATAGGGTACCTTTTATTCCGAAAAAAAGTGCTGGTCCCGACGAAAACAACAATAACGTTATGATGATAATAGATGGCGCCACGTGTCGTTCGAACGGGATGGATGGACACTTATGCGGGTGAAACTGCGGGGCGCTGCTAGTGACTAATAAAAAACAAAAATAAATAAATAAAGTGCTTCTATTGGGTGTGAGACTGGATTCAAAGTGTTACTGTGGTTTACCATTTATTTGTAAATTCCTCCTTTACATGGGTGAGACTTAAACACAACTGGTGACATGTGGGTATAATATGGTGTATATTATTAAGGCTACGCCGACCGCCTAGTGGCGCCCTCATCGTTTGTTTGCTTATTTCTATTATTTTAGAATGAAAATGCAGAAAATAAGCACGTTAAGTTGTTGCCCCACAAGATTATACGTTAATATTATCTATTATAAACGGTAGTTTCACATTGTTTAGTTTGATTGTGATAAAGAAATAACCAAACAAACGATGAGGGCGCCACTGCGCGGTCGGCGTTTGGTCGGGGCCCCTTCTATTAACTTAATTAAGTTTTTGTTTTTCCTTTTGGTTTCAGGGTACCATAAGAATCGCCTTAAATTTTTCAGAAGCAGTTTACCTGTTTTTTGGAAATTCGTTTTTTTACGGAGAATATCGTGCTAAGTTCACGATAAGACAAGTCATATACTGTGTTACCGCTGATGAAATTATTTTGAAAAAACCATTTTCTCATAGACCAGGCACATGTGCTGGAAGCTAGTTTGGGTTTGACCTTCAACATTTTTGGCCCTATAGTGTGTGTTAATAAAAAATCGTAAATTTTAAGTAGGTATAATTAGGTAAAATTAACGTAAACTGACTTCAGTAAAAAAGAATTATACCTATTTAATTAAGTATTGTTTTGTTAGATATAAAATAATATATACGTTAATAACAACTAATATCTAATTAATTAATAAAAATAATAAAATTATGTCATAGCACAACTAAAAACTAATAACAAAGTAAAATATAATACCCAAAAGTATTTGTTCAATATTTTAGTATTAAATTAATGTATCTAAACCAGTTTTGCTATTTCAATTTAGTACTTAAAAAAGAAAATTACGAATAACAGTTTTCGCAACCCTTCTTTTTCCAATTCCAATTCTATTTTCGAAAAATTTCAATCTAAATCTGAAAATCACCTGCCTTTGTCATAATTTGTTTGAGATGATGTTTGTTCCACACCGAATCTGAAGATATGAAAACCTGAGGTATTTTAAAACTGATTAAAGCTATTTTTGTTTGTGTTACTTTACTAAACCATTAAAAAACGTTTCTAAAAACATTTCTGATTGGAACATAGTATTGTCTCATGCTAATTTGCACCTAATTGACAGACCATTACAATGTAGTAGTGTTTATATGAAAACCCGATACGCTACTAAATTATTAAGCAATCCGTCAGTAGTTAATTGGGACAGGGATGTTCCTAAATAATTAGGAAATGTGGAGTAAATCAGAAGCAGGAAAATTAGGTTAAATATTTTACTATTTGCATTATACGAGTGTGTTTATGTGTATTTTTAATGTTTGTTAATTCTCAAATTACACTCGGTGAAAATGATTGAGCACTTTACTGGTTATCTGTGTTAAAGGCGTGCTTGCAATAGTGCGAGTAAAGAAAGAAAGAAAAATGCCTTTTTTGGCATTACAGCAAAAAGACCTAAAACTATAAAAAACAGATAACAATGATTATAATGCCAAAAGGGCCTCAGCTCAGATGACAACACAAGGTTTTCCAACATACGCTGATTTTCAGCTGCAACCCACAAGTGCAAGAATAATTCACACCTAAATAGGTGTATTTCCGTTTTAATCATTAAAAAAATAAAAACAGGTGATAATATAAAAAAAGCTCATACAAAATCAAATAAAATGTTGTGAAACACATGGTTTTTTGTTTATTTTAGTAATTAATGAATGAGGTCTTAATTCTGGGTCCAAAAACCAACTAAAGAATGGTCAATTTGGAAATATACGACTTTAAATTAAGATTATTTTAATTACACACGAAAATTACTAGATATTTTTCTATAATTATATTATTCAGGTTTGGCAATTTTATAAATAAAATAACTTTATTTCAGACCTTGATCCATTTATGATGTTAGTAATACACACTACTTATAAGCTATGTTAGTAACAAACGAAAAAAAAAAAAAGATTAATTCATATATAGATTAATTCGTATACCCAATGCGCCATAATGGTGCAGCACGGCTTATCACTAATGACCTTCAGAATGTCATTACCGGTCCCACGCACTATACGTTACATAAACAAAAAATAAATAAACCTTTATTTTTTACCAAACATTTGTACAACATAAATGTATATGTCATCATAAGCCTGCCAAACTGCGTGACGGTTTGTCGGCAAGATAAGATCTGCCTAATCTCCTAATTTTTTATACCTACTTAAAATACGATCGCTTTTCATCGTGTATTTCATTAAATTTTTGCATACTATAATAGGTACCCCACCAACAGAATCATAAAAATATTCTGAATGCGTAAGTATTCAAGATTGACCACGACACGTCCCTTTAGAATTAACCTTACAGAAAAAAGTCACTATATCTCGCGAATTCCTCAGTGATCAAAATTGTGTTCGTTACGTTACTCTTAATAATTAGTTAGAAAAATTAAGCTCCAAATAACTGCAAGATTTGGCGTCAAATCAGAATGAGGGCTAAAAAAGTTGTATACATCCAAACTGGCCACCCTGTTCGCTCAGTTCTTAAACATTTAAATCTAAATCAAAATATTTTACTTCACATAAACCTACATGGGAAACGTCAGAAGCTAGGTCCTCCGTCCCAATAATTCCTAGTGGAGAAATTCCTAGTGTGGGGCAACGTTTTTATAAAAAAAAAAGAAAAAAAAAGAGAATTGGTCGTTTTCTATGGAGAACAGCCGGCAAGAAACTCCACGGTTACTATGTTTTCAAATTATAGTGTTAATAGGTATGTGAGAACAGTGTAGACCTGTCAACAAATACCAGGTACTTAATAAACATAGAAAATGGTCTACAAGTCTGTAGTCTACAAGATTCTCACATTCACAAAATATGAAATAATCTGCCAAAAAGATAAATACATATACATAATCAGCCTATAATGTTCCCACTGTTGGGACACGGGCCTCCTCTCTGTGAGAGGGAGTGGGCCGTAATCCACCACGCGGGCCCAGTGCTAGTTGGTAGATGTCACATGTCTTCGAATTTTTGGTTCTAGGACATGCCGGTTTCCTCACGATGTTTTCCTTCACCGTTTTGAGAGCAGTGGTGATGATATAATTTACACAAAGTAAAGCGCCTGTCTGGGTTCGAACCTACGACCTACAACTCGTAAGTCGCGGCCGTCACCACTTGGCCACCAAAAGATAAATAAAATAACAAAAAACCAAGTGATTGAGGAAAAGCTGATGAAAATAAAGAATAAATACGCCATTTTAAACAACAAGCTATTTTTAAAACTCTTCACTAAACAAATCCTCATCACTTCTCGATTTCGATCACAAAAGCAGTCTGATTGCGTCACGGATTAGTCTCAGGTACAGCAGTGAATTAATTTGAAACGTGCCAATGATTTACTATCCCTGGTTTGGACGTAATTTAGTTATGGATGATGTGGCCGTGTAGTTTATCGTTGGCAATTAGCATTTATAGGGTTAAATCTAGTCACTTCTGAGCTTAGTTGCTTATTTAGTCTGTTTCTAGGTGTTTCTATTGCTTATGTGTTAACTTGAGCGATGAAATTATGCTCAATTTGGAGCAGGCAACCTTATCGGTGTCATTAGACCATAATAGGTACTGGAGGTGTTCAGAAAAGCCAATACTGGAATTAGAACGTGGAACGCACGTGTGTAATTTTTATTTTGTACATTTTATAATTTGTAGTTGTACTTGTTTTTTTTTCAATGTACGAGTAATGCTCTGATGGTTTTTAAATGAAAAACATTAAGTTGTAAAATACTCTAATTATTATTCTGGCGACCACTATTCAACAAGTGAAAAAGACAGTTACAGAACAACAGTGGAATTTAACAGAATTTAATGTAAACTATTTTTCAACAAATCCAAACTAGGCAAAGTAATTTGTAATAAATACCCCCTTTACCCTCTGTACAATTACTAGGCAGGTAAGTAAGTGTACATTGTGAAAATGTAATTAAGCTAAAATGTACCGTGGCTGAACACCAAAAGTTTGGTACCGCGTAACGCTAACCACGTGCCGTGGTACTTACGTAGTAGGGCCAAGTTTGGAGATATGGACACTGGAAGAGACATACCAGCATATCTGCATCCTCCGAAGGGAAGGCAGAGGTAGGAGGTAATATACCCACATTTCGTCAGCTATGCTGCTACACATAAGACGGGAAGAGCCTATTGCCATAAATCGGGCACTACTCCAGATTACGGGCTGCTACTAAAAAAATCCAAGTGGTATTGTGTTTTTGGTCGACCTGGGAATGGAACCGTTCAACAGTTGCGTTTGCAACCCAAGGTAGTCAATCAACCAGCAGCAAAGTATTATAGAAGTATGAGGAACAGGGTGTAAAGTTCACTCATACTCTATAGAAAAGGGATAATCCTCCGACCAGACGGGTGTTGTGTCTGGCGGGCAACAACCCGATGATTCATGTCGGGCCGTTGCTTGTATCTATGCTAGTTGCGCGGTAAACTCTGCTTGCGCGATGCAGGATTTTGCGTGACGTCAGTATGACGCGTTGTTCGCATGTGGCATTGTAGATACGACTACATCACTCACCCCCGGAGACCGGAGGTCGATAGTGGGCAGAGTCTTGTGTGGAGTTGAAGATACCGCTACAGTATCATAAATATGTATTAACGTCATAATTAACTATTTTCATAACGGGATAGAATTCGATTACTGTTATTTTTAGCCTGTATCATCGCACTGCTGGTAAAGGGCCTCTCTCCATGACTTCAAGTGCTTGCAATCCAGTGCTAATGTGGACCATTGGTCGTTTGTTTTGTCCAGCTCGTGTCGTCATATTCTACGGGTATATAATGCGATTAACTCAAAATTAATATTTTCCCATTTTTGACATCTTATGATTTGCTAAAGTATTATTTCATGGTAAACCCCCTTCCAAAATTATCAATACGTCATATTAAAAAAGCCTTCACGACAACATTCATTTCCAGCAATTCTACATCCAAAAACTGGTAGCAATGTGCGACGAAAGCACTTTGCTGAAAACAAATTACAGGGGTCCGTATAAAGGGTTCATCTATTTTTATTGTATACCTTAAGATACAAGTACGAGACCTTAGGCCGACGAGAATACGTAATGAAGGGGTACTGATTGCGAGAATATAATAATAATGGCGGAACGGCCCTCGCCAGCCGTGTCTATAAGGATTATTATAACGAAGTTCGTTAAAATAGATTGTTTCTGTGACGAGGAACTTTGAAGTTTTTTTTTAAAGGTGTCCGATTTTTTGGGCCAGTTATTGCGTATGTCGGAGCTAGATCAGCGTAATTCAGCATTATTAGGCCTTTCGAAGTGAGTTAAATGAAGGTAGGTATGTAATTATAACACCCCTCTGTTTCTGTCGAGGGTAAAAAAAAATTAACGAAGTCCGTTAAAATAGATCATTTCAGAGGTCCTTTGAAATCTTTTTGAGGTGTTTGATTTTTTTAGGCCAGTTCTTGCGTATTGCGTAGGACAGAACAGTGTACCTAACCTAGAATAATTAACTTTTCGTGTAGTGGTCCGATCGTAGAAATGGTCATATCGTGATCTGTCTGGCCATTTCATGATTTAATATAACCGATATCACGATGCGCCTAATCGAAAGATCGGATCGATGAAAGCAACCTATTTATCAATATTCTCAACTGACTGGGCACATCGCAAAGTAGTTTCATTTCACGCCGCTAATGGCACCCCAAATGGGTTAGGTTAGGTTAGAACGTTGACCCCCACGCGCGAGCCGAGGGAGCAAAGCAAGCGGTGCCGCGGCAGCGGTCTACGAGCGGTACGTCCAAGTTGGTCGCAACTACTTGGCTAAATACACAACAACAACAACAATACAGGACACAACACAATACACAACAAATAAACACAAACACACAACAAACAATACAGGAGAACTTCCTAGTGTGGGGCAAAGTTTAAAAAAAAATAAAGTTTTGTTGGACCCTAAAATAGGAAATATTCGAGTAAAGGTCAAATAGGAATTATTACCCGATTGACCTTGACCCTTCCCGCTCTGGGTGGAGCGGGAGTGTCAGACTCTTACTGACTAAAACCCACCCGTGTTCCTTCCTTAGCCCTTTATGTTCCGGGCCAGCGGTAACCCTTTCGGACAATCCCGCTGAGCCGGAAGACTTCGGCCCTATTGGGGCCCTCCTCGATGCTGACGGTCGGACGCGAGAGGTCGCCGCCGCTGCCGATCGCCTCTATACGTACAGGGTTATGTTTTCTACTTGTATCTGGGGTCGATATGCCCAAGCATCGCTGGGTAAATCGTCGAGCGCTGAATGATATGGCGGATGTTAGGTGGTCAAATCATGAAATGACTGCGTTTCGTGAAACGGCAAGGCAGTTCACGATATGGCGATTTCTACGATCTAACGAAGACATATAAGTGTGAGGATTATTATAACAAAGTTCGTTAAAATTTATTGTTTCTTGGACCAGACACTTTGAAATCTATTTTCAGGTGTTCGATTTTTAAATTGTTGCGTAGACCAAGGACAGAATAACGTAACCTATCGTCGCCTATTTATGTAAGGAATAATTATATGTAATTAAGGTTAGTTGTAGTCAAATCGTGGTTTTTTCTAACATATTTTCTTCTTTGGATATTCTTTAGGTGTTCGTTTTTGACAAAGTAAGGTCTCTCTCAAAGGTCAAAATAAAATCTGGTTTTGGCTACGTGACTCTATCTCAGCCTAATTTACGCCGCTCAAAGAAAGTATTTAATTTTATTGCGGTTTACGCCAAACTCGACGCGTAATGAGTCAAACGAATAACAAAAGGAAAGTAATTTACGCTTGTTTGAAGATCAAGCTTTTAAGTACAGTGGAAATATTAAAGCAAGCTCCGTTTAACCAAAGGAAGTAGATTACCAAGTTGTTCAGAGGCATTAAGAAACAAAATATAGGTAGGTAAGTTACTAATACCATTTAAAAATGCTCGAATAATTCAATGTCTTACAGCGAATACAGATAAAGTTTTCAAATCTGTTAAGTATGTTTCCGAAGGAATCCAGAAATAATATCTTGAGCTTACGGCTTTGAAGTTGGCGGGAATCGAATTAGTGTGGACCGTAGAGTGATTGAAGTTACGTAAACAAAATATTAAGTATTTTCGATACGAAAGGTACGGAAATAATTCTTGCAGTGTGATCAATTTTGTAATGGTGTTTCCACATGTGCAGAGTTGATCCAGATGGCGATGTGTGCAACGACTAATCCAAACTCTATGTAGTCGATAGTATATTAGATAGTGTCATGAAATAATGTTACTTGTCGTGTAACAATGGATGAAATCTTCTTTAGGCGCGTTGGGCGGTTGGTTGAGATGGGAAAAAGCCATTGAACTCGCGACACTATTACCGTGACCGACACCGTGCGTGTTTTGTTTATAAGACGATTTAAAAAATACACACGTAAGGCCCGTAATCCACTCCACCCGCCAGGGTCACGGGTTGTTCGAAAGAGATACCGTGGCCCCTAGCACAGGCAAGTGAAGGAACACGGGTGGGTTTTAGTCAGTAAGAGTCTGACACTCCCTTCCGCTCCGCCCAGAGCGGGAGGCTCCCACCGAAGCGGAGAGGAGAGGAGATGTCTCATTTTTGTATAGAATTTCGTGCGAGCAAGCAGATAGAAAAATGAGACATCTCCTCTCCTCTCCGCTTTGGTGGATTACGGGCCTAATTGTTCAAGTTTTCTCTTCTGTCGGCACTCCCGGAGTACCACTGTTTTTTTTCCAGAAGTGTCCAAAGACTAGAAGGCGAGATGGGTTGACGAAATTGTTGTTTTTGCCATCGCGGGCAAAATCTGGATGTAGCTGGCACATCCAGACACCATCTGGCGTGGTGATTTTCACAAGAAAACAGAGACCTATGCGCAGTGGGTGAGGTTGGGCTGTAGAATATGGCTGTAACCGTATTTTAAAAGTTCATTGAATGACAGTACGGCTAGAGCCGTACAATTGGGTACTTTCTTTACGTCAAACACGGCTACCGCAGTGTAAAATTTATTTGCATGTAGTATAGACTTTATGCTTAAAGCGATAAGGCTGAGATCACGTTGATATACTGTAGAAAACAAGTGGTATATGTGCTCTCAATGTGTGCCATCATACCCACATGTAAACAGATTACATAATACGGTTGTATCCGTCTACCGCCCTAGGTAAACGATTTAGTTTTCCGTTATAGGTACTGTTGGTACGGTTGTGACAGTATTGTTATTTTGTGTGAAAAATTCTACTGTCTTTCCCCAGTATTGGACCGCGCCGGTATTAGCAGATAAACATAAAAAACCGGGCAAGAGCGAGTCGGACTCGCGCACCGAGGGTTCCGTACCATCATATTTTAAATTTTCATCGGCGAGCCCTATATTCATCAGAGAATTGTAACACTGTGCACTGCGGTGTAGAATATTGCAATTTTATGTCAGCGCCATCTCTTGACCGATAGTGGAACTAATGTAACTTTTGTTGATGATTTCTGAAAAAGTGTGCTATTTAGAAACTTCGTTTTATTTTTCCTGTAATCTTTACATAAACTTCTATCACGTACAATTATTTCAGATTTTTCTCTTTGCAACCTTCGGAGATAAGGGGGGGAAACGGTATTTTTTTTTAATTTTTCATCAAAATTTGAAAACTATGCGGCCTAAAAAAAAGAAAATATGTTTGAGAATATGCAAATTGCGCTCTTTCATATGATACCCCACATGTCCTAGTAGCCCCACTTCGAATTTTTCAGATATCCAGCTGTGACAGACAGACAGACTTAGTCTCACCATAAGGGTTCCGTTTTCACCATTTTGGTACGGAACCCTAAAAACAATTGAGAATGATGCTAAATTACCTAATTACTTTTGCCTTTTTTACCAAAACCTTCATCCATCGAACTGACCAATCAGGAAGGCAAAAAATATAGCAAAAACAAAAGAATGAGCACATAACAGAACAGCATTCCTTTGTTTATTACAGAAATTGTTATTACGAATTTCTCACCAACACAACAGTTTCTTTACACAAGCCTTTTCTCGCGATAAACCTAAAATATGCCAGGAATAATAACAACGCAACATGAAATAAATTCGCGCGTCTCATAGCCCCACAGTACCTCCGTATGGGGATTTTCTAATATTCGTATTGCTTTCCGCAGATCTTGGAAATTTGTCTCATTCCATTACGGATGAGGACTTACCTTACCGGATATTTGTTTTCGAAAGAATTTTGCATTTTATATTAATTCTTTCAATTCTTAGAAATCCATTTAGGAGATTGGTAATACTATTTTCTGTTTTACACTCGAATAAACATCGCAAAGTTTTATTGGGTTTTTCATCTGACATTTCTCAGTAACAGCCCGTAGTCTGGATTTGTGTACGGTTAAAGGTCATGCACACGTATCAAATCGGAAAGGAATTGGCACCGTATCGCCTTTCGCCTCACCGTCAAACAGGGGTCAACCTAACGTAAGCACGTAACCAAAGCGGATCAGAAGCTCCGATACGTCCATTCGGCTACGGCTAGGCGACGCCGCGCTTACGGTTCGCCGACCGCTGGTTGATTGTGCAGCAGGCAGGCCGGAGTGGTGAGAGGGGCAAGGGTGGACGAAGAGACGTAAGCTCGGGTACGGAGAGACGTAAGCGCGGGGATGACGAGCCGTAAGCGCGGGGACGACGAGCCGTAACACACCGCACCGTAAGTTTTTAAATATTTTCAAGTAATGTGTTAAATATTTTAAAGTAGATAATGTGTTGTGAGCGAGCTTGCTTCCTCCACTTTGTCACATAAACCTTCAAAGGTTTTTAGACAAGTGTAGATTGCTTGTAAAATTAGTTAGTGTAGTTGATTGTATTGAAAAATTAAGGAAAAAAAAAAAACCGCGGTTCGTGAGCTTGTTCCGAGGCGAGGCGATTACGTTACGATTCTGATTAGTGTGAGTTGTATTAAGGAGTTTCATACAAAGAATACTGAACGCCTCGAGTTGATACGGTGCCGATCCCTTTCCAGTTTGATACGTGTACCTTTACTTAAACATAAGTACTTTAGGTACACCTCTGCTCAACCTTTCGCGGAATACAGGCGTAATGTTATGTTAGACGTCGTCGGCACCCTAATTGCGTAACAAACTATCAATCGAAATCTGAATCATTTTGAAGCAAATTGCTTTAATCGATTGCTTCATAAGTACGAAAAATTTGTCTACTCAACACGAATGTGTAGCAATGAATCTTGTTGAACTGTCAAAATGAAACCGATTCCGAATGATAATGTGTTACGCAATTGCCCCGCAGGTTTTCCGTAAATTTGAAGGAACTTATGCGTAAAGTAATGATCGACTTAGGAAAATTACCAGAAGACATAACGTAGCGTCTTGAAATTGCATTCAATGATTCACTGTTTTGGAAACCGTTTTTCATTTAAACTGTAGGTACGTATAAGTGATTGAATTTTGCAATATTTATGGACAGCACCTAAATGTAAGGTACATAAATTGATTTGCGTTTCGCTTAATAAATAGTGAGATTTTGATAATAGATTACCTACTTTTCAAAAACGTGATTTTATTTTGCTGCAAAAACAATGACAAAGTATTTACGTGAAAATATTTTTTGATTATATAATATAGATTAATTATATACGTAGTATTTACGTAGTATTTACGTGACAATATTTTTTGATTATATAATATAGATTAATTATATACGTGAAAACTTCTTCGTTACTAAGAAATTCCTAATGGAAAACCCAATAACACTTTGTCCGACCCGGGAATCGAACCCAGGACCCCACGCTCAGCAGTCGCGCTTGCAACCACGAGACCAACGGGGCTAGTCTATCTAGGTATATCTGTGGTATGAACCACGTTGCAACCTTTTTAATAACCGCAATAATTTCCCTAAAGTCATTTCCTTAATTAAATGTAAATTTCCTTCAATTAGCTACCAATGTAACGAGCAACAAAGGGAACTGACAGAAGACCGCCAAGTGCTGTGGTAATTAAAATAGTAATCCTCTTACATCCTCTAAACGATGCCGCATAAATGGCATGTTGTTAAACTCTGCAGAAATTGTGGGAATAACGGTAATGGTTACAGTATGTTTTAAAATGTTTTTTTAAAATGTTTTAAAAGTCTTCTTGTCGCCTATCCCGCAGTGTGAAGACTAAGCTCTTCAACCAGTGTGTCCTGCCCGTCATGACATACGGTGCTGAAACGTGGACACTGACGGTCGGGCTGATCCACAGATTCAAGGTCGCTCAGCGCGCTATGGAGCGAGCTATGCTGGGAGTCACTTTGAAGGATAAAATCAGTAATGAAATTATCCGGAAAAAAACCGGAGTTACCGACACAGCTTACAGAGTAAGCAAACTGAAGTGGCAGTGGGCTGGCCATGTCTGTCGAAGGACCAACGGCCGGTGGAGCAGACGAGTCCTGGAGTGGAAACCATATATCAAGCGTAGTGTGGGACGCCCCCTAGCTAGATGGACGGACGACCTAAAGAAGGTGGCTGGGGTAGACTGGATGCGGTAGGCGGAGGACAGGGTGTTGTGGCGCAGTCTGGGAGAGGCTTATGCCCAGCAGTGAACTGCGATAGGCTGAGTTGATTGTATGAGTACAGAAGAGGAAAATAAAATTAAGAAACT
Source organism: Oligia latruncula (assembly GCA_948474745.1). Taxonomy (NCBI): domain Eukaryota; kingdom Metazoa; phylum Arthropoda; class Insecta; order Lepidoptera; family Noctuidae; genus Oligia; species Oligia latruncula. Next base: position 5,035,761 of record OX419696.1, read on the forward strand.
TAACTTATGACAAAAACACCAGCTATAGCATAGCATAATCAGCCTACACTGTTCCCACTACTGGGAAACAGGCCTCCTCTCAGTGAGAGCGAGTGGGCCGTAATAAACCACGCGGGCCCAGTGCGGGTTGGTAGATGTCACATGTCTTTGAATTTTTGGTTTTAGGACATACCGGTTACCTCACGATGTTTTCCTTCACCGTTTTTAGAGCAGTGGTGAATAAGTAATTTACACAAAGTAAAGTGCCTGTCTGGGCTCGAACCTACGACCTACAACTCGTTAATCGCGGCCATTTCCGTTCGGCCATCACTGCTCCAACTAAAAGGGTATAAGCCGGAAAAAAGATACAATAATGAAAAACAAAAAAAAATCAAAGACCCCACCTTTTTTAGGGTTTCGTACCCAAAGGGAGCTTATTACTAAGCCTCCTCTGTCCGTCTGTGTGTCTGTCTGTCACCAGGCTATATCTCATGAACCGTGATAGCTAGACAGTTGAAATTTTAACAGATGATGTATTTCTGTTGCCGCTTTATCAATAAATAATAATAAAAATAAAATAAATTTTAAAGGGGTATAAAAGAAACGTTTTTTTGGAGTTTTATGCCTTGTGGTGAGGAACCCTTCGTGTGCGAGTCCGACTCGCACTTGGCCGGTTTTTTTATGTACAAATAACATCAATATGACGGATGGTACGCCATCCGTCATATTGATGTTATTTGTATAATAAAATGTAGCCTACCTATGTCCCCCGGAACGAGTGGATGATACTTAAATACAAATATACATACACACATATATATACTGCTAAAAACATAACCCTTCCTTTTGGCTTCGCCGTAGTCGGGTAATATAATGGCTGAACAAGTTTAGGTAAATTTTTTCAATAGCACCTTTCACAAAGTTTATTTTTTTCCGAATGGAAACCCGTTCGTTATGTATGCAGATATGTAGAGCTTGCTAGTACCAAAAATCACATTTGAAACATTTCCAGGTGGTATGTGGTAAAGAATAAGTCAAAGTTTTCCCAGTTTGACTGGATTACTTAAGGGGTGCGGTGAAACATATACTTTTAGCCAATATAAAAGGCGTTGCGTTTAGGTCCTGTAGTCCCCTTAAATAAATCACACTACTTCTAGTAGGTACTCATTACCAAGAATTTATTTATTTATTTTTATTTATTAACACTTTATGCACAAGTAAAAGAAATACTGTACAAAGGCGGACTTAATGCCTGAGGCATTTTCTACCAGTCAACCTTAGAATGACACATGTATATTTTCCAACCCAATAATAAATCGCAAATACTTCCTCAAAACCCAATGGAGAAGAATAACGTAAATCAAATTGTATCTAATATTTTCATACAGTAAAATCCCTTAGGGGAAGGTTATCAATAACATACACCCAATAAGTTTCAGTTGAGATACTCCAGGAGGCGTGCGGAGTGTAAACAAACAACTTCACACCTCCTGATATATTATGTAAAAGTTTTTTTGGTACATACCAGTTAACTTTCTATTATATGAGCATGTTTGGAGATAAACCAGATGAGGAAACTGTTGATGTATTTAATTGCCTTTTTATCCATTCCATGTGTGGAGTGGAAGTTATGTTGCTAAATGTCTAGCCTTTTCCCAACTATGTTGCGACGTCGCCTTCTAGTCTATATAGTTGCTGCTGAAAACATCATCATCATAACATCCACAACCCAGTTACTGAGTAACACGACACCCTTAATAAGACTGGTTGTCAGACTGTTTTGGGCTTTTAACTACCCGTAACGACTGTTAAAGATCTGCAAATGACAGCCGAGCCGGACCCAACGGCTTGACATGCTCTGCGAAGCACGGAGGGTTCTCGATATGTAAAGACGTTGAGCTGTGGTGGCCCAGTGGTATCAGCCCCAGCGTACGGGTCATGGGTTCGGACCCAAGCAGGCGCTTTCGTGTGTATAAATAATTTCATCACCACTCCTCTAAAAACGGTGAAGAAAAACATCGTGAGGAAACTGGCATGTCCTGAAACCAAAAATTCGAAGACATGTGAATCTACCAACCCGCACTGAATCGCGTGGTGGATTACGGCCCACCTCTCGAAGAGAGCAGGCATGTGTCTCAACAGTGGGAACATTATAGGCCGATTATGTAATGGATGCTCACCTATCCACAAACCGACTTCGGTAAGCATAGTTTAACCTTCGAACGACCCATACGACTGTTGTGTGTTTAGCCAAAAGGAAATATTATATTATTATTGAGATGACTAGATAATTATTTAGCAACTCCGTCAAGAGCTTCATCGCAGTGTGACATAAAGAAGTGTGTGAGTGTGTGTGTAAACAGTTTTTCTTTCTTTCTTTCTAGCTTGGCGTAGCGAGTCGTAAGGCATCGTTCCGGAACGAGAGGGAGGCAGTCATCTCCTTCTGCGAAGCAGTCATGCTAGCGAAGGAGGTGGCGGGATGGATGAGGAAGAGAGCCTCCCGTCCCAGCCGCCGCGGGAAACGTTCCGGGCGTCGGGAGTCGCGTGTCGACTCCCGGCCACCGTAGGCGCGGGCCTGCGGACGGAGAGTAATGGGTAGCTCACCGTCCGATCAAGACCAGGCCCATGCTGGACGGCGCGTACGTGTTCCATGCGCGCCTCAAAGAGATATTAGCCTCATAGAATAGCCCCTTAGGGCCGAAGCCTGCCGGGTCAGCGGGATTGTCCGAAAGGATTACCGCTGGCCCGGAACATAAAGGGCTAAGGAAGGAACACGGGTGGGTTTTAGTCAGTAAGAGTCTGACACTCCCTTCCGCTCCACCCAGAGCGGGAGGGATCGTTTGATGATTACCCATCCGAAAAAAAAAGAAAAGGCACCGTACTGCGGCGCAGTCCTGTGTAGCGTGGCGTAATGAGTTGTTACTGGTAGTGCATCGTAGTGTATCCTAGCTTGGCGTAACTGGTCGTAGCTCGTCGTAACGCGGCGGAGCTTAGCGGAGTACTTCGTAGCCGCGTAGGTCGACCTAGGGCGGCGACGTAGCGTCGTATATTCTTGGAGCATCTCTAGCAAAACATATTAGGTAAATACTCTTGGTTTCTGATAATGTAAGGTCTACATTTCCTTGTTTAAATATTAGCCACCATTTCAAGAAGAGTTTGCCTGTTTTGTCTTTCTAGAATAATTATATTCTACCCTGCGTTAAAAATCCACCGACGCCGATATTAAACCATTAATAAAATTTTCAATTTCAAAACCGAGACATTTGAAGACCCTTTATTAAATCTGTCAGAGGGTTGTCAGTTCATAACAAAACTAATTTAAAGTGACACCCAATCGGTTTTAACAAATAGATGTACTTACTCGTTGGGTCTTTCAAAGAATTTATAACATCCATTAGCTTGGTTTTCAGTAGATAGACCATTCTTAGGACTTCTACGAGACTTTGAAAACTTATCTTAAAAGTTTGTTTATAACATCTCGGTTTGTAAAGGATTGGTGGGAATTTATCTCGATCTTTGAAAATTTGGTTTGGGTTTTTTCTTAAGATTTTCTTGATAACTCGGGCCAAAACGTCTTAAGAAAAACATCTAAAAGTTATTAGAAAATAGCTCTTCAATTCTTTCTGTAGGGCTCAGAAAGGCTATACTTAGAGTCTTCCGCAATGACACAAAGACACAAAAAAACACGTGCGGTCGGACCCCTGTCTGGAACGAAGTTCCTTACGCAATATTTGCTCGCACAGTCGTATCAATAGATAGACAGAGAATGAGAAAGTGTGAATTGAATACGCGTTTTTAATACAGAGCCATCTCGTATACGTTTTAGAAGATCGTATAAAGTCGTCACCGTTTTGATCTCGCTACCGGCTTTAGCAGCTTTGAAAACCATGAAACCGACACCCATGAATTTTTTTTTGATAATTTTCGCAGTCGGCATCTTGGATTTTTATTTTGACCTCACTGTTGGCTTCAGCACCCTCAACAACCATGAAAACTATATCTCTCTCTGTCTCCTTCTATTACATTATAATAGAGACAGAAAATCGCAAAGAGAGGGCATAACGTTTTTTTGTTAAGTGAGGATTTCTACCAGTTTACTCCGACCGCAAGCCGCGATAAAGAACTTTGTTCTACAAACTAAAAGAACGGAAAATAAACACAAGACTCAGAAGAATCCAACCCAATCCAAGATTTGCGAAAACTGTCCGTATTCCGTAAGCTTTCCGGTTAATTGTACTGGTTAGCGTTGTAGCGTTAATTTGAAACAGTGCCAAGTTAACAGTGAAACATTAAGCAATTAGGTCTGTGACTTCTTAGTTTAATTTTGCTATTTTGAAATCGAGGAATACCTGAGTTTTCATATTGGCTTCATATAGGCTATTAAGCAGTGGTGGCCTTGTCATAGCGGCCCCGACTTACGAGTTGTAGGTCGTGGGTTCGAACCCAGACATGCGGTTTACTTTATGTAAATAATTTCATCTCCACTGCTCTCAAAACGGTGAAGGAAAACATCGTGAGGAAACCGGCATATCCCAGAACCAAAAATTCGAAGACATGTGACATCTACCACCCGCACTGGGCCCGCGTGGTGGATTACACAGAGAGAAGGGCTGTGTCCTAGCAGTAGGAAAATAATTTTTCAATCTCCTGCCATGATTTGTCAACTACATTTTGGTTTACTGGCAGAGGATGCTGATAGCATAAAGACCGAATGTGACAAATACTTTTTCGTTGCATAAAGATTCAACTACCCTCTTACTAATAAACGTTGTATAGCGTCTGTATAGTTACACAACGCTTTGTCTTCTTCTTCCGAAAGTCAAAGAAGAAGACTGAAAGAGACAAATCGGTGTGAAACTATATTCATCTGATATAATACGTTTATTAGTAAGGGGTTTAAAGTATAATAAAAATAATAAGTTTTATTGTTTCCACAAGTGTTACAATATTTAGGTATGACACTGGATCCCGCACTAGGATTTTTTAAGATGTGACACTTTTGTCCGAATTTTAGAGCACAATTAAATACAGTTAAAGCACACCCTCAATATTCTAAAGATACTAAATATTTCAATTAGATACACGACTATTACTATAGATACTTTATACACGACGGAGTACATCACGGTCGAAAGGATTATTCCGGCCCGATCAACTGTGCTCAAACCTAAACATTGTTCAACAATTGAGATAGATTCGATTAATTAATCTGAAGTTATAAGCAGATAGCGGAATGATGTAATTGATGGGAAAAGAAATATCCTACCAGCTTTCGATGGATTTTGTATATTCATTTGAAAAATATTATCGTAAACTAAGGCTCAAATCACACCAAAAGAGCGTCGAAGCGGAGCGCAGTTTCAGTGTCATATGAATTTTAACTTTATTTTCATTACTATAATACTTATTATCGCAACCAGTCGGTAGAGAAGGCAATAGGCTATTTGACAATGTAAAAAATAAGGTCATAATTATTGACACTCGTATAGATTATCGCTTTTAAAATCGATTTGCATTAATTTTACAACAAAACAATGTATTATTTATAAAAAAAATCCCGAAAAAACTTCATTTTTTTAAATCTGGCGCCACGTAATCGAAAACGGTCTGGATTGGCTGAACTTAAGATGACGTCATGATTTAGTAAATTTCTGTCTATCGTTGACAGAACAGATGACTTTTGTCTAGTATCTCGACCGTTTCAACGTTTGTTTACGTGAATCGTGACGTCACGACGCCATATTGTTAAAGATAGCGTTTTGGCGGCTTATTTAAACAGTACATTATTATTTACTATTTTTTAAAAGAAATACATTATGCAATTAGGTTTTTGTGGGCTCGTTAGACACCATTAAATAATCTGAGATGTTCATCAGAAACCAGTCAAATAGCCTATTCGCCGGAATTCCAGCGGCGCCGCTGGCATCCGCGCGACTCGTTCGAGTTTCTCTTGCGATAGTAAGTATTATAGTAATGAAAATAAAGTTAAAATTCATATGACACTGAAACTGCGTTCCGTTCCGCCGCGCTTCGACGCTCTTTTGGTGTGAGTTGAGCCTAACGGTGTAGGCTTCGATAGAGCTGTGGTGGCCCAGTGGTTAGCCAAGTTGTACGTCGATGGTTCGAACCCTGACAGGCGCTTTACTTTGTGTAAATTATTTCATCACCACTGCTCTCAAAACGGTGAAGGAATACATCGTGAGGAAACCGGCATGTCCTAGAACAAAAAATTCGAAGACATGTGACATCTACCAACCCGCACTGGGCCCGCGTGGTAGATTACGGCCCACTCACTCTCACCGATAGGAAGCTTGTGTCCCAGCAGTGGGAACATTACAGGCTGATTATAAAAATTTACTTTAGTCTTTGACAGCCTTACAATAAATTGAAAACGTTATGTCTAGAAATACTTCTCAGGTACTTACATTGTTTAATCCCTTGGTAGCCTTTTTCAAATTTGCTTAACTGTTAGCTAGCTTCATAAAGGAAAAAAGGGTAAAAAACATAGCTTTTCTATTATTAGATAAAGTGAGTTCGATTTTTTTTTTTTAAACTTTGCCCCACACTAGGCATATCTCCTGTATTGTGGGTACGTTTACAAACATTTAAACTCACATACACAAACAGCCAGACCCGGAACAACTACCTGTAGGTCATACAAATATTAGTAGTACAAGTATTAGTTGTGTGTTTGTTGTGAACTGCCCCCCGTTGGTGTAGTGGTCGCAATAGCTACTGCTGAGTTTAAGGTCCTGGGTTCGATTCCCGAGTCTGGCAAATTTCTCAGTAGCAGCCTAGAGTCTGGATTGGACTGGTAATAGCTGGATAAATGTGGGTGTACTAAAGGTGCACCTCTGCCTAACTCTACGGGGTATAGGTGCAGGCGTAATGTTAAGAATATTTTAATAATAAAATCTCCCATTATAACTAAATAAAATTAAGGGACCTAACTACATATAAAATTAAGAGACTACATGACCTAATGCGCGGTCACTGTTGGACTGCATAGAAAAGAAAGATAAGCGCGATGACACAACGCTGGTAATTTATTGCAAAATATGAAGCAATTATCTATTTACAAAAAATCTATTGTTTGGACAAAAAAATTAAAACACTAGTGCTTTAGTATGTTGCTTATAACATAATCTGACAAAAAATCAGAATGATCTTATGCATAATAGTATTGTTTTTATTGTAAAAACAATGTTTTTAGAGGTATATTCATGATTTTTTTCTAACATATCAAATTAGTTGTATTATGTTTTCAGCACACTATCTAACTAGCATATATCCCGAAGAATATCATATATTTTTCTGATTTTGTTTACTGTAGTCGATCATAAACTTTTAGGAATTATAAAACTTGCGTTTTTTGCTTTTAGGTCCTGTCCCTGTTTTTGCGTTTAGGTTCCGTTAAGAACAAAATATCCGCCAATGAAAACATAATCAATCTTTCCCGCTTCGCCCATTACAAGTAACAGCCTTATAAAGGTCTAAATAACGAAGTTTCTGAGAGGGTTGTAATTGAAAACGGCTGATAATAACAGACTTTTACTTCGAACGTTCTCCCAATTGAATATTTCAATGAATAACCAACGCTTTCTTATTGAAACAGGGATTTTAGTTTATTTATTTATGTATATTTTGTTTGTTTATTTATGGTTATGTTTTGTAGATTTTGTTATTCACATTATGAAGATAAAACTGTAGGTTAATTAAGTTAGGTTAAATAAAGAATTTACAAAAATAAATGTAAGTCTAAAGTCTGTTTTTTTAATCTCAGAGACTAATCTGACATTTAAGTCTTTTTTTTTGTTTTTGCGTATTTTTAGTATAGAACGTGACATTACACCTGTCAGGTTATTCTCTGGGATTAAAAACGAACTTTACATAATTTTCTAAGGGGCCGTGGCTAAATAATAACAACCGCACAGGTCGATCGATCAGCTACGCTTACAGCGGTTGGTCTGTAGATGGGTGACCATCTTTACATACCGAGACCCCTCCGTGCCTCGGAAAGCTCGTTAAGCCCTTGATCCCGGCTGTCATTCATGGATCTTTGACAGTCGTTACGGGTCGTCAGAAGCCCGACAGTCTGACAACCAGTCATACCAAGGGGTATCCTGTTACCCAGTAACTGGATTGTGGAGGTCAAATAGGCAGTCACTCCATGTAAAAATACTGCTATTCAGCTGCATCCGGTTAAACTGGAAGCCGACTCCAACATAGTTAGGAAAGGCTAGGCAAATGATCAGTCTACATCATTTTCTAAATATAAAATAAATAAGTAATAACAACAATGAACAAAACAACAATAATATACACGCAGAAAATTCAAATAAGATTTCAAAGACATTCTAAAACAGTCGAATCATTATTCTAATCTCAAGCAGTTGCTGATTTAATTAATTTACATCTTGAAGGCAATAAACAAAAAACAAAGAAACAAGAAAGTTTACCATTCAGATCACGTAATGGGGCTGTATTTAAATCAAGTGCCATCACGATCCCCGCCCACTTCAGTATCGGCTAAGGTAAAGAACCACTTAGTCTTACTAACTTGATGTACCTAACTTTTATTAGAATTCTTAGCAGGTCAGTAAGTTTACACTTGACTTGGGATAAGAGAAACAGAAAAAAGGAAGGAAAAAATGTCGGTGGACTGATCAAGTGGAAAATTACTTGAAGGAAGTGCGCTTATAGGGATTACACACTGATACGGTGATCGTAGAGTCGAAAAGTGTTATGGGAAAATGGCCGACTTTTTTTACTTAGACACGTTAGTGGATCAACGAGAACAGGCCCGTGGAAGGGCCCGCCTCATGAAGGTGGAGGGGCCCGTGGCTAAATAATAACAACCGCACAGGTCGATCGATCAGGTTAAGCTACGCTTGCCGCGGTTGGTCTGTGAATGGGTGACCATATTTACATACCGAGACCCCGCTGTGCTTCAGAAAGCACGTTAAGCCGTTGGTCCCGGCTGTCATTCGTGGAACTTTGACAGTCGTTACGGATAGTCAGAAGCCCGAAAGTCTGACAACCAGTCTTACCAAGGGATGTCGTATTACCCAATAACTGGGTTGTAGAGATCAGATAGGCAGTCACTTCATATAAAATACTGGTATTTAGCTGCATCCGGTTAGACTGAAAGCCGACCCCAACATAGTTGGGAAAAGGCTAGGCAGACGTTAGTGGATCAACAAACGACATTCACGATGTTGTCTTTGTTTTGTAGTTTTAATTACTTTGCCTCCTATTGTATAGAATCAAATTTTACTTATTTATTTTATTTGTAAGGGAAAACAAACAGTAGTTTATAAAAAATAAATGGAAAAAGTTCTTCTAATTTAACAGACAATTGTGCTGCTGGGGAGTTTGTTGCGGGACTTCCGCCCGGCTAAAGCACTAGACCTTTTGCGGCGTACAGAGTAAACTATAGACTGCTACATATCTTCTTTTTCATTCGCACAAGAAAAAGAGAAAGATATTAACGTCACTAGCAAAGAACAGAGACAGAGTAAGAATATTTCTGTCCCTTACTGCGTGTCGGCTAAGCACATCAATGTGCACAACAAGTTTGACGTTTATGAATGAAATAATAAAAACTACACCGCGATAAAACGGAAAATAAAATCTTTTTCGTGCATAATTCAATAATAGTACATTTGCGCAACTGTGAAAATGGTAAGGTGCAGTGTAATAAGCTGTAAAAATGATAGTATGATGAAGATTGCCGGAATTTTTTGTCCCTTTCGGTGATACGGATACCATGAGTCTATAGATTACTCTGTCTACGTTTTGCGGGCATTTTGGGGGACTGTCTTATATAATTTTGCCGTAAAAATGAGTTGATTCTCAGCTTAATTTGAATAAAGGATTTGATTATGATTTTGACGAAAATTTTTTTGGTGCTGTGATATTTCCACGGAAATTGAATTAAGTTTTTGGAAATTTATTTACCACAAGAACGAGCAATACGTGCATAACTGTTCACTTGTAAGTAATGAGACGCAAAGTGGTTACATCTAAATAATATCCACCTCTAAGTCGCATAAGCTATACAGGTATCTTATATCAGTGCACAATTGCACATAAACCAATAAACTATTACCTAGTACCTACCAGAAAACAGTCACAACAGTTTATTACCAGCATTAACATCCATTTCTAATGCCCAGTTTCTGAGGTATGTTTAACAATTTTTTTTTGTTATTTTTTCAAATTTTTTTTTTTTTTTTTTAATTACATCGCATTTTTGAACACACGGGGTAGAACTTAGTTTGAATAAACAACTTTGTCGAATCAACAGTTATTCAGAGTTTACCGACAGACCATAGACACTAGCCATGAATCACTACAAATATAACAAAAGTACCCCTTCACAAACAAAACAAAAACGAAATAATAACACGATTTCAATCGTTCAACTATTTTATATTGAAAACAAAACAATTTTGGTTCGCGTCCAAATTGAATTACATATCAAACCGATGACATCGCTGTCGTTATGTTTTTATTTTATCTGTTTTTAGACGTTGATTGATGGGTTCGGTCTGGATAAATATTCTTTTATATCCAATATGGATACTTGAGGAAATTCGCGGATTATTTTTCCTATTCTAACCTATTTCGGGCATAAAGACTGGTTTTAGAAGTATTTTTATGAAAGCTTTAGGGAATGTTGTAAGAACAGATTCTATTGCGGCAATTTTGAACCTAACTTTCATTGAATCTTATTTAAGATAATTAAAAAAAGACTGTATACGCATAAGTCAACACTTCTTCTACCGTTCGATGTTTGTCAATAAAAGTCGTTGAAACATTACTCCTGCATCCGCAATCATAATGTTTTTTTTATTCTACATGAATTATTATTCAACAACTGGGTCAATGCAGTGGATAGTGTTGAATTGCAATATAACAGAAATAAATAAAAAATAATTATTATTATAATTATTATTTCATTTTTTTTTTACCCAGTAGCGTCAAGGCCTCCCTCCACTCCTTCCATCTTTCGCGAGCCCGCGAGAATATCCTCGGTATGTGAATATCAACCGCTGTACGTGTTTTCCGAGGCACGGGGGCTCCAAACACCGGACTGTTACTAAGAAATTCCCAATGGAAAAATCCAATAACAGTTTTCCCGAACCGGGTATCGAACCCAGGATCCTACGCTCAGCAGTCGCGCTTGCAACCACGAGACCAACGAGGCAGTCTGGTCTGTTATGTAAAAAAACATTTTATAACACAATTTCCAATAAATTGTTAATTCTGTTACGTTTTGCCTTTTCGTGGAAAACCCAACTTTGTTTATGACCAGCAATATTATTATTTCTGTTTCATTTATTTGTAAATCAATCTGAAATTCATAAACTTCAAGAAACACAGTTTATTAGCTTTTCTTCAAACATCAACTTTATTGCTTTATATATTTTGCTTCGACATAATCCCTGAATTTATTAGGTTCTATTTTGTATCTATTTTAACTTGATGAACACATAAAGAGAAGGCAACTTCGTTATTAAGGGGCTTACAGGACTTAAACGCAAAAAAACGCAAGTTTTAGAAGAATTAAAAATATATGATCGACTACTGACTGTCATATGGTCTGATACTATGGGGCAATTCAGTTGAAGTTTTAAGGGCATTTCGAGTACAAAAGAAGTGTGTTAGGGCAATATCTGGCGTCTGGTTTTTGGACAGCTGCAAACCTTTATTTAAAAAACTTCACATTTTACCGTTACCCTGCATGTACAGTCAGCAAAGGAGTTAAGTATACAGGAGCATCGGATATTGTTGAAGTTTACTAAGAAACCGATGGATTTTCTCGAATAAAATTTTAGTTTATTAATAGAAAACAAACAGCTCATTTATTAAATTAAATTTCAGTCCAGAACATCCATCGGTTTCTTAGTAAACTTCAACTATATCCGACGCTCCTGTATACTTAACTCCTTTGTTGACTGTACATCAAGGAACTATGTATGCTAGTAAAGCAAAATCCACACTATTTTCGCATGCAATCAGAAGTAAGTCACAAAAAGGCTTCTGCTCGAAATAAATACAAACACGAATTAAATGTACCTCAATGTAGATTGCAAATATTTAGGAGGAATTTATATGTTAATGCCATTCAGGTGTATAACAAGTTACCAAGCTCATTTAAGGAACTTCCGATTCCCATGTTCAAGAAAAAGCTGACAAGTTGGTTACTGGATAATTGTTTTTATGACATTGGTGAATATATGGAATATTGTAAAAATCCAAGATGACATGTACTTAATTTTGACATTGATTTTTAACCGACTTCAAAAAAGGAGGAGGTTCTCTATTCGACGGTATGTTTTTTTTTTTTTTTGTGTGTTTGTTACGCGATTACTCCGCCAATTGTGAACCGATTTTCAAAATTATTTTTTTTAAAGTAACGACTTCCTAATTATAATAATTCATATTGGGCATTTTTAATCATTAAATCTTATAATTAATTGTAAGTATGTACTTAGTTATATAAAATGACATTTGAATATTTGTACACCATATGTTATGGTAGAGTGTATTGAACTTAAAAAATATTTAACACCATACTATGTAAAACTACATTCTTATAAATAAATAAATTCTATTCTATTCTATTCTATTCTACAGTAAACAAAATCAGAAAAATATATGATATTCTTCAGGATATATGCTAGGTAGATAGTGTGTTGAAAACATAATACAACTAATTTGATATGATAGAAAAAAATCATGAAGATACCTCTAAAAACTTTATTTTTACATTATTAACCATACTAATACAATCATTATGATTTTTTGACAGATTATTCTACAAGCAACTTTATAAAGCACTAGTGTTTTAATTTTTTATTTCAAACAATGGTATCCGGTTCATATTCAACCTCAGGAAATACATGTGTCGAGCTACAGGTCTGAGCTCAAATGGATGTCCATTCGGCAAAGAAGAAGTTTGCGCGCTTTGACCACGCTTTTCTCCCTTCTCAACTCTCCCACTCCTCCTTCTTATCTCGTGTCTCACTTCCAATATCTATGTTCTTCTCACGCTCAGAATCTGCGTTCTTCTAACAATCTTCTCCTACTCTGTCCTTCACATACTTCTGACTTTGTTCATTCTTCCTTTCACATTCAGTCCATTCTTCTTTGGAATGCACTTCCTCTTGATATCAGAACGGCCACCAGTCGGTATGCATTTAAGCAGAAATTGCAGAGTTATTTTCAGAACGAATAGCGTAGAGTCATCTCAACACCTCTCTCCCTTGAATTTGTATGTATATATATTATAAGTATATATTATAGTATATAGTATGTATATTTATCTATTTGTGTACCTACCTAGTTTTAATAGTTTATTTTTATCATTGTTCCTGTCAACCAAAGCACCTACCATCTAATCTCTTCACCACCCTTGGTTGACTGGTAGAGAATGCCTAAGGCATTAAGTCCGCCTTTGTACCTTTTTGTGCGAAAGTTTAAATAAATAAATGACAGTCGGAACCAACAGCATAACGTGCTTTCCGAGGCACGGAGGGGACTCGGTATGTAAAGATGGTCTCCCATCCACAGACCAACCGCGGCAAGCGTAGCATGTTACATACATTAAATCACTATTATCTCTACGTTTATTACACATAGGGCTGATTTTTAAATAATCGGATATTTTTTATCTGAAGAATAAATATTGCGATTTGACAGCTTATAAATGGAAAATATGTCAAACTGTCATATATATTCTTCAGATATAGTTAGTTAAAGGACCATTGAAAAATTAGCCCAAACAAATTTAGGTTTTGCTAGTAACTAAAACTGTTCTCTAATTAAAATACATGATACTTTTAGGTACAGCTTTTAATTAAGACCCTCATTAATCTGAAACCTGACATATTAACGAACCTTAGACTTTGGTGCTTCTAAAATTTATCTAGGTATTATTGGATAATGGAGTCGTTAGTTTCATTCCATTTATTTATTTTATACAAGATGGAATCGGAATTACTGAATTAAGGAATTTTAGTAATTCCAATTCAATCTTATATTAAGGGGGTCCTTGTACTCAACATTATGTACAACTTTTACAATGGGACCAAAATTAAAATCGTGAAAATAAAATATGCTACCATTTGCCTGTGTGCTATGTGTATTCCCTACTAATAAATAAATAAACATTACTTCGTTGAGTTATGCGAACAGAAATGTATGTTCAGGGTTGTTCCCGTACTCTATAGTTTAAGTAGTTCTCAATTATGAGTTAAGCAATTATTATTTTGACTATGAGACTCTTATAATTTAAAAGAGCGATATAGTTTATCTAAAACTGGACAGGTCCACTCAATCTGTGTGGTTCTTTCCTCAAAAGACCATTTCAGATACTAATCTACATGGTCCTCAAAGATTATGTCCGGATTTTTTATATGCACATTGACATTGATGAATTTTATCACAATGACATGAAAATTTACTTTGTAATGTGTTTTTTTTATTTTTTATTTAATTATTGTCAATGTGAGGACTATGTGGGTCATTTCTTTTTTCTGTTTTGCTTCTTAGTTTAAATCATGATCTGGCAGTGTTAGTAATTTACGCGGCCCACCCAAATTTCCTTTCTTTGGTATTTTTCGTCGAATCGTTGAGCTCCTCAACTTCTGAGTAGAGCTGTACGATTTTTGACAAATGCGTACACTGATTGGACAGGTCCGCTCAATCGGTGTGGTTCTTTCCTCAAAAGACCATTTCAGACACCAATCTACATGGTCTTCACACGATCTGACCAAGATTTTGTCTGGACTCTAAAAGAGACTGTGAGATCTCTGTGTTTCTTTCGGCCTTTCTTCTCAAAATTGTCAGATAGGAAACGCCGACCTCATCTAAAATATGATTGACGTGTAAAAGTGTTTGTACAAACCTACTTACAGAAAATAAATAATTTATTATTTATCATTTAATAGTCAGTCCAAACACCTACAATACACCTACTAGAAGCAGTTATCTCACCTCTTTCAAGAATAAAATCATCGCTTACATCCAAAGTGGTAAACCTTATTTTCACAGCTAACAATTAACAATTTAGCTCAAGCACACGCTAACCAAAACTCCTGTAATCCTCTCGGCTATGGAAAACAGGTGCTAAGTAATTAGATTGTGAAGCAATCCGTTCCGTATAATTACATTTTGGTGGTTAAGCGGTTGACTGCCGTTTATAGCGCTAGATGGCGATGTGTGCAACTACTAATCCAAACTCTATGTAGTCGATAGTATATTGGATAGTGTCATGAAATAATTTTACTTCATCATCATCATTTCAGCCGAAAGACGTCCACTGCTGGACATAGGCCTCCCCCAAGCACCTCCACTTCGACGGGTTCCTGCGGCCTTCACAAGGTCGTCGGTCCACCTTGTGGGAGGCCTTCCAACGCTAAGTCTTCTGGTACGCGGTCGCCACTCCAGAACCTTTCGGCCCCATCGGCCAATTTTACTTGTCGTGTAACAATGGCAGTTTTTGAAGTGGAAACTTCTTTAGGTGCGTTGGGCATTTGTTGAGATGGGAAAAAACCATTGAACTCGCGACACTATTACCGTAACCGACACCGTGCGTGTTTTGTTTATGAGACGATTAAAAAAATACACACATAATTGTTCAAGTTTTCACTTCTATCGGCACTCCCGGAGTGCCACTGTTTTTTTTTTCCAGAAGTGTCCAAAGACTGGAAGACGAGATGTCCCGGCGGCGAGATGGGCAGACGACATTGTTGCTATCGCGGGCAAAACCTGGATGAGGCTTAGACTTGGCACAAGAAAAGAGAGGCCTATGCCCAGCAGTGGATGAAGTCGGGCTGCGGATGGTGATGATGAATAGCAAGGGAGACAAACTTTAAAGTTATAATAGTCGAATACACTGTTGAGGTATTAGCGAAGGAGACTAACTTCAAAGTTATAATAGTTGAGTACACTGTAAAGCTATTCTCTAACGACCGAAGAGGCTGCTGAGATCTAGCCTCAATATATCTCCGCGTGTACAGACAAAATTCCTCAGCAATTCAGTCGCAGAATCTTGTTTTAGTACACTCGGCAATGTGTTGCACAATAAAATTGCTATATTGGTCATGAAAATTGCCAACAAGATGCAAATTTTGTAGCCCGTTTACAATACAATACAAGAGAAGAAAAGGAATAAATATTAAATTAATTTATATTTTTTTTATCAATATAAACTCAAACTCAAAGCATTTATTTCAATTAAACCATTTTACAGGCACTTTTGAATTGTCAAGAAGTAGGTCAGTCAGAAAAATGTGAAGCTAGTTGCCCATTCCAAAGCGTAGGTACCTATGGAGAAGATATGCGTATATGCCTTAGGAACTATAATTTTCAATAGGATGAGAGCGATCAACAGCATTATGTTATGACTGCCGTTCATAACGCGACCTGACTAGAGAAAAACTGTGTCGAATGTGTGACCGCAGAGTTGATCCAGATGGCGATGAGTGCGACGACTAAATTCTCTGATTAGTCGATAGTACTAGTGAAGAATTGTTAACTGTAACAAAACTAACAATAGTTCGTGACACTACCTATGAGAGAAAAAGAGGAATACATTTATATATATTTTTTATAAATTATTCTCACATTCTAGACTAGTATTTCGGCATTTTCGACAGAATGAAAGCGTTTATCGCTCTCATCCTATAGAAAATGCCGAAATCCGATGTATATATACGTCAAAATGAAATGTTTTGGACATGAATTTCTAACCAAATCTTCATACACACTTCTGATAATATTTCAAAACAAAAAAGTGTTATGTAATGCGATCCATGTAATTACAAAGTCGATTATCCTGCGGTTGTCGGTTCCGCGGTTGGCTGTCCATTAATATGGACGGACGGACTCCGCCCGAGAACACCGAGAACCCGTTGGCTCTGACCGCTCGATCGTGCGAAACGTCGACGGCTGCTTTTGTTGCCACATTAATTTTAAAGAGAGCAAGAGTCAGGGACTTGACACAAAATGTTACCCATTAAAAATCAAAGATTATGTTAAGAAATTCTGGGTTTGACGAATATTGTAAAATTTTGAGGCGGTTTTACTCTATGATTTTATCCATATTAGAATAATAATTAATAGGCAGTTGCTCCTTCGGCTGCATTCGGTTAGTCTGGAAGTCGACCCCAACATAGTTGGGATAAGGCTAGGCAGATAGATATATATATTTTTTTAAAGAACTTAATATTGTCAATTTATTTTATATCGTACGATGTTATGTAAAAAGCTTTACGCTTTTTACATAACTTTGTTGATAAGAGTCTAATAAAAATCCTTGTAAGATAAAAAAACAACTGAATTGTTTCGTAGTAAAATCTGCAGGAGCGGAAAGACAAAACGCCCGTGAAATCCATCTCATACCAAAGTTCACGGGAAAATTTATTGTCAGCTGATTTATCTGCACTGATACCGCCCCAGATCTCGAAGCAGCTCAAGTCGAAATGCGTGGGGATAAAATTATATCCAGGAAGTGGGCTATTGATTTTATAAAAGAAGGGGGAGCAGTTCAGTTGCAGTGATTCGTCGAAATCAATTTATAAACTTTTTGGGAATTGATCCGACAAAAAACTAAAAAAAAAAAAAATTTTGTCTAGTATTTCTTGCCAGTAATTGTTACGGGCCCGCGGAGGTTGCATGTAAGCACCAAATAGGTTATAATCTCTACAGTATTTACATTTTAATTTATTTCTTTCATGCGTAACTCGAAACACTTCTCTACTCAACACAGCGTTCATTGCTTTTAATAATGAACGAAAAATATTATTTTACCGAGTCAGTGATCCGACCGAAGATGCTGAAGTTTCAAGACTAAGTTATTACGAAGTTACTTAAGTACATTTAGTTGGATAAACTTGGATTGTTAGTGTTCTCGTGAAAAACATAATTTATTCTGTAGTAAGGACTAGCAAAGAATATTAATAGGTAGCTCTCCAAAAAGCTTGTTTAGAGGTACTTTTACACTTGATACAGACTGTCGTTGTTGTTGGACCCGTGTGGCGTGTTATTATTTAGCCACGAGCCAAATAATAACACGCCGCACGGGTCGAGGATGGGACCATCCATTAGATACCGAGACTTCTCCGTGCCTCAAAAAGCAGGTTAAGCCTTTGGTCCCGGCTGCCATTCGTAGATCTTTGACAGTAGTTATGGTTAGTCAGAAGCCGGTAGCAGAACAAAACAAGAAACTCATCAAAACGCCCACAAAATAAAAAAAAAAAAATAACTACAACATAAATTAGTGATTAGGTGATTCCTGAAATCGTGAACTACTCTCAAGGACTACCAGCGTCGTCGAACTGAGTGACTCATACCTTCGCGCTTCGTCGCACACGTCGTTGAAATCTCCTCCGTTATCCCGTCCCATTTTATGCATAGAGAATTATGCCATAAGCTGTTTACTGTTAGTAAATTTTTCGCTTGATTTTTTTTCACAACCCCGCGCCTTTCCCGCTCCTGCCCGTATGGGGTCTTGGTCTTTTGGAAGGCATGCGAGAGGCTGAAGCCAACTCACAAAGGCCCCATAAACAATTTCAAATAGAATTAGGCACCAACCGACGACGATTATCTCTGTATGCACCATGCAAGTGCACCAAAGGACAACCCCCAATTGGTGCAAGACTTTGCAGAACATGGAAACACTATTATTTACGCGATGTTGTATAAAAGAAAAACAAGGGACCACGACTCTAATGAAAGTTGAAATTAAAAAAAAAAGTGTATGTTAAAAAATGTCATGTAGGAGACGTAATTTCTTTTTATGTGATAACCTTGTAGCGGTATCTAAAACGCCACATGCGAACAACGCGTCATACTGACGTCACGCAAATCCTGCATCGCGCAAGCAGAGTTTACCGCGCAACTAGCATAGATACAACGGCATGAATCATCGGGCAGTTGCCCGCCAGGCACAAGACCCGTCTGGTCGGAGGATCCCCCTTTTCTATAGAGTATGAGTGAGCTTTACACCCTGTTCCTCATACCTCTGTAACTTAATCGCATCTCTGTATTATATCAACATGGGTCTGATCACGAAAACATTTGTGTGTTTTTCTGTCGCAGTCTGCGATTTCCAGTAGAATGTAAATGCACCTTAACCATAGGGCCCCCCGGGCAGCGAATTATTAAGTACGATAATAATGAAGGCAGCCCGATGGAGTGAAAAATTTACAAGATTTACACCGACATAAGGTAAATATAAAGTAGACACCCTGTGCCTACTTTATATTTACCTTCTGTACGTAGCAAATTGCCAGTTTATTTTTCTGTGTTAGTTTTTACCAATTTGCAGGTTAGCGTCAGGTAGTCAGTTGATTAAAACAGGATTTGCGACCGTAAAAAATATAGCTTTACAGAATTTTAATCAGCAATATAATTTCTTAAGTTAAAATTGGCCTCAAATGTCATGATTTCATGAACTAGTTATTCAATAGGGTAATATGAATTTAGAGACTTGTATTGATGGTTTTAATGATTTTAATTCTATACATAAATATTTGATATGGCCGCAAAACATATTTAGATCAACATACAGCCTGACACTGACCTACAAATTGCAAAAAAAGTAAGACAATTTGAATTTCGAGGGCTTTCGAGGGCCCATACACTTTCCTTAACCTTGTAAAACATTTTAAAAGAGTAACTGTCGAGTTTCTTGCCCATATTTCTCCATACGAACACTACCTTTTGGAAGGGCGATTAGAATCAATTCAATTTTACTGTTATTTTTGACGTTCAAAAGTGCCTTTAATGTGCCTATTTGAAATAAATGATTTACTTGACTTTGACTTTGCTTTCGCGTTAAGCTACATTTATGTAAGCTTCAAAGAATTTATACAACTGAGTCTAAAAAAATAATGCAACAAACCTGGAACTAACCATTACATTATAATACAGTCTTATACGTAAATAGATTTGATATCAATTGAAATACATAATTGGGACATAGGAGATATAAAACAGACTAACTTTATGTTACATAAAATTGACTAACAACGATACTAAAATAAAAATATAATAACTTAACCTAATTGTAACTATTAACAAACTAAAATATAGCGTCGAAAAAATCCTCTTCTTATAGTAGGTCAATATCAGACGAAAAGTTAGTGAAGTGCCGTACCTACAGTCCGTTCACATTTATTTTACCTTTGACACCAGTAACCAGATAGCAACCTTTTAGCAACAGAAATAATGATAATTGTGATTTTGCAATGGCAACAACCCAATATAATTCTTATTGCCACGACAATAAAGATCACTGTGATTTTGACAGTGTGCAGTGGTGCAAAATCAGAGGTAAAAACATCTGTGAACGAACAGTATCATGTGTCAGCCAACTGTAACTGTCACCTTGACCTGTTCTGCACATTTGCACAATACTCATTGCATCATATGCATCATTGTTTACTCCGTTGGTGTAATTGCTTTGGTCCAATGCGAGGATTGACAAATAAACCCTTTAAAAATGAGTACTATTCTGCAGGTTGCGCAACACACGAACAGTAGTAATGGCTTTCAATTTGACAGTTCAACAACATTCATTGCGTTATTTAGGTACGTTGTTTAGCAGACAATTTTTCGAGCATTTTATTATGAAGCAATGGATTAGCAATATACTTCAAAATGAATCTGATTGTGATTGAAAGTGTGTTACGCAATTAGAGTTCGGGTGTTCATTTTTTGTTTTTTTGACAAATTTTGAATAAAAAAAATGGTTCCTTAGTATTTCGCAAAAAATAAGCACTTGGTTTGAAAATCTGTTCACAATAGGTATGTCTTCAATAAACAAACCGTTCATTGAAATATGGAAGCTAGCTATTGCACAAAAGTTGAAGAAGGTTATTATAAGTCACAAATAAGCCTTGTAGTTTAATAGGTCCACGACCTTTATGCAAATATTCTTATTTTTTCCTTTTTCCCTCTTCCCCTGACAACGGTGCCCGTAATCTACGCGTTGAATGCCCTCTAGTAATATTTCTAGACTGTAATTTATATTTTCTTTACCCACTTAATAAGATGTTGTTTATTTATTTTCCTGGTATTTTAATTGCTTAGGTTGTGCCCTGTTTATGTTGGGTAGAGTAGATTGCCTTATTAGGTACAGTGCCATCGAATTTAAAAAGCTAAACAAATACTTCACTCTCATATTTTTTTTAGTCATCAGCTAAATCAGTACAACCAACCAGTACCAACCAGTCTTACCAAGGGGTATCGTATTACCCAGTAACTGGGTTGTGGAGGTCAGATAGGCAGTCGCTCTATGTAAAATACTGGTATTCAGCTGCATCCGGTTAGACTGGAAGCCGACCCCAACATAGTTGGGAAAAGGCTAGGCAGATGATGCGCTATCAGTACATAATTCTGTGTTGAAATATTTAAAAAAAAATTTGCTAAACTTCAATATGTAATCGACTATAAGGGACGCCTGATTATTTTTCTGATACACGCTGTATAGAGTTGTTAATTTCTATGCAAGGAAATTAACAATAATATATTTAATCTTACTACTAAGCCCTTGCCTAGCAGTGGGACACAAAATAGGCTAAACAAAACTACACTATAATTTTTTGGTAGCACCATTTTATTGTATTTATTAAAATATCTTATTAAAAGACCACCTTTAAAATTAAAAAGCTAACAGTCTTGAAATTATAAAAAAATAATTTGCAAGACGTATATAAAAAGGTCCGGAAATAATCAAAGGGTACCGCATCGCTGTCAATAGGAAAAGTGCCCAAAAGGCTGGCAGCATTGCCACGTTGTATTTAAAATGTTGGTTTAATTTGCTACCGCTCACCTTCACAAACTTTGCTAATTGAATAATGACACGAAAATTCAAAGTTTAACAGTTAAATTATCCGACAAGTCTATTTAGAACAACCAAGGACTTCGAAACAATGTAAAGGGATTCGCCATTTTAAGTAACATTTCTCAGGCGGAATCCCGAGAGTCGATTGTTTAATGTACCGTGCAGACTTTAGTCGGTGTCATAATCGGAGCAGTCAGCTGTATTCTAAATAGATTCAAGTTATCGAAGTTTAATGTAGGCACAATGAGGTTAGAAGATTATGAGGCGCTACCTCATGAGACTAATAAATATTCGAATAGTTGACACCCGACGGAAGGTCTGCAGCGTAACTGCGTAACACACGGGCAATAATAGCTCTTTTTTCAATAGGCCTTTCCAGACATGGCCTTGTATTGTTAGAGTCACATAAAATCCTAATAATATAATGTTTGGACTTTAAAAGAGACCATGACCTCTGAGTTTCTTTGGGCCTTTTTTTCTCAGAGCTCAGTCAGTTATGAAATGCTATTGTCATCCAGTTATAAAATATAGATCAACAAAATATTGACGTGTAGAAGTGTCTCAAAAGATCTACTTACAGAAATAAACATATAATTTCATTTACAATTACAATGCTTATCATTTTGACAATCTATCAACAGTATTCATGTCGTAATTTACGTTGTTAGCAGACGAATTTTTAAAACTTACGGAGCAGTGGATTAGGATTTTCCTTCAAAATCTTTCGGATTGTGATTGTAAGTGTGTTTTGCAATTGGGAGCTGAGGCGAGAGATTGAAAGGAGGACGCAACGACCGGATCATAACGAACAATGCTGTTTTTCTCTACTCCAGTGATGAAAGCTGCACTGCAAATGATTATAGCTCTTGTGCTGAACTGAAAGCTGTGATAGTCGGTATCTGCTGATATTACCAATGCACCAAGATTTCAGAGCGTTTGTAGCCCAAGTTCAAGATAGATATTTCAATGATTATAATATTTTCGTGGAAAGAATGAATAAATAGTATATTGTTTACCGAGGGGAGAAAGTGACCGATTACTAACGAGGGTGTAGTTTGAGGCCCGACACGTTTTTTTTCTTATTTTCGCCAATTAGTAGTTAACCTAAAATAGAGTTTACTGCCAAAAGACAAAAAGTTTTAATGATCAGTCAGGCTAACTAGACAGATAGAATACGATACTTTAATAGTTTGCCTCATAATTGGCCAAATCACCACCAGTGTTATCTTACGCCCTATTACATCAAATGTTTGCGAGAAATTACCGAGGCTTAGAATTGATATAATGACTGGGAAACGCATTGTTATTGTCAGTTGCCCTTGATACATGTTCCGTCCGAGCGTAGTACGGTAATCACTTGATGATAGACCAGAGCAAGTTGTTGGAGTTTGAGTGAAACGTCGACTGTTGTTGACACAAAATTTATTGAGCACTGATTACACTTAAACACTGTTGTAGATAGGTATGAAAGGTAACTAGCTATTATTTAAGGAATAATGTGCGAGACGTTACGCTGGTACGGAGACCGAAACGGAAGACCATTACTCAGATTACATAGATATTTTTTTAGAGATTGCCATAGACAATTTAGTATAGACTGACATAAACAATTTAGTATTGAAAATACTAAACACTAGTTGTTAACAGGGTAAAGGTACACATGCAACAGAACTGGATAAGGTATAGTGTGTTGCGAAAGGTTAGCTGTTTTCGCATTAATACACACATTATAACCCGTTCGCGCTAATTTCGCCACTGACCGTCAGCAAAACTAACAAATATCGAGAAAACTGAATAAAATGAAGGTGCCGAATAAGTAATTATCGAATAATTTTAATTTATTCCACGAACCGGCAAACAGCGCGGACGGGTTAGTAGTAAAACAACCTACATTAAATTATGCAATAGTGATGATCTTTACAAGAAACATACAATAACTTGTATCTTTGTTGTTGGAACTGAATTTATTTCACATAACTTTTGCATAATACATGTAGAAATTGCCTAAAATGTGCCTAAAATCTTAGATTTTTGTACTCTAATCGTCTAGCTTCGATGTCGATCTTGCTAGACTTATGGCCGATTCTCATAATTTTCGGACCGCTATTGGTTAAAATTAAGACTTAACTTTTTGAAGCAAAGACCTCATCGCTTTGCATAGTAGACCCTCCCATAAATGGAAGAAGAAACTTATGAATCTATTTATATGCCCAGTTTGCCAATAAAAATTGGCAAGCAAAACGATCCGTTTTTGTCTAAAGAACCGAGCATTAGTAAATTTTCAGCTCTCCATAGACATCCAAACCCCTTTCGAAGTTACCACCTTCTTAATCAAATCGCTCTTACGTCACTGGCGCACAATAATTGTGGGCGAGTCATACTTTCCGAGTTAGAAAACTACCTAACTGGAAGTTGGAGTGCTGTTATTGGACTTTAAATATCGAAGTTGAACTAATTCGTGGAGTGTTCCAGTAAGAACCACTTCTTGTTAGCGGTAAGTAATATGAAAGGTGTTACTAAACTTGGGAGTTGTAAATTATTGGAAATTTGTAAAGTAGTGTGGTTCTTGGAAAAGGACTTTGAAGTTAGAAGGCACAACTACCTGTCCGTAGTTTTGTTTTTTTTTTCAAAATGGCGGCCACGCATAAACAATTTTCAAATAAAAAACCGGTCAAGAGCGAGTCAGACTCGCGCAACGAGGGTTCCGTATTGTGAAACGTGAAATGTTCATAAATTTTCATTGGCGAGGCCTTTAATCTTCAGAGAATTTTAGTTCTGCGGTGTAGAAGTTTGCCGTTTTAGGTCAGCGCCATCTCTTGACCCATAGTGGAACTAATGTAATTTTTGTTGATTTCTGAAAAAGTGTGCTATTTAGTTTTATTTTTCCTGTAATCTTTACTTATAGAGAAAAATCTGAATTTATTCTATGTGATAGAAATCACATAGAATATTAATAATAAAATCTGTCTGTCAAGACCCTTTATCTTGGGAACGCGTGGAGGTATCGAGTTGAAATTAAAACCATATACTCAGGTAAATAGTTACAGTCCCTTGAAGCTGTGAAAAAATCAAACTTCTAAGTTAAGGTAAAAAAAGGTAACTTACGGCCGTTTATGCCGCAAAAAACGTATATTTCGACACTATCAAGGGAATCAAAATTTAAAGGGTACTTCCCGTTGACTTAGAATCATGAAATTTTGCAAGAATCAAGCACAAGTAAAGGAGAAAATCCGAAAACCGAAAGTTACATAAAAAAAAATCTTGTGTTAAATTATTTCCATACCTACCTACTTTGTACGGAATCTTCGGTGCGCGAGCACTTGACCGGTTTTTTTTTTAAACCTATGTAAAATTTCTACACTAGGGGATCTAGATTCATGTGAATTCATGGTTACAGTTTGTACGTCGATGAGATGCCACCTTGTATTATGGTCGTACAGACGCCAGCATATCAAGCGACTACAATCTGTAAAATCTATTTAATAGATTTTCAACTTTATCGCTAAAGCATAAGGTTCAAAGTTGATTGGGAAAATTTGACAGTTTCGGGTAGCTTGATGTGCTGACCGCACAATAGGCCGCAAGTCATTAAATCCAGCATAAGCTAGCCTCGCATTCTATTGAAACTCAGTACTACGCTAGATCAGCTCGACGGCAAACTGGTCCCACCGCCGCGCCGCTGCCGTGCGGTCTACCGTTCTCCCCATACTGAGTGCTTCTTCTCAAAGAACACTTCATTATAGTCTAATTTTGATTCAAAACGCACAATCATACAAGATTATGGATAAGGCTACAGATACTCTGTAGATACAGTTTTTTTAGGGTTCCGCACCCAAAGGGTAAAAACGGGACCCTATTACTAAGACTCCACTGTCCGTCCGTCCGTCTGTCTGTCTGTCACCAGGCTGTATCTCATGAACCGTGGTAGCTAGACAGTTGAACTTTGTATTTCTGCTGCCGCTATAACAACAAATAATAACAATAAAATAAAGTTACAATTTAAAGGGGTATAAAAGACACGTTTTTTTCGGCGTTTTATGTCTTATGGTACGGAACCCTTCGTGTGCGAGTCCGACTCGCACATGGCCGGTTTTTTATTGTATAGTGTTGTAAAGACGGGTATCTTTTTTTGTTAGCATATTCGACCCTGAAGGACGTATACGCATTTATGATGACAATGAAATGAAAGACTCAGTTGGTCGGTGCCACTCGCAATGTTCACATGGACACAGAATCACAATATTATTTTTTTATTACGTTTTAAAAATATTCTTATCAGTTACAAAGGGCAGTTGTCGGTGAAGTTTTCTTTGTGATGATAATAGAGAATTTTAGAGCAGTGTGTGTGCGTGTGTGAAATGTGATAACAGCATAAATTTAGTATACTATTGATAACACTGAGTTTGTTTGGAAGTCATCACTTTGCTTCAATCCACAGAATCTGTTCTTTTTACTATAAACGAGTTTTTAAACGGCTACACTAAGGTATGTACAAGTGAACCGAAATTCAATAATTTATAACTAACTAGCACCGCCCCGCGGTTTCACCCGCATAAGTCTCGATCCCGTCGGATATCGGGATAAAGAGTATCCTATGTGCTAATCCAGGTTATAAACTATCCGTGTGCCAAATTTAATCCAAATCCGTTAAGCCGTTTTTGTGTGATGAGTAATAGCCTCCCGACCGTTTTTGGTCACGGTGGCCAATCTCAACGGAGATTAGCCAGGTACGCAGGAGATATTATAATGCACAAGTGTGTGCGTAAACACAGGTGCACTCTCTGTTCCTTTACTCTCATAGTCCGATGGGACGGCAATCCGACACGACCGGGGAGAGATCAGGCGCAGGACCAACGGCTTTACGTGCTTTCCGAGGCACGGGGGTATTAAACCGCCAACTTCCAAACTCCGGACTGTTGCTATAAGAAATTCCTAATGGAAAACCCAATAACACTTTGTCCGACCTGGGAATCGGACCCAGGACCCTACGCTCATCAGTCGACTATAAACTATCGCATTTATAATAGTATGTCGGATTCACTATTTGATTCTAGAGATTGAGCATTTTTCAGTTTTGTTTTTTCATTGAATATTAATACTAAGAATACCGTATCCTACATAATTTGAGATTGCAAGTGTCACAACATTTGGATTTCGAACCCCGCCAAAAGACACCGATGAAGTTCGATCTTTTTTTTTTTAAATCCTCATGGATGTCCGCCGCCCTAGGGTGGGCGGCGGCTGACTAAAAACCACCCCGGTGTTCCCTTCACACATTTGGACCGGGGATCATGGGAAGAAATGGTGCCTCTTCCCGGAAAAAGGGATTTTGTTAAGTAATCTTAGTATAAGTATCATAATAATAATTTTGGAACTTTAAATGGACTAGGGGTCTAAAATCACCATCGTCAAGTAAGCACGCCTTGCTACATTTTTTCCTACAATACACAAATTACGCCACGCGACATAAGGCCCTTAAGAATAATAAACTACTTTATACTGTGTAACGTAAAGTATACATTACTACAGTATAAAGTAGTGTTTTAATTTAGTAGTAGTTTTAGTTTGTACATATTTCAGAAAAAACCATGGCAACATCAAACCTTCTATCAAGAACAACCCAAAGAATACTGACATATAGAAATATTTCCTTAACTCATAGAAAACATATCGGTCTCTGGACAGCTGATAACATCGTCAAATCACCTCACAAGGATGTGGATATACCGAACAGGACTGTCCCTGAGCACATATGGGAGAACATGGAGCGGTGGGCAGATAAAACTGCATTGGTACGTATTTTTCTGACTGTAGTATGTGTGACTGCCTTGTAGGTAACATGGTCTCAAGCCCTACCGCTAAGTCGAACTAAGGATCTCCCTAGCTCGATTCACGGCCTGGGTCGGAAAGGATAGAAAAGCAGCATTGATTCGGGATTTATGCCCGGTTAAAAGGCTGAAAGCCTGTATTAAAAGAAAGCTGGCAAAATAATACTATGTGGTTAGCAAAATCATCGTATAATGTTCCCACTGCTGGGACACAAACGTACTCTCTATGAGAGGGGCATTAATATTATGTGGTTAATGTTATGTTATATTAAGTTCTAAGACAACGCCACGCTGGAGTACGTGCACGAAGGCTGCGCTGACGTTCATGTTTGGGGTCACCAGTATAGGGGTATGAGGAACTGTGTGTAAAGTTCACTCATACTCTTTAAAAAAGGGAGGATCCTCCTACCAGACGGGTATTGTGTCTGGCGGGCAACTGATTCATGTTGGGCCTTTGTATCTATGCTAGTTGCGCGGTAAACTCTGCTTGCGAGATGCAGGATTTTGCGTGACGTCATGATGCGTTGTTCTCATGTGGCGTTGTAGATACCGCTACAAACTCAGGTAGCAGTGGAATTCGAAAACATGATTGTGAATTCCAATAACCCGCACCGGACGCGTGGTGTATTACGGCAGAGCCCTCTCACAGAGAGGAGGCCTGTAAGTGTCCCAGCAGTGGAAACTTTGTAGGCTGGAAAGTTTAGGTATGGTTTCCTTGTATTTAAAGTGAAATATTATACATTTTTAAGGTTGTCGTTACAGATAGCATTATCTTACTTCTTGTAATACATAATGCGTTATCAGCCCATAACGTTCCCTGTGCTAGGACACAGGACACACCTCTCAGTGACAGGGAGTGGGCCGTTATCCACCACGTGGGCCCAGTGCTGGTTGGTAGATGTCGCATGTCTTCGAATTCTTGATTCAAGGACATGCCGGTTTCCTCACGATGTTCTCCTTCACGGTTTTGAGAGCAGTGGTGATGAAATAATTAATAATACAATTTTAAATTTTTAGGTATGTGCAATAACAGACAGATCATACACTTACCATCAGTTGTACAAATACTCACGGAATTTTGCCGCAAAACTTCGTACGCAGTTGAAGATCAGGGATGGAGATGTTATTTGTATTATGATGCCGAACTCTCCTGAGTATGCGTTGGCGGCCCTTGGAGCATTGGAAGCTGGTGCGGAAGTCACCACTGTCAACCCTATTTACACTCCATGTAAGTATTCTGTTAAACTACACAGATCAACACGGTCTAGGGATATTTTTAAAAAAGCGAATTACTATCAATGTGTTAATTATTTATATGACATGTATATATTTAAAAGATACGTTATTTAATATTCTACCATTTTTTAATAATGGTTAAGGTACTTAGATTAAAATTTCAGGATTTTATGGAAAAAAAATGAAGCATAGACGGAAATCGTATATGAATGAACTTTTAATTTGTGAGTAAAAACTGAAAAAAATAGAAAAATCATTTAATTTGTGTTTATAAACTTGAAGTTAGTAGTCTGAGAAAGCGCCCATGATGTTCATAACACATCGGCAACGATTCGGCATGCTCAGAACAAGGTTGTCAATGTCTTGCTGCGGAATATTGTCCCATGTCCTTCTGAGGTGCGCAAAAAGTTGATCTTCTGTAGCCAGATTTTCAGGAACTTCCTTCAGAGCTCTTCTTTGCAGCATATCCCACGCATGCTCAATGGGATTTAGATCTGGCGATTGAGCAGGCCAGTCTAAGGCCCTAACATTATGTGTATGTAACCAAGCTGCTACCGTTCTCGCCGTGTGTGCCCGGGCATTGTCGTGCATGAGCAGGAAATCTTGCCCCATTTGTGTTCTGTGGGGCAAGATTACGGGCCCCAGCACCTGTTGGACGTATCGTTCTGCCGTCATATTGCCCCGCACCCAAACGAGATCCGTCCGTCCTCCAAGACGAATTCCTGCCCAAACCATAATTGTTCCTCCTTGGTATGGGTGAACTTCCTGAGGGTTCTGGAGACGGCTCCATCGTCCAGGAACTCGCCAAACACGCGTCCTTCGTGAATCTGGATGGAAGCCGAACCTGGATTCATCCGTGAACAGCACATTGGACCATTGCTCACGGCCCCAGTCCACGTGGTTCCGAACCCATTCTAATCGTCGTCCACGATTGCCTCTCCGTAAAGGTGGGACCCGGAGTGGTCTACGAGAGCGTAGATTGCTTTCATGCAGTCGCCTTCTTACAGTTTGGTCACTCACAAGCACTTGGTGTTCCACTCGCAGCCTTTGTACCAATTGAGTCGCCGTTGCATTTGGTTGTGCTCGCGCAGTAATTTGCAAAAATCGGTCTTGTCTGGGGGTAGTGATGCGACTTGGCCCCCGGTGCCTCTCCGCTACTTCACCTGTGGCACGATAGCGTGTCCACAATCTTGAAATTACATTTTGATGGGTCCCTATGGCCTCAGCAACATTACGCTGAACAGATCCAGCTTTCAGCATTCCCACAGCTCGTAACATCTCCGCCCTCGTCAAATGTCGGCGTTGCATGGCTACAATACCTCAATTTTAACTTTATCTTTCGTTTAAAAATGAAAAAAAACTGTAAGTAAACGTAATTCGTATTGTTTTCTAAATTTCGCACAAATGAAAATTCCCTCTCCTATACATCAAGACATTTTTTGCCACCGAAACAAAAGAATTTTCAAAAATTTAAATTTGGAATTAGTCTGAGATAAATTACAAACAAATCGGTGTATAAAAGATTCCAATGCGGCCAGTACTTTTCGAGTTATTTAATTGAGTATGAAATATCCCTAGACCGTGTTGATGTGTGTATGATCGCATAAGGAACTCGTTTCTTTTTTAGCCCTTGTCATATTCTCTTTTCGCTTTTTGTTTTTTTCTTTTTTCTCGATAGTGCGTTCCATAATTCAAATTGCTGATAAAATTCAAACGGCTGCCATTTTTAAATGGAACTGGGCTGGCCACATTTGTCGCATGCCGAAGGAAGGAGCTGTGGGCTAAAATAACCACCCAGTGTGTCCCAGACAGCAGAAAATGGCATCGCGGCAGGCTTAGGAAGAGATGGTGAAAGGAGAGATGTAAGGCCTTTAGCAGTGGGGCACAAACGGCTAATAATAATAATTGAATTCAAAACGACTAACGGGCCTCTGCGAGTTGGCTTAGGCCCTTCGTACGCCATCCAAAAGACCGGGATCATATATTCAAAAATTTAAAAAAAAATTTGGAAAATAATAATAATAAGAAGTAGTTGGCCACGTTGATCTAGTAGCCGCGCACGAATGCTGCACGAGCGTCGGGTCCTCTTACTGACTAAAACCTACCTGTGTGTTCCTTCAGTTGCCTGTGCCAGGGGCCACGGTATCTCTTTCGAACAACCCGCGACCCTGGCGGGATTCGATCTCCAGATCGGGCTTATGCTCGGTTCCTATAAACAAAAACGAATCGTTTTGCTTACCAATCGTAGCATTTTTTATTGCCAAACTGGGCTTAAAACTAGATACGAAAGCTAATTTTACCTCTGATTGGTTCTTGAGCTTATTCCTATGCGAGGGTCAACTATATATGCAAAGCTATGAAGTCTTTGCTTCATTATTGGTAAACATACAAGAGTCTTATTTTAACCAATAACGGTCCGTACCGGCCATTATGTTGGTATTAAAAATTCAGTGCAATATTCTTTTATTCTCAATTTCGATATCTGTCGTCGAACCTAATTAGAATTACATATATTTACAGATTACAGCTTATCACAGCGTGCCTACCATAGCATTTGTAATTTGTATTACCTATTTAACGCCTCGATAAATACTCGTTATCGAATCTCCTAAACACATTCAAGATAACATATTATTATCTGTTACGCGCAGTGATAAGAAATTCTTATTTAATTTATTTATCTTCTTTAAACAAGGTGTAACAGAATAATCGCAAGTCCTGAAAGTAGTTTGTTCATATAATTGATTACTGAATCGATTTCGGTAACTTTTAAGATAGGCAGTTTTTTTTTTTCAAAAAATATGTATTTTGCCATACTGACCGCCGATTTAGGCAAAGAAAAGGAAATCTTATTTCAAGGTAATAAGACGCCATTTTATTAAATTAAATTATACGATATATCAACGCACAGCCTAAACCGTTCGTCCTAAAGACATGAAATTTGGAGGGTGTGTTCTTTGTGAAAGTAGGTATCTACTAAGAAAGGTATTTTCGAAATTCCACCCCTAAGAGGGTGAATGGGGGTATGGTGAAATTTCACGCGGACGAAGACGCGGACAGAAGCTAGTACAATATAAAATTTAAAGTCCTGACTGACTGATATATCAACGCACAGCCTAAACCGCTGGTCCTAGAGACATGAAATCTGGAGGGTGTGTTCTTTGTGAAGAGTAGGTATAACGGATACGTGTATGTTAGTATTGAGGAACAACGATTGCACATTTTCGTCTCCACTCTTCCTCTTCGTCTTCTTCTCATCCTCTTCGAATTAAATCTTGCTCAATCATTTTATTACAGATGAGGTGGAGCGCCAAATAAAGCAGTCCGATCCTAAAATTTTGATTGGTGTACCAGAAACCATACCAGTGTTAAAAGAAGCACTATTTTTGGCCAAAAAAGATATACCTATAATCACTGTCAAAGAAACTGACAGTGATCTTCCACCAAAAACTATTTCATTCCAAGAATTTGCACTAGCTGATAATGTTGATCACAGTGTTCTTAAAGAGGTTGCAAGAAATTCTACGGATGTCGCTTTTCTGCCATATTCTAGTGGTACTACGGGTCTTCCAAAAGGCGTGGAGTTGACGCATAGGAATATTGTTGTCAACTGTCTGCAGCAAGATGTTGACAGTGTCCGACATTACGTTGAAACTACTAGTAAGTTGAATAATTAAAAAGATAAAATTAGAAATATAATTTAGATTAAATATAAATATAATTTAAATATAATAATAATAAATATATATTATAATAATAATTTAAATATAATTTAAATTTAGATTGTATAATAATGATAGATATTGTAAAAATATTTTTTTTTTCGAAATGGCTGTAGGATCACTTTAAGATATCCATCATAAAGTGGTTCTGCAGCCATTGCGAAAAATTTAACTTGACAGCAAGCGATCAACCATCCGGGTACTACAATTGCTGCGTTTATTTATAACGTTTGTGTGCTATAGAACTTGCTGCTTCAATTGAACCGGAGTCGAGTTGGATTTTTTAAGCAAAAACTTCTTTATGCGCGTTGGGCATTTTTTGAGATGGGAAAATACCATTGAACTCGCGACACTATTACCTTAACCGACACCACGTGCGTTTTGTTTATAAGACTATTAAAAAAAATACACACTTGATCGTTCAAGATTTCACTTCTGTCGGCATTCCCGAAGTGCCACTGTTTTTTGTATGCACGTGTTTCTGTGACAAATAAACATATTTTCTTTCTTTCAATACTTCGTTCGTTCTTCGTCATCGTTAGGTTCTTGTGATGTATGTATGTAAACCTAGAAAGTCAAAGTCAAATCATTTACCAATTTCGCACAAAAAAGGCAATTCTGGACGTCAAAATTTACAAAAAAAAATAGAATTGATTTTAGTTGCCCCTTCTAAAAAGGTAGTTTCGTGGGCCCGAAACACTACCGTTAGGGCGCGGTACACACGAGCGCGAATTCTTACGCGCGCGCGTCGCGTACGCATCGCTCCCTCAAAAGAGAAGCATTTAATTTCAATGTTTTTCTAAATAGGGACTTTCGGAAGAAGAAGACAAAGCGTTGTGTAACTATACAGATGCTATACAGGGTTATTTGTAAAACACCAGCAACCTCTTAAGAGGTCATTGTACTCATCATTATGAACAACTTTACTATGGGACCAAACCTGAAATCGCGAAAAAAAAATCAGCTGTTCCCTACATTTATGTTCGTATAACTCGTCAAAATGTAGGGAACAGCTGATTTTTTTTTCGCGATTTCAGGTTTGGTCCCATAGTAAAAGTTGTTCATAATGATGAGTACAATGACCTCTTAAGAGGTTGCTGGTGTTTTACAAATAACCCTGTATACTTACAACGTTTATTAGTAAGGGGATAACTATATGTATAATTACATGTGAAGACAATGTACCTAGAATAAAATTACTATACCACAATAGGTAGGTAGGTAAAAGGAATTATTTTCTGGAACTACGTAACATTTTGCAAACCGTAGTAAATCCAAAATTAACATAATGTCTCCTTTAGATCTTGTTTACGTTAACAAAACTTAAGATCATTCTATGCACTGCTTGCATTTTACAGTTTATACACGCAAAACTGGGAAGAGAGTGACCATTATTGTTTTGGATTTTAGACCTGAATATTTCTAATCAGTATACTTTTTTTCTTACAGAAACCAATCAAGATGTAGCTTTGGCCGTTTTGCCATTTTACCACATCTATGGACAATCTGTAGTAATGTGGCACAAACTATCAGTGGGTTATAAAATAGTTACAGTGCCTAAGTTTCAGCCAAATACATTCATGGAAACATTGAAAAATCATAAGATAAACTTGTTTTGTGCTGCTCCGCCTTTGAGTAAGTAATAACAACCAAATAATACCGTCTTTCTCGACTATTTCGTTGGTCACGTGTTTCCAATTGTGAATGCTGATCCTGAGATGGGTTTGATATCACACTGATATTATAAAGGCGAAAGTTTGTGAGTGTGTGAGAGGGGGGGGGGTGTGGGGGTGTGTTTATATGTTTGTTACTTCTTCACGCTCAAATTGCAGGACCAATTTTGCTAAAATTTTGTACGGTTGTAGCTGGCACCCTGGATTAACATATAGGCTACACTTTATCTCGATATTCACACGGGATCGACATTTACGCGGGTGAAACCGTGGGGCGCAGCTAGTTTGTAATATTGCTGACATTTTATTTTATTTTATTTCTTTTCCGTGCGATTTTTGTACTATTTCATTTCATTTTTGACAAACTTAATTTGTTGACATTGTATTTTATGAGATTTTGTACTTTTAAAAATAAACCGTTTTCGTTTTTGTATCCAACCAGATTACCCAAATCCATGTATTCTTTTCAGTATTGTTTCTTGGTTCACATCCTGGGATAAAAGAAGAACATTTGGCATCAATGAAAACGATTACTTCTGGTGCTGCACCGTTAGCTAGAAATGACGTCACTAAAGTACTTGAAAAGGTTAAGGTAAGATTGTATAACTATTTTGTTTTAATCTCAAACTTTTCGATTACACATTCAAAGGTAAACTTCGCAAAAGCGTGAGATAAATGATAAATATCGCATGAAGAATTGCTTTACGCGGGAAATTGTCTTAGGAATATTTTTTCCGGATCTTACTAGAAGTTTCTGTTCAAACCATAATTTATTAATAATTCGGAACACGTTCCATTATGTTCCTAGATATTGCTTATTTTAGCAGATAAGGAGGTCAATTTTAAGAAACCAACAAACACGTAAATTATACAACCTCCAATACTAAACCTCCATTAATATAAAAAGCTTACACAAAATTTTCAAAAAAATAAACTCTAGATCCTCACGGAGCTATTCTAGCGAAGATAAATGGAGAAAATAAACATAATCCAAACTTTCTTTGCATAATAAAATTAGTCGAAACTAAGTAACATTAATATCCTTCAGTCTTTTTTTCTGGATTGAGTTTTTTTTTCTCCTAAATGGTCTCTTTATTTTTTATTATAATTTGAAGACAAGTTATGATCTACTTGAGATGGAGATGGGGCCCAAAGGTTCTGGAGTGGCGACCGCGTACCGGAAGACGTAGCGTTGGAAGGCCTCCCACAAGGTGGTACGACGATCTAGTGAAGGCCGCAGGAACCCGTTGGATGCGAGAAGCGCAGAACCGGTCGAAGTGGAGGTGCTTAGGGGAGGCCTGTGTCCAGCAGTGGACGTCTTTCGGCTGAAATGATGAGAGATGGATAACCAATATTTGTGTTAATTCCTCGCAACAATCTGGGTTTTTTTTTAACACCTTCGACAAAAATTATACCTAGCTATGTTCGTACAAATTTTCTTAATCAATATTTTCATATGCTTAATACTTGTAATATTACTAGGTTCAGCCCGCGGCTTCGCCCGCAAGGTATGTCTATAAAAACTATCCTATGTCCTTCCCCGGGATGCAATTTATCTCTCTGCCAAATTTTATCGAAATCCGTTCAGTGGTTTACGCGTGAAAAGGTAACATACAGACAGACAGAGTAACTTTCGAATTTATAATATTAGTATGTATAAATGCGAAAGTAACTGTGTCAGCCTGTGTGTCTGTTACCTTTTCACGCCTAAACAACTGAACCGATCATTGTGAAATTTGACAGATTAAAGCCCGATTAGAGCCTGGGACCTGGAAAAAGGGCATAGGCTGCTTTTCATCCTGGATCACAAACAAAGTTGCTACAACAGCTAGTACTAGTAGAAAATATAATTATAGTAATGAATAATATTGTAAATGCGAAAGTATCTCTGTATGTATCGGTTACCTTTTCACGCCGTAACGGCTGAACAGATTTCGATTAAACAGATGCATAGGTAGACCAGGACCTGGGTTGGGACGTAGGATACTTTTATCCCGGGTAATTTCCAAGTTGAATAATACTTTCTTTATTTTTCAGCACAACATGGACTTTTTACAAATCTATGGGATGACAGAAGCATCTCCACTTGTTAGTGCAATGTTACCAGGCTCTAATGATTACTCTAAAGCTGGTAATGCTGTGCCAAATACTGAATTGAAAATTGCAGACAAAGAGTTACGACCATTGGGGCCTAATGAGGTGAGTCCAAAAAAATACATAAACCTATATGGGCACTGCAACTTCAGAAGCTACGTGCACCCTTCCAATTGGTTATTGCTTATGAAGAAGAGCCGGCAAGAAATTCCGCGGTTACTCTAATGTTTTCAAATTACACTGTTAATAGGTATAGGAGGACAGTGTAGGCCTGTCAATAAGTAGGTACTAGGTACTTAACAAAATAGAAAATGGTCAACAGATATTTTTATTTACCGTCATTTTCGACATCATTTAAGTATGGATTAGTCTAAGCGACTACAAGCAACAAATTTTATTTTTCCCCAAATTTCTCGGTCATGTGGCTTCATATAATTAATATTATTTTGACGTCATCCAATCGGTTTTCTCCAGACGAGATTGAGCCCAACATAATTTATGAAACAAAAAGATTTAGATTTTCGATTTGAACTATCTAAAAACTATTTATAAAACTAGTTATTCTAAAAAAAATACTAAATATTTTTACATACGATATGTTCCGAAGGAAGAAGATCAAGAAGAAGAAGAAGGAAGAAGAAGAAGCTTTCACATTCCACCAGTTATGTTTAAGTCCCATATAATAAGCAAGCACATTGCCATTAATCAGGCAAAAATCCTTACTTCAGGTTGTTACTGACAAATTCCAGATGGAAAAATACAATAACACTTCTGCCGACACGAGAATCGAACTCAAGAACTTACGTTCTGCAGTAGCGCTGGCGACCACTAGACCAAAGAAGCAGTCAAATAAATAATAATCATCGTTGAAATAAGAATCACACCAAAATAATTACTTAACTTCTGCCGACACGGGAATCTAACTCAAGAACTCACGTTCTGCAGTAGCGCTGGCGACCACTAGACCCAAGAGGCAGTCAAATAAATAATAATCATCGTTCAAATAAGAATCACACCAAAATAATTACTTTACTTCTGCCGACACGGGAATCGAACTCAAGAACTCACGTTCTGCAGTAGCGCTGGCGACCACTAGACCAAAGAAGCAGTCACATAAATAATAATCATCGTTCAAATAAGAATCACGCAAAATAATTACTTAAATCCATTCACTTACAGATGGGAGAGCTTTTTATTCGCGGCCCTCAAGTGATGAAATGCTACCGAAATAATCCAGAAGCCACAAAGGCAGCTATTTCAAAGGATGGCTGGTATGGAACTGGCGACCTTGCAAGCATCGACGAAAATGGGATCGTTACAATATGCGACCGTCTCAAAGAACTGATTAAGGTATTTTTAAAGACATTGTACTCGTATGTTACCCAGTTTCCTCACGATTTTTGTAATAAAATACATTTCAGGATCCCAACGCACAAACTCTAACCATGAATTTAGTACATAATTCTGAACCCCCTTGCGTTGAAATTTGTCGTCGGTTATTAAAAAAAATTACTGTTAAACTATTATTATGCGCGTAGTTATTGCACTTTTCTATGAAACAGCACATTTTTTTTGATAACCTACGAAAAAAGGGTTTGAAGTTCCGTGGCTCATCTACTGTCGCACCATTATGTATTTTTTTCAAAATGTCGGAAACGCATGAAACTTATTTAATTCTATAGTCATCAGTGCAAATAGAAAACATAATAAGACCTTTTTCCCAGAAATATTAACATCCAAAGGCGATCACGTGACATTCATATTTTTTTTAAATTCATTTCAAGTTCAAAAAATATGGATGAAAAATTTTTTAACATTCAGAGTAATTATTTCAAATTTTCTATGCAACAATATATACACAAGTTCAATGAAGGTACTAGGCTGTATAGTCATCATCATCTACCTAGCCTTTTCCCAACGATAGCCTTTTCACAATGTTGGGGTCGGCTTCCAGTCTAACGGGATGCAGCTGAATACCAGTATTTTACATGGAGCGACTGCCTAACTGACGTCCACAACCCAGTTACTGGGTAATACGATACCCCTTGGTAAGACTGGTTGTCAGACCTTCGTGCTTCTGATTACCCGTAACGACTGTCAAAGATCCACTAATGACAGCCGGGACCAACGGCTTAACGTGCTTTCCGAGGCACTGTGGTATTTTATGAAGGTACTATGCATAGTAGCATCATATAAAGTGCGTGACGCCTCAGCGCCGTCACCAATGGACAATAATAATTGCTCTACTCTAGGCAAAATAATTAGTAAAAAAAAAAGATAGTGAAACCAACACGCACTGGACGCATGTGGGTGATGGTGGTTGTCGTGACAGATAACAGTAAAAAAAATTTAGTAACAAGTCGTGATATTTTCAATTATTTTCAGGTGAAAGGCTACCAAGTTCCACCAGCTGAATTAGAAAACGTACTAAAAGAACATCCGGACATTCTAGACGCAGCAGTACTCGGCATTCCTGATGCAAGAACGGGAGAAGCTCCTAAAGCTTTCGTAGTTTTAAAAGATGGACGTAAATTAGATGCAAATGGTGTTACTTCCTTTGTATCCGAAAGAGTTGCAATATACAAGCGAGTGAAGGAAGTCGTGTTTCTAGACGCATTACCGAAGAATCCCTCTGGAAAGATATTGAAAAGGGTTTTGAAAGAAAAGTATTGTTAAGCTTAGTTTATTTAATAATAAATACTCAAAATATATTTGAAATTTTAATGTACTTAGTTGAAAAGCAGCAGTGGTGGCCCAGTGGTAAAGGCTGCGAGTTATGAGTTATAGGTCGTAGGTTCAAACCCAGAGAGGCGCTTTAATTTGTGTAAATTATACCACTGCTCTCAAAGCGGTCAAGGAAAACATCGTGAGGAAACCGACATGTCCTAGAATAAAAAAATCGAAGACTTGTGACATCTACCAAGCCGCACTTCTGCGTGGTGGATTACGGCCCACCCCTTCTCACAGAGAGGAGGCCTGTGTCCCAGCAATGGGAACATTATAGGCTGATTATGCTATGGTTGAAAAACAAGCAGGGAGCTCAGCTGATGCTAAGTCGCCACCGACGCCCATTGATATTTGCAATACCAGAAGCTTCGCATAAGCGTGGCTATCCCAGACACAAAGCTGGAATGTGTTATGTGCCTGTAATTACGCCGGCACCCATACCCTAATACTGTTTGTCCACCGCACAACGTCAAGGGAGTCAACGTCACGAGAAACGAGATTATTCGAACCGAACGTGACGTGTGCCGAGGACACGCAGCCATAGTAAATGTGTCGCTACTTTAGCGCCGTCATCTCGCTCCTTTGACGTCCCGATGACGGTGTCGGTGGACAAAAGGCCTCGAATCGAAACACAGTGACGATGTTGTTTGGCGCCAGAAACATGTTGGTACGCGTGGAGGTAGTACTTCCTCGAACGAGCTCTTTCGTAAAGCTTTACCACTAAGGGCTGATTTTACCAAAGTCTTTTATCCGCGGAATAAAATTGATATCTGACAGTATGGAAAAACTGTCAAAAATTCAAAATTTATTCTCAACTAGCTGCTGCCCGCGACGTCGTCTGCGTGAAGGCTCTACAGCACCAAAAACACCTAAGATGCCAGTGTCGCTATAGCATTATAAAGTAAACAACTTTTAAAATAGAATTAAAATATAAGTTTTT
The DNA here is from genome assembly GCA_948474745.1 of Oligia latruncula. Lineage (NCBI taxonomy): Eukaryota > Metazoa > Arthropoda > Insecta > Lepidoptera > Noctuidae > Oligia > Oligia latruncula. The sequence continues at coordinate 5,075,822 of OX419696.1, forward strand.
TTTTGCAAGCGAAGCAAGTGAAAAGAGTTATATGGGAATCCTGCTGAGTTCAGTCATAAGAGGTGACTGAAGGAAATAGAGAAAATAATGCAGGAATACATTCTAGGACACAAAAGAGTAAAAATACGTTCAAAGGTATCATATATACCTTACAACACTTCCCTATAAACTACGTTGGTAGTTATGCTGCCAGGAGCCAAAATGTGTGATGACGCGGGAGCAAGCGACGACGTCGACACCCACTGCCCTCAGTGTCTGCCCCTGCGACTCATTGATGGTCATCGCGAAGCAAACACTCACGGGGAGCTGTACGCGCTTGAACTGGAACGGGAAGTTATGAGGTATGAGGGGAATGCGTGGTATAAATACTGCCTCGCCGACGTCACAACCCGTAAGAATTTCCGCCTCAATGGTGTGTCTGTGGAGCGAGATGACTTTAAGGCGGGTCCCGTTACACAACTTCGGAGGAGATAGGTTCCGAAGAAGCATAACCGGGACACCGCTTCAGCTTGAATGCGCTGGAAGTCCACTTGCTGACAGGGAGTTCAGAAATTCCACGGGATAATGTGTGGCGTCATCTTGCTTGACAACAGTGTTTATCGAGGTGTAGACCACTTCGTTCCCCTCAATTTCCGAGAGAATGCATTCGTTAATTGCTGCAGCCTGATCATTTTTGGGCGTCAAAATGGCCCGCTCACACACCCAAGAATTCTGCTGGTGCGGTATACGACTGAATGTCCCCGTACACACAGCGAATGAGTTCTTCTAAGCTGGAAACCACTCTACCGAGAGACTCTGGAAGCACCACCTGTCTACCTCTCTCTTCTGGTAGAGTGCCTTCGCCAAGACTTAGAAGGAGATCGGAGAATTCTTGAGCGCGTGCATTGCCGCCAAGCCGAGCTCTCATATTAATGGTCAAGCGCAGCGTACGAACTCGTGACCACAACGAAGATCGTTTCAACGAAGCATTCACCTCGTCAGCCCTCGATCCTCGGCCATCGTACACTCATCCCATACGATCAGAGAGCAATCCTTGAGCACGTGTCCCTTATCGCTGTTACGTGACACACCACAAACAGGCGTTTCGGCGCTCTCTAAATCGATGGGAATTTTAAACATGGCATGTGCTGTCTTGCAGTCCCGGAAGCAGTGTGGCAGCGATTCCCGACGAAGCTACAGCAATAGCAATTTTGCCTTGCCTCCTGACCTCTGCAAGTATGCCAGTGGTAACAAATGTTTTTCCTGTACCACCAGGAGCATCCAAGAAAAACATTTTACCCTGGTTTTGCCAAACGCTTTCAAGGACGGTGTCATAAATTTGTTTTTGCTCTGAAGAGAACAAAGCGACATGGTCATTTCGTATGGTGGTCATTTCGCCGTCTCCGACTTCGTCTCCAGTAGCACGCCTCAAAGCTCGTAGAAAATCTTCAGACAGATGATGGCGATACTTCTCCCACAAAGCTACCGGGTTCGCGACTCCACAAAACACCAAGATGACGGCAAACAGATGACGCATGCGGCTGGGACTGTCACTGACGCTCGCCTCCGCGAGGGTGTCAGCCCAATTTTGGTCACCGTCGAGAAGGTGACGTGCTACGCAGGCTGCGCGGTAAGTGGGAAACTCCACGCCATCAAATGTCCTCAGAAAGGCGAAAGACTTTGCCTCGGACAGTGTGAAGTAACAACCGCAGAAAATCGCATTCGCCATTATTCGGATGCACGGTATAATTTAAGTTTATAATTAGGTATACGACATGAAAATATATTAATTACCAAGCAATAATCACACAGATAAATACCGAACAAAAGTATTAACAGTCAATGTTTATTTTGTACTAACAACATGAAATTGATTAAGAAATGATCATCGTCGATGAACATAACTTTTTTGTAATACTTAACACCGCATTTTTTTTAAATTGTCTTCCTCAACTCGGCTCAAGATTTTGAGGGTTTTGTTGGAACTTGAATTTGTCAAAACGAACTATACGATACAACTTTTATGAAGAAAATGCACATTACCATCTATGAATTTTAAGAATAACTAACTACTAACCTCACCAACATGATCAAATTTAAATTATTAATTTCCAAAAAGTGTTGACATGTAACTTGATTTGATTTTTATGAAATCTCATAGATGGCGCTGCTTCAAAATTGTCTTATACTACTAACATTCATTAAACTATGTTTCTCTGCCCAAGTTACTTAAATGGCGTAAAAGTTTTTATAGTGTAAAGCTAGATAATAGCATGACTTACTCAAAAACAACATTTAAATATGCGTCGTTAGATTACACGCTGTCACAGAATGCGTAAGAAAAATAAAGATTCACAGCTCCTCCTCGTAGGTGATAGCGTGATAATATGTAGCCTATATGTTGACCCGACCTCTTAGTAATATTCATGCAAAATTTGAAGTAAATCCATGCAGTACTTTTTGAGTTTAGCCCGGACATATATACAGACAAACAGACAAAAATTCTAAAAACTATATTTTTGGCTTCGATATCGATTGTAGATCACGCCCCAAGTATTTTTTTTTATATATTCTATGTACAGTTTTGCCTTTCCTACGATTTTATTATATACGATTTTATTATATATGTTTATATTATTTATTTAAACATTATCATTTTTTTTTTTTTTTTAAATAACACAGACATAAGGATCAGAATTATTTCGTCAAGGCAAGCCTTTACGACGTGATTAAACACATAATAATGTTTTAAAGATAACAATATGATTTCGTTAGTACTATATCGCGCCAATAGATGTCGTTACATGTTTCCACTTATTGCAATAAAAATTGTTATAGAATGCTTTAAATTGATTATATCTTTTGATAGACTGAAGCGATTGCGATGAAACAAAGACTAATCACTGCTCCGAGTTCTACACTATATTTGAGTATAAATATGAACCATATTGGTTTGGTACTTTTTACGTTGAGCCTGTTCAAAATCTGTCACATCCAAACAGACAAACAGACAAACAGACAAAAATTCCAAAAATTGAAGAAATGGCATCTGTTGGTTATCCTATGACAGCCCAACTATTTTTTATTTTTTTATTTTCAATGTACAGAAACGCCTCGTCTACAGATTTATTATATGTATAGATAGATTTCGATATCTGTCGTCGAACCTAATTAGAATTACATATATTTACAGATTACAACTTATCACAGCGTGCCTACCATAGCATTTGTAATTTGTATTACCTATTTAACGCCTCGATAAATACTCGTTATCGAATCTCCTAAACACATTCAAGATAACATATTATTATCTGTTACGCGCAGTGATAAGAAATTCTTATTTAATTTATTTATTTTCTATATACAAGGTGTAACAGAATAATCGCAAGTTCTGAAAGTAGTTTGTTCATAATTGATTACTGAATCGATTTCGGTAACTTTTAAGAAGGCAGTTTTTTTCAAAAAATATGTATTTTGCCATACTGACCGCCGATTTAGGCAAAGAAAAGGAAATCTTCGAAATTCCACCCCTAAGAGGGTGAATGGGGGTAGGGTGAAATTTCACGCGGACGAAGACGCGGACAGAAGCTAGTACCTACAATATAAAATTTAAAGTCCTGACTGACTGATATATCAACGCACAGCCTAAACCGCTGGTCCTAGAGACATGAAATCTGGAGGGTCTGTTCTTTGTGAAGAGTAGGTATCCATTAAGAAAGGGTTTTTCGCAATTCGACCCCTAAGAGGGTGAATGACCGCGGACGAAGTCGCGGGCAGAAGCTAGTTTACTTATACGACAGATTTTATTTTATTTTTTAAGTTAGCCTGTACCGTCCCAGTGCTGAGCAAAGGCCTCTTCCAAATTCTTCCAAGCATCCTTATCTAGAGCCACCTCAATCCAACCCTTGCGGTATGCATCTAGGTCGTCTCGCCACCTCTCCACTCTTCCTCTTCGTCTTCTTCTCATCCTCTTCTAATTAAATCTTGCTCAATCATTTTATTACAGATGAGGTGGAGCGCCAAATAAAGCAGTCCGATCCTAAAATAGTCATTGGTGTACCAGAAACCATACCAGTGTTAAAAGAAGCACTATTTTTGGCCAAAAAAGATATACCTATAATTACTGTCAAAGAAACTGACAGTGATCTTCCACCAAAAACTATTTCATTCCAAGAATTTGCACTAGCTGATAATGTTGATCACAGTGTTCTTAAAGAGGTTGCAAGAAATTCTACGGATGTCGCTTTTCTGCCATATTCTAGTGGTACTACGGGTCTTCCAAAAGGCGTAGAGTTGACGCATAGGAATATTGTTGTCAACTGTCTGCAGCAAGATGTTGACAGTGTCCGACATTACGTTGAAACTACTAGTAAGTTGAATAATTATAAATATAAAATTAGAAATATAATTTAGATTAAATATAATTTAAATATAATAATAATAAATATATATTTTTAAATGTTTTTATATTTCTTTATACTAATATTTAAAAATATAATTTATAAGAATTTAATTGAATAAAGGAGATAATAATATATATTATAATAATAATAATAAATATATATTATAATAATAATTTAAATATAGATTGTATAATAATGATAGATATCGTAAAAAATTTTTTTTCGAAATGGCTGTATAATCCAAGCTGTTGATATGCATCTAAAAGTGGTTCTGCAGCAATTGCGAAAAATTAAACTTGACAGCAAACGATCAACCATCCGGGTACTACAATGGCTGCGTTTATTTATAACGTTTGTGTGCTATAGAACTTGCTGCTTCAATTGAATCGGATTCGAGTTGGATTTTTTAAGCGAAAACTTCTTTATGCGCGTTGGGCATTTTTTGAGATGGGAAAATACCATTGAACTCGCGACACTGTTACCGTAACCGACACCACGTGCGTTTTGTTTATAAGACGATTAAAAAAAATACACACTTGATTGTTCAAGATTTCACTTCTGTCGGCATTCCCGAAGTGCCACTGTTTTTTGTATGCGCGTGTTTCTGTGACAAATAAACCTATTTTCTTTCTTTCAATACTTCGTTCGTTCTTCGTCATCGTTAGGTTCTTGTGATGTATGTATGTAAACCTAGAAGATTAAAGTCAAAGTCAAATCATTTACCAATTTCAAATAAGCACAAAAAAGGCAATTCTGGACGTCAAAATTTACAAAAAAAAATAGAATTGATTCTAGTTGCCCCTTCTAAAAAGGTAGTTTCGTGGGCCCGAAACACTACCGTTAGGGCGCGGTACACACGAGCGCGAATTCTTACGCGCGCGCGTCGCGTACGCATCGCTCCCTCAAAAGAGAAGCATTTAATTTCAATGTTTTTCTAAATAGGGACTTTCGGAAGAAGAAGACAAACCGTTGTGTAACTATACAGATGCTATATACTTAAAACGTTTATTAGTAAGGGGATAACTATATGTATAATTACATGTGAAGACGATGTACGGTCTGCAACAAATTTGCATAAGCACAATAAAGTTGAAATTTCTGTGAACGATGGCGCACACCATCCCCACGCCCGCGCCGCAGGCCCGTACCTACATCTGTGTGTGTACACTGGCTAACGTCGAACGAAACAAAAATAATGATACCGTCGCTTTTTCACACGCGCGGCGTAATTACGTATGACCTTGGTGGGTTCATACGATTGCTAAAATTCACATCTTCATAAGAAGTACCGCTAGCGGATAGCGTTGCGTATTGGATTATTAAACAAGTTGGCCTAGGTTCGAATCTCGAGATGAAACTTTAATTTATCTTTTCAACAATATTCTTATCTTTTTTATTATTATTCGATTAATTAATACACGAGAATAATAATGTAATATTTATTTTATTTGTATTATTATATTGTTATTGAAATACGGGATTAAAAAAAAAGAAGATTTTTAAGTGATTTCCAAAATTTTATTCGTTATAATTTTATAAATAAACTTTTAAAACAGTTTATTTTCTCATAAAAAACAATTTATTGAAGTAAAGCATGTGAACTACGACCATTAGACTTAAAATATTGTAAGTATCTTTAATAAAATAATATTGTTCTATAATTGCGGTTATAGCTTAAGTATTCATTTTCATTATGAAAAGAAGATTGAAACTATAAACCTCAAAATAATCCTTAATACGGTTAAGACACAATATTATTTTAATATTACTAAAATCAATTTGTAATTTATAACTTTATACGTTGTATAACCCCCATTATTATCCATGCTATCAAGTAAACGCTGGCGTATGGATCCTATAATATTTAAACATATTTCTGCATATTTCCTTGCAATGCAACTTCATCTGGTAACTGGTTGGTTAAAACCACTTGTTTCTTATTCACTGACCAGCTGGGGCCTTCCACTGTCGATCGCGTTCGACTGGCAAGGACCCTCCGACCTTTTGACCTTCCTACTCACAGTAGGTAGGTAATTTCTCTAAAACAAAAAAGGAATATTGTAAGGCTACTAGCAAAATAATAAAATATTATTAACTACCATTTTGAAAAAAAAATATTTTGAAAATAGTTCAAATGTTACAAAATGATAAGATTATAATTTATACTTAATGCTATATTCATCATTCCAAAAGTAAATAAATAAACTCTTGGAAATATATTTTTTTTCTTCTATTTAGACCCTATGGTAAATATAAAACGTTTAATAAAATAACTACAAGGATCAGCAGTTATACATTAATTAAATAAATGTTCGATAAAAGAATTAAATCATAATACTCACAGTCAGTCCGGTTTCATCAAATATTTGTGGCTTTTACGCAGCGCGATAATATCCGCTTTCATCTCAATATTTAAATTTGCTTGCGTTTCAAAATGAACAACACCTCTAATAGATTAAACACACTTCACTAACCCACAATATCAAATTATTATCAACCAACAAAGAACCACAACATTCTTTCGCGGTGAATGGTGCATCTGTCCACCTTATAATTTATTTATTAAGATTTCTGTGGGTATAATCATAAAGTTTTACGAACTATGTGAACAAGACGAACATGACACGGAACTATATTCAATAGCGTGATTATTATTCGAGTAATATGCGGGTGTGTGTGTCAAATTACTCATTAAAAGAAGGTCGTAAGTCACTAACTAAACTTCAAACTATAACTTTGCGATTTTGCTTAAGGACTTTTGGTCGACACTGTACCTAGAATAAAATTACTATGCCACAATAGGTCGGTAGGTAAAAGGAATTATTTCCTGGAACTACGTAACATTTTGCAAACCGTAGTAAATCCAAAATTAACATAATGTCTCCTTTAGATCTTGTTTACGTTAAGGCGAAAGCGCCAGGGTAGCCCGCGAAATTCAATTTTTTTTAGGTTTTTTGCAATTTGCTGGTCAGTATTAAGTTGTACGTTGATTAAAATATGATTCGCGGTCGTAACAAATACGTATTTACACAATTATAATAATTAAAGTCCTCAACACAACTCTCTAAGACCATGTAATCCCCAAGAATGACTATTTCATGAAATCTTTACATTTGGGGATTACATGGTCTTATAGAGTTCTGTTGATGACATTAATGATTATAATTCTGTAAATACATATTTGTTACGACCGCGAATCATATTTTAATCAACGTACAACTTAATACTGACCAGCAAATTGCAAAAAACGTAAGAAAATTTGAATTTCGCGGGCCACCTTAGAGCTTCCCCCTTAAAAAAACTTAAGATCATTCTATGCACTACTTGCATTTTACAGTTTATACACGCAAAACTGGGAAGAGAGTGACCATTATTGTTTTGGATTTTTGACCTGAATATTTCTAATCAGTATACTTTTTTTCTTACAGAAACCAATCAAGATGTAGCTTTGGCCGTTTTGCCATTTTACCACATCTATGGACAATCTGTAGTAATGTGGCACAAACTATCAGTGGGTTATAAAATAGTTACAGTGCCTAAGTTTCAGCCAAATACATTCATGGAAACATTGAAAAATCATAAGATAAACCTGTTTTGTGCTGCTCCGCCTTTGAGTAAGTATTAACAACTAAATAATACCGTCTTTCTCGACTATTTCGTTGGTCATGTGTTTCCAATCGTGAATGCTGATCCTGAGATGGGTTTGATATCACACTGATATTATAAAGGCGAAAGTATGTGAGTGTGTGAGGGGCCCGTATGGGGGTGTGTTTATATGTTTGTTACTTCTTTACGATCAAATGGCTGGACCAATTTTGATAAAATTTTGTATGGTAGTAGCTGGCACCCTGGATTAATATATAGGCTACATTTTATCCCGATATTCCCACGGGATCGACATTTACGCGGGTGAAACCGTGGGGCGCAGCTATTTTATAATATTTTTGACATTTTATTTTATTTCTTTTCCGTGCGATTTTTGTACTATTTCATTTCATTTTTGACAAACTTAATTTGCTGACATTGTATTTTATGAGATTTTGTACTTTTATAATTAATTTAAATTTGATAATATTTTGTATGCCTTTCGGCGGAACATAGGATGGACCAAAAATTTTTAAACATCATTGTACCCTGTGTTCACAAAATTAATAAATGAATGATTCCTAATCAGTAGTAGCGCGGTGTCTGTATATATTTGTCGCCGAGGAAAAGGCTCTCAAAGGTCACATGTTGTGTTTAAATCCCACGTGATACGACGTGGGATAAACACAACATGTGACATAATGATTCCAATGTACACCTCTCTCCAACCCTGCGAGAATATGGGCTTTTTAATGTGTAAATAAAATTATAATAAACCAATGATTTCAAAAGTAAGGATACGCCCGTCTGAACATTTTACATAGAAGTTCTTCGTTCGAAGTTCGAAGTTCGCGCGCACCACTGTCAACTGAGTCGCGTTGGTCCTAAAACCGTCATTTTAGGGCCAGCGCGTTGGTGCCATTTAGTCGCGCCGTTAGCCCGGTCCTTACGCTAGTAATATATATGTCAATATAATAAACCGTTTTCGTTTTTGTATCCAACCAGATTACCCAAATCCATGTATTCTTTTCAGTATTGTTTCTTGGTTCACATCCTGGGATAAAAGAAGAACATTTGGCATCAATGAAAACGATTACTTCTGGTGCTGCACCGTTAGCTAGAAATGACGTCACTAAAGTACTTGAAAAGGTTAAGGTAAGATTGTATATTTATTATTTTGTTTTAATCTCAAACTTTTCGATTACACTTTCAAAGGTAAACTTCGCAAAAGCTTGAGATAAATGATAAATATCGCATGAAGAATTGCTTTACGCGGAAAACTGTCTTAGGAATATTTTTTCCTGATCTTACTAGAAGTTTCTGTTCAAACCATAATTTATTAATAATTCGGAACACGTTCCATTATGTTCCTAGATATTGCTTATTTTAGCAGATAAGGAGGTCAATTTTAAGAAACCAACAAACACGTAAATTATACAACCTCCAATACTAAACCTCCATTAATATAAAAAGCTTACACAAAATTTTCAAAAAAATAAACTCTAGATCCTCACGGAGCTATTCTAGCGAAGATAAATGGAGAAAATAAACATAATCCAAACTTTCTTTGCATAATAAAATTAGTCGAAACTAAGTAACATTAATATCCTTCAGTCTTTTTTTCTGGATTGAGTTTTTTTTTCTCCTAAATGGTCTCTTTATTTTTTATTATAATTTGAAGACAAGTTATGATCTACTTGAGATGGAGATGGGGCCCAAAGGTTCTGGAGTGGCGACCGCGTACCGGAAGACGTAGCGTTGGAAGGCCTCCCACAAGGTGGTACGACGATCTAGTGAAGGCCGCAGGAACCCGTTGGATGCGAGAAGCGCAGAACCGGTCGAAGTGGAGGTGCTTAGGGGAGGCCTGTGTCCAGCAGTGGACGTCTTTCGGCTGAAATGATGAGAGATGGATAACCAATATTTGTGTTAATTCCTCGCAACAATCTGGGTTTTTTTTTAACACCTTCGACAAAAATTATACCTAGCTATGTTCGTACAAATTTTCTTAATCAATATTTTCATATGCTTAATACTTGTAATATTACTAGGTTCAGCCCGCGGCTTCGCCCGCAAGGTATGTCTATAAAAACTATCCTATGTCCTTCCCCGGGATGCAATTTATCTCTCTGCCAAATTTTATCGAAATCCGTTCAGTGGTTTACGCGTGAAAAGGTAACATACAGACAGACAGAGTAACTTTCGAATTTATAATATTAGTATGTATAAATGCGAAAGTAACTGTGTCAGCCTGTGTGTCTGTTACCTTTTCACGCCTAAACAACTGAACCGATCATTGTGAAATTTGACAGATTAAAGCCCGATTAGAGCCTGGGACCTGGAAAAAGGGCATAGGCTGCTTTTCATCCTGGATCACAAACAAAGTTGCTACAACAGCTAGTACTAGTAGAAAATATAATTATAGTAATGAATAATATTGTAAATGCGAAAGTATCTCTGTATGTATCGGTTACCTTTTCACGCCGTAACGGCTGAACAGATTTCGATTAAACAGATGCATAGGTAGACCAGGACCTGGGTTGGGACGTAGGATACTTTTATCCCGGGTAATTTCCAAGTTGAATAATACTTTCTTTATTTTTCAGCACAACATGGACTTTTTACAAATCTATGGGATGACAGAAGCATCTCCACTTGTTAGTGCAATGTTACCAGGCTCTAATGATTACTCTAAAGCTGGTAATGCTGTGCCAAATACTGAATTGAAAATTGCAGACAAAGAGTTACGACCATTGGGGCCTAATGAGGTGAGTCCAAAAAAAATACATAAACCTATATGGGCACTGCAACTTCAGAAGCTACGTGCACCCTTCCCATTGATTATGAAGAAGAGCCGGCAAGAAATTCCGCGGTTACTCTAATGTTTTCAAATTACACTGTTAATAGGTATGGGAGGACAGTGTAGGCCTGTCAATAAGTAGGTACTTAACAAAATAGAAAATGGTCAACAGATATTTTTATTTACCGTCATTTTCGACATCATTTAAGTATGGATTAGTCTAAGCGACTACAAGCAACAAATTTTATTTTTCCCCAAATTTCTCGGTCATGTGGCTTCATATAATTAATATTATTTTGACGTCATCCAATCGGTTTTCTCCAGACGAGATCGAGCCCAACATAATTTATGAAACAAAAAGATTTAGACTTTCGATTTGAACTATCTAAAAACTATTTATTAAACGAATAAAACTAGTTATTCTAAAAAAAATACTAAATATTTTTTCATACGATATGTCCCGAAGGAAGAAGATCAAGAAGAAGAAGGAAATAGAAGAAGCTTTCACATTCCACCAGTTATGTTTAAGTCCCATATAATAAGCAAGCACATTGCCATTAATCAGGCAAAAATCCATACTTCAGGTTGTTACTGACAAATTCCAGATGGAAAAATACAATAACACTTCTGCCGACACGGGAATCGAACTCAAGAACTCACGTTCTGCAGTAGCGCTGGCGACCACTAGACCAAAGAAGCAGTCAAATAAATAATAATCATCGTTAAAATAAGAATCACACCAAAATAATTACTTAACTTCTGCCGACACGGGAATCGAACTCAAGAACTCACGTTCTGCAGTAGCGCTGGCGACCACTAGACCAAAGAAGCAGTCACATAAATAATATATAATCATCTTCCAAATATGAATCACACCAAAGTAATTACTTAACTTCTGCCGACACGGGAATCGAACTCAAGAACTCACGTTCAGCAGTAGCGCTGGCGACCACTAGACCCAAGAGGCAGTCAAATAAATAATAATCATCGTTCAAATAAGAATCACACCAAAATAATTACTTTACTTCTGCCGACACGGGAATCGAACTCAAGAACTCACGTTCTGCAGTAGCGCTGGCGACCACTAGACCAAAGAAGCAGTCACATAAATAATATATAATCATCTTCCAAATATGAATCACACCAAAGTAATTACTTAACTTCTGCCGACACGGGAATCGAACTCAAGAACTCACGTTCAGCAGTAGCGCTGGCGACCACTAGACCCAAGAGGCAGTCAAATAAATAATAATCATCGTTCAAATAAGAATCACACCAAAATAATTACTTTACTTCTGCCGACACGGGAATCGAACTCAAGAACTCACGTTCTGCAGTAGCGCTGGCGACCACTAGACCAAAGAAGCAGTCACATAAATAATAATCATCGTTCAAATAAGAATCACGCAAAATAATTACTTAAATCCATTCACTTACAGATGGGAGAGCTTTTTATTCGCGGCCCTCAAGTGATGAAATGCTACCGAAATAATCCAGAAGCCACAAAGGCAGCTATTTCAAAGGATGGCTGGTATGGAACTGGCGACCTTGCAAGCATCGACGAAAATGGGATCGTTACAATATGCGACCGTCTCAAAGAACTGATTAAGGTATTTTTAAAGACATTGTACTCGTATGTTACCCAGTTTCCTCACGATTTTTGTAATAAAATACATTTCAGGATCCCAACATTGACGCACAAACTCTAACCATGAATTCAGTACATAATTCTGAACCCCCTTGCGTTGAAATTTGTGGTCGGTTATTAAAAAAAATTACTGTTAAACTATTATTATGCGCGTAGTTATTGCACTTTTCTATGAAACAGCACATTTTTTTTGATAACCTACGAAAAAAGGGTTTGAAGTTCCGTGGCTCATCTACTGTCGCACCATTATGTATTTTTTTCAAAATGTCGGAAACGCATGAAACTTATTTAATTCTATAGTCATCAGTGCAAATAGAAAACATAATAAGACCTTTTTCCCAGAAATATTAACATCCAAAGGCGATCACGTGACATTCATATTTTTTTTAAATTCATTTCAAGTTCAAAAAATATGGATGAAAAATTTTTTAACATTCAGAGTAATTATTTCAAATTTTCTATGCAACAATATATACACAAGTTCAATGAAGGTACTAGGCTGTATAGTCATCATCATCTACCTAGCCTTTTCCCAACGATAGCCTTTTCACAATGTTGGGGTCGGCTTCCAGTCTAACGGGATGCAGCTGAATACCAGTATTTTACATGGAGCGACTGCCTAACTGACGTCCACAACCCAGTTACTGGGTAATACGATACCCCTTGGTAAGACTGGTTGTCAGACCTTCGTGCTTCTGATTACCCGTAACGACTGTCAAAGATCCACTAATGACAGCCGGGACCAACGGCTTAACGTGCTTTCCGAGGCACTGTGGTATTTTATGAAGGTACTATGCATAGTAGCATCATATAAAGTGCGTGACGCCTCAGCGCCGTCACCAATGGACAATAATAATTGCTCTACTCTAGGCAAAATAATTAGTAAAAAAAAAAGATAGTGAAACCAACACGCACTGGACGCATGTGGGTGATGGTGGTTGTCGTGACAGATAACAGTAAAAAAAATTTAGTAACAAGTCGTGATATTTTCAATTATTTTCAGGTGAAAGGCTACCAAGTTCCACCAGCTGAATTAGAAAACGTACTAAAAGAACATCCGGACATTCTAGACGCAGCAGTACTCGGCATTCCTGATGCAAGAACGGGAGAAGCTCCTAAAGCTTTCGTAGTTTTAAAAGATGGACGTAAATTAGATGCAAATGGTGTTACTTCCTTTGTATCCGAAAGAGTTGCAATATACAAGCGAGTGAAGGAAGTCGTGTTTCTAGACGCATTACCGAAGAATCCCTCTGGAAAGATATTGAAAAGGGTTTTGAAAGAAAAGTATTGTTAAGCTTAGTTTATTTAATAATAAATACTCAAAATATATTTGAAATTTTAATGTACTTAGTTGAAAAGCAGCAGTGGTGGCCCAGTGGTAAAGGCTGCGAGTTATGAGTTATAGGTCGTAGGTTCAAACCCAGAGAGGCGCTTTAATTTGTGTAAATTATACCACTGCTCTCAAAGCGGTCAAGGAAAACATCGTGAGGAAACCGACATGTCCTAGAATAAAAAAATCGAAGACTTGTGACATCTACCAAGCCGCACTTCTGCGTGGTGGATTACGGCCCACCCCTTCTCACAGAGAGGAGGCCTGTGTCCCAGCAATGGGAACATTATAGGCTGATTATGCTATGGTTGAAAAACAAGCAGGGAGCTCAGCTGATGCTAAGTCGCCACCGACGCCCATTGATATTTGCAATACCAGAAGCTTCGCATAAGCGTGGCTATCCCAGACACAAAGCTGGAATGTGTTATGTGCCTGTAATTACGCCGGCACCCATACCCTAATACTGTTTGTCCACCGCACAACGTCAAGGGAGTCAACGTCACGAGAAACGAGATTATTCGAACCGAACGTGACGTGTGCCGAGGACACGCAGCCATAGTAAATGTGTCGCTACTTTAGCGCCGTCATCTCGCTCCTTTGACGTCCCGATGACGGTGTCGGTGGACAAAAGGCCTCGAATCGAAACACAGTGACGATGTTGTTTGGCGCCAGAAACATGTTGGTACGCGTGGAGGTAGTACTTCCTCGAACGAGCTCTTTCGTAAAGCTTTACCACTAAGGGCTGATTTTACCAAAGTCTTTTATCCGCGGAATAAAATTGATATCTGACAGTATGGAAAAACTGTCAAAAATTCAAAATTTATTCTCAACTAGCTGCTGCCCGCGACGTCGTCTGCGTGAAGGCTCTACAGCACCAAAAACACCTAAGATGCCAGTGTCGCTATAGCATTATAAAGTAAACAACTTTTAAAATAGAATTAAAATATAAGTTTTTTTTTGCAAGCGAAGCAAGTGAAAAGAGTTATATGGGAATCCTGCTGAGTTCAGTCATAAGAGGTGACTGAAGGAAATAGAGAAAATAATGCAGGAATACATTCTAGGACACAAAAGAGTAAAAATACGTTCAAAGGTATCATATATACCTTACAACACTTCCCTATAAACTACGTTGGTAGTTATGCTGCCAGGAGCCAAAATGTGTGATGACGCGGGAGCAAGCGACGACGTCGACACCCACTGCCCTCAGTGTCTGCCCCTGCGACTCATTGATGGTCATCGCGAAGCAAACACTCACGGGGAGCTGTACGCGCTTGAACTGGAACGGGAAGTTATGAGGTATGAGGGGAATGCGTGGTATAAATACTGCCTCGCCGACGTCACAACCCGTAAGAATTTCCGCCTCAATGGTGTGTCTGTGGAGCGAGATGACTTTAAGGCGGGTCCCGTTACACAACTTCGGAGGAGATAGGTTCCGAAGAAGCATAACCGGGACACCGCTTCAGCTTGAATGCGCTGGAAGTCCACTTGCTGACAGGGAGTTCAGAAATTCCACGGGATAATGTGTGGCGTCATCTTGCTTGACAACAGTGTTTATCGAGGTGTAGACCACTTCGTTCCCCTCAATTTCCGAGAGAATGCATTCGTTAATTGCTGCAGCCTGATCATTTTTGGGCGTCAAAATGGCCCGCTCACACACCCAAGAATTCTGCTGGTGCGGTATACGACTGAATGTCCCCGTACACACAGCGAATGAGTTCTTCTAAGCTGGAAACCACTCTACCGAGAGACTCTGGAAGCACCACCTGTCTACCTCTCTCTTCTGGTAGAGTGCCTTCGCCAAGACTTAGAAGGAGATCGGAGAATTCTTGAGCGCGTGCATTGCCGCCAAGCCGAGCTCTCATATTAATGGTCAAGCGCAGCGTACGAACTCGTGACCACAACGAAGATCGTTTCAACGAAGCATTCACCTCGTCAGCCCTCGATCCTCGGCCATCGTACACTCATCCCATACGATCAGAGAGCAATCCTTGAGCACGTGTCCCTTATCGCTGTTACGTGACACACCACAAACAGGCGTTTCGGCGCTCTCTAAATCGATGGGAATTTTAAACATGGCATGTGCTGTCTTGCAGTCCCGGAAGCAGTGTGGCAGCGATTCCCGACGAAGCTACAGCAATAGCAATTTTGCCTTGCCTCCTGACCTCTGCAAGTATGCCAGTGGTAACAAATGTTTTTCCTGTACCACCAGGAGCATCCAAGAAAAACATTTTACCCTGGTTTTGCCAAACGCTTTCAAGGACGGTGTCATAAATTTGTTTTTGCTCTGAAGAGAACAAAGCGACATGGTCATTTCGTATGGTGGTCATTTCGCCGTCTCCGACTTCGTCTCCAGTAGCACGCCTCAAAGCTCGTAGAAAATCTTCAGACAGATGATGGCGATACTTCTCCCACAAAGCTACCGGGTTCGCGACTCCACAAAACACCAAGATGACGGCAAACAGATGACGCATGCGGCTGGGACTGTCACTGACGCTCGCCTCCGCGAGGGTGTCAGCCCAATTTTGGTCACCGTCGAGAAGGTGACGTGCTACGCAGGCTGCGCGGTAAGTGGGAAACTCCACGCCATCAAATGTCCTCAGAAAGGCGAAAGACTTTGCCTCGGACAGTGTGAAGTAACAACCGCAGAAAATCGCATTCGCCATTATTCGGATGCACGGTATAATTTAAGTTTATAATTAGGTATACGACATGAAAATATATTAATTACCAAGCAATAATCACACAGATAAATACCGAACAAAAGTATTAACAGTCAATGTTTATTTTGTACTAACAACATGAAATTGATTAAGAAATGATCATCGTCGATGAACATAACTTTTTTGTAATACTTAACACCGCATTTTTTTTAAATTGTCTTCCTCAACTCGGCTCAAGATTTTGAGGGTTTTGTTGGAACTTGAATTTGTCAAAACGAACTATACGATACAACTTTTATGAAGAAAATGCACATTACCATCTATGAATTTTAAGAATAACTAACTACTAACCTCACCAACATGATCAAATTTAAATTATTAATTTCCAAAAAGTGTTGACATGTAACTTGATTTGATTTTTATGAAATCTCATAGATGGCGCTGCTTCAAAATTGTCTTATACTACTAACATTCATTAAACTATGTTTCTCTGCCCAAGTTACTTAAATGGCGTAAAAGTTTTTATAGTGTAAAGCTAGATAATAGCATGACTTACTCAAAAACAACATTTAAATATGCGTCGTTAGATTACACGCTGTCACAGAATGCGTAAGAAAAATAAAGATTCACAGCTCCTCCTCGTAGGTGATAGCGTGATAATATGTAGCCTATATGTTGACCCGACCTCTTAGTAATATTCATGCAAAATTTGAAGTAAATCCATGCAGTACTTTTTGAGTTTAGCCCGGACATATATACAGACAAACAGACAAAAATTCTAAAAACTATATTTTTGGCTTCGATATCGATTGTAGATCACGCCCCAAGTATTTTTTTTTATATATTCTATGTACAGTTTTGCCTTTCCTACGATTTTATTATATACGATTTTATTATATATGTTTATATTATTTATTTAAACATTATCATTTTTTTTTTTTTTTTAAATAACACAGACATAAGGATCAGAATTATTTCGTCAAGGCAAGCCTTTACGACGTGATTAAACACATAATAATGTTTTAAAGATAACAATATGATTTCGTTAGTACTATATCGCGCCAATAGATGTCGTTACATGTTTCCACTTATTGCAATAAAAATTGTTATAGAATGCTTTAAATTGATTATATCTTTTGATAGACTGAAGCGATTGCGATGAAACAAAGACTAATCACTGCTCCGAGTTCTACACTATATTTGAGTATAAATATGAACCATATTGGTTTGGTACTTTTTACGTTGAGCCTGTTCAAAATCTGTCACATCCAAACAGACAAACAGACAAAAATTCCAAAAATTGAAGAAATGGCATCTGTTGGTTATCCTATGACAGCCCAACTATTTTTTATTTTTTTATTTTCAATGTACAGAAACGCCTCGTCTACA
The DNA here is from genome assembly GCA_948474745.1 of Oligia latruncula. Lineage (NCBI taxonomy): Eukaryota > Metazoa > Arthropoda > Insecta > Lepidoptera > Noctuidae > Oligia > Oligia latruncula. The sequence continues at coordinate 5,093,613 of OX419696.1, forward strand.
GATTTATTATATGTATAGAAGATATAAAGCGCACTACACACCAAAGCCGCCGACCCGCCGACACAGCCAGCCGACACAACCCCGGCGGCTTATGTTGAAAGAAGCATGTCGGCAACCTTCGCCCGCGCGTGTTGCCCGCCGACATGTCGGCGGCTTGCCGGCGGCTAGCGTACGCAAGCGCTCAGTTGCCTGGCGACATTTGAGCTGTAGTGACGTGCAAGTATTTTTGTTTTTGCGACTTTTCTGATGTCGAGCCGCCGCCGACATGCCGCCGGCAAAGTTTTACGACTTGCAATGACTGAAGCCACCAACCTAGCCCGCCGGCAAAATGTTTGGTTTTAGTGTGTACTACGCTTAAGACGTATTCTTTGTATAAAAGTTTGGTGGAATGCGCCCTTAGAGCCGGTTGTTTCAAATGGTTGGTTAATGTAACAGTACGTCAAATAATAAGTTGTACGTAATCGTAATTATTTGACGTAAGTCAAGTCCATAATTTTATAATTGTAATTTGAAACAACGCTGTTTTTGGTTTGACGATAGTAAGCGCCATTTTTGACGCATACGCGTGCGTCAAGTGGACTTGAAAGGTGCCCTAAGCAAACTATGATGTTACAAAAAGTTTTTACTGGAATGATTGACCTTAACAATAATCAAAAGTACGACCACCACCTTAATAACTTTTTCATAATAGGAATAAAAGCATTTTACGTACTTACCACATTACTTTAAAACATTACGTCAATTTGCATAGAAGGGTAAAAGTAAACAAACATTTCTGAAACAGTGGTGGCGATTGAGAGAAAAGCTTTCAACTCCGTAAAATACTGTACATTCTTTTAACTAAAACCTTTTTGTTTCATTAGCATGAAGGAAAAGCGGCTCTTTGAGATCCATAGACAAAGTAAAACAAAGTAAAATTTTGAGCGTGAGCAATCGATCTCGAGCCGTTTTCGCCTAGATTTTCTATTTTATTGGTGGGATCCAAAGTCAATTTTGTTTTGAAGTGATTGTATCCAAAATCTTCCTGTACGAGTCGCAATAAATACTTTTTCTTTCTTTCAAAATAAAGCTGAGAGCTGCAGCCTAAGGCCCTTTGTACACACACGTTTTTCATGCCGTGAAAAACTAGGGTTTATAAGCCGTGTGTAGGCACGGTCGTCTGTGTTGTATGGATCATTATGGAGGTTTGTTGACGACACGGCGGAACTACGGCCCTGCGTATCCGTATTCCATAGAATCGTGTCATGTACAAGGTCACACGATTTTTCTACGGCGGCGTTAACACTGTAAAGGTGTGTAACATAACACACCACTGTGTAACATAACATGTTATTAAACATAGTTATATAACATGTTTATATAGAGAAGTTAGCAATCACACTAATATTATAAAGGGGAAAGTTTGTGAGTGTGTGTGTGTGTATATGTTTGTTACTTCTTCACGCTCAAACGGCTGGACCAATTTTGATAAAATTTCGTACGTAGGTAGCTGACACCCTGGATTAATATATAGGCTACTTTTTCCCCGATATTCCCACGAAATCGACACTTACGCGGGTGAAACCGCGGGGCGCAGCTAGTGTTAAATAATTTGGACGTGTTATATAACATAAGTTTATGTCTTATATGAGAGCAGTGGTGGCCAAGTGGTAATGGCCGCGACTTACGAGTTGTAGGTCGTAGGTTCGAACCCAGACAGGCGCTTTACTTTCAGTAAATTATTTCATCACCACTGCTCTCAAAACGGTGAAGGAAAACATCGTAAGGAAACCGGCATGTCCTAGAACCAAAAATTCGAAGACATGTGACATCTACCAATCCGCACTGGGGCCGCGTGGTGGATTACGGCCCACTCCCTCTCACAGAGAGGAGGCCTGTGTCCCAGCAGTGGGAACATTATAGGCTGTTTATGATGATGTGTTATATAACGTAATCTAGACGCACCCTTAGAAACTGTGCCTTGTAAAAAGGGCCTAATTGTGTAACACACGTCCAATCACAATCAAACAATCAATATACTTTTTACCCGACTGCGCGACGCAAAGGGGTAATGTGTTCAGCCTATGTATGTAGGTATGTATGTTTGTATGTTCCTTTGAAGCACTATACAGACCAAACGCCTGGGCCGATTTTTATGATTCACACGTCAATCGATTCCTCTTAGTCCGGCGAGTGTCACTAAAGACATGACGTTAGTGAAAATTCAATATGGCGACTACAATGTATGTATGTATGTATATTTCTTTTTACACGACTGTAAGTCCAGTAAGTTCCCGCGGCGATATTTTACGCGCACTGAATTTTCAACCTACTGCTTATCGCCAAGAGTTGAAAATCCAACGGTGTGTTTTTTGACGCGCTGGGATGAGCTCTGTTGGATTCTCAATCACCGAGAGTTGGAAATCCCGTCGCGATATTTTTACGTCATTGCGAACTTGGGCTGAGTAGAATACTTCTTCTTTCATACACCATCTATCCGACCAGCGCAGCAATTGCGTAACACATTAATTATCAATCAGAATCTGTTTCATTTTGACAGTTCAACAACATTCATTGCGTTATTTACGTGTTGAGCAGACTTTTTCTAACTTATGAAGCAATGGATTAGCAATTTGCTTCAAAATGATTCAGATTCCGATTGATAGTGGGTTACGCAATTAGGGTGCAGACCTGCATTAGGGATTAGGCTTTAGGCTTCTAAACCTTGCCTACACTTAATTAGTCAATTAAGCCGAATTTACATAACTGTGTTGTGTCGCTTTCTGACGCAGTTTTAGCCAATCAAAACTCATTGTGATTTGACGTAGTCCTGTACAGAATCATCAAGATATCACTGTATTTTTTAAACAATTTTATATTTAATGGGCATATAAAAGATTTTCATAAATGTACTGAGAAGGCACAGTCATTACATTAATCTCTTTAAATTTGTCTCTGAGAGAGTGTCTCGGACTTAATTTATGAATTGATCGAACAGCTCGCTTCTGCAAAACAAAGATAATCTGAATATCGGCGGCATTTCCCCACAATAGAATACCGTACGACATTACACTATGAAAATAGCTAAAGTACACTAAACGAGCAGTCTCTATATCAGTTAAATTACAAATTTTTCTCTCGAATGTAAATCCGGCTTTAAGTACTACCACGTTTTTTTATCCTTGAGTAAAATGAACGCGGTTCTTAGTAATTAATTACAATCTAGCCTTTAAGACTAATAAGCAATTTTAATTAAATTTATTTTTTTACTTGACAATTATTTTAAAACTTACACTTTGCACACCTAGATCTTAACATCAATTAACTCAAAAAAACACTTTTTTCGGAAAAGTTGAAAAACTGATTACTATGTCCCTGTGCACTGCAGGAGTTTGCTGTTTTGATCAATACTTTTAGCGTTGAGTAATGGAACTATTTTTGTATCTGTTTTGTTGGTCGCTAGGTAGTGAGTTAGGGAATTCGATGGTATGCATACCTCAAAAATTGAGATTTTAGAGTTAGCTCTCTTTAGATCTAGGTGTGCGTGTGTCGTTGACCAATTTCAGACGTTCAAAATCTAGTCGCAACCTTATTTTAGCGACAATCAATGTCAATAAAGTGTCAAAAATGTAGGCAAATTATAGGTATATTTGACAGAATGCGACTGAGATGTGACTCCGATCGTTCTTAAACTTACGAGAACCTCTGATATATAAGGATATAAACACTTTTTTTTTTAGTGTGGGGAATCATCAAATGACCCCTCCCGCTCTGGGTGGAGCGGAAGCGAGTGTCAGACTCTTACTGACACCCACCCGTGTTCCTTCCTTAGCCCTTTATGTTCCGGGTTAGCGGTAACCCTTTCTGACGATCCCGCTGCCCCGGCAGGCTTCGGGCCTGACAGGCCCCTTCACTATTGCTGACATCTGTTTGAGGCGCGCGTGGAACACGTCACGGGCCTGGTATTGATCGGACGGTGAGCTACCCATTACTCTCCGTCCGCAGGCCCGCGCCTACGGTGGCCGGGAGTCGTGGTGGACGCGTGGCGCGTGGAGACGCGGTTTCCGACGCCCGGATCGTCTCCCGCGGCGGCAGGGACGTGAGGCTCTGTCCCTCAACCATCCCGCCACCTCCTTCGCTAGCATGACTGCTTCGCAGAAGGTGGTGACGACTGCCTCCCATTCCCTCTCGCTCCGGACCATGGCTTGAACCAGGGCCGGACGCGGTACATGTGTTTTATGTGTGGCTTTTTACATACACTAAATTAAAAAGTTTTATTTGTTTGAAAAATTCATCTGCTCTACAACGTAAATAACGCAATGAACGTTGTTGAACTGTCAAAAAGAAATGCAAAGCCATTGTAAGTAAGTTACGCAATTGCCGCGCAGGTCCATGCTGAAATGTGAATCGATTGTAGTGAGAGGCACGGACATCAATCTGAGGGACAGATGGACACGAACAGACACTGACTCACTCTGTCTCGTGCACACAGGCAGATGCTTATTGCTGGCGCGACGCCTGAGGAAAATACATTTAAAAGATTAGATAAGATACTTTATTTGTCAAAAACCACTTTTTTGTGTTTTAAAAATGACAATCTTATTTGTTGAATTAGGTACTCCAATAAATTATTCCGTATCTTAAGTAAGATGACACTGAGCCATGATAAGCAGTTAGCAGCACGATGTTTATAAATTACTATACAGTTCGACCGTACTGCGCCCAAGTATTAGGAGTTTTACTCAGGGATACGGGACCCCTCAAAAAGTGTTTTAAGGCTCCTTCAAACAGGCGCGGCACGCGATATAATCGCGCGCGACACAAAGGCGCGGTGCCTTTATGTCGCGCAGCGATTTTATCGCGTGTCGCGCCTGTTTGACGGAGCCTTTATTAATACCTTATCATCCTACGGGATGGGCAATTTTGATTGATTTTGGCAATTTCCAGAGCCACAAGCGAGATACAAGCGACGCGTAGTTTGTGGCTCACCGCGCATGTCACTTCCGCAAATCTCCATTAAGAGCTCTATGAGACTTCGATGGGGATTGTGGCAGAAAAGCCCACAAATCCCCATTTTCGAGGATTTTCAATGGGTATAAGTGGAATAACCCTATGTCATATTGTATTAGTTTTGGATGAATAAACTTTTATTATTTCTTATTATTAAAACTAATAACAACCAACAGCGGTAAATATTATCCGTTCGCAAAATATGATTAAAGTCAAGACCCGGATATAATGTTTGGCATTTAAAAGGATTTTGAACAGTTATAACCTTATAACTCAGTAAGTAAATCTTCACAAAAACTTACATAACACACGGATTTGTTCCGCTACATCATGTTACAGAAAAATTTACCGGTACGTACACCGTTTACCCGGTTATTATGGACATCAACCACAAAGTATGGAGGGTCACGTACGTTCATAACAACTGAACTTTAGGTACTGGCGCACCACTTTTGAATTTCGAACGAGGATAGCGAACGTGTTTTTTTTTCTATTTGCATTTAAGTATGGTCTGCAGATTGAGATCTAGAATGGAAAGAGTTTTTAGGCATGTTTCACTACCTTTGCTTGAATTAAAAGGCCAATTAAAATACTTGGCTCATTAACCTGTTCTTTATTGAATGTATCCGTAGGCAGATGATGATTGCGATTTTGTGTGACAATGAAAACTGAACGCTCGATTAAAATATCGTAGATACTGGATCAACCTTACAGTTGATATTAGTTTCACACCTTACAAAGAGCTCTGTCACTCCATTACTTTCCACCGTGTTCGCAGAAAACGATCTTAGCAACTAAGAAAACATTTCAAAACTTTTCGTCGATCCTTACAGCTCAATATTTAGCTCTATTACTAAAGAATAAGGTTTAAATTCAAATAGTAGAAACCACCCTCGGTTACTTTAGTTTAAACTCATTAAAGTCACTTTTGAATCCCATAACTACAATAGTCTAGGTGCTCCGAACAACTGAATCTACCATCAGATGTCAACTGGTGAATATAAGCACATTACTAAATTGGCTCGACAAAGAGAAAACCATTTAAGTCCTGCTGTTTTCGTTCTGCTATCTAAGGTTCTAGCGTGCCTTACACACCGAAGTGATTGCGAATAATTTGTATACTATGTAATCTATATAAATAAAACAAAGTCGGGTTAGTTACACTATTTATAACTCAAGAACGGCTGAACTAATTTGTATGATTTGAGATTTTTTGGGTTCGTCTCGACCTTGAATAGCAGAATAACTATTATAACACGAAAAAAATAACATGAATATAAGTAATTAATTTTCTCATACATATGTTCTTATTGATTCTGAGGCGGCATGAAGTTTGCTGGGTCAGCTATATCTAATTAAATACAAATGTATTGTATACATGAACTTTTTGAATTGAGAAATGGAAGTTGAGAGCTTGTCAGTCTGATTTGACATTACTTAAAGTGACACAACGCAAATCAAACGATTCCCAATATGGAATCGTTGTTTGATTTGCAGTGAGTGGGAATATTTTTTTTTTCAGAATGGCTGTCCAATCAGGTAAATGGATTGTTTAGCAAATTGATTAATTGACTATTAACTCTTACGTAGAAGGTTCTGTATCATACGGGAAGCAGTGGTGGCCCAGTGGCAACGACCGCGACTTACGAGTTGTAGAGCGTAGGTTCAAACCCAGACAGGCACATTATTATTATTATAAACTTGTGTTGTCCCACTGCAAGGCAAACGTCTGCCTTCCCTCTCTCCACTTTTCCTGGTCTACTGCGATTGCGGGCCAATCCTTAAAGAAGGAGTCCAGCTCATCCTGCCATCTCTTTCTGGGCCCGCAGCGCAGTTGTTTGCTGCCATTTAGGATCCACTGAATGGTGGCTTTTGCGCATTGCTTCGACAGATATGGAGACAACTTTTTGTAAATTATTTCATCATCACTGCTCTCAAAGCGGTGAAGGAGAACATCGTGAGGAAACCGGCATGTCCTAGAACCAGAAATTCGAAAACAGGTGACATGTACCAACCCGCACTGGACCCGCGTTGTGGATTACGGCCCACTCTCTCTCAGGGAGAGGAGGCCTGTGTCCTAGCAGTGGGAATATTATAGGCTGATTATGCAGTGTGTTTGCTAAACAATTAATTTCTCTGTGTGTATAAAATCAATCACTTGGACCGTTGAATTTGTCCACTATCTGAAAGTTTACGTAAAGTTTCATATCGAAACTTCTACATTAATGTCAGTATGATGCATTACTCAGGATCAACTTACCACAAACTTGGTCAGAAAATCAGAACTTGTCAATAAAGTTTGGCCATAAATAGGACGGTGTTATATAGGTATGGAGGTGTGCGTGTGGATTGAGTGCTCATTTAAAAAAAAATATTTTTACGAAATCAAGGAAGAATTTAGGAAATAATTGTGAAAACTTCGTGGTGAAGATAAAAAAATTGTGAAATCTATGGTGAGAAAGTCGTGGTCAATTAACTAGCACAAATGAAATATTATATTAATACGACAATATATTATGAAAACACTAGCAATACTAATCTTTATGAGTAATCTATTGAATATTATATATATAGGTATAAAAACTAAATAGAAGTGATGGACCGACTATAGGTTTTGCCGATCAGCCGACTAGCTATAGTGACTAACTATTGGATATTTCATTGACTTTTTGTATGCAGACTGGGGACGTCTTTAGATATAGGTACGAAGTTTAATTTACTGTAGTATTTTCCTCTCCACCTTTTAGACGGCGATAAAACCGTATTAGGAGGCAACCTTAACCTCAAGTTTCCTAGGACGACCCTTTTCAGAAATGTGGTAGTAGATTAACCGACTGGTTAATTAGGGACGCCCAAATACCGTCTAATGACGAGAATGACCATGAAGCCTGGGTCAGCACAATTTTATGCTTCCCTACATTTAATGGAAAATAAAGATAATACGTTAATGCATAAAAATTTAGCTTTAGCTATGGAGGTAATCGAAATGTTATTTATGTGTCTTTTATTTAGCTTTAGGTAACTTTTTTTAAGCATTGGAAGGTTCTCCTCCCCACCCTCTTATGGCAAGACTGAGACTTACATTAATACCATACAGATTTTTTTACGTGTGAAAATCTTCATGAATAGGTACTGGACTTTCAGACCGATCCTGGGTTCGATTCCCAGGTCGGACAAAGTGTTATTGGGTTTGGATAATAGCCCGGAGTTTGCGAAGTGGACGGTATGATACCCCCTTGCCTCGGAAAGTACGATAAGCCGTTGGTCCTGCGCCTGATTTCTCTCCGGTCGTGTCGGATTGCCATCCCATCGGACTAGGCTAGTGATGGAAGAGAAAGTGCACCTGTGTCTACGTACATACTAGTGCACTATAACATCTCCCGCGCGTAAAGCTATAATACTCAGATTACTCTATAATATTTATCTTATAAAAATATAGTAATCATTTATTTATAATTAACTAAAAATAACAAAATTAAATTCTAACTTAACTAAAACTATACAGAAACTAAAAAATAGCGTCGAAAAATTCATCCGCATCGCTGTCGACTGGTAATGTACCCAAGAGACTGACGGCATTACCACGTTGTATGGCGATGCTTAGCCTCTGGCCAAGATAAAAGCCAGCCCTTGGGTCACGGGAAGTGTCAACCAGCCGTTTCGAAATTTCTTTAAAAAGACCATGAGCACTCGGACCCCACGGCCCGAGAGTTTCAACCCCAAACGGCTCGAAAATATAGTTTCCTATGAGGTTATTATATTTTCGCCGCTTGAGGTTTTCCGCAGCCGCAGCAGCAGCGCCAGCACAGCATGCCGAGCCAGGAAGATGGGATGGCGCAAGAGTATCGACACACGTAGCGTCCCACACTAAAGGCCTACCCACCTTCCATGGAAATAAAGACATACCGTCCGGTCTCTTGCCATCGTCGCGTGCCAAGCCATTGGGTTCTAATACAGCTGGAACGCCGACGGTGACAAGAGCTCGTCGGATGATGTCATTAATGTTCGCGTGCCGCGCTAAGCGACCCGCACTTCGGCTGCAAGACAGGCCGTGGTGTCCGAGGCTGTTGACATCTTCGCCACAGTGACAGCGATGGGGAGAACAGCAAGGAGTGCCTAGACGTAGGGAAGCAGCGAGGCGAAAAGTAGTGTCGTCGAACAAAGTGCCTATGTTCGACGAAGGTAGTGCATGAAGCCAAAGACCCGACTCCCACCTACCCACAGCCAGCAGGCGCGCACGTTCCGCAGTAGTAGCAGACGAGTCAAGTAAATTGTTCTGTACTACTCTGCAGAGCGGCTCATCCCACCGTCTCTGGGAAGATGGATTGTCGGGTGGATCTGTATTCGGGCAAGCGAGACTCCAGGCATCCATAGCCTCGGTGAAACACGGCACATCATAATTAATCAGTGTGGAAGCTAGGATTTTCCTGATTAATTTATCAGTGCCGTGGACCGAAGATATAAAAGCCGGTAAACTAATACTAGAAATTTTGCGGACGCCGAGGCCCCCCATACGAATGGGAAGAGTAGCTTGTGCCCAAGCTCGGTCGTCCATAATATAATATAATAGCATATAGTTTATAACACAACAATATTGCTCGCCATACATTTATTTAGAACACGTTCATACTTTGCTATACTATATATTATTTAAATGTATGGCGAGGGATATTGTTGTGCTATTAACTACATTTAAGCGTACCTAGTCTGAAATAAGCTTTAGGCTATATAGTCTCCCCTGAGATTGGTCGCCATGACCGAAATTCGGTCTGGATGACTATTATTATTATTACAGTACGGTGTAAAAGTATCCAGTGAGATCACCCTCCCGGCAGTTCTAGGTTAACCCGTCGCCATTTCTGAAAGTATAATGGGAATCTCGGATTAAACTAAAGTTTTAATTAGTTGCAATAGTGAATTGGAAAAGTCAGGACGTCCGTTTTCGGAAACGCGCGGCCATATTTGAAAGTTAAATAGGCGGATTGATACTAGACAATAATTTCTTTTGTTTCCTTTTATTGTCTCTCTTTGTAACTACAGTCCGGCCGTCGAGAGAATGCGACAATGAATCCGACACCTGTCAGTGAGACAATTCTTGTAGCTAATAAAGATCAAATTCGCAAAACACGTATTCGTTTGTATGAAACTGACAGGTGTCAAGAACGCATTCTCTCCACGGCCGCATTCTGTCAGATTTTTTGTACGGACTTTTCGTACGGAAATCTTCTGTTTGGGCATTGTGTGTTTCGATACATAAGAAATAAAATCAAGTGCGGATGGCCAGTTTTCGAGAGGACTTTGGTATCTTCGGAATTTGGAAAATTTTAGGGCAAAAAAAGGGTTTCCGTCACCATCGTTCCAGCAGGATTGCCTGTAAGGTAAATAACACTAGGGCACTAAACAAACAGAGGAAGTACATTATATAAGTTGACGCCTTTTCGAATGATTGCCGTTTCAATATGTTATTGCTCGATTTCAAACAAACATTTTTTTTTTCGCTTTTGATTCATATGTGAAATTCGGACTTTTACTGGTGAGACTTGGTAAATCTTAGGATTTACCGGTAAATCCTAAGATTTACCGCAGTTCGGGCTTTTACAGTAATATATATATTATATAAAATTCAAAGTCCTGACTGACTGATATATCAACGAACAGCCTGAACCGCTGGTCCTAGAGACAAGAAATTTAGAGGGTGTTCTTTGTGAAGAGTAGGTATCCACTAAGAAAGGGTTTTTCGAAATTCCACCCCTAGGAGGGTGAATGGGGGGAGGGTGAAATTTCACGCGGACGAAGTCGCGGGCAGAAGCTAGTGTTATAATGGAATCAAAGCAAGCCAAATATACAGGATGGCAGTACGTGATGGTCTGCTGGAAGAAATTTCTTAAGAAATAAGCTGTTCCTTTGTACTCAAATTATAAGGGTTATAATTATGTCTTTTACTGTGTGTACATCACAGTGGTTAGTAGTGCAGGTGTGAATGTGTGATGTTAGGAATATTACATACCTACCTCAGTGTACCTCTCCCTCTTGAGAGACACGATTTTGCTGTCGCGGTAGCGCACCATCTTCTTCGAGTCGATCTTAGGAGTCGGCTTAATATTTTTTTCATCACCGACGAAAAATTTTACAGGTTCTATAGGTATTACAAAAAAACTACCCTTCTGTTTTACTAACAACATAACTAAACAATTCTATGTAGTTCGCTATCAATCTGACGAAAAATAAAATCTCGTCAGAAAAACGCGGTTCATCCATGGATAGTTTTAACGAGGTTCGAAAAACAATAAAAAATAAGGCCCTCAAAACTTTGCCCAACAATACAACGAGTAACAATACAGTTTGGCTCGCGAAAATTCAATACGCCGAGAAACAAATGAGTATACTTTTTAGATTGATTTATTGTACTTTTTCCAATAGGGTTTCACTTTTTTATGAACAGCTGAACCTCTTTTTTCCCAAGCTGTGCAGTTGGTGCGAATTTAATCAGAAGTAAAATATTGTTCCGTAGCGGTTGGTCTCTTTACAGTTTTTTTTTATATTTGTTTTTCTTTACGAGACGTCTAAAGAAGTTTGACTTTTTTTTTTTTTTTTTTTTTTTTTGCGGATGGGAAATCATCAAATGACCCCTCCCGCTCTGGGTGGAGCGGAAGGGAGTGTCAGACTCTTACTGACTAAAACCCACCCGTGTTCCTTCCTTAGCCCTTTATGTTCCGGGCCAGCGGTAACCCTTTCGGACAATCCCGCTGACCCGGCAGGCTTCGGCCCTATGGGGCCCCTCCTCGATGCTGACATCTCTTTGAGGCGCGCGTGGAACACGTACGCGCCGTCCGGCACGGGCCTGGTCCTGATCGGACGGTGAGCTACCCATTACTCTCCGCCCGCAGGCCCGCGCCTACGGTGGCCGGGAGTCGTCGCGCGGCTCCCGACGCCCGGAGCGTCTCCCGCGGCGGCTGGGACGGGAGGCTCTCTCCCTGAGCCGTCCCGCCACCTCCTTCGCTAGCATGACTGCTTCGCAGAAGGAGGTGACTGCCTCCCACTCCCTCTCGCCCCGGACCATGGCTTGCACCAGGGCCGGGCGCGAGAGGTCGCCGCCGCTGCCGATCGCCTCTACGAGGACACGGCGGTGCTCCGCCCAAGCGGGGCAGACCTCCACCGTGTGCTCCACCGTGTCCTCTGGGCGATCCTGGCAATGGTGACACCCGGGCGTTTCCTCCCGCCTGATGATGTGCAGGAACCTCCCGAAACTTCCGTGTCCGGTGAGGACCTGCGTCAGGCGGTAGGTGAGGGCGCCGTGGCGCCTCCCTAGCCACTCCTCAAAGAGGGGTCTTATCGCCGCTATCGCGGCGTGCCCTGCGCTGGGTTGCGACAGTCGTTCCTTCCATGTCGCCATGAGATCGCGCCGGAGCTCAGTCCGCTCCGCAGCGATTTGCCGCGGAAGCGGAACTTCCCCCCGGCTTAGTGCCTCCGCGCGCCACTCATAGACGCGCGCGAGGACCATCGCCTCCAGATCCCATGGCGGCAGTCCGGCAATGAGGCTTGCCGCCTCGCCAGAGATCGTGCGGTAGCCCCGGATAAGCCTTATGGCTACCACCTTCTGGGGCGCGTTCAGGTAGTGGGCGGCTCGCCGCCGCAGTGAACGCGCCCACACCGGGGCCCCGTATAGGGCCATGGACCGCACGACCCCCGCGTAAAGCCTCCGGCAGGAGGCGTTTGGCCCCCTCAGGTTGGGCAAGAGCCGCTTGAAGGCGGCCCCGGCCCGTTCCAGTTTGGGGGCCAAACGTCGGAAATGCTCGACGAAGTTCCACCGGCTGTCGAGGACGAGACCCAGGTACCTCATCGTTGTCTCGACGCCGATGTGAACCCCTCCTACCGTTAGTTGGGATCCCGATGGTGGCGCGTTCCGGGGCCCATGAAACGACATGGCCTCGGACTTGTGCAATGCCACCTCGAGACCCAACTGCCGGATCCTCTCCACGACTATCGCAACCCCGCGTGTCATCGCGTCGGCCGCCGCCTGATGCGACCTCCCCTGCGCCAGGACCAGCGTGTCGTCAGCGTAGCAAACCACGCTGACGCCCTCAGGGAGGTCGGCCCGCAGCACCCAGTCGTAGCCGATGTCCCACAGGAACGGCCCCACGACCGATCCCTGCGGGACACCGCACGACATCTCTCGCCGGTTCCACTCCCCATCGCGACCGGGGTAGCTGACGGCTCTGTCCGTCAGATACGCCCCGACTATTCGACGGAGGTAGGGCGGCACCCGGTGATACCGGAGTGCCTCCACAATGCAGCTCCAGGGCAGGGTGTTGAACGCGTTGGCGATGTCGAGTGACACCGCCACGACGACCCCACCCTGGGACACCGCGTCCCCCGTCGTGAGGGCTCTCACGCGCATGATGGCGTCCACCGTCGAGCGCCCCTTGCGGAAACCAAACTGGCTGTCCGCAAGATCCGGCCCCGTCCTCACCAGGTGCCCGACGAGGCGGCCCACAATCACTCTCTCAAAGAGCTTGCCGACCTCGTCGAGCAGCACGATGGGCCGGTATGCGGACGGAGAGTCCGCAGGGCGCCCTGGCTTCCGAATGAGGACCAGCTTCCCCGTCTTCCAACGGAGTGGAAACTGGCCTCTCTCCAAACATGCGCTTAAGAGCGCCTCCAGTCGAGGCCCGAGAGCCCTCGAGGCCAGGACCCAGGCTTTACCCGGCAAGCCGTCGAGTCCTGGGGCGGTATTTTTGGCCTTCAGCCTTCCTACCGCCGCTCTCAGTTCTACCCCGGTCACTTCAGGGATGTCGTCGTCGTCGTCCGCGTGTTCCGCTTCGGGCACCGCAATTGGCGGAGCCATGGGCGGGGGGGTGTGCACCCCCCGTGAAGGGAACAGAGCGCTCACCACCTCCTCCACCAGCTGGGGGCGGAGACTCTGCGTCAGCGGGGGGGCCCAGGTGCGGAGTTTATTCCGCACCATTTTATAAGGGCGCCCCCACGGATCTCTGTTCAGAGTCTCCAGCATCTCCTCGCGGGCCATATCCTTGGCCCGCTGGACAGCCTCTTGGAGGGCGGTCTTCGCTGCTCTGTACCCCTCGTACAGCTCCGCCTCCGTGGCTTCCGCATCCGGAGGACGAATGCGGAGCCTGCGGTGCCTGACTTGACTTTCTCTTTGATTGATTTCCTGTGTATATCTAAATGTAGTCTACCTTTGTACGAGCATCGCCACATGAAATGTACTGTGTTAGTATTTACCTTAACAAGCATTTGCTTATTTGCCGATTACTTGTTTACATTCGCTGAATAAGCTATCGCGCCCACTACAAGTAACCTACTTAATGTATATATATATTTTAATGTTTTTCCTAATAAATCGAGCAATCAATAACGGACACAAAACAGTGATTTTATTTCCTGTATACATCCCGTGTGATTCTTATCCATCAACAGTCTACATACTACATCTCCGTGTACGGACAAACTGCCCGTACAACCTTTTATACTTCAACGTTGGTAAGTTTGCTTATTAGCAACCAAATTGACAAAAGCCATTTTTTTCAGCCCCTAACGTCTGTCATGTCATTCGTACGACAATAGATTGACAGTTGACACATTGTCCAACGATTTTCGTAGGAAGAATCTTAACTTGAAAGAAACGGGACACCCATCTAAAATATGGGCCCAGCACACCGTTAAACACGGCCCAAGAAAAACACCGAAGAAAAATATATAATCAGCACACTCAACGAGCTCAATCATACTGTTCCCAACCGTTTATGTAAATGGAATAACCCATTCAACTTTATGCACGTTATCGGAGTCCAACTGTGACCAATAAAGTTGGTAAATATGCAATTATTATAACTAGTTAGTAGAGAGATAATGGCTACAGGAAACGTTTCCAATAGGACCATTGACGATTGTGCACGTAAATATTTTCCCAAGATAGGCTGGTGGAGTAGCGACTCCACCAGCCTTATAACTATGCCTTTTATAGTCCCATAGACTGCTGTCTATGGGACTATAAAAGTCAGTCAGTCAGTTATGTTTATGGTCACATTTGCAAGGAAAGTGTAGGTGTATGGGGATATTTTTAGATATGCAGGTGATAATAATTATGGTAATTAATTAATGATTTATATTTACTCAGGAATCCATGGTGAAGGGTGGGTGTTTTGGGGGACTGTCTTATGTAATTTTGTCGTTCGAAAAGTGCCGATTCTCAACCTAATTTGAATAAAATAATGACTTTTGCTTTTGATTATAATTTGATCAGGTCACTTTTTACCGACTTGAATATTGAGTCCAGAATCATTACGAAAATAACTTTCTTAAAACAACATTGAAAAATTGACAGTAAAAAATAATGTTCATTATGTAAACAAGAATTTATTGATTGATCAATCAACAGTCACAAAAGAAAACTTAAGTTTATCAATAATGGTTTTCTCCTGAACAAAGATAACAATGTAAAGAACATCGCACAAATAAAAAAATAATGATGTCGTCATTCAATCGCAAATTAAAAAGCGAACCCTTATTGCGTACTTGAAAACAAATCAAGTGTAAAAAGAAATTCCTCAAAGCGTCTTCTCTAACAATATTGAAAGGGACTCGCTTAAAAAGCTAATTCGATGGAATAGATATATCGAATTTTGCTGAGACTGGTGCATTCGAGTGAGTGACAGTAATTGCTCGCTGCATCCCGACGCCATTACGTTGCTTCGACAGATTTTTAATGGCGCACGAACACTGGAACAAGATTTACGAGTTATTAACGAAGTCACTTTTTGTTTTCTGTTTTTCGATGGTAAAACGTTTATAACAATTTTATCTGCTGGTCTTGGATTTTTGAATGCTATAGAATTTTATGATAATATTATAATGGTGTAAGGTGGTAAGTTTATATCACCATCTTCGATTAGTTCCCCGTTTTTAAATAACAGATCATTTCATCATATTAATTCTACACCATTTTTTACTATTCCTTGCGGATAGTGACTGCACAGGCACGAAGTTTCCTATAATCGAAGAATATAATACATTTCTAGCCTATTGTCCAGTTTGCTTTCAGACAAATAACTGGTTGTTTGTTAGTCGTTATTTTCCGAGACCACTATCACAAGGAGCTTTACTGCTATCTTCTTTTTTTTTTCTCGTAAGACTCGGTGCAGACCATTTATAAAATTTTAAAGTACCAGCTTTTTTTTACCAGCCAGTGACACGATATGATCCATTCTAAGGGCGAATTTCGTCGCGTCCAAAATCTGTCAGTGTCAATATACCACGATAATACACTAACAGCTCTTGGACGCATTTAGATGTGCTGATCGTGTTCAGTTTCATTGGTAAAATTCGCCCGTAGACTAAAAGCGCACGGCTCTGCTATTTAATCCCGACATTCTCAATTAAGCTTAGTTGATATCCATTCAGTAGTTCGACATCTGAAGTTCAAGGGTTAAGACAGACACTATCTGTATCCCAAATCCTCCATTAGATCTTGCATTAATTTGAAACAATTTGGGAGACGAAACAAATTGACGACCATTTGTCAGAACCAACCACGATTATTTGGCTGTCAAGACGAGTAGAAATGAGTTATGACTATCGAAATTATGTTACGGTCGATGAAAACTATTTGGAATGTACCATTTGTCATGCCGAACGATTATTACATGGATATTTTTTATTCACGTTTTATATTCGTTTCTTATGCTTTTGACACTTTTTAGTTTCAATGAATGATGCTTTTGTTAGTCTAGACGAAATGTGTTCAGCTTTTTCTGTTTCTTTTAGATTGCGTTTGGATTATTCGTCATTATATACCTATTATTCTACAATTTACTATTTTTATTAAAAATATCTCCACATTTTAATAGATAAATTATTACTGTGAATTTTATTGTATTTACAGACGCCAGCACATCAAGCTACCTGAAACTGTAAAATTTTCCCAATCAACTTTGAACCTAATGCTTTAGCGATAAAGTTGAAAATCTATTTAATAAATTTGACAGATTGTAGTAGGTTGATGTGCTGGCGTCTGTACAGATAACTAACTATTTACACAGGGTACTAATTTAAATGACTAACTAACTATAGAAATAAATACAAAAAATAATAGGTCTCAAAGTACTCGTTCGCATCGCTGTCATCCGGAAAAAAAATAATAGGTCTCAAAGTACTCGTTCGCATCGCTGTCATCCGGAAACGTGACCAGGAAGACTAGCAGCATGGCCACGTTGAATGGCAATGTTAATTCCTTGGCCAAAGAATGACCCAGCCTCCACGTAAAGTGTCGACCAGTCGGCGAGAAATTTCCTTAAAAAGGAGACGCGCACTCGGGCCCCATGACTTGAACATTTCGATCCCAAACGGCTAAAAGCTGTAGATACTGTGATCATGTAAAAAAATACCTTTACAAAAAAATAAATAAACAAAAGGTGTTTCACATTGAGCAAAGTTCCAGTAGTTTCAGATTAAAGTTTTTGCAGCGTTGATTCAAACCTTCTTTGTAGTCGAGTCTAATAAATAACTCAGTAAAGAAATCTAAGAGTTTAGATGTCAGTTTAAGCTGTGAGCCTTGCGAGTGCTGTAGTGGAGTGAGAAGGAGCCACATTACAGGGAAAGACAGAAGTAAGATATGAAAAGACTGGACCGGTACTAACAAAGAAAGAAAAATAGGTTTATTTGTCACAGAAACTCGTGCATATAAAAAAAAGATAAGGTTAGTTGATGTTATTATTGAAAAATTTAAAAAAAACTAAATGGGTCTATAATCACGTGCACAGAACAGAAATAGTGAGGCTCGACTCAGCATATGCTGTTTGCGTCACGCAAACGATTGATGTCGGAAAACTTAGTCATTAAGAAGAGGCTTTTAACTATTAAGAAGACATGGTTGTGAATGAACCATATCAAAAAAAACCATATCAAAAAAAAAATACTGAGTGAATCATTATAACACAATCAATAATTGAAAAAAAACAGAATTTCTATGAATTTTATTGATTTTAGTCCTAATCAAGGAAAATCAACGGCAGAATTCTTGATCGAAGGCTGAAATCCAATAAATTAAAATAGGCCGTTGAAATAAACCTACCGCAATCTACCGGCACTGTATGAAAACTAAACAAAAGAAGTCACGAGCCAAATCTTTTAGCTCCGCTGTATCAGCTGCTTACGATCTGAAGTAAGGGCGGATGTACAGTTGATAAAACATGTATAGCAAGAAATAAACATCTGTGTCAAAGCACAAGTCCAGGTTCAAGGTTGCTATTGAGAAAATCTGGAAAAGCCTAATACAATTTAGGCCAACCTGCGGATTGAACCCAAGACCCCACCACAACACATGTCCGATTAGGGGGATTGTATCTGTCTTAATTTCACATGATAAAAATTGTAATAGAAGATTTAGGTCTACCAGCTGAGGGCTCGGAAAATACAGATGTGATGTAACAAAATATTAAACGTGATTAGTTACATTACCAGTTGTAACTAATCAAGTGCTTTACTTTGTGTAAATTATTTTATCGCCACTGCTCTCAAAACGGTGAAGGAAAACATCATGAGGAAACCGGCATGTCTTAGAACCAAACATTCGAAGGCATGTGACATCTAATTCAGACAAAGAATGCAAACAAATAAATAAAAAATAAAAAAAATCTACCAACCCGCACTGGGCTCGCGTGGTAGATTACGGCCCACTCCCTCTCACAAAGAGGAGGCCTGTCCCAGCAGTGGGAACATTATAGGCTGATTAGGTATGCTTACATTAAGATGAAATATGACTGATTTACATTCAAAAAGAATAAAACAGATTGTAAAAGAAATAAATCGTAGCATGCTCGTTACTTATACCTGATGCGGAGCAAGTAGTACAAGTCGGCTAAGGAAAACAGCAAACATAAGCGATATTATTGACCAAAGAATTGGTTTCTACTGCGCTCGACTGTACCCCTGAGTAGATAATCCAACAGCAACAACAACTTTTATAATATTGCACGTTCCTCGCTACGTAACAGCTGAAAAATATATAATATAATATATATATTAATATTAATATTTATATTATATTTATTATTATATTATTATCAATATTTTAAGCCTGACTTTTAGAAAATGATTGATAGCTAAAAATATCACTGTTGAAATCAAATATGAAAATTAGATGTGTGTGGTTGTTTTTATTCCTGTTAGGGATTTCATATTTCATTTTTTAATTCGTTCCCAACCGGTTTTGAGTGTAAAAAAAAACAAAAGAGTAATTTTTGTTTTTTTTTACAAACCTATCGCTTACAATGATATAAGTCTCAATAAAAGTCCATAATATGAGGCAAGGTTCTTGAGCAGATATCCGGCTCGAAGGACCAAATGCATCTTCATTAAAAGAAAATAACATCGAAACAGATGCAGGTAATAGCGTAGGTACTTAAATCTGTGGAATTATATGAAGCTTGGTCTCTGTTGACTATGTGCCCTGGATCTAGTGCAATGTCAATATGGCTTATGTATTCAAACAACACCTATAGTCCTGTAGAGATTTGTGAATCATTTTTGTTAAAATTTTTAGTGAAACATTTTTTTGTTTAATTTAATTTGAATTTTCGAATATTTCAATAATAATTGGGCACGGTTCATTTGATATTTCGTTACTTCGAATAAGAAGGAAACAGACTGCTCTGCGGCAACGTTCATTTTAATATTTTGTCGGAACTTAATATTCTTGTAGTCCTTAAAATCAACTTTGTGACAAGAGGAAAACATTATTGTATGGAATGAAATGCTAGAAAATTCTGGTTACTGCTTTGAAAAAAAACTCTTGATCTTAAAATTAAATCTCTATTCAAATTTACATAGAACTAAACTCATTTATTTATGTCTCTTACAACTGTAATAATAGGTAGATGTTTTGTATACCTAATGCTACAGTACCGTCTTTTCAACAATATTCTCCTACATAACTACTAGAAATCTTAAGGCGACTACATGACTTAAAGCGCAGTCTTTGACGGACCGCACAGAAAAGAAAGAGAAGCGCGATTACACAACGCTGGTAATTTATTATAAAATATGAAGCAATTATCTATTTACAAAAAATCTTTAGTATGTTGCTTGTAGAATAATCTGACAAAAAATCCTAATGATTGTATAATTGTATCTGTTTATTCTGCAATGTTCAAAAAATATACAAGACTGTTTTATATTTACAAATGGACAAAACTCCAAATTTTCGTGGCTGCGGACAGTCTTAATGAACAACTATTTAAGTAACAAAATGGTTTCTTGAAAATTAACATTTCCTTTGTTATAAAATATACTTTTGCACGGTACGATATGACAACCGGTACCAAAGGATAAACCATTTCAAAAATGAAAGCTCCTCCACTGCTTGAACATATTTCAAATGTTTGTATAAAAATTTTAGTGGAAGGGCGTGCAGTTTTATAATGGTTTATCTCTAATGGCAATGTGACCAATTTTAACAAAAGACGATCCTACTGAACTTCATGGCTGTAATCCTCGAAGGACATTTGGCAAGAACTTACTAATCGATTCATAATTTATTTAAAAAATAATCACACAGAGGGCTGCTTTTTCAATCGACAGATAAAAAATTGAAAAATCGGTAGATCGTTTTATATTCGTTTATTATTGTTCCTCTCAATCAAAGCACCTGCCATCCAATCTCTTCACCACCCTTGGTTGACTGGTAGAGAATGCCTAAGGCAAAGTCCGCCTTTGTATCTTTTTGTGCGAAAAGTTTAAATAAATAAATAATTCTCATTAGTGGAATAAAATTGACGTCTGATAGATTCTGTATGGAAGAACCGTCAAAAAATCGAAATAATTCCACGGAAAAAATTATCTGACGTTGAAAAAATCAGCCCAGTATATAAAATAAATAAACTGCGGCATATTCGTAACGGCGCACTTAGTAGAAGTCAGCTAAAAGAAAACAGAGAAGGTAAGCAATATTCGACAACCCAACTTTACTCGTAAGCATTATAGGCCTGTCATTGCCACCCATCTGGAAAAACATCGCGATAAGGGAAAATACCCAAAGGACAGCTTACAAATAAAAAGAAAGGTTAGGCAGAAGCACCTATAGTACACCTTCATTTCGCCATTTACGAGTATGTAAAAGTGAGTAAACCTATTGCCATCAACCGGACACATTTTTTTTTTAATTGCTTAATGTCCCCACTCTTTACCTCAATCACGCCTTAAGGAAAGCGATGGATGAGGTCTGTGATAGAACGAGCGTGCCCAGAGGATGCTTATGGCACTGGAACTCCCACGCATTGAAGAAATACAGCAGGCTGCTTGACGGCAGACTCCGGTGGGAGGGTGGTCGCAAACCAGGCGGGCGTGTAGGGCTAACGCCCGCCTGGTTTCGCACCGCAAGGAAAGAATTGGCTAGTCAAATAAGGTGTTAGGTGTGACTGTCTAGGGTGCGCCGAGCGGTCGGTTCAGTTGAGTAACTGGCGGAACAAACTGCGCTACACGAGGAGGCTTCTTCATGCATACCAAAAAATCCAGTCTCCGGGCTGCTACTGCGAAATTCCTGATGGAAAAAACTTAATAACACTTTGCCCGACCGAGGAATCGAACCCAGGACCTCATACCAACGAGGGAGCATGTAGGCAGCTTAACCTCCCTCATTAATTGATACACAATTAGTGTTCCCCTAAAATATACATCTGAAATATAAATGTACTGAACAAAAGTTCGAAAATCCAATAAATTACGATTAATTGTGCGCCATTTTATGTGTCTTGTTTTAAACGGTGTTCAATTCATTCTGATTTATGGATTCGCATTGTAAGAGTAGAAGAAAAGTGATATTGGTTAATAAATTGTCTCATGAAAATCCTTTATTTATAAGGAGTTGGTCTTTAATAGCTTTATAGGTAGGTAGGGATTTATGTAGGTAACTTAACAATATATTCTAAGTACTTGCCCCGTTAGTATCGTGGTCACAAGCGCGACTGCTGAGCCTGAAGTCCTGTGTTGGATTCCCGGGTCGGGCAGTGTTATTGAGTTTTTCCATTAGGAGTTTCTTAGTAACAGCCCGTAGTTTGGAAGTTGGCGGTGTGATACCCCCGTGCCTCCCGTGCCTCGGAAAGCACGGAGGCCGTTGGTCCTGCGCCTGATCTATCTGGTCGTGTCGGATTGCCGTCCCGTCGGACTATGGGAATGAGGGAAGAGGGAGTGCACCTGTGTCTGCGCGCACACTTGTGCACTATAATATCTCCCGCGCAGAAGCCTAGTCTCCGTTGAGATTGGCCGCCGTCGCCGAAATAAGGTCTGGAGGGCTTTATTTATTTCTTTTTATTCTAAGTAGCTACTAATTATTTATTTTTTTCTTTATTATCTATTGTTTGAAATCATCGTCACAAAACCCAAAAATTCAAAGACATGTGACATCTACTCGTACCAACGCGCACTGGGCCCGTGTGTTACAACCCACTCCCTATCGAAGAGAGAAAGCCTGTGTCCATTATAGGCTGATTATTTGTTTAATCTGTAGAAATCCGTAAACCTGACTTGGTTCCGTCGATTTCGGGTGACCACTGAAAGTCTGCTATGCTGTAGTCTCCCATAGCACAGCATCATGCTGAGTGGAAACATCTTGTCACAGTCACGACGTGCAGCTGCCGACTATTTCTGTTCAGGGGACCTAAAAAGGCCACTTTGGCAGAATCATAAAAGGATAACATTATGAATCATAATGAACAGTTAACTGGTAAGTTAATCGTATCAAATCCCATTGGTGAAGGATTTTTCAGTTATTTTTTTTTGTCTGTGCTAAAATACCAATCAATCCAATCCAAATTCAATCTCTTTGACCTACGTAGTGCAGCGAAAAAAACAGAAGAAAAACAGGGACTGTCTTTGCCATATTATAATTCATAATGGTATCCTTTTATGATTCTGCCAAAGTGGCCTATTTAGGCCCCCTGGGCTCGAGATTACGGTTCTATAAAGAAAAAATGTATGCACACATCGCGTGTTACTGTGACTTTTTTTTTTAGTACGATAAAAAAACCTCGAAGCGTGTTAGGTTGCTTTTTTTATTAATTACAAATCAACCCACTTTTCCTTGCCGTAAAGACAGACAATAGACAGTTTCACATTTAACAAAAATGATAATAACTGCTATAATAATTAATAAATTGTCCAACACTATTTCCTCTTGTCCCCGAAATACTCGTCTTGAAATTAATTTAGGCGCTCGTCGACTATTTACTTGATTAACGGAGAAGGACGGGCATAGGCGAAAAACCATTAATCAGACCCGCCTTTTTGTAGATGCCAACTAAGCATTCTCTTTTGTAGTAGCTCTTATTTTCGATTACGTTATAATATTTTGTCAGAAAATATGTCATTTAGGATTAGTTTCGGCTCGTCTTTCTCGTGATTCGAGAGGTCAATAATTTATTTCGTATAATTGGATGTTCGTGATTATATACCATGTATGTAGGTGTCATTACGGGTCGTCAGTAGATCGAAAGTCTGATAACCAGTCTTACCAAGGGTATCGTATTATCGAGTATCTGGGTTGTGAAGGTCACATAGGCAGTAACATACTGGTATATAGCTGCATTCGGTGAGAATTGCACATTGATATGTAAAGCCAAACTATTGAGAATGCCAGTTGTGATTATTGTCTGTGGTAACAAAAAAAGAATTTCGTTGTCTGAAAGCACTAGAAGTGGCTTCGTCTGGGGAAGCTCACTCCATCGTCGACTTTTTCTCTGTCACCTCTGACGTAGACAAGAGTCTAGAGCAAACCTATATCAAAAAAAAAAAGAAGTGGTGAAAGGGAGGCATCTTGGGGGACTGGCCTTAGTAATGTTACCTATTTTGTTTATGATTCAATATTTTTAATAGTTTTTTTTTTATCGTCGTTCCTCTCGACCAAAGCACCTGCCATCTAATTTCTTCACCACCCTTGGTTGACTGGTAGAGAATGTCTAAGGTATTAAGTCCACCTTTGTATCTTTTTTATGTGCAAAATCTAGGTAAACTAATATTATAAAGAGGTAAAATTTGTAGGTTTTGTATGTTTTGAACTATCAGTCGGATTTGAAAAAATCTTTTGCATTTGATAGCCCAATTCTTGAGGAAGGCTATTAGGCTATTTAACATCACGCTGTGACCCTTAGGAGCCGAGCAAAAAGAAAAAAGTCAGAAAGAACGCTAAGCAAAAAAGAAATAATAGCGCGGGCAGGCGATGAGATGCGACGGGGTGGGTCGGGGGAACAAGAAATTTCACGCGGACGAAGTCGCGGGCATAAGCTATGTTTATATAAATAAATACATTTTGACGTTCGAAAAGTGCTGATTCTCAGCCTAATTTGTATAAATGAGTTTTGATTTTGTTACTGTGTCTGGTTGTCTTACAGAACCCAACAGCATAGTCAGTAGTCAGCATAAATTAAAAACCATTAACACATTGAAAGATCGTATAAAAATCACAATTCTCGTAAGTCAATCGACTGTCAATTCTTCCGCTTTATGGCAATCGCTTAGCAATTTATATTGAGGTATCATTACGACCCAGAACGGTGTAGCAGGTGCATGCATGTATATTTTATGTCCAATTTGATAGCGCCGCTCCGAAGGTAGCAAGATTATCACTCTTGCTTGACCATTTTGGTCTGAATTTAGATCAGGTGGCACCTATTTTCTACTAGATATTGCTATAGAATACATATAATAAGAAACTTAGCAGTTTCCGTCCCATTATACAAGGTGTTATTGAATTAACGCAAAGCCTCTGTACTCATCATTATGAACAACTTTTGCTATGGGACCAAACCTGAAATCGCGAAAAAAAACAGCTGTTCCCTACATTTATGTTCGTATCAGCTGATTTTTTTTTTGCGATTTCTGGTTTGTGCCCATAGTAAAAGTTGTTCATAATAATGAGTACAATGACCTCTTAAGAGGTTGATAGTATTTTATCAATAACCCTGTATAGTATAGAGGTGACACTATCACTGGGTAGGGGCCTGTTACCGACCTGTAAGTCTCGTTTAACACTAGAAAACTAATCAAATAAAGGTGATGTAGGTCCTCACCAATTATCATATAGCACTAGGTAATTACACGCTTGCAACGCTCATGTGTAGCTGTGGTAATTATAATTATTATTAGGTATATACCTACTAGTTTGTCATGTGTTAAGATGAAATCTAATTAAAATTATACATGCCCGAATGCACGTGAATGAGATACTAATACTAATAAATTATTGTAATTTGAATTACAAACCTAAAGGTGTCTTACTAGATCAGTAAGTACGTTTGTATGACGTGTATAAGCGTATGAGCTTATACATACACTGTGCTACTAGTGCTTAAAAATCAAATTCTATTAAATCAAAAAAAATCGCATCATTATAATGCCATGAACGACAGTAAAACAAGCCAACTTAACCTAAATATTATACAAGCAATAAGCGAACTTGACAAAAACTTAATCAAAATGCGGACAAAAAATTCACCCAGTCACCGAAATCGGTTGACAATGCGAACCAAGCTGGCGCTAGAGTAAAATCAAACCTCAAATCACACACACCCATTGTCCCCACGGTACAGAGGCGGGCACAAGTGAATTGTAAATTGTTCAGTGCACCCAACTGTATTTTCGCTCGCTAGCTCAAATCGCGCCGATTGAATAAGCAACTGATATCGAGAGATTTGGCATAGCTACGGTTCGAGCGCTTAGTGTAATGTGGCGTTTAGAAATGTTATTTACACTTCTTGTTGGCCTTTTTTTTTTTTTTTTTTTTTTTGGGTGGGAAATCATCAAATGACCCCTCCCGCTCTGGGCGGAGCGGAAGGGAGTGTCAGACTCTTACTGACTAAAACCCACCCGTGTTCCTTCAGTTGCCTGTGCCAGGGGCCACGGTATCTCTTTCGAACAACCCGCGACCCTGGCGGGCATCGGCCCTAGCGGACCCCGTCAGTTGGTGCTGACATCTCCTTGAGGCGCGCGTGGAACACAACGCGCCGTCGACCCGGGCCTGGTCCTTACCGGGCGGCGAGCTGCCCATTGCTCGCCGCCCGCAAGCCCGCGCCTACGGTGGCCGGGAATCGGCTATCGACTCCCGACGCCCGGGGCGTCTCCTGCGGCGGCTGGGGGCGTGAGGGCGCAAGGATTGCCTCTCCCTCACTTCTTGTTGGCCTCAAGTGTAGATCACTGTTGGTGCATTCTGGGTGACGGTTTCCGAATGATGTGTTTAGCGGTTTTTGTTCTGGATTTTGACTCGGGTTTTCAGTAGATTGATACTGTCAGTCTTTAGGGTCTAGAATGGGCTACATTGTCTATAGTCCGCGCGGAACTGGTTGGCCGCGCCTTGGGTGGGGACGGGGGTGCAGGCAGCGGGGTTGCCTATGCAAAGCGCCCCCGCCCCTCCATCCCATCGCTCACATACCTTAGGCGCGGCCATCTAGTTCCGCGCGGACTATAGTTAAGGGCGTTACAGCACGCATATTAAATCAAATTTTCAGCAAAGTAGTGCAGGCCCAGTGGTGACAGCCTTGACTTACGAGTCGCAGGTCGTGGGTTCGAACCCAGGCAGGTGCTTTACTTTGTGTAAATAATTTCATCACCACTGCTCTCAAAACGGTGAAGGAAAACATCGTGAGGAAACCGGCGGACATGCCGGTTTCCTCACGATGTTTTCCTTCACCGTTTAGTTTAGAACCAAAAATTCGAAAACATGTGAAACACGTGAACATTATAGACTGGTTATGTATTCAAGGAAGAAGTCAATGACTTATTTGATCAAAGACATTTAGATAAATTGCAAATAAAATAAAGTAGCTTACTATACTTTATTTATCATGGAAAGGAAGCTTACAATATTCATGATTAGACGTTCTGTAAATACAACGTCCGAAACAAAACCTTTGTTTATCTAACAATTCGGATGCTTTTCAGTCATTTGTTTGCAAAACAATTGACAATAATAGACCCTGTTTATTTCATGCCCCAAATCTTTTGTAAAAGATGTGCCAATAATTTTCCTTGATGGCGGCCATACTTTATTTTCACAAAAGCCGTTAAGTTCAAAATTGGATCGGGATTACTTTGGTACTAATTAGATGCAGGGAGAATGGTTAAAGGCTTTTGTCCAGAGAAAAGTCAGGAGCAGTTATGGGTTTTGGACGAATGGCTGGGTTCCCACTATCCAAAGTCCGAAGAGGCGTGATCAGGAGGCCTGGACATTATTGGACCTATTGTCCTGTATGAAATATCGCCGCTCCCGGTGACAGTGTGTTGGGAAAATTCCTGCTTTGTTAAACGTGATTGATATCGGGTAATTTTGGAAGTTTGGGAAATATAATTGCGTAATAGAATTTGATTTCCATTGTGATTTCAACTATCAATGGAAAATCATTATATTTTCGTCTCATTCAAAGAAATCGGGAAAAAATTTACCTCTAGTGACTTGGACTTTTTATTCAAGTATCCGAAAAAAGAAAGCTTTTCTAAGCTCAGTAGGTACACCGTTATAATTAGGGCTTAAAAGTCATTAATTAATTACACATCAGAGGCTTGCCTACGAAACAAGTTGATGAACAAACTAAGACATTCATTAACATTAATCATGTAGAATTGGCTGGCGACCATAGAGCAGAGAATTGACTGGAAGGTTCATAGACGATGGTACGTACTAAGAGGCTTATTGTATCGAATGTACCATTTATAGTAGGTACAGTCATGAGCATAAATATATTACTATAGACAGCTCGGCAATAATATCAGATTTCATGATTCAACCATTAATATATGACGCCAAATATATGTGATTATTTTTGGAAGGCATATACACTTAGCAGCACAGATATGTGACATCGAAGGAACACCAAAACTATCTAACGAGACAGTGACACCCAAAATATAGGATACTACATCGGCTTCAAAAATATGTGTCAATGCAATATTGACGGACATGTCTTGCGTCATAAATATCTGCCTACTTAGTTAAATTCAAAAGAATGTGATATCTCATTGTGGTCGAAAAAATATCTGACATCACTTTAGTGTTAGTACTTACTCGTACCTACATCTACTAAAGAATCAACAAAAACAATATTATTATTACGTCACAGTGGCATGTAAGCGTATTCAATGTTCCAGTATGGGGCTGTCCTATCTATCTGCTATAGCATTCCGGATGCTGTTGGGGCTGGTGCGTGTCATGCACATAATGGAGCCGCATCGCTTGCGCATAATGGCGTGAAAGATATTTATACCCGCCTCTGCGAACATGTTGGAAGCTTATATTGAGCACTTAGGCAGCGTAAAAACCATGACAGTATATTCAAATTAATACTCACCTGCTTTAAGATCGGTACTTGCATGGACACATTACGAGGCTACATTAATTGCGGCATCGGTCGATTGCCTTGTGTGCTGCAGAGGATTGAAAGGCATGTGACTAGAAAAGTGTTGAGTATGAAATTGGATGGCTATAGAAAAGAAGCAACAACTAATATAAATTATATTTAAAACGATATTTCATATGATATTTATAGACAACGTTCCAAATCAGGTATAATAGACGTAGAAGGCTGCCAGGCTCAAATGAGATTGGGCGGGTCAAATTAGCCGCATGCAGGATGACCGCTAGGCAAATGTCCCCAAACAATGGGTGCTTGAAGATAGACGGCGGCGCCGCCGAGGTCGGCTCAGAAAGCTGTGGCGAGAGGCCGAGAGGGTTGGTTTCGACGTGGCGCGGGAAAAGAGTTACTGGAAGGACTTGGGGTAGGCCTTTGTTCAGCAGTGGGACCAGTATAGGCAAACAAAAAAGGTATTGTAAAAGTTGGAGAATTTAAGACTGTAAATCACTCTCTCAATCTAGCGTAACACAAAATCATAATAGATGGAAAAAAATACAAGAGGGCAAATGGAGCAGTCCTGGTATTCAAATTATAAAACAAATCCCAACACGCTTCCTTCTCTACTCTATACTTAATTCCGTAAAAACTAGCCTTTTTCAGTCACTCTACGTTCTCATTCCCCACCCTTACGTAAGCAATTACGCACTTGGGGATCGTTAAAACGAGGGTTGGAATCGAGATAATTAAAGTTCCCTACAGTCGTGGACTACGTTCAAAGGTCAAACATTACGTTTAAATAATTAACTGGGCCTTCTCTAAATACTTACGTAAGTGGTTATGAAAAGTTTCATATCCGGACACTGCTGGTATAAAGGGTAATGTCGGAGGAATATTACCCTCGTTAAGGGCACTTACTCTGATGTTAAGATACAAGGCAAGCTTATGGTCCTAGTACTTTAAAAACTATTACGGAGGGTTAGTTGTATTAAGCTAGGTGTCACGCTTGTTGACGATACGTTATTGCGGTTGAAGGAAATCTACATTTTGATTTGAATACATTTGTAAGTACGGTGTACAGTCTACTACAGCTTAGACAAAGAGAATAAGATATTTCGAAAGTAATTTTGTAACAAATAAATAAAATTGAAGTGTCTGTAATTTCAAAATAACAGCTTTTTATATAATAATAATACTTATAGCAAAAAACAATTTATAAATTTTTGTTTGTCCGATTGTTCCGGCGAATCTCCGAAACGGCTAACGGGACTTTCAATGGCGGATAGCTGATGTTATAAGGAGTAACTTATATTTTAAAAAAGAAAAAGAGTACAAAAAATTAAACCCATGAAAATGTCACTAGTGTTTCGGTCTCTTAAAGTGGTTGATGAAATGGTGTACGGGTGGGTAGGACAAAAAATTACTGGTTTTTGACAATCTTTGACATAGAACACCGAAGTCACAATGACACCCTAAGAAAAAAGGAAATCCTGGAAAATTAAAAAAAAAATTACAAACAACAGCAGAAGGTACCATGGCATCGTATGCCGCATTAAAAACAATATCCTCCAAAGATACATAAAATTATTAAATTTTATCATCTGGACTTTTAATATTGCAGGATATTTTAACGTTCACAGCTGTGATTTTTAATAGTAACTTGTAAGATCTTTGAGAATTTTTGTCTCAATATACTGTTTGCTTTTCCTTATTGTTAATCGTAAATTCGATAGTTCACTTGAAGCGTGTTGATACTTCAATGTTCTTCATTTGTTTGTTTTCTTTATCAAAAGAACTGATTACCATTCCTATTATGGACATCTGTAGGCTGACCCTTACAAACTCTAAATAAGCTTCGTCTGCTTTAGCTGTTACACTAACATCTTGAACTTGACCAATATACGGGAAAAAAATTGAATTACAAATAAAAAAATAATTTGTAAATATTATAAATTATTAATTTGTTTATTGTTCCATAATTAGGAAATCTTTTCAGAAACACACAATGAAAACCGTTTTTGATAATACATTGTTTCCTTCATTTCGACTTCATTCTCGTTGCATAAATGATTTGTCTGTACCATGGAGAATAAATGAATTTCATGTATTAAAACTTCATTTACTAGCCATTATAAGCCAAAATTATCCCACGATCCTAGAATACATTATATAATATTGTATTCATGTATAGTTTCAGGTTATATTAGACAGATGCATCGCAGATATACATTACATATCTATCTTCATATTAATTAGTAATTAGAAGCTTTCCCATAAATTGAACATTGATTAATCATTTCATGTGCTTGACACAGTGACGCTGACCAAAGGGGCAATTCCTGTATATTTAAGAACGATCGCATTCTAGTTTCATTTCGTAAATTTGTCGCTGAGATGAGATTTCGACTAAAAATTTAAATGCTTTTGAACATGGGAATTGGCCTCAAGATTTCTGTAAAAGTTCAACATACAACTATAAAGACTTGACATGCGTCTCTTTCCGGCCGTATTTGATTGTCATGCCATCGGAATATGCGTGGGAGGGATGAGAGAGTGCTAATATATTATCTGCGTACACGAAAGGAAAGACAATTACTCTGGGTCGCTGTCAGAGGATATAGTGAAGAGGACTAATGGCGGACATACTTTTTGCACTATACCTATTATCTCCTACGTAGTTGGTCAGGGGGATATAAATAACTACGTCTCGACTCGTTCACCTGTCTCTTCATAAACAATAAGTAAATAAATAAACAACTTCTGAAACTGTACAGTTTTTATTTTCCACCAGCAATGTATAATTCACTTGAAAGAAAGAAGTGAGGTGGAGAACTCGGCATCGCCTAAAGTTATATTAGTCAATGTCACGTCGGATTAGTTTCTCTCTGCTAAAGTTTCTGTCAGTTCATGTCGAGTCATAATATAAAAGTGAGAGCGGGAAACAAGAGAAACAAACAAAATATGACCTTTAATTTGTGGATGGTAATATTTTTTAGAACATGTACAAAGTAAAACTAACTCTCCCAGCGGCAAAATTACACCATATAATCTAAAATATCCAAGATTTTTAAAAGAAATTGACAGAATCATCTTTTTTTTGCGTTTTATACGTGATATTATTATTTCAGACACATTCAGAATTGTTTACCTAAAAAAATATTCCAGGAATGAAATCTGTAGAAATCTCTCATTACTTGCGACCTAAGTTTAGAAGATTCACTTAGTTATCGTTATTTTCACCAAGTTCTAGGAATACGTCTATGAATAAGTAATACATGAATGATAGCGTATTATTAGACGCTAACACCTAATACGTCACTCAATATTAATGGTTAACTTCCACAGAACCCTTCGTCGTAATTGACGATAAATCTTCAAGGCCTTTGATAAGGTTCGACACACTAGAGTAATTAGTAAGGTTCTTAATATGTGATGAATGCCCATCTGTGCAATTGGATATTCAGTGTGCTAACTGAACGGTCATTAGAGCCATAAGGTTTAGTTTACTTAAGCTAATGGCAATCAATATTGAGCTACCTCAAGGGTGTGTTCTAGGCCCAAAAATACCTTCAAAGTATATTCTACAAGTCTTTATAATCAGATATAAATTAACATGTTTTTTGTATTTATTATTCGAACTAATTTATAAGCGAGTGAAGACAATAATAATATGTTCTTGTATAGGTAACTGCGGACTAGTAAAGTCTAAATAAAATAAAATACTTTATGTCATATCACGTCGTATAACTTTCACAGTCTCATTAAAGTAATACAAAGGTTCACTGACTTTATCACCACCTAATGTCGAAACATACTTTAGTCAACGTGTTTGATAAAATAATAGTAGGTCTATAATTCGCCATAACGAGCGTCCCCCAGTGTATTTCCAATGAAAACCTACAGTTTTTTCTTGTGTCGAATGAAAAAATTGAAAAGTCCGATTCCAGCCCAAAGCAAATAACGTTTGTCAAAAACTTTTTACAATTTTCTATAATATTCGCCGATGTCACAGTCTATAGAATTTTACAGGTTATCGTCCGATAGTTTCAAAATTTTTGTTATTCAGTTTGTAACGAAGCGTGATTTTACAAAGCCTTTATCGTGCTTTATTGAAACTGTTATAGTGTTTGTTATATTGACGAGATTATAACTAAAAGGATTGGTATTCTAGCATCAAATTGATACGGCAAAATAATTATTTTTTGTACAACGTTGCCTCTATAAAAAGGGTTTTTCAATAAAGGCGGGTAGATGTTGAAATGGAATAAAACAAGCTGTGTGTGAGGTATTAACAAAATTATTTTTTTATTTGAAAGTCCCTCATGTGGCATTAAGTGTAGGATATGACCTCATACAAATGCCCGCCACGGCTTCTTACAGTGTCACGGATCCGAGTGGTCCAATTTTCAATGACTATTCTGCGTAGATCCGGTTGAATTTGAGCGATGGCCTGTGTTATGTTCACCTTTAGGGCATCGGTCGATTGTGGTTTGTTTGCGTTCCTTGAACGTACGGGTGTTGGCTGGTTGTTTACCGAAGCGGTCGTCTCAAATTTGGCCACCAAACGTAGAAGAGTCGATTGTGAAGGGCCACCGCGTCTATCGTAAAATGGGCGCAATGCGCGCTACGCTTGCACTAACGAACACTCATTTTGATAATAAAGTTTGAACGTGCTGTTCAATCGTGTAACTTGTCATAAGTAACTGAATAATAAACAAAAGATTTGATAGATGTCACCAAAATAAAATGGCCGCCACGGGCCGCCAAAATCTACCCGCTCTTATTGAAAAACCCTTTAGGACACTGATTAGTATCAAATTATTAAAAAGTTAAAGTTCACCTTTCAATAATTTTTAATATGGCTGATATTTTTGCACGAAATTGGAAATAGTTAAAACAGTATATTTTACTACGAATCTGTTAGGAAACGTCATTTCGTGACACACTCACTCACACCTAAAATCATAATTTGCTTTAATTTATTGTCAATAACAAAATAATTGTAGTTACAAGAGATTTAATAATATCTCATTTCATCAATAAGTAAACTTGTACGTTACTACAAGTTTCAGTACCTAACTAGTATGCTTCTAGTTTCAGTAAAACCCTTTTAATCTTTTGAGAAACAACTTTCAGAAACAGTAAAAAAATAAGCCAAAATGCGGAATCCGAAAATAGGACACTTCCCATCCCACTTCACATTTCCAAAACTAACGTTTAGTATCCGATACATCACTTTACATAAAGCCGCTCCGCTAACTGACAAGTAAATTAAACTGTCGATCATGTTACATAAAACACGGGCGGGCACAAGTCTGAAAAGCCTGTTTTAGTTGCTCTAGGTATATATTTTTGCTCACGAATTCTGCTCTCGTATCGAATCAAAGTTTAGCGTAAACTCCTGTTCTGAAGTGAATTGGGAATAAAGGGGTTACAGGAAAGGTATAAAAGTGAAACGGTAGTGAAAAACTGGTCAAGTGCGAGTCGGATTCGCGCACCGAGGGTTCCGTACTTTGTAGGTATGTAAATAGTTTATAACGGGTTTTTTTGTGCCTACAAATTTACGGTTTTCGGTTTTTTTCCTTTACATGCTTCATGATCTTGCTTCTTGACAAATTGCATGATTCTAGCCCAACGGGAAAAGTACCCTATAAATTTTGATTTCCTTGAGAGTGTCGAAATATACGTTTTTTGCGCCAAAAACGGCCGTATCTTTTTTTTACGTTAACTTAAAAGTTTATTTTTTTCACAGCTTGAAGGGATTGTAGACCTGAGTTTATGGTTTTAATTTAAACTTGATACCTCCACGTGTTTCGGAGATAAAGGGTCTTGACAGACAGACGGACGGACGGACGGACCATTTCCGTTTGACGGTTCCGTTTTTTCCTTTTGAGCTATGGAACCCTAAAAATCTTTTTTTATGCGGCCTTAAAAGAAGAAAATGTGAATAGTTATGCAATAAGTAAGAATTATAGAGCTACACTGAAAAAAATAATTTCTTACTACAGCACATTAAAGCGATTTCATTACGACTCACTGACTTTATACAGTAAGAAGAAATGTTTGTAAAACAGTAAAAGACAAAACAGTAACTTTTAATAATGATTGAACGTACTATTTACTGAAAAAAACAAAAAAAAAAAGGAAAACCACCATTATTATAATGTAAATAAATTTCAATGGTTTGAACGATATCACCAAATTAATAAAACAGTTAATTTTGTGACCCTTAAAACGTTAAAGTTTACTGTCATGACGGTAACATTTTGCCTCAAGCTTTAACTGTTTTCGGATCAGTAAAAAATACTGTTATAAACGTTAGGCTCATATGGAACTGTTTAAAGCAGTTCAGATTAATGTTTATTCATTTTTATTTACTGCTTATTTCTTTCAGTGTACACAGAAATAAAATAAATAAAAATCATCAATGAAAGGTAAATTTAATTATTTATTAGAAGTTAGGTTTTTTTTAAAATTTCGAACGACCGCTTTGTTTTGTTATATTAATATTTCTTGTACATTAGTTTTCTTTAATGTGTGTACATAATTATGTAAATAATTAAACAAAACAAACACGTTGATTAAAAAACCTTTTATTACAATATTTTTACCAAACTTTTCGGTAAAAATCCGCATACAAAATTAAAATTACTTAGCTTTAGCAAGTTCAAAGACACTTTTATGCACTCGTCAACGAAAAGTTTAATTAAATTAGTACTTACCAGTTCTCAAACAAAAAAATAGTGAAGAGTTTTCATTAAAATAGGGATTTGACTTGTATTTTACCGAGGGTCCGTATATAGGCGAGGAGTAAATAATACAAGCACTATATTCGGTTATATAGCGTATATTAAATACTTTAACTTTCGAGGCTCACACAAAATACAAAAATCAATCCTGCCAAGGTAAATGCCGGTAACGAAACCATAGCGAGATCTAATTCGACGCCAACGCCATCTATCGAGCCGAGGGAAAAACCTCGAACATTTATCAAATGATTAGATCTCGCCATGATTTCGCTGTATGTCCGAACATACCGCCCACCAAGGACATATTGGCAAAATGTCCTTCTTTACCAGCTATATTAATATAAAATAAGTATGTCTTTGGTGGGAAAAGAAAAGAACAATGAATAAAAATAAACAACTTAAGTTCTATATCAAACACAAATAACATTTTGTAACACTTGGCAAACTTACCCTAAAACATACTAACATGTTCAAATACAAAAAAAACTTAAAAATATTTTAAACTAATTGGTTACAGGTAATACACACAGTTTCGATGTTGGTCTCTTTAGAGTCGAAGATTGAGTGCGTATTGTAACAACCCGAGTAATACCGTCAGACCCAGGATGTTTCTGTTCGATCCTACCCAACAACCACTTGCCAGGAGGCATATCATCCTCTTTTACTAAAACTACTTCACCAACAGATGGCTCCGGGCTTCTATGGTTCCATTTATGACGTTGTAAGAATTGGTGAAGGTAGTCGTGCGACCATCGACGCCAGAAATCTTGCGTCATCCTCTGATGAAGCTGCCATCGTTGGAGACTATTAACGTTAGTTTTTTCATAATTGTGATCAGGAGGTAACACTAATGGTTCCCCCACTAAGAAATGACCTGGCGTTAAGATCACTAACTTGTCCTGATCTTCCACATAAGACAATGGTCTCGAATTGAGGCATGCCTCAATTTGAGCCAACACAGTTGTGATCTCTTCAAATGTCAGCGTGGAGTTCCCAATCACCCGCTTTAGGTGATACTTGGTGGACTTTATACCTGCCTCCCAAAGACCCCCAAAGTTAGGCGAGTGAGGAGGTATAAAGTGCCACTGCGTGCCATTGTTTGCGAGCTCCTCTGCCAATTCTGGATTACAGTCTGACTTTTCCTCATTAAACAAGTAAAGCAGTTCTCGCGCAGCACCCACAAAGTTAGTCCCATTATCGCTGTGAATATCCGCACATCGACCACGCCTAGCTACAAACCGTTTGAAAGCAGCGAGAAATCCCTTAGTGCTTAAATCACTCACTGCTTCCAAATGCACTGCCCTTGTGGCCATGCATATAAACAAAGCGATGTAGCCCTTGTAAGACCTGTTACCGCGCCCTTTCGATACTCGCATGTTTATAGGTCCTGCGTAATCCACTCCACTACTTAAAAAGGGTTTGTTCGGCGTTACCCGAGAAAATGGTAACTGCCCCATAAGTTGTTGACGTGTTTTGGCGGTATATCGTATACATCTTACGCAGCCCCTTACATACTTTTTTGCCAGCAACTTAACTCCCATGATCCAATACTTTGACCTTAAATATGTAACTATCAGTTGCGGGCCCCCATGCATGGTTTTATCATGGGCGTCTGCTATCAAAAGATTGGTTAAAAAAGAGTTATTTGGTATCAGTATAGGATGTACTCTGTCATAACTAAGCTGCGACATCTCAAGCCGTCCTCCAACTCTGATTATTCCCTTCGAATCCAGAAAAATGTTTAATGTTTTTAATTTTCCATTACTATTTTCTACGTTTTTGTTTTTCAGTTCTTCCAACTCATTCGTGAATCCTTCTTCTTGACATTTCCTTACGCATATCTCTGTTGAGTCTTCTAGCTCTTGTTTAGATAGATGTCGTGAACCTGTACCTACCCGTTTTTTTTTCAAATTCAAGAATCTACGGCAATACGCTATAACTCTAATCAATTTAGACAACGATGAAAATTTATTCCAAAAGGTAAGGTCAAAGGTAACCGTATGTACTTTCACTTCTTCTAAATGTGTTACCAAATGTTTCGGCCTTTTGTACTCCACCACCTGCTGTCTTAAATAATCCGGACCCTTCCACCATATAGCAGTGGATTCAAGTTCAGCAGGGGACACTCCACGCGACGCACAATCTGCGGGATTCTGTTTTGACGACACGTGGGACCAGTAATGTGTGTCTAATAGGTTCAAAATATCTGAAACACGATTAGCCACAAAAGTTTTCCAGCGGCTCGGATGACTGTTGAGCCAAGCTAGCACCACTTCACTATCCGTCCACGCATGCCAATCGGTCTTTGGTATGTTCAGTACTTCGCCAACTTCCACCATCAATTTGGCAAGGAGAACTGCACCACAAAGTTCTAAACGCGGAATAGAAACTTGTCTAATGGGTGCCACTTTCGTTTTTGAAGTGACCAAATAAATATAAATTTTTCCTTTGTGATCGACAACCCTAAGGTAAATGACTGCTGAATACGCCATTTTAGAGGCATCAGAGAACCCGTGCAATTCAGTTTTCACGTTGTTTGATTCTTGGTGCAACCATCGTGGGATTTTAATATTAACCAGAAAAACTAAGTTACGGTGGTAAGTAACCCATTCTTGTTTTAAATTGTTTGGAATTTCTTGATCCCATTCTAACCCTGCTAGCCACAATTTCTGAATTAATATTTTGGCTAAGATAATACTAGGTGCTAACCACCCCAACGGATCAAATAATTTTGAAATCTCGGAAATAATTTTTCTTTTTGTTACAGGTGTGGTCAGCGGCTGGAGATCAACTGAGTACTGAAAGAAATCTTCGTTCGAGTTCCAGGTAAGTCCCAGAATCTTCGTAACACTATCCATTTTTATCTTTAATTCTTCATCCGTAGTTTCTTTCTCATCCCTTATTTTATTTAGTAATTTTTTACTATTACTCCTCCATTTTTGTAACGGAAATCCGCCTCTGGATAACACTTTAGTTAACTCCGTGTATATATTAAAACAGATTTCTTCATTTTCAGCTCCTGTCATTACATCGTCCATATAAAAATCATTTAAGATTATCCTCGCTATTTCCGGTTGATCTAAGCACTCATCGTATGCTAACTGTTGTAGCGACCGAACAGCGAGATATGGTGCCGACGCCGTGCCAAAGGTAACTGTATCCAATTCA
This sequence comes from Oligia latruncula, assembly GCA_948474745.1. Taxonomy (NCBI): domain Eukaryota; kingdom Metazoa; phylum Arthropoda; class Insecta; order Lepidoptera; family Noctuidae; genus Oligia; species Oligia latruncula. The sequence goes on from OX419696.1 coordinate 5,131,864, forward strand.
TATTCTTCTATTTTCTTTTCAGGACTGTCTCTCCAGAGGATACGTTGTAATATTACATCCTTCCTATTTACTAAGACTTGCCGGTACATCTTGATTATGTCCGCCACGAGACATATACGATGTGTTCTCCATCGCATAATAGTGTGCCGGAGTTCCGACTGCAAGGTAGGACCAACTAACAAATTTTCATTAAGTGACATCCCATTCGTTCCCTTGCAGGAAGCATCAAAGACGACGCGAACTTTCGAAGTTTCCTTATCCTCCCGGATAACGGCATGGTGAGGTAAGTAGATCGCTTTTTGATTATTCCTTTCATCTTCTGCCACCTTTCTCATGTGTTTCAGCTCTAAATATTCTTCAAGAACTCTCGAATAATCTTCTTTGAATTTGCTGTTTTTGCTAAACTTGCTTTCTAACGATCTTAATCTTTTTTCAGCGATGCCCTTCGATTCACCAACCTTGCTCACCGGGTCTACATCACGCAATGGCAGCCTTACTATATATCGACCACTCTTGTCACGTTCCGTAGTAGCTGTATATATTTTTTCGCATTTATTCTCTTCCTCCGTTAGCATTTTTTTTCCAAATGGTTCCGCTTCCAGCTCCCAAAATCTTTTAAGCAAATCATCCGTTTCCAGGCTTGAATGCATAACAGTGATATGTGAGGGAGTACTCGAATGATCCACTTCAAACGTTCCTGATAATATCCACCCTAACGTGGTGTCTTGCGCTAAAAGAGTTCCACCCACATTCCTTTTAATGCCCTCCTGGATGACTTGGCTGTAAACCTCAGCACCTAATAAAACATCAATTTTATTAGGCCTGTAGTATTCGGGGTCAGCCAAATCATCATCGGTCAAGTCTACCCATTCTATCCTAGTTACTTTCGTAGCTGGGAGAAGGGCAGTGACTGACTTCAGGACAAAGGCGTTTACATTTATTTGGACAGAGGGATCTATTCTAGACCTCACTTTAAGTACAACGGTTGACTTAGCCGTCGCACCTTTGTCCCCACCTACGCCTATCACAGTTTGCCTGGATGGCGTTTTGTTTAATCCCAAAAATTGGACCGTGGATTCCGTAACGAATGAACCTTGCGATCCTTGGTCAAGCAAAGCCCTAACCACTCGATAGGTCCCATCTTTCGACTCCGCCTTAATTAACGCAGTAGTTAATAAAACGGTTTTCCGACCACTTCCAGTCGAGAAACATGAAACTAGCGGCTTGCTTGACCCCTCCGCTTGTGCGGCTACTCCAGCGTTACTATTTTTATCATCCTCCTTCATCACCTTTACAACGGCTGATGAGGTTTCCTCGTGAGCCCCACTACTATCTTCACCAATAACAGACCCAGAAGCACCTGTTGGGTGCAACAATGAATGGTGGCGGCGTTTACAGACCTGGCACTTGAGAGTGTTTTTGCAATTTTTGGCAGAGTGGTTATTGTATAGACAAACAAAACACAAATTATGTTCCTGTGCGAAATTACGCCTAGTTTCATTTGACTCTTTACCAAACTTCGGACAAGATGTAATTTTATGATCGGCTGAGCAAAATGCACATGATACTGACTTTTTATCTTTTATTACATGAAATGATTGAGTTCCTTTTGGGTGTGGATGTCTTTCCTTGTTATCTGTTTTGTCTAAATTTTCCAAACCTCTATAGCGGCTATTTAAAAAATCCGAAAACTGTATAAATGTGGGTAAATCATCACTAGAATCCGAAGCCACCTTGAGTTCCCAACCTTTCCTGGTCTCTTTATCTAATTTTCCACTAATTATATGTATAACAATAAGATCCCAGGAAGAGACATCTACCCCTAAATTACCAATTGACTCCAAACATTCTGAAGTAGTAGTTATAAGCCTTTTTATTTCGCTAGCCGATTCACAGGACAAAGTCTTTTGACTGAGTAATCTTTTTATTATACCATTTGCTAGAAACTTTTTATTGTTGTACATTTTATCTAATTTAGACCACGCAATTTTATAGTTGTCAGATGTAACCTTAATGTTTCTTAATAATTGCTCAGCCTCCCCACTTAAATGACCCTTTAAATAAAAAAATCTCTGTGCATCGTCGAGTGATGTGTTCTCGTGCACCAATCCCACAAATAAGTCTCTAAATGTTTGCCACTCTGAATATTTTCCCGAAAATGAGGGAATTTTTATTTCTGGCAACTTAACTCTGCTGACACTCTTTTCATTCTGACAAATAGACTTAGAATCCACACATAAAGCAGTTGAATTTCCTGAAGATAATAATTCCTTTAATTCGCTTTTAAAGTCTATGTAAAATTCCTCAACTTCATCATAAAGACCATTTTTAATATAACTAGAGTTAGACAATTCAACCTTTTTTATCGTAATTAATATTTCTTTATGCGTGGCTGTGAATGTATTCCATAATTGTTCCAAATTTTCGAGACGGGTCTCTGCATATGCACAGGTTATTCGCTCTTTGGGAGCTTTCTTAAAATTGGTTTTTGCCTTAACCATTTTGGTACTAATGTCCTCCTGTATAGCAAGAAAGGACTCCATTTTGCAACAATTATGTTATACCAATTTAAACAAAAATAAAATTTAACAAACACTAAGTTGTAAACACTTATTATGTTTTTAAAGTAAACTAAACGATGAAAGTTCCAATTCTTCAAGTTTAAAATTTCACAAGTCTTTTTACATTAATGTCTTTTGGGTCTAAAATCGGGCATGGATTCCCCGTCAGAACCACTTTTCACATAAAATTTTTACAAGTCCTAATTTTTCTACGAAGCAAAATGTTGATTTTCTGGTAATGTCAAACTTCAAAATACTGCACTTTTTTGAGATTTTTAAATTGATATTTATTCTTCTTGAATAAAATGAAAAATGTACTCACGGTTTTTTTTTTCACCAATTATTTCACTCACTGACACACTGATGATGTCGCGCTGTACTGCACCACAAAAGCGGCGCGCTGTACTGCAGCGCACAAGTGGCGCCCTCTGCTTGTCCACGATCTGCCGCTCTACACCTCTCTTGCGTCGCTCCTCCGGTTGTTGCTACCAGCTGTGGCTGCTCCACGCGGCTGCTCCTGGCTCCAACCGGTTCCACCTCCAGCTCTTGAGCACCTCACCTGGTGCCCACTGAAGGGGCTGCTCTGGACAGCGATCCACTGCCCAGTAGTGACGCGAAGGGTGGTAATTCACTACCACCACTGGAACTACCACAAACACTCCCGACCGTTCCGACTCCGAAGGACCATGTATTTTACCGAGGGTCCGTATATAGGCGAGGAGTAAATAATACAAGCACTATATTCGGTTATATAGCGTATATTAAATACTTTAACTTTCGAGGCTCACAAAAAATACAAAAATCAATCCTGCCAAGGTAAATGCCGGTAACGAAACCATAGCGAGATCTAATTCGACGCCAACGCCATCTATCGAGCCGAGGGAAAAACCTCGAACATTTATCGAATGATTAGATCTCGCCATGATTTCGCTGTATGTCCGAACATGACTAATGAAAGCTGAACAAAATGTTCCTTCACTAAATCTTTTCTTTGTGCATCATTTACTAGAAATACTTTTGGAAATCATACACAAACTCAAAAGCTGTTAAGTGATTTCATTTGCAAAAAATAATAATATTAAGTTTTTTCTATCAGTGGAAGTGCAGGCATTGACTAATCGGATAACCTCTACTTCGCACGGGTTGACTTGACAAAACATTCAGATCTCTTTATTACCTATATGAAAATTTTTGATGCCCAATGAGCTCCTGCTTTTTTCTTAATTTTTTTATAGAATATACATATACATTAGTGTTAGCTTGTAAATTGTAATTGTTGTGTCTTTGTAAATAAATATTACAATTCCATTCCAATTTAACCTAATTACGTTATCTAATTTTGTCTAATTTTATCTTATTTTTTATCCAATACTATCTACACACATACATAGGTAATCAGCCTATAACTTACCCACTACTGGAACAAAGGCCTCCTCTCTGTGAGAGGCAGTGGGCTGTAATCCACCACACGGGCCCAGTGCGGGTTGGTAGATATCACATGTCTTCGAATTTTTGGTTCAAGGACATGCCGGTTTCCTCACGATGATAATACCATCTAATTTTATCTAATTTTGACCAATTTTGTTTCATTTCGTTTAATTTCATCAAATTTTGTCCAGTTTTATTATGTGATTAACCTTATTTTATGATTGTATGACATATGTATTTGTGTAATTACTAATATTGACTAATAACTTCTACCTATGTGTGGTGCAAACTGTTACTTTATGTTGGTTATTAATAAATAATAAATGCCTATATGTTAGTTTAATGTAAATGTCCCCTTAAACTTTTCTAAATAATGGTACCAATTGGGTCGAAATTCGTTGCGTCGTTTCGAAGAACAACGAGGTCAATAATAATACTGCGTCTCGCGGTTTCACCCGCATAAGTTTCGATCCCGTGGGAATATCGGTATAAAAAGTAGCCCGTGTGTAACTAAATGTATTTTCATTCTTTATGTGTTAATCAATCAATCAGCTACCTCCATACCAAATTTCATCAAAATTGGTCCAGTCGTTTGTTCGTGAAGAAGTAACAAACACACTCGCAAACTTTCACCTTTATAATATTAATGTGAGTGTGATTTAGTTATAGATGAAAACATTTATAATTTTACAAAAGATATTTGTACGCCGGAAACGGCAGAATATTATGATCGTAATCACAGACTTATAATATAAGTCTGTGATCGTAATACTTAATGCAGGCTAAATACACATAACAACTTTGTACAATATTCTGACAAATAAATGCATTCTATTCTATTCTATTCTATCAATTCGTTGCTGTACTCGTACCTACCACAAAAATATGTCAATTTTTAGACATCAGGAAAACCAGCCTAACTAATAGCCAGAACACATTCAGACCATAAACGTCAACCTATAAAAGGTTTATTACGCCGACCCGCCCGCCGGTTGATCACAGAATCAGTAGCCTACACGAGATCCTTTGTAACATTAGCAGTCCTTTCATTACAAAAGAAAGTTCCAATATGTCCGTATTCTGGATCCCTGATAAAATATACGATCTGTGCTGTTTCCAAGGATTATTATTACGAAGACGCCAAGAATAAAAAAAGAATGTCAAAAAGGGATTTATTTGAAGCCCTTTTGGTGGCAAATGAGGTGGAATTGATGTCAGCATTATATCGTCTGGATTTAACGAAGGTGTCGAATATAGACGGACGCCTGTCGAAAGGAAATTCTGATAGGGACGGTGTACGGTGTCACAGAGGTTTGCAAGACGGAACTATGATCGAGTATCTTACTGGCAATTTGTATGCGGTTTTCTATCGCTTTTTTCGGGCCTATTTTTAAATTGGTAGCTGAATAAATGATGACACATGGCTATCATTTACAGCTCGCCAATATCAACGTACTATCGATACGTTTTCTTTACTCTTTGGTTACATATTGAGAGTATGTGTTAGTAAGTACATGTTCCTAAGTGTACTCATACATACTTAGAGTAGAGCACGTATAATGCCGCTCCACGAGTTATTTTGATATACTAAATACAGTCAAACTCAAAGCTTTATTTCAAATAGGCACATAAAAGGCACTTTTGAACGTCAAAAATTACAACAAAATAGAATTGATTCTAGTCGCCCATTCCAAATGGTAGTTTTCGTATGGAGAAGAATGGGCAAGAAACTCCAACGTTACTCTTTTAAAAGGTTTTACAATATTTTGCATACGTTAGTTATATAATAATAATATGTGAAGACGATGCACCTAAAATAAAATTACTACCCCACAATAGGTAAAATAATAACTTAGACAAAATATTAAATAACGTGACGGTTATTTAAAAAAAATTAAGAACAAAATAATTATTGGTACCTACCTTTATAAGAACCTCAAAAAGACGAAAAAGAGGAACAAAGAAAATAAATATCTCGACTTAGCACACGAGGTTGTTAGCATGTAAAATGTGTTTGGCTGTCATTGTGCCGATTGTCGGATCGGCCAATGGTATGATGGTCGGAAGCCGCGTCTTTTGAGGCTCTCGTTAGGTGGTTGGATCAAGGCAAGGGCCTGATTCAGAACGCAGTAGTCCTCGGTACGGCTCGCATTGTGAGAAGGTCTCTGGAGCCCTAGGCTAGCTTGGACCCTGCTCCCGATACCGGCGGACCACTATTACTTTATATTTTTGAATGTTCAAAAAAAAAATGAAAATTGGATGTATTAAGTATGAAAAGAAATAAACGAGATTATTGGTTTAAAAATACAAGAAACTGGCTTTGATTCGCTGGTGCTTCTAGTACTTATGTAATAAGTACAAATAAAAAAACGACAGTACCTAATTATTTTTTATCACGGTTCAAGTTAGAAGCGGTATTTAAAAACAGCTTCTCTATAAATATAGCAAACCGTTTTATTTAAAATCCGTGGAATAATGGAAAACAATCAATTGAAAAAAAACCAATAAAGATTGGCAGGACATTTGTCGCGGAATTAAAAGGATTTCAATGCAAAAAAAACCCTATTGCTTTTGGAAAAAAGTGTAGGGTTTCTTGATCCATATAAAAAAAAGATTTTTATTCATACATATTCTCGTGTTATCGATAATTTCAACTTAATTATAGTGATTCTTAATTAAGATAGCCTGTGATTAATAATTAATTTCCTAATTATTTATTATTATTGTTGAGGGGCCCGTGGCTAATAACAGCCGCACAGGTCGATCGATCAGGTTAAGCTACGCTTGCCGCGATTGACCTGTGGATGGGTGACCATCTTTACATACCAAGACTCCTGCCTCGGAAAGCAAATTAAGCTGTTGGTCCCGGCTGTCATTCGTGGATCTTTAACAGTTGTTACGGGTAGTCAGAAACCCGAAAGTCTGATAACCAGTCTTACCAAGAGGTATCGTATTACCCAGTTGTAATTGGGTTGTGGAGGTCAGATAGGCAGTCGCTCCATGTAAAATACTGGTAGGTTCGGCTAGGTGATTCCTAATTCAAATAACGTACTTACGGACAGATTACTAAACATACTAAAGTACTGAAATCAGGGAAACTACATCATCCTCATTGGCAATCTTAATCCACGCACTTTTTTTTTTCTTTTTTTTAGCGAGTTTTGTTTCATACAGACGTTCCCTATTTAGACAGAGTGAAGAGTGCATGTCTATGTAGCTCTAATCGCCTTGTTTTTGTAGTGTTCTAGAAAATCTCCTAGACACTTTTTTACAGTTCTCCTTTGTCTTATATATTTTTAATTTAGATGTTATGCATACCTATTATTTGCATAGTAACTGAAATGCTAATTTTAGATGATATTTAATTGGAATTGTAAGTGACTGTGCTGTAATTGGTGTGCTTATTATAAATAAATAAATACATACACAAACTCACGCCTTCTTTCCGTGGGGGTAAGCAGAAACTACAGAACACTATAATGTTGTTCTTATAATATAATAATAATAATCGTTTAATTCGACCAACACAGGATCATAAGCACAAATACAAAATTTGAAAAAAAGAAAACTCAATTTAGAAAACAAAGACCATACCTAAACATATTACATTACATCGATTGCCCAGTAGGTGAACCATACAGCAATGGTTCAAGTACTGGCAATCGAACCTCTGCGCGAATGCCCTCAGGATGCCGCTGGAGCTAGCCCGAACCCTGCGCACCAGGGCTGTGCATCGTTTTCGCATCGTAGAATAAAAACAGTCTACTCGCGACTCGGCGAATATACCTGATGCGCTACAGAATCGGGGCAGCCCCATCAGCATCCTGAATGCATTATTATACAGTGTGAGTCTTCATAATGTGCACATAACGAAATGAGGGAAACATACGTAGCTTAATTTTATCGACGGAAAAAATATTTGAAAAAATAAAAAAAATATTTAAAAGGATCTTTACCTGCTGAAGTATGGTGATTGCAAGGCCTTTCTTTAACAGTTGATAGGAAATGTTGTGATTGAGTTATTAACATGGTATTTTTACGTTTAGAAATCTGATACGATGGAGAATAATTTAAAGTAATCAAAAGGGTAGGTAATCAGGGCTTTTATTAAGTAATTTTATAATTATTGTAAAAATTGATGAAAAAATATCAGATTTTTGTTAAAAAAACCATAATTCTCAATTGAGGGGCGATTGTTTACACAGGGGTCACAGCAGCGAAAAAAAATTTAAAAAATGCTAAAAAAATTTTTTATTTTTTTCCGTCGATAAAATTAAGCTTAATTTCCCTCATTTCGATATGTGTACATTATGAAGACTCACACTGTATTATTGCACACGTAAGGCGTTGTACTGTCTGCGCGTGTATGAGACCCACAGGCTACTTGTGTAAAAAGATGTATAGTATGCTCTGAACAATGTTGTTTTCACTTTTGTGGTACAAAGAGCAAACCTGCGGGCCAACATATTCGCCCTTACAGACAACGCCTCGCGCAAAATAATGTTATTTAGAAAATCGCAAAGCATTAAAACTCAATTTCAATTTAAAATAGGAGTGCGTTTTATCCTACTTATGTCTCAAGGAAGTGAAGGTTCTACGTTTAAAAATAATACAAAATTAGAATAACGTTTTAGCGCTTCGGGCGCCGTGGTTGTCGGCTACCAAGAAGATATTAACTATCTCCATTCTATGTGACGAGTCACGAAAAGCGAGATTTTTTTTCTATAAGATATTGTTTACTGAGACAGTGAGACGGGTTCGCGGCAGACCACGTAGGAGATAGCGGGACGAGCTGGATAGATTCCGTCAAAACTGAAAGTAAGACGCACAGGCAGGCAGGTTGGGCAAGCGGCTCTTGCCCAACCTGAGGGGGCCAAACGCCTCCTGCCGGAGGCTTTACGCGGGGGTCGTGCGGTCCATGGCCCTATACGGGGCCCCGGTGTGGGCGCGTTCACTGCGGCGGCGAGCCGCCCACTACCTGAACGCGCCCCAGAAGGTGGTAGCCATAAGGCTTATCCGGGGCTACCGCACGATCTCTGGCGAGGCGGCAAGCCTCATTGCCGGACTGCCGCCATGGGATCTGGAGGCGATGGTCCTCGCGCGCGTCTATGAGTGGCGCGCGGAGGCACTAAGCCGGGGGGAAGTTCCGCTTCCGCGGCAAATCGCTGCGGAGCGGACTGAGCTCCGGCGCGATCTCATGGCGACATGGAAGGAACGACTGTCGCAACCCAGCGCAGGGCACGCCGCGATAGCGGCGATAAGACCCCTCTTTGAGGAGTGGCTAGGGAGGCGCCACGGCGCCCTCACCTACCGCCTGACGCAGGTCCTCACCGGACACGGATGTTTCGGGAGGTTCCTGCACATCATCAGGCGGGAGGAAACGCCCGGGTGTCACCATTGCCAGGATCGCCCAGAGGACACGGTGGAGCACACGGTGGAGGTCTGCCCCGCTTGGGCGGAGCACCGCCGTGTCCTCGTAGAGGCGATCGGCAGCGGCGGCGACCTCTCGCGCCCGGCCCTGGTGCAAGCCATGGTCCGGGGCGAGAGGGAGTGGGAGGCAGTCACCTCCTTCTGCGAAGCAGTCATGCTAGCGAAGGAGGTGGCGGGACGGCTCAGGGAGAGAGCCTCCCGTCCCAGCCGCCGCGGGAGACGCTCCGGGCGTCGGGAGCCGCGCGACGACTCCCGGCCACCGTAGGCGCGGGCCTGCGGGCGGAAAGTAATGGGTAGCTCACCGTCCGATCAGGACCAGGCCCGTGCCGGACGGCGCGTACGTGTTCCACGCGCGCCTCAAAGAGATGTCAGCATCGAGGAGGGGCCCCATAGGGCCGAAGCCTGCCGGGTCAGCGGGATTGTCCGAAAGGGTTACCGCTGGCCCGGAACATAAAGGGCTAAGGAAGGAACACGGGTGGGTTTTAGTCAGTAAGAGTCTGACACTCCCTTCCGCTCCACCCAGAGCGGGAGGGGTCATTTGATGATTTCCCATCCGCAAAAAAAAAAAAAAAAAAAAAAAAAAAAAAAAAAAAAAAAAAAAAAAAGACGCACAGGCTCGCAAAATATAGAAAGAGTGGAGGGAGGCCTTTGCCCAGGAGAGGGGCAGTGTAGGCTAGTATAAAAAAATATATCGTTTTACTCAAAATGCTTTCGAAAATTATAATATAATGTTACGAGCTCGGGGTTCGTGACAAAAAAACTGCCGATATAAATTACCAAAAATGACACTTTAACTAACAACTCAAACACACTAATTATAAAACACAATTGCACTACTGATCGCTCTAAGTCACACTTGAAGATCGCTTCCGAGGTACTTATATCGCATATTCAACTCTAGCCCGGGTCGTGGCTCATACCGGCCTTAAATAGTTCTAGAACCTTCTACTGTAGAAACATTTAGAATATTCGAGCACATACCGGCCCCGACTGACCAGATGTCGATAGTTCTAGAAAGTTCTAGCAACGAATTTTGTAGAAGGATCTTGACTCTACTAGTTCTGCTACTAGATGGCACTAGTGGCAACTAATGTCACCATGTACCAGGCATTAATTGTGGCGCGCAACAATAATTTAATTTATAATATAATCTGAAATACCTATTACAGCCAAGTGCACATTATGGCTGCAACGTACCGCAATGCAACACATTTTCTTTAAAAAAAGTGCGTTGCGGTTGCGGCCCGCCTGAAGTGTGCGTTGATTCATAGAAAATGTATACGAAAGTTATAAAAGTGGATTTTTGTAATGCGTTGCGGTGTGGCCCGCCCTAACTTGTGCTAGCCTTTATAAGTTTTCTTCTTATGTGGGAACTTGTAGGTTACCAGACAGTTGGACCTTTAGTGTAGGTAGGGAATGTGCTTTTGTGATGGTTAGAGATTGCATTAGGAGATTTCGCTTGAGACTACGAAGTATCTTTTTCGTATATCCTCGCCACAGTGAATTATTCAAAAAGTATATTTCTAGATAATTGTACCACTTATGTTCGGGGTGGTTTTGTGCAAATGGGGCCAGCTGCGAACGCGGTACGAAGTGCGAATAATCCGTTTTAAGGAGACCAACGAGAGACTATCATGGTGATTTCATAATTCGTTCCCCAAACAACGATTGGCTCGAAATTGATTTTGCACAACCAACGCGATCGCTTGCAATGGATATAAAACTTTTACACTTTACCACTGAACGTAAAGTTTAAATCCCCATGCTTAAAACGCTATTTTCATAGCTCAACCTAGAAATTCATTAAAGCACCAAAGAATTTCAAGAAAACTCACAAGTGCCTCAAGTGGTAATTCCATTCTTTTAAGTGTCAAATAATAGGTACCTAATTATTTCGGCGAGCATTCTTAAAACTATAAGTTCTCCAGTGAAAATATATAGGAGCTGAAGTGAAAGAATATTGGATTTTTAATGGGCTTAAGGGAGCTCGGAACCTCGTACTGCGGTAAATGTAGCGAAACAGTTAAGAAGCATTTTTATATTTGTGTTAGACCTGATTGCTTTTGGAGTAAAATGTTTAGCATTATTAGTGAACGGCTAATAGAAAATTGTAGCAGGTGTTTACTTGTAGAGAACCCGTTTTCTTGGTTGAAAAATAGTTTTTTTAAGCTAAAATATATTAATGTTCTTTTATAGTTCAAGATCTAAGCCTTAATAACGTAAGTTGTGCCAGAAAGCCTTTTATACCGTTAAAGATTATATTGAGAGCAAAAAGGCTTGGGATTGAGCTGCTTCCAATTAAGAAGAAAGACGTGCCATGTACAATTGTACATGACACATGTCTTCGAATTTTTGGTTCTAGGACTAGGTCTTCTCACGATATTTTCCTTCCGTTTTGAGAGCAGTGGTGATGAAATAAATTACACAAAGTAAAGCGCCAAAGTCAAGTCAAAACGGTGAAGGAAAACATCGTGAGGAAACCGGCATGTCCTAGAGCCAAAAATTCGAAGACATATGACATCCACCAACCCGCATTAGGCCCGCGTGGTGCATTACGGCCTCATCATTGAGAGGAGGCCTGTTTCCCAGCAGTGGGAACATTATAGGCTGATTATGGTAAAGCGCCCGCCTGGATTCGAACCCACGACCTACAAACTCGTAAGTCGGAGTCGCTTACACTGGGCCACCACTGCTCCATTGACGTAAACATAATATTACTTCAAAAGTAAACCCAAAATTCCGTTATTAGATCAGCAAACATAAATCACTCAGACAAAATTTAAACAAATTAATGTCATTACAAGTTTGAAACTCGTATAATTGTGGAAAATAACTTCGTATCCTGGCAATTTCCTCCCAAATTGCACAAATTTTTTGAAGAAACGGCTTTTTCACAAATATCCTAGTTGAAATTGGCAGCTGCATAGGAATTGCCGCCAAATATTCATTTTGTATCGCATCGCGCTACCGAATGTTAGGTATGATGTGACACAGGTGTTTTGAAAACACCGCAATTGGAAATTTTCATAATCTCATCTTGCGGTTCCCTATTTTTGTTTTTCTTTGTGAAAACGGCATGTTGTATCCGGCTTCCTTTTACCTGCAGCTGGGGGTCTACTGCCTAAGCACGAAGTCCGTAATTTCGTCCGAAGTTACGGGCACTTACGGACACAAGATTAAATCGATTTCCGAGCTAAGAATGAATGACATCAAGATTTCACTGTTGTTTTTACACCCGATGTCTTCTTGCCCGTCCAAAAAGTTGAATTTGACACTTGTTATGACGGATCTACGGAGGAGGCTGTATCTTTGTTGTCTGTTCTTACGGACTACTGGTTTGAAATTTTTGAAAGACAACCAGTCTTATTTCCATTTAGATTATGAATTGCTGACTTGAAGATTCACTTTCAGTTATTGTGTCTGTGAATTATTATTAACCCCAGGAGGATACAGAAACCCGAAAGTCTGACAACCAGGTTAGGTGTATCGTATTACCCAGTAACTGGATAGTAAAGGTCAGATAGGGCAGTTGCTCCATGTAAAATATTGGTATTCAGCTGCATCCGGTTTGACTGGAAGCTGAACCCAACATAGTTGGGAAAAGGCTAGGCAGTTGATGATGAGGATAATAATAATAATAATACGTCTCTGAGACGAGAACGTACCTGGCAGTATGGTTATCTTTCTGGGGTTAAGTAAAATGTGCGTTCTTATTGACACATGTGACAGTTTGACACATCTGACAGTTTGACACATGTGACAGTTTGACACATGTGACAGTTTGACACATGTGACAGTTTGACACATGTGACAGTTTGACACATGTGACAGTTTGACACATCTGACAGTTTGACACATTTGACAGTTTGACACATGTGACAGTTTGACACATCTGACAGTTTGACACATGTGACAGTTTGACACATGTGACAGTTTGACACATCTGACAGTTTGACACATGTGACAGTTTGACACATCTGACAGTTTGACACATGTGACAGTTTGACACATGTGACAGTTTCACACATGTGACAGTTTGACACATCTGACAGTTTGACACATGTGACAGTTTGACACATCTGACAGTTTGAGCTAAGCTATGTGTGTTTGGCATGAGAAGTGATATGAGTAGCTAATCGAACTGAAATCTTATTATTATATACGATTATGGGCTGATTTTTCAATAGTCAGATAACTTTTATCTAAAGAATAATAATACATAAATAAAAAAATTGCTGTTTGACATTTTTTTCTATCCAAAAACTGTCCAACCCGTAGATAGCGGTCCAACCGCTATATTTATTCCTCAGATAGAAGTTATCAGACTATTGAGAAATCAGCCCTTACTAAAACTAATAAACTTGAAAAAAACTAGTTTTGCCCCCACTTCTTCCGCGTAAAATATCTTGTTTGCCCGACCCGTCCCGTCGCATCGCATCGCCTGCACGCCCTACTACTTCGTTTTGGCTAAGCGTTTTTCTGACTTTTTTAGTTGTACTTTGCTCCCAAGGGTCCTAGTGCGATGTTACATAGCCTTCCTTAAATATTAAACGTAAAAAAAAAAATCAAATCCGACGGACAATTCCAGAGATTAAATCAAACAAACTCTTCAGCTTTATTATTAGTATAGATAAATACAGGTATAAAAATGAGAACATTAAAATTTCAATCAGCGTGCAGCGTTGTCATTCTTTAGACGGTTTATATCGAGAGAGTAAATATTAGCGATTGAGATTTGCCCCTTGCTTGCTTTGTAATTGGAGTGGCGAGGAAATCTGTAGAAACTCCACCGAATGGGTTAAACACAAGCCCGTAAGCACGGATTACCCAACATTCACATTTGCATGGCTTCGTGTCGGACAAATATTTGATCCAATCCTATCTCCCGATGTTTGCTCACAGGCCATATCAAGCCTCAAATATCTTCATTCGTGGCCTTGCGTTTGCACTAGTATAAGTCAATACTTGCTTGGATTAGGAGTTAGTTAAACTTATTCTTTTTCATTGTAAATGTACTTGGGTAAGATAAATGTTTTTTGCTTGGTTTGTTTTATAATAATGGACCATCCATGATGAAAAGTAGCTGAGCGTGTGTCAAATTTCATTCAAATCCGTTCAGCCGTTTTTGCGTGTTTAAGGGGCTTACAGGACCTAAACACAAAAAAAACCGGGCAAGAGCGAGTCGGACTCGCGCACCGAGGGTTCCGTACCATCATATGTTTTTAAATTTTCACCGGTGAGCTACTTACTAGATCTCGTTCAAACCAATTTTCACAGAACATACGATACTCGTAACGAATTAAAAGCAATGACTGCACAATGACGTTCTAATGGTAGGTCAATGATCATAGGAACTGTCAAAATTTTAGCAGATTACCGCCTAAGTCAGTAATTCATTTGGCATTATGTACGAGATAACCCTACTATGCCATTTCTTTCAATGGAGTGTCAGTGGTTGACAATTGGAAAGTCATAATGACGCCATTATATTAGTAGATTACCAAACTTGTCAAAATCAACAATTATGAAATCAATGATAGACCATTCTGACACTATTGTAATAGCAGACTTGAGGCCCAGTGCAAACGCCTTACAATCTATATTATAGACTTGCATCTTGTCTTGTTGTTCTTGATCGCTAGTGCTACTGCTGATCATAAGGTCCTGGGTTCTGTTCTCGGATCGGACAAAGTATTATTGGATTTTTCCATCTGGAATTTCTCAGTAGCAACTTGGTGTCTAGACATTGTGCCCGATCGATGGCAATAGGCTCATAAGTATCACATGGGACTTAAAAAAACTGGCGAAATATGGGTGTACTATAGGTGCATCTCTGTTCTACCCTTTAAGGATTACAGGCGTGATGTTATTTATTAAGAATAGGTACACCAACAGCACCGTCACTTACAATTCAACTAATTCATATATAAAATTGGCGTTTCAGTAACCACGTAAATAACAGGTATGCATTACAGACATGTCATATGAATATTAGAGACAAAGGAGAAAAAATAAAGTGAGTCTATTAGACCTGAATCTAGAACACTAAAAATACAGCTACATATACATCCACTGTTCGCACTGTGTGCATGAATGGAGCGTTCCCGAGCGACGTACCCTCCGACCTTCTGTTACGTCCGGCGCACCCTGGGCAATCGACTTCTGTTGATTGGCTATTCCTTTCACCATGATGGCAAATAGAAGTCCTAATCGGCCCTTCTCAGGGTCAAACAGTCCACTTAAAAACCATTTTTGCGTGTAATCTCCATCAATATTGAAGAGTTCTCTCAGGATAAAGCAGAAATTCTTTCTGAATTATTTTTTTTTCTTCTTTTTTTTCGCAAGACGCATTGTGATATCTTATGTGTTCAAGAGACTCCACCTAAGGCAGGCCTCACATTCCTGGACTGTCACTTGTCGCCGAGATCTGTCACCCAAAGCACGGTAAAGGCCGCATCACACTTGTAACACCCGACGCCATCCCACGCTTACTTATTGGCCAAATGACGAAAATAGCTCAACGAGATGAAAAATGTGGCCAATGAGTAAGCGTGAGATGGCGTCGGGTGTTACAAGTGTGTTGCGGCCTTGACGCAGTGTTTGCTGCACTCGGCGTAAGCATCATCTCTACAAAATGCTCAAACGACATCGAAATTAACACACACACACACACGCTGTGTAAATAGGGAACGTCTGTATGAAGTGAAACTCATGGAGAAAATATCAATAGGGTAATAAATCGTCAAATTGGAACTTTCATTTTATTTCCTTGCCATGGTATACGTGTTAAGGCTCCTTCAAACAAGCGCGACACGCGATAAAATCGCGCGCGACACAAAGGCACCGCAAGTCGCGCAACGGGCGGTGTCTTTGTGTCCCGAGGGATTATATCGCGTGTCGCGCCTGTTTGTAGGAGCCTTTAGGGGGTTATTAAATGAGGTGTTTTTGGTGGTTGTTATGTATGATATTATAAACCTCAATCAATTCACGAAGTACTAACGCATTACAGTATATATTACAGAAGAGTATCTTCCCAATCAATATCCAATGGAATATTCATAACTCCATAACTACATGCCCATAAATTCATGTACCTACCTAAGCAGCTATCAGAATGTATTGCGTCGCGCGATGAATCTCCAATACTATTGTTGTTGTTAACACCGTCAAAATCCGGCTTTCACACTAATGTGTTTATTTATAAACGATTTCCTTCCACCCTTTGATAAAAATGTACTGAGGAAATTTTGGGGCGGTCACGCTGCGTTTGTTTGCTTTGTTGTGCTTTTACTTTTCGTGAGGTTCTTTCTGACTAGGTACCGGTATTATCTAGGGGTCAAATTAAATAAGCTCGCAAAACTCTGCAGATATGATGCGTCATCATCATCATCATTTCAGCCGAAAGACGTCCACTGGTGGACATAGGCCTCCCCCAAGCACTTCCACTTCGACCGGTTCTGTGCTTCTCGCATCCAACGGGTTCCTGCGGCCTTCACAAGGTCGTCGGTCCACCTTGTGGGAGGCCTTCCAACACTACGTCTTCCGGTACGTGGTCGCCACTCCAGAACCTTTCGGCCCCATCGGCCATCTGTTCTGCGAGCTATGTGCCCTGCCCACTGCCACTTAAGTTTGGCAATATGATGCGTATCGAAATATAATGTAGGTATAACTACTCTACTTTAAAATTGTTCACTTAGTATGTAATATTAAGAAAATGCTGTATTTACATAAAATTGTTTGTTACATTTAGTTCTGTATTTTCTGTTGTTTCCTGTAATTTCTGTAGCTTATACAAACGTTGGTAAATCTAAATAAATAAAATCCTTCAGTTCTGCGAAGTATACGCACCTGCGAGCTGCGGCCGATGACCGATGACGTCACAAAATAACATCAAATCAATTTCTTTTTAGGGTTCCGTACCCAAAGGGTAAAAACGGAACCCTATTACTAAGACTTCGCTGTCCGTCCGTCCGTCCGTCCGTCCGTCCGTCCGTCTGTCTGTCACGAGGCTGTATCACAAGAACCGCGGTAGCTAGACAGTTGAAACTTTCACAGATGATGTATTTCTGTTGCCGCTATAACAACAAATACTAAAAACAAAATAAAATAAATATTTAAGGGGGCTCCCATACAACAAACGTGTTTTTTTCGGCGTTTTTGCCTTGTGGTACGGAACCCTTCGTGTGCGAGTCCGACTCGCACTTGGCCAGTTTTTGTTTTATAATGTTTATAATTATTATAAGTACAGGGTGGATTTTTGAGATGGGACACTAAGAGCAGCTATCTTAATCGTTGTCGCTACAGGAAATCGATGTAAGGAGACTTTCCTTAACTTTTTGAGAAATTTTGATTTGCATTCACAGACTGAACAAATTGTACAGTCAGCAGGACAATGGGCAATTTTCATAAAAACTTTTTTTATGCCAATCGATCTGTGTCAAAAGTCAGGAATCGCAAAAAAACTTTTCCGATACAATGAGAGGTATTCCTTTTGAGTATTAAAAAAAAAAAATTGTTTCCAAGAACTCTGTAGATGGCGTTGTACTGACTACGTTACTAGGTGACAAAGCCAAAACGCTTGGAAAAAAAACATTGCGACACGTCACATACACTCGTTGACTGACACTTTCGTTTGCTTTCGTTTTACGATCTCAAAATTACATCCAAGTGAAATAATCAAAAAATTATGTGAAGTTCCGTTCCTTGCAGTAACTTAGCAAGGTCAGCGCCATCTATCCAGCGACTAGGGAAGGGTTGAAAAAAAAAAGGAAAATCCCTCATTCGTAGGGAATGAGAATCTTACTTGTTTTTTTTTATGATCATGATAGACTGACCGCTACAATGAAGACTGGCCGAAAATAAACAAATACTCGTTATAATTTGCTTTGAAAATAGAATCTAGATAGTTTGTTGCCTGGTTTCTTGTGATTTCCGATATTCTACACATGATTTTGGTATCGTAGATGGCCATATGCTTCGGTGACCACTATCCTCACAGGTGGCCGCCCGCTTGTTTGGTATACTAAGTAATGATACTAGGTAATTCAATTTTATCAGAAGAATAAATATTGCTGTTTTATAGCTTTTGTATATAGAAAATATATAACATGTAAAAAACTATTTTCCTCAAATAAAACTTACCGACTATTGAAAAATTCGCCCATACAAAGTTTTTGTTGACAAGTCGTCGCGGTGCCGCACACACATTTATTTCCTGTATGTTTTCACTCTTTCCGAATAATAGAGAATAGGGGATGTGTAGGGATGATAATACCATAATGGGAAATGGCTAATGTTGCGTGAGGGTGCATTTTCGTATGCACTTGTATAATAACAGTGGATTAGTTGTGAGTTTATATCTACTTTATAGGTGAAACGTTTACACTTTTATATATTATATGGTTTGTTAGAGGTCTGGTGTGTATAAAAAAGCCAAGAATAATTTTGACGATATATCGGTGCTTTACAGTACCGTAAAATGGGGTGACATTTGAATAGCGGGGTGTCTTTGATGATTACTGATGGAGTGTTTTAATTCAAAAACTAATGAGTGAACAATTTTTTTAATTTTTGTTTCTATTTCCTGTTAGGGGAAAGATAGGCAGTCGCTCCATGTAAAATACTGGTATTCAGCTGCATCCGGTTAGACTGGAAGCCGACCCCAACATGCTTGGGAAAAGGCTAGGCAGATGATGATGATTTCCTGTTAGGGGCTACTTTCTTATTACATACAAAAAACGGGGGCAATCAAAGCGACCCCATATCAAGTTTATAGATGATAAGCCACTTAATGTTTTTTTTCTCGGAACCTACAGGGCGTAAAAATTAAATAAATAATTTTATCAATAAAAAACCATGAGTCGCCATTACAGTATTTTTTTATAAATAACTGAAGAAGTTACAGTCAGTTTTATTTCAAAATTAATCAATGTAACCCCATTTTACCGGTACCGAAGTGGACTAAAGTACTAATACAACAAATCAAAATCTTCACTAGTTTCAAACATTTTTTTTTTGTTAGCCTATTTTGTGTCCCACTGCTGGGCCAAGGTCTCCCTTTTTCCTTCCAAACCTGGGACCTCTTGAGCAATCTCTAGCCATGTTGGCACTAAATTGTACTAGTGGAAAAAGTTATGGAAAACGCCTCCCACAAGGTGGACCGATGACGCGAGAAGCACAGAACCGGTCGCAGTGGCGGTGCTCCAGCAGTGGACGTTTATCTGCTGAAATGATGAATAAAATGATGAATCGAAAACGTCAACCGATACCACATAGGTAGTCATGTTATGTATATTCAATTCATGATTTCAGAGGATTTATATTAGGAGCTATGCCTGTTAGCTAAATGGTATGTTTATACGCATAAAAAACTTTTGGTTATGATTATTTTATTCAAGTAAAAACACCTAAATGACCGGGGCTAGTTTTCTTTTAATTTCCTCTGTTATAATAATATGTTTCTTTTTAAATAATTACCTATATTAACTACTGTTTATATCATCTTAAGATTTTTTTGTCGGTCTTAATTCGAACACAAAGGTGCATTAAATTGATTTCGGAAATGGCCCATGCTGTCGCACTGCTTGGATAAAGTCTCTTTTTTTTTTTTTTTGGGATGGGAAATCAACAAATGACCCTTCCCGCTCTGGGTGGAGCGGAAGCGGGCGTCAGACTCCTACTGACCAAAACCCACCCGTGTATCCTTAGACCTTTCTGTTCCGGGCCAGCGGTAACCCTTTCGGACAATCCCGCTGACCCGGCAGGCTTCGACTTCGGCGGGGGGGTTTGGTTTTAAGAAGTTTATTAATATTTCTAAGAGTATGAAAGTGTGGCGACATCTACATCGCCATAAGCGAATTACGTATCACCCTGACGTCACGCAAAATCATGCATCGCGCAAACAGAGTTTACCGGGAAGCTAGACAATGTCCCGAGATCAATCGTCGCCCACCAGCCACATCACCCGCCTCCTCGGAGTATTCTCCCTTTTCTATAGACGAAAAGTGAACTTTACACCCTGTTCCCCATACCTCTATAAAAGTAGCTTGCGTTCCAGGTTCTTTAGTCGAGTTGTTAAATGTAGTACAGTCAACAGCAAAAGTAGATGATTAAAATCAGAAATTCAATACTAATGAACGGAGTTCGCGTCAGAGCTGTGTGGCGTCGAAGTGATTAAAAAGTATGTGTGATTGTAAATTATACCAAACATTTACTACCTACTAGTACAGCTGCCATATATTCGTGATCATTTTTTACTCCAATTGAATTTCTGATTTTGATCATCTACTTTTGCTGTTGACTGTACATCTGTGCCAAAAGCCGTGAGTTCGTACCAGCATTACGAAATAGGTTATCTGTAGTTGAAAATCATTAAAACAACAAATGACGGCGATGACGCATGCGTAATTCTATTATTCTATTGCATCATAATTGTCATTCATAGTCAAAATCAACTGAAAGATATTTAAGAAGGGTGGACTAAGCTGTAGGTAACTGAACTTGTTTTGCTCGCATACCGACTTAGTCCTCCCTTCTTGGATGAAACGTCAAGTCCACTGCTGGACAAAGACTTTTATAATGCTTTCTATATCCACCTACCATTACAGCGTCTTTCGTCAGTCCATCTTTTGGTAATATTTGCATGGAGGCAATTCTAAGAAACATTATTTATTAGTGGATCACTTGGGTTCCTCTCTCTGCTCATGCACTTAGTACAAAGGATTTTTACAACGCAATACACTTACGGAACCAATTTGTAGAAATCAATGTCCAGACGTTTATGCCGTGTAGTCGATAGTAGGTAGGTACCACAGATATAGATAGACCTAGATAATGCAAGTATCACGATCCGTATGAAAACCAAGCGTGCCATTTTTTGTCTACCAATTAATTACGTCACACTCACAAGCCCGAAAATCGATTCAAAGACGCCACCGCGTACAGGACCCGTCTCGCCCCCCACCCCCGGGGCCTAGTGCCAGCGCTCACGCTCACCCAGCCAACAGTACTCAGGACTGAGCGCGAAACTGGCAGCTTACGATTTTTGTACGTAAGCTGGACACGCGAAGTAGTTGCTCTTGCGTTATCTAGATGTACCTACATCTGTGGTAGTTACCTATTTGATTTCAGAAAACTGGAGGCGGCAAATAATTCTACTATTCAGTTAGTTCGGAATCTATTATTGTGTGTATTTTGGATAAAGGTAAATAAACAAATATAGCAGTGTTCATAATCTCAGATAATTAATATTCCATCGCCACTTAATCAGTTACCTATCTACTTTAGTGAAATGTATTCTAAGTTGATTTTTGAGTGACTATTTATAACAAAAAGGTCCTAATAGGTTTTTGGTTGCAATGGAATTTGAACTTTGTCATTCAGTTTTCGTTCCATAACTTAAAAATGTCTCCAATACCCGACTCTAATATAGATCAATTTTTGTGTTATACTATTTTGATTTGTATAAACAATACAAAAAAACTGGCCAAGTGCGAGTCGGACTCGCACACGAAGGGTTCCACAAGGCAAAACCGCCGCAAAAAACACGTTTGTTGTATGGGAGCCCCCCTTAAATATGTATTTTATTTTAATTTTATTATTAAAGTAAAAATACAACTGAGTATTTTGTGAATATTTCAAGTGCCTACCTGTTGCCATTATTGATATCAAGCAAAAAAGGGCAAAAAAATCGCGTTTGTTGTATGGGAGCCCCCCTTAAATATTTATTTTATTTTGTTTTTAGTATTTGTTGTAGCGGCAACAGAAATACATAATTTGTGAAAATTTCAACTGTATAGCTACCGCGGTTCTTGAGATACAGCCTGGTGACAGACAGTGAAGTCTTAGTAATAGGGTTCCATATTATAAAACCACCCGCCGCGTCTGTCTGAACGCGCTAAACTCAAAAACTTCCAAACAGATTTTCATACGGTTTTGACCGATGGACGAAGTGAGGAAGTGCTTCGCGAATAAAAGTTCGTCGACTAAAGGTAGGTTTCGGCCAAACGAGCTAACGCTTATTTTATTTCCACTCCATCAAAATATTTTGGTGTACCAAAATAGAGACAGAGCATTCTTTCGTTGTTCTATTTTGTTTGCGGAGATTCCATGGAATGTGCTAAGAATGCTCGCTTGATTGATGTAAACGGCGCGGCGTTCGAGCGTGCGAACAGCTAGGTACTGGAAAGTGTTTCTAGAAAGAACAAATTAGAACTTGAATTTAAAGTATTTCATTTACATTGAAAGGATATTAAAAATTAATTAATTAGACGGCGTTCGAGCGTGCGAACAGTTGCCTAGAGCGAGCGTTCTTTCGTGTTCGAACGTGCGGTCTCTTCAAACCGTTCTTGTGTTCTAGCGACTTGACCCATATATATCTTACTAGCTTCTGCCCGCGACTTCGTCCGCGTGAAATTTCACCCTCTTAGGGGTGGAATTTCGAAAAACCCTTTCTTAGTGGATACCTACTCTTCACAAAGAACACACCCTCCAAATTTCATGTCTCTAGGAGCAGCGGTTTAGACTGTGCGTTGATATATCAACAATCAGTCAGTTTATCATTTTATATAATTATATAGATAGAAGATATAGAAGACTAGCAGTACCCCGCGGTTTTACCCGCATAAGTGTCGATCCCGTAGGAATATTGGGATACAATGTAGCCTATATGTTAATCCAGGGTGTCAACTACCTCCACACAAAATTTTATCAAAATTGGTCCAGCCGTTTGAGCGTGAAGAAAGTCTAGTGCTAACATTATCCGATATATGGTTGCTAAATAATGTTCTAAAATAAATCTATACTAATAATAACAATTCGAAAGTAACTCTGTCTGTCTGTCTGTTTGTCTGTCTGTCTGTATGTTACCTTTTCACACCTAAACCACTGAACGGATTTCGATAAAATTTGGCAGAGAGATAGATTGCATCCCGGGGAAGGACATAGGAACAAGACATAGGACAGTTTTTATCCCGATATTCCCACGAGATCGACACTTATGCGGTTGAAGGTTAGGTTAGTTATAAAAGGTTAACTATTAAGGTTGCTTCATTTCTTCAATAACATAAAGGAACTTTTATAATAAAGACGATGTCACGGCAAAATGCCGCATCAGCACTTTCGCCGTTCCATCTACTCCTTTCTTTTTCCAATAGTAATGTAACCTGAGGGTCAGTTCACACCGAGACGCGACGCGACGCGCAGTTTTCAAGATAGAAATACAATTACAGACCTTATCTACTACACAAAAAGGTACACGATTCAGTGAGCTACGCCGCGCGGCGGCGGCGCCGCGCTGCGTAGCTCGACGTAGCTAGTAGACACTGAATTGTGTACCTTTTAGTGTAGTAGATAAGGTCTGTAATTGTATTTCTATCTTGAAAACTGCGCGTCGCGTCGCGTCTCGGTGTGAACTGACCCTGATGAGGCGCTCGTTCCTGCAGCATCTGTTCGATTTTCCCGCTTTACTAGATCTTGTTTCGGCACAGATAGAAAAGTGTTCAGCCTACGGATATTGGCGCTATTCTCATTATGATAAAAGGTTCAATGCCGGAATACCTTTGCTGTTTATGTGCTTCTGTTTTTGTGTTTTTATTTGATTTGGTATAAGCCTATAATGTTCCCACTGCTGGGACACAGTTCTCCTCTCAGTGAGAGGGTGTGGGCCGTAATCCACCACGGAGGCCCAGTGCGGGTTGGTGGATGTCACATGTCTTCGAATTTTTGGTTCTAGGACATACCGGTTTCCTCACAATGTTTTCCTTCAGCGTTTTGAGAGCAGTGGTGATGAAATAATTTACACAAAGTAAAGTACCTGTCTAGGTTCGAACCTACGACCTAAAACTCGTAAGTCGTGTCCGTTAGCACTGAGCCATCACTGTTCCACACTGCTGTTTTTATGCCCAGTACTGGAAAAAAAATAACGCATTTTTTATCTACTTCAAAAATGATCAAACAACAACTGATTGGGAATATTAAATTTTGCACAATATATGTATAACGGAAGTGAGCACTAAGAAAGGATTTTTGAAAATGAATCCCCTAGGGTAAAAAATTAAATAGGGGTTGTAAAATGGTTGAATCTTAGTGAAATGCTCTATTTCTTATTTTAACCGATTTTCCCAAAGAGGTTTAAACAAAGTAAATCATTCAACCCTTAAAGTATAACGGAGCGATACTTCGGGCGGTAACATTTAAAATTTTCGAGACAAAAGCTTTCTCAGATTTACGGTAGGTTTGTGTAAATTGGAAACTTCCGGAAGACATATTGCGTTTGCCGCAAAATTAATGTTATCCGCATCGGTAATAATACAAAGATAAACTCTTAGGTACGTCAGAAGCCTGTAAGTCTGACAACCAGTCTTACCAAGGGGTATCGTATTACCCAGTAACTGGGTTGTGGAGGTCAGATATGCAGTCGCTCCATGTAAAATACTGGTATTGAGCTGCATCCAGTTAGACTGGAAGCCGACCCTAACATAGTTGGGAAAAGACTAGGCAGATGATGATGATGATGATAAACTCTTAGGTACCTAATGATTTGAGTAAAAGAACCTTCGTGATTAGAACTCAAACTAGATAATAACAATAGCTATGATGATGAGATACGATGACTGATGGTTTTGGATCTATATTAATATAGTATGTACCTACGCCATTGTACATAATCACGAGTAGGTTTTTAGGCTCAAAGACCGAAAAATATCATTGAGTGATAAAAGAGTCCACAACGCGTTCTGGTCTCTTCAAATTGTCCAATCATCATCAGCCTACAGCAGTCCACTGCTGGACATAGGCCTCTCCAATGGCACGCCATTTAGCTCGATTCTCGGCAACTCTCATCCAGCTGCTACCAGCCACCCTGCGAAGATCAAACTGACCAAATTGTCCAGTACCAACGCCAAAAGAGAATGACCAAAAAGTCTCATGCATCAAGATCAAAATATTGTAGTAATTATTTTCATAATTTTTTACGACATTTAATTTTTGAACAGGAAAATTTATTTAAAGTAAAAAAATGTTGATATTGTTTTATTCCCTTTACATTACGTTCCGTTTCAAATGGTATGATATGACCTTGAATTTTGAAAGTGCTATGATTTCTTACAAAAATACATGTAAAAACATTATACTTTGTCGATTCTACATTAATTAAAAATAAATGGAATAGAACAGGCTGTTTTTTAGAGCAATAATGGCCGTTCGTGTCAAACAAAATAAAGTACCTAGTTTTTAGGTTATTTAGATTTTTTTGATAATCTCCAAAACCCGGGTTTTGTTTACAAAAATAACTTTTGTAGGAGTTAATATGATAGATAGAGTCAATTTGGTCAGTTTGATAAGTGTAGTCTATAAAAAACCAAGTTTGACTTTAATGCAGCATGGTACGGGATTCCATACATCCATGAGCATTGTCCTTTGTGTCGTGCTTGTTATAACAGCCACAAGGTATCTTGAATAACGCAATAAAACGCGCTATTAGATTCTTTGATCAAGACCTCATTATTGGTTTTTGAGATAAATCACGCGAACACAACACATAGCTTATTCATCAGTAGTTCTTTTATGAATGCAAAAAACCACAACGCGTTGTGGTAAATACGAAATGCCACGACACATTCTGTACACTGTTCCTACAGGATTGGGTTCATGATTTTGAACTGATTTGATGAATTTTACACACATTTCCACGAAATATTTTTATGTAAAAAAGATGTAAATAAATCAACACAGTCTTTTGTACAAACAACAATATAATAAAAAGAAGTTTCCATTTTTTATGGATTTATTATCAAAATAAAACACGATGGCTGAGGTTAAAAAAAAACGCCTACAAATATTGTATTGTTCCTATGTGTCAAAGCACGACAGTTAAAACCCTAATTTTTTTTCTTCTATTATATAGTGAAATAAAAATTACACACTCTTATATAAAAAAACAACTGTATGTAAATAACTATAAACGGCGCGAGAGCCCTGGCGCGACTACGAAACTAATACTTGAACGATTTGTGGCGCGACGATGTCGGATAGGTCAAATGACGTCACAGGCGAATCGGAGACCACAGACGTTCCATGCTGAAATATGTAATCTTCAATAATCTATAATAAGTCATTTATTGAGGAATTTAAAAAAAAATGTGTGATTTATTGGTTTTGATCTATATTTTAATACGTTAAATATAGTGTTAACAACATCATGTAACTTCTCCATTCACGAAACCGAAGTGGGTAAACGAAGTTAACAAACCGTCATGTTTCTACTAATACACTTTAAGATTACGTATATTACTCCTGTTGTTAAAAAAAGACCTCCCACATGAACTTTTACTATTTACCCATTGACCGATTTGTCTTGGACATTGCTCCAGCAAATTGCACTGTGAAGTTTCTTCACACCAGCCACAGTTGAATCTCTTGTCCAAAGCTTGGCACTCCAAACAATTCTTTGCCATTGACTCACACTTGTATACCACCATCAAGATCATATTGGAATATGGTTCTGCGCCGCCCCACAGCAATCTCACGTAACCCAAAGTTACACCTCGACTGATCCGCAATTTTGTCATATCACAGTACAACATACTGTTACCAAATGAACCTTTAAGTCTCACGACCGTTTGCTCTATATGGATTTCACACATTATATTCCGTTTGTAAAGTGTGAAATCGTCTATTCTCAAATTCAGTTTGATGAACCTCCTTAAGTTAGCGGGGACAAATACGGGATCACTTGATATTATTTCAGTACAATATCTGATTGGAGAATTCTTGTGATAAGCTTTATCGAGCATTACTTTTTGAGGGCAATTATGAGTTGGGTAGTGTGTACATCCGACTTCGTGGCACCAGTCACATTGAGCGCCTGCCCTCTTACAATCCCAGCAACTGTTAAATGAAGTGCAGTAAGCCTGGACTGAATCTATTTCGGATAACTGCGTGTTAAGTGGTTTTGTTAACTTAATGTATGTGAGCATAAACAAAACCATTTTACTAAATTTCAACATCGTCCTTTATTTCTGCTGTCGACTCTACGACAAGCCCTTACAGCATAGGTTTATGCCCCCCCTGAAAGGCAAATAGTTATTTCTGAGTTTGTTTTTATCTAAATACAAAAATGTTTTACTGCTGAATACTGCTTCTATTACTACTCTATTAGTTTTAACTACAGTTACTAAATTGAGAATACTAGATTCAGCTGCATCTTTTTGCAAGCCAACCCCAACATTAGTTACATAGGGAGGAAGGCAGGTGATTTTTGTATTTTTTTTCATCACCGCTGCTTTCAAAACCGAGAAGGAAAACATACTGAGGAAACCGGCATGTCCTAGAACCAAAAAATCGAAGACATTTGAAATCTACCAACCCGCACTGGGCCTGAGTAGTGGATTATGGCCCACTCCCTCTTGAAATATAAAAGCAATAGGAACATTATAGGCTGATTATGTAGATGATGATATTGAAAATTTGTTCACAATTTCACAAACAACAAAAACTTAAACTACTTACGGATAAAGTGAAATTCAAATAATTATTAACACCACAGACAAGTAACTCTTTCAGAAAAGTAAACCTTACTAAATATGTTTAGAGGTGTCCTTACTATTTATACTTAAGTATAGATGGATAAATATTTTCAAATAAGATTATAAACATAGCTGGTTGATCAAAGATTACATATTAAATGATATCACTGCTTAGGTAACAATGCAATGCGTATTGTTGGGAGAAGGTTTGTTTTTTATTTACTAACAGCTAATACTAGTTAGCTAACGTAGCGTATGTGGTACGCCAAAGGTGTTGTTGACTGCGATAGGCTGAATTGATCGATTGAATTGCAGCCTGGCCTCTACAAATTGCACGCTCCTGCACGTTGCACGTTGCATCTACACGCTGCACCGAACGGCGCACTGCCGCGTATCTGATCTGTGCTGTGCGCTACAGGCGTCCTACGGCCTGCTACCAAAGCACTCTGACTGCGGCCTTTCGAAGTTTCGAAGGCTGACTGGGTTCTTGCTGGGGCTGTGCTGGCAAGCCCTCCTGCGCCCCGTGAAACCAAGGACGGTACCCTTCTTAACTAAAAAATGTGATAGTGCTCAGAACAGAATCAGAATGACCATACCCGCAAACTAGCGTACTACTGTAGAAATTATTTATATAATTTCTAAAGCAGTAGTAGTATTAGCTAGGTCGGACGGTAGTGGGCTAGGTAATTAGGTTGGTAGGTGGTGGGCTTGTTGACAAATTATTTTATTCGTAGACAGAGTAATCTATAGACTAATGATATCCGTGTCACCGAAAGGGACAAAATATTCCCGCAATCTTCATTATACTATCATTTTTATAGCTTATTACACTGCACCTTAAACCATTTGTTGCGCAAATGTACTATTATTGAATTATGCACGAAAAAGATCTTATTTTCCGTTTAATCGCGCTGTAATTTTTATTATTTCATTCATAAACGTCAAACTTGTTGTGCACATTAATGTGCTTAGCCGACACGCAGTAAAGCCCAGTTTCCACCGCGAGCGGAGCGGACCCATTAATGACTTCTTTTACCTCGCAAGAGAAAACTGCTTACATGTGTTTCCACCAACAATGAGTTGAACGGAAATGACTCAGCGGACAAAAAGTAATAAAAATAAGCTCCCTCATTCTTCTGTTTCATTTCTCTTTTGCGGTGGGAATCAGACCACTAAATTCTTTCTTGGTGGAAACGCAAACCTATTTCATGAAAACGAAGTCCGCTCCGCTTAGCCATTTCCGGCTCATTACTCTTTCGTGGTGGAAACCGGGCTTTAGGGACAGAAATATTCTTACTGTGTCTCTTTTCTTTGCTAGTGACGTTAATATATTTCTCTTTTTCTTGTGCGAATGAAAAAGAAGATATGCAGCAGTCTATAGTTTACTCTGTCTACGATTTTATTCCTGTATGTCGGTTTGTATAAAAACACTTTTACACGTCAATCATAATTTAAAAAAAAACTAGATGATATCGGCGTTTCCTATCTGACTACTCTGAGAAGAAAGGCCGAAACCACGGATATCGATCTATGGCCGAAACAAACTCAGAGGTCACAGTCCCTTTTAAGTCCAGACTTAATCTTGGTCAGATCATGTGAAGACCATGTAGATTGGTGTCTGAAATGGTCTTAGCCGTCACACAATACTAATTCGTACTACTAATACTATTTCATAAAAAAAATCATTAAATATATACTTTTTACAGATGTTACCAATTATTCTATAATAGAGTTAGCTTATTTCTCTAATTCATTGTTTTATGCATGTGGTGTTTACCTATAAGTAGGTAACTAATGCACTGTTATTTTACTTTAAAAATGTATTATGACACTAAAATTTCGTGTAGTTAACGTCAAATTTAAAAATATAAACGCAGGTCTGACAATTAAAACATTTATAATCGTCTTTATATATACAGCGAAGTGGGACAATAAAGACTAAATTCTCATACTGATTATGAGAATTTAGCCTTTATTGTCCCACTTCTGGGCAGATACCTCCGTCTTCCTTTTCCACACTTCTATCCTGTTATTGTAGGCCAGACCTTTTGGTAGAAGATGGGTAATAATCTAGTTCGTTCCTACAGCCTGCATTGTCGCCTAGCATTCTTAGGGACCCAATCAGTGGTGCTCTTACCCCAAAGCTCATCTGCCATACTGTGGCAAACAAGTCCGGCCTAATTAAATACTACTTATTTAAAGTCTTTACATAATTTGAAAAGCTAACAGTCTTAAAATAACAATTATAACATACATACATAATCAGCCTATAATGTTCCCACTGCTGGAACACAGGCCTCGTCTCGGTGAGAGGGAGTGCGGGTTGGCAGATGTCACATGTCTTCGAATTTTTGGTTCTAGGACATGCCGGTTTCCTCCCGATGTTTTCCTTCACCGTTTTGAGAGCAGTGGTGATGAAATAATTTACACAAAGTAAAGCGCTTGTCTGGGTTCGAACCTACGACCTACAACTCCTAAGTCGCGGCCGTTACCACTGGGCCACCACTGCTCTCCAATAAAATAATATGTACAAGTATTTATAAAGGAGGGAAAATAATCAAAGGGCATCAAAAAATTCGCCCGCAATAGCTGTCAACAGGAAACGTGCCCAAAAGGCTGGCAGCATTGCCACGCTGAATCTTTGGCCAAAAATATGCCAGCCCTCTGGTCACGTGAAGAGTCGACCAACCGCTTGGCGATGTCTCGAAATACTAAATGGGCACTCGGGCCCCATGGTCCTAGTGTTTCAACCCCAAACGGCTCAAAAATATAAGTTCCAAAGAGATTGGATTATTTGCGCCGTTTGAGGTTTTCCGCACCTGCAGCTGCCGCCCCAGCACAGCTCACCGTGCTTGGAAGATGGGATGGTGCAAGGGTGTCGACACACGTTGCATCCCACACCAAAGGCCTACCTACCTTCCAAGGCATTATGCTAATTCCGTCTGGTCTCTTCCCATCTTCGCATGCCAAGCCATTGGGTTCTAAAACAGCTGGCACCTCGGCGGTGACAAGAGCACGAAAGATGATGTCATTGATGCTGGCATGCCGTGCTATCCGTCCTGCGCTTTTACTGCAGGATAAGCCATAGTGTCCGAGGTAGTCGACACATTCGCCGCATTGGCAGCGATGCGGAGCTACGCAAGGGGCGCCCAGACACTACTAAGGTTAAATAAAAATTGCAATTGACAATGTATTTTATAACATCTGCCTCATTTGTCTAGTGGTCGTAAACGCTACTGCTGAGCATCTTCTTAGCGTGTCGATAGGAATCTAAATGGACTCGGTCCAGAATTCAGCTACTTGTTTGGCGCCAGCGTCCGGTATTCGGTATAAATGGTGCATGTAGACGTCAAGCAACAATTAATTCCGATCCAGCCTGTCCCTTGCTGTCTTCTCCCAGCGACGCCCTAAGCCGAGGTCCAAACCCCACGGGGGGTGCCCTTAGCGTGTAATCGCTTAGTTTTTAAGTATATTTATGCCCTGCCTGGAGGTCTTAATTTATTGAGGCATCCACAGGAAAGTCCGGTTAAGCAGTCGACAACCCCTCAGGTTGAACTGCGAGATGCAAATGTTAAAAAAAAAAACAAGAGTTGGCAAACATCACAACTAATGATGTCGAGAACTATGGCGGGTTCTTCTCGTCCAGGTCAAAAACACAAAAAATAAAATTCATAGGTACATACAGGGGCCTTTTCACGACATGGTTGAGCGAACGTGTATGGCTGCAAAAAACGTTGATGCCAACGAAATGAATTTTCAGATTCAAAATAAGATAGCTGGCGAATTGAGTCACAAATCGGTTGATTCCGTTACTAACCAACATGATGTTGTCAACTCATCATCATTTGCATAGCCTTTTCCCAACTATGTTGGGGTCGGCTTCCAGTCTAACCAGATGCAGAGGAAAACCAGTAATTTACATCGAGCGACTGCCTATCTGACCTCCACAACCCAGTTACTGCGTAATACGATACCCCGTTGATGTTGTCAACTATCCAACAGAATATTTAAATTCGCTGGAATTGCCCGGATTACCACCTTCATACCTAATCTGCAATTAAAAATCGGATGTAATCATTATGTTGCGGAACATAAACCAGCCATGTCTTTGTAATGGCACCCGGCTTACGGTGAAGGAATTAATGAACAACGTCATCGAAGCCACAATTTTGAAAGTGAAATACAAAGGCGAAACCGTTTTGATTCCACGCATTCCTATGATTCCGAACGACATGCCCTTCGACTTTTAAACGGTTACAATTGCCAGTGCGGCTTGCATTTGCAATGTCGATAATTAAATCTTTAAGTGTTTTGGGCATCAGATAATTATTTTTACATTATTTATTCCAGTTCAAATTGAATATTTATAGTTTAGACAGGACTACGTCTGTCGGGCCAGCTAGTATTTGATAAACACAGCACATGCAAGCCATTTATTTTTAATGTACTAAATGTTCAAGACTACACCAGTTTCATAATAGTATGATTACAAGACAACCTGTTCAGAGTCCATTTGAAGCTACTGTCGGGACATTTTTCTTTAATTACACATTTTCCTATTGGATCACACCACTCGCATCCATATGAAGCTGGGATTTCCCTACAAGCGTCACAGTAATCAGCCAATATTTCACAATTGTACACATTCAACGGAACATGATTTGAATATGGTTGAGCTCCGCCCCACATCAGAGTGAGGTAACCTCTATCCAATTCACCATATAGGCTAGCAAATGAGTGCAACACAACAGGATAACAATGCACGACATCATTTAGGATCCGTCCTTTAAGATGAGTCATCCTGTCTCCAATCTTGATCTGGCATATAATTTCTTTATCATAGAGTGCTGGATCTGGTACATAGAGTTTAACTTTTATATTAGTTCTTACCCCCGCTGGGACTATTATAGGCCCATCATGTTCGGCGTATGGACAAGCTTTTGTTTCCCCAGTTATATTGGATTTTTCAGCTTTGATCTCAACAAAAGGACATTTGTGTTCAGGACTGTCTGTGCATCCATAGTTATGACACCAGCCACATGGAAACCATAAACTTTTCACACATTCGAAGCAATTGTCAAAAGAACGGCAGTAATTGCTTGTATCTTTCACCGGTGCTGTAAATTCTTTGTAACGGTTCATTGATTGCAGAAAAGTCTTGATTCTGTACTTGTCCTCGGATTTTAAAATTACTTCGTCTTCAGGGAATTTCGAAGTAAGCTGCGTATTTGTTGAAGTCCATGTTTCAATTGTTTTAATTTTACTCATAATGAATATTAGAGACAAAGTTCTTATCCACATGGTGACCGTTCGAACCAAAGAAATTATATCAAATACAGACTCAACACAGCAATTTCTCTTAATATATAGCTAACACATTTCTTATTATTTGCATTTCCGTTTGTTTAACATACCATTATGTTCTAGGTTCAATAGGTCGTGTGAAAATTGAGTAATAATACGATTACAATTGTCTTTCTCTTTCTATGGACCGTATTTTTTTTCAGTGGGTGGTATTTTAAAACATACTTCCCTACAATCCATAATGGGAAAATGTAGGTTTGTGATAAACAAACAATCGTTGCTCAGCACCGTATTATCAGTTACCTATCTTAACGAATTTTTGTCACTTCGGATTATGCCACGGAGGGATAAAACTAAACAGACAAATCAGCATCCCAATTGCCTAACACATCTTTTAGAATGATCCGAAGGGTTTTGAAGAAAATTCATAAT
The DNA here is from genome assembly GCA_948474745.1 of Oligia latruncula. Taxonomy (NCBI): domain Eukaryota; kingdom Metazoa; phylum Arthropoda; class Insecta; order Lepidoptera; family Noctuidae; genus Oligia; species Oligia latruncula. The sequence continues at coordinate 5,165,543 of OX419696.1, forward strand.
CCAATACTTCAAATGTTTAAAAAATTCGTCTGCTCGACAGCGTAGATACTGCAATGAATATTGTTGAACTATCTAAATGAGATTTGTGAGTTGACCCAACTACCCTGCAGATCTGACTGTTCTATCCCGACATGAAATAATCAGGCTGCTCGAAATAACCATAGGCGATCGACTATGAGGACTTTTGATCGTAGATCTATTTTTACCAAGAACACCACATAGCGATTCATACCCAAGCGTTATCTTCGCTGTGATGTTAGCATAAGCGTAAAAATACCGAGCGAAAACAAACGAACATTGCAAAGAGACAAGGTTGAGAAATCTCAAAGAAACAAGTCCAGTTTTATTTCATTTGGAACAGGACACTGGTAGAGACGAAGTTATAGTTGACTGCGACTAACTTGTAAATACAGAAGTGAATTTGGCGCCATGCTGCAAGAGAGTTGTAATGAAAAAGTTTCCAGCTACTGGAGGAAACTCTAAAAGCTGTTAATCGGGACATTCATGTTTGCGTCGGAAACAAATTGGTTCATATAAGGCATTGAGACAGTTTCATTTGCGGTGAATAAGCTAAGTATATCTATTCATACATTATTTTTTTAAGGTGATAAAGAAGCTATACTTACAAATGCAAAGAAATATAATCTAAGTGATTTTTATTTTACGTAGGTAATTTATAATTTTAAAACTGCTTGAGACATTTTGCATAAAACCTTTACTGTACTTTTTAGTGTTTTTGAGAATTTTCTTTACCTACTGTACAACCGAGCCGGATTTTTAAAGTATATACAATTCGGTACATTTTTAAAGTATATACAACAATTTGAGCGAGAACCCGAGTTCGAAGTGAATACTTCAAACATTGACCATTTTTTACAAAAACTTCATTTCCGATTCGAAGGTCTCCGAGCACCACACAGTTAGATCTTTCGAAATGGCAAACTTAGTTTCACACTATTGGTATCTATCCCAACAATATCCCAAAAATCAGCAATTTTTGCGGCCCGATGCGATTTTTGTGTCAACGGCGACTAGCCTATTATGTTATATATATTTTGCACGATCTCTTTTATAATTTCTGAATAATCTTGGACGTCCACGGCATCACAATTACACAGGGAAGTAAAATGTATGGAAATATATTATGAAGATGCTTTTAAATTTCCTTTCGCGATAACTTTTTAACATGTAACACGTATTTCCATATTTTTTTAGACGTAGATGTTGGCGTCCACGATAATACCGTAAAGTTAGGAATTAAAAAGCACACCATTGATCATGCGCCTGATTTCTCTCCGATCTAATTTTTATAATTGTCGTTTCGAGAATTTTGATTCTGCAGGTGCGTCTACTGTATAAACATTGACAGTTCTCAATGTTTCAAAGGAGATGTCCACTTTTTGTATGGACGTTGGTTTTTTATTCCGAGAAAAATTTAACCAGAATCAAACTACATCCAAATAAAAGCTACAAAAATTGTATTTGTTGATGGCAGCCCAAATAAAACCTGCCACACACTTTGACAATGTCTTAATTGACAGATGGGTTCTATTCATCTGTCAAATATGACAAACTGTTGACTGAGCTGACCGTCAATAAACCCTGCGTTCCGAGTTGGGAAATAATCGATGTGAGCGTGATTAAACCCGTACCAAATTAGCGTGAGCGCGATAACGATGTCCCGTGAATCGTCATAGATGACGTCATGACATGCACCATCTTGCGATAACGCCGACCATGCCCTAGAATAATATCACCGTGAGCGCTGTCAAAAATGAGTGTGTGTGAGGATGTGTCAGTGTGTGTTTTGTTTTGAGTTGCATCTTAACTTAAAATTAAACAAACGTGGCATTTTCAAAATTGTGCTTCTGGCTTACAGTCGCCAACTAACCAAAGAAGAAGAAATGTGGTGTTTATACAAAGAAATACTGTAATAATATCCTATTGACGTTGAGTAAGCACTGTGAGCGCGTTCACGAGCTTTCCGAATTGTTGACAGCTCTCAGCTGTCATAATCGTAATATCTAAATCGAAACGCACGCATGTGAGATGATGTGAGCACTGTGAGCGATTATAGCTCATTCAGAAAGCGGCCAAATATTTCTCTAGAAATCTAATGGATGATTTCAAAATTGCAGGAGCCATTTTAAACCATTTCCAACTCGTTTTGACTGACCGTCCTGATGCCCAAACTATACTGGATCTGGACTATAATCAGAGAATAAACATTATTTAGATGGCCATTGTGATTGGGTATCAGCTTAATAGATGCCGAGCCAGTTTCGCCCAGATAAATGCTCAAATACCATTATACCACAGTTCATCAAACACTTGTTCAAAGTGTGTCTAATGTCAAAGTTATGTCAAAGTCCATGTAAATATTAAAAGGTGTTTAAAGCCTAAACAACTGGTAAACACTGTTTTGTGGTAGTAAGGATTGTGATCTTTAAAACATTTTATGTGTATTATGTATAATCACGTCGTAAAGGCTTGCCTTTATGACGAAATAACTCTGATACTTATGTCTGTGTTATTTAAAAAAGTAATGATAATGATTATATATAATCTATAAATATAAAAGAAAGTCGTGCACAGTTACACTTTTTATAACTCGAGAACGGCTAAACCGATTTTGCTGAAAATTGGTGAGGAGGTAGCTTAGAATCAGGAGACGGACATAGGATTTTTATCCGGTTTTTTTATTTGGTTTTAGATGGACATAGTATTTAATACTTTTATTTACATATAGGAGTAGGGTAGGAGTAGTTTGGAAGTAGGGTAGGAGTAGGGTAGGGGTAGGGGTAGGGTAGGGTAAGGGGTAGGACACCACGTGAACGAAGTAGTGCCGAGCAGCTAGAAATAATTTATATGTCAAAACAACGTTTGCCGGGTCAGCTAGTTGAGGAATAAATATTTTAAATACACACATCAAAAGTGTCTAGGGATCAACATATATTTTTGCAATAACTTTTCTCCTGATTGATATTAATTAAAATTTTCTTTAAGGATTCATCAAATAAAGTGTTTTCGTTTGTCACAGTAACGATAAACCAAGTCACCTTTGCATTAATAAAGAAATTTGCCATTTTCCTAATAAAGGGATTTTTGACATTTGAACCACTAACACAAAAGTTCGAAAAAAAGACTGAAATAACAGTTTTCTTTAAAATTTTATTGGGTAACTTAAACAATTAATAATCCGTGTTTCTACCGCGAACACTAACAACACAAGAACATCGGTTTGTCATACTCAAAATGAGTTCATCCAAATCACGCTGTGGAATGGCCGCCCATGTTCGTTGCAACAACAAAAAAAGGTCTTCTTGCGACTCCATATTCGGCAGAGCTCTTCTCTGTAGCATATCCCATGCATGCTCAATCGGGTTCAAGTCTGGCGACTGAGCAGGCCAGGGCAGGACATTGATGTTAGCTGCGGCGAGAGTCTGTCTTACAACTCTTGCGGTGTGCGGTCGTGCATTATCATGCATTAACTGAAATAAGGGACCGATTTGCACTTGTAGAGGAACGATGACGTCTGATACAATCGTCTCAGCATAAATTTGAGCGTTGAGGTTGCCTCTGATCCAAATCAACTCAGTTCTTCCGCCGATCCAAATACCCGCCCATACCATGATGGTTCCACCACTATAAGGATGGACTTCCTGGCAGGATTTTAATCGCTGTTGGCGTCCAGGGGTTCTCCAGTGTCGTATACGTCTTGTATCCGGTCTCATACCAAAACGAGACTCATCAGAAAAGCACACGAAACGCCATTGTTCTTCTGCCCAATTTCTGTGTTCAAGAGCCCATTGATATCGAATCCTACGATTGTGCATTGCTATAGGTGGTACCCGTAGCGGTCTTCGGGAATGAAGGTTCACTTCATGCAAGCGGTTTCTGACTGTTTGGTCGCTAATTAAGTTCCCTGAAGAGTGATGAAGCCTCACGGCTAACATCATGGCGGTTATTGTTGGAGCTCTTCGAGTTAAGATTTGAATGTATCGGTCTTGTCTCCGTGTGGTGCAGCGATACCGTCCTCCATGGCGCTCAGCCACGGTACCAGTGCTTCGGTAACGTGTCCAAAGTCGACTGATAACACTCTGACTTGTATTCAGAGCTAAAGCCACAGTACGTTGCCGGGAACCAGCTTCTATCATTCCCACGGCTCTGAGCATTTCTTCCCTGCTTAAATGACGTCGCCGCTCCATAATAACGTTGGTTTTAATCAGTAGTAGGGAAACAGTAGCACTAATAATGTCTTCAATGCGTTGTATGTTTTTATAGGGAAAATATTGACAGCTGATTTTCATCTTTTACTCGAATTTGATTCACAGTTCCTGATTCAAATTATGAAATGCACCAAAAAGGATCCATATAAATTTATAAAATCATAAATTTATTACAAAGCCACATCTCAATCTCAAGAAATCCGCATAAAAATGCTTGATCCCTAGACACTTTTGATGTGTGTATAAAGATACGCATAAACCTATTAAAACTATGAATATAATATATACCTAATTACATATAAATATAAGCATAAATAATATAACGTACATATACGTATCAAAATCCCAAAGATTCATAATACCGATGATTGAAATACCGACGTCCAAAAGACCGAAATTCAAAATACCGAAAGTTGTAAATGCCGATAGTCGTTATAACGAAACACAAAACACCGATGTTCAAATGCCCGAAAGGACGAAATCCCGAATGGACGAAATACCGATGGATGAAATCCCAAACGCAATAGGCGACGTATGATGCAAGAGCGAGCGAAGGGCACCCCGAGGTTCGGTTTTGTTAGGTTACTTTAAACCCTTTACACAGAAATAGGGGCCCCGCGAAGCGGGGCTCCGTCGACATAGACGGCGGAGCCCCCCGCTGGGCGGTGACGGTATTTTCACTTTTGCATCGTATTTCGACGGAGCCCCTCTTCGCGGGGACCTTAGGGCACCCCGACACGGACAGGTTAGGTTAGGTTGCTCCGTTGACATAGGATGCAAGAGCGAGCGAAGGGCACCCCGAGGTTCGGTTTTGTTAGGTTACTTTAAACCCTTTACACAGCAATAGGGGCCCCGAAGCGGGGCTCCGTCGAAATAGGATGCAAAAGCGAAAATACCGGGGGCTCCGCCGTCTATGTCGACGGAGCCCCGCTTCGCGGGGCCCCTATTTCTGTTATTTCTGTCTGTTTCTTGAGAAAGTGGATCCCTATATGAACCTAACCGCCGACTACGCTTTTTAGGCAACTTTTAAGTGTTTTGAGGTTGGGTTTACAAAAAATCATTTTTCTCGGAAACGGTGGCAATTTCGGGATTTTGAACTTCGGGATTTTAAACATCGGCTTTTTAAACTTTCGGGCATATGAACTTTCGGGATTTTAAACTTTCGACCAAGCAACCATTCGGCGTTTCAATTTTCGGGATTTCGTCCATTGGTATTGTAAAATTCAGTCTTTTAAAATTCGGGATTTTGATACGTACCCTATAAGTGACATTGTAGAAAGTATGTAGTAGTATGACATTGTAGATTGCCTAATCATTGCTTTGCATTGCTAGAAATTGCTCCATAAAATAAACTTAGGAAAAAGTAATTTAAAAAAATTAAACCGACTTCAAAAAGAAATGAACTCAAAATTATGAAATCGGTGGCAAATAACTAAAACTAAAATACAGATCCCAAGACACCGACTTCCGAAATTAAAGTTATTTCATAATTTTGAGTTCATTTCTTTTTGAAGTCGGTTTAATTTTTTTAAATTACTTTTTATTTGGTAATTTTTAGTTGTTGCACTAGAATTTGACCAAGGTTTTGAGATGTTTTCGCTTTGACAGTACACCCGTAGCTCGTATCAATAAGCCAGGCCGTCACACTTTCACGTCTTAGTCCATATCTTGAAAATTACTGAATCGATTTTGATGAAATTTGCACTGTTCCCTAAGTTGAAGTAAATGTAAGCTAATAAAAAAAGAATGGTCACGATCCGATTAATAGTTACGGAGATATGCGTGGACAAACAAACATACATACATACATACATACATACGTCTATAAAATTTTGTAAATTTGTTTGGAAGCCCTAATAGATTGTCATATGTGAATATAATGCAATTCCAATAATATTACATACATACGTATCGAATTGATAACCTCCTTTTTTTTGAAGTCGGTAAAAATAGTTTAAGTGATAATTTAGAAACGATATAGTGTGTTAGTGAAAACTTAAATGACAAGTAGTGAGGGTTGTTGAAGATATTGTGAAATATCCAGTAAAACGGGAAAAAACTGTTAAATAGTGCCAAGAAAAATAACGAACTTTGAATTTAAAAACTGCAGTACGAAACGGTGAAATTACTTCCAAAACTGTATCAATCTAAAATAAAAAAACTGTAAAAATCGTGAAAAAAAAATCAGCTGTTCCCTACATTTATGTTCGTTTCACTCGTCAAAATGTAGAGAACAGCTGTTTTTTTTTTCACGATTTCAGGTTTGGTCCCATAGTAAAAGTTGTTCATAATGATGAGTAAAATCACGTGTTTAAGTATCGGTCACTAATTACCAGTCACCCTATATACGCAAAGTTCGTACAGCGCTCTCCGCGATCAATATAACAATGCGTGTAGGATACTGGTGGGGCTGCCCCGTTTCTGTAGTGCATCAGGGATGTTCGCAGATGCGCATGTGGTGGCGTAAAAGGTGTGCTTCCCTGGTTCGCAGGGTGTTGGGGCGGCTCCAACAGTGTCTTAAACATGGTCGCCTGGACTGTGTTTACGTGGGTCACTGTCGTGCCGTCTCTCATGGGATGTCGCAACGGTGACCAACCGTTATTTCTTGTTTTTGTTTAGTCTCTGTACTTACTAATATAGTCGTAAGTTTTACTAACAATCTTGTTTGAGTCTTGGTTACTCCAATAGAGGAAAATTATATTCTATTCTAGTACCTAAATAAATAATTTGATTAAATTCCTTTCGTTCACATTGACATACTCATACTATCAAATATTGATTAATGATAATGACACTAATTACAGTAATAAATTGCAGTACAATGTGTCAATTTTGCAAAGTTAGAAGAAAGGTTCGTTCGTTTTAGGAGTAAATTCACACTAAAATAAAAAACGATTTTTCTCAAAATTGGAGGTGTTTAAAAATGTATGATATAGGCAGAACAACTAGTTTTTGGGATGTCTATCCATCAAATATATTTAACTTATCCTGGTTAGAATTTTTGGATAGTAAAAAACCCATTTCCGGACATGTCCTTTGTCAATTTGTGTTTAATGTGTCAAAATTTTAATGACAATGAGTGATACATAAATCATTAAAATGAAACAAATAACTCGGAAAATTTAATAATTTTCTGCTACCACTACTTCTTCTGCACTCTTCACAGCTTCTGGTGGTCTTCGATTGCATCACCGGCGCCACCAAGTTATTCACCAGGTTCATCATCAGGTTCTTTAACAGGTTCATCACCAGGTTCATCACCAGGTTCATCACCAGGTTCATCAACAGGTTCTTTAACAGGTTCATCACCAGGTTCATCACCAGGTTCATCAGCAGGTTCTTTACCAGGTTCATCAGCAGGTTTTCCACCAGGTTCCTCAGCAGCGTCTTCTCCAGGTTCATCAGCAGGTTTTCCACCAGGTTCATCAGCAGGGTCTTCACCAGGTTCATCAGCCGGTTTTTCACCGGCTTCATCAGCAGGTTTTTCACCAGCTTCATCAGCAGGTTTTTCACCGGCTTCATCAGCAGGTTTTTCACCAGCTTCATCAGCAGGTTTTTCACCGGCTTCATCAGCAGGTTTTTCACCAGCTTCATCAGCAGGTTTTTCACCAGGTTCATCAGCAGGTTTTTCACCAGCTTCATCAGCAGGTTTTTCATCACCATTTTCATCTTCACCAGCACCACTACTTCTACTTCTAGTACTTCTTCTACTTCTACTACTAGCAGTAGTAGTACTTATAGTTGATGTAGTGAACATTCGCGTAGTCTTGAATGTGCTCGGCTGCTTGTTTTCACAACCAACGTATATGTTGACGGAAATGGGATGCATGTAGGTTGATTTTATGCGTACGCTTATAAATTTTTTCCTTAGACCACCGCGAACAATTGTCGTGATGGGGCCTCGGCCCTGTCCAAGGCGGTCGACCACTCTGAAGTAGGTTATCTGTAAAAAGAGATTGGTCCGTCAATATTTGCAACTGCTAATAAATCAGTAATTATTTGTGGTGACTTTAATGTTAATATTTTGGAAAATAATTCAAATAGCAGTAGATTGTTAAGTCTCTTTATTTATTTATTGCTTTTAAGAAGGCTTACAGACTAATTACAAATAAAAGGTAACAACAACAAATTGTCAAGTTGCTAATAACAAGCCTCCACAGTTATCTATATAACATATCGATTTCTTAAAGCCAAACAATTAAAGTACATTGTGTACATAAGCAAGTAAGTTAGGTTAGTTTTTTTAGGTTAGTTTTATTTTTATTTAAGTAAGTATTTATGTTGCTACGTATGAGTTTTAGGGCCTGTACACACCACGTTTTTTAAACGCGCCGTTGACGCGCGTTTTAGAACCGTGCTTCGAATGCGCGATTTTATCCTACAGAAGGTCTACAGGCTGCGTCTGACTCGCGTGCGTATCGCGTCTGTATCGCTACAAACGCGCGTCAACGGCGGGCTTAAAAAACGTGGTGTGCACATGCCCTAAGAACCACTAGCCGGCGCATCATTCACAAAAAATTATTTGGCTAAGAGCGTCCTTGCTGTGCTTATCTTAGTGCAAAATAAGTCAACACCATGTTCAGAAGATACATCATTGAAGCTTCAAGCGCTTCATAAAAGAAAAGCATTACGCCTATAATTAGTAGTGGCAGAAGGCACACCTAGATGCGGCCTTCTACGTAATCCAATAGTATTAGTGCGTAATGTTAACTTTGCTAATAGTTCAGGGCAGTCGATCGAGCCATTCGCTATGCTAATAAAAAAAAACCCATCAATAATGAGTCGACTACGATCCAATGGAAGACAATGGTACCTCTTGCAACGGTGACTGTAGTCTATGGAAACTTGGTGTGCTTTATAATCAAGATATCTCAGAAACTTTTCTTTTTTCTGGATACCCTTTTGTTTTTGGGTGGGAATTCATCAAATGACCCCTCCCGCTCTGGGCGGAGCGGAAGGGAGTGTCAGACTCTTACTGACTAAAACCTACCCGTGTTCCTTCAGTCGCCTGTGCCAGGGGCCACGGTATCTCTTTCGAACAACCCGCGACCCTGGCCGGCATCGGCCCTAGCGGACCCCGTCAGTTGGTGCTGACATCTCCTTGAGGCGCGCGTGGAACACAACGCGCCCTCGTCGACCCGGGCCTGGTCCTTACCGGACGGCGAGCTGCCCATTGCTCGCCACCCGCAAGCCCGCGCCTACGGTGGCCGGGAATCGGCTATCGACTCCCGACGCCCGGGGCGTCTCCTGCGGCGGCTGGGGGCGTGAGGGCGCAAGGATTGCCTCTCCCTCACGCACTCCGCCTCCTCCTTCGCGAGCATCACTGCTTCGCAGAAGGAAGCGATAGCCTCCCATGCACTCTCGCTCCGTACCATGGCCCGGACTAGGGCCGGACGCGAGAGATCGCCGCCGCCGATCGCCGCCGTGAGGACACGGCGGTGCTCTGCCCAAGCTGGGCAGATCTCCACCGTATGCTCCACCGTGTCCTCCGGGCGATGCACACAATGGTGATTTCTGGATACTCTCAATGCGCGAATTATAGATCCCATATTGAGGGTTCCAGACTTGTGATGCATACTCCAAGTGGCTGCGCACGAACGAACAATACAAACCCTTTATTGGCTTCAGAGAACGGAAACAGGCTGAGGCTCTGATTACAAATCCTAGTGCTTTCGAGGCCCTGCTCACGATACTGTTAATGTGTTGATCAAATAGTAATTTGCTATCCTGTATAATACCTAAATCTCTAATGCTGTCAACCTTGCCCAAGCTTAGTTGGTTGAGAGTATAAATTGAATTTACTGTAGACTTCTGGCGTGTGAAGGTCATTTGAAAACATTTAGAGGCATTCAACTGTAGCAAATTATGTTTGCAATATTCTTCAAACCTATTAAGATCAGCTTGTAACTGGTTAACATCAGAGATATCACGTATAATTTTATCGACCTTCTTGTCATCAGCGTATAGCAACACGTAAGAGTTTTTGAAGCAGTTTACAACATCAGCAATAAGCTTAGTGAAAAGCAAGGTCCCCAAAACTAAACCCTGTGGTACACCCGAGGGGACCGAGGTCCAACCCGAAGAACCACAGCCTGACTCCGATTCTCAATGTAAGACGAAAACCATCTATATAGGTCGCCATGTATACCGGCTTTGAGCAACTTCTCCAGCAGCAGACGATGGTCGGTACGGTCGAAGCACTTGCTGTAGTCAGTATAAATGACATCCACCTGCGCGCGTTGTTCCATACCACCCGATATAAACACATGCGATAACACTAAGTTAGACGTAGTGGATCGCTTTTTGAGAAAACCATGTTGTTCCTCCACAAAGCTACTTTCCATAGCAGCATAATATACATCGTTATACACTATACGCTCAAGGATCTTTGAAAACAGACATAATTTAGATATCGGACGATAGTTCGCAACATCAGATTTTTAAATCATTCAATCTGTCAAATGTGTTTTTGGAACCAACGCGAATAACTACGGCTACTGCTACATGTATTGATAATGTTTTTTGTTGCTGTGAATATTTAGATAAAGCCATTGTAAATTACAATTACACCGATACAAAAAGTGCAGATTCAAACTAGACCCATAACATCGGGTAATTTAAATAAGTTTAATAACACTTTAATTAGAAAGTTAAATGTTAAGTATGACTAATGGTAATATTTTGTATGAAGAATTCTTTTCATTAGTGCAAACAGAGTTCAATAATTCTTTTAAGAAGAAATCTAAACCTGTTTGCCCTAAGTTTTTATTCAGTGACTGGGCAACTAAAGGAATCAGGAAAAGTAGGGAAAGATTATTTGAACTGTATTCCCTTAAGCCGTAATAAACGTCTTAAGGGCATACAGTTCAAATAATCTTACACGGATACTTTTAATAAGGTTGCTACTTATTCAAATTTTTTTTAAATATCTGCAAAGCAGCTAAAACTTCTTTCCTTAGTAACAAGGTTAAATGAGCAGACAATAAAATAAAGACAGTTTGAAAAATTATATACAATGAATCGAACAGGAACAAAAAACATAATACTGATTACATACTGGACACTTCCCGCGGTCTCATTAGCGATAACATCGATGTTGCTCAGGAATTTGCAACTTTCTTTACCAATATCCCAATTAAAACTACAGAAACTTTAAATTCCTCGCCCGCACTAGCTATTGAATTATTAAGAGCGAATGTCTCAGCCTGTCCTGTGGAATTTAAATTTAAACTTAAACCCCATAGTCATTATAAAGGCATTTAAGCGACTTAAGATCAAAATTACCGAAGATCTGTGGATGCCCCACACGACATGTGGATGTCGACTTAAGTTTGTCAATCCATTATCGATACAGTTGCACCCTATTTAGCTTTCAACGGTCAAGATCCTTACCAGCATCTTACTGGAATACTTCCTTCCTCCGAGCACGTTTGCTCTTGCGAATCTCCACTCAAGCCGGCCAATAAAGGCTAGAATGAGGTGGGAGCTCTGTTCCTCGTTATTGTTCACTCCAGCCGGTCAATAAAGCCAAGCCAGAGGTGAGGAACAAGATTTCTCCCGGGAGATAGGATCCGTGGGCTCGCTAATGCCCAACAGCTCGCCACATGCTGCCCTGCGGGTTTCTGTATATTTCTTGGTCTGGCTCCTCACCCTAGACCTGTTCCGGCAAAGTACACTTTTCCGGCACAGGCCTAGAGTTTGGAGCGCGCAAGCCCTACCACGACGTCAACATAGAGAAACGGCGGTGGGGTTAATTATTATACCGACCTAAGTATACTAAATCAAGTGAAAGTAAAACAATTCCTTTACATTTTACAATAGCTACCTACTTTTCAATTTCCTTCATAAAAAATGTGTATGCATTAAATCTTCTTGATTATCTCCCATTTCGAATTTTAATATCCATTTGACCACGTTGAAGTATATAAGTTGACAAGTTTCCATCAAAATGAAGAAGCCAAGGTGATTGCTCCATAATCTGAACAACTGCACATTACTATATTGCAAAAAAATTGCTTGATCTCGTGAGCATAGCCGTGGGTTAAGTTGTAAAGGTCTCTGCACACAGCGGGCGCGGCGCGGCGGGGCGGGACGGCGACGCGACGCTGAGCAGTTGTAATGTACTAGATATCTACTGAAATAAAATGCAGGAGAAACTTACTGGACATTTAAAAAGTCTTCCATAGACTGCAGTAGTAACACCAAAAGGCGCCGGTGCTTTGTATATAAGGTCCTGGGCGACTAGGAAATCATTACGCCTGAACATACCGAGGTAGAAGTCCCGGCATGCTACGAATTGTGTAAAAACCAACAAACAGACTAAATGCCATAATGTATTCATTATACTTTTTACATTAAAAATACTAAATTTTACTGTGTGCGCTTCAAGTGTTGATGGCAATGAATTCAATGCTGATGAACGTGGACACGTTGTATAAATAATTTATAATTGTGTCCGTTTATTAGCTGTTAATTTTTATCGTGTATTTTATGTTGGCGGTTAATTACTTTCCTATTCCATAGTCGTATGAAGTATATAGTAACAACTTACTTTAATCTCTTAAAGCGTCGTGGTTATTGCAATACGTTTGTTTTTAAATTTTCTTTACATACTGCTGATATTCAAGTAGTTTTTAGGGTTCCGTAGTTCCTACAAGGAACCCTTATAGTTTCGTCATGTCCGTCCGTCTGTCTGTCTTTCCGAGGTTTTGCTAAGAGACCGTTAGTACTAGAAAGCTGTAATTTTGTAGGAGTGCGCATCTGGGGGCACGGGAGTGCCCCCGCCAAGACTAGCCAAGCGAAGCGCAAGGGCACTACCTACCTTTTCTCGAAGCACTTCGTCGTATTTTTGAACCTTCATAACTTGGGTTTGGATTATACCAGATAAACAAAATTTTCAGGATATGATATCAGTGGTTGACTTATTAAACCTATAAAGTTTCAATTGCATAGCTCTTATACTTTAGATTTTATTGATATCTAAAATACCCCGATTTCGTCACTGACTCACTGACTCACTGATGATCATCAATATTCTAAGGGTCTTCCTGAAGTCCTAGAAAGCTGAAATTTGGTATGTAAGCTAGTAATAATACACAAACAACAAAAAAACTCTGAAACTTGGAACTTTTACCCTCCAACCCCTTAAAATAGGGGATGGAAGTTTCTACGAGACTTCCGCAAATTTTGATGCTAGAGTTCTGAAAATTGATATAGGGACTCCTTGTTATAAATAATAAAATACGTATTTCAGGATTTTCAGTAAGTACCTAACCCCCCAAAAAATTTTTTTTTTTTTCATAAGCAACTTTCAAAAAGATGTGAAATCGAAAAATAATGTTAGCAACCCCCAAGTCATTTTAGAAGACCTATTCAACGATACCCAACACGATAGGGTAGGTGACGAAAAAAATATTCACCTCCACTTCACATATATGGGAGCTACCCTAAAAAAAATGTTTTTCAAAAGTTTATTTTACCACTTTGTCGGCGTAATTGATATCCCACCAAAAACATTTTCATGTAAAATGTTGCCAAGACGAGACCACATATGGCTCGCACTGTCAAAAAGTTATCAGATCTCATGTAGAGCCAAGCTTCTGACTCTACACGCCCTAACTTCACAAACTGTACACCTTAGTCAAAATATGTGGCTTGGCTGTTTCGCTACCATCACATGGGCGTAAGGTGAAAAATTTATTCACTGTTCATTACTTTTCTGTTAAACCTACAATAGTTTTTGTAGTATCGAACATTTTACATGAAAATGTTTTTGGTGGGATATCAATTACGCCGACAAAGTGGTAAAATAAAATTTTGGAAAACATTTTTTTTAGGGTAGCTCATGTGAAGTGGAGGTGAATATTTTTTTCGTCACCTACCCCATCGTGTTGGGTATCGTTGAATAGGTCTTCTAAAATGACTTGGGGGTTGCTAACATTATTTTTCGATTTAATGCTCCATTTACAAAATATTAAACTTTAAAGTGCAAATTTTTGTTCCAGTAGGGCGTGTCCCCCCCTCTAAAAGCTAAATAACTGGCATGAAAAATCTCGAAAAATTCTCGATGATAGTACATTCATGAACTTTAAAGGAAATTTATAGAGGTTAAGATAACTTTATTAGTTTAACAGTAATAGTCGTTGAACTTGGGTGTTGGATAATTTTGTACCAAATACAAAATTTTTGCATTAATCCTTTAGTGACTAAGATGAAGTAGTTGCGTGTTTATAACGGGTAAAGACTTGCATTGAAAAACAAAATCTATACATATAATAAATCTGTAGACGAGGCGTTTCTGTACATTGAAAATATTAAAAAAAAAAATAGTTGGGGTGTCATAGGATAACCAACAGATGCCATTTTATCAATTTTTAGAATTTTTGTCTGTTTGTCGGTTTGTCTGTTTGGATGTGACAAAATTTGATTTGAACAGGTTCAACGTAAAACGTACTAAACCAATATGGTTAATTTTTATACTCAAATATAGTGTAGAACTCGGAGTAGTGTTTAGTTTTGGTTTCATCGCAATCGCTTCACTGTATCAAAAGATATAATCAATTTAAAGTATTCTACAACAACTTTCATTACGTAAGTTGGATACACGTAATGACATCTATTGGCGCTTTATAGTACTAACGAAAACATAATTATTGTGTTTATAACATTATTATGTGAATAATCACGTCATGCAGGCTTACCTATAAGATGACTATCACAGTCACTTCTGCCTGTGTTATTTGAAAAAGTAATGATAATGATTACATCATCATCATCTGCCTAGCCATTTTATGTTGGGGTCGGCTTCCAGTCTAACGGGATGCAGCTGAATACCAGTATACCAGTATTTTACATAGAGCGACTGCCTATCTGACCTCCACAACCCAGTTACTGGGTAATACGATACCCCTTTGTAAGACTGGTTGTCAGACTTTCGGGCTTCTGACTACCCGTAACGACTGTCAAAGATCCACGAATGACAGCCGGGACCAACGGCAACGGCTTAACGTGCTTTCCGAGGCACGGAGGGGTCACGGTATGTAAAGATGGTCACCCATCCACAGACCAACCGCGGCAAGCGTAGCTTAACCTGATCGATCGACCTGTGCGGCTGTTATTATTTAGCCACGGGCCCCTCTATGATAAATGATAATGATTACATAATATAATGTTAATCGCTTTCGATTGTTGGTTGATTAGTGGCGCTAAAAGAATTTCAAATAAAAAGTGAGGATAATGTAAGATAATATTTTATGTCATATAATATAGTATATAATATTGTGTTCTGAGTGATAAAGATTGCAATGATAAATGATTTTATTTTTGTAAGTAGGTTTGTACAAACACTTTTACACGTCAATCATGTTTTTTTTTTAAACTAGATGAAGTCGGCGTTTCCTATCTGACTACTCTGAGAAGAAAGGCCAAAACAAACACACACACGGGCAACTTTGTGTAAGAGCTCTTTCGAGGGGCAAGCAACCTATCTAACATTGTTAACAGAGAAGCATTTTCTTAGTGACATAAGGTTTTAAGATCATAATTATCATACTTTCATAGTTTTTTGCCTTTTTTCTCGATTTTTTAAAAATTTCTTTACCATGATAACGCTTCAACGCACACCTCCAGACGGGCTGTTGATTTATTGAGTATAGGTTCGGCAGGTGCACACCCTTTTTTTTTGTTTCCGGGGTGGAAAATCTTCATGGATGTCCGCCGCCCTGGGGCGGGCGGCGAGGTCTGTCAGGCTTTTACTGACTAAAAATCACCCCAGTGTTCCGTCTCACACCTACGCCGGGGGTTGCGGGACCGTACGATCCTTCCGCAACCCCCGAATGGCGACGTCAAAGAGGGGTGCGCGTGGAACACTACGCGCCGCCAGCTCAAGTCCAGATGTGTTGGCGGAGACAGACGTCCCCGAATTCGTCGCCCCTGGACCCGTTTAGGGGGGCTGGAAGAGGGCGTTGTCCGCCCTCCGCCGACGACCGATGCGCCTACTGCGGGCCGGGTGAGTGGATGAGATCTCCCTCTCCCTTTCCACAGCCTCCTTCTGCGAGACGACCGTTTCGCAGAAGGAAACCACCGCGTCCCAGGACTCTTCGCTGCCGTCGACTCGACTACGGCCGGCAGCGATACGTCAAGGTGTACACCCAATACAAGTAGCACTGCCATGTCGTAAAAAGGTATTGTAAATTATGTCTTCGAGACAATAACAAAATTTTTAGCCATTCCATTGTCTTGGTTAAAACCATATCGACCCTTTTTTTTTTCGGATGGGAAATCATCAAATGACCCCTCCCGCTCTGGGTGGAGCGGAAGGGAGTGTCAGACTCTTGCTGACTAAAACCCAGCTACCCATTACTCTCCGCCCGCAGGCCCGCGCCTACGGTGGCCGGGAGTCGTCACGCGGCTCCCGACGCCCGGAGCGTCTCCCACGGTGGCTGGGACGGGAGGCTCTCTCCCTGAGCCATCCCGCCACCTCCTTTGCTAGCATGACTACTTCGCAGAAGGAGGTGACTGCCTCCCACTCCCTCTCGCCCCGGACCATGGCTTGCACCAGGGCCGGACGCGAGAGGTCGTCGCCGCTGCCGATCGCCTCTGCGGAGCACCGCCGTGTCGGTGCTCCGCACAAGCGGGGCAGACCTCCACCGTGTGCTCCACCGTGTCCTCTGGGCGATCCTAGCAATGGTGACACCCGGGCGTTTCCTCCCGCCTGATGATGTGCAGGAACCTCCCGAAACTTCCATGTCCGGTGAGGACCTGCGTCAGGCGGTAGGTGAGGGCGCCTTGGCGCCTCTCTAGCCACTCCTTAAAGAGGGGTCTTATCGCCGCTATCGCGGCGTGCCCTGCGCTGGGTAGCGACAGTCGCTCTTTCCATGCCGCCATGAGATCGCGCCGGAGATCTGTCCGCTCCGCACCGATTTTCCGCGGAAGCGGATCTTCCCCCCGGCGTAGTGCCTCCGCGCGCCACTCATACAGGCGCGCGAGGACTATCGCCTCCAGATCCCATGGCGGCCCCGGCCCGCTCCAGTTTGGGGGCGAAACGTCGGAAATGCACCATGTCGACCCTCAAGGTATCTTATGGCTATCCACCAAGAGAGAGTTAGCAAATGTGGGCACAGGTTTACAGAATAAGTTAAGAAAGACTTCAAACTACTTTTCAGATAAACTTCAGTAGGTACGATTTAAGAGTAACACCATTGATGTATTCTTCTTTTTATCTTCTAGATATCTCGACGCTATGTTAAAGTCTTAATATTGGTATGTAAGATATCTACAATACCAAGTTAAGAATTTCTAAAATCGCAGAGCGGCAGAGAAGAAGACAGGACTTATAAAAACTAACTTCAAACTTCACCTACTAATCTCAGATATACTTTAGATAAAATGGTGGTATGATTTTACGATTTATTCCGGTCTAACTTAGTATTCTAAAACAAATGCAAAATAAAATGGACATAATATGGCTATTTGGTCAGACAATCAGCCTCGAGCAGGCGCTTTCATTTTTATTTATCCTCAAAAATCAAAGTGACACTTCGTCGAATTGTCATTATGAACCCTGAAGACTCAGTGACTGCTGTGCAGTCGAAAGGGCTATGGTTGAGAACCCCAGGCAAGTGAAGTGTTACCAGACAAGATCGGAAGATTTTTCCTTTTACACTTTTCCTAAGCGACACATTATTGTGTTCCGACATCCACGCGAACGAAGTCGCGGGCACAGCTAGTATGAAATAAAAAAACAAAAATAACCATAATATATTATCATAAGTTTCACAATACTGCCGTTAGATGGCGCTGTACCAACGGGTTACGTTGTAATTCGAATATATTCGAGTGATCGACATCCCCGCATGTCATCTAAATGATAATTCAAATTTAAAGTCGATTTTTGTTATTATGACCATTAACTCCTAATATCTTTACCATTACTTATATTCAGAATAAAGAACAACAAAATCGTACTATATTGTGATAACGGGCTACTACGGAACCCTACACTGTGCGTGGCCCGACGCGCACTTTTTTTTTGTTGTTATAACAGTGTCGGTCTGTTCAGACAAACATCCAAGACAATTCGTGTTACCTATGTGTTTGTAAATTCCATGTCGACGTATTCGTAGTTTCCCTCAGATATCTTGGGCACAAAATAAAATAATGACATTGTTAAAAATCACAGTCCGGGAAATTGGGATCTTTGTTCATAATCTGTTGTAAATAAATAATATAAATAAAATAGTTTATTAGATAACCTTAAGCGTACAACAAAATTTGAAATTGGAGCCTCTTTTTAAGCAAAAAATGCCTGTATTAGGAGACTCCGCTCTTTCAAAAACAAGAAGTGTAAACTATACAATACGAGTACATAATCAAAAACAAGGTGATTTGAGTGAATGAGGGTGGGTGTGTGTGAGTGAGGGGGTGTGTGTGTGCGAGGGTGTGTGTGTTTGAATAAATGATTTAATATATACATTCATAAATAGGTATGTTACGATCACTGTTTCAGTTTAGGAATAAGTAAGTGCCAATGAAGAATTCATCAACACTACTAAAATCTATCTTCAAAATAATTAAAGTCAAAAATATTACAAATGTGATGAAAACGAAGTAGAAACTAGAAAGTATGTGACCATATAATAATACTAGCTTCTGCCCGCGGCTCAGCCCGCGTGGATCTCGGAAACTATTCCACGGGAACGTGCTGCCGCGACAAAAAGTAGCCTATGTCCTTCCTCAGGACGCAATCTATCTCCTGGCCAAATTTTTATCGAAGTCCGTACAGTACAGAGTTACTTTCGAATTTATATTATTAACTAGCTTCTGCCCGCGACTTCGTCCGCGTGAAATTTCACCCTCTTAGGGGTGGAATTTTGAAAAACCCTTTCTTAGTGGATACCTATTCTTCACCAATAAAACACCCTCCAAATTTCGTGTCTCTAGGACCCGCGGTTTAGGCTGTGCGTTGATATATCAGTCAGTCAGTCAGGACTTTGAATTATATATATATAGATACTTTTCCGGGATAAAAAGTACCCAGTGTGGTGCCCAGGATATTAAAGAATAATTATACCAAGTTTCATCGTAATCGAACCGGTAGTTTTTGCGTGATGCCTGAACAAACAGACAGACAGACAACATTTTTTTTAATCACACTTTTGGGTTCGGTGTCGGTCTAGTAACACCCCTGCCATTTATTTTTTTTATATTTTCTATGTATAATTTTCACTTCTACAGATATATTATAAGTATAGATAACCGACGAAAAATTTCATGTGCGCCGTCTGTACCTACTGAATCCATGGTAACAAGTTGCACGCCCATGTCCCTGCCACACTGTAGGTATCATCATCATCATTTCAGCCGAAAGACGTCCACTGCTGGACATAGGCCTCCCCCAAGCACCTCCACTTCGACCGGTTCTGTGCTTCTCGCATCCAACGGGTTCCTGCGGCACTGTAGGTAAAGATATGACAATAATCTCATGTCTCTCTCAATCTCTGAATCTCAATTGAATTCATTTCTTGCATCAAATATGGTAGGTACAGACGCCAGCATATCAAGCTACTACAATCTGTCAAATTTCTTTAATAGATTTTCAACTTTATCGCTAAAGCATAAGGTTCAAAGTTGATTGGGAAAATTTGACAGGTTCGGGTAGCTTGATGTGCTGGCGTCTGTACATGAAGTTTTTGTAATAACATATTTAGTAACACACATTTAGCCAATATTTAGCATGCAATAGTACAAGTTTTGACTCCTTCCTATACATATACACGTTTATATTATACTCACCAATCAAAATGTGTCAACCCTGCCTTACTTTTCTTGAAAGCTTCGCGAGATATATTCGGTACACATGACATTTTTAAGCAAGCTCTATTTTTGTGTAAGAGGATTATGGGTCTTACCATGCGTTTGCACGGTACGGAGACTGGCAAGTAACGAGAAAAGTAGATCACACAGGATTATACTGACATACTTGATACGTTCTTCCATGTGTACTTCGTCTTCGTACCTACTCACAAGATAATAATTTGTGCACGTTTGAGGTATTCTTTTTGGTTTCTCTCTCATTATTTATATGCTGAATTGAATAGTATATTATTTAGACCCGAACTTGTACGAACCGTAGCTTAAAAATTATGAATTTACCAGCTATGTAATGTTATGTAAAATTTACCAGCTATGTAATGTTATGTAAAATTATCCTATTTTCTACTCATAAAAAATAAAGTCTGTACGTTAGCGAGTAAGTGAATTTGGTTGTTTCTAAACAATCGTGCCTTAAAAAATCCCGTGGTATCATTTTCCGAAATGATGTCGTTTTCCAACCTCCAAGTCAAATCAAGAACAACAATAAAAAATATTAGAATAGAATAGGAAAACAGTAACAGTAAACAGTTGAGGTAGCAGCGCGGTGCGGGAGGGGTGATAGTTTTTTCTTGTGCATGATCCTGTATTTATGATTTATTGTATCATACTCATATAATGTTTTAATTAATTTCTAATATTGTTAAATTAATAGAAAGGGTAGATTTTTGAGATTCTATAAAATATCTGTAAGACCTGTTATATCACCAAAAATCGCACTAATAAATACTTTGACTTTGACTTTAGTTATCACAAGTTGACGAATCACTGAGCTCTCGCACCACATCACCACACACCCTGTGACCACACCCCGCCTGCGCTGGTACCTCAGGCAAGGCCTATAATTTGTCTTGCTCTTTTTAAACTTCTGTATGTTAAGTAGGTACCAAATTAGTCAAAAAGCTTCTTGTAAATGTAAACTATTCTCGGAACGTTCAATCTTAGCATGATTTTAAGCAAAAAAAAGAGACTGAGACTGCAAGGGCAAAAAACCTGAACATAAAATCATGAATATTCTTTATGCTCCAGACTCCAATTTCATTCATTGTCGTTCCATAAATCCAACAAAATTTTATACTCCAATCGTAATTCTTTTTTGTAGATAATCTATAACACTTTTCGAGGGCGACTGATCCCTGCCAAATAGCTCGTAAATCTGTCGACCAATAAAATTTTTGTTATACCCTCGTTCTAGGTACTTCGGTGCACCTGTCACTGCTGTTGCTATCTCGCTTACACTCAGAATTCGTAACGTAAAGCTAGATGCACAACATGTCTGATATTGTGTAGTCATGTCTTTGTGCAAAGATGTTGTTTTTTAGGTGAAGTTGTTATATTATAGGTACAGGATGGCAGGAACATCGACGCGCGAACTGAACTCAGTGAACTCAGCACATGATTCTGAACTCAGTAGGTACAAACTGAACTCAGTACATGATTCTGAAGCCCTGTAGGCTTAAATTTTTGCCGGTTATAAAAAAAATAGTTTTTCCATATATTTGACCGCGTAGGTCACACGCGTAAGGCATTTTTCTATAAAACTATTTATTTTTAGGGTTCCGTACCCAAAGGGTAAAAACGGAACCCTATTACTAAGACTTCGCTGTCTGTCCGTCCGTCCGTCTGTCTGTCTGTCACCAGGCTGTAGGTATCTCAAGAACCGCGGTAGCTAGAAGGTTGAAATTTTCACAAATTATGTATTTCTGTTGCCGCTATAACAACAAATACTAAAAACAAAATAAAATAAAATAAATATTTAAGGGGGGCTCCAATGCAACAAACGCGATTTTTTTGCCCTTTTTTGCTCGATATCAATAATGGCAACAGGTAGGCACTTGAAATATTCACAAAATACTCAGTTGTATTTTTACTTTAATAATAAATAATAAAATTAAAATAAAATAAATATTTAACACATTACACTGCTCTCATGATAATAATAATACCTATTCCATGAATAGCCCATGCCGTGGTAATGATATTAAAATAGGTCCTGATTCAGTGTAAACATGTCTTTACTTTACTCTTTCTAATTTCAAGTGGAGATCTACTCAGGTTTATTACAGTACCTAGGCTGAAAGTTACTAACCTTTTTGATTCAATTGTTCGCACCAGACATAGGGAATTTTTGTAAGGATTGCTGTTCATTTTAAAGTACACTTATTGACATTGTTGAAATAAAATGAAACGAAGTGAAATTGTTTTTTCTGTACAAAGGATATCGGAATCAATTTTACTTGTATTATTAAAAAAAAAATTGTTTCATGAATACGACATTTTTCTAGCTGACTAAGCCAAAGAAGAAATGGTGTAACAAAACTTCGAAAACAAGTTCTTTTTTAAAGTCCAGGTAAAATCTTAGTCAGATCAAGTGAGGACTAGTAGATTATCGTCTGAAATGGTCTTTTGAGGAAAGAACCACACAGATCTGAGTGGACCAGTCCCACGGAATAGATAAATAAGGTTTATCTATTCCGTGACCAGTCCAGTCAGTGCAAGCTTTGTCAGTAATCGTGTAGGTAAACTAAGAACTTAAGAAGCTCAACCAGATGTTGACGATAAATAAGAAAAAATTGTTTACAAAGGAGACTGAACAAAATGCTGGCCTCGTTCCTGGGTTCGATCTCCAGGTCGGGATTTGTCATTAGAAAATTCTCAGTAGCAGCTCAGTGTCCGTATTTGTCTCCTGTAGGCTCGCCCTCTATTAGGGTGTTACCACACCAATCGACCGATCGACATCGGTCGACGTTGATCGATTGGTGTGGTAGCTTTAATTGATCGACGGATACCGGTCGACTAACCAATCGATCGATTGCCGGTCGATGGCATCGGTCGACGTAGGTCGATTGACCCCGGCTATATTCCATCAGACTAATCCATTCTACCATCGATCGACTATCGATCGATTGGTGTGGTAGAAACTATCGATTGACGTCGACTAATCCATTCTACCATCGATCGATTGCATCGATCGACGATCGATCGATTGGTGTCCATCCATACATCCATGCCGACCTCTGTTGCTAATACAGGTGTAATGTTATGTAATGGTCACCTAAAGTATATTCAAACGTATGTTTTAAATTAACATTATTTCAAGTTAAACAAATATGAACTTTATTTTAATGGTAATTAAGTTAATTTCAGAGTGAGAGGTGTGAGTGTGTTGTGTGGGTGAGTGAGTGTTTAGTGCGAGTGGTTCTATTAAAAAGTTTATAAGAATGTTTGAAGTTCTAGCGTAAAATTAACTTTATTTTGTAGGATTTAAAGTTATTTTTCCATAAACTCATATTTGTTTAAAACATTTTTGGCAAATAAATCGCGAATGCTAATTACACAATCCAGAGCTCTCAAATTATTGCTAAGCAGAAATAAAAAACGTAAAAGACGTTAGTTCACAGCGATGGCGTAACAAAAGACGGTCGCCTGTCTTTTACGACCGTCATACTTGGTACCCTCATTTGACTTTTAGTGGATACTTCAACTAAGACATAAGCTGCAGGCTTACTGCCTTTTTTAAGTCTTAATTTCCATACTAATCTTGAAGACAAGTGTAAGAAAATCGTTATAGTTTCGGGACTTGATGGCACTTTGTGGTTTCTTGAACATCACGCCGGTATTCCACTTGAAAGGGTAAGCAGAGACGTAATAATACCCACATTTTGACTGCAAGAACATTCGTGAAATACAACGTGGGACGTGAAGATAATGAGGAACTATATACCTACGATAGTATAATTTTTAGGGTTCGGTACCTCAAAAGGAAAAAACGGAACCCTTATAGGATCACTCGTGTGTCTGTCTGTCTGTCCGTCTGTCACAGCCAATTTGGTACACATATAAATATCTGTGACCCAAACACGAACGTGTACGTAAATAAATGAATTTTGAATAATATGGGGGTCACTTTTGGAAGCAAACTAGAAAATTACAAACAAAAGTTTTGCAAACTGTAGGTACCGTGCGACATATCGAATGAAAGGACTTGTTGTGATATATTTTTGTATTATTTTAAAATAAACAGTTTTAAAGTTATTTCAGATGTATATGAAAATTGACCATTCACCACCATATCTCCGAAACTACTGAGCCTATAATTTAAAAAAATACTGAAAGTAGTTCTTTGCCTACCGATTACAGGAAAACCTATAAGAAGTCTATGGTCTTAAAGTAACATGGTAAATATTCAATATAGAGCGTACAAACTTAGAATTACAAACTTAGAATTACTCAACTCATTTTAATAACAATGTAACAAGTATCTAACATTATACCTAACGTTTTAGTATTAATCAATAAGGACACTCTAATAAGTATCTATGTCAACAAAACTAATTGTTTGTAAGTCAGATATTATGAGAAAACTGGAGTTAAAGTAAGCACTCATCGCTACGTACACTTCCTTGCAAGTAAGTTGACTTGCATAATATAATATTTATTTTTGTTTTTTTTTTGAGCTGACTTTTCCAACGCCAGATAATTTTATCCGAGGATTAATTTTAAGTTTTTGACAGTTTTTCCATACAAAATCTTTCAGACATTAGTTTTATTCTACGAAAAAAAAAATGTCTGCGATTGAAAAATGAGCCCTAAGATATTTATTTATTTATTTTCTAAGTTTATCTTGGGGTTTACTGATATCGGTCAAGGAAAAAGTAATTAAAAAAAAATTAATCGTCTTCCAAAAGAAATTAACTCAAAATTATTAAATAACCTTCATTTCGGAAGTCGGTGTATTGGGATCTGTATTTTAGTTTTAGTCTTTTGCCACCGACTTCCGAAATTAAAGTTATTTCATAATTTTGAGTTAATTTCTTTTTGAAGTCGATTTAATTATTTTTTATTACTTTATTATTTCGTAATTTTTAGTTTTAAGTAAAAACTGGAATATTTGTTTGTAGTAGGTAATACCTAGTTTTGTTGTAAATATTGCACTAAAATTTGACCAAGGTTTTGAAATGTTTTCCCTTTGACACTGCAACAACCGTAGCTCGTATCAATAAGCCAGGCCGTCACACTTACACATATTAGTCCATATCTTAAAAATTACTGAATCGATTTTTTTTGAAGTCGGTAAAAATCGTTAGGAAACTTGTACAAATGAAATCGCCAAAATGTCTTGAGCAAGCGTAGTGATCAATGCTGGTGCCTTCTCTGTATATAGAATATGTAGAATAGGCCTTTGCCCTGTAGTGGGACAATAACAGGCTGGTATTATTATTATTTTTGTACCAAATATTACTAAGCCTGTTTTCCACGAAGGCGTAGGCAATGGCGTATGGTGCAACCAAGTTTTTGCCAGTTTATTATGTCATAAGTCTAATATCGGGGTTTTGTAACAAAATGAATGAAAAAAGCCTCCGCGAGTAGCTATAGTATAAAAGGAAAGTCATGTGCTCCTTTTGGCCAAGAGAATTTAATAAATTATCGTGCCATCGACACGAAGCACACCTTGCTGACTGACTGTTATTTGAATTATTGTAATAATTATAATAATTCAAATTATAAACAAATCAAGTATCTTGACTTGGCTCACGAGGTTGTCGACATGTGGGATGTGGACTCAGCGATCATTGTGCCGATAGTCGTGACAGCCAATGGTCTAATAGCCAAGAGCCTCGACCAACACCTGAGGAGGCTCTCGTTGGGCAGCTGGATCAAGGGCTTGATCCAGAAAGCGGTACTTCTGGACACGGCCCGAATAGTTAGGAGGTTCCTCTCTCTGGAGCCCTGACCGCCGGTAGCTTGGACCCTGTTCCCGATACCGGTGGGCTACTATTTTTTATATTTTTAAATGTTTTTATATTTCTTTATACTAATATTTAAAAATATAATTTATAAGAATTTATTTGAATAAAGGAGATAATAATTATTTATTTATTTCAATACATATTCAGCTATAGGGAATGGTGTGCTTCACCCCGGCCCATGTCACATGTCTTTGAATTTTTGTTCTAGGGCATGCCGGTTACCTCACGATGTTTTCCTTCACCATTTTTGAGAGCAGTGGTTATGAAATAAACTACACAAAGTAATGTGCCTACCTAGGTTGGAATCCAGGCTGTACAACACGCAAGTCGGGACCCCTGCTCTCCTATATTTCATGCCAATCAAAGAAACTATGAACAAAAACCGGCCAAGTGCGTGACGGGCCACGCACAGTGTAGGGTTCCGTAGTAGCCCGCTATCACAATATAGTACGATTCTGTTGTTCTTTATTCTGAATATACGTAATGGTAAAGATATTAGGAGTTAATGGTTATAATAACAAAAAATTAAACAAAGTTCGTTTTTGACTTATAGGTACTCGAATGAAAACGTAACCCGTTGGTACAGCGCCATCTAGCGGCAGTATTGTGAAACTTATGATAATTTGTTATGTTTTTTTTGTTTTTTTATTTCATATTTTGTTTTTTCAATGCAAGTCTTTACCCGTCATAAACAAGCAAATACTTCATCTTAGTCACTATACAGGATTAATGCTAAGGATTTTGTATTTGGTGCAAAATTATCCAACACTCAAGTTCAATGACTATTACTGCTAAACTAATAAAGTTATCTTAACCGCTATAAATTTCCTTTAAAGTTCATGAAATGCACAATCATTGTGAATTTTTGCAGATTTTTCAAGCCAGCAGTTTAGCTTTTAGAGTGGGGGACGCCCTATTAGAACAAAATTTTTCACTTTAAAGTTTAATATTTCGTAAATGGAGCATTAAATCGAAAAAAATAATGTTAGCAACCCCCAAGTCATTTTAGAAGACCTATTCAACGATACCCCACACGATGGGGTAGACGACGAAAAAAATATTCATCCCCACTTCACATGTAGGGGAAAAAAATATTTTCTAAAATTGTATTTTACCACTTTAGCGACGTAATTGGTATACACACTCCTACAAAATTACAGCTTTCTAGTACTAACAGTCTCTTAGCAAAACTTCGGACAGACAGACAGACGGACGGACATGACGAAACTATAAGGGTTCCTTGTCAGAACAACGGAACCCTGATAAAAAAATAATAAAAAATCTGTCGAGAAACATAATACCTATAAGAAAGTTGTTACCCTCCTCCCGGCCACCACAACTCTAACCAGATAATCAAAGGTTAGGGCCCGCTTCATGAGAGGCCAATTATAATTTTATTAATTTCTTAAGAAGCCGTCTCATGTTACAAGCAAAATGTTCCTCAATGTGCGCTCAAGTAGTTAATTGCGTAACATCTAGAGCCTCTGTTAAACTTTGTAAAACAATCATGTTTTTAATGAAAATCTTCTATGTTATGAGTATTTTGTTACTGTGGATGCTTTGTTGTTTATGTTATTGGTAGATATACATTTATCATATAGTATGGGTGTGGTAACGGCCCTGATTTCTAACCGACTTAAAAAAAGGAGGAGGTTCTCAATTCGGTTGTATTTTTTTTTTATGTTTTTTACCTCAGTACGTCGTCATTTATAAACCGATTTGGAAAATTATTTTTTTATTTAAAAGGATATACTTCCAGATTGATCCCATTTTTATCAAAATCCAGTTCTGATGATGGGATCCACGAGGAATTGAGGGAACTCCTCAAATATTATAGGGACACCGATTTGGGTATTTTTTACAGTAACTCATGCATTTGCTCTCGGAAACCACCATTTGGTGAAGTGGAACTGATGAAGAAGACCACAGATGGCCAACGGAACTACTTAATAATAAGTATTTCACGGGTTGCGATTCGATTACTTTAATATGGTTGCTAAGCAATGTATGCTCGTCACAATGCGAATGGTGAAATGGAGCTGATGGTGGAATACTAGAAGAAGTCCTCAAGAATTAACGTCCCTGCATCGGGAAAAGCAATATTTTGTAAAAGGCGTTGGGCAAGTTGACATTAGACTATTGTAACTTAGACACATTATAAACAGACCCACTTAAAAGCGAGAAATATAAACTTTTTAACAAAAAAAAAACCGACTTCCAAAAAAACACTACAAAGGGAAAAATAACTTTAATTTCGGAAGTCGGTGGCAAAAACTAAAATAGGCACAAATCCAAAGACACCGACTTCCGAAATTAAAGTTATTTTTCCCTTTGTAGTGTTTTTTTGGAAGTCGGTTTTTTTTTTTTGTTAAAAAGTTTTTATTCAGGTGTACGTTGTGGGTTAGAACCTGGGCGCTTTACTTTGTGTAAATAAATACCTCAGGCATTAAGTCCGCCTTTGTACAGTATTTCTTTTACTTGTGCATAAAGTTTATAATAAATAATAACAAATAATTTCATCACCACTGCTCTCAAAACGGTGAAGGAAAACATCGTGAGGAAACCGGCATGTCCTAGAACCAAAAATTCGAAGACTTGTGACATCTGCCAACCCGCACTGGGCCCGCGTGGTAGATTTCTAAAATTGTATTTTACCACTTTGGCGGCGTAATTGGTATACACACTCCTACAAAATTACAGCTTTCTAGTACCTACTAACGGTCTCTAAGCAAAACCTCGGACAGACAGACAGACAGAGACGGACGGACATGACGAAACTATAAAGGTTCCTTGTAGGAACTACGGAACCCTAAAAATAGTTGTGCCCATCAATGTGGTTGAAATATGAAAAAACAGAAGGGCAATAACAATTCTCGTAATCAAAAACGTTAAAAATCTAGTCGCAATCTCATCTCAGCGACAGTCAAAAAGAAAAATGGGATGAAAAAAGTAAAAAATATATATGATTGTTAGAGGAGGTATTTTTGCCAGATTGGGACGGGAATTGCCACTCAGGTTGTTGTGTCTAATGTATAAATGTATATCGAAGGGTTAGGTATTTCATCATTCATCATCATCATTCATCATCATTCACCATCATCATTCATCATCATTCATCATCATTCGGTCATTTGATGATTTCCCATCCGAAAAAAAAAGGGTTCGGTATACATATTCTGCTTTTGTTGGAAAAACGTTTCTTGTCTGTCTCGGAAAAGATTCGAAGAAACAAATATAAGGATAATGATTTATGAATAAACTTCTCTAAATTATCTACAGAATCTACTAAAACAGACATATTTTAAGTCTTAGCAACGCCGGCACAATTATCTTCAGCATGAAAGGCACATAATTTGTAGGCTTTAGCGGCCGAGTTGCTAAACTAATTAGGCACAGAATCTTCTTTTTGGAGCAAAATATTTTAATACAGGCTGAAAAGAAAATTAACTTCACCTTTAGTTTTCATAATCTTGAAATTTTTCGACAACAACTTGTATAGCGCTACAAAGTTATTTTGGCGCGTGGCCAAAATAAATCGGAACTAACGTCGCCATCTTTATATTTCAAGTGACATTTCACAAAACAATTGCACAAGTGTTTACCAAAAGCGCCCCACCTGTCAACGTCGTTCGAGTGCCAAAATCCAACAAACCAACAACAACAACATCAACAGACCAACATCGTCATCGTCATCCAACATCTACAGACCTGTCTGAAAGAGGACTTTTGGCGGAAAGGTGTCGTATATCGACGTTTCCGTGGACGGTTACGCGACACCACGCAGCGAAACACGACGCCGACAATGTTACGTGTATAGTTCATAATTTTAAGGTTTTTAATTATGTATTAGTTTATTATTTTATAAGATTATTTTGTGTATTTTATCTATGGGCCTTAGTTGCCTGACAATAAAATTATTATTATTATTAAAATATCCTTGTTCTAACAGTCTATAATCTATAAGTCTAAGGGCTGATTTTTCATCGTCTGCTAACTTTGAAATTTTGACAGTTATTTCATACAAAAACTGTCAAACGTCAATTTTATTCCTCGAAAAAAAGTTATCTGGCGATGGCGATGGAAAAATCAGCTCTAAGTAGTAAAATAAAGGATAACAAAAAAACACGTGATACCAGTATATTCAGTTGTCATGCTATGTCACTGTTCTACTCTTCAATTTAGCAACGTTTTAATTCGATGAAACTGAGGGAGAGTGAGTGAGAATGAGAGTGTGTTATTTCTGGCAGCTATGGCCGTTTTGCGTGGGTGTAACCGTGTAACGCATATTTCCCCCAATTTGTTATTAATTTTTTTGTGTTTGTGTCCTTTTTATGCGTCATGTTTACCGCAAATACACGTATTTTCTTTCTTTTCACAAAATTGATAACTAATAGGTAACTATGCAACTTTTTATTGCTCATGTTTGCTCGTTAATTCTTTTTATAAAACTATAGAACCAAATGAATTTGCTGTCAATATTATGCCTATAAAATAACTTAGTAAATAGTGCAAGAAGGATCAACTAACTAACCGGTTGTGATTTTGATAAAGTAAAATAACGGTAATTTATTACTTAAACAACTTTTTGTCCAATCATTAACTTTAATGTTCAATTATCTTGAAACTGTAGACAGGCATTCAAGAACAACATTTCATCGACCACCTATTATAGATTTCGACAATTTCATTCATAGCTTCGCAAAAACCAATTAACCGTACCTACCACTTTCTAACCGTGATTACGACTAACTATTAAAATATTCAGCAAAACAGTTCTATAATCCACGCGTAATTAAATTTTCTTCAAGTCTTCGCCAGTAACTCGTTGTTTGTTCTATAAATGACGCGGGGAGGGCGTAATGTGTAGAAACGGCCTGTTTCATTAAGACAATGGGTTTAAATTGCAGCGGTTAGATAGACGGACGCAAAACGTCTGTGGTGCAAGTTATAAGAGACAGCTTCGACTAAAGTTTTGATAACATTAGCCCCCTCTCTCCCCCGATTCGAAAACTTTTCGATGAATCAGTAACGTTCTGTATCACACTAATATTATAAAGGCGAAAGTTTGTGAGTGTGCGGGGGGGTGTGTGTGTGTGTTTATATGTTTGTTACTTCTTCACGCTCAAACTGCTGGACCAATTTGGATACAATTTTGTATGGAGGCAGCTGACACCCTGGATTAACATATAGGCTACTTTTTATCCCGATATTCTCACGGGATCGAAACTTATGCGGGTGAAACCGCGGGGCGCAGCTAGTGCTGATAATAATTCTGACAAGGACGTTCGCTGTTGGACGTCGCGCGTCGGCTTCTTGAAGAAGTTTCGCTACAACGATCGCTATTTTGAAATTCATTTTCATATAAAGTCCTGCTCATAAACGGTAACTAAATTATTTAATTATTCTCGCGGTGTGCTCATTATGCATTTGGAACAATTACAAAGCATTAGCTAATTAGCAAGATGTTAGTGGGACTGATGTCGGTGAGCGCCTGACGTAAACAATCTCTAAGACAGTTGCGCCGTGAATAGCGCTAAGCTCTTTAAATTCAATACTTACAAGTACCAAATTCATTATGCATTATTCCAACGAGACATTCATTTTGCACACGAGACGAGTTCAAGAATGTTATTTGTCTTGTAAAAAGCGAAAGATTTATGCATTTTGAAGGGAATCCAGAGAGTGGTGTAACGAGCAGTGGCGACCCAGTGGTAACGGCCTCGACTTACGAGTGACAAGTCGTAGGCTCGCGCCGGCGCCGCTGCCGGACGAACGTGAACGTAGGTACCTACGAAATATCGCCTACCACATAAATTCATGTTTAATTAGTCTTGATAACCGATGGTAGTTACTTATTAAGTACCCGTTATGGTAATAAAACTAACAATAAGCTTATTCCCATAAAATAGCGATACCGATGAGGATTGATAACAAATAAAATGAAAATAAAAAAGTTTTTAAAAACAAGCTTTTATATTTAAATAAAAACGTAACCTAAAAAAGAAAGAATAACGCGAACTAAAAAGAAAAATATAACTAAGTGACAATGGCGCCGATTCCCTTGTTCACAAACTAAACTAAAAGTTCAGTGCATCTTTTTCATTAAGAAAAGGACAGAAGATAAATATTAGTTTAGTCCTGTCAAATCAAGATACCTACTCCATAGACAAGTATAGACAAGATTAAAAAATTGGCTACTAAAAATACGTCAATTTACGTCAGGCGCTGACTAATTTGACAGGACTAAACTAAAATTTATCTTGTGTCCTTTTCTTAATGAAATACAAAGAAAAAGATGCACTGAACATAAATTTCGTTTAGTTTGTCAACAAGGGAATCGGCGCCACTGTCATTTTAAAATAATTATGTATATAAATTTTAAAAGCTAGAGGCACTGTTATTATGTAGTAGGTACACCGGTATAACGGATACCGTACATCAGTGCCTCAAGCTATAAGAAACAGTAAATTACATTGTTGAATTGCATTCAAAACTAAAATTAATGTTGATAATAAAAAAATATCGAAAAATTACGTGACTATCAATACATTTCTACGCGTTTTTTTTTAATCTTCTTTACTTAAATCGATGAAGCTTTACAAAAATAATTATTCCCCATAATAAATCTAAACTAAAAGTAGTAAATGGGTCATTCAATTATGACGATGATTAAAATGCCTCATGTGACGCGTCTGTTATATTCATTGGGATATGTCGCCTTATCGCCTAGCTTCTTAGGAGGAGACCGCTCGGGCGCCGCGGTCCCTTTGTCGCGGCATTTGAAAGCGAATAGCGTAAAAACAGCTGATCAGGTAGCCTTTTCGAGTTTTATTTACATTGCTGTTTTAAGTGAAACAAGTGAATTTACTATTTTTTAATTGAAAATCTCATTGGGTCACATAGAAATAATGATTATACAGCGTGAAATTTTAATGGTTGTTTTCCCGAAGCGAAATGATTTTGTCTTGATAGTACAATCGATTTAAAAAAAATAAAAATAAAGCATTAAAAAATGGCGGATTTACAATTATGAAAAACAAAACTCGAACGCGATCTCGAACCAATAGTATAGCTACAGCGCAAACAGACGACTGCGCGTAGTCGTCCTGCTACCTGCAAAGATGGTAGGTAGCGGGCGGGCGCACGTGAGTTACTATTAATTCTCACGCTTTCGAGTTGAGTTTTATAATTATGTGAAAAAAAAAATTAACTCCATGAATCGGTAGCACTACTGAGTACAAATCGTTCTGGCGCGGGAAAACAACCATTAAAATTTCACGCTTTATACAGTTAACAGTAAAAAAATTGCGGAAAAAGGCGTAATAATTAAGAAAAAGCCGACGAAAAATTTCAACGCTGCCGTCCAGAATCATGTACTGAATCCACAGTAAGCGGTTGTGCGTCGATGTCCCTGCCACCCTGTATATTTTTTTCATAACAAATCATTTGACTCAATGTTTATTGTTTAAAGATTGTTTGCTGTAATAAATCATTTGATTAAAGACCAAATGTCTAAATGACTTTACCCTTGATAATATTCTGCCTAGTAAAAATTTTACCAAATGAAAATGTGCGTACTAAAATCATTCCAAACATTGCATTGGTATAAAAAAGGTTGCTAAAATTTGTTTGGGTAGTGAAATTTTGGAAAGTCTTTTCGGCAAAACGGCAGGATCCCGTCGGCATGTCCTAGAACCAAAAAAATCCAAGAAATGTGACATCTACCAACGCGCACTGGGCCTGCGTGGTGGACTTCGACCCGTTCGCTCTCACAGAGAGGAGGCATGTGTCCCAACAGTGGAAACATCATAGGCTGATTATGCATGAGAATTCGTCTTTTAGCAAGAAAAACCTCATCTATACTAATATTATAAAGCTGCAGAGTTTGTTTGTTTGTTTGTTTGTTTGAACGCGCTAATCTCTGGAACTACTGGTCCGATTTGAATGATTCTTTTAGTGTTGGGTAGTCCATTTATCGAGGAAGGCTATAGGCTATATAACATCACGCTACGACCCTTAGGAGCCGCGCAGCGTGTGACACCGCGGGGAACAGCTAGTAACTAATAGATACTCAAAGTTATTTATAAAACCCACTGCCGCTCATACCCTAGACCACGCACCGTAGACAGACGAGCAAAACACAGGCATAGTTAATTCCTGGCCAAGGAAATAACGTGCATTAGTCAACTGCAGGCAGGACTAACTGTAATGAACCTACCTCATATCTGTTCCTTAGTAATTATTTAGATAACATTCGCTTGCTCCTTCGTGAGTTTAAAGCTTTAGATAGTCCATCTATTAGAGAAAATAGAGCAGTTTTTGTTATAAATAAATAAAGTCCTCCAGATCTAATTTCGGCCATGGCGACCAATTTTAGTCTAGCCATCGGCGCGGGAGATCTTATAGTACACAATTGTGTGCGCCGACACAGGTGCACTCTCATTTTCCGATGGGATGGCAATCCGACGCGACCGGATAGAGATCAGGCGCAGGACTAAACGGCTTGACTTGCTTTCCGAGGCTCGGGGGTACCACACCGCCAACTTCCAAACTCCGGGCTGTTACTAAGAAATTCCCAATGGGCCGACATTTTGACCAACCCGGAAATCGAATCCAGGAGTAATGTTTAAATTCGACCAATCGTTACAGAACACAAGGATTTAAATTCAAAACACCTGGATCATGCTTGTTAATAAGCTGCAATAAGCCATTGGTTGCAGTATGTGGTATATTGTGATCAATAGACCAGTTTCTTAATTGGTCTCTAAAATCAAAATCACGATCAACTTTCGATTCGTTACGATCAGCTGTCGATTCATTAAAGTCAGAATCACTGTCCACATGTATATAGTGGTATGAGGAACAGGGTGTAAAGTTCACTCAACCTCCATAGAAAAGGGAGGATCCTCCGACCAGACGGGTGTTGTGTCTGGCGAGCAACTGCCCGATGATTCATGTCGGGGCGTTGTATCTATGCTAATTGCGCGAAAACTCTGCTTGCGCGATGCAGGATTTGCGTGACGTCAGTATGACGCGAAGTACGCATGTGGCGTTGTAGATACAGCTACATGTACTATTTCCAAATTTTCCGCGGTATCAACTTCCTCGTAATCCGTTAACGACGCTGAGGTCCGACTCGAAGATATCGCATTGCTAACGTTTGCAGCACTTAAAGACATATTGATGGAGTTAAATTTTTTATATTTTACACCACGCCGACGAAAACCATCAGATCTTTTTAATTATCTTCATCCATGTTTCTACTTGGTTCTATTTGAAGAGAACGTCCCGTTAAATATATTTTTACTATAAACTTACTAATTTTAGTAAAAAAGGTATAAAAATATAAGCACTCCAGAAAAACAGTTCCAAGAACTTGGTATTACAATTATCTTAAAATATACAAAATATTTTTTTTCTTTGTGAGCCTATTAAGATACTTCAATTATTCAATTGATTTTTAAGTAAGCTATTTTTAGTTTTAACGGTAGGCCATACATAATACAAACTAGTTTTGAGAATACATAACCAGGTTTTTGGTATTCCTAACTTGTTTAAGTAGTGGTAGTCTGGGGGGGGGTCTGTATTTATGCTTTTGCGGTTGCACAACGACATGCTTTGCTTTGCTTTGCTTGGTAGTATAGATGCAGGCCTACCTTGCCGCCTCCTTCAGAGGCGGTAGGGTGGCGGGGTCTTGAGGGAGAGCGCAACGGTCGTGTAGATCCTCAAGGCAAGTCTGGCGGATGCACCTTCCCGAGGTTGCCACCCCGTTATTGGTCTGATTCCTTATGAAACAGACGCAACAAAAACCACCAGGCGCCAGCGCATCCTTAGCCTAGTTCCCTTTACCCCATTATCTCCCGTCTTTTCATCTTCCTGCCCCAACTCTCACAATCCTCCTACACTCCATCCCACCCACATCCTCATTCCTTCCACCTCCAATGTCCCAATCTCCACTCCTAACCGCGACCCCCTGTGACTGGGTGGTGGCGGGCCCGCCTATCACTAAAGTCAGCTGATGGCGAGTAGGAGTAAGCAGTCACCTGCGCTAGGACCTGCGCAGTTGAGCGCCGTAAGCGGGGATGAAGGAGTCCTGGGGGGTTGAGCCGAGCGGCTCTGGTTGTAATGTGCCCGTAAGGCAACACGCCCCCTTTGGTCTGGATTTCAAGCGAAACGGTGGCCCTACCCAATAGCCAGGGGTAGGGAAATGGTCATGGTGTCCCGTCAGAGGGCCACAGGCGAGGTGCGTGAGGTCCGCTGAGGTCGTTCTTGAGCGGCCAAAGCGGTGGGTAAAGGTCATGCTGACGGTGTAAGTGAGGGTTGATCAGTTCGTAGGGGGTTTGGCCCTTTGAACCTTCCACGCCAACCCGATCGAGCACCCGATGTCGCACTGTAAGCCAGCCTTGCGCACCTATATCTCTCTGGTAGTCCTAACGTTCGAGCTAGTTTGTAGTGAGACGTTCCCAGGTGCGGGCTCCACGGAGGGTGGGAAGCCAGAGAGACGAAATTTTGTAAAACTGTAACATGGATAAATTAAGGCCAGTTAACAATCAACCAACCGGAGTGGAGGCGAAAGCCAATGAGACTCCCAAGGGAGGTGCTTGCACTTCCCTCGCCCCTAGTGATCCTGCAGCTCACACTGCAGGTACTAGCGCGGGTGCAGGTCCGGCTGTGGCGAGAACCGCAGCCAAGACCAAAAACAAAAAGTCCCAAAATAAACAAAGGAAGTCGGCGCTGACTGGGACCAGTACCGACCCTTCAAAAACTCAGGTGAAGACTAAGGCGACGACTTATACCACTGCCGGTCTGACCCTCTCCACACAGACCCCGGAGTCGGGTAACACCGGCGACGGGCGTCTTGACAAACACCCTCCTTCTCCGCTATCCCCTCAACCCACCTCCCATCAGGCGACCGTCACCGGTCAAACGGAGACGGTCGGTTGCATTGAGGATGCGTTCTCACATGCCTGGCAAGTGCAGAAACGCAAGGGCAAGGGTAAAAAAGGCACTCAACAAGCCCGATGCCCCCGTACTGACCCCTCAGGTCCACCAGCTTCCTCATCTCAGAGCAAGCAGAGGGAGAGATTGACGAGGAAGGAGAGGAGACAAGAACGCAGGCTGCTTGGTAAAGGCAGTCGTAAGAAGCAGGCCACTGCCGCTAGGCCGGTCAAACCGTCTAGCGGCCAGCTGAACTTCGCCGCCGGAAAGCGGTCGCAGGCAGGGGCCGGCGATAGCCGACCTGCGCCCAGCCAGCCGCCAACCGGCGTTTCGAAGGATCAGCCCGAAAAAGGTAACTCTGAGACACAGCGACCCGATTGGAAGGATCAGGCCACGGCCAAGCGAGCTCTCAACGAGACTTCAACACCTCGAGGAGAGCATAAGCGGCCGCGTCTTGATCAATCCAAACGGGTCCCACAAAAAAGCTACGCCCAAGCTGCCAGCGCAACCCTGGACGTCGCGATTACCTGCGAACGCACCGGGTTTCTCAGCAGGGAAGTATCGGACCAGGTACTCGCTGCCATCCAGAGGCAGATAATCCTCGAGGCCTTTCGTCGTGTAAAATCCT
This sequence comes from Oligia latruncula, assembly GCA_948474745.1. NCBI lineage: Eukaryota > Metazoa > Arthropoda > Insecta > Lepidoptera > Noctuidae > Oligia > Oligia latruncula. The sequence continues at coordinate 5,202,958 of OX419696.1, forward strand.
CCAGGCAAACCTCCACCACAGTCAAACCGCGACGGCTCAGCTTCGCAAGTGGCTGGAGGTTCAGCACACGGCCATTGCCTTGATCCAGGAGCCGTGGATAAGGGCAGGCCGCATACAAGGACTCTCCAATCTTGGTGGTAAGCTCCTGGTCACCACAGATCACGACCATCCCAGATCGTGCATCTATATCACGGGTAACCTTAAAACACAGCTCTTAACCGATTTTTGTTGCAGAGATGTCTCTGCAGCAAAGCTGCTAATACAGCGTGATAACGCCACGGAGGTGGTGATCGTCTTCGCCTCGGTATACATGCCCGAGGTGGAGGCGCCGCCCCCGCACGACTTCGCCCGCCTTGTGAGTCACTGCGAGAGGTGCGAGTTTGACGTCGTCGTTGGGGCCGATGCCAACGCACACCATCAACTGTGGGGTATGGACACGCAAAACGAAAGGGGTAAGGCCTTGGTAGATTATCTATTCTCCACTAACCTGACCCTACTAAACACGGGTTCCGAACCAACGTTCGTAACCAGGCGAAGGCGCACAATTATTGACCTCACTCTGGCAACAGAGGGAGCGGCGGAAGCTATCACTGGGTGGCATGTCTCCAAGGAGGCCTCCTGCTCTGATCATAGGTGGATCCGCTTCGACATCCAGGTCTGTGTCCCACCTACACAACCACGACGCAATCCGCGCAACACGGATCGGGCCACCTACGCACGCAGCCTTGAATCAAGGCTGGCGACACCAAACAATCCGATAACATTTGCGGATCTGACACAGATTGAAGCTCAAGTAAGTCACCTTACTAAATCAATGATAGACAGCTACCATACTGCCTGCCCAGAGACCACTCCCCGCAGCACACCGGGCAAACAACCCTGGTGGGGCGCTGAGCTGGAGCGCAAGCGCGGTAAGGTAAGAAAGGCTCTGAATAGAGCCATGAACACTTGTGCGGATGAGGACTGGGATAACTATTACGCAGCCAAATCTAGTTACAAAAAATGCATCAGGTTCAGGAGTACCACGGGATGGCGCAAATTCTGTGGCAGCATTGAATCTTGCCAGCAAGCTAACAGAGTAAGGAAAGTTTTAGCGCAACAGTATGCACCTGGGCCCGCTACACTCCGTAAACCTGACAACACACTAACATCCTCGCCAGAAGAAACGAGACGCGTCCTCATTGAAACTCACTTCCCGGGATGCAGTTTCACACAGGTAATTGACTGGCAGGATGTAATTCAGACACCATCAAACAATGATTGGCTTTACGCTAACAGGATGATCACGCTGGAGAAACTCCAATGGGCCATCCGGAGCTTCCATCCTTTTAAGGCAGCTGGCCCTGACGGATTATTCCCAGCCTTACTACAGTGGGGTGGCATCTCTGTCGCCATGAAACTGCTGCCTTTACTGAGAGCGTGGCTGGCCTTTAGATACGTTCCTAAAGGATGGAGGGAAGTGAAAGTAATATTCATCCCTAAGCCAGGTAAGGGTGACTACACAAACGCCAAATCCCACCGACCAATCAGCCTGACCTCTTTTCTACTAAAGACTCTGGAAAAGCTGTGCGATAGGGAGCTGAGGGATGGTGCGTTGAAGACTTTACCGTTACACGGTAACCAACATGCATACAGCTCAGGTAAGTCGACTGAATCTGCCCTGCATCTGGTGGTCAGCCAGATAGAGGAAGCGATTCATCAAAAAGGCACTTGTCTGGGCACATTTATAGACATCGAAGGAGCCTTCGACAAAACCAACTTCTCCAGTATCAGCAGCGCCCTCTCCAGGCATGGAGTAGAACAGGTACTAACGGACTGGGTCACAAACATGCTAAGCAAACGAGTGGTTCGCCTTGAAGGAGAGCAACAGATGGCCATGATAGCCAGAGGGTGCCCCCAGGGTGGGGTCGTGTCCCCCCTTCTATGGAATCTCGTGATTAATGACCTCATCACCAAACTCAACGCCAACCGCTATTACACAGTAGGATACGCTGACGACCTCGCCATCCTGGTTTCGGGGAAGGTAACGGGCACGGTATGCAACCTTACTCAGCAAGCGCTACGTATAGTAGAGAGATGGTGCAGGGAATTTGACCTTTCAGTTAACCCCACTAAAACTGAACTGGTCATGTTTACTCATAAACGGGCTTTAGGCCCTTTTCGTCTACCTAAACTGTTCGATACTGAACTCCAGTTAACCAACGAAGTCAAGTACCTCGGAGTGACACTAGACAGTAAGTTAAACTGGAGCAGTCATTTGGACAACAAACTGAACAGGGCTTGCATAACCTTTTGGCAGTGCAGGAGAATGATAGGTAAGAAGTGGGGCCTATCCCCTAAAATTACACATTGGCTGTATACTACAGTGATTCGCCCCATGATCACCTACGGGGCTGTGGTCTGGTGGCCCCGCACCAAGCTAGTTACAGCCGCCAACAAACTACAACGCATACAAAGGCTAGCCTGCATGGCGACTACAGGCTGCATGAGGACTACCCCGACTGCAGCAGTTGAAGCCATCCTGGGAATCCCACCGCTCCATCTGTTCATACAGCAGGAAGCGACGATGGCGGCAGTACGTCTTAATACACTAAATCTCTGGGGTAAGAGTTCTACACCACACACCATGTTGCTTGAGGAACTTCACAAGGAGCTCCCCATTACAAAAGCCATTAACGACAAGGTACCTAAACAATTTATCTTCGATAAAAAATACAAGATCCAACTCCACGAGGATCGTCGATGCGAGGGGCTAAGCCCTGCAGAGCTGCGTATCTTCACGGATGGATCCAAAACAGGTAGTGGCACAGGTGCTGGAATCTTCTCGGAGGATTTCAACATACATATAGCCACTCCACTGGGGGTTCACAACACTGTGTTCCAGGCCGAGTGCATGGGTATTACTCTGGCCGCTTCAGCCATTATGGCCAGGGAAGTGAAGGACCACTCAATCCGCATACTCTCAGACAGTATGGCTGTTCTGCAAGCGCTGAACAGTTACACAGTTGACTCTGGGCTAATATACGAGTGTCACCAGCGCCTCAATCAGGTGGGTAACCTCAATAAAGTAACCATTCAATGGATCAAGGGACACAGCGGCTCGCGGGGCAACGATGCAGCCGACGAGCTTGCCAAGAGAGGGTCGAGCATGGCACCGGTGGGACCTGAGCCCATCGCGCCACTCCCCTTCGGGTTTCTACGCACTCTGGTAAGGAAACGCACCAGAGACAAGCACGACAAACTTTGGACGGATCAAGGCGATTGCAGGCAGGCTAAGGAAGCACTTCCCGCATTGGATGCCCGCCTCACGAAACAGGTTCTCCGTCTAACCAAGCAAAAGCTGCGTATAGTTACTGCAGCTTTAACCGGCCACGGGTCATTTAATAAACACCTCTATGTCATAGGAGTAACAGACAGTCCGCTGTGTAGAGCCTGCATGGAGGATGACGAGACAGCGGCACATGTGCTGCTAAACTGCCCTGTAGTCGCTACGTACAGGGCAAAGCACTTCGGTAACCCAGGTACCCTACGTGAGACGGTCAGTAACATCAAGGCATTGCTGGCCTTCCTTGAGGAGCTGGGGTGGATCGAATAATCGATTTTCCCACCCGTACGCAAAATACGCGCTTTGTCGTGGAGTTGCGGAAACCAGCCCGTATTACCTATTACCTATTACCTAAGTAGTGGTAGTTTAAAACGATTTAGTATTAAAGAAAGGAAAGACAGACACCAGCGTAGCTTTGCAGAGCGTGATGCTCGAAAACTGCCTGGCTAGTATTTTATTAGTCACGACTAGTGTCGGGCTAGTAATTTACTAGTGACGACTAGTGTCAGGCTAGTATATTACTAGTCACGACTTGTGTCGGGCTAGTATTGTACTAGTCACGACTAGTGTCGGGCTAGTATTTTACTAGTCACGACTAGTGTCGGTCTAGTATTTTACTAGCCACGGCTAGTGTCGGGCTAGTATTTTATTTGTCACGACTAGTGTCGGGCTATTATTTTACTAGTTACGTCAACCCTCGAACTAGTATCTTACTAGTCACGACTAGTATTTTACTAGTCACGACTAGTGTCGGGCTAGGACTCAAAAGTGGGAACTTTTACCCCCCCCCCTCCCTCCACTCCGGCTCACCTAGACGCAGGGAATTTTAGTATGTTTGCTCCCTAAGCACCCTGAACAACTTTCTGAAGAAATCGCTTGGCTCAGCTCACGCACTCTACACCTCCTTTCGGGTCATTCGTTGAGTGTATATCGTGTCTTGTAGTAACCCAGAATCTAAATGTCAAACTGTACGTACAACATAAATTTTGACAGATCAAACCACGCCAACTTCGCGTTCATTTCGCACGGTTTGGCGTTAATAACTAAGGAAAGGTCATAGTGAATAAGGGCCAATATGGACCAGTCCCCCCTTTAAGCCTCTAGTTCGACCCGCCATGTACGCCATGGTGTTCCGCGAAGCCATTGGTATTTGCCCACAATGTATCAGACATGCGACAAATGAAAAATAAAAAAGTAAGTAGGTGAATCAGTGGTAACGAAAATCACCCTTACTGCTACGACATAAAGGCGCTGTCTATGTCAAATTGTGACCACTGGCTTGGCTACGGTTTACCTACGTAAGCATCACTTCTTACTATTTTAAGACATACCTAATTGTAATAATCCAAGTTCAAATTAGGACATAAAATAAAACATAACTACATAAATAACAACCTATGCCTAATTAATTAATTAATACAAATAACTATAAAATATAATGTCCTAACATAACTAAAACTACCTATTAGCATAAAAATCCATACGCAATCTCTGTCGACTGATAATGTACCGAAAAGACTGGCGGCATTGCCACGCTGTATGGCAATTACATTGGTTTTCATATTACTAAAACGACGCAGCCTTTACTAAAAACTCTTACTCACAAAAAAGGCTAAAACTATAAACTTTTTCAGTAAACCACCGAGCGTTTGATCCGAATAATTTTATTTAGGTATTTTTATTTCCACGTAAGCCTGTATTTATACGAGAAAAATACATTTTGTTACGTTGCGTTTGCACTGTACAAATAAATGGAGTTTGGTTTCGCTGTTGGCGATCAAAATATTGAATAGAAAATATTTTTTTGAATCAATAAGAGTGGTGCGGATTAGGCTTTCGGGAGAGCTAGTATATCGGATGATAAAGCTTTTGTATGTTTTATCTGGTTTTAGCTATTGACCTTAATGGGCTTGCGCGGTCACTGTCGGATTGCATAGAAAAGAAAGAGAAGCGCGAGAACACAACGCTGTTTATTGCAAAATATGAAGCAATTATTTAATTACAAAAAACCTATTGTTTGTATTAAAAAATTAAAACACTAGTGTTTTAGTATGTTGCTTGTAGAATAATCTGACAAAAAGTAATTTAAAAAAATTAAACCGACTTCAAAAAGAAATTAACTCAAAATTATGAAATAACTTTAATTTCGGAAGTCGGTGTCTTGGGATCTGTATTTTAGTTTTATGCCACCGACTTCCGAAATTAAAGTTATTTCATAATTTTGAGTTAATTTCTTTTTGAAGTCGGTTTAATTTTTTTAAATTACTTTTTATTTCGTAATTTTTAGTTTTTGCACTAGTATTTGACCAAGGTTTTGAGATGTTTTCCCTTTGACACTACACCCGTAGCTCTTATCAATAAGCCAGGCCGTCACACTTACACGTATTAGTCCATATCTTGAAAATTACTGAATCGATCTTGATGATACTTGCACTGTTCCCTAAGTTGAAAAAAATGTAAGCCAATAAAAAAAAAATGGTCACGATCCGATTAATAGTTCCGGAGATATGCGTGGACAAACATACATACATACATACATACATACATACATACATACGTCTATGAAATTTTGTATATTTGTTTGGAAGCCCTAATAGATCATCATATATGAATATAATGCAATTCCAATAATATTACATACATACGTATCGAATTGATAACCTCCTTTTTTTTGAAGTCGGTAAAAAATCAGAATGATTGTATGTATATTAGTATGGTTTTTATTGTAAAAAGAAAGTTTTTAGAGGTATCTTCATGATTTTTTTCTATGGTATCAAATTAGTTGTATTATGTTTTCAACACACTATCAACCTAGTATCCTGAAGAATATCATATATTTTTATCTGATTTTGTTTACTGTGGTCGATCATATAGATACTTTATTGTTTCTAAAACTTGAGTTTTTTGCGTTTAGGTCCTGTAATCCCCTTCATATGCAAACTTGAACACCCCGTTAGACCGTTTATAATTTTAATAGACTGCAGCGAAGGCCAATTGGCTGGTGATTTTTTTAACGTATGGTATAAATAAACACGCAAACCTACCTATTAAAAAACCGGGCAAGAGCGAGTCGGACTCGCACACCGAGGCTTCCGTAACATCATAATTATGTTTTTAAATTTTCACCGGCGAGGCCTATATTCGTCCCCCCCGGTGGGTTCCCGCATTGTTGAGGCGGGGGGGCTCAGCAGCCGTGGCTTGGTCACCCACAGTGAAGCGAAGTGGAAGTGGGCCGCAGGGGAGGAGAAGTGTTGGTATGACGTTGGCTGTTCTCCCTTCTCCCTATCCTCTGCGGCCGAAAATTGGCAGGCGGCGGAGCCAATGACCTGACCCGTCGCAGGGGGACCAAGGGTGCCCAGACACGGGGTCGTTTGGCGCCCATGTGCTGGTTTGGTCCCTGGGGTGGTCACAGCGTGCTATGTGTTCTGGTGCGCCGGTGATGGGGAGTATCCCCCAGAGGAGGATCCGGTGACGGACAGCCGCGGCGGGTTCACGGATGAATGCTAACGCGTGCCCGTGTTCCCGCCGTAAGCGGCAGAGGAGGATACCGTGGAGTTTTAGTGGGTTAGAGTCCCACATAACTGCACTATCTCCCCGTGGTAGCGCAGAAACTGAAATATACATATATTTTTATTTCTTTCTTATTTGCAAAATACATAGTTGGGCAAACGTCATCTAAAACTATTCCAAATTTCAAGCTGATAGCATTAGTAGTTCTTGAGATATCCAGCTGTGACAGACAGACAGACAAACTGAGTCTCACCATAAGGGTTCCGTTTTACCATTTTGGTACGGAACCCTAAAAACTGCGTCCACATTTTGTGACTTTTCACCGGACCAGACATCACGGTCAGTAAAAAAAACAAGTAATTAAAAAAAAACTAAAAAACCCGACTGCGGTAAAAAAAAATTAGTTTAAAAAAAACTGAATGCTAAAAACAAGGCCATTTTAAATTAAATAAAAGTTGGAAGCAGGCGGGACCCATACCATTTTTTTATTATATTTTCAAACTCAAATGGGTCCCGCCTGCTTCCAACTTTTATTTAATTTAAAATGGCCTTGTTTTTAGCTTTCAGTTTTTTTTAAACTAATTTTTTTTACCGCAGTCGGGTTTTTTTGTTTTTTTTAATTACTTGTTTTTTATTTCCAGCTTTTTAGTTTACAAATTTGAAAGATTTCGCAGACGATTTACTTATGTATTAATTAATAGCTGACCCGTAAAGTCACTCAACAGGGAACAAGAAATAATTATTTTATTTAACGTGTTTTTTACGATTTGTCACTTCGAATTACTTTTAACCATATAAGTTGTATATATTTTTGTAATCACCTTTTAAAACCCTTAATTTTGATATTTCACTCGATGGTATTAGAAGAAAAAAAATTTCGAACTCCACAATATGGCACCCTAAATCCGCCATTTTACTTTGTTTTTGATTTTAATGTAGCCAGTGACACTCGCGCTACCAAGACAAATCTAAAGACGTATAATTTATTCAAATCCGTTCATTCGTTTAGAAGTTACGAGGGAACAAAGAATCGGACATACATACATACATACAGGTCAAACACATAACCCTCCTTTTGGGCTTCGCCGCAGTCGGGTAAAAAATATACGTGACTAAAACACACTGAATGATTATTTCATCACTACGTAGCTTGTATAATATAAAACAAAGTCGCTTCCCGCTGTCTGCCCCTATGTATGCTTAGATCTTTAAAACTGCGCAACTGATTTTGATGCGGTTTTTTTAAAAGATAGATTGATTTAAGAGGAAGGTTTTTATGTATAATGCATGCATATTGTAGTAGAGAAAAGCCGAGTAATTCAAAGATTTGTAATGTGATGTCGTAACAAACATATTTTTGTGCGCTTACATTGCAAACGCTGGGTAAACCATACGAGATAGATGAAATTAATGTACTACAGAATTGTATATCTTAAAAATGTCGATATAAAAGTCCGCGATGGTATATGTATATCACCTAAAGATAACCCACAGTAACCATTTTTATCTTTTACATATTACTAAAAAAATATGGGTTATTTACCAAGCTATTCTAAACAATACAGTAGATATTATTCCTTATCCAATTAATTACATTAAATACGTTGTGCATTTCATGGAGATCAAAATTGCCGGGTCAGCTAGTTATATATAAATTATATAAGTAGATAGTATTATAATATGTTAATACTTGATATTTATATAATTACCATACCATACCATAATCAGCCTATAATGTTCCCACTGCTGGGACACTGGCCTCCTCTCAGTGAGAGGGAGTGGGCCGTAATCCACCACGCGGGCCCAGTGCGGGATGGCGGATGTCACATGTCTTCGAATTTTTGGTTCTAGGACATGCCGGTTTCCTCACGATGTTTTCCTTCACCGTTTTGAGAGCAGTGGTGTTGAAATAATTTACACAAAGCAAAGCGCCTGTCTGGGTTCGAACCTACGACCTGCAACTCGTAAGTCGCGGCCGTTACCACTTGGCCACCACTGTTCCGTTGAAATGACACAAATGTGGACGCAGCTAAGGATGAATTTTACCAATAACACTGAACGTGATCAGCGGTGCTATTCTGAAAAAATCTCACCGTGAAAACTTAGGTGAAGTGAGCTGTCAATAATGTCAATTCCTAGCAAAAACAAACTCACTTCACCTAAGTTTTCACGGTGAGATTTTTACAGAATCGACCGGCAGCACATCTAAACCGCGTTCAAGAGCTGAATATTGACACTGACAGCTCAGCAGATGTGCATATCGCGTTCAGACGTAAAGATAATAAACATTTATTTCAGAATGACTTCCATATTTGTTAGTAACAAAGTAAACTTATAAACTAATGTTAGTAACATTTATCCTGTGTTTGTGAGGCACGTCAATTCTGGGGAATGTCTACTTGACTGCGACTTATTACATGCAGTGTGTGATATTCCACCAAAGGTCGGTAGCCTGTTGCTTACGATCATGTCTCTCAATCGCTTTTTACGACTGGAGTAGATAAAAACTTTATATACTGACCTTTCTTTTATGGTCTCGTCACGTTGGATATTAAGGGCCTAAGGAGGGCATCAGTTATGAATGAACGTACGGGAAATGGATTAGATGTAAGAGTGTCTATATACTAAAAATACTATATATTCTGAGCCGGTTGAAAAAGGAGTGAAGCAAAATCCTTTGGATTTTATTATTTTAGCATTAATATTCGGGACGAGAGCTTCAGAAAACCCGTCACAATTTGCGAAAAGCCAAATCGATATTGTCTCCCTTAATTTAATTTATTTAAATATTTACATCGTTGTTCACACGGAATTAAGAAATTCATGATTATCTCAACACTCCTACCATTCTTGAGGAAGTTGGTAAACATAAAAGGCGTTATGCTGATCGTCTAGTCACCCACCCAAATCTCCTGGCTGTAAAATTGCTGGACAGCAATTAATCTGTCAATCGACGTAAGAGAAGTCAAGTAATATGAAGAGGTAGCAGTGGGCAATGGCCCTGAAACGCCACTTTATTCACGCAACGAAACTGATAATGGTCCAGAAAGGACTGATGACAGTTATAGAAAGAAAAAAAAAAAATGAAAGAAAAATATTTGGTATGTTGCATGTAACTAAAAGTGTGATGCATATAAAAGTTGATGGATGAAGAGGGAGAGGAAGGCCACACAAAAGACGGATAGATTATTATGAAAGAGAAGGGAGTGAATGATTGACAGGGGAGAATGGAAGAAGAAAACGTGTTCCACCGACCCCAAGTAACATGGGACAAAGAGGAGGATAATGATGATGATTTGCATTTTAATTGGATACAAATACTTTTCATTACGTATGAAACATACCTTTCAATTGCATCGTCTTATTGGTTTATTGTATTCCTATATCTCACTAAAGGTGAATTTCACCAAACTTTTATACCTAGAATAAGTCATATCCTGAAAATAAATTTTGAATGTTTTCAATACTAGAATCAGACATCAATTTTATTCCACGGATTTATTATACATAGTGAATTTGGTAAAAACAGCCTTTATTTTTGCTGATGGGACATCATCAAATGACCTCTCCCGCTCTGGGTGGAGCGGAAGGGAGTGTCAGACTCTTACTGACTAAAACCTACCCGTGTTCCTTCCTTAGCCCTTTAAGTTCCGGGCCAGCGGTAACCCTTTCGGACAATCCCGCTGACCCGGACAATCATCATCATCTTCCTGCCCATAGCCCATGTTACTTGGGGTCGGCGCAACACGTTTAAATTCAAATTCAAATGTTTATTGCTCAACACAGTACATAATAAATACATTTCTAGATGTCAAGTGAATGCGCAGTCCACTGTGTTGTTTTCTTCTTCCATTCTCCCCTGTCAACCGTCACGCTATCATTCACTCCCTTCTCTTTCATATCATTCCTCACACAATCCATCCATCTTTTCTTCGGCCTTCCTCTTCCGCTGATCCGGACCATCCAAACAACAAAAACAGCCTTAGGTAATATTATTCAGAATTTCTTATTTCTATCTTCAACTAGTTTGAGCATTTCCATTTTAAGTCCGATAGAGAACTGCTTTTGGTACTAATACGTTATTCAAGATTACTCCATTATCTAATTAAAACCGCTGATCGCTCTCACTGCGCCCGAACATTTAAAGACGAACAAAAAGCGCGAACAAAGTCCTCTCAGTACACTCACGGGTGGCATTTAAACTGGGATGCTTAAACTTTTTCGCGTTCATTAAATCATTGTTATCTTGCATCTCTTTTTTTCGCTCCTCCGCTGGGTGCAGATGTATTCTGCAACTATTTATTCATTTAAATCTTTTTTTAAAGTCTTGGTTTTCTGAAGCTGTGTTCGGATTCGGATTATGTCTTTATTCTGTTAAAAGGAATCTAAAAATCTGATAGTTTTATGAATTGTGACGGGATATAAAATAATATGTAATAATACCTACTACGTTGAATCAGCCGTTTTTTTCCGTAGGTTTTAAAGGAGTTGTATCCCACATATTGCTGGCTGGATAGCCAAAAACCCGTCTTCTGCTGTAATTTTTTTACAGAAAACCTCAGAGCGTTTACGCCGTACGGCATTTCATACAAACTTTCAAGCCCATGTTTTTCGAAATTAATGAACCGATTTTAATGAAACTTCATAAGCATAAGCAGGATACAAAGGTCTAAAAATTGACTTAAGAACATTTTCGAAAAATAGCATTACAGCCAAATTAGACCGATTTTAAATTTTCCATAGAAACAGAGATTACGAAAATGTTCTTAAGTAACTTTTTAGGCGTTTGTATCCTGCTTATGCGTATGAAGTTTCATTAAAATCGGTTCATTCATTTTGAAAAACAAGGGCTTGAAAGTTTGTATGAAATGCCGTACGTCGTAAACGCTCTTAACTCAACTTGGGAATCAAATTCCCATGATTACTGACCAACAAGTCGGCCCCGCTAATTGCTTATTCAAATGGCTATACTTGCATCACGAAATATTGTGTTAATTATGTATTTTATTTAATGTTTTTACCAAGGATAGTAAAAAGCATTTTCAATGTAAAATAAATGCCATCAAGACAGTTTTTTAAGAATCAACCACTTTATTCCCTAGGGCATTCTGTTGATAAGTAAATATCCACCTTAATATGACAAATCGAGGAAAACGCACTGCAATACAGAAAAGGCAGCCATCCATCACTGTCACGCGACGTCTTCTAAAAATGACACGTTATTGTTGGAGGTGCCTTGAGGCGAAACCAACGTCACAGTGACTAGAAAAGACATGAAGATTTATAAATGTCACAGGTTGCGAATAAAGACAGCAATGTACAGAATATATTTTATAAAGATTAAAAATTAGATTTTTGTGCACCATCTATTTCAGTTTTCTTTAAATTATTTTACAAATTACTGTTACTTGTATTTACTCTAAGCCTTGAAACCTCGCCCCTATCATACAGGATGTCCTAGTACAGGGGTCGAGACCTCATTTATGTAATGTCTACCGAAGTTTTGGAAATAAATTTCTAATTAACATTGTCTATAAATCTTGGTTTTTGAAAATCAACAGAGAACGATCGATTTACAAGTTTTAAGGCTACCATAACTAGCTAGGCTAGGTTTTGCTTAGGCATCTTCAATAATTCTACCATCAGATACCTACCTCTCAAATTAACTCAGCCATCGCAGTCCACTGATGGACATAGGCCTCTACCAGGCTGCGCCACCACACCTTGTTCTCCACCTTCCGCATCCAGTCTGTCTCAGCCAGCTTCTTTACGTCGTCGGTCCATTTAGCTGAGGGGCGACCCACACTACGCTTGCCGATACGCGGTCTTCACTCCAGGACTCGTCTGCTAAACCTACCTCTGATCTGGCCAAATAGATCAAACGAAATCGAAGACACAGAATGGATTAAGATTAACTGTATACGGTAAGTAAATCTTCCCTCCGCACAGCGATTGATATCCTGCCTACCATGCACATTGACATTGCATTGCATTCGTAATGACACACGTTAGACAAACAAGAGCATTCATGATCTGAACGAGGCAACCGACAGAGCTGTTTATGTAGTTAGCTATGTACTGCACTCCACACTATCAACAACAATCTGAATCATTTTAAAGGATGTTGCTTCATATGTTCGAAAAATTTGTCATATGTTCGAAAAATTTGTCATATGTTCGAAAAATTTGTCTGCTCAACAACGTAAATAACGCAATGAATGTTGTTTAACTGTCAAAATGAAAGCCATTGCTACGTTACGCAATTAACCCGCTGGTCGGACATTTAAGTAGCAAGAAAAGGACCGTCACTTAGCCGCATTTAAACGCCTGTGGCATACAAAAAAATTGAAGCCACAAATGACCTGCATTATCATCATCAACCTACAGCAGTCTACTGCTGGAGAGGGGCTTCTCCTATTGCACGCCGTTCAATTTGATTTTCGGCAACTCTCATCCAGCTGCTACCTGATATCCTGCGAAGATCGGCGTGACTTTCATCGCCTAAACACAGTTTATACGGTGCATTTTTTATTGTTGCTGCAACTTATGGTATGGTATAATCAGCCATTAACGTGTCCACTGCTGAAACACAGACCTCCTCTCTGTGAGAGGGAGTGGGTGATGATCCACCACGCGGGCCCAGTGCGGGTTGGTGGATGTCATACATGTCTCCGAAATTTTGGTTCTAGAACATGCCAGTTTCCTCACGACGTTTTTCTTTACCATAACTTATGTTATATGACAGGCAATTAAATCGCACCGTGTAACATCATCATTATATTTTCCTGTTTCATGATTGTATATATTTATTGTATTATGTAATTAGATCAAACTACAGACTAACTTGTCTCTCCTTCCCCTTTTTGATCCATCCAAAAGTTGTCTGATCGCTCTTAGTGATAAAACCGCCCTTTGTAAAATTTCTACATTTACTAAATCTAAGATCTAAATTTATATTATACATTTAAAATAATCTAAATTTATCAAATCAATCAACACAGCCTATTGCAGTCCACTGCTGGACATAGGCCTCTCCCAGGCTGCGCCACAACACCCTGTCCTCCGCTGTCCGCATCCAGTCCGTCCGAGCCACCTTCTTTAGGTCGTCCGTCTTTCTAGCTGGGGGGTGTCCCACACTACACTAGCTGATACGCTGTAATTTATATGAATTCTATCTTTTAGCTAGAAAAGAAAATGTAAAATAACTGGCCAAGTGCGAGTCGGACTCGCACACGAAGGGTTCCGTACCACAAGGCAAAAATGCCGATAAAACCACGTTTGTTGTATGGGAGCCCCCTTAAATATTTAAGTTATTTTAATTGTATTATTTATTATTAAAGTAAAAATACAACTGAGTATTTTGTGAATATTTCAAGTGCCTACCAGTTGCCGTTATTGATATCGAGCAAAAAAGGGCAACAAAATCGCGTTTGTTGTATGGGAGCGCCTCCCTTAAATATTTATTTTATTTTGTTTTTAGTATTTGTTGTTATAGCAGCAACAGAAATACCTACATAATTTGTGAAAATTGCAACTATCTAGCTATCGCGGTTCTTGAGACAGACAGACGGACAGACAGCGAAGTCTTAGTATTAGGGTCCCGTTTTTTCCTTTGGATACGGAACCCTAAAAATGCCAGCGCAAAGATTGGCAGTAAGAGCACGCATTAAAACGAATAGCATAATTTGGGTAAAAAGGAAGAAGAGGCCACTGTGGGCTTCGCAATATTCATAAAATACCGTCTGGTAGTTAGCGAGTTTATTGAACGTTACCAGAAGGAAAGAAACGTTAGGAGAATCCTTTTATTGTTTCCTTTACGGTGTATGGTAACGAGATGACTGCCCCGATGAAAGCGACTGGTCGCAAACATACTTTCGCATTTACAATATTAGTATGGATTTACCATCCATACTAATATTATAAATGCGAGGTAGGTACACAATGAGAGATTTTTTTTTCGATTTAGTCAGTTCACAGTTACACAATTATATTTTATTTTGGTAGGTACTAGATGGATGAAGGACGTTCAGGGAATTATACTTCGATACCTATTTCTGTTGCCAGGCAGTGTTGCTGTGATTCGGATTGAAGGTAATGGGTTCCGCAGCAGGTGTAATTACAGGCACAATTGATATTTCAGTTAGGGGTTGTCTCTGTGATAGCAACGCATCTGCGATGCCTCTGCTATTGCAGATGATGGGGTCCTGTTGGCACCCATTGGTTAACCTTTTGAACGCCAGAGCATAAAAGCACGCGCGTGCCCTCCACGCCAAGCCACAATTTTTTAATATTTAAGGTATACAAATAAAAACACACAAAAGTGTTTATTTCGTGATAAAATGCACCGCATTTTTTGTCACATATTTGTGTCGCTCGTAATAGGATAGCCGACACACGACTGGCGTACAGGGCACGCGCTTGCTTGTCACGTATATATGACAATGGCGTTCAAAAGGTTTAATAAAGAACCTTAACAGTCGCTACTCTAATTTTACGTTATATTGGTTTGGTCCACGCCTACGGTTACAGTAGGTACCGATGGATGCTGCTGCTAATTAACAAAACGACTTATGTATCAAAATCTCACCTTCAGGCTCCATTTTTTTACACAAATTCAGAAAGCAATGTTACAGTGTTTCATAACTCATCTGGAAGCCAAACTTAGTTCTAATCAAAAGAGAATTTGCTGCTTTCTTTGAAACTTTACCAAATGAGTATTGTAGCGACATCTGCACCAGTCACTGCAAACTATCAAGTTTACGCATAAATAACATAGATGGCGCTAAGACACAAAACCAACGAACTAATAAAAACATAGTGGTATGCAATAAATTGAAAAGATTAGAAGTCATCCATAATAAATTAAAATGCTTATCGAATTAATGTAGTACTAAGAAATAAAAGACATAACAAGTAAGTATATACCTACGTAGAATATCAACACAGACAGGAAATCTGTGTGCATATTACATAACAATGCCAATAAAAAAAATAAATGACTGCGTGACACGAGGCTAGGTTTTTAAACTAATACGCATTTCGCAGTGACCACAGAACTGTACCACTGTTAGTCTAATAAGAAAGCTATCAAGGTAATTTTTAATGATCCATACTCCATACTTAAATAATCCATATTATTAATGCACAGTTTTACTCTATAGGTAACAACATAACCAAACTGCAATAACATGATAACATGACAAACATAATATGATAACATGTGATAACATGTGCCAAACTGCAATATGTCGGCAGTAGGTTCTCGTGGATTTTGCACGAGTCTTTGCTTTAAGTACAATTAAATTAATTTAAGATTGGCATTGTAGGCAGTGACTCCGCATGTGGATACAGAGTAGTTACCCACACAAGCATAGATTCTACAACTACAGCTGCTATGGTGGCATCAGCCAACGAATAGGTACCATGACATCATCCCATAGTACCTTCTCTGTTATGAGCGTTTACGACGGCATTTCATACAAACATTCAAGTCCTTGTTTTTCGAAACGAATGAACCGATTTTAATGACACTTCATACGCTTCAGCACGATCCAAAGGTCTAAAAACTTAACTTTTTAGACCTTTGTGGTCTAAAAAGTTAGGTACTTAAGAACATTTTCTAAAAATAGTGTTACAGTCAAAGTAGACCGATTTTAAATTTTCCATAGAAACAGAGATGTCCAGTAATTTTTTTTTTTATTTTTAAATAAGATATTTCGAAAATATTCTTAAGTTGCTTTTTAGACCTTTTTATCCTGCGTATAAAGTTTAATTAAAATCGGTTCATTCATTTCGAAACAAGGGATTTGTAGCTGCATTCATCATAATAGTAGGGCGGTAGTAGGGGGGGTAGGGCGTAGTGGGGCTCTGCGGTCGGTTTGTATGAAATGCCTCCGTCCTAAACGCTCTTTAGCTAGGATAGGTTCTATTTTTTGAGCTACTTGGTCACGAATCTCTGCAGTTCTGCACTACGCTTCTGGTTATTAATGATGAGGAAATCCAACACCCCAATGAAATGGGATAAGGCTGGGCACACAGGTAGGTAGTTTCGCTACAATAATGTTCGAGTTGGTAAAATAAAATGCACTTAAAAATAGTAGTACTTATAATTTAACCGCAACGAGATGGCCTTCTTTAATTTCATCTAACAAGTGAGTTATGGTTGATTTCATTACACGTTCCGTTGTCACAGCAGTCTGGGTAGGGAAGGAATTTGTCACCAGGAACTATGGCACAGCCTTTACCAGCGGAAACGACGCCGCAACTGAAAACAAGTAAATAAGTGTTAGTAAAAATACTGTTACACCAGCTCCATCTTCATACGAAGAATTTGAGAAAAAAAATGGATTATAATAATATGAAAAGTATCTAATGTGCTCGGGGGGTATAGCTGTCTGAGCTTTAGATTCAGTTGAGTGTAAAATGTCTAAAGATTACTGTTTAAATTAAAAATATACCACCTTAACTTCTTTAAGAAAATAAAAACGTGCAGAATAAATCTATCTATATAATATAAAATTCAAAGTCCCGACTGACTGTTAGATCAACGCACAGCCTAAACCCCCTAGAGACATGAAATTTGGAGGGTTGTGTTCTTTGTGAAGAGTAGGTATCCAATAAGAAAGGGTTTTTCGAAATTCCACCCTGAAAAAATTTCACGTGGACGAAGTCGCGGGCAGAAGCTAGTGTTGTGTGTTGTTTGTTTGCTAGTCCTTGTTTTTCGAAACGAATGAACCGATTTTAATGACACTTCATACGCTTCAGCACGATCCAAAGGTCTAAAAACTTAACTTTTTAGACCTTTGTGGTCTAAAAAGTTAGGTACTTAAGAACATTTTCTAAAAATAGTGTTACAGTCAAAGTAGACCGATTTTAAATTTTCCATAGAAACAGAGATGTCCAGTAATTTTTTTTTTTATTTTTAAATAAGATATTTCGAAAATATTCTTAAGTTGCTTTTTAGACCTTTTTATCCTGCGTATAAAGTTTAATTAAAATCGGTTCATTCATTTCGAAACAAGGGATTTGTAGCTGCATTCATCATAATAGTAGGGCGGTAGTAGGGGGGGTAGGGCGTAGTGGGGCTCTGCGGTCGGTTTGTATGAAATGCCTCCGTCCTAAACGCTCTTTAGCTAGGATAGGTTCTATTTTTTGAGCTACTTGGTCACGAATCTCTGCAGTTCTGCACTACGCTTCTGGTTATTAATGATGAGGAAATCCAACACCCCAATGAAATGGGATAAGGCTGGGCACACAGGTAGGTAGTTTCGCTACAATAATGTTCGAGTTGGTAAAATAAAATGCACTTAAAAATAGTAGTACTTATAATTTAACCGCAACGAGATGGCCTTCTTTAATTTCATCTAACAAGTGAGTTATGGTTGATTTCATTACACGTTCCGTTGTCACAGCAGTCTGGGTAGGGAAGGAATTTGTCACCAGGAACTATGGCACAGCCTTTACCAGCGGAAACGACGCCGCAACTGAAAACAAGTAAATAAGTGTTAGTAAAAATACTGTTACACCAGCTCCATCTTCATACGAAGAATTTGAGAAAAAAATGGATTATATGAAAAGTATCTAATGTGCTCGGGGGGTATAGCTGTCTGAGCTTTAGATTCAGTTGAGTGTAAAATGTCTAAAGATTACTGTTTAAATTAAAAATATACCACCTTAACTTCTTTAAGAAAATAAAAACGTGCAGAATAAATCTATCTATATAATATAAAATTCAAAGTCCCGACTGACTGTTGTTAGATCAACGCACAGCCTAAACCCCCTAGAGACATGAAATTTGGAGGGTTGTGTTCTTTGTGAAGAGTAGGTCTAGGTATCCAATAAGAAAGGGTTTTTCGAAATTCCACCCTGAAAAAATTTCACGTGGACGAAGTCGCGGGCAGAAGCTAGTGTTTGTATACAATGCTATCGCGTGGGTAGAACCTGTATAAGGCTGGTACAGTAGCGTGGAGATAGGCACAAGAACCTTTGCCCAGCAGGGGGTAAAGCCGGATTGTGGATGGTGATGATGATGATACAATGGTCTGAAGCAGAACCAGAGAAAGTATGGATCAGAATAAGCTGTCTTAGTGCTTGACCAGACTGCAAACGCGGCGTACTCAAACATAAGAACTTCATTTGAGCGTCCATAGTGTGCACACGGCGGCGGGCGCGGTGTGCGGCGCGGGCTGCTCGACGCGGGGAGCGCGCGGGCAACTCACACCATAGCTCGTTCATACAAGTGAGTGGCCACAGTGAGTGCACGGGGACCGGGGTTCTCAAACTAGTTCGACCTTTTTTCTAGTAAAAATAACTCTTCTTCATCCATATTATATTTTGACAAACACTGGACACGACAACACTCAGAACGAAGCCGCGCTTGACTGCAGACAGGATGATCGCGCGCGTTCCCGCACCCGCGCCTCTCCTCGCCCCGCGTTGCCAGTCTGGCCAAGCATTAATTCTTTTGCTTCTTTATAGAAGTATGTGATCATGACCATCAACCAGTTTGCTACTGTATGCTGATTTATGGTAATATCTAACTCATTATATTGACATCATGAGATCCATTTACATTCGTTCATAAATATTAATTATTTTACTAAGGCAATATATTATTATTTTTATGATAAACACTCAATAAACTAATAAATTGTGCAAATCGGTACCACATAATTAATAATATATATATATATTAAAAGAAATAATATATATTATTAATTATTATACGGTGAAAGAAAACATCGTGAGAAAACCGGCATGTCCTAGAACCAAAAATTCAAAGACATATGACATCTACCAACCCGCACTGGGCCCGCGTGGTGATTTACGGCCCACTGCCTCTCCACAGAGAGGAGGCCCGTGGCCCAGAAGTGGGAACATTATAGGCTGATTATGTTATGTTATGTTATTAATTATTAACATTTTCCTGCTGGCCAAAAAATAACATTTCATAAATTATTTAAATGTAGGAGAAGTATACTTCAATCAAATCTATATATGGAAATCATCATCTACCTAGCCTTTGACAACTATGTTGGGGTCGGCTTCCAGTCTAACCGAATGCAGCTGAATACCAGAATTTTGCATGGAGCGAGCCTATTTGACCTCCACAACCCAGTTATTGGGTAATATGTCTGACAACTAATCGTGCCAAGGGGCGGAACCCCTTGGCACGATTAGTTGTCAGACATTTGGGCTTCTGATGACCCGTAAACGTAGCCGTTGGTCCCGGGTGTCATTCGTGGACAGTAGCCACGAATGACAGTTGGAACCAAGAGGCACGGAGGAGTCTTGGTATGTAAAGATGGTCCACTGACCAACCGTAGGAAGCGTAGCTGAACCTGATCGATCGATTGTTATTACTTAGTCACCTCGTCCTCGCTTGCTCCTTATCTTAATTAATAAGTACTTACGTAAATAAAGTAGTTATATTATTCTCCTGACAAGTGTATTGGAGACAACTTTTCCCGTCTTGAGGTGAAAATGGCTTGTTATATGGCAAAACCCTGTTCAGGTCTGGTATATAACAACCTTCAAGATGCACTGAAAAATGAAATAAGTAAATATTTAATCTGCATCCGCGATTTATTTTCCGAAAATGTAAACAAATATTAGTTTATGGAAAAATAACTTTAAATCCTACACAATAAAATGCGCAGTTCGCATGTGGTGTTATAGATGCCGCCACTATAAACAATGAACATCTTCCCTAAAAACATAAAAAAGTAATTTAAAAAAAATTAAACCGACTTTAACTCAAAATTATGAAATAACTTTAATTTAGGAAGTCGGTGTCTTTGGGATCAGTATTGTATAGTTTTCGTTTTTTGCCCCCGACTTCCGAAATTAAAGTTATTTCATAATTTTGAGTTAATTTCTTTTTTAAGTCGGTTTTTTTTTTTCTTTTTTATTCCGTAATTTTTAGTTTTTGCACTAGAATTTGACCAAGGTTTTGAGATGTTTCCCCTTTGACACTATACCCGTAGCTCGTATCAATAAGCCCGGCCGTCACACTTACACGTGTTAGTCCATATCTTGAAAATTACTGAATCGATTTTGATGAAACTTGCACTGTTCCCCAAGTTGAAGTAAATGTAAGCCAATAAAAAAAAATTGTTGTGGAGAAATGCGTGGACAAACATACATACATACGTCTATAAAATTTGTATATTTTTTGGAAGCCCTAATAGGTAATAGGTAATACGGGCTGGTTTCCGCAACTCCACGACAATGCGCGTATTTTGCGTTATAGATTGCTACGAGTATATGTGAATATAATGCAATTCCAATAATATAACATACTTAAGTGTCGAATTGATAACCTCCTTTTTTTTGAAGTCGGTAAAAAATCACCTTTCGAAAGGCAACCAGAAGGTGGGAGAAGATTATAATATAAGGGAGTGAATGAAAACGTGACATTTTAGCGCCGACTAGGGTCGGTGCTAAAATGTTTAAAACCAAAATAGGACAAGGACTGACAGAAGAAGATTGTTTATAAAGTTTGTGTCTACCACTATTGGAACACAAAATAGAAACATGTGTCTGAATAGCAATAATAAGTTCATATTACATATTATTATAAAAAATTATTATGTTGTGATATTAACTAACCTAGTTAAGTTAAATCACACCAACCAAATCAAAAAAAAAAAAAACTACTACTCGCTGCACCCTAACAGGGTCATGTATTCATAAATTAAAACCTAGTCATAGCCTGTACCCACTGACCTCTATCATACAAGACTTGTATAATACAGGTTACATACATGTTAAATAAATAAGTTAATACCATAATCAAAAAAACTCGCATGAACAAAAAAAAGTTTTTATTACAAAAAATAAAACTAATTTTTTGGACGAATCTCCTCATATATTTCTCGGGTACATATCCTTGAACCGTTCCTATATTTTAGTTCATCAATGAGTGTGATATCAGCCTCCAATTCGGCAGAACTCGGCAAACTCCGTGCCCACAAAAAATCCCTTTCCACAAATTTAGCACCAAGTTCATTTACCACGTATGAGAGCATATAGTTTTCGTTCACATTTTTAACAACAAATCGAATATGATATTCCTTTTCAGCACAATTGCAGGTAACGTTCGTGAGGGACAGCAGATCAATTTCATTGTCAACGACTCGCACGGGCTCTGCTAACGGGTGTGGATCACTTATCTGCCGGAAAGGGGCTATACGTTCTACGATTCTCATTATCATAAGACGTGTACTATTATTTCCATCAGAACAAGAACACTGAATGTTACGTCGATCTTCAGACAAGGCAATCCTTACGCATAGAGGTGCTGCTAAACTAATTGGATACACCATCACCGCTGTGTAATTTCCATTGATTTTGTTAATATTAGCTCCTTGTAGGACACTTAGTAACGCTGATAGGATTATTAATTTCCACATTTTGAACACTGAACAGTGATTTGATTACTTACTCGTTAGAAACGAGCGACGTAGCCTCGTGTCAAGTTTGCACTAAGAATTGGTTGTGAGCCAGATGTTGTGGTCATTGGATGATAACCTTTAAGTTGATAAAAATATAGCACGAGTAACAACAACAGTGAAGGGGCGAAAGCCGAAATTGAGCAAAAGCCTCAATTTTTTTTTCTGGGACACAACAGTCTTACAATAATAATTAAATAGTAGGTAGAAAAATTAATATTAAATTGAACATTTATTTATTTATAGTTAAAGGGAAAGCACCCATTACATTATTTATCGTAGAGACAATTATTTCGTTGACAATAATTCTGCCCCCGATAGTTAAAAAGACGTATCTAACAAAAAGTAAAAACGGAGAAATAAATGTTGTTGTGTTGTAATAAATGTTGTTTCTCCGTATTTACTTTTTGTTAGATACGTCTTTTTAACTATCGGGGGCAGAATTATGTTATACAGTGGCCTCCAAAATTTTGTTGACATTTTCCCGAGTAATTTATCAACTCGTCCTACATGCCTACGGTTCATTTAGGACGACTTGCAGAAAATAAAAATAAATAATTTTAGGTTCAATATTATTAAACCTACATGTACGAATGTTCATTATTACCTCTATGTCCCTAATATGGTATAATTGAATGAATTTATTTTAGATCTAAGTTCTTCCTCTCTTCTACATTTTTGTGTTTATTTTTCTTTTTTTTTTTTGCTGTGCCGGACAGGGTCCATAATGAACATAATTTCTTTCTTTTTTGGAACTTACCACCTAAGTACACATTGTGGAATGCAAATAAAGTATTGAGTATTGAGTACCTCTTGTGTTAATTGGTGTCAAATTTGTAATTTATTTTGATTTTCTGCAAGTAATACATAATGTGGCATACATTATGATTTAAATAAAAAAATAAATCCTAAGTCCTAAGGGACTAGGTATTTCATTATTTTTTATGATATAAGTCAATGGTAGTTAAATTTATCAATAAAAACGTTATAGCAGTTCATTTGGATCACAACAATTTTAAATTGAAATGTGAAATGAACTGATGACGACGACCAATGATGACCAATGATGTTTTGATACACCAGTATCAAAGCTGAACTAACATGGAGCAGTGGACTCCCTTGCATACTTTCTCTCACAGAACACCAGACATAATACGCATAATTTTACTCCATGCATCCGCAAACACGTCACATTCAGGGTTGGCAGTCAGAGGGCATCTAGCACCGGTCTTCTGGACGGTGGAAACGCAGGCTGCGTTTCCACCAGAGATGACCGAGGATGCGTAACGAGACACGTGTGTGAAACCAACCAATAACATCGCTTCATTTTTATAGCTTGAACTAAGTTAGCGTTGGTATTGGTTAGTTTTACACACATTCCTCGTTACGCATCCTCGCTCATCTCTGGTGGAAAACCAGCCTTAGAGTACGACAGACTGAGGACTGGGCTCTGGTTACTGTTTTAGATAGCAGTTGCGCAAACAGATTGTGCCAGCGACCTTGACGGTGACCAAATATACCATACTTATTGAGTATATTTATTTGTGCGCAGAAATAATGTAGTGCAGACAGACTCTTCCCGATTTTACAAACAAGCTTATACTTAAATAATAATTTAAAAAATAAAACATACTCATTTCCTGAGGTTTTTCAACTGGCAAAAATCTACCTACTGCACTGTGCACTGTGCCGATAGATACGGCGACACACAAAAAAACAAATGCGTAATACATTTTGTTACACACGAGTTGCATATCCGACTTCTCGAACGAGACTGAACAGTGAACTGTCAAGACTCAATATTAATACTCGTGCTAATTGTGCTATTAAAAAAAGTCCCCGTCACGAGAAGCTACACATTTTGTAAACACAATCAATTCAGGGGTTCGCAATCTTTGGATCAAATAAAAAAAACTGTTTTTTAATGATTTTTGTATCTAATTACTGACGTCAGGCGATTCCGAGTATTCTGTTTCAGAATAGTTACATGGATAACAAGACTGTCTACCGTGCTATCTATCCTTTCATCAATTTTGCCATAAAACGTATTTTCTTCCTTAATGACGTGCTCCACACAATGCTTCCACCTTTCAGCAGTTATCTGGTGCAGTCCTTGTTGGAGCAACGACTTCACCTCCTCAAATTTAAAATGTGTGTTGTTGCGAGCAACTAACACAACACAACAACACAACCAACAACATCAACAACAACATCGGCACAAACAAGCTCAACGGAGTTAATCTCGCAATGATAAAGCCTTATATTTTTTTGCGAGTTCATCCACTGCATAGCTTTTAAACTTATCTTTAACTAGCTTCTGCCCGCGACTTCGTCCGCGTGAAATTTCTTGTTCCCCCGACCCACCCCGTCGCATCTCATCGTCCGCCCGCGCTATTACTTCGTTTTTGCTCAGCCTTCTTTCTGACTTTTTTTCTTTTTACTCAGCTCCTAAGAGTTATAGCGTGATGTTAAATAGCCTTCCTCAAGAATTGGGTTATCAAATACAAAAAGCCGACTATTAGTTTGACAGTTTGTAAGTTTGTATGTAGGGGGTAATCTCTGGGATTACCCCCTACATACAAACTGTACCTCTTTATTATTAGTATAGATAAACAATAGTTAAATACACTTTTATGGATTTTATCGGTCTTGGCTGACTCACAGTTTTTAAATTGTACTTGTTTTAGTAGTACCTACCGAGTTTCGAATTAATCCTACAGCGGGTTACATATTTTTCTAACCTATCAACTTTGTCAGCTTCTAAATCCTCTGTGAGGGGTTTTCTTTAAACTAAAAATGACAATCAAGTTTCAAGTTTATTAACCAAATTAATAAGATTTTTTTATATAAACTGTATCCCTTCTTTTTATACTCATAGGGGTGGCATTTTGAAAAATCGTCTGGGATGTTTCTATAACTTGACTAACAGATTATTTATACCAATTTTACAGTTAATCAAGCCACTTATTAATATACTCCCCTGTGAAATTGACTACCACCCCTCTTCACCCCGTTAGGAGTAGATTTTCGAATAACCCTAGTACACTTCATTATTTATTTTGGTCTTACATACTGAGTTTCGAGTTAATTGGACCGCGCGTTAAAAAATTTCCTTTCAAAATTTTACACCCTTATTCTCCCTTTAGTTTCAAGTTCGTTAACCAAATTAATAAGATTTTTCGTATCTGTATCACCGCTTTTCACCCCCACAGGGGTGGAATTTCGAAAAATCGTTTGGGATGTGTTCAATACTTGACTTGAGATTTATTGATACCAAGTTTCGACTTAATTAAGCCACGCAGTAAAATCTTCCCCTTTAAATTAACTACCCCTTTTCACCCCATTAGGGGTAGATTTTCAAAAAACCCTGATATTCGTTATACATTATTTTTGGTCTTAATTATAAATACCGAGTTTCGAGTTAATCGAACCACC
This sequence comes from Oligia latruncula, assembly GCA_948474745.1. NCBI lineage: Eukaryota > Metazoa > Arthropoda > Insecta > Lepidoptera > Noctuidae > Oligia > Oligia latruncula. Next base: position 5,228,680 of record OX419696.1, read on the forward strand.
CGTTAAAATTCTTCCATACAAATTTTGACACCCCCCAATCCCCCTTTAGGGGGTAGTTTAGAAAAATAAAAAATGCCAAACATCATAATTTGCTTAGATAAGAATTCGTGCTAAATTTCAAAGTTATTAATTTAATGAATAAGATATTTCATACAAACGAATTCCCCCCGTTTCACCCCTTTAAGGGGTGAGTTTTAGAAAATCCTTCCTTAGCGCACGCTTACATCATAATAGCTAATTAATATGTGTGCCAAATTTCAGCGCAATCCATTCAGTGGTTTGAGCTGTGTGTTAATAGATCAGTCAGTCAGTAACGGTGGCCTTTTATATAGACTAGCAACGCCCCGCGCTTTCACCCGCATAAGTGTCGATCCCGTGGGAATATCGGGCTAGAAATCTTATGTGTAAATACTGATTATAAACTATTTGTGTGCCAAATTTCATCTAAATCTGTGCAGTAGTTTGTGCGTGAAAAAGTAACAAACATACAAAGACACTCACAAACGTTCGCCTTTACAATATTAGTGTGATGGTTTCAACATTTTGTAGCAATTCGGATTTAATTTCATTTTGATCAAAATATATATTCTTAGATAAAAGCCCTTTTTTCCAGTCGGTAGAAGGTATTAGAGGTCTTTTCAAGATGCCTTGAATGTTTTTTTTGCATTGTCTATTACCACCACCGCATTTTCTCTAAGTTTCGGTAGCACCATTTCAAACCTTTGTTTGAAATGTGTAGCGTCCATTGACTCATGTTAATATCCTGTCTTCTTAGATTCAAATATAGTTTCGCCTCCATCTATAAAACCATTTTCACTTCCTATGTGTGATGATTAATCGTCTATCCTTTGATGTTGGGTTGCGGGCACCAATACTAAGTTATTATATCATCTCTATCCATGCGCGCATTATTTCTCTGTCATTTTATATATTTAAAATGCTTCATTAGTCGCCTGAGAGCCGTTTCGCTAAAATTTGGTAATTCAAAATCATCATTGGCTGCCTAAAGAACTGTTGGTATTGTAAGCACTTCTTAAAAAGAAACTGTGATTTTTTTTCCTAATTGCACTTTTATCAAAGTTTCCTTACCTTTTCATGATACTTAGGTGAAACTTTTGTTTTATCTGGTAAGTTTATTACCTCATCTGATTTGTATTCTCTTAATATATTGTACGCAGAGGCTATACCAATTCCAAGAATATTTGCTGTCTTTTTAGTTACTTCTGTTTTGTATGGATATTTATCAGACACCCAAGTTTCTTTCACGTAACAACTAATACGTAATACGTTAACAACTAACAACCACGTTTTTGTCATTAATCGTAAAGCTCGTTACCTGTTAGCTGTTAAAACATATTATACAAATGTACAAATAACAAAATATATACACTCGAAAAACTATTAGGTAGGTACTCTCCTTTTGACGCAATCAGTCAAGTAAGTGCATACGTTTTGACGTTTTTTCGTGGCGAACTAATTTCCTTGGACGTACTGGGTCTTGGATCCATTATAAGTAGTAAAAAATACCATAAATACATTAACAAAAACAACAATTTTCAACTGATTAGAAATAACAAAATCAACAGTAACAACCAATTTAATATTATGTAACCTAATCCGCGAAAACAACACAAGAGATGCGTTCGAAGTTCGAATGACAGCATTGACAGCGTCAGCGTAAACTTACTTCAATATGGCCGCCCCACAATATTTACGTTCCATCAGTCAGACGCGTTCCAGTACCACAAAACATTAGACGACAACGCTTTAAATCGCTAAAATATAACCCGACCAAGTGCATTTGCTCGTTAGTTTCGTATTGCACGTGTGTTACGTTGAGTTGATTGAATTTGGGATTATTTGTTGTTGATTGAATTGTCGCTACGTATTGTAACTTAGTAGAAGTTTTTTATTTACAAAATTTATAGATTCTCGTGACTGAGACTAGATATTATTTATTAGCAAAACACAACATTGTACTTCAAATATCTACATAATATTAAGTATGTAAATTAAAACATCATTTTTAATTAACTTGTTAGACTATAATTTATTAATGCGCAATCATTAGGTATGTTACATAACACAACGTGAATTTAAAAAACAAGATTTTATAAATTGGAACATGGTAGGCAGTACTCGCTTTTTCAATTAAGAATGACGTATACAAATACATATTTTAAGGAAACAAAAAAAGTGACCACAAGTCAACAGTCAACACGTCGATTTACATACGTTTTTGCACATCTAAGTAAATAGGGTTCAACCCTATTCCACTTCCCCCTTTCGCCTTTCTTCAAAGGCAAAAATATTTTAACAATATGCAAGTCATCATTCTCCTGCCCTTATCCCAATCTATTTGGGGTCGGCGCAACATATCTTTTTCTTCCACACTTCTCTATTAGTCGTCATCTCGGCAGGCACCCTCTTTCTAACCATTATCATCATTCACACATTCCATCCATCGTTTCTTTGGTCTTCCCCTACTCTTATAGCCATCGACATCCATACTAAGTTTCTTAAATCCATACTTTCTTCTTTCTTCTTAAATCCATACTAAGTTTCTTAAATCCATACTTTAACAATAAGCAAGTATTTAATTTATTCATAAAACCCTCGACTCGACTGCCTCGTTGGTCTAGTGTTTGCAGGCGCTTCGTGGATCGTCAGGTCCTGGGTTCGATTCTCGGGTCGGGAACAGTGTTATTAGGTTTTGTCATCTGGAATTTCTTAGAAGCGGCCCGAAGTCTGGATTAGTGCCAGGTTGATGGCAATAGGCTCGCCCCCTATCACATGGGACTTAAACATATCTGCCGAAATGTGGGTGTACCTACTTTACACCGTTGCTTAACCCCTCGGAGAATACAGGGGCCCTAGTCTGCTATTTTTATAAAATCGTCATTCCAACACCATCCCATTGTCATTTTGCTAAAAGTTCGTAATCTGCTAAATTAATTTAGCGATACTCGTAACGAATTAAAAGCAATGACTGCACAATGACGTTCTGATGGTAGGTCGCTGATCAAAGGAACTGTCAAAATTGTAGCAGATTACCGCCTAAGTCAGTAATTCATTTGTCATTATGTACGAGATTACCATTCTATGTCATTTCTTGCAATGGAGTGTCAGTGGTTGACCATTGGAAAGTCATAATGACGCCATTATATTAGATTACCAAACTTGTCAAAATGAACAATTATGAAATCAATGATAGACCATTCTGACACTATTGTAATAGCAGACTTGAGGCCCAGGCTTGATGTTTTATGCGTTATATTTTTTGCGTTACTTATTCGTGATATTCCATGACGTGACGTGACGTGGTCATCGAGATTGAGACGATTACTGGTTTTGTGACGTAATAACAGTAAATGACATAAATCTGTACTGTCAAGAATTATAAATAACTCGTTTTATTTTTGTACGGATTACGTGATCGATTTTCCACTAATTTTTAAAGCGATTTCATCTAATTTTGGTTTTTAATTAAATAAACAACTATACTGGGTTGTGGAGGTCAGATAGGCAGTTGCTCCATGTAAAATACTAGTATTCAACTTTAACCGGTTAGACTGGAAGCCGACCCCAACAGAGCTGGGAAAAGCCTAGGCAGATGATGATGAATTAAATAAACAACTATCAAGCTTAAATAATAACAACTATGAGAAATAAGAGAAAGCTAGGAGCTACGATCATTTAAGAGAAAGATAATAAATCTAGGTAGGTAGGTACTTAAAAAATGAGGTATTTTCTGTTGGTGGCTTTTGTAAATCAAAATAATAAATTAATACACATTGCTTCAAAAAATATAAAACTAAATCCCGTAAAATGTTATAAAGCCAATTGAAAGAAGCCAGGAAAGTGGTGGCCCAGTTGTGACGGCCGCAACTTACGGTCGTAGGTTCGAACCCAGACAGGCGCTTTAGTTTGTGTAAATTATTTCATCACCACTTCTCTAAAACGGTGAAGGAAAACATCGTGAGGAAACCGCATGTCCTAGAAACAAAAATTCGAAAACATGTGACATTCATCAACCCGCACTGGGCCCGCGTGGCAGATTACGGCCCACTCCCTCTCACCGCGAGAAGGCCTGTGTCCCAGCAGTGGGGACATTATAGGCTGATGAAGCAGTATTATTATATATTGCAGGATGCCTTCAGCTAACAAAGCTTCCCCAACATCCCAGTAGGTATAGTCGCCGTCGTAATTTCTTTACCACTTTTAGCAACAATTCCCTGAAAATTTAAACTTCACTACAGTCCTTTCACAGTACAACAGCAACCCAACAACACAGATTAGATTTTACTACAATACAGATCACTGTGGTTTTATCAGACTTTTCAAATGGCAGCAATCCAATAGTAACCTTATTGTGACGGAAATAAAGATCACTGTGATTTTGACAGTGATACTAATAATAAGTTCTTTATTTTTCCTCACAATGACAAGCTTATTCTAGGTTTCACATATTATTTGGTTTTTTTTTTAGCAATGTGAGGAGCTGGTGTAAATTGCCTGTATTAGATAAAATACGTGTATTACAATGATGCAAAGTCACAGGTAAAATAAACTAAAAGACTGTAAGGTTGTAACTATCTAACTGTCACATAGACAAATAGACCTTGTCGTTTTATGATGTGCAAGTATTTGCTTTTCCATTTCACATTTGACATTGGCAGAAATGTCGACATCGGCACCAATTACAATAGAGAAAAAATAGAATAGACGAAATAGAAAAATCGAATGTCACTTGTATGACATTCGAACATCCGAGCCGCTTAGGTGAAGTGAGTTGTCAATAGTGTCAATCCCGAGCATCAGGTGGAACCGTGGAATGGCAACTCACTTCAAGCTCACTTCACTTAAGTTTTCACGGCGAAATTTTTACAAAATAGACCGGCTGACGGTGATAAAACAGTTACGAGGTCGACTATACAATGAATTTATTCAACTAACGCTTACACTACCCACAAACAAAACCATATAGCTATGACTTCCGCAATCTAATCCCAATTCATAGAGATCATTGGAGCGCACAAAAAAACTGGATAACTGCACTAAATTAATAACGTTCACACACGAATTTTTAGTTTCTGAAATTCCTCGAAATTGAAACCAGAGCTGTGTATGGGGGCGAAAAAATAAAAAAATGTCCTATCAATAGCCGAAACGTTCGCCTTTTTGGCCGCAACGCCGCGTTTTGCAACAGAGGGGGATCGATTGAAAAATAAATTGCCGAGTTGTTTGAAATTCGGCGTTCGTCCGACGAAGCCCGTTTCAATTTGCGCCATATTATTTTTGCATGTGGGTTTTTACTTGAGAAAGTATAGAGGGTGTTTTCCTTGCGTAATAAAAGTAGGCTGCTTTACCTCTCAAAACTTTTGAATGAAGTAAAAATATCGCCACAACACTTACATCTGCGATTATTAAGGGGCTTACAGGACCTTAACACAAAAAACGCAAGTTTTAGAAACAATAAAAGTTTATGATCGACTACAGTAAACAAAATCATAAAAATATATGATATTCTTCATGATATATATGCTAGGTAGATAGTGTATTGAAAACATAATACAAATAATTCGATACAATAAAAAAAATCATGGAAATACCTCTAAAAACTTTCTTTTTACAATAAAAACCATACTAAATAAAATTAATCTGATTTTTTGTCAGATTAATTGTAAACAACATAGGTACTAAAATATTAGTGTTTTAATTTTTTAGTCCAAACAATAGATTTTTTGTAATTAAATAATTGCTTCATATTTTGCAATAAATTAGCAGCGTTGGGTCATCGCGCTTCTCTTTCTTTTCTATGCAGTCCGACAGTGACCATGCCTTAGGTCATCTAAGCGCCAAATAACCAGTGAAAAAGATTGTGAAATATTTTTCACAATCTTTTTTATTTCCACATCATTATAAAACTGTATTCCTTGTCAAATATCGTTATTTCTTACTAGCAGCGCCTTGCGGTTTTACGTATAAGTCTCGATCCCGTGGGAATATCGGGATAAAAACTATCCTAAGTATGTCCTTCCCTGGGATGCAGTCTATCTCTCTGCCAAATTTTATAGAAATCCGTTCAGTGGTTTAGGCGTGAAAAGGTAACATACAGACAGACAGACAGAGTTACATTTGAATTTATAATATTAGTATGCATTGTTCCATTTCCTTTTCTTCTTATAATAACCAGTCTATTTTTAAACAGCCCATACCGAAAGAGTCGCATATAGCAATGGCAAAGGTTAAGTGGTCACTCAGTTGTCACACACGTCTTGATGTACTACATCCTTATCATCCTTAGTGTAAAGTTAACAAGGAGATACATCGCTCGTTTCTAACAAGAATACAGTGCTCAAAATGTGGAAAGCAATCATTCTATCAGCGTTACTCAGTATCGTGCAAGGAGCATATCTAAACGACATATATGGAAACTATACCTTTGTGTTGGTGTACCCAAATAATGTTATAACTGAACCTGCGTGCGGAGCTATTGCCTTTTCGGAAGACTCACGAAACATTGAGTGCTCCTGTTCAGATGGATCAAATTGCACACTAATGAAAATTAGGTTGCTAGAACGTGAACGGGGGGTCCAGCCTAGCAATGTGAATATTAAGCCAGTAGTGCTATCAGTACCTGTGTTGGTCGTTGACAATGTGGGTGATCTGCCTCTCGTAAACGTATCTTGCAGTTATGCAAATTATACATCTAGTGACCGAAGTGTTATTGAAATTGTGAACAAGAACTATATATTAGGTTATGTGACAATGAATACAAACGACACCCTAGTTTTCTTGATGGCTCGCGAATTGCCAAGTGCTTCAGAATTAGAGCAAGAAATTACACAGATCGATAAACTGAAAGACAGGGACTGGTCACGGTTGTGTACCCGAGAAATATATGATCAACTTCATCACAAAAAATAATTGTTTATAATTTTTTTAATAGTAATTTCAAAACGTAACAAAAGTGCTAGTTGGAAAAATAACTGTTACTGATGATAACATTGAATCTCTTTGTGTTTACGACATGAACAAGAAGACAGAAAAATATGTTTCGCTAAAGGGAAGGTTGTAAACGAAAGTATCCGAACTTTGATTAAGCTATACATGCAATTATTTCATTTATAAAGACGCAAATATTATTGTTTAGACAAAGACAGCAAGATAAAATGCAATTAATAATTTTTGCTTCAATAGAAATTCTCGTAAGCAACAGACATACCGAATTTCTACGGATAATGGAAACCAGTACCTAGCTGATTATCTAGCTGTCACATTCGTCAGGATGTGTTATCGCTTCTTGTTCGCAAAATCTCCGAAAGATGTGCTTTCTTAATGTGATGATGGAAGAAATAAGACTTTAGGTCAGTTGTGCCATATGTTAAGCTGCTCCGCGATATAGAAGGTATTGAAACGTTTGCGAGGAAGAAAAAGGGCTTTGTTATGCTGCAGTGAATCTTATGAACAATCCAAATTATACCCATAAGTTTTTAATAACTAACAATGTGAAAGGTATTCGTTATTAAAATGTTTATTCTATGAAGTGTTATTCTACATGTCTTAGTTACACCCATTATTTGCGTGAAGTTTCTTATAAACTTACCTGTACCTTATGAGTTATGGTGCGGAGACCTAGTGTGCCTCTCGTCTGTGGACGTTGTAGACTCTCTTTATCTTTCCGGGAACGAAAACAGTGCTTGAGACGCGTCCTTCTACGAGGGTAGAAGTAGGTGTCCCACGCGCTCTTGGTTTCGAACATTAACCCGCAAATCTAACGCCCCTCGTCGCGGTGCTTGGTGCTGTCTACTTTAGAGTTCTATGTGTTCTCGCCTTTAGCAAGAGGCACTGGCTGGAGATGTTATTCGATTCGTAGGTTTAAACGCATGTCAAGTAATTAAATATGTTATTTTGTTCTAGAAGGATTCATTCATATTTTTATCGCGAAGCTGTAACGTTTGACTTTCATAATATAATAATTTTTCCAAGTCTCAAAGCCGTATCATTTGTGTACCTCCCAGAGGGTACCTACTCTAGAGGATCCCTCCGAATCTCTACACTACCTAGTATTTCATAATTATAAGAATTAAAATATAGTGAATAAGTACCCATTTCTTTTCATTTTTTTCTTCTTTGGCAACAAACATACAGGCGGATCACCTAATGGTAAGTATTTATCGCCGTCCTTAGACTTCTGTATTCTACCGGGTGCGATGCCTTCCCAAAGCTGAAATGTCTCAAATGCCCCGTTACACCCGTTGTCATAGTCTGCAAACTGGAACACAGGAACGTCACTTGCGCTTGGGGGCTGAACGAGCGGAGCGAGCAAAGTGACACCACTCACACTTTCGACCTGCGGTAGGTACTAATACAAATATCCAACTCCCTTACTAGTAGCTGATAAGATCATATTCTCAAAACACGTATTCACTTGTATGAGACTGACAGGTGTCAATAACACATTCTCTCGTCGGCCGCACTGTACCTACTAACTGCGGAAAAAAGCGCAAACTTGCATTTCGTAACACTGTCATTGGTAATTATTAAGATTCAAATTCTGCTCATTACATGTGACAAATTGCCAGTAGATCAAGGATCAATAATAAAACGAACGTTTCTGTTAAATCAGTCATAATAATAATCATGTAGTTTTGCATAGTCAACGAAAATAAGTCACTCCGCACAAGTATTACTTACAGTCTGATCAGCACAATAAATGTTCATGGCAGCAAAGACACTGGCCTTACTACCAAATAATCCATCACAATAATATATATCAAAGTCAGCACAAGATTTTCATCACTTCGGCCCACCATAATTTTCTACCGCACACATTATAGCTCCTTCTCTTTCTCTCAGATCTTCGATGCTTGTCATAAAGTCAAATAATTTCGGTTCCGACACAATTATCTTCGCAAAAAGGTACGCAGCGTTCTGTTCATTGTTAGTACTAGTAGCTCCGGTAGATGGCGGGACATAGTGATACATAACGAAGTAGTTGTCGTCCACCAACCTTGCAACGGCATGATCATTGACTTCTTCTTTCCCGCATTTGCAGCCGATGTTCAACGCCGGCATCACTTCCGCAGGAGTATCAACTACCATCATCGGCATCGAATACCGTTCCAATAGTTCTCCAGTTTCTGTCATCATGGAAACTTGCACTGAATTTGCTTTTCTTCCATCGGCATACATACATTGCACACTTACAGGGCTTTGAGCGAACGAGAACCGTATGCAAACTGGTTGGTTTGCAGAAGGTGGATACAAAGCAACCATCATCCAGTCCCCGTAGACGTTTTGTATACCTTTTGCTTGAATGACGGTTAAGAGTGTAGATACAACTATTATTTGCCACATGGTTAAATGCTTAGAAGATCACTGATGTAAAGTAGCCCAAACACTGAGGCATGTGTCATGATTGTGTTTAATTTCGAATGTAATAAACTTTGACCTATAATGATAAACATAACATGTGATACTCTGCGCTCGCGACTCCGTTCGCGTGGGAGTAGGATAAAGATTAACGACACTGGCTCGCGAGTATAATGAAACGTTCCTATGTCAGAGACGTGTCATAGGAGTTGTAGGTCGACGATTTGAAATAAGAGGCATGAATAATGTTAATCATGCACTCTCTCGTAGCCCCTAGAAATTTTATTACACACATTTGAAATAGGTATACAGACAAACAAAAACAGTAGATTTACTTGATTTTTTATTGGTAAAAAATTGTACACGTTCTTATTGGATTGAATTTCTTAAAGTCAGTAATGCCGTTTAGTGACGAGTGATGGAACTCCCAACTAAAGCACACAGGAACCGGGCGTTTGGTGGTTGTCTAAGGGTTGTCTAGAAGAAATAACTTTTAGCGATTAGACAGCCGTGTAACGTGTATGTCCTGATTTATATCAGTGTATTGGAAATGTGTTTATTGAATGTTTCAATTACTGCTAGAATCCCATAACAGACAATTGTGTTCATGGTGTGCTGCCCCGTGTAATTTAAGATTAATAATTATACCTACTTATCAAGAAAAACTTTTGACTCAACCAAAATAAGTTAGTCAACCCCTATCAACGTTTATTTAAAAGCAATACAGGATTAAGGACAAATGTAAATGAGACATTCATTGGAGACATTATTCAGTCACATAGCAATGATTTTTATTTTTTACCGACTGAAAAAAACGGAGGAGGTTCTCAAGTCGACGCGTATATATTTTTTTTTTATAATCATTAATTACCAACTTCATTTTCAGTTCTCTTAAATCCATCATAATTTTTTGTCCCCTGATGTGGGGGACAGAAAGTTCCTTGTCTGTTCTTGAGATCTTCAATGCTCATCATATCATTATATAATTTCTCTGCAGACACGACCTTTTTTCCAAAAAGTGTTGCAAAATTCTGTTCTACCGCGCTGCGAGTATATTCCAAGGACGGCGGAATATTATTATACAAAATGAAGTAATCTTCGTTCACCAACCTTGCAACAGCACGTTTAGTATCGTTGTCACCACATTTGACGCTGATGTTCAACGCCGGCATCACTTCCTCAGGCGTATCTACCACCCTCATCACGATCTTCTGACTGTGCATTATATCTCCATTTACTGCCATTACAGAGACTTGAAGTAAAGTTTCGTTTCTTCCATCATCATAAGTACATTGCACATTGTCTGTGCTTTTAGCGAAACTGTAGCGTAGGCACACAGGGATGTAGGTAGAAACTGTATAAAAAGCGATCTGGTTCCAGTCCCCATAGAAATCGTGTATGTCCGCTGCCTGAGCGACGAATAGAAGAGCAGATAGACTTATTATCTTCCACATGATTATTAGAATATAGACACTGTAGCTGACAATTACTCTTAGACTGAATAATATTTGGAACGTCTGTGTTTATATTGGGATCCTACTCAACTGATTGCAAAAATAGTGTTAACCTCTGGCACGCTACTGATAAATACATACCAATAATATATGTTGCATATCTTGTTGTGTTTTTCGGGTTCCGTACCAAAATAGTAAAACGGAACCCTTATGGTGAGACTCAGTCTGTCTTTCTGTCACAGCTGGATATCTCGAGAACTACTAATGGTATCAACTAGAAATTTGGAATAGTTTTAGATGACGTTTGCTCAACTATTTTGCAAATAAGAAAGAAATAAAAATATATATGTGTATTTTTGCAACAGGGACTGAAATAGGGTCTGAAAAATTCAAAGTGGAGCTACTAGAGCATGTGGGGTATCTTATGAAAGAGCGTAGTCTGCACATTCTCAAACTATTTTTGTTTTTTTTTTAGGCTGCATAGTTTTTGACTTTTGATGAAAAATGTAAAAAAAAATATCGTTCCCCCCCCTTATCTCCGAAGTTTGCAAAGAGAAAAATCTGAAATTATTCCAGTTTATGTAAAGATTACAGGAAAATTAAAACGAAGTCTCTTAATAGCACACTTTTCCTGAAATCATCAACAAAAGTTACATTAGTTCCACTATCGGTCAAGAGATGGCGCTGACATAAAACTGCAATATTCTACACCGCAGTGCAGTGTTAAAATTCTCTGACGAATTGTTTGCATGCTTCACTGTATTGTTCCCGGAGCTATGTCTTGACTTTTATTTGGTCTGAGGTTGAGACGTTCTAACAAAAAATGTATGCACACAAAATTATTGAACTACGTCACGAGACTTCGTAATAGGTACCTATGTTAATATCATAGATAGATTACACACATAACATACATTTCATTACATACATTATTTACAAGAAGTCCATTTAAATGTTACAAAATATGTGTTGTGTACGCTCGTTAGTTTTTGAGGAAAATACATAGTACAGTAAAGTACACAATAAAATATACAAGCAGAGACCTCGTCAAGGTCGAACACACGGCAACGTATAATAGCCAGATTAAGGAAATGTAAACTAATGAAAAAAACACAGTAAGTACCTGATAAGTTAGATGCACCACAAAAATATTTTCTACAACAATTTTATACACCTTTTAGCGCTTCATATTGCTTTAAAAGTTTTTTTTGAGACCGCGAATAAGCAAACGTAGGGTAGGACGCCTCCGAACTAGGTAGAGCAACAATCTACGCAAGGTGGCTGATAGTAGCTGGATGAGGAAAAATGGCTCGCTATTGAAAAAGCATATGTATATCCAACATTTAATTTGCCTAGCCTTTTCTTAATCATATTGGGGTCAGCTTCCAATCTAACCGTATGCAGCTGAGTACCAGTATTTTACATGGACCGACTGCCTATTAGACCTCCACAAACCAGTTACTGGTAAACACGATATCCTTTGATAAGACTGTTTGTCAGATTTTGAGCTTTTTACTACCAGTAACGACTGTCAAAGGTTTACGAATGACAGCCGGGACCATCGGCTTAACGTACTTACCGAGGTAAGGAGGGGTTCGATATGTAATGGATGGTCACCCATCCATGACACGGACGCAGCAAGCGTGGGAGTGGGCCATAATCTACCACGCGGGCCCAGTGCGGGTTGGTAGATATCACATGTCTTCGAATTTTTGGTTCTAGGACATGCCAGTTTCCTCACGATATTTTCCTTGACCGTTTTGAGAGCAGTGAAAGTGATGAAATTATTTACTCAAAGTAAAGCGCTTGCCTAAGTTCGAACCTACGACCTCCAACTCGTAAGTCGCGGCCGTTCCTACTGAGCCACCACTGCTCTCAATAACACAATACATTTACATAATGTAATTTAACTTACGACCCAGCGACATTGCGGCAGGCTCAGACGGAGATGGCGAGATGAGCTGGACTCCTTTAATAAAGATTGGCCCTTGGCAGCTCTGGACAGAAAGAGGTGGAAGGAGAAATCTTTGCCTAGAAGTAGGATATTAATGGCTAATAAAACAAAACAAAAATCAATTTAAATAACCCTACGACCTATTCGATAATGCTGATAAAAGCGAAGGTTGATTATTGTTTATAAACTTTGATTATTATAAAGTAAACAATATTATGTTAGTCTGTCTCAAAGTCTAGGTCACGGATAAGGCATCTCTTTGTAAACCGATTTAATTGTGATTTAAATTAAACTTCCTTTCGAAACTTGCATAATATAGAATTTCCCAAGCTGGTTATATCGACCTGATAATTCCTTTACCAACCTAAGATTGATGTGATTTTTGTGGTCAGTTTAATGTAAAACGGCAAGATTTTTTATTTTATTAAACTTACACACACTTTTTTTAATCCTATAAAATCTTAACCTAAAATATAAAATCAGGTATAACACAGAATATTAATCTATTATTATTACTAATAATAAAGCTGAAGAGTTTGTTTGTTTGAACGCGATAATCTCTGGAACTACCGGTCAGATTTGAATCCCAAATAGCCCAATTCTTGAGGAGGCTATTTAATATCACGCTATGACCCTTAGGAGCCGAGCAAAAAGAAAAAAAAGGCTAAGCTAATACGAAGTGTTGCGACGGGGTAGGGGTACAAGAAATTTCACGCGGACGAAGTCGCGGGCAGAAGCTAGTATTTAAATATAACTAACAAAATTCAACAAAATTATTGCGATTTCATTCGGATTGTACGAAAATAAATAAATTGTCTCATGGATTTTGTTTATTTATTTATAGGTATATACTTTATTGTAGGTACACCAGAAAATACATAACAAAAATAAAAAGTAATTTATAAAAATTAAACCGACTTCAAAAAGAAATTAACTCAAAATTATGAAATAACTTTATTTTCGGAAGTCGGTGTCTTAGCATCTGTATTTCAGTTTTAGTTTTTTGCCACCGACTTTCGAAAATAAAGTTATTTCATAATTTTGAGTTAATTTCTTTTTGAAGTCGGTTTAATTTTTTTAAATTACCTTTTATGTCGTAATTTTTAGTTTTTGCACTAGAATTTGACCAAGGTTTTGAGATGTTTTCCCTTTGACACTACACCCGTAGCTCGTATCAATAAGCCAGGCCATCACACTTACACGTAGTAGTCCATATCTTGAAAATTACTGAATCGATTTTGATGAAACTTGCACTGTTCCCTAAGTTGAAGTAAATGTAAGCCAATAAAAAAAAATGGTCATGATCCGATCAATAGTTGCTGAGAAATGCGTGGACAAACATGGACAAACATACATACATACATACGTCTATGAAATTTTGTATATTTGTTTGGAAGCCTTAGTAGATTGTCATATGTGAATATAATGCAATTCCAATAATATTACATAGGTACATACGTGTCGAATTGATAACCTCCTTTTTTTTGAAGTCGGTAAAAAATACGATTAACAATACAAAACATTCTGCGTTTTTTTCCAGGCAACCTTGGAATGGACAGTTATTGCGTAGATATAAAAAAACACATATTATTGTGACACACGTTTAGTACACATATTGTGCGGATGAGGGAGGGGGGTGTTTTTGACAGCAGGTTAGTTTTGGCAGCAGGCACGGCCAGCAAGATCTATTTGTCTTGTCTTGATTTGGCCATCCACGCCCACTTGAAAAATTCACCCTGTATACTGTCACGGACATTTTTTTTTATTCGTGTAACAACAGCGCGCCTGCGAGATTCAGCCGTTGTAAAGGTTTCTGTGGCTCTCTGGGACGCCATGTAAGTCGCCTGCTGCTGACGCCGATCTTGGGATTGTTCCGGTGTATCAGCAGCCCGTCGAGACACCTGATACTCAGCATGTAGTTGATGCACATCTTTGGATTGTTCCGGTGTTTCAGCAGCCCGTTGAGATACCAGATACTCAGCATGCTGTTGACGCCAATATTGGGACTGTTCCGGTGTATCAGCAGCCCGTTGAGATACCAGATACTCAGCATGCTTGTACGATTACATCGCACATTACTTAGCACGCTAGCATAAGCATTTTTACATAATTTAAATCCACATAGCAACTAATATTGTTGAGTACACTTTCGACCGTTTTATTGTAAACACCTTTGTTACAATTAATAAATAACTTATCAAGAAGTCAGCAAGAATAGTTTTCTTCCATCTCAACATTACACACGTACCAGCAAGCAAGTGCTCGTGCAATGCTGTTGACGCCGATATTGGGACTGTTCCGGTGTTTCAGCAGCCCGTTGTGACACCTGATACTCAGCATGCAGTTGATGCCCATATTGGGATTGTTCCGGTGTTTCAGCAGCCCGTTGAGATACCAGATACTCAGCATGCTGTTGGGGCCGATATTAGGACTGTTTTGGTATCTCAGTAGCTCTGTGTGCCGCCTCACGCACCGCCTGCTCAAACCTTTGAAGCTCAGTTTGTTGAGACGTCTCCTTAAGTTTAGCTATTTCATAGCTCGAACTTTATAAGAGCTTTGTGAAATATCAGACTTAGGCTTTCGCGTCATTATTGTGAGTACTCGTACTATTTAAAAAATCACGAAATCGGTAGTAATTTTCAAACTAAATAAAACACTCTCCCTAAAAATTATAATTATGCCTACTGTAAGTTAGTAATAAATAGTTTCGAATCGAATAAGCTGTAAAAAAAACGCAAAATGAACACAACCGTCGACGACGTCTGCCGGTCTGCCCTCACGCCCAGTAGGTATTATAAAAAGTTATGCGTGGTCATACATAAAAAAAATATATACGCGTCGACTTGAGAACCTCCTCCGTTTTGCTCTGTGCCTCACGCTTCTGAGTTCTGCCTGACCGCGTTCGGGACTTGGTCGCGCACTCGGCGATGGCGCGCGTCATTGGCGCTCTACTAAAGGTCAATCTTATCGTGATAATGATAACTTTTAAAGTATTTGTCCAAATTGCATAGTGTAAAAGACAAAGTTTATCTACATTAAATACCGAAAGCGATAAAAGTATGAATTTTGATATAACTAAGAACTCTAAAATGTGCATTGTAAAAAAGTATCCAATTTAAATGGCTCATTATTTTGGATATAATGGCTTCCACATAAAAGGTAGATATATGTTGTCGTGGACTTTTATTTAGAACTGTTTGAGATAAAGAGTCCCACGATACATTATCTTCGTGTAACTCTAACGGTTTAGGCAGCACACGCCAAGATAGCTCTCAGAGGGCTACATTACTGTGAAGTTTCATCGAAATCCGTTCAGTAGTTTTTGCGTGAAAGAGTTACAAACATCCATCCATCCTCGCGACCTTTCGCGTTTATAATATTAGTAGGATTAGTATGGATTGTTCCACTTCCTTTTCTTCTTATAATAGCCAGTCTATTTTTAAACAGCCCATACCGAAAGAGTCGCATATAGCAATGGCAAAGGTTAAGTGGTCACTCAGTTGTCACACACGTCTTGATAAACTACATCCTTATCATCCTTAGTGATAACAATAAAGGAATTTAAATATAGTGAATACCACTGATATATAAAAACCCTAGATGCACAGTCTCGAAGAAAAGTAACGCTCGAAACTGTTGCCGAACACTCACCAATTATACCTACGTACTTACCTATTAGTTATGCTATAAGCATAAGTTTTTGCAAAGTCAACCTTACGCGAATTATTTAAAGTTGTTTTTACAAAGCGAAAAGCAATAAAATTTTACGACCGAAGTTGGTCAGTAGGAGAAGGCATTGAGTGGAGACAAATATTTTATACTTTTTTTTTCATAAGACATTTTGTTAGTATTATAAAGGTTGTTAAATTGTGTTCTAAACACGTAATTATACTCTTAACTGACCGTAAATATGTTTTTGGGTGGAACATGTGTGTATCAATGAAACAAATATTAACTGTTAAAATCGTTTATTCGCAAGCGCGACACTTCTGTCACTAGAATGCCGCATGTCGCGAACCCATAAGTTATCCCATAATGAATCGCTAAACATATAATATTGACGAACATTAAAAAAAATCGTAAAATTGACTAGGTACCTCTTCTCTTAAATTATATTATATAACATATTTGTAAAAAACTAAACACAAAAAAGGTCGAAACTACATAAACTTACTAATTAAAAAAAATAAACACAATAAAAAAAAATCGACTCCATTGAACAAGAACAAGGTCTTTTTATTATGCGACTAAAATAAACACGTGGGTATAATACATTGTTCCGACAGTGAAAAAGCGGCCATTGAAACTTGCCGTATTATACTTTGAACGTTGAATGGAGTTTTAATACAAATTAAATCAATAATCGCGAATGTACAGCTCGCGAGCCGTATGCGAGCTGCCCGCGAGCTGCGCGCGTGCAGTCACGGCAAAATGGTTTGGTTCGCCTCTTTAGCGCAACTCATGCAAGGCTCGGATAAGGCGTGCGCGCGGGGCGCGATCTGCGCGCACTCAATTTTCGCACTTACAGGTCCGTTTACTGGCTCAGTACTTTCGCGCCGCCCGCGCGCTGATCGCGTACGGCGCTTAATAATAATAATAATTCCATTTATTTCGGACAGAGTCCATAAAAGTGTTAGTAACAATGTTCTTAAGATCTATGTTAGTAGGTATCTAATACAAAGTGAACTAAAATAAACATTACAATTTTCCCGTTACTATTCCCACCCAGTGTGCCTGTATGGGACAGTTATAACGGGACGCAATCATTTGCAAAATGCTGTTGGAGCTACCGCGCAGTCTTTGCAATGATGACGCCACTTTCTTACGCATTACCGCGTGGAAACCGTCAACTCGCGCATCTGCAAACATTTGCGACGCACTGCAGTGCCGCGGCAACCCCAGCAGCATTCTGAACGCATTATTATACTGAATACGCAGGACGTTGTAGGCTCGTTGCGTATACCGAACCCACAGGCCGCTCGTGTAAAAAGATTGACAATATGCCCTAAAAAGTGTGATCTTTACTTCCTTACTACATCGAGCGAACCTACGGGCCAGCATATTGCTCCTTACCGAAAACGCCCTACGTTCTCTTTCTATATCTGGGTCATCTTTTAAGTCCTCCGTGACCAGATGACCCAGATATTTAAAGTGGTTCACAATTTTTAACACCGTTCCATCAACCATGATCGGGATGATGAACTGCGCGCGGGCGGCGCAGGAGGGGCGCACGAATCAAAATGCACGCACGCAGCTCGCAAACGGCTCGCGAGCTGCACATTCGCCAGATGTGGACGCACCCTTACAATTTGTCAAAGAACACTTCGGCATTTTTAACGTGCTTACCTAGACATTTTATGCGGACGGTTTCTAAACGTTGAGTGTGCATCTTGGGTTTTTAAAGTTTTTATATATCAATGGTGAATACCCATTTCTTTTCATTATTTTCTTCTTTGGCAGCAAACATACAGGAGGATCACCTAATGGTAAGTATTTATAGCCGTCCTTGGACTTCTGTAATCTACCAAGAACATCACGGGTGCGATGCCTTCCCAGAGCTGAAATGTATCAAATGCCTGTTATTACTCCCGTTGTGCAAACCGGAACACAGGAACGTCACTTGCACTTGAAAGCTGAACGAGCAGAGCGAGCAAAGCGACGCCACTCACTCCTTCGACCTTCGATCTTCGGTACCAGGTAATAATACAAATATCCAACTCTATTACCGTCTGGTCGTCGAGAGAATGCGTTCCTGACGGCAGTCAGTAGGTACGACAATTCTAACTGCGGAAAAATTGGCAAACTAAAAAAAAAAACTAGACATTTAGTAACACTGTCATTGGTAATTAGCAAGATTTAAATTGTACTAATGAGTAGAATTTTAATGACCTTGACCTTTTTTGATCCTTGGTCTAATGGCAATTTATCATGTGTTATTATTATTATTTAACATATGACACATTGCCATTAGATCAAGGATCAGTAATAAAACGAAAATTTCTGTTAAATCGGTCATAATATTAAGTTTTGCATAGTCAACAAACATAAATCACTCCGCACAAGTCGTTGGTATTACTGAGTCTGATCGACACAATAAATGTTCATGGCAACAAAGACTACCTTACTACCAAATAGTCCATCATAATCATAATATCAAAGTCAGCACAAGATTTTCATCACTTCGGCCCACCATAATTTTCTACCGCACACATTATAGCTCCTTCTCTTTCTCTCAGATCTTCGATGCTTGTCATAAAGTCAAATAATTTCGATTCCGACACAATTATCTTCGCAAAAAGATACGCAGCGTTCTGTTCTTTGTTAGTACTAGTAGCTCCGGTAGATGGCGGGATATGGTGATACATAACGAAGTAGTTGTCGTCCACCAACCTTGCAACGGCATGATCATTGACTTCTTCTTTCCCGCATTTGCAGCCGATGTTCAACGCCGGCATCACTTCCGCAGGAGTATCAACTACCCTCATCGGCATCGAATACCGTTCCAATAGTTCTCCAGTTTCTGTCATCATGGAAACTTGCACTGAATTTGCTTTTCTTCCATCGGCATACATACATTGCACACTTACAGGGCTTTGAGCGAACGAGAACCGTATGCAAACTGGTTCGTTTGCAGAAGGTGGATACAAAGCAACCATGATCCAGTCCCCGTAGATGTTTTGTATACCTTTTGCTTGAATGACGGTTAAGAGTGTAGATAAAACTATTATTTGCCACATGGTTAAATGCTTAAAAGATCACTGATGTAAAGTAGCCCAAACACTGATGTGTCATTATTGTGTTTAATTTCGAATGTAATAAACTTTGACCTATAATGATAAACATAACATGTGATATTCTGCGCTCGCGACTCCGTTCGTGTGGGAAGTAGGATAACGACACTGGCTCGCGAGTATAATGAAACGTTCCTATGTCAGAGACGTGCCATAGGAGTTGTTGGTCGACGATTTGAAATAAGAGGCATGAATAATGTTAATCATGCACTCTCTCGTAGCCCCTAGAAATTTTATTACACACATTTGAAATAGGTATACAGGCAAACAAAAACAGTAGATTTACTTGATTTTTTATTGGTAAAAAATTGTACACGTTTTATTGGATTGAATTTCTTAAAGTCAGTAATGCCGTTTAGTGACGAGTGATGGAACTCCCAACTAAAGTATACAGGAGTCGGGCGTTTGGTGGTTGTCTAGAAAAAATAACTTTTAGCGATTAGACAGCCGTCTAACGTGTGTATGTCCTGATTTATATCAGTGTATTGGAGATGTGTTTGAATGTTTCAATTACTGCTAGAAACCCATAACAGACAATTGTGTTCATGGTGTGCTGCCCCGTGTAATTTAAGATTAATAATTATACATACGAAGAAAAACTTTTGACTCAACCAAAATAAGTTAGTCAACCCCTATCAACGTTTATTTTACAGCAATACAGGATTATGGACAAATGTTAATGAGGCATTCATTGGAGACATTATTCAGTCACGTAGCAATGATTTCTATTTTAATAATTAATTACCAACTTCATTTTCAGTACTCTTGAATCCACCATTATTTTCTGTCCCCAGATGTGTGGGACAGAAAACTCGTCTGTTCTTGAGATCTTCAATACTCATCATATCATTATATAATTTCTCTTCAGACACGACATTTCTTCCAAAAAGTATTGCAAAATTCTGTTCTACCGCGGTGCGAGTATATTCCAAGGACGGCGGAATATTATGATACAAAATGAAGTAATTTTCGTTCACCAACCTTGCAACATAACGTTCAATAACGCTAACTACCTTGTCACCACATTTGACGCTGATGTTCAACGCCGGCATCACTTCCGCAGGCGTATCTACCACCCTCATTACGACCTTCTCACTGTGCATTAGATCTCCAGTTACTGTCATTATAGAGACTTGAAGTAAAGTTCCGTTTCTTCCATCATCATAAGAACATTGCACATTGTCTGTGCTTTTAGCGAAAGTGTAGCGTAGGCCTAGGCACGTAGGGACGTAGGTAGGAACTGTATAAAAAGCGACCTGGTTCCAGTCCCCGTAGAAATCGTGTATGTCCGCTGCCTGAGCGACGAATAGAAGAGCAGATAGACTTATTATCTTCCACATGATTATTAGAATATAGACACTGTAGCTGACAATTACTCTTAGACTGAATAATATTTGGAACGTCTGTGTTTATATTGGGATCCTACTCAACTGATTGCAAAAACACTGTTAACCTCTGGCACGTTACTGATAAATACATATCAATAATATATGTTGCATATCCTGTTGTGTTTTTCGGGTTCCGTACCAAAATAGTAAAACGGAACTCTTATGGTGAGACTCAGTCTGTCTGTCTGTCACAGCTGGATATCTCGAGAACTACTAATGGTATCAACTAGAAATTTGGAATAATTTTAGATGACATTTGCCCAACTATTTTGCAAATAAGAAAGAAATAAAATATATGTGTATTTTTTGCAACGGGGACTGAAATGGGGTCTGAAAAATTCAAAGTGGAGCTACTAGAGCATGTGGGGTATCTTATGAAAGAGCGTAGTCTACACATTCTCAAACTGTTTTAGACTTTTTTTGGCCGCATAGTTTTCGACTTTTGATGAAAAATGTAAAAAAAATAAATATCGTTTCCTCCCTTATCTCCGAAGTTTACAAAGAGAAAAATCTGAAATTATTTATTATTCTGAAACTATTGAGGATCGAATTCTGGGAAGTACGGGAAACTAAAGAAAAGAGCTCATTTTTAACAAAATACTTTTTTTATTTTTCCTATGTTACCTACTTATTAATTAAATCTTAACTGATTAATTGTTCAAAATGATGACCATTGTTTTCAATACATAGCTGGATTCGACGTCTCAAGGATTGTACTAAAAAGGAAAAAAAAAAGAAAGAAAATAAGTACGTTTATTTTAATGCATTAAAAATTTGAATTTAGAACATAATGTTGTGAAGGTGACTGCGCTGCGGGTGTATTGAGCATCATTTCGAACAATAATAAATAGCTTCGAATCGAATAAGCCAAAAAAAAAACGCAAAATGAACACAACCGTCGACGATGTCTGCCGGTCTGCCCTCACGCCCAGTAGGTATTATAAAAAGTTACGCGTGGTCATACATACAAAAATTTAAACGCGTCGACTTGAGAACCTCCTACGTTTTTTCGTCGGTTAAAAAGTGCACGCTTCTGAGTTCTGCCTGCCCGCGTTCTCGGCGATGGCGCGCGTCATTGGCGCTCTACTCAATCTCATCGTGATAACTTTAAAAGTATTCGTCCAAATTGCTTAGTGTAAAAGACAAAGTTTATCTACATTAAATACCGAAAGCGAAAAATGTATTAATTTGATATGAATTAACTAAGAACTCTAAAATATATTTATGGCTCACTATTTTGGATGTAATGGCTTCCACATAAGAGGTAGATATATGCTGTCGCGGACTTTTATTTAAAACTGTTTGAGATAAACAGTCCCACGATCCACCACGATCCACGATCTTCGTGTAACTCTAACGGTTTAGGCAGCACACGCCAAGATAGCTCTCAGATTACTGTGAAGTTTCATCGAAATCCGTTCAGTAGTTTTTGCGTGAAAGAGTTACAAACATCCATCCATCCTCACAACCTTTCGCGTTTATAATATTAGTAGGATTAGTATGGATTGTTCCACTTCCTTTTCTTCTTATGATAGCCAGTCTATTTTTAAACAGCCCATACCGAAAGAGTCGCATGTAGCAATGGCAAAGGTTAAGGCTCCTCTTTCGAAAAAAGCGTGCAGAAAAACAGCGTGCAGATGAAGCAGCTTTTCTCCGGAACTTACAGAGAAATTACATCTGAAAAAACAGTTGGTAATCTACATGATATGAATCGTAATTTGGTTTAGCCATAATTTTTCTATCGATATCACCTATTAAGAAAAAAAACCACCAAATCACCTCCAAATCGTTGAGATGAAACCATTTTACTCCTTCATTTTTTATCAAAAGAATATAAAAAAAAATATCTACTGCTTTGCAATACAAACGAAAATGATTTGGTTTTGTTACTTTTTAAAAACATGTATATTTTTTAATGTAATAAATTAAAAATGCGATTGTTTAAAGTCCGTGTCTATATCATCCCCGCAATCGTCCACGAATTCAGTGCGGGGCGCCTCGTGTTGCTAGGCAACGCGACGCCCAAATGGACAAGGTCGTTGGCATGAATACAAGCCTTATGTGGTCACTCCGTTGTCACAGACGTCTTGATATACTACATCCTTATCATCCTTAGTGCAAAGTTGACAAGGAGATACATCGCTCGTTTCTAACAAGAATACAGTGCTCAAAATGTGGAAAGCAATCATTCTATCAGCGTTGCTCAGTATCGTGCAAGGAGCATATCTAAACGACATATGGAAACTATTCCTTTGTGTTGGTGTACCCAAATGATGTTATATATAAATATAGGAATTTAAATATAGTGAATACCACTGATATGTAACAACCCTAGATGCACAGTCTCGAAGAGCTCGAAACTGTCGCTGAACACTCATCAATTATACCTACGTACTTATAGTTATGCTATAAGCATAAGTTTTTGCAAATTCAACCTTACGCGAATTATTTATAGTTGTTTTTACAAAGCGAAAAGCAATAAAATTTTACGACCGACGTTGGTCAGTAGGACAAGGCGGGATTGAGTGGAGACAAATATATATTTATACTTTTTTTTTTCATAAGACATTTTGTTAGTATTATAAAGGTTGTTAAATTGTGTTCTAAACACGTAATTATACTCTTAACTGACCGTAAATATGTTTTTGGGTGGAACATGTGTGTATCAATGAAACAAATGCTAGCTGTTAAAATCGTTTATTCACAGGCGCGACACTTCTGTCACTAGCATGCCGCATGTCGCGAACCCATAAGTTATCCCATAATGAATCGATACACATAATATAATATTTACGAACATTAAAAAAAATTGTAAAATTGACTACCTCTTCTCCTATATTACATTATATAACGTATACATATTTGTAAAAAACTAAACACAAAAAAGGTCGAAACTACATAAACTTATTAATAAAAAAAAATAAACACAATAAAAAAAATCGACTCCATTGAACAAGAACAGGGCCTTTTTATTATGCGACTAAAATAAAAACGTGGGTTTATTACATTGCTCCGACAGTGAAAAAGCGGCCATTAAAACTTGCCGTATTATACTTTGACCGTTGAATGAAGTTTTAAGACAAATTAAATCAAGTCACTTAATTCTTCCTATATTTAGTCATATAAATAACAAAAACTAATCAATAAACTCTTTTACTTATCGAAAATACGATATCCTATCCTTTTTTAGCCTTCTTGACGTTTTTACAAAGAACACTTCGGCATTTTTAACGTGCTTATCAAAGAACATTTCGGCATTTTTAACGTGCTTACCTAGACGCGAGCGACACGATACTATTTGGAATGAGCGCACAATTCTAAATTTTGCGCTCATTTCAAATAGTATCGCGTCGTCTTTTTATGCGCACGGTTTCTAAACGTTGAGTGTGCATCTTGGGTTTTTATATATCAATGGTGAATACCCATTTCATTTCATTATTTTCTTCTTTGGCAGCAAACATACAGGCGGATCACCTAATGGTATTCATCGCCGTCCATGGACTTCTGTAATCTACCAAGAACATCACGGGTGCGATGCCTTCCCAGAGCTAAAATGTCTCAAATGCCTGTTATTACACCCGTTGTCATAGTCTGCAAACTGGAACACAGGAACGTCACTTGTACTTGAAGGCTGTACGAGCAGAGCGAGCAAAGCGACGCCACTCACACCTTCGACCTTCGATCTTCGGTACTAGGTAATAATACAAATATCCAATTTTATTACCGTCTGGTTGTCGAGAGAATGCGTTCCTGACGGTAGTCAGTAGGTACGACAATTCTAGTAGCTAATAAAGATCATATTCTCGAAACATGTATTCATTTGTATGAGACTGACAGGTGTCAATACCACATTCTCCCGTGCGTCGGCCGCACTGTACCTACTAACTGCGGAAAAATTGGCAAACTTGACATTTAGTAACACTGTCATTGGTAATTAGTAAGATTTAAATTCTACTAATGAGTAGAATTTGAATGACCTTTTTTGATCCTTGATCTAATGGCAATTTATCATGTGTGAGACATTTATATAGAGTGACTGGTAATTAGTGACCGATACTTAAACACGGTTTCAGGTTGGTCCCATAGTAAAAGTTGTTCATAATGATGAGTAAAATCACGTGTTTAAGTATCGGTCACTAATTACCAGTCACCCTATATACATATGACACATTGCCATTAGATCAAGGATCAGTAATAAAACGAACATTTCTGTTAAATCGGTCATAAAATTAATCATGTAGTTTTGCATAGTTAACAAACATAAGGGTGCGTCCACATCTGGCGAATGTGCCGCGAATGTGCAGCTCGCGAGCCGTTTGCGAGCTGCCCGCGAGCTGCGTGCGTGCAGTCACGGCAATGGTTTGGTGCGCCTCTTTAGCGCAACTCATGCAAGGCTCGTATAAGGCGTGCGCGCGGCGCGCGATCTGCGCGCACTCAATTCTCGCACTTACAGTTCCGTTTACTGCAGTACTTTCGCGCCGCCCGCGCGCTGATCGCGTACGGCGCTTAGGTCGCGCGCGAACTGCGCGCGGGCGGCGCAGGAGCGGCGCACGAACAAAAACGCACGCGCGCAGCTCGCGGGTAGCTCGCAAACGGCTCGCGGGCTGCACATTCGCGGCACATTCGCCAGATGTGGACGCACCCTAAGGGTGCGTCACCATCTGGCGAATGTGCAGCTCGCGAGCCGTTTGCGAGCTGCCCGCGAGCTGCGCGCGCGCAGTTACGGCAATGGTTTGGTGCGCCTCTTTAGCGCAACTCATAAAAGGCTCGTATAAGCTGCTGATCGCGTACGGCGCTTAGGTCGCGCGCGAACTGCGCGCGAGCGGCGCAGGAGCGGCGCACGAACAAAAATGCACGCGCGCGCACTCGTATCTTATGCTATCTAAGTTTCGAGCAATTAAAAGTATGTCATATGTCTTTTAGGGCAAACAAAACGTTCGGGCAAATGAAATTCGGGAATATGATGATTATGGTATATATTCTTCGGGCAAACAATACCAAACCGTGTATTGTAAATGTGTTTATTGAATGTTTCAATTACTGCTAGAATCCCTTATCAGACAATTGCGTTCATGTGTGCTGTCTCGTGTAATTTGGGATTAATAATTATACTTACCAAGAAAAACTTTTGACTCAACCAAAATAAGTTAGTCAACACCAATCAACGTTTATTTTAAAGCAACACAGGGTTATGGACAAATGTTAATGAGGCATTCATTGGAGACATTATTCAGTCACGTAGCAATGATTTCTATTTTAATAATTAATTACCAACTTCATTTTCAGTACTCTTGAATCCACCATAATTTTCTGTCCCACACATCTGGGCTCCTCGTCTGTTCTTGAGATCTTCAATACTCATCATAACATTATATAATTTCTCTGCAGGCACGACATTTCTTCCAAAAAGTATTGCAAAATTCTGTTCTACTGCGCTACGAGTATATTCCATGGACGGCGGAATATTATTATACAAAATGAAGTAGTCTTCTTTCACCAGCCTTGCAACAGCACGTTCAATATTTCTAACTGCCGTGTCACCACATTTGACGCTGATGTTCAACGCCGGCATCACTTCAGCAGGTGTATCTACCACCCTCATCACGATCTTCTGACTGTTTATGGGATCTCCAGTTACTGTCATCATAGAGACTTGTAGTACAGTTTCGTTTCTTCCATCATCATAAGTACATTGCGCATTTTCTGTGCTTTTAGCGAAACTGAAGCGTATGCACACAGGGACGTAGGTAGAAACTGGATAAAAAGCGACCTGGATCCAGTCCCCGTAGAAATCATGTAATTCCGCTGCCTGAGCGACGAATAGAAGAGCAGATAGACTTATTATCTTCCACATGATTATTAAAATATAGACACTGTAGCTGACAATTACTCTTGGACTGAACAATATTTGGAACGTCTGTGTTTATATTCGGATCCTTCTCAACTAGTTGCAAAAACACTGTTAACCTCTAACACGCTACTGATAAATACTTATCATTAATATATGTTGCATATCTTGTTGTGCTTTTTATGCGTATAACGGTCAGTTCACATAAAAATCTGTAATGGTGATTTGCGATAATATTTTGGAAGAATCAACTTTTCTTTGACGTTTTACGATTCGTCATGTAACTGCTTCCATATTCGTGTCGTTTCAACGGACAATACACTATGATAACGACATCCGTACTGTGTTGAGACCTCAGACAAAATAAAAAACCATGACAGAGGGCTGACAACAGTAAAGTGAGGCCGGTTTCGTAAACATGTGTGCACATAGTGAGGTGTAGTTTGTTTGTAAATGGTTGTAAATGTGTGCATCTGAGCGTGTATGCACAGAACGGAGGTGTAATTTTTGTATGCTTCACTGTATTGTTCGCAGAGCTATGTATTGACTTTTTATTTGGTCTGAGGTTGAGACGTTGTTATTTTTCTAACAAAAAATGTATGCACACAAAATTATTGAACTACGTCACGAGACTTCGTAATAGGTACCTATGTGAATATCATAGATTACTCACATGATATACATTTCATTACATACATTATTTACAAGAAGTCCATTTAAATGTCACAAAATATGTGTTGTGTACGCTCCTTAGTTTTTGAGGAAAATACATAGTACAGTAAAGTACACAATAAAATATACAAGCAGAGACCTCGTCAAGGTCGAACACACGGCAACGGCTAGATTAAGGAAATGTAAACTAATGAAAGAAACACAGTAAGTACCTGATAAGTTAGATGCACCACAAAAATATATTGTAAAACAATTTTATACACCTATTAGCGCTTCATATTACTTTAAAAGTTTTTTTTGAGACCGACAATCAGAAACGTAGGGTAGGACGCCTCCGAACTAGCTAGAGCAACAGTCTACGCAAGGTGGCTGATAGTAGCTGGATGAGGAAAAATGGTGCGCTATTGAAAAAGCATACGTATATCGGTATCCAACATTTAATTAACACGATATTCTTTGATAAGACTGGTTTTCAGATTGTTGAGCTTCTGACTACCAGTAACGACTGTCAAAGGTTTACGAATGACAGCCGGGACCAACGGCTTAACGTACTTACCGAGGCAAGGTGGTTCGATATGTAATGGATGGTCACCCATCCATGACCCGGCCGCAGCAAGCGTGGAAGTGGGCCATAATCTACCACGCGGGCCCAGTGCGGGTTGGTAGATACCACATGTCTGCGAATTTTTGGTTCTAGGACATGCCGGTTTCCTCACGATGTCTTCCTTGAAACGTTTTGAGAGCAGTGGTGATGAAATTATTTACTCAAAGTAAAACGCCTGCCTAAGTTCGAACCTATGACCTCCAAATCGTATATCCTGGCCGTCACTACTGGGCCATCGCTGCTCTCAATAACACAATACATTTACATAATGTCATTTAACTCTTTGATTGTCGTAATTAGAGACACAATAGAAAGACAATTGCTTATGTCGGACTGTGTAACATAAGACATTCGAGAGGCTTACGACCCAGTGGGTCCCGCTTAGTGGCAAACGACATCGCGGCAGGTCTAGACGGAGATGGCGGGATGACATGGACTCCTTTAATAACAAACAATCGGCCCTTGGCAGCTCTGGATAGAGAGAGGTGGAAGGAGAGACCTTTGCCTAGAAGTGGGATATTAATGGCTAATCAAAAAAATTTCATTTAAAATAACCCTACGCTACGACCTATCCCATAATAAAGTAAAGTAAACAATAATAATTTAGTCTGTCTCAAAGTCTAGGTCACGGATATGGCATCTCTTTGTAAACTGATTTAATTGTGATTTCCATTAAACTTCCTTTCAAAACTTGCTAAAGTGTTTACATAATTTTAAAAGCTAACAGTCTTAAAATAATAATAAGAATCATGATCATCATAATCAGCCTATAATGTTCCCACTGCTGGGACACAGGCCTCCTCTCGGTGAGAGGGAGTGGGTCGTAATCCACCACGCGGGCCCAGTGCGGATTGGCAGATGTCACATATCTTCGACTTTTTGGTTCTAGGACATGCCGATTTCCTCACGATTTTTTCCTTCACCGTTTTAATAATAAGAATATGTACAAGTATATAAAAAGTAGGGGAAAAAAGGGAACTCTCCTGCTTGCGCACTGCATTCTTTTCTTTCTTTTTTAAAAAAAACGTTGCCCCACACTAGGAATTTCTCCTGTATTGTGGGTGCGTTTACAAACATTCAAAAAAAAAAATTATTCGGTCGTAGTACGACAAATGAGTTCCGAAGTGTGCACTATATGTATGACAGGTTGAGCACTAGATCAACCAACATCATTCGATGACGTCCGATAACGATTAATACTTACTGACTTTCTTTGACATCTTGTTTGCTTCCATCGGATGACTTTGGCCGATGACGTAAGAGCTTAGTTCGGTCGATGACGTATAAGGTGTACGCCTCGCATTAGCCTATTGTGTCATTCTTATACATTTGATGACTTCCGAACTCACAATACTCAAATTAACTATTTCAACTGAGTAATCAATACGCATATTGTTAAGGTAAATCCGATTCACCGAATAGTCGTTCTTACTCAAGATGACGTAACGCCGATGATTCAGAATCGAAGTATTTTGCCAAAAGCTAAATATTGAATATATAAAATTGTGCCTACATAATTTGTTTGTTTAATTAGACTCGGAAGAGGATTTCCTCTGAGGAGGGTGACGGTGTGTAATGAAACGTCCGTATCACCTTTATATCTCTATATTTGTTATAATCTCGTTACAGTACGAAGTGTACCGCCCGCGCGCGGTCCCGTCAGGTGGCGAACTGGTGTTGCCAGTTATGTCACTTATGTCAGTAGTGATGTGGTAAATGTCGCCACACCACCCCCCCACGGTGTAAAATGACCCCATAATAAAAAATAAAAGTAACAATTTAAAAAAAAAAAATTAAAAAATAATAAAACAATTTACATTACTTAATTAAGAAAAGTATGGAAAGAAGGGGGAAAAGAGATACATTAGACGTCGATGGGCGTCTTGAAGCGGACATGGCGTCCTGAACGAGATACATAGTCTTTGGGAGCTGATGTTGTGGGTGGAGCTGATGCTGGTGATGTGTGCGATGGTGTTGATGTGGGTGTGGCTTGGGAAGGACTGGACGG
Source organism: Oligia latruncula (assembly GCA_948474745.1). Taxonomy (NCBI): domain Eukaryota; kingdom Metazoa; phylum Arthropoda; class Insecta; order Lepidoptera; family Noctuidae; genus Oligia; species Oligia latruncula. Next base: position 5,258,777 of record OX419696.1, read on the forward strand.
CAGTTGGCATGGCGGTGCTGGTGATGTGTACTCGATGTAAGCCGGTTTCACTCTGTCCAAACTGACTTGAACTTCCCTGTTCCCCACAGTAATGTGGATCGTTTTGTCGTTTCTGCTAATTACAGGGTGGGGACCGGTGTAGGGTGGCTTTAACGATGCCCTTACGGTGTCGTCTCTCAGAAACACATGTGTGCTAGTAGGTAGGTCCTTGAAAATGAATGGGCGATGGTTAGAGTGGTGCGCCCCATCAACTGGTTTTAGATTGGCCATGTGGTTCCGCAGTTGTGACGCAAAATTGTGAACCTCCTCCAGCACATCATTTCCGGTAGGAGGACTCAAAAACTCCCCAGGTAGTCTGAGCGGTTCACCGTAAACGAGTTCGGCAGCTGAGGTCCGCAAGTCCTCTTTTAATGCTGCTCGCATGCCCAGTAACACCAGAGGCAGAGCCGCGCTCCATGTGCCTCCGTGGCACATGAGGGCTGCCTTTAATTGGCGGTGTAATCTCTCCACCATACCGTTGGCACAAGGATGGTAGCTGGTGGTGCGTGTGCGGTGCACAGAGCAGTGCTTTAAAAGAGCTTTGAACAAGGCCGATTCGAATTGTCGGCCCTGATCAGTGGTAACAGTTAAAGGGACGCCAAAGCGGGCAATCCAGTTGGCCGTGAATGTATCGGCCACTTCTTCTGCCGTGATGCCCACCATTGGCCAAGCCTCTGGCCATCGGGTGAAACGATCCACCGCCGTTAGACAATATTGGAACCCTTTGCTCGATGGCATTGGGCCAATAATGTCGATATGGACTTGACGAAATCGGTTGGTCGGGGCAGAGAAACTTCCTAACGGGGTTAAGGTATGCCTCGAGACCTTGCTGCGTTGGCATGGGAGGCACTCCCGTGCCCATTTCCGGCAGTCCCGGTTCATATGTGGCCACACGAAGCGGTCAGCCACCAAGCGTGCAGAAGCTCGTGCGCCGGGGTGGCTGAGATTGTGGATCTTGTTGAAGTAGCTGTGACGAAAGGAAGGTGTCACGAATGGTCGTGGCTTTCCGGTAGACGTGTCACAAATAATGGTGAGGTTGGTGCCTGGGATGTTGATTTTCTCCAGCTTAAGGGAAGAATTGGTCTTGGCATTTTGTAGTTCTTCGTCTGTAGCCTGCTCCTCTGCCAGCGCTGAGTAACTGTCCTCGAGGGAAATAGCTTCTATCCTTGACATAGCATCAGCGACCACATTGTCCTGTCCCTTGACGTGTACAACGTCAGTTGTGAATTGGGAGATAAAGGTAAGCTGGTTGAGCTGGACTGGAGGGAGTTTCTCGCGGCGTTGAGTAAAGGCGTAGATGAGCGGTTTATGGTCCGTGTATATCGTGACATGTTGAACTTCGAGTATGTGGCGAAACTGTTGGACGCTTTCATACACTGCGAGAAGTTCACGATAGTACGCGGGCCATTGTGCTTGTTTTTCTGTCAGCTTTTTGCTGAAGAACGCCAAAGGTTGCCATATGTCGTCCACCTTCTGTTGTAGGCAAGATCCGACTTGTGATGATGAGGCATCCGTAAAAAGTCCCAAAGTGGCATCACTGACTGGGTGAGCTAGGAGAGTAGAATTTGCCAGACTATCCTTGCACTTTGTAAACGCAAGCTCTAATTCGGGCGTCCATGGTACTGGTTTGGCACCCTTCAGATTGGAAGAAGTCAGAACATTGATGAGCGGTGCTTGTAGTTCTGCGGCGTTGGGGAGGAATCGGCGGTAAAAGTTTACCATACCGAGAAACCTGCGAAGGCCTTGCACGGATTTCGGCAAGGGAAAACTCTGCAGGGCTTTAATTCTCTCCGCAGGAGGGCGCGTGCCGTCCTTGTTGATTCGGTACCCTAAAAAGGTTACCTCATCAGCTCCGAAAACGCACTTGGATGCGTTTACAATGACACCATAGTCGGTCAGCCGTTGGAACAAAGTATGCAGATGTTCCAGGTGTTCCTCTGGTGTACGTGAGAAGACCAGAACATCGTCAACGTAAGGATAGCAAAAGTCGAGTCCCCTTACGACCTCGTCAATAAAACGCTGAAAAGTTTGTCCAGCATTTCGCAGACCGAAGGTCATAAAGGGAAACTCGAACAGGCCGAATGGTGTGGTTATTGCGGTCTTGCAGATGTCGGTTTCCTGGACTGGCAATTGTTGATATGCTTTCATGAGATCTATGGTGCTAAATATAGCTGATCCTGCCATGTTTTGTGAAAAATCAGCAATGTGTCGAACGGGGTAGCGGTCCGGGACTGTCCTGGCGTTTAGGACACGATAATCCCCACAGGGACGCCAGTTATCTTCTCCTTTTCGAGCCATGTGTAGCGGTGAAGCCCAGGGGCTGTCGGAAGGTCTAGCAGTTCCACAACTGACCATCTCTTCGAACTCCTTTTTAGCCGCGAGTAGCTTCTGCGGGGCTAAGCGGCGCGGGCGGCACGACACAGGCGGGCCATCGGTGGTCACGATGTGATGAACCGTGGTGTGCTTGACCTGTCGAGGAAATCCAGGAGGACGGGTCAAATTTGGAAATTCCAGGAGAAGTTTTCCGAAAATTGATTCATCTGTCAAGGAAACGGCCTTAACGCTGACCTGACTAGCTTGAACTACTGAAGCAGCAGTGGTCAAGCTTGTGTTGCCGTCGATGAGGCGTTTGTGGCGAAGGTCGGGTAGTAAGTTGTAATGACTAAGAAAGTCCGAACCTATGATGGGAGTCTCGACGTCAGCTATTGTGAAACTCCATTGAAAATCCCGGCGCAGACCAAGGTTGAGGCGCATGGTAATGCTGCCATAAGTTTTAATTGAACTGCCGTTTGCTGCTGACAGCTGGTACCCAGTCGATGATGTGGCGCGGCTTCTGGCTAACTTTTTTGGGTAGCAGCAGAGATCGCTGCCAGTATCGATGAGAAATCGACGGGAAGAAGCTCTGTCTGTGACAAATAAACGACGGCACAACATGTCACGGTCAGTCGCCGCGTTTACTGACCGTGGTTCTCGTTTTCCGTCTCCTTCCAGCTACATGGTTTGGTGCACTTGTTAGCCTTCTTTTTATAGGTCCTGTGATACCAACACAAGGAAGAGCGGGATGATGAATTTGATCTGGAGCGTGGTCCATAGTCGTTTCGACCTCTTGTGCGTGCATGCCTGTCAGCACTAAGCGCTTCGACCACCTTGGTCAGTTGTTCCACTCGAAGGGTGAGTTGAGATAATTCTGATGAAGGGCCCACTGCATGCACTGAAACTGGCACTGCAACTTCGACAATCTTGTCAGCTATGTCTGCAGCCTTTTCAAGTGGCAGTTCCTCTTGGGCTGCCAAGATAGCCTGCACATTGTTTGGTAGGCGGCGCATCCAAAGCTGTCGGATGATATCGTCACTTTTGAAAACCGAGCCAGCCAGGGAGCGAAGGTGGCGTAAAAACTGGGAGGGCTTCCGGTCCCCTATATCTTCCTCTCCCAGAAGTCTGCGGACCTTGTCCTCTCTTGAGGCTGAAAGGCGCTTAATAAGCTCTGTTTTGAGGTAATTGTAACAGTCACTTTCCGGTGGATTTTCTATAATATCAGCAACTTCCCCAGCAACCCGGGCATCCAGCATGGCCACTATGTGGCTATATTTTGTACGGTCATGTTTTATACCAGCCAATTCAAATTGAGCCTCAGCTTGGCCAAACCATACGGTAGGTTTATCGGCCCAAAACGCTGGTAATTTGGCTGACACGGCCATTGCTCGACTGGCCTGGCTCATTTGCATTTCTCTCAATTGTTCTTGCAGAGCTAGTATCTGTTCTTCGGTCGCCATGGTCGCAAAGAAGAAGAAAAAGAAAAAAGAATGGAAATCTAGCAAGTAAAACAGAGTTACAAAACTGCACAATAAATGTCAGCGCTCTAATTACAAATATTATTATACTATTTTATTATTTATTTCTGCGTTTGGTGGACAGAGCTTACTAAATCAGTATGAATTCGAATGTACACCATCTAATAAGCTAACCCTAGAAATTTTTTTAGTATTTCCAATTTACAGTACAGGAACTATGTCACAACTAGGCTAGGTCACCCTAGATATACATAAAAGGTACACACACAATACAAAGAAATAATGACAAAAAACAATAAAAAAGAGTTTGTTCTTATCACTAGAATAATTATTGTCTTAGCTTATCACTGTTATGAAATGTAACAATAGGGTCAAATCAATCAATCAAATGTCATTATTGTAATGGAATAAGGGTGCTTCTCTGCTTAGTCTGTGAATGAAATGAATGGGTACCGCAGACTACAATATAATGCAATACTACCACAGACTACAATATAGCGCAGTAGGTACGTTCTCGTCGCGGAAGTTAGTTTTATTTTGGTAATTATGCGAAGAAATTAGTCTATCACCACACTCCGCGAGCAGTTAGAATTACATGCAACGTTTCACTTGCTTCTCCCGAGAGCGCGGATCGGAATTTCAACTGACGCACTTATTCGACGAATGAGTTCAAGTTTCACGCGTAGATTGTCTATCGTAGAGACCGCAGCAGGAGTAGGTAGGTAGTAATGAGTTCGCTCACCGGATTGTTGATTTTACCCCCTGGCCGATGTCGGTAGCTGAACGTCGACGGCCGGAACTTGTTGTTAGTTAGTAGGGGCGTGCGCGCCGGTCGTGTCCGTGCGCGAGCCGTGTAGAAACGGAGAGTTTATGACAGGCGCGACGTTACCGTTGACTTCGGGAGTCAAGCGACCCGGCAAGCAAAATGTGTCTTGCAAATTGCCTTGGTCGCTTGATTGTTGCGGCAGTCTAATCGATGGCGGAGCACCCGTAGAATTCTCGCAATTACACTTTTTGCAGCCGGTTTTAGAAAAGAAATGGCGGCGGCGATGCAAACTTTTTAAATCCGTCTATGTTCTTTAGCGATATTAGCGCACTGCACTTCACTGTAAGCGGTTTTCTTGTCGCGGGTCACCAATGAGGAGGGTGACGGTGTGTAATGAAACGTCCGTATCACCTTTATATCTCTATATTTGTTATAATCTCGTTACAGTACGAAGTGTACCGCCCGCGCGCGGTCCCGTCAGGTGGCGAACTGGTGTTGCCAGTTATGTCACTTATGTCAGTAGTGATGTGGTAAATGTCGCCACACCTCCAAGTATGATTGATGGTCTGAACAGGCAAGGTTTGGCTCGATTAAAATTGTACAGACTAGCACATCAATCTACTACAATCTGTCAAATTTCTTTAATGGATTTTCACCTTTAATCTCTAATGCATAAGGTTCAAATTTGATTGGGAAAATTTGACAGTTTTGGGTAGCCAGATGTGCTGGCGTTTGTACGTAATAATAATCAAAGATATCTACCTAATTAAAATCTTAAATTCACTGACAGTCAACGCACACCGTACTACCGGGTCTAGAATTATGAAAGGGGGATTAAAGATTTTTATATGGAACCTGGCATAAGTACCTACTGTCACGGCATTTTATTTTTTATTTCATAATGACGGCCACGCATGAAACCGTAGACAGAGTAAACTATAGACTGCTGCATATCTACTTTTTCATTCGCACAAGAAAAAGAGAAATATATTAACGTCACTAGCAAAGAAAAGAGACAGAGTAAGAATATTTCTGTCCCTTACTGCGTGTCGGCTAAGCACATCAATCAATGTGCACAACAAGAATGAAATAATAAAAACTACACTGCGAAAACGGAAAATAAGATATTTTTCGTGCATAATTCAATAATAGTACATTTGCGCAACTGTGAAAATGGTAAGGTGCAGTGTAATAAGCTGTAAAAATGATAGTATGATGAAGATTGCCGGAATTTTTTGTCCCTTTCGGTGACACGGATACCACGAGTCTATAGATTACTCTGTCTACGCATGAAACTTTTATACAAATCGCTTGACAGGATTTGGTCACAGTTTGATCCTATTATATTTTCCGTTTGCATTGATGTTAGCTATCGATTTATTATATAGGTTGCACGCATGGCTGCCATTTTGAAAAAAAAAATAGCTCACAGGTAAGTAAGCCAAGGACCTTCAAAGCCCTTTACACAAGACTACCTTGTATATCAAAGTGTGAGATTTTGAAAATTCGTCCCTTTTAAAGAAAATAAATAGCGGATGAAAGTTTATATTGTTTGTATGTAATTTTTGCCGAATGGGAAGATACAGCCCATCGACATACAGACGGCTTGAACTTAGTAGTAGGGTCCCATTGGCACTCCTTGGGTACAACAGACGACAGCTCGTCAAGCTACCCAAAACTGTAAAATTTTCCCAATCAACTTTGAACCTTACGCTTTAGAAATCAAGTTGAAATCTATTAAGGCGGAGATTCCTTGAAAACGGTCAAAAAGTTGGTTTTTAAAGCAGTGTATGTCTTAAACCGTAAATAATTTTGACCAAAAAAAAAATTATAATATTTTCAAGTATTATTTTAATACAGTGATGGAACTCAAATTATAATTAAACATACATTAATGCATCAAAAAAATCTTCAAATACACCTCTTGATTGTCTTTAAAAGCAGTTTATCCCTTCATTAACAATTTTAATTATAATAAAAATATGCCATTAAATTTCTAATGCCAAACTGCATCCAGTGATGGATTATTTATTATTAAATAGTTTTTGTAAATAGATAATTTCTTCATATCTATACATATAATAAATCTGTAGACGAGGCGTTTCTGTACATTGAAAATAAAAATAAAAAAAATAGTTGGGCTGTTATAGGATAACCGACAGATGCCATTTCTTCAATTTTTGGAATTTTTGTCTGTTTGTCTGTTTGGATGTGACAGATTTTGAACAGGCTCAACGTAAAAAGTACCAAACCAATATGGTTCATATTTATACCCAAATATAGTCTAGAACTCGGAGCAGTGATTAGTATTTGTTTCATCGCAATCGCTTCAGTCTATCAAAAGATTTAATCAATTTACAGCATTCTATAACAATTTTTATTGCAATAAGTGGAAACATGTAACGACATCTATTGGCACGATATAGTACTAACGAAATCATATTGTTATCTTTAAAACATTATTATGTGTTTAATCACGTCGTAAAGGCTTACCTTTATGACGAAATAATTCTGATCCTGATGTCTGTGTTATTTAAAAAAATAAATAATGATAATGTTTAAATAAATAATATAAACACATATATAATAAAATCGTATATAATAAAATCGTAGGAAAGGCAAAACTGTACATAGAATATATAAAAAAAAAATACTTGGGGCGTGATCTACAATCGATATCGAAGCCAAAAATATAGTTTTTAGAATTTTTGTCTGTTTGTCTGTATATATGTCCGGGCTAAACTCAAAAAGTACTGCATGGATTTACTTCAAATTTTGCATGAATATTATTATGAGGTCGGGTCAACATATAGGCTAGATATTATCACGCTATCACCTACGAGGAGGAGCTGTGAATCTTTAATTTTCTTACGCATTCTGTGACAGCGTGTAATCTAACGACGCATATTTAAATGTTGTTTTTGAGTAAGTCATGCTATTATCTAGCTTTACACTATAAAAACTTTTACGCCATTAAAGTAACTTGGGCAGAGAAACATAGTTTAATGAATGTTAGTAGTATAAGACAATTTTGAAGCAGCGCCATCTATGAGATTTCATAAAAATCAAATCAAGTTACATGTCAACACTTTTTGGAAATTAATAATTTAAATTTGATCATGTTGGTGAGGTTAGTAGTTAGTTATTCTTAAAATTCATAGATGGTAATGTGCATTTTCTTCTTATAAGTTGTATCGTATAGTTCGTTTTGACCAATTCAAGTTCCAACAAAACCCTCAAAATCTTGAGCAGAGTTGAGGAAGACAATTTAAAAAAAATGCGGTGTTAAGTATTACAAAAAAGTTATGTTCATTGATGATGATCATTTCTTCATCAATTTCATGTTGTTAGTACAAAATAAACATTGACTGTTAATACTTTTGTTCGGTATTTATCTGTGTGATTATTGCTTGGTAATTAATATATTTTCATGTCGTATACCTAATTATAAACTTAAATTTTACCTACCGTGCATCCGAATAATGGCGAATGCGATTTTCTGCGGTTGTTACTTCACACTGTCCGAGGCAAAGTCTTTCGCCTTTCTGAGGACATTTGATGGCGTGGAGTTTCCCACTTACCGCGCAGCCTGCGTAGCACGTCACCTTCTCGACGGTGACCAAAATTGGGCTGACACCCTCGCGGAGGCGAGCGTCAGTGACAGTCCCAGCCGCATGCGTCATCTGTTTGCCGTCATCTTGGTGTTTTGTGGAGTCGCGAACCCGGTAGCTTTGTGGGAGAAGTATCGCCATCATCTGTCTGAAGATTTTCTACGAGTCGGAAGTCGGAGACGGCGAAATGACCACCATACGAAATGACCATGTCGCTTTGTTCTCTACAGAGCAAAAACAAATTTATGACACCGTCCTTGAAAGCGTTTGGCAAAACCAGGGTAAAATGTTTTTTTGGATGCTCCTGGTGGTACAGGAAAAACATTTGTTACCACTGGCATACTTGCAGAGGTCAGGAGGCAAGGCAAAATTGCTATTGCTGTAGCGTCGTCGGGAATCGCTGCCACACTGCTTCCGGGACTGCAAGACAGCACATGCCATGTTTAAAATTCCCATCGATTTAGAGAGCGCCGAAACACCTGTTTGTGGTGTGTCACGTAACAGCGATAAGGGACACGTGCTCAAGGATTGCTCTCTGATCGTATGGGATGAGTGTACGATGGCCGAGGATCGAGGGCTGACGAGGTGAATGCTTCGTTGAAACGATCTTCGATGTGGTCACGAGTTCGTACGCTGCGCTTGACCATTAATATGAGAGCTCGGCTCGGCGGCAATGCACGCGCTCAAGAATTCTCCGATGTCCTTCTAAGTCTTGGCGAAGGCACTCTACCAGAAGAGAGAGGTAGACAGGTGGTGCTTCCAGAGTTTCTCGGTAGAGTGGTTTTCAGCTTAGAAGAACTCATTCGCTGTGTGTACGGGGACATTCAGTCGTATACCGCACCAGCAGAATTCTTGGGTGTGTGAGCGGGCCATTTTGACGCCCAAAAATGATCAGGCTGCAGCAATTAACGAATGCATTCTCTCGGAAATTGAGGGGAATGAAGTGGTCTACACCTCGATAAACACTGTTGTCAAGCAAGATGACGCCACACATTATCCCGTGGAATTTCTGAACTCCCTGTCAGCAAGTGGACTTCCAGCGCATTCAAGCTGAAGCGGTGTCCCGGTTATGCTTCTTCGGAACCTATCTCCTCCGAAGTTGTGTAACGGGACCCGCCTTAAAGTCATCTCGCTCCACAGACACACCATTGAGGCGGAAATTCTTACGGGTTATGACGTCGGCGAGGCAGTATTTATACCACGCATTCCCCTCATACCTCATAACTTCCCGTTCCAGTTCAAGCGCGTACAGCTCCCCGTGAGTGTTTGCTTTGCGATGACCATCAATAAGTCGCAGAGGCAGACATTGAGGGCAGTGGGTGTCGACGTCAGGACGAGTTGCTTCTCACACGGGCAACTGTACGTCGTCGCTTGCTCCCGCGTCATCACACATTTTGGCTCCTGGCAGCATAACTACCAACGTAGTTTATAGGGAAGTGTTGTAAGATATATATGATACCTTTGAACGTATTTTTACTCTTTTGTGTCCTGGAATGTATTCTTGCATTATTTCCTCTATTTCCTTCAGTCACCTCTTATGACTGAACTCAGCAGGATTCCCATATAACTCTCTTCACTTGCTTCGCTTGCAAAAAAAAACTTATATTTTAATGCTATTTTAAAAGTTGTTTACTTTATAATGCTATAGCGACACTGGCATCTTAGGTATTTTTGGTGCTGTAGAGCCTTCACGCAGACGACGTCGCGGGCAGCAGCTAGTTTTACAATAAATTACCAGTTTTGTGTCATCGCGCTTCTCTTTCTTTTATATGCAGTCCGACAGTGACCGCGCTTTAGGTCATGTAAGCCCCTTAAAGAAATTTGACAGATTGTAGTAGCTTGATGTGCTGTGTCTGTACATAACGCAAATCATTTCATGGCGCTCTTCCCGATTTCACGTTTCTGTCAGTTATGTGTTGGCAGTCAGCCACGAAGCTGCTTCATAAGTAGGAGATTATCCATTAGAAACAATTTTATTATACGAAAATTTTAATTCGCACAACAAAAGTTTTTTGTGAAGACCTCCGTTTGTGGGACCTTGACATCGTCAAGAAGGCTTTTGCGGGGCGAAGTATAAAATGCCTACTTGATTTTTATTTGTCTGTCTGACATTTATTTTTTAAAGATGGTTTTTAGGGTTCCGTTGCCAAATGGCAAAAAACGGAACCCTTATGGATTCGTCATGTCTGTCTGTCCGTCCGTATGTCACAGCCACTTTTTTCCGTAAACTATAAGAGCTACACTGTTGAAACTTGGTAAGTAGATGTATTCTGTGAACCGCATTAAGATTTTCACAAAAAAATAGAAAAAAGCAATAAATTATGGGGGTTACTTAGAACTGAAACTCAAAAATTTTTTTTTCATCAAACCTATACTTGTGGGGTATCTATGGATACGTCTTCAAAAATGATATTGAGGTTTCTAATATAATTTTTTTCTAAACTGTACAGTTTGCGCGAGAGACACTTCCAAAGTGGTAAAATGTGTCCCCCCCCTGTAACTTCTAAAATAAGAGAATGATAAAACTAATAAAAATAGTTGATGTACCTACATTATCATGTAAACTTCCACCGAAAATTGGGTTGAACGAGATCTAGTAAGTAGCTCGCCGGTGAAAATTTAAAAACATAATATGATGGTACGGAACCCTCGGTGCGCGAGTCCGACTCGCTCTTGCCCGGTTTTTTTTTTGCAATGTTATTACGACTAACATAAATGTGCATGCCGCGCAGACGCCAGTACATCAAGCTACCCGAAACTGTAAAATTTTCCCAATCAACTTTGAACCTTATATGCTTTAGAATCTATTAAAGACTAACTGACAGACTATTTTAATTTTGACAATTCAAAAGTGCCTGTACAAGGTTTAATTGAAATAAATGCTTTGAGTTTGAGTTTGAAAGAAATTTGACAGATTGTAGTAGCTTGACGTGTTTGGCGTCTGTAGTTCTGTACCTACAGCCAGGGAAATGAAATGTGTTGTTTAGCAGATTGGCTCGATTCCCGGGTCGGGCAAAGTGTTATTGAGTTTTTCCATTAGGAATTTCTTAGTAACAGCCCGGAGTTTGGAAGTTGGCGGTGTGATACCCCCGTGTCTCGGAAAGCACGTTAAGCCGTTGGTCCTGCGCCTGATCTCTCTCCGGTCGTGGCGGATTGCCGTCCCATCGGACTATGAGAGTGAGGGAAGAGGGAGTGCACCTGTGTCTGCGCGCACACTTGTGCACTATAATATCTCCCGCGCCGAAGGCTAGTCTCCGTTGAGATTGGCCGCCGTGGCCGAAATACGGTCTGGAGGACTTTAAGGCGAAAGCGCCAGAGTGGCCCGCGAAATTCAAATTTTCTTACGTTTTTTTGCAATTTGCTGGTCAGTATTAAGTTGTAGGTACGTTGATCAAAATATGAATACTGACCAGTAAATTGCAAAAAACGTAAGAAAATTTGAATTTCGCGGGCCACCTTAGAGCTTCCCCCTAAACCTTGCTATAGCCATTTTAACATCTAATAAATTGTTAATTAGGTATCACATTTTTGTGATTTGTATAAACTGGCAATTTTAGTTGACAATCAGTTTGCTGAACAATACACTGCACTGAGTGTACTAAAATTATGTGAATTTGGTGCCGATTCGGGTCAGTTCACACCGAGACGCGACGCGACGCGCAGGTTTCAAGATAGAAATACAATTACAGACCTTATCTACTACACTAAAAGGTACACAATTCAGTGTCTACCTACTACGTCGAGCTACGCAGCGCGGCGCCGCCGCCGCCGCGCGGCGCCGCCGCCGCCGCGCGGCGTAGCTCACTAATCGTGTACCTTTTTGTGTAGTAGATAAAGTCTGTAATTGTATTTCTATCTTGAAAACTGCGCGTCGCGTCGCGTCTCGGTGTGAACTGACCCTTCCTGTACGAGCATCGCCACATGAAATGTATTGTGTTAGTATTTACCTTAACAAGCATTTGCTTATTTGCCGATTACTTGTTTTACTTCGCTGAATAAGCTATCGCGCCCACTACAAGTAACCTACTTAATGTATATATATTTTAATGTTTTTCCTAATAAATCGAGCAATCAATAACGGACACAAAACAGTGATTTTATTTCCTGCATACATCCCGTGTGATTCGTATCCATCAACAGTCTACATACTACATCTCCGTGTACGGACAAACTGCCCGTACATTTTGGTCCTTCGAGCCGGATTTACCACCCCTGGAACAAGCAGCCCTGCAAGCCTCACAGGTACGAAGTGTTTCTATTTACAGGCGCACAATCTCGCACGTAGAGATTCCTTCGGACACTGCGGTTGCTACAGGGAACATCCACATTTGGTGATTCGGAAGCTATCAACACATACATCTTAACAAACAACTCAACAGGGAAGTAAACAGTGTTAGTTTCCATCAACAAAACACATACCACTATGGACGCTAAACAACAAGAACTTCTCAAGCGGCAGGAGATCATCGCAGAGGGCATCCGGAAAATTGGTGTCAACTTCGGAAAGGATGGCTCTGACCGCAAGAACGCAACTTACATCAAGGTGAGACTGGATAACCTTCAGGCGCACTGGAACGAGTTTGAGATGAACCATGGCGTGCTACAGAGCGCCACCGACCTGACCGACGGATATTACACTACAAAAGCGTACGACAGGGTCAAGGCGGAATACTCAAGCATACGAAACAAGCTGCAAACATGGCCTACCTACACTGCGGAACCCGCAAGCAACCAAGGCGAGGATAGCAAGAACACTGGAGTCCTTTCAAGATCAGACGAGCTTAAAGCTCAGCAAGCTACCAACTTCAGAGCCTTCTCCCGTTTCACCCGCAACCTATGCGCCGCAGACACCATCGAGAAATGGGACATACAAGATAAGCTCAAGACCCTCGAATCTCGATGGAAGGTGATCGACGAAGTGCACTGGCAGCTCGACAACATCCTCGTCGGCAGCGACGTAAATTACGAGCTTGAGTTCTCGAAGTACGAAGATACGTACGAGTCCACGAAGCGAGATCTGAACCGCAAACTCAGTCTCGCTGTCCAACAACGTGACAGTGCGCCAAGGATCGAAATACCCGTATTCTCCGGTAACTACACGCAGTGGCCCACATTCCTCGATCTATACATGGCGGCGATTCATAACAACCCTTCCTTCTCTAAGGGGCAGAAGATGCAACACTTGAAAGGAAAACTAAAAGGGGAGGCTGAGCGTCTCGTGCAACATCTAGCCATCTCCGAAAATAACTACGACTCCTGCTGGGAAATCCTCCACCATAGGTACAACAACTTGCAGCTGCTCTTCACTAAGCAAATGCAAGCCTTGATGAGTCAACATATAATCCAACACCAAAACGCTTACGAGTTGAAGCGGCTACACGATACCAGTCTCGAGGCCGTGCACGCGTTGCGTAACTTGGGCATCGACACGGCAACATGGGACCCAATTCTGGTGCACATCCTGACAGGGAAACTGGACACTCAGACCTACTCCGACTATATGGAGGCGAGGGATAATCCAAGAGGGCTTCCCGACTTCAAAGAGTTCATCCAGTTCATCGAAGGGAAGTTTACGGCGCTGGAATCAGTGGTGAAGAAAACAAGCAAGCCAAACAAACAAACAGATGCCATTGATGCCCCTCCGAACAAAGAGAGCGCGAAGACGGCAGGACAAAGGGATGCGTTCAACAGATACAGACGCTACCCCAAGGCAAACCATACAAGCTCCGACAGAAATTGTCCTGTTTGTAAAACAAGCCACATCTTGCTCTACTGTAAAGAATTCCAAGAAATGACGCCAGACAAGAAAATGAGGACAATTGAGCAATTGGACATCTGCAAGAACTGCATGTATTCGCACAACGGAAAGAAATGCAATTCGCATAAAAGATGCAAAGTATGCAACGGCACACACCATACCACGCTACATGACGTAACACGTGATACTACGTCAGCGACACAGTCGTCAAGTCAACTGACCTACAATGCGGCTAACAACGATTCGCAGCGAAAAGCCAATCACGTAACAGGGAACTTTAACGAAGTTCTACTAGCAACAGTACAGCTCAAAGTAAAGGCCGCAGATGGAACCTACACCGTACTAAGATGTCTTCTGGACCAAGGCTCCCAACTGAACCTCATAACAGAATCTGCTGTGCAACGACTTGGCCTTCCGCGGCGCAACCACAACTCAACTGTGTCGGGAATAGGAGCATCTGCCAGCCAGAGCAACGGAACCGTTCAGCTGGACTGCGAATCCCTTTATGGAGACTACCAGTTCTCGACACCGGCACTAGTGATGCCAAGACTACTAAACAATCTACCTAATTACTCCTTCGAGAAACAAGATTGGCCTCACATAGAAAATATTAACCTGGCCGACCCACATTTCAACTTATCAAGGCCGATTGATATTTTACTTGATGCTGGAGTATATGGCGACATAGTCATGAGCAGCATCATTCGAGGAAACATATACGCACCTATAGCGCAACAAACCAAGCTCGGATGGGTATTAGTAGGAAACACGAATACGTTCAACTGTCATGTCGTGGTAGACACGAACGATATCGATTTTGGGAGATTGAAGAGATAACATCAGACGATAACTCCGCGAGCGTCGAGGAGGAGTACTGCGAGAGGCTTTATACTGACACAACAAAAAGGCTGGAAGATGGGCGATACGAAGTTAGAATCCCCATGAAGACCAACTTTGAACAAAACTTGGGACGATCGAAGCCTCAAGCAGTCGCGCAATTCAAACAGCTGGAAAAACGCTTAGCTCGAGATGAAACCTTCGCGTCAAGCTACAAGGCGTTTATTGACGAATACATAAATCTAGAGCATATGAAAAAATGCATAGCGCCGGACACCCCGAGTTGTTTCCTTCCCCATCACGGAGTCATGAGACCAGACTCAACAACAACAAAACTTCGAGTGGTTTTCAATGCATCAGCCACCACTAGCACAGGTCACAGTCTAAACCAATTGATGGAATGCGGGCCGAACCTACAACAAGACTTACAAGCTATGATTCTACGATGGAGGGCGTTTGAGTACGTGTACACAGCTGATATTGAGAAATTCTACCGACAAATACGTATTCAAGACAAAGACCAACACTTGCAAAAAATAGTGTGGAGAGATTCAGTCACAGAGCCATTACAAGAGTTACAATTGACTACAGTGACATATGGCACCAAATCCGCACCGTATCTGGCAATGCGAACCATAAAGCAATTGATCAAGGATGACGGCGCGCTGTACCCGTTGGCGGCGGCTATTCTCTCCAACCAACTGTACATGGACGACTTACTAGGCGGATGTCACGACCTAATAACAGCGCAGAAAGCTCAAGGTGAACTTATAACAATGCTGAAGGGCGGTGGATTCAACTTACGAAAGTGGGCAAGCAACAAGACATGCTTACTCGAAGGCTTGCCTGATGAATTGATAAACCAAAAAATGTTTGATTTCAAGGACGCCGAAACAAATAAAACGCTAGGCATCACTTGGAACCCGCACACGGATCAGTTTACATACAAACAAACACCACTCAGCAACAAACGTGACGTCAACACAAAACGCACGCTGCTATCGGATATATCAAAACTGTACGACCCACTTGGGTGGCTATCACCGGTAACAGTAAAAGCCAAACTGATTTTTCAACAAGCTTGGTCTACAACAACGAGCTGGGATGATCATCTCCCACCAAACATACAACAAGAATGGGAGCAATTCCGCCATCAGCTCGTACACATTCACAACATCACCATACCACGCTGGTTTGGTAACACCCAACAACCCTTCGAACTTCATGGCTTCTGTGATGCGTCTGAAAAAGCCTACGGATGCGTCATATATTGCAAGTCCACGGATAAAGAAGGCCGACAGTTGATCAGACTAGTAGCCGCTAAAACAAAATTAGCCCCACAGAAAAACCCTATTTCTCTGCCTCGACTGGAGTTATGTGGGGCAGGACTACTAGCTCGACTAATCAAAAAAGTCAAAGACTCCATCAACACGGAAAGGGTCACCATACATTGTTGGACAGATTCCATGGTAGTGCTTGGCTGGATACAGGGTGACGTGAGCCGCTGGAAGAGTTTCGTAGCCAACAGAGTAACACAAATAACACAAATATCAACATCCAACTCTTGGAAACATGTCAAGTCCGAAGAGAATCCAGCGGACTGTGCAAGCAGAGGAATTTCACCATCCGACCTAATAAGCCATGAACTGTGGTGGAATGGCCCTTCATGGCTTCAAAGCAACTACATACCCAAACAAGATACCTTCACAACCAACGAGGAGCAAAGGAAACGAGGCCAAACTTGCGCAACACAAAATATAAACACGCCACTCATCGAAGAGCTACTGCAAAAATACAGTTCGATGACTTATGCAACTCGAGTCATAAGTTGGATCTTACGATTCATAAACAATTCACGCGACGCAACAAGAGCCAAACGAATGTCACACTTATCAACAGAAGACATAGTGCTGACTCAAAACCTACTCGTGAAAACGGCGCAGAAAAATAGCTTTGGCGATGATATAGCTCACCTACGAAAACATAACAAGGTACGGGCCACAAGCAAACTTTTGAGTTTGAGCCCAACACTAGACGTCCAAGGCATTCTTCGAGTGGGAGGAAGACTTGAACATGCCAAGTTAAACAGCTCCCAAAAACATCCGATAATTTTACCTAACAACCACAAGTTATCAGAACTCTTGATTGACCAAGCCCACAAGAACACCCTCCACGGTGGGGCCAGGCTTACTTTGGGTCACCTTCGTAACAAATATTGGATACTTGGCGGCATGAAAACAATCAAAAAGCAACTTAACAAATGTGTCACCTGTCATCGCTACAAAACGCAACGCAGCAATCAGCAAATGGCCGACTTACCAACGCCTCGAGTTACACCTTCACGGCCATTCACACACACAGGCGTGGATTTTACGGGGCACGTTGAAATAAAGGCTAACAAAGGTCGCGGCATTAAAACAGTTAAAGCATACATCGCGATCTTCATTTGTCTAAGCACAAAGGCTGTCCACCTTGAACTGGTGTCAGATCTCAGCACTATCACATTCCTAGCAGCATTGAAGCGGCTATGCGCACGGCGAGGTACGCCAAAACATGTCTACAGCGACAACGGGACGAACTTTGTCGGAGCAGCCAGAACACTAGCAAAAGAACGCCAAGATGCAATGCAGCTTATAGTCAACGACGACCTAATTAACAACACTTCCGAGAGTGGCATCGAATGGCACTTTAATGCCCCATCATGGCCAACAGCGGGAGGATTGTGGGAAGCAGCAGTGAAGAGTATGAAACACCACCTTAAACGCGTCCTTGGTGAACAAAAACTTACGTACGAAGAGTTTACTACTTTGCTGGTACAAATTGAAGCCTGCCTCAACTCGAGACCACTTGTCGCTTTAACAAATGAGCTCGACGACATCGATTACTTAACACCAGGCCACTTCTTAGTCGGCGGACCGGTACTGGCACCTCCGATGACATCAGAAGGTGATAACAGCAGCTTAACTTTACGATGGCGCTTGACAGAAAATATGTACAAGGAATTTTGGAAGAAATGGTCCAAAGATTACCTGCAAACATTACAATTACGAGGAAAATGGCAAACCCCAACAGACAACATAGCAGTGGATGACATCGTCCTTATAAAGGAAGAACATGTGGCCCCAGCCAGATGGTTACTAGGACGTGTTGTAGAGACGCATCCTGGACCTGACAACTTAGTACGAGTCGTCACGCTTAAGACTAAGTCCAACCTAATGAAGAGGCCCATAACAAAATTGTCCCGGTTGCCCATTGAAACAGAGCATAACACCGAAGGCAAACCAACACAAAACTCGGACCATGAACAACCAGAGGCAACTTCATCAACATCACCACGACAACGTCGGCTGAGACCTAAACTGGAACGGAAGAATGTTCTCAGCACGTGCCTAAGTACGTTACTAGTACTCATAGTTACGTGTGTCACACCGTCCATGCAACAACTCGTCAACGTGACAACTCTAGACCCAACCCGTCTTGTATACTTTGACAAAGCAGCAGACTTACAGCTAATACAAGACGAATGGAGACTGGTGGTTTACTATAACATGTCGACTTACTGGAAAAGTATTTCCGCCGTTGAACAATACGTCCAGCAACTACACGGACTCTGTCAACGAAACGTGGCTTACTTATCTATATCCACACAATTCGAACACGAATTAAATGAGCTTAGACACTACAACGAAGTACTACAATCTGAACACGGAAGACGCAGTAAGCGAGGTCTCATAAACGGGATTGGGAACATTGCTAACTCTCTCTTTGGCGTACTTGATGACAAATTCGCCGAAAAATATAATAACGACATCAAACTACTGCACAACAACGAAGACCACTTGTTCAACCTGTACAAACAACATACTTCAATTATCGAAGGTGAATACAACCTCTTGAAGAGGAACGAGCAAGTAATGAACCGACAGTACATCGTCATCAACAAAAGTCTCAGAGACTCGATGCAACAGCTGAGAACAGAACAAGACCAATCAACTTTCCTCACTGCTACTGCACTTGCCGCAAACATGATGGTAGCAAACTTGCGGAGAATACAAGACATGTTGATCGACCTAGTTACAGATCTTCGCCACGGCAAAGTCGACACTCACTTATTGAAACCCGATGCATTCGAAAAACAGTTGAACATCATATCAGGACAAGTACCAAAAGGATTATCCCTACCCTGCCAAAACAAGTTCAATTGTATTCGGGAAATGTATAAACTAGCAAGTGTGCAAGGAAGACTAACCGAAGATTTTATTATTTTCGAAGTAAAAATCCCTTTAGTAACAGACGAACAATATGAACTAACCGAAGTCGTCCCAATCCGCAACATAAGGGGAAGCTCTATGATTAATATAATCCCAACAACAAAATACATAGCCGTGAACTTGAAAATGGATATGATGATACCCCTTAATCAACAACATCTGTCAGCATGCACACAAGTAAACACAAATCAGCTGCTGTTATGCAACTTCGACTTACCTATATATGGTATCAAAACAGCCACAAGCACGTGCGAAGCAGACATAATAAACAATCGAGGAGTATCAAATTGCCGCACTGAGGTATCAAGTTGCAGAAATGAATGGAAAAAGCTACACAGCAAGGGGACTTGGTTATTTACGTGTTGCGAGGAATGCACTATGCGCATTTTCTGTCCAGCTGGAATTACGTCACAGACACTACGTAATACGGGCACGATCACCCTAGCGCCAGGATGCATGATGCGCGGCGATAACCACCTGATTCATTCGCACTACAATATGCAAAGCACAATGGAATTAGGAAATGAGCAAGAGATCTACATACCAGAGATAAACATAAATGAATTATTAACAAGCAACAGTCAAATTACTAACTTAACAAACATTGAAATAGAAACCCATGAAGAACAACTAAAAGGTCTTAAGAGAAAAATTGAACTGGTTAAAGAACAACAAGACATCCAACTGGTTAAATCAGTGGATGCCGAGCAACATCACTACGTCCTGTACGGTTTCATAACAACCTGTGCAATAATATTCGGTACATGGGTATCCTGGAAAATAAAAACACGCTGCCACCGGGTACCTCAAGTAAGCAGAGAATCAACGCAAGCTCACAAGGATGAAGAGATTGACATGGTACCAGCTCATACTCAACGGCGTCTTCCGAAGGATAGCCGAACAAAGACAGAGGAACAGACAACAGAAGAGGTCATCGAACATCTTCCTAAAAGCAACAAGGTGGACAGCGAAACATCGCCAATGTCACTTAGAGGCGAACACAGAATAGTTTAACTTGCTTCATACTTTTACATGTTTTACTTGTAATTTGTCGTTTTTTTATAGTTGGCAGGATGTACGAGCATCGCCACATGAAATGTATTGTGTTAGTATTTACCTTAACAAGCATTTGCTTATTTGCCGATTACTTGTTTTACTTCGCTGAATAAGCTATCGCGCCCACTACAAGTAACCTACTTAATGTATATATATTTTAATGTTTTTCCTAATAAATCGAGCAATCAATAACGGACACAAAACAGTGATTTTATTTCCTGCATACATCCCGTGTGATTCGTATCCATCAACAGTCTACATACTACATCTCCGTGTACGGACAAACTGCCCGTACACTTCCTTTCTTCACCAACTAAACTAAATTTAAGTTCAGTGCATCTTTTTCTTTTTTGAAAAGGACAGAAGATAAATTTTATTTTACTCCTGTCAAATTTATCAGCTCCTGACACTAATCCATACAAGTTTAGACGTGAATAAAAACTTTAAAAACATCAAACTTTTTTGCTTAAAACTACGTCAATTTACGTCAGGCGCTGATTAATGTGACAGGACTAAACTAAAATTTATCTTCTGTCATATTTTTAATGAAACAGAAAGAAAAAAATGCACTGAACTTTAGTTTGAAAACAACAGAATCGGCACCCTCAAACTCAAACTCAAATCATTTATTTCAATTAAACCTTGTACAGGCACTTTTGAATTGTCAAAATTAAACAGTCTGTCAGTTAGTCAGAAAGTTGAAGCTAGTTGCCCATTCCAAAGCGTAGATCTCTATGGAGAAGAACGGGCAAGAAACTCCATGGACACTCTTTTAAATCAAGATATTACAAAATCCTGGGGTACATTATTCTTGTTGCTTCTATATGTGAGAACAATGCAAAAAAGACAGAAATGAAGAAACAATTCAAGACATAAGATTAAAAATAAGCCTTGGCAGGTAAGAGATGACCAGTCCCAACCGACGGCGCCCGTTCACGAACATGAC
The DNA here is from genome assembly GCA_948474745.1 of Oligia latruncula. Classification (NCBI taxonomy): domain Eukaryota; kingdom Metazoa; phylum Arthropoda; class Insecta; order Lepidoptera; family Noctuidae; genus Oligia; species Oligia latruncula. Next base: position 5,279,852 of record OX419696.1, read on the forward strand.
GCGTGGATCAGCACCATCCAGCTCAACCATTTTGTAGGGAACCGAATGATCCAACACACGCGCCACCATCGGTGAGACATTTAAGTGAGCATGACACGTTCTCAACTGCCATGCTCTTTCAAGTCAACATCAAAAAATCATAATAAACGGAAACATGGTTCTTACGTTTTTCACCATTGTCAATCACACTAAAAATTAAAAAGGCGAAAGTTTGTGAGTGTGTGAGTGTTTGGGAGTGGGGGTGTGTGTGTGTGTGTTTATATGTTTGTTACTTCTTCACGCTCAAATGGCTAGACCAATTTTGATAAAATTTTGTATGGAGGTAACTGACAGCCTGGATTAACATATAGGCTACTACTTATCCCGATATTCCTACGGGATCGAAACTTATGAGGGTGAAACCGCGGGGCGCCGCTAGTTACTAATATAATAATCATCCGTATAGTGCTACAAGAATCTTTTGGCACGTGCCCACATTCAGAAAAAACGCCACCATGTTGTTTTTTCAATACAATTGCACAAATGTTTATCCAAGCGCCCCCCTGTCAACGTCATTCGTGCGCAAAAAGGTCCTTGTAGGTTGTACACTTAAATGCTGAACAAAATAGTACGAAAGTTTTTAAGCAAACCCGGTAACAAGTACTAGTACATAATAACTACATGGCAGCTATTTGGCACCATGTATTTATCATGTTCCTTTATGAATCTCATTAGTTATAATGAGCGTTGCCGAATTAAATGACAAAACAGCTGATGTATTAATTTTATATTTTTGTTCGACCAAGGTTACGTAACGAGCAGTGGTGGCCCAGTGGTCACGGACACGACTTACGAGTTGTAGGTCGTAGGTTCGAACCCAGACAGGCGCTTTACTTTGTGTAAATTATTTCATCACCCACCACTGCTCTCAAAACGGTGAAGGAAAACATCGTGAGGAAACCGGCATGTCCTAGAACCAAAAATTCGAAGACATGTGACATCCACGAACCCGCACTGGGCCCGCGTGGTGGATTACGGCCCACTCCCTTTCTGTGTCCCAGCAGTGGGAACATTATAGGCTGATTATGGTAAGGTTACGTAAATGGAAGGCTTTGTAAACAGGCGCCAGCACATCAAGCTACCCGAAACTGTCAAATTTTCCCAATCAACTTTGAACCTTATGCTTTAGCGATAAAGTTGAAAATCTATTAAAGAAATTTGACTGATTGTATTGCGTCTGTACCTCAAATCATGTGTGATGACAATCTCGGTCATCAAAAGCGAAAATACTTGTAATCATTATTAATGACTGATTTTATTAGAAAAAGCATAATATGTTTTCAATAAATAATGTAAAGTCCTCCAGACCGTATTTCGGTCACGGCGGGCAATCTCAATGGAGACTTAGCCTTCAGAGAGGCGAGGTGGCGATAAAATCACGCGCGACACAAAGGCACCGCTCGTTGCGCGACTTGCGGTGCCGTTGTGTCGCGCGCAATTTTATCGCGTGTCGCGCCTGTTTGAAGGAGCCTTTATAGTTTGATTCGGGCTGTACTCGCCAGCGGTGAGTGCCTAACAACCTCAATAAACAATAATTTACATTTCACTGTAACAATGACGTAGATCGTAAGGTAACAAACACTCGGGCTTGGGGCCAAACCCATTATTTTTGTTGTTTAACACTTTATGGTAATTATAATTTGATTTGTTAATAAACAAAAACGAGACTAACCTAAAGCAATAAAAATTAGACTTAAAACCTATAAAAATGTTGACAACTTGTGCTTTAAAAATAAAAATAAAAGCCATAACATTATGAGGCGTAGCTACTTTATATGTATTTATATTAAAGAGACGCATATAATTATAAAATCTCACGTATCACAGTAGATAAGGTTTTATAATTATAATTATTATAATAATAATACCAGTCTATTATTGTCCCACTGCTGAGCAAAGGTCTCTCTTCTCATACAGAGAAGGCACGAGGATTGAGCACGGCTTGCTCAATACGGGTTGGCGATTTCAGACTTATTTCTGCGCCCCGCGGTTTCACCCGCATAAGTGTCGATCCCGTGGGGATATCGGTATAAAAAGTGGCCTACATGTTAATCCAGGGTGTCAGATACCACCATACAAAATTTTATCAAAATTTGTCGAGCCGTTTGAGCGTGAAGAAGGAACAAACATATAAACACGGCCATACCCTGGAACACACACACACACTCACAAACTTTTGCATTTATAATATCGATGCCTCCCACGCATAAGGTCGTAAGGCTAAAAAACATTAATATCAGGAGAGCATAGAGATAGAGAGATAGCCTTACGACCTTATGCGTGGGAGGCATCGATATTATAGTGTGATTAGCATAGAAATGTAAATAACAGATATCTGATCTATGGTGATAGTATAGTGTGATAAGTCCAGGGGGTCTACTCCGAAGCGGTTAACCACTGTATCGGCCGAATGTTCGGTCATTTTCTACTACCATTAATTTCCTATATTGACTATTGGTCCCGACCAAACTGTGCCAATACAAACCTTTTTAGAACCCTTAACCCTTTTTTTACCTTTTTTTTTTTAAATGCGTAGTAGGACAACAATATTCGAATCAGAAAATGACCGAACATTCGGCCGATACAGTGGTTAACCGCTTCGGAGTAGACCCCCAGGCTTCGTAACCATACGTAACGATGTTTATTTTAAACATTGTTTTCTTCCTGCTATCATAGTTTTAAGGTGTATTTTGTTTATGAAATGTAGAGCAGTCATCCCCCCGAGCTTTTAAAAAGGTTTTGACAAAATACCTACGTAATAAATAATAATAATATATTTTGAGTGTTTTTATATTTAAAATATAATTTGTATTTAAGTACACATTAATCAAATATTTTTTATGGTATACTGACAATACTGTGTAAAGACTATTCTATTCTACGTATTAGGCACCTTGTCAGTCAAACACCTATTAATAATGAGCATTGATCAATTAGCTTCATTTAGATAGATAAAATAACAATAAAACGATTTATAAAAATAGTAATAATTTAAATTAAAACACATTAAAAGATAAAGCATCCCAGTATTTGCATGATGTTTATATTTGAGTTTAGCAACTTCTAAACAATGTTTTATTTGTTCTTCAAACCCAACTTTCTGAACAAAGTTAAAATTCACTTGTTGCTGTATGTTAATGGAATTAGGGAGTTTGTTTGCAAAGGGGATGTTGAAAACGTGTGTTTTAATTAGATTAGCTACACGTACACGTACATACCCACATTTTGTCACTCCAGTAAAGATTAAAAAATTAAAAAATCTCTAAATAAAAGATTTAAATATAAAAACGAGATTTTCCCAACTATGTTGGGGTCGGCTTCCAGTCTAACCGGATGCAGCTGAATACCAGTATTTTACTTGGAGCGACTGCCTATCTGACCTCCACAACCCAGTTATTGGGTAATGCGATACCCCTTGGTAAGACTGGTTGTCAGACTTTCGGGCTTCAAAGTCTAATAACTTATTTTTTAAATAGACCACATTCCTCCGAATTACTAATAAACAAGCAATTCAGACAGCCAGCCGAGTTCCGCATCCAGTTCATAAAAATACCTATATATCCAACCTACCTGTTCAACTTAAACTAATTCGTTTTTTTCTTTTGAACCAGAGTAACGGCATCACATTCTTAAGAAAAACCCCAAGTTGTTGATAAATAATAAACAGAATACCTCATTTTGTATCGCACTGTTTTGGTATGACGACCTCGAAATTGGAAATTCTTTTGTATCAGTAGATCCGGTTTATAAATTATACATACATTCAGTTTTGAGAGCTCTTCATCAATTTCCTAAGTAGATTAGGAACAGAACGTTTTGATTTTAAAGTTTATTTTTCAAATACTTAGGTTGGTAATGAAGCACAAAATACGACGTATTCCACATTGGGCACCCGCTTAAATGGCACCTTGCACCTGACACACAGCGGCACATTCACTCAGGTGCCATTTAAGCGGGTGCCCAATGTGGAATACGGCCAAAATACACCTATAGTAAAATGACAGCTTATGTGTTACTTAAATGACTGAAATTGGCGTCATTTTGTTTTTTCGCGGCCATCAACTAAGTCTTGTTTTTCTAGTACAGAAAGTGTAACAAACGAAACTTATTTGACATGCATTATCTCTAAACTCAGTCCGAAATTAGTTATTAAGAAGTGTCATTTTACTGCAGCTAATTAAAAGTCGGACTATAGAAGCATTTTGCCGGGGTCGCAATTTTGTACAAGATTTCCTTACGGACACTAAAGAAGGATTTTTGAATATTCATGCCCAAAGAGGTCCAAAAAGCAATAAAAGTTTGTGTGGAAGTTCGTCATTCTTGTCGATGGGAAATCCCATTCAACACACGATTTTCTCTAATAATAACAGCGCCCCGCGGTTTCACCTGCATAAGTCTCGACCACGTGGAAATATCGGGATCAAAAGTGTCCCGGTTGTAAACTATATGTGTACTAAATTTCATCCAAATCTGTTCAGTAGTTTTCACGTGAAAGAGTAACAAACATCTATCCATACTCACAAACTTTCGCATTTATAATATTAGTTATGGATAATTATGCATTTTAGTACCTACTACTCGGCTATTGGCAAAAAAACTCCTTGCTGACGACCTGTGGGGCATTTCCCGTACCTATTTATAAGAACGTTCGTATTCTAAACTCAGACTCAATCTGTTAGAAATACCTCTAGAATACCTACTTTTTTTTTTGGTCTATTAGAGATGAGATTGCGACTAGATTTTGAACATTTTTAACTACAGGATATAGTTGGCCTTCTTGTGTCTGAGCGTATACCGGGAAAGTGATGACGACAAAAGAATTGGCTATGAAAACCATATAATAACAAACTTACGTAAGAGGGAGGAGGAGAGATTCTCGTAATTTTAAGATAGTCCACAGTCTGATCTCGGTCTCAATCTGTCAAAACCTCTAATTTCTTTAAATTTTTAACAAGTTTTTGTCATTGATTGTCGCTGAAATGAGATTGCGACTAGATTTTGAACATTTTTAATTACGGTAATCGGCCTTTAGATATTTTTGGCAATTTCTCCCGGTACATTACTACGTTAACTATACCAGTGATTAAAACAAAAAGAATCACATTTTGCACCATCTTTATTTCAAATTATATATTTTGTAGGCTCATAATTATAAGTTTTTTTTCAAAGAATACATGAATAGCCATTATTGCAAATGGTATGTTTTTATTATGACCCCACCACGCTCCATTAGGCATTAATAATTACATTTTACTATCGATTTAATATCCAAGTAATTTAAATAAAGCAATAAACTGAAAGCATTTTATAACTTAAAAAACTAATTTAATCTGTTAAAATAATGATTAGGTAGAACAAGTTTTTGATAACTGCGACACGACTATTTAATTAAAACTATTATGAAAATGGATAGTTACATCACTTTTGTGTATTGAATTTTCTTGTTTTACATGCCTTTAGTAATTGATTCGGAGTTTACTTTTCAGTTTCTCATTGAGATTTATTTAGCTACAAATATATTCCATGCCCATATGAGAATGACTGCTAGTTAACAAACACACACGAAAAAGATTTTCTTGGTCTGGGAACAATCATAATTTCTGCAATTTGAATAATTTTGAAGGATATTGCCATTCCATTGCTTCATATCTTCGAAAAATGTGTCTGCTGAAAAACGTAAATAACGCAATGAATGTTGTTGAAATGTCAAAATGAAAGCCATTGCTATTGTTAGGTGTTACGCAATTACCCCGGTAGTCCTCATCTGTTATTATCGCGCTTGACCAAAATAACAATATTTAACAGTCACTGATCTCTTAAAATACATAAATTCTGATTAAAAACTCATACATATTATCATAGTAGGTACCTAATTTCTTTGATAAACCCACTACACACTATTCTAATAAGTATTAGGTGGGTGGGAAACTTGCTTTATAAAGCGTAATTATTATGATCTTAACTGCCCCGTTGGTCTCGTGGTTGCAAGTGCGACTGCTGAGCGTGGGGTCCTGGGTTCGATTCCCGGGTCGGACAAAGTGTTATTGGGTTTTCCATTAGGAATTTCTTAGTAACAGTCCGAAGTTTGGAAGTTGGCGGTTTAATCCGTGCCTCGGAAAGCACGTAAAGCCGTTGGTCCTGCGCCTGAACTCTCCCCGGTCGTGTCGGATTGTCTTCCCATCGGACTATGAGAGTAAAGGAACAGAGAGTGCACCTGTGTTTGCGCACACACTTGTGCACTATAATATCTCCTGCGTACCTGGCTAATCTCCATTGAGATTGGCCACTGTGACCGAAAACGGTCGGGGAGGCTATTATTATGATCTTTATCTAATAACATTTTTACATTCTTGTCACTTGGCTTGCCAAGTTGTCGGCTAGGCCTAGACCTAGCGCCTACCGTTTTCTATTGTCAATTGTATTGGGCGATTATCTCTCGGCGAACTTCGTACCGCCCCGCCAGCCACTCTGTCCCCGCTTTTAAATCTCTGATATCTTCTAAGATATTCATTTTAATGATATACTGTAAAGGGCAATTTTGATCTCCATGAAATGTAGAACGTATTTAATGTATTTAATTGGATTAGGAATAATACTGTATTGTTTAAAATAGCTTGGTAAATAACCCATGTTTTTTTTTGTAATATGTAAAAGATAAAAATGGTTACTGTGGGTTGTCCTTGAGATAAACATATACCATCGCGGACGTTTTTTATTGATATTTTTATGATATACAACTCCGCAGTACATCAATTTGATATTATATCTCGTAAGGTTTACCCAGCGTTTGCAATGCAAGCGCACAAAAATATGTTTGTTACGACATACCATTACAAATCTTTGAATTTCTCGGCTTTTCTCTTCTACAATATGCATGTATTAGGTATACATAATAAACCTTCCTCTTGAATCACTCTATCTATTAAAAAAAACCGCATCAAAATCCGTTGCGAAGTTTTAAATATCTAAGCATACATACGGACAGACAGACAGCGGGAAGCGACTTTATTTTATACTATGTAGTGATCACTATCACTACATAGTATACCCCTTAAGTCAATATATTATAACTAGCGGCCCACCATGGAATTTCCAAAATTTTCTTTCATACAAGCCTTGTCTTGGCAATACTGAATACAACAAAAAAAAAATTATCCAATTTGGTGCAGTCATTCGGAAATTATGTGCGCGTACAGCACTGACCTCTATCATACAATAGACGTCAATGGCGTACAGACATTTCAACGACTTTGTTTTATGCAAAAATCCCGCAAAGGAGGTGGCGGGATGGTTGAGGGAAAGAGGCTCACATCCCAGCCGCCGCGAGAAATGCTCCGGGCGTCGGGAGCCGCATGACGACTCCCGGCCACCGTAGGCGCAGGCCTGCGGACGGAGAGTAATGGGTAACTCACCATCCGATCAGGACCAGGCCCTTGACGGACCGCGTACGTGTTCCACACACGCCTCAAAGAGATGTCAGCACCAGTGAAGGGGCAGCGGGGTTGTTCCGAAAGGGTTACCGCTACCCCGAAACATAAAGGGTTAAGGAAGGAACATGGATGGGTTTTAGTCAGTAAGAGTCAGACACTCCCTTCCGCTCCACCCAGAGCGGGAGGGGGTCATTTAATGATTTCCCATCCTCAAAAAAAAAGACCATAATTATATCGTCACTAGAAAGGCAAAAGTACTAAACTGCAAAAAGGGCATTTTACAGGAGAGCGATTTAAACTTTTTTTTTTTACTAAATCTGGCATATCTTTTTTTCTAGCATTCCAATTTAAATATGCTGAAGGCAAAAAATCATTGTTATATTATTATCTATGTGTTAAAGTTGACATATTGCCTATTGTTACTGTATTTCCGAAGATAGTGTCGCTTTAGTATAAATGCTCTGTCCACTTCGTAAGGCAATAATACTTATCTTCATAAAAATATTCAGGTACAGTAAAGCATAAACACTATTTAATAAATCCATTGAAATTTAAGAACGCAAAAACAACTAACATGCATTCCAGACTAATACATTCTTAGTCATTATTACTTATACGTAATAATTAAGTGTAAATATCTAAAACAATTTGACTTATTGCCTTTTAGTCGTATATTTGTTACTTACCTACTTCTATCAACTCTAATAATCTAAATCTCAATAAATAAAACAAAGTCAATAATAATAATAGTTACACTATTTATAACGGCTAATAACGACTGGACTGATTTTGATGATCTTTGATTTGTTGAATTTGTCTCCGACCCGAATAATAGTTTTTTTTGTTGTTGTAATAGTTGTAGTAGTACTAGTGTTACAATGTTGTGTAGGGTAGGGTAGCTTAGCTTAGCGTACAGTAGAGCAGCGTAGCCAAGAGTAGCGTAGAGAAGCGTAGCGTAGGAAGCGTAGTGTAACGTACATAGTGCAGGTTAGGGTAGTGTAGTGCAGTAATTTATATTCGAGGCGGTACGAAGTTCACCGGGTCAGCTAGTGATTGTATACTTACTGAACAATTGTAGCGATTGCAGCAAAAACAAGGAAAATAAACTTATGTTCTACACGGAAAATCAACTTTTATTGAAGGTTTTGACAAATTATTATCATAATCAAGCAATTTAACTGAATTAACTTTTGTAATTTTTTCTTGTGTTTAGTCTTCGACGTCGGTATCTTGAAGGGTATCCTGGACATTTATAGCACTATCCATACTTTTGTACTCGTCGTGGAAAATTTCAGGTATAACTTTCGATGTGCACAATTTCCACAAATCTTGGTATTTCTTATTTGAAATAGGCAGGCGACACTTATATATTTTCTTAAGTTCCACATTTTTACCCGTTATAGGTATATCTTCAGTTGGGCTATCGGGTGCCATTGTGTATTTCACAGCTACTTTCTGTGGGTCCGATTTTTTAAATGTAGCTGTACGTACCTGTAAAACAAATAAAAAATATAAATAACTTGTTGCGCCCGTGGTTTCAGCTTCGTCATTTGTCAAATCGGTTTAAGTTACCTAAAATTCATACATAAACCAATCATAAAAGACTATAGGCATACTTAAAAATTATTAATATTACCTTCGATATTTTTCCTGTCAGGTTCCCTTTAAAATATCGATCTCCGACTACATCCCAACCACAAAAATGCTTATGTGTCAAAATTTGTACGTGGTACGGCTTCGGGTTTTTTCGAGCTAACATAAATACCGTTGCCCATTGAGAAGGTGCCCAGATAATCGTATTTGTCACGCTTTTTTCTATTATTGAATGTATTGAATCAACTGGCATATAGGTATGTCCAGGCAAGAGATAGTTCATTTGGATGCTGGAAATATTAGTGCATTTTTGCAAGCAGGAATGAATTGCTGCAAGAACAACTTTATTCTTGTTCTGGCCTGGACACGCATCACTATAAAAAAGAAGATGTTTTACTGAGCCACGATCGTCTACCATCTTTATATATTTGTCTAGGATTGTACAGACTTCGTTGGCGCCACGTTTTCCTTCAGTCTCGTTCCAAGAATAGCAATAGCCTTCCCTAGTTTTAGACTCATAAAAAGTAAGGTTATATACAGCCAATTTGCGACTGTAGTATAGTAGCATACTTTGGCCATATGGCGTGTTTAGTACTTTTTGTAAGTCAAATGATACGCAAAGTATGTTTTCGTCTTGAATTTTCTGATGTACTTGAAATCGTTCGTACGTTTCCTCTTTGTCTTTAAGATGAGCCAGTTTTTCTTCTCCTCCGTCCTCTTGTTCAAAACGCACACATTTGGAACACTTATCTTTACGTGGGACGTGAAATCCTATATTAAATTCATGGAAAATATTTTGAAACACCTTTTCTCCTACCACCGCTCTATCTTCATTTATCATTTTTTCTTTATAAATTTTATACAAATTTGATAAGTTGCGAAACTCTTGTGGAAGATAAAATCTCTTTGAGTTTTTGCGGCAATAATGAGACGGTAAGTATGGTAAATCTTTTATGTAGCTCTTTACTGCTTCTTTGCTTATTTCAGGTGTTTTGTTTGCAGGAATATGTTTACCTCGTCCATCTTCTTTAGCTGAACCATGCATAGCTGTAGAAATAATATTGTGAAGAAATTTCTGCTTAATGTCTAGTGTGTTTAGCATAAATTTTAAACACACTTTTCTTTTTCCCTCCCCTTCATTGATATAATAATCGAAAGTCCAACGCCTACGACTATTGATATCTTGGCAACGCTGTCTCTTAGTTTCTTGCCTTTTAGAGTTGCTTACTAACCAATCTTTTCGTCGTTCTTTTGTAAGGTTCCAATAATGATCAAAAATAGCCTGTCTTTTCTCCGAGCTTATGTCATAGCAGTTATTATGACAATTTTCTGGTGTACATGTAGAAGTCTTCACTTTTTTGTCTTCTATAACTTTTCCACTTTTAGTTGTGTATTGTTTTCCACTGTTCATTTGATTGCTCCTAACTTTCCTCTTGCTAATTTTTCGCTCTCCTTTTTCTAGCTCTGTGTTCTCTTTAGTGTCATCTAACACAATTTTTGCTGATATTGTTTTTCTATTTTTATCCTGTTTTTGTTTACGTTTTTTGGTAATTTTCTTTTTTTGTTCTGTAGTATTATTATTAGAATTGCAATCCGTTTCATCTGAATCTGTGGATCCTTGCCAAGAACTTGAACTGTATACAAATTCTTCACTGTCAGATAAAAAGTCAATATGCTTGTAGACAATATCTCTCTTCCGCTTTACTTTCTGTTGTTCAATAGTGGTGTTTTCTTCTGGTTCTATTTCAATACTGATTGTCGTTTCGATTTCTGTCTTAGTTTCTTCTTGCCTGATTTCTTGTATGCAGAATTCCATTTCCTGTAACCGCTTCGCGTCTATTTTTCTTTTCTTATAGGGTTGTATTAGAGGTATTTCAGAAGATTTTATTATTAAAGATGAGCTCGCTTGAACATCATCTTTCTGAGTAAGAGATGTTTGCAATCGATTTGACGATATCCCTGCTTGAGTGTGCTTTTCTGATTGTGCATTATGTAATAAATGTATGTCTTGACTAAGAGATGTGTCCGTGTGTACAACATAGTGCATCTGTGAGATTGATGCCTGTGACGGAATTATGTTTTGTTCAAGGGATGTTTCTGCCTGAGCGTACTCTTCTGTTTGAGAGAATGATGTTTCTGATTGCTGTGTGTCTTGGCCAGTAGATGTACTTGCTGGAATGTGATAATCTATCTGTGAGATTGATGCATGTAACGGAATTATGTTTTGTTCAAGGGATGTTTCTGCCTGAGCGTACTCTTCTGTTTGAGAGAATGATGTTTCTGATTGCTGTGTGTCTTGGCCAGTAGATGTACTTGCTGGAATGTGATAATCTATCTGTGAGATTGATGCCTGTAACGGAATTATGTTTTGTTCAAGGGATGTTTCTGCCTGAGCGTACTCTTCTGTTTGAGAGAATGATGTTTCTGATTGCTGTGTGTCTTGGCCAGTAGATGTACTTGCTGGAATGTGATAATCTATCTGTGAGATTGATGCCTGTAACGGAATTATGTTTTGTTCAAGGGATGTTTCTGCCTGAGCGTACTCTTCTGTTTGAGAGAATGATGTTTCTGATTGCTGTGTGTCTTGGCCAGTAGATGTACTTGCTGGAATGTGATAGTCTATCTGTGAGATTGATGCCTGTAACGGAATTATGTCTTGTTCAAGGGACGTCACTGCTTGAGCGTGGTCTTCTGTTTGAGAGATTGATGTTTGTGATTGCTGTATGTTTTGGCCAGACGATGTACCTGCTTGAATATGATAGTCTATCTGTGAGATTGATGCCGGTAAGGGATCTATGTATTGATCAAAGGATGTGACTGCAGCGGGATATGGTATTTCAAACATTGAAGTCTGAGATTGTGGTATATCTGGACCAAGATGTGTTTCTAGTTCTTCACTTATACCTGTAAGAAACAAAAAGGGATAACTTTACTTAACTACTAGCTACGTTACGCGGTTCAACCCGCTTGGAATTGCTTTTCCTGGGATAAGGGCAGGAAGATGATGTAGCCTACAAGCTATCTCCATTCCAATCTTTATCCATAGAGAACAACATTCAAGCACACATATACACACACACAAAACAAAAAGTGATAACTTTACTTAGCTACTAGCTACGTTACGCGGTTCAACCCGCTTGGAATTGCTATTCCTGGGATAAGGGTAGGAAGATGATGTATCCTACAAGCTATCTCCATTCCAATCTTTATCCATAGAGAACAACATTCAAGCACACATATACACACACACAAAACACAATAAACACAAAATAGGTCCCACAATGGCATTATTCTGATCAAAATCTAGTAGGTAGTTATAATAATAATGTCTTCCTGACCAATTTTCTTTCACGGCGACCAACTGAGTTTAACCATCAGCGCGGGAGTGCACAAGTCTGCGCGCAAACACTGGTGCACTCTCTATTCCACTCTCCTAGTCCGATGGGACTCCAATCAGACACGACTGAAGAAAGATCAGGCGCAGGGCCGACGGCTTTACGTGCTGTCCGAGGCACGGAGCAGTGTTAATTAATTTTAAAATACACACATAACTAACGAAAAGTCAGAGGTGCGTGCTCTGGGTTCGAACCTGAGTCCTCCGACTTGACAGTCAACGGTTATTAAAGCTATCACTGCAAAGTAGGTACCTACTTAAATCATGACACTTACCTGTATCCGTTTTCAAAATGTCGCATTCTTCATTACATGGATGCCGCAATTTACAGACGTACGTATCGGATCCAGAATCGTTTTCATGATCGTTCTCGTCCTCAGTAAATATTCTTCGAACGACACGTGGCTTCTTTTTCGTACTTGCGTTTCTGAGACTCACTTTTGTATATTTTCTAAAAAATGAGTGTCTATGATTTTCCATGATGTCCTTGGAACTATTCTGAAAATGTGTAAAACTTTGATTAAAATAGTAGATGACATCAACCAATACCAATCTAACTTTAACAACTTAACACTCGTACCTACCTAAAGTTCAATCAAAAGAAAGTAACTATAATTTATTCAGTACTGCGATTCAAATAATATTTGTCTATTACTATGACTGACTTGTGTTTATAGAATAAAGTGAATAGGTAGGTACCTATACCTACATAAACACTTTGTTAGGTAATTAATAAATCACGAAAGATTTCCAATAAGGGCATTTGTTTACAAATGTTTAGCAATGAGCTGCATGTTTATTACCTATCCTTTATAAACATAAACAAACCTTGTGTAAACCTCCTTGTGTAATACCTATGCTTAAAATGCGTGAATTGTAATGGAAAGGATGTCTAAGTACCTATTAATACTATTCACAGTTTGTCTGCAAAGTAAAAGTTTAGCTTCATTGAGTGTGGTGCAAGCAATTAGAAATAATAAAGTGTACTTACGTAGCTATGCAGTAAATCACAAAATACTTCGATTATCTCTGTCGCCGATATGCCAACAAGCAAACGTCCGTCACTTGCCGCTGCGCGAAATCGACTGAAGCGCCAATGACTATGCGCAACGCTTCAAACGTATGATCCAATGTTACAATACCCTACCAAAATCCAGAAAAATACAGCTGCAATAACTGTCAATTTATCATAATTTTTACTGGTTTCAATACTAATGTACCACCACAGCTTTGTGGAGTAAAATTTTTATAGCTAAAATACTTTTTCATCAAGTAAGTAAAACGTCAAATACGCTTAATAATCACCATACAATGTAGATAATTGTAGCAAAGGTACTAAAAAGATTTTCATTTAAAAATGTCGAAGGGCAAAAGTACTAAAGCGTTAAGTCCATAAATTTTTACGTAAGGCAAATTTACTAAGCGACCCATTAGTTACAATTTGCGGAAAGTAATAAGTACTTAAACAACATACATTAACGGAATTACGCATTTTAGGTTTCTTATCAAGGGTCGGCAGGCAGATGGCAATAAGAAAAAAAAACTAACCGACATTATCAATAAAAGTCGTATAAATTCCTTTAGGTAAGTAAAAAAGACGTATCGAAAAAAGACAAAAATGTCACTGCTAAAGCGCCAGTAACTTTTTATGTATTGCTCAAATTGCTACGAGACCAAGACCAGTGTGTAGAGAAAAAAAACCCGAATCCAACCATATATAAAACTCATTTTGGCTAAAATGGCGCTTTAGTACTTTTGCCTTTCTAGTGACGATATAGTTTATTGTTTTTTCATGACATTTCTCCTCGATGTACCATTCTTGTGTTCTTGCCCGGGAAGGTAATTTTCGTAACACTTAACCGATGGACAGCATCGGGGGTAAGGTTCACTTATGTCTGCTTCAGTGATCACACATGCATCATGGTCTTGAGACGTAACTCCGCATCTAGAAATACAAATTATCGTATAAAGCTGCGTTCCAACTAAAAGCGATCAACGCGCGATTGCACAATCGTCACGCTTTTCACACACACGTGTGTGCTTTTTTTTGTATGTGTACTTATACCCGTGGCTTCGCGTGGAGGTCAGAAATTATCCCACGGGAACGTATCACCGGGATAAAACGTATCGTTTGTATTAATCCAGGTTATAAAATTACTGAACGGATTTGGATGAAATTTGGCATACAGATCGCTGTATGCCAAATTTCATCCAAATCCGTTCAGTAATTTTAGTGTGATTGAGTAACTAACATTAAAACATCATACCCAGAAGTTTAAGAAGCACTTTAAATATTTATAATATAAATATATTACATTTATTACTTACGAAACGTAATCGATCTGTTTGAATGTGCAATGAACCACATAACAAAAACCCAAAACGTTGATAGATTCGCTGAAGGGAATCACATCGTTGATTTCCCTGATATAGCATCCCGTTTTATTACCTGAAAATTGTATTCAAGTTTGGTAAGAAAATACACTAAGTGGGCAAACGCGGGGCGGTTAACCGGCTAGCGGCTGTTCCAGTTTAATATGCAACCGCTTATGATTGTACGGCGGTTTAGTGCGTACGATCATAAGCGGTTGCATTTGGAAAAGCGGCTAGTGCGTAAGAGGGCTTACGCCTCTTTCACGGCCTCGAGGGATGCGACTTGAGTCGCGACTTGCGTCAAGCTACACGCGCACCCGTCACCTGTCACTAGACGCGTGTCGCTGGAACGTGTGGCTTGTGGCCACAGGGTTCCGTATAGGACGCTTATGGCATGGCTTATGGTATGGATGGACCAAGTTTGTAACGCAGTAGATGCCCGAAGACTGTTGTCGTCACCAAGCCAGGCCTGAGAAATGGTCGCGTTCTTAACTGATTGACTGGAGAAGGCAACGTATGATACGATCCAGCCTGTCCTTAGCTGTCCTCCCCCTGCGACGGTATCACACATGTGGCGCCCTGAACGTGTAGTTGCTTAGTTTATATGTTTTATGCCCTGACTGGAGGCCTTAATTTTTTTGGCCCGGTTAAGCATCTGATAACCTCCTAGGGTGACCTGCGAGAAGCCATTCAGAAAAAAAGTCAAGAGATAAACAGAAATGGAAAAGTATTGGGGTGACCTTTGACCGGCAGTTCGATAGTGTAGGTTATAAAAAAGTAACTGCTTAGGGAACGCGTCATGGCCCTAAGCTGTATGGAGCACCAGTGTGGTCGAACAGCCTGGCGGACATGGACGTAACAAGGCTCCGAAGACAGCGAGAGCGATGGCTGTCAGGGTGATAAGGGGATACCGTACGATCTCCTACAAGGCTACAAGTCTACTGGCCTTAACAGCACCATCTAAATACAAAACACAGAACTCGAAGTTTTTCAATGGTTGGAGTTTTTTGAAAAGAAGTGGTAAAAAGAGCAGAACAATTTTCACCAAAATATAAAAACACTGACCAAATTCTTTGGGCTTCTTCGGTAATTTACTGCTCCAAGTAATAGCATTCGTACCAACAATCAGTACGAAAACTAAAATATTTGGAACCATGATTATACCTTCACCAATATTCATGAGGAAACAACAAATCTTAGTTAACACAGCAACAAAGTTTGCACGAATCATAATGAACCTTGATGGTTGACATATTGTAATTATTCAAATTGACATTCTACACACTCACGACTTTCTCTGCGATTTTTATTTTGACAAAGAAACGATAAAAAATTAAATCAATTGACGTATTTACGACGTGTAAAATATGGATTCCCGGATTAATTTGTTATTGTATAAGATTTCGTTTTATTTAGCACTTCTTTTATTATTGACTGAGAGCACACATTTCCTCTAACGTTAAACGTTTTATTTACTTTTCCATAGTCCGTATTTTACAGTCGATTCGGCGGAATGGTACTTCGAGTTATCTTCAATTTAATTTTTGTTTTCATGTTGGTTTGTAAGTGAGCAAGTCGCCTGTGTGTAACCCGCGAAGTAATTTCATAAATCTTAATTACCGCGTTCACGGTCGGATGCAGAGAGAAACATTATTTTAAATTATGACATGCCGTTTTAAATGAATACATTCGGTTTAATCAGTGGTACATTCTCAGCCGTCACGCTGGTTATCATTAAAGGAGATGGCAGAGTTTAACTTAACTGTATTTTACACATTCGTCGTCAATGGATGTATGTACAGTCAACAGCAAAAGTAGATGATCAAAATCAGAAAATACTAATGAACGGAGTTCGCGTCAGTACTGTGTGGCGTCGAATTACTACTACTTAGAATACTTACTAGGTAGAATACTTTTGAATCACTTCGACGCCACACAGTTCTGACGCGAACTTCGTTCATTAGTATTGAATTTCTGCCTTTGATCATCTACTTTTGCTGTTGACTGTACCACGCGCAACGCTACAAGGTTTTTTGGCGCGTTGCCAAATTTTGAACTAACGCCGATACTTTGTTTTGTCAATACAATTTCTTTGGCACTTTAACAAATTAATGTTTACTAACAACGCCTCCTGTTAATGTCATTCAGGCGCCAAAAGATCCATGTAGATGTCAATTGCCACTTTTTTCATGTAAGTGAAAAAGAAAATGTTTTGCAATAAGCTATCCCATTAAGAATGGGCTATGATTAACTTGCTATATTACACCTCGGTGGTTGCAACTAGACTAGTATAAGTAAAAATATCGAGATGCCTCGTCGGTCTCTCGATAACTGTCCTAGGTTCGCTAGGTCAGTTATCGAGAGACCAACGTTTCCAGGTCGGGCGAATGTTTTGGGAGTTTTCTATCTGAAATCAGTAGCAGCCCAAAGCCTTAATTTATGCCCGGTTAATTGCAACCCCCATTATAATAAGGGACTTAAATATAACCATAAATATCGTTGTTCTAATTACCTTTGCTCAACCCACCATACACGCGTTAAAGGTAGTTAAAAAAAAAAACCAACTGATTGTAGCATATCAACTTCGAGACATTCTGTGAGAAAAGAACTCATGGTAGTTGCTCAACTGCATTCGATTGACCGCAAAAATTCAGGATGCGAATTCTATTAGAATTGTACCAAATAAAACACTCACAATAATTAAAGTAGTTTCTAATTCAATAAAAATAAATTAAATCAACAATTTGGTGGCAAGATAGCTTCTAGAGTTTGGACATTCACACACACAAAACTCTTTGAAAAGGAACTCTATCCATTCGTCATAAATGACTCAAGACATCGTGCTGTTAAAATCATGGCATTATTTGAAACACACTTTCGCTCAACTTTTTCATTTGTTCGAAAAAAATTATTCTTTCGCATTTTTTTTCTTTTTTTTTATTCATCCACGCTAGTCAATAAATATGGGACACATGAATTTCTACCAAAACACAATCCCTTTTCTTTATTCATAAGTCATAACACTTCAAATTACAAGTCTCAATAACGCCAGGAGTCTAACACGATTTTTAACTTAACCTTAACTTTTAACATTAACTTATTTAGAGCAGATTATTGTCGAGATCACACTTGATTTCTGGACAGCATTGTGGGTGCGGTTTGCTTAGATCCTCGTCAGTGACATAGCATGTTGGTTCATTAGAAGACACGACACCACATCTGGAAAAAATAGTTTTTATTAGATTATTTTATTTATTTCAGGCGACGATCAATGGCTTTCTACACCCTTGAAAATAGAACTGATTTTATCCATACAAATGATTTGAAAACAGGTATCATCCAGTATTAACACAAGACAAAGTTCACATTTTAGAACCGCGGGGTGATTGCGTAACACACTAATAGTAGCAATAGCTTTAATTTTGACAGTTCAACAACATTCATGGCGTTATTTACGTTGTTGAGCAGACAAATTTCTCGAACTTATGAAGCAATGGAATAGCAATATCCTTCAAAAACATTCAGATTGTAATTGGAAGTGTGTTACGCAATTAGGCTGCTGAGTTTCTTTCGCCATCTCTTCTCAGGGATAGTCAGATAGGAAATGTCGAGTCCATCTCGCTTATTTTTTTTAATATGACATGTAAACGTGATTCCAAAACTAAATAAACAATTTAATTTCAGTAGTAAATAAATGTACTTACGAGGCATAGTCAATCATACTGGTTGAGCAGTATATCGTGTAGCAATGTCCCACTGGGCTGACGTCAGTGTTGAAGGGAATCACGTCGTTTATCTCTTCAATGTAACAGCCTTCTTTGTGAGCTGGAAATAAATGAAAATTCATTAGTTCTTGTACATAGCCTAATTTTCTGTTTATCCAATCCATGTTAGAATATTCTTTTTATTATTGTACACCCTAGAAGTACTTTTAATGTTGACCAACTTTACTTGTTAACTACGTATACTTACATACAGACGCCAGCACATTAAGCTACTACAATCTGTCAAACTTCTTTAATAGATTTTCAACTTTATGGCTAAAGCATAAGGTTCAAAGTTGATTGGGAAAATTTGACAGTTTGACTTGATGTGCTGGTGTCTGTACAACAACAATTAACAATATTCCGTTCTATTCTAAAATATTCATATGCACTAAACTATTTTGTGGGTGTATTGTAGGTACACCTTTGACCAACCCTTCAGAAAAATAAGGCGTGATAATACCTATGTTACTAAACTTTTTGATAGTGCATCATCATTTACCTATCCTTTTCCCAACTATATTGGGGTCGGCTTCCAGTCTAACCAGATGCACACACAGTCTTTACACATTATTTTACATACATTTTATTATTTAACTTTTTGATAGATATCAGTGCGATTACAATTTCGCTTATTTGAAAATGTTGAGGAACCGATGTTATGTTTGATTACTAATGTTGCTTATTATTGAGTTTACGTAATTTAAGTCTGTCGCATCTAATAAAAATAATATCTGTACACCGATAGTGATGAACACTATTAAAAAAAAAAAATATCAGTTATGTAAAAGATAACATTTTTGTTATTGAAAAAAAACCGACTTTTATTACGCCGGTTGATTTCCCACGTTAAAACACAAATTAAATTTAGATTTGTATCAAAACAAAGCAGTAAAATAATATATGCGTCATCAATAACATTCTGGTTTTAATTTAATTTCTAAATGACCATTACATTACACACACAACGCACGTTGACAAGATAACATATTTTTATCAATCTTGTCCCCTTTCTTGAGTTGATAGGTCCATTAATGTCCTTGTCCTTTGTTTTTTTTTTACTACTTACTACTACTACTTACTACTTTTTTACTTGGATTTTTATTTTACTGTGTTTAGTTTAGTTTGTGATCTTCCTGTAAGAGTCGCAATAAATACTTTTTCTTTCTTTATTTTCTTTATTATTTGTAGATTAACAATACAGGGTCAAATTAAATTAGCTAGCGCAACTCCGCAGACGTCATGGTTATCGATATCTAAACACGATAAAATAAAATGATTTAACGTTTTTTTGGGGTCGTTGACCACCGAATTAATTTGTTTTATCATGTTTATATAACGATACCCAGCACGTCTGCGGAGTTTTGCCAGCAAATTTAATTTGACCATGTATAGCTATTGTCCCATGTTTATGTACAGACGCCAGCACATCAAGCCACTTCAATCTGTTAAGTTTCTTTAATAGATTTTCAACTTTATCGCTAAAGCCTAAGATTCAAAGTTGATTGGGAAACTTTGACCGTTTCGTGTAGCTTGATGTGCTGGCATCCGTACCTTGAATATCATTTATTTGTCATTTATTTTAAAAAAGTTCTATCACAGTTGACAGTAAAAAAGAGAGAGTATTTAAAAGTATTATTTCATAACTTCACTGTTTACTTCAGTTCATATTGTATTTTTGGTTTAGCCGTATCGTCCTAATGTGGCAAAAGATATATACAACAAATCAAATCAACATTAACACAAAATAATTATTTATAACCTAAAAACATGTTAACAAACGACCAGGATGTTGTTGCTACTGTCTGCTTAAGAGCGAATTTCACCAAACTTCTGAACTTAGAATAAGTCTTAAACCTACTGAGAATAAAGTTTGAATTTTTGACAGTTTTCCATACTAGAACTGTCAGTCATCAATTAACGCAATCAATCAACGCTAAGACAAATAAAAGATAAGAAATAAAACAAAATTAAAACTCACCTAATTCACTGGGTTTCTCGGGAAGTCTGCGTAACCACGTTGCAGCACTCGCAGTACCAACAATCAAGGCAACTATTAAAATTTTTGACACCATTTTGTGTGATAAAGTCCAACTTAATAAGTTAAAAATGCTAGAAACGATCGAAATCCGCTCAGCAGCTAAGTATATAGTTTTATATAAATAAACAATATTTGATGTTATTTAATTCACGTTTGGTATGACCAGTTTCGCACCGCTATTTATGTGTAGTTTCGAGCTACCCGAGAGTCCGAATGACGGCCCGCCGGCCATGATCTTGTTTTTGTTCCAAAACAACCGCTTACACACTTGCGATTTTAGATATTTAATGCGATTATTTTACTTTTATCTTAGCACCATAAAATTAATCTCCTGTACCTATTCAAATTAAGAATTGTAGTCAAATGGGTAATTCTGAAAATTCGCAATTGTGAAAAGTTGGTTTCGTGATTGGCATTGTATGTGTATTTAAAGTATTTATTCAGGGTCTAATTAAAATATACATTAAAAAGAAAGCTTTCGTAATGATTAAGAATAAGCATCTATTATTATCCTTTGAAACATCTCAGTAAGTTACACATAATTAGGTGACCATTATCATCATGCCTTTTCCCAACTATGTTAGGGTCGGCTTCCAGTCTAACCGGATGCAGCTGATTACCAGTATTTTACATGGAGCGACTGCCTATGTGACCTCCACAACCCAGTTAGTGGGTAATACGATACCCCTTGGTAAGACTGGTTGTCAGACTTTCGGGCTTCTGACTACCCGTAACGACTGTCAAAGATCCACGAATGACAGAGAGAGGAGAGTAATGGAGAGAGAGGAGTGAGTGAGAGAGGAGAGTGGGGGGGGAGTGGGAGTGTGTGAGGTGTGGGTGTGTGTGTGTGAGTGGTGTGAGTGGGTGTGTGTGAGGAGTGGGGGTGGGTGTGGGAGTAATGGTGGTTTTCCTATTAATTAAATTAAATGACTAAGAAACAAACAGTTTATTTATCAAGTTAAATTTCATTCGAAAACATCGATCGGTTTCTTACTAAATCCGAAGACCCTGGTTACTTATCTCTTTTGGTGACTGTACCTCAAAACAATCATGATGAGCCTAGTTAAAGTAAACAGTCATAAACGAGACATTAACAAGGAATCTAACACTTCATATTTCCAGGGTTCAAAGACATTTACTATAATCTTCTGAAAATGCGACAAAGGATCATTATTTACATACAAAAACAACGACTTATACCTGCTTATACCTGCTACATTAGCTACTTCAAGTAACTTCGTAAGGTGTGTAGGAAGCCTAACGAAGGTCGCAGGCAGCGTCGGAATGCGTATCTGGGATTTACATATGATTCATCATCACTTTTAATGTAAACAAACTGTTTTTATTACCATAAATGTTCTCGTAGATCCGTGAAGTATTTTTACTAAAAGGAGACACTGTCGCCAAATCGGCAATTTTTTTCTTTCTTTCGCGAAAACGTAATTCGTTTGTTTTTATATGTTATTGTTGACTATGTATTACCACATTCTTCTTTAATTAAGTAGAGGTCCTCGATTTAAGCTTTACTGTGATATAATATTTGGCGAAAGCGTGCGCTTAGGTACCTATATTCTTCACGAAAGTTTAAAGCTAGATTGGAATTTCCTAGGGTAATTCCCACCGGGGACAGGGCTTCTCTCTGTGAGAGGGTGTGGGCCGTAATCCACCACGCGGGCCCAGTGCGATTTTGACGTCACATGCCTTCGAATTTTTGGTTTTAGGACATACCGGTTTCCCCAAGATGTTTTCCTTCAATGTTTTGAGAGCATTGGTGATCAAAAAAATCTATATTATAATAAATAACTGGGGGACTGT
This sequence comes from Oligia latruncula, assembly GCA_948474745.1. Classification (NCBI taxonomy): domain Eukaryota; kingdom Metazoa; phylum Arthropoda; class Insecta; order Lepidoptera; family Noctuidae; genus Oligia; species Oligia latruncula. The sequence continues at coordinate 5,302,301 of OX419696.1, forward strand.
ATGATATATAGACTGTGATATTAGTGTGATAATTATATAATTTTAAATCCTATAGGTTTTGGTATGTTTTCTGTTTGCATTGATGTCAAGGTTTCATGAGTGGCCGCCATTTTGAATAAAATAGTGCGTTCAAACAATCTAATTAGTATAGATGTCTAAGGAGCCCGTCGCTAAATAATTACAGCCGCACAGGTCGATCGATCAGGTTAAGCTACGCTTGCCGCGGTTGGTCTGTGGATGGGTGACCATATTTACATACCGAGACCCCTTCGTGCCTCGGAAAGCACGTGCGAATCGCGCCTGTTTGCCTTAAGTCGTTGGTCCCGGCTGTCATTCGTGGATCTTTGACAGTCGTTACGGGTAGCCAGAAGCCCGAAAGTCTAACAACCAGTCTTACCAAGGGGTATCGTATTAGGTACCCAGCAACTGGGTTGGAGGTCAGATAGACAGTCGCTCCATGTAAAATACTAGTATTCAGCTGTATCCGCTTAGACTGGAAGCCGACCCCAATATAGTTGGGAAAAGGCTAGGCAGATGATGTCTTAGATGACAAATTCAAAGTCACGCGATCTACTATGTCACGTTTGTACGATAAAATTCATACAAACGATCGCGTACTCGTACAACAACACGACATTACAAGTCAATTAGAATGATAACAATTATTTTGAGACATCGAGATAACTTGTCTTGCCTCTGTGACCCGTGAAGATTGTAAATAGGTCACGTACATATTGTTAAATATAGAACAGATAAATCTCATTGCTAAGGTATTGATTGATAAGAATAAATAAAAGATTATGATTTCACAAAATCAATGCAACAGGTCTTGATTTTCGACTACAAGTAAGTGATAGTGGGTATATAATATGTTGTATTGATTTTGGACTATAAGTAGATAACATAATTACTATGTACTTTAGTTAAGAAGTTTTTAATCAAAATCAGCCTATTTGACCGCTGCTCTCTTCAAGAGGGAATGGCTAAACTAAAGCTCTATGCCTAGAAATATCGCATTCAAGCATTAGTTTAGATATCTGAGCTACTGAGGCATTTCACATTGACACATGTAACAACACTATTGACCGACCTTGTAACAAACCTGGAACGAAGTCAAACTTGGAACTCCCGAATTGCATTTAGGTGTGTGGAGTCCAAGGACTGGGAGTCGAAGTGTCGGTCGTTCAGTGGCCAGACGGTGCACGACATTGTTACCATGGCGGGTAGAACCTGGATGAGGTTGGCAAGGGAGCATGGCGATTGGCACATGAAAAGGGAGACTATGCTCACCTGTGGGTGGAAGTCGAGCTGTGGATGGTGATGACATAATATTAATTTTAGAAAGCCAACCGCACTAAGTCCTTCAAGTGGACCATTGTGCGTGGGCCATGGCAGCCGTCGGTGGTTATTACAACCAGCCCACCTCCCTCCAGAAGCTGATTAAGTCTCCTGGTCTGTTGAGAATATCTGTGTAAGATCTGAGTGTCCCGAGGGTTTTTGACCTAATCTGGGTGACAGCTGTGCACTCTAAGAGCATATGCGCAACGGTTTCATCAGCCTTCATGCAAGCCCTGCACAGGGGACTGTCCGTTATGCCTATTGTAGCTAACAAGCTAACTTTGGATCGAATTTGTATAGGTACTAAAATACCCAAATATGACCAGAATACAAACTTCATCATTAATAAAAACTTTCTTTTTTGCCATATAAGACCGATGAAGAATCAAATTCTTGCAGCCGCAACAAGAAAGTTTTTGTCAATGACATTTCGTAAAAACCAAAATATTTCGCAGTTATATCGGTCTTAACCCGCTTCAAATTTGTAGGTGCTTAAACGTCATTGATTGAATATTTATATTATACGTAAAATTATAAATTGCAGTATGGAAGGCTAAACGGAGGTCAAGAGGTCATCATGCGCTAAAGTAAAGTGTGTTGAACATGGTTTTAATACGACTGGCATATACGCTTATTTAAAAACTGGCCAAGTGCGAGTCGGACTCGCACACGAAGGGTTCCGTACCACAAGGCAAAAACGCAGAAAAAAACACGTTTGTTGTATGGGAGCCCCCCTTAAATATTTATTTTATTTTGTTTTTAGTATTTGTTGTTATAGCGGCAACAGAAATACATAATTTGTGAAAATTTAAACTGTCTAGCTATCGCGGTTCTTGAGATACAGCCTGGTGACAGACAGACGGACGGACGGACAGCGAAGTCTTAGTAATAGGGTTCCGTTTTTACCCTTTGGGTACGGAACCCTAAAAACCGGGTAAAAGCGAGTCGGACTCGCGCACCGAGGGTTCCGTACAATCATATGTTTTTAAATTTTCATCGGCGAGGCCTATATTCGTCAGAAAATTTTAACACTGTGTACTGCGGTGTAGAATACTGAAGTTTAAGTCAGCGCCATCTCTTGACCGATAGTGGAACTAATGTAACTTTTGTCGATGATTTCTGAAAAAGGGTGCTATTTAGAGACTTTGTTTTATTTTTCCTGTAATCTTTACATAAACTTCTATCACATAGAATAATTTCAGATTTTTCTCTTTGCAAACTTCGGAGATAAGGAGGGGGAGTATTTTTTTACACTTTTCATCAAAAGTCGAAAACTACGCGGCCTAAAAAAAATGTTTGTGAATGTGAAAACTGCGCTCTTTCATACATAAATGATACCACACATGCCCGCCCTAGTAGACCCACTTCGAATTTTTCAGACCCCCTTTCAGTCCCTGTTGCAAAAAATATACATATATTTTTATTTATTTCTTATTTGCAAAAAAGTTGGGCAAACTTCATCTAACTATTCCTAATTTCAAGTTGATAGCATTAGTAGTTCTTGAGATATCCAGCTGTGACAGACAGACAGATAGACTTAGTCTTACCATAAGGGTTCCGTTTTTACCAGTTTGGTACGGAACCCTAAAAACGAAAAAAAAATATCTTTGCATTCTTCGTCGCCAGACTTTTTAAAAGTGATTCTAACCACCATCGCCCAGGGCTCCAATTCTGTATGGTAATTATTCCCCGTGTATCTTACCTCGTGCAAACCACGTGGTACGGTTGTCAGACGTGGTATTTTGACAGTTCAAATGCCAACTTCGCGCTCATTTCGCGCGGTTTTGTTCATTGGGCCATAGAGAATAGTTCACAGTCCGATCTCATTCTCAATCTGACAAAAATGCCTCTAATTTCCTTACATTTTTGACAAGTTTTTTACATTTGTTTTTCGCCGAAATGAAATTGCGACTAGATTTTTAGTTACGGGAATTGACCTTCTGATGATAAAACGAGTACTTAATATAGGCTATTAGTAAAGATACACATTATTGTTTTCCGATATCCAACACACAACGAAGTCGCGGGCACAGCTAGTTTTTTTTATATAAAATTCTTCTCAATAAATCAACGTGGAAGCCAAATTGACAGACGAGACTGGTTTTTTTATTCCATCTAATGATCGTATCATAAATAATTTTGAAGTTTTCAAACACGCGTTTGGTAAAACTACTATGTCTGTTTCGTCTGATATATTGCTTGAAGATGCTCAGACATGCGTTTGGAACTTGTTTTTACCGAAAACGACCTTGTCGTAAGTCGACACGGACATGCAACTATCCACTTTTTTAAATGATGGAAAGCAATTAATTGGTCCATTAGTGTTTCTAGAAATGTTTACCATAATCAGCCTATAATGTTCCCACTGCTGGGACACAGGCCTCCTCTCGGTGAGAGGGGGTGTTTATTTTTGCATAATTATATCTTCCACACATTGGGTTTTTTTCTGAAAGCTTTACCAAGATACTCTGCACCCAGGCTAGTGCGATATAATCATCATCATTCTCTTGGTCTGATCCCACTTTATTTGACGTCGGTGCAGGATGTCTTTTTTTTTTCATACTTAATTTAGTCGTCATCTCAGTAGTCGCCCTCTTTCTACAGGCCGACCGCTTAACTAAGGGTCTACACAGACGGACTGCATTTGAACTGCATAACTGCATGCTAGCTGCAACATCGCAGTTTGGATGCAGTGGTCATAAGTAGGTTTTGAATCAGTTAAGGTCAACTGCGTCTATACTGCGAAGTTGCAGCTGAAATGCAGTCCATCTGCTTAGACCCTAAGACGTTGGCTGAGGTAGCTGCGCGGTGCAGGAGGGGTGATTGAGCTCTCGCATTACGTGACCACACCCCTCCCGCACCGCGCAGCTACCTCAGACAACGTCTCAGTTAAGCGGTCAGCCTATATAGCCATATCATATTTCGCACAGTCCCTCCGTAATTTTTTTGGTCTTCCCCTACTCTTATAGCCTCATATTCACATTTCTACCTAAAAACATTCCTCACGGCATTTCCTCAGGAGTGATAACGAAAATCACCATAACTAGCACCAGTAAAGATGATGATCGCCTGTCTAACATTTGGCAAATATAAGAATGTTATAGCCATGAAAATTTAATAATACAGACATGAAACACGAACAAACCAAATAAAACATCACCATTAGGGAAAACACAGAAACAACAGAGATGCTTTAAAATATATATATAATAAATGATGGGAAAATACGCGTGTGTTTGACAAATTCCACATACCAACATATTGGAATTCCAATAACTTTTTGTCACCGAACTATTTAATGAAATATATTATGTTTATGCAAGCTCACATCCTAGTGATGGGATTTAAGATTTACATTAGACATTGAAATAAAATTAAATGAAATTGTTTATTCTCTAAATAGAATATCTCTTTCCTGTCCCACTTTGTCTCTCTCTCGGTCTTCCCTTACTCTTATAGCTTTCTTTCTTTCTTTTTTTCTATGTACAGACGCCAGCAGCATATCAAGCTACCCGAAACTGTAAAATTTTCCCAATCAACGTTGAACCTAATACTTTAGCGATAAAGTTGAAAATCTATTAAAGAAATTTGACAGTAGCTTGATGTGCCGTCTGTACGTTTGAAGCTATACCAATTAATACCAGCCCACTCAGAAAGTATTGCGAAAAAAGTTTTTAATGTATGAGAAACTGGCCAGTTATAATCCATTTTGAAAATTTAATCTAACTAGCCTGTACCGTCCCACTGCAGGGCAAAGGCCTCCCTCTCCCTTTTCCATTTTGAAAATAATATGATTATATTATGTAAGTAAAAATAGGTACGTTCCAATTTCAAAATTTCCCTCCACATTGTTTGCAAGCTAATTTAAAATATTGTGTCTCATTAAAAAAAATGGATCTGCGCCGGGAACATTATGATTTTATACGATTTCAAATGTCGCCTGAAACCGGACGAGTCGTACGATAGACTTCAACTTCAAATGGCATTCATGGATGAAGGCCCTTCTAAGGCAACCGTGTATCGTTGGTATAACGAATTCCAGCACGGTCGACTAACTTTGGGGGATGAATAAGAAGTGGTCGGCCTTTGACGGCTGTTACGAAAGTAAACGTGCTATATCATTGAAAAATTTAATCCAAGACTTTAAGCGAGTTACGTATCAAGAGATTCAGCACATACTGCAGGTTGGATCGGGAAGCCTTAACTTAAATTCTACACGTGCAATCGTGCATCTTCGCGTGGGGAGGATAGTTTCACGCTGGGTGCCGCACAACCTCACCGATGCTCAGAAGCAGGCCCGGGTGGAATGGTGCCGTGATATGATAAACTTTGAAGCAAGCTCGTCTCGGCGTGTTTACGACATCATTACAGGTGATGAGTCTTGGATTTAGCAGTCAAATGCATAAACGCAAACAGTAAAAATACAAATCCTTGTAATCCAAGGGTGATCGGAACTGTCACTCCTTCATACAGGTTATACTGTAACCTAGTTAGGAGATCAGAACTGCACCCACGACAATTGTAGCAAACCTGTAATTTTACCATGTATAATTTATATACCCATGTACTGCAATACTTGTAAAGGATTAATAAAGATTTATTATATTATTATCAATACGATCCAGAAACGAAGCGCAAGTCGACGGTTTGGGTGTTACAAAACGAATCAACGCCTACCAAAGTGAAGCGATCTAGAAGCGGGGAGAAGATTTTGATCGCGAGCTTTTCAATTTGACTGGCTACTTGGTGTCAATTCCTTTACGGAACCAAAGAAGTGTCAACGCAAAATAGTATACTACCAAATTCTTAGCAGAAGTTTTCTCTGTTGTGAGCAACAAGCGACCAAACACATGGCTCCGCGGGCTACTGCTCCACCACGACAACGCGCCTTCGCATACCGCGCTCAACGAGGGACTTCCTGGACAGCACGCTGGTTAAACTCCTGGGTCACCCCTCTTACAGCCCTTACCTAGCACCATGTGACTTCTTTTTATTCCCGAAAATAAAAAATCTGCTCGAAGGGATACAATTTTCGTCGCCGGAAGATGCGCTGTCTGCATTCGAGCAGGCTGTAAACGAGGTGTCTGCGGCGGACTGGCAAAAGTGTTTCAAAACTGGTTAGACGCATGAAACTTTGTATAGAGGCTAGTGGAGAGTACTTCTTATAGAACATTTTATTTATTTTCGCAAAACTTTCTGTGTGTCCCACGTAAATCTTATCTGCTACCTACTCATCAGACTCTAATAAGGCATTTTTTTTTTAATTCAAAAGATTGTCGCGACGCCTTGTTTTTATATTCAACAATAAATTATTTTCTATTTTATTTAAAAAATCAAAATGTCTGACATTTATTATTAGTTTCACAGCTTAATAATGTAAAGCGCTGTAAATACGAGTTTCCAGCTGTTTTATGAGTTAATAATTGTCAATCAATATGTTAAGAAGTTTTTATCATTTTAATAATATAATAAAATATAATATATACAAGAATAATAATATAATATATAATTTAATATTATATCCAAGATGGTACGTTACTATACTTTATGTAAATTGATGGATATAATTCGGAAACTACTTTTTTGTATATTTTTCTGTTTACCTTAGACACGACATAATAAATTATGCTGTTCTATCTAGAAATCATTATAATTATCATTGATTTTTTCTGAGTAAGTTTAGACTATCGTAGCCATATTTGGAGGTTTCTGAATATTGTAACATAATTATTTTGTAACAGGACTTTGGCTATAATTTTGAAGTGGAATTTCGTTCTACTAAGTATGCTTTTTAATCGACTTCAAAAAAGGAGGAGGTTTGCAATTCGGAGGTTTATATGTTTTTTTTTATTATGTAGTTGATTTTTTCCGTTATTTCCGCCCTTATCTACCCCAAGTTATTTGTAATCGTCCATTACATATCGAGACCTCTCCGTGCCTTGGAAAAAACTGCTATCATCCATCATAGATCTTTGACAGTAACCAGAAGCCTAAAAGACTGACAACCAATCACCAAGGGGTATCGTGTTACCCAGTAACTGAGTTGTGAAGATCAGATAGACTGTCGCTCCATGTAAAATACTGGTATTCAGCTGCATCCTGTTACACTGGAAGCCAACCCAAACATAGTTGGGAAAAGGTTGGGCAGATTGAAGGTGCGTCTATAATTATCATAGAATTCACTACCTTTCACACAATCTATCTTCATCATCTTTTTTCATCTCTATCTATCTTCTCTTATCTTTTTCTTTATAACTTTTTTCTTTTTTTTTTTAAATTCTACTTCGTTGAAATTTTTTCTGTACTTCTCCGCTCTTCTCAGCTTCGATAGACAAACAGCCTGGTGGCCAGTAGCCAGCCAGCAGGACATGAGCTACCTACCTACTTAATATTTGCTCATTATGATTGCTCACAAACAAAATCTAACTAAAGTAAACATTGAAGAAAAACTACTACACTTGGGGAACACGGACGTGATGGTATGTCATGTGATTAAAGAAAAAACTCATTAAGATGTCATATAAATTATCATGATCTATTTTTTCTGTTGTTTTTTTTGCACAGAATAGATCAAAATATCTCAGCCATAATCATCATTACGCAATTTTATTTATTATTTATTCTTTATGTTAGGTATTCAGCAAAAAAAAAATTAAGCTAGGTTAGAATTCAATCCACGAGGGTAGGTATGTATTTTCTAGGAATATATTTTTTCGTCTTCTGATGATGGCTTGTGGTTTTCCTCCTTACTTACACCTTTTCTAAGTATGTGTACCTATGTTATAGTGAATTCAATTTTATCGTTAGGTTCTTAATTTCAGCGAGGCTGTTGCTTCAAATCCGGGCAAGTGCCAATGTGACTTCTTTAATTCCTAGGTACCTTCTTTCCGAGTTTATCTCGGATTTTACTCAAATCCGTGAAGGACTAAAACCCCCCGTGAAAGACTAAAATCCGTGAAGGACTATTACCTACCTATACGATTTTTAGCCCGATATTTAGGTGATGTGTGGGCTCTTCCTCCCTTTCTCTTATTTCACCATCCTGATTCAGGGAAAGGATCCCTGAATATCGTGTAGTGTAACGGCTTTGAAGTCCAGATTTCCTCATAATATATTTACACATTCACAGCGTGTTTGTACACGTAACCACAAGTAAAGCGCGCGTCGCGTTGTAAGTTATAAATACTGTAATCGTGTAACTCAACGGAGCTCAACGACGAAGAGTCATTGCTACTTGTAGCATTTTACCATGTAGGTAGCCCTAAATCATCAGATTTATATATTCCATTTTCCTCGATAATAAACCACACAGGCGCCAATATTGATGTCTTTATTGATCCATAAAATTAACATAGAAACAGAGTGGATCCTATAATAAAATCAATCTTTTATTGCTAACAAGAATTCCAAATATTCATAGTATTATCAAAAAATTATGTAAATTATTATAACGTCCGTAGGTATCATACATCAAGAAGAAATCGAGTAAATATTTTTATCGATATTTGAATGTGGCCAAGAAGTAATGGCCCACACACACGGGTCGATCGCGCTGTCCGCGGTTGGTCCGTGGGTGGATCTTTACATACCAAGACCATGCCTCGAAAGTTGGTCTCGGCGTGGTCTCGGCTGTCATTCGTAGATGATTGATAGTCGTTACAATCGTCAGAAGTCCGAAAGTCTGGCAACCAGTCTTATCAAGACCTATCGTATTACCCAGTCTGTAAATGTTCCTAAACACGATCGGCACGCGTCAACAGTAACTGCAGCCGTCGACACGTGGCGATGGCTGCAGTTGCCTGTGCCGTTCGTGTGTATGAACACTACTGGGTTGTGCAGGTAAGATAGGCAGTCGCTCCAAATAAAATACTGGTATTCAGCTGCATCCGGTTAGATTGGAAACCGGCCCCAACGACGATTTGTATAACAAAACAATAATAATATCAGTCTGGGATGGCGCCAGTCAAACAATGTGAAGTAAAAGTATTCGAAAAAAAAGAAGAGGTAAAAAATTTATTTTATAATAATCGTATGCTAATTATGTTTTGACCCGGAATCCGTCGTTGTTTTGATAGTTATTGAAGTAGGTACCTACTGAATACATCAGTGTTTATAAATCGTCTGTTGTATAATTCTTGATATAATCAGATACGGAATGGTGGCGCCTGCATATCAATAGATTTATGTAAATTGCGAGTTCGCGAAATGATAGTTATTTACATAAAATATATTTTAAAAAATAGATCGACATGTCGTGTTTTTATTTTAGACGCGCAGGCGATCGACTGACAGTTTTTGTGCGCATTATTAATGGACGTTTACGTCCACATCACGGCATCGCGATATCACAGGGTATTCCCGTCCATGATAGCGGCCATGGTAGCGTTATAACGTGCACGTATTTCCAAAGATTTTATAGACGTGGATGTGGACGTCTGTGATACCCGAACACCAGGTCTGAGGTCAAATGGATGTCCATTCGCCAAATAAGAAGTTTGCGCGCTTTGACCACGCTTTTCTCCCTTCTCAACTCTCCCACTCCTCCTTCTTATCTCGTGTCTCACTTCCAATATCTATGTTCTTCTCACGCTAAGAATCTGCGTTCTTCTAACAATCTTCTCCTACTCTGTCCTTCTCATACTTCTGACTTTGTTCATTCTTCCTTTCATATTCAATCCATTCTTCTTTGGAATGTACTTCCTCTTGATATCAGGACGGCCACCAGTCGGTATGCATTTAAGCGGAAATTGCAGAGTTATTTTCGAAACAAATAGCGTAGAGTCATCTCAACACCTCTCTCCCTTGAATTTGTATGTATATATATATACATACAAAGTATATATATATATATTATAAGTATATATTATAGTAAATAGTATGTATGTGTATATAACCTATTTATGTATCTGTGTACCTAGTTTAATTTTTTCACCACTCTTGGTTGACTTGTAGAGAATGCCTAAGGCATTAAGTCCGCCTTTGTACCTTTTTGTGCGAAAAGTTTAAATAAATAAATAATAAATAAACACCGTGAATTTGGGAATTATAAAAGCGCATAAGTATTGCATTTCACGAGCTGAGGTAAAATATCACTTCGCACGTGTTTGCATGATTAATTCATCATCCGCCTAGCCTTTTCCCAACTATGTTTATGGATTCAGCTGAATACCAATATTTTACATGGAGCGACTGTCTATCTGACCTCCACAACCCAGTTACTGGGTAATACGGTACCCCTTGGTAAGACTGATTGTCTGACTTTCTGGCTTCTGACTACCCGTAACGACTGTCAAAGATCCACGAACGACAGCCGGGACCAACGGCTTAACGTGCTTTCCGAGACACGGAGGGGTCTCGGTATGTAAAGATGGTCAGCGATCCACAGACCAACCGTGGCAAGCGTAGCTTACCCTGATCGATTGACCTGTGCAGCTGTTATTATTTAGCCACGGACTCCTCATCATATCAATTGATATATATCCATATAAATATCAATTGATTTAAAACATGAAATTATCATGATTTATATCAGCGAACCCAGGTTTTGAGTGAAGTTCTTTAGTTAAAGAGCCACAAAGATCTTTTGGTACTTGAATGACATTGACAAAGGGGCGTTGTTGGTAAACATTTGTGAATTTTGTTCTTGAAATTGTATTGAAAAACCAAGATGGCGGCTTTACTTAGATTCTGTCCACCACGTGCCAAAACATCCGTGTACAGCGAAACAGTTGTCTCGTGTGTTGATAGAGTTCTGCGACTAAAAATCGATCATGCACGTGTCCAAACCATATTTCACGTAAACACGACCAAAAATCTTCTAATTTGGTCGCTTTATATAAAATTGGCTATAAATACATAATATGATAATGATTGTTATTGTAAAATATATTATCATGAATTTTAATAAGCAATACTGTGTTATTTAAGTTCGAATACTAATTATAATTGGTCGCTCTCATAATGTTTTATTGTTTATTTACGCGAATTTTATTCATTTAAATGTAGTTTAACGGAATAAATTGTGGTTTATTTTTCAAGTTTTCTAATCTATAACTATAAATTTTTTATTAAATAATACCTACTATGGACACGCCAACCTGACGCCTTGTCGGCGACAGTTTGGCGACAGATAAGTCGTAGGTTAATTAATTCGTCAAATATCTATCACTAGCTGCGCCCCGCGGTTTCACCCGCGTAAATGTCTATCCCGTGTGAATTTCGGGATAAAAAGTAGCCTATAAATTTTATCCAAATTGGTCCAGCCGTTTGAGCGTGAAGAAGTAACAAACATATAAACACACACACGCATCCCCACAAACTTTCGCCTTTATAATATTAGTGTGATAAGTATTACATACCTAAGTAGATTCTTGTCCGTACTCTTTACTAACACTAGAAAACTTTTTTACAAGAAAAAGAACCGACTTAAAAAAAAAACACTACAAAAGTGATAAATAACTTTAATTTCGGAAGTCGGTGTCGTCGGGTTCGCATTTTCGTTGTTTGCCATCGACATCCGAAGTTATTTATCACTTTGTAGTGTTTTTTTTTTGAAGTCGGTTGTTGTTTTTGTAAAAAAGTTTTTATTTTTCGTCTTTTAGTTGTACCTACCCCACACAAATTTAATTAACACTAGTGCATGCATTAGTGTTAATTCTTCTAGTCGGTACTACAGAATCATCAAAATTCCCATAGAAATGCCGGAATACAGTACATTTATGCATATAACTTCGTACATAAGATAATTACTAGATTAATTATTATTATTACTATTTATTTATTACTATTATTAATTATTAGATTATTATAATTAATTATTTATTATTATTGTTATTAGTATTATATACTAAAACCCTCCTGAAAGTATGTAGATCACATAAATGAAAGAATTATAAAAATTGGTTCATCAGTTTTTCAGAAAATCGCAGACATACAAACATACATACATAAATACATACGGGTCGAATACAGAACCTCCTTTTTTGATGTCGGTTAAAAACCCCAAGCCTTTTGCCCGGTCAACTCTTTCACTCGGGCATGACGAACTTCCATACAAACTTTCGTCCCCTATTTAAGTCTTTTAGGGGGGATGAGTTTTCAAAAATCCTTTCTTAGTGCTCACCTTCGTTATACATTTATATACAATTTATTTTTTAACTTTTGTCTTACTTACATATGTCGATAAAAACTATCCTATGTCCTTCCCCGAGATGCAATGTATCTCTCAGCCAAATTTTAGCGAAATCCGTTCAGTGGTTCAGGCGTGAAAAGGTAACAAACAGACAGACAGACAGAAAGACAGACAGAGTTACATTTGAATTTATAATATTAGTATGGATTTCGAGGCCCAGCGGTGTAGGCTGTGCGTTGTCCGTCAGTGAGAAAATGAATTTAAGATTTTTATAAGGTAAGTAAAAGAAGAAGACGGCCGATGGGGCCGAAAGGTTCTGGAGTGGCGAACGCGTACCGGAAGACGTAGCGTTGGAAGGCCTGAACAAGGCAGGAACTCGTTGGATGCGAGAAGCACAGAACCGCTCGAAGTGGAGGTGCTTGCGGGAGGCCTATGCCCAGCAATGGACGTCTTTCGGCTGAAATGATGATTGTTCCATCTCCTCTTGCAGAAGATGGACCTCACCATGTAAACTTGAAAAACATGAAAGGCTTAAGTTGTCGTGTCTACTTATCCCTAACAAATAATTAAGGAGTAGACAGTTCAATAAATTTTAATAAAAAAGATAAACCTCTTCAATACGCACTCCACGCACTACGCACTCCGACGCATAGTGTATGAGGCTTACGGGACGGCTCCAGGGAACGGCCGTCGGGTCCAGTCGGCGGCTCAGTTACCGTCGAATTGGCAGTGTCTCAGCAGAACAGGCGTCGGTCGGGTCGTATTGTATTGGCGGCGCAGTCCGTCCGCACAAAACTCCACGGCTCTCCGTTTATTTTTTTTTTTTTTTTTTATTTATTTATTTAATCCTTAATGTTACAATTTTATTTTTACATAACACCTGCCAAACTGCAAAGCAATTTGTCGGCAGTAGGTTTTTTAATATATTATTATTATTCAATATTCTTCTCAGTCTCTCCTCTTATTTTCTTAGTGTTCTTTTTACCGAGTTTTTTTAGCTTCCTCGCTCTCGTAATTTCAAAATCGTCCTTCCACGAATTCCTTCGTTCTCCCCCTGCCTTTTCTTTTTCCTAGCCATCTCCGTCTCACCTGCCAGTTTTGTCAGCCAAGACGTATATAACCGACGTATATAACCTCCTTGTGAATGCCGAGAGTGCGTTTAAGAATATTATAATTATAATTTAGAATTTCGTTATTTAGTAGACAGAGCAATTAAGTATAAAAACCAAATTTAGATTATCCAAAACGATATAAAATGATTTTTAGAAAATACAATCCTACTGCAACCTTCTTTGAATAGACTGCATAGGAAATTAGAAGAATAAGTAGACATCAGATTGATGCGTTTGACTTAAATGTCATAACAAGAATATTATTGTAAATGATGGAAAATTATAATTTATAATCAGGTACCTAATTCTTTAGAGAAGATTCGTTTAAGAGTGATTCGCAGAGTGCTAACACAGAAACTACTCGAGTTCTATATTTTGTGTAACAGCCAAAGTGCGAAATATAATATTTAGTAAGAAAATCATAAAAGGATACAAAATCATAAATATGATGAGAATGAATGAAAATGAAGCGTAAGTACAGTATCAGTAATATACAGATGCTATAAAGTCAGGACGAACGAACCGCGTATCCGACACTTCATTAAGTGCCAGCAAAGTTAGCATTTATATGTGCCCATGAGCACTAACACAAACTAACGTCATCTTGCTTAAACCTCGTCGCGCCAAAACTGGCGTAAAAGATGCGACGTGGCCTCTTAATGAAAACAAATGACGTGAAAGTTCACATCAGTCTGGAGGAGGCTTAAAAAAAATTAAATGATCTTAACTTCAAACTCTTTTACCCCATCGGACGGTATTGAGCCAGAGGGAGGGAAAAGCTTAAGAGGCCAGGGTTCATCGAAGAAGTCTATCATATGAACATAGTCCATGAAATATCAGTCAATACTGATAAAACTGGGTGCTCAAACATAAGCTGAACCAATTGACACACTTTGCGAAGGCTATGCCGCGTTAGCAAAGCTGGTTTCAACTTAAGCTAAGTGTCTGTCACCCCCCCCTGTAGGAGTGACCACAGTTTACAAAACCAACTTCCTCCCATAACTCGCATTACTATTTTCTGGAGTACCTTCATGCTACCCGGCGCCTCCACCTTATATAAAAACTGAATTAAAAAGCTTTGACTTGAATAATATATGTAATCGACTTTACAGTTTCATGTTATTTCTAGCTGCACTGCTTCTACTAAACAAAAAAACCGTATTAGAATATATGACAATTTTATTGCTTGAACGTTCGAATGGACAAAGTAAAGTGAACCTACGACCTATTCCCCTCTGGGCCGCTACCACGGGGCCACCACAGACTACTTTTTATCAAATACGAGACCATAAATAAAAATGTACAGTCGCCAGCACATCAAGCTACTACAATCTGTCTTTCTTGCACAGCCAAAGTGTGGAACTCTCTGCCGGCCATCTGTGTTTCCTCCCACATTTAACCCGTCTGCCTTCAAAGCAAGAGTGAACCGGCCTCATTCCATCATAGACCTCATCTATCGCTTACCATCAGGCGTGATCGGGGTCAAGAGCGGGCCCATTTAGTAATAAATAAATAATAAATAGATTTTCAACTTTATCGTTAAAGCAGGTTCAAAGTTGATTGAGAAAATTTGACAGTTTCGGGTAGCTCGGGTAGCTTGATGTGCTGGTGTCTGTACAGTCACAACAATACAATCAATATTTTCAATTTATTAGAAACGTAATACAAACAACCCATTCTATTTACAATATTCTTCTTTCAATGCTTTCCTAAGTATTTTCCCGGAAGGATTCTTTGGTATATGATTCAAGAAGGTTATTTGATTAATCTTCTTGTAAGGCGCCACTCTTTTGGTTACAAACTCGATTATTTCTTTGTCAGTAGCCTTTGTTCCTGGTTGTAAGACTATGAAGCCTCTTGGTCTCTCCCCTGTGGCTGAATCAGGAACCCCAATAACTGCAGCATCTAATACCGCTGGATGTTCTTTTAATACGTTCTCTAATTCAGCTGGTGGAACTTGGTAGCCTTTGACCTGAGAGAAAGAACACGTTTTTTTAAATCATTTGCTGCATACCCAAGATGGATGGTGGTATAGATGATGTTGCTAAAAGGCGATGATAATTGAGATGACGGGCCAATAAATAGAGTTATGTTTCAAGGATCATTTGGCACTCAGATGACGTAAACGGGGGGGTGCTGTTGGTAAACATTTTGTGCGATTTTTTTGTGAAATGTGTTAAAAATACAAGATGGTGGCGCTAGTTCTGATTTTGGCCACGTGCCAAAATAATCTTGTAGTGCTATAAGTATGGGAGAAGAAAATATGCAGCGCCGAACACAAATAAATTGGCATAACATTGATGATAGTGATACTTATTTATAAACCGCATTCATATAAAGTTCTGACATTACCTACTGGTGCATAAAGTAAGAATGGACTAATATTTATGTCTCAATCATTATCAGACAAATTAACTTTATAAATCAGTTCTATTCTATTTGTGAATATAAAAATAGGCTCAATTATTAATCATAGGTCCAGAAATAACAAATAACATAAGCTCATTCAATAATTTTTTATCATTAAAAATAATATAATATTGTTCGTTACAAACACCTGGCTTTATTATAATTATTTTGACCATATAATATATTAAATTATGAATGTGTACCAAGAAATTGATTTTAAAACGAGCGATTTAATGATGCTATGTTTAAACGCCTACTAAAATTTTAATAGTTGTAACACGTCCCTCTAATTGCAAATTTTATGTTTCTCACAGGCGTTTTTCATTATTTATTGATCTCCATCATATTATCAACTTTTAGTCTAACCTTAAGCATAATTGTTCCATATTGCATTTATGTAGTCCTTTGAAGGTGTTCGTTATAAAAACTTCGATTGAGAGGACAATGACCCCAGATTACGTTCAGCGATTAACCATCGATTAGTTTTTGAAATGAAATGAAATGATAGAATAGGTTTATTTTGTTCACAAATTCCCGTTTAGGGCTTGGGTCAGATTTACCGCCACTGAGTAAAGGAATTCAATTTCTTTTTTTTTTTTGTGGTCAGGGAGTGGTAGCGCCCCGTTTAGGAGAGGCCTATGTCCTGCATAAGATTGCGGTAGTCTGAGTTGATAGATTTTATGTTGATTGTAGTGTATTTGCATCTTCAGTCGCCTTTTGCATTTTAGTGAAGATAAATTTAAGATTTAGAACAAAATATACCTTGATTAGTTCCTTGAGCCTATCAGATATTGTGATGAGTCCAGTTTCGTCGATCTTCGCCAGATCACCAGTTCTGAGCCACTCTTCATCCACAAACACCTCGCTATTGGCCTGAGGATTCTTCAAATATCCTTTCATCACATTTGGGCCTTTCACCAGGAGTTCTCCTAGCTGAAACAGGACAACGTTGTATGGTAATTAAATGGAAAATATTTATCAAGTGGAGTTGGATGGAAAAATGTATAGGTACCTACAGCAAAATGTGGGCAAGGACCCAAAGCCGCATATGATTGTACAGTCAACCGCACATCAGTACACTTGCACTAAGAAAATTACAGTATTTTTATCTTACGAAGCGACGCGCACTTTATTTGTGGTAACTAAGTGTACAAACACGCTGTGAATGTGTGCGTGAAGACAAGTAGCGTCAGCACATAATACACACACACAAACTGCCGACGTCTCCCGTATCTCGGACGGTACCGAGAGCTCCTGCGCTTACACACACATTCACAGCGTGTTTCTACACTTGTTTACCACAAGTAAAGCGCTGCATGGTCGTTTCGTGAGATAAAAAATTATTTTTATCTCACGAAACGACCATGCAGCGCACACACGTACCTGCACATTAGTACCTGCGACATAATGGCGATGTCAATAGCACATCAGTGGTAGTACCACTGATGAGCGATGACTGTATGCTAGAAATGCAGCAAAAAATAAGGTTTCAAATAATTAATTTCAGCAAATTAACTCAACAATCAACATGAATTGGACCAAAAAGTCTGAAATCCTCACCTCGCCGGGTCCCAAACTCTTCGTATTTCCATCCACAATCTTCATCGTTATGTTCGGTAGTGCATACCCGACGTCTTCGTACGTCTTCTGACCCGGAGGCGTCAGACTGACCAGAGGTGATGTCTCTGTCAAGCCGTAACCTTGGCAGAACTGGATGTCTCGCTGGAAATTGGAAGTTAAAATGTCAGTGGCTAGAATAAAGCTAGAAAGCGATCTTCGCCCGAACACTTGACCGTCCGCGTTGCATTCATTTTGTTCGGTGAACTCAAACGCGTGGTCGTGCCGACAGAAGATGCCTTCAGGTTTATAGAAGAAATGAGTGACATTATGAACGCGATAATCGAGTATTCGCGCGACCAATCGTTTTGGTTAAGCATCAGAAACAGTAAAGGACACGCATTTTAACTGGTTAGTGGCGCTCATCATATTGAACAGTAGCCACAGTAGCAAGTGGAAGATTAACCGACGATGTAACAAGAGAAACGATGACTACTCCAAATGGTATAATTGGACTGATTCCAGCGAGAACTCACGCTTTTTTCCCCAAGGGAATAGGCACAATCTAAAGAACACCTGCTACGATACTTAAATAATATTCTGTGCTCCTTTTGTTTCGCCCACGTTCATATTCTTCCTAAAAAAGATCATTTTTTTTATCGATTCAGAGAATCGTCAAAGTCTAAATTTTTTGAGACTTTATTTAAAAAAAAATCGAATCAAGATTTTTGGGTGTCTGAGATCGATGAAATTATTGATTGATTGTATAAATTCGATTCTTCGATTAATCGATCTCTCGCTGGCCATCCACAACATCTAGTCATACCACAGCATACACGAGTGCCGAGCGCATGTAAGTAGGTACTACGAACCTGAACGTTTCAAGGATATCAACAATAAGGTCTGTGTACTACATACAGTCACGACCACATACGTTTCATTTACCCAAGATTAAAATGCAAGCTTCTCCTAAAGTATGGATCGACATAGTATGGTGTTACAAACATTATAGTAAAAGTTCTCAAAATTGTAATCTTTCTTCCACGAGAAAATCGCTTTTGAATTTTGCGTAAGTATTATGCTTGTGACTGTACCTACATAATATTCATCTAGCTTTCGCCATGTTGTGAATACGTCAACAGGTTTGCTTAAATGGTTCGATCGGGTTGAAGCTGAATAATTTTTATTTAGAATTACCTGTGCCTTTTCAAATAGCCTATGGATGTCTGCAGAAGGTAAAGGTGCCGCTCCTGAAATCACGCTGGAGACGTGCTCCAAGTGCTTTGCAGTCACTTGAGGATACGATCCGAGGAACAACACTTGAAAATAAAAGAAAACAAATGACAAAACCTAATCTCACATTCACCAAAAATTAACGGCTTCATCGCAATCTGTTCAAAACAACAGCAACTTAAAAATACGTTTATTAGCGTTAAACATGACGTGGAATGAAAGACTACAAAAGGATCAAGTAGGTGGGGGGGCCGCTTTGCGATGTGACGTTAACCCACAAGGTTAACGTCACATCGCAAAGCGGCCATCGCTCAGCATAATCATTCGACCCTATGCAAGTCAAGAGCCCCAGCGCTGGTTTTCAGCGACAGCCGGCGTCGACGTGATGTCGTCAACCGCTGCAGTATACGATGATCACAATTAAGTACAAATAAATACACATTACCATTAACGGGGCAATTTAAATATTAGGTATAGGTAAGTCAAGTTGGCATTCAAAAGTTGCACCGAACACGGTACAAAATCGCTTGGGGTCGAGTGATTGCGTCGACAGAGGGCGCCATCGAACATAATAATATATGAACGCGACGGTCGCGTATTTGCGAGAACGATCGTTTTGGTTAGGACGCGGGGTGAAGCAATTATTTTGGTAGAATTGCAACAAGCCGCACAGGGCCCGCGTGGTGGATTACGGGCTCTCTCCCTCCCACATAAAGCAGGCCTGAGCCTCTACAAAGACGTTATGGAATGTTACCCGAAACTGACTGTCAATTTCCAAGAGCTATCGATGGTGCTACAAGATTCTCGTATGTTCCCAGTCGCCCCCGCGGGGATTGCCACCGGAGGCAAATGGGAATAAAAATTCCCAGTCGCCACCGGCGGCGACTGGGAAGTCATTGCCCCCACTTCAGTTTCGCTGTACATTGCTTTCTCCATCGTAGAGAATAAAAGGATGAGACAACTTATCGTAAACCTGCCTCTAATCTTTTTATCTTTTCTTTTTTTTGTCTTCTTTTTTTTTTTTTCTCTTTTTTCTTTTAATCCGCCTCTGTACATTTATGTGCTTTAAGTATTAAATAAATAAATAATAATAATCTTTAAAAAACAGACTAAGTCCATTTAAATATTTTTTTATTTTGATTTCGATATCAATAAACTTGTTAAAATTAAACATTTAAACTGGTATTTTGTATCACAGATAATCAGACTCTTAAAGACAGTAATTAAATTAGGAAAGTAATACATAGTAATCATTTCTTAGTAAATACGTATTATAAACAAGGCTGTAAATATTTATAGATAACAGACTTTTTTATATTATGGTCAATTATAAAAATAAATAATAAAAATATTATAACAAAAATATTCAAGTACCTACAGCATTAAATCACAGATAAAATCAGACTTTTATTCCGTTACGTTACTATCATCGATCATTCGCTTAAGGTGGAAGCGCTAAGGTGGCCCGCGAAATTCAAATTTTCTTACGTTTTTTGCAATTTGCTGGTCAGTAATAAGTTGTACGTTGCTTAAAATATGATTCGCGGTCATCAACACAACTCTGTAAGACCATGTAATCCCCAAATGTCAAGATTTCATGAAATAGTCATTCTTGTTTAATTTTAACAAGTTTATGGGCATAGATATCCGTGGTTAATTTTATTTATAATTAACTAAAAATAACAAAATTAAATTCTAACTTAACTAAAACTATACAGAAACTAAAAAATAGCGTCGAAAAATTCATCCGCATCGCTGTCGACTGGTAATGTACCCAAGAGACTGGCGGCATTACCACGTTGTATGGCGATTCTTAGCCTCTGGCCAAGATAAAAGCCAGCCCTTGGGTCACGGGAAGTGTCAACCAGCCGTTTCGAAATTTCTTTAAAAAGACCATGACGAGTGCTCATGGTCTTTTTATTGGACAAGTTTATTGATATCGAAATCAAAATAAAAAAATATTTCAATGCACTTAGTCTTTTTTTTAAAGATTATTATTATTTATTTATTTAATACTTCAAGCACATAAATGTACAGAGGCGGACTAAAAGAAAAAAAAAAAAGAAAAAGAAAAGATAAAAAGATTAGAGGCAGGTTTACGATAAGTTGTCTCATCCTTTTATTCTCTACGATGGAGAAAGCAATGTACAGCGAAACTGAAGTGGGGGCAATGACTTCCCAGTCGCCGCCGGTGGCGACTGGGAATTTTTATTCCCATTTGCCTCCGGTGGCAATCCCCGCGGGGGCGACTGGGAACATACGAAGATTCTTTTGGCTCGTGGCCAAAATCGGAACTAAAGCCACCATCTTGTTTTTTCAATACATTTCACAAAAAAAATGCAAAATGTTTTACCAACAGCGCCTCCCTGTCAACGTCATTCGAGAGCCTAAAAATCCTTGTAGCAGTCTAGTGTAATATTCTACAGAATAAAAAAATAAAAACAAATAACCCATAGGCGGTGCCAAATACAGCAACTGCAGCTTATGTGTCAGTAATGCGTTCAGGAACATGTCTGGTTGGAACTTCGGCAGGGTAACCAGCTTCAAGCCAGCAGACATCTTGTGCAGCATACAGATGCCAAGACCATAGGAGTGGAACATGGGTAGTACTAGTAATGTACTGTCTTGATGTGATTCTGGAATGTATAAATGAAAATAATGTATTATAGACTTAAACTTTCATTCAAATTCGAGTGAATTTGTAAAAGTAAGTAAAGTACCTAATGATTAGCTCGCCTCTTTGCAATTAGCCACCAATTCGTGAAAGATGATATTTTATACAATGAAAGAGGCTTCTAGATAGATCATCTCTATCACAAATTCACAATCCATCTATCGCTTTTTGGTTTTCCCCTAATGGTGATCCACATTTTATCTAGGTAGATATTAACGCTACCACGTTGTTTTTTAAATTGGAACTAATGCCATGATGCCGCCATCTTGTTTTTCAATACGTTTCAAAAACCTCCTGTCAACGTTATTCGATCGGCAAAAGATCCCAATAGCCATAGTAGTAGTGCACTTGCCGCATCAGATGCCCATTTTAGGACAACCAACTTCCACACAACTTCTGGGCCACAACGCTCATTTAACGTAATTCTAATCTTTCAATTTCTATTATACTCAATAGCTGGCTTAGTTTATGCATATGTATACGATATGTAAGAGAGTTCCATACATTTTAACCGTGTAGGTTGAAATGTACGGAACACTTTTCTATGAAATAGCAGGGGTGTTTTTTTATTGCCGACGAAAAATGTCAACGCTGTTAAATGATAAATGATTTATCATTTTTACACGTCAATTAAATTTTTTTAAACTAGATGAGTTCGGCGTTTCCTATCTGACTATTCTGAGAAGAAAGGCCGAAACAAACTCAGAGGTCACAGTCTCTTTTAAAGTCCAGACAAAGCTTGGTTAGATCATGTGAAGACCATGTAAATTGGTGTTTGAAATGGTCTTTTGAGGAAAGAACCACACAGATTGAGCGGATTTCTCAACTCAGAACTTGAGGAGCTCAACGATTCGATGAGCAACACCAAAGAAAGGACATTTGGGTAGGCCGCGTAGATTACTCAAACTGCCAGATCATGATTAAGACTAACTAAGAACTGTTGGGTCTAAAATCATTCACAGAATTCATGGTAATATATAATAACTAGCTTCTGCCCGCGACTTCGTCCGCGTGAAATTCGTACTTTCGTCTAAATATTTCGAAAATATGTAATACGTTTATGATCTTATCATTTATTTAGATAAATAAGTATTCGAGCCAAGTTTATAGATCAAAGGGTTTTTGTATTTTTCAAATAAACTGTATCCCCGATTTTCACCCCCCCACGGGGGTGGAATTTTGAAAAATTGTTTGGGATGTGTTCATAACTTGACTCAAAGACCCATACTCAATTTCGAGTAAGTAAATGGAAGCAAGCTGTAAAATCCAACCCTTACTCTTTATTACCCTTTTTCACGTTGGTAGGAGTCGATTTTTGAAAAATCCTAAAACACACTTTTTTATTTTTAACCGACTTCAAAAAAGGAGGAGGTTCTCAGTTCGTCGGAATCTTTTTTTTTTATATAAAATTCTGATTAGGTACTCGAAGACGGCTAGACCGATTTGAAAAAATTTTTTTTTGTTTGAATGGGTATACTTTGCAGGTGGCTGGAGAAATCGAAGGAACTCTTCAAATATTATAGGCGCACCGATTTGGGTATTTTTTATAGTGACTCGTGCATTTGCTCTCGAAAAGCACTATTTGGTGAAGTGGAACTGATGATGAAGACCACAGATGGCCACCGGAACTACTCAATAATAAGTATTTCACGGGTTGCGATTCGATTACTTTAATATGGTTGCTAAGCAATTTATGCTCGTCACAATGCAAATGGTGAATTGGAGCTGATGGTGAAATACCAGGAGAACTCCTAAACAATTAATGTCCCTGCATCGGGAAAAGCAATATTTTGGTAAAGGCGATGAGCAAGTTGAAATTAGGCTATTTTGTAACTTAGATAAATCATAAACAGACCCACTAACTAATTCACCTTTCAAACAAAAAAACAAAATCAAAATCGGTTCATCCGTTCGGGAGCTACGATGCCACAGACAGACACACACACACACACACAGACACGTCAAACTTATAACACCCCGTCGTTCTTACGTCGGGGGTTAAAAAGCGAGAAATAAAATTTTTTAACAAAAAAAAATGGACTTCCAAAAAAAACACTACAAAGTAAAAATTAACTTTAATTTCGCAAGTCGGTGGAAAAAAACTAAAATACAGATCTAAAGACACCGATTTCCGAAATTAAAGTTATTTTTCACTTTACAGTATTTTTTTTGGAAGTCTACAAAGTTTATAAACCAAATAAATAAGATTTTTCATATAAACTGTAGGTATCCCCTTCTTTATCCCCATACGGATGGAATTTTGAAAAATCGTCTGGGATGTTTCTATGACTTGACTTAAAGATTATTTATACCAATTTTCCAGTTAATCAAGCCACGTAATTAAGTACTCCCCTGTGAAATTGACTACCCCTCTTCACCCTGTTAGGGGTAGATTATCGAAAAACCCTGATACGTTATTCTTTATTTTTGGTCATGAGTAGGTATAAATACAGAGTTTTGAGTTAATCGAACTGCGCGTTAAAATTCTTCCTTACAAATTTTGTCACTCCCCCTATAGGGGGTAGTTTAGAAAAACAAAAAATGACAAACTTCACAGTTTAGGTACTTAGATAGTATTCTTGCCAAGGTTTCAGTTTATTTTCATTTAATCTGTATCCCCGCAGTTCGCCCTTATAGGGGTGGAATTTTGAAAAATCGTTTTTAAGATTGTTCATAACTTGACTCAAAGATTATTTATACCAATTTTCGAGCTGATCAAGGCACGCAGTAAAATCCTCCCCTGTAAAATTAACTACTATTTTTCATGCAGTTAGGGGTAGATTTTCGAAAAACCCTGATAGGTACACATTATTCTTTATTTTTAGTTTTAAGTATACATACTCAGTTTCGAGTTAATCGGACAGTGTGATAAAATTCTTTCATACAAATTTTGACACCCCCCAATCCCCCTTTAGAGGGTAGTTTAGAAAAACGAAAAATGCCAAACTTCATAATTTACTTAGATAAGTATCCGTGCCAAGTTTCAAGGTTATAAACTCAAGGAATAAGATTTTTCATACAAACAAAATCCCCCTTTTCACCTCCATAAAGGTTGAATTCCCAAAAATCCTTTCTTAATGGATATTTACTCTTCACAAAGAACACATCCTCCAAGTTTCATGTCTCTAAGACCAGCGGTTTGGCTGTGAGTTGATAGATTATATAATTAAAAACAAAATTTCATCCCCCTTTTCCTCTTCCTCCTCCTTAAGGGTTGAAATTCTAACAGCACCGTTGCGTTACCTTCCAGCCATAAGCCTAGATAATAAATTTTGTGATTTTTACTTCGAAAATTAAGGACTTTACATACACAACTTCATCCCCCTTTTTAACCCTTCGGGGGTAGAATTGTCAAAAACGCTGAGCCACGTATAAATTAATTTTCAATCTTCAGCCTAAACACAAAATTTGAAGATCCTAACTTCAAAACTGACGGACTTTCATATAAACTTCCATCCCCTATTTCATCCATTTAGGGGTAGAATTCCCAAAAATCCTTTCTTAGTGGATACTTACTCTTCACAAAGAACACACCCTCCAAGCTTCATGTCTCTAGGACCAGCGGTTTGGGCTGTGTGTTGATAGATTAAATAATTAAAAACAAAATTTCATGCCCTTTTCACCCCCTTAAGGGTTGAAATTCTAACAGCACCGTTGCGTTACCTTCCAGCCATAAGCCTAGATAATAATTTTTGTGATTTTTACTTCGAAAATTAAGGACTTTACATACACAACTTCATCCCCCTTTTTAACCCTTCGGGGGTAGAATTGTCAAAAACGCTGAGCCACGTATAAATTAATTTTCAATCCTCAGCCTAAACACAAAATTTGAAGATCCTAACTTCAAAACTGACGGACTTTCATATAAACTTCCATCCCCTATTTCATCCCTTTAGGGGTAGAATTCCCGAAAATCCTTTCTTAGTGGATACTTACTCTTCACAAAGAACACACCCTCCAAGTTTCATGTCTCTAGGCCCAGCGGTTTGGCCTGTGCGTTGATATATCAACAATCAGTCAGTCAGTCAGTTTACCATTTTATATATATAGAAGATAATAACGTCCCCACAGCCCGATGCAAACTTTATGGTGGCTCGGAAGATGAGGCGAGTCGTTGCGCAGTTACAAATTCATTTGTCAGCGAGGCGAGGACTGAGGTACTGCGCAGCGAGATAGCGCACTACTTCATTTGTCAGCGGGGGCGAGGAGTGAGGTACTACGCAGCGAGATAGCGTAGAGCCGCCATAATGTTTGTTGTGGTAAGCGTACCATAACATAGTATAATCCTTACTTATAATATTATGAATGTGAAAATAAATTTGTTTGTTTGTTAAGATTTCACGCTAAAACGGCTGAACGGATTTAGATGAAATTTGGCACATGACAAAACCATGACTTGAAGAAGGACATAGACTTTAATTCTGGATCGCAGACGAAGTCGCGGGCAACAGCTAGTCAGCCTATAATGCTCCCACTGCTAGGACAAAGGCCTTCTCTTTGTAAGAGGGAGTGGGCCATAATCCACCACGCGGTCCTAGTGCGGGTTGGTAGACGTCACATGCCTTCGAATTTTTGGACATGCCTATTTCGTCACGTTTTCCTTAACCGTTTTGAGAGCAGTGGTGATGAAATAAATTATACAAAGTAAAGCACCTAGCTGGGTTCGAACCCACAGGACCGTAGGACCCGTAAGTCAGGGCCGTTACCACTGGGCCACCACCGCTCAAGTAAGATAAAAGTCATACAAATTTTCAAAACAATAAAAATAAAGGTGTTAGATCAAATACCGTAACATAGGTCTATAAAATACTAGCTGACCCGACAGACGTTGTCCTGTTTTTGATTCGAAAGACATGTGGCGCCATCTATTATCATAATAACGTTATTGCACTGTTTTCGGGATGAAAGGTACCCTATGTCCGTTTCTGTACACCTGACAACGTATATGCAAAATTTCAGGATGATCGGTTTAGTGGTTTATGCGTGAAAAGGTATCAAACAAACAAACTTACTTTCGCATTTATAATATTAGTTAGGATACTTACTTATAACTTACCAGTAGTATACTCATATTGTCTAAGCTCCGTATTTTGTTGTTCACAATTCGATATAACATTCCTATTTGTCAACTGCACTCCTTTTGGAAGTCCTGTAGTACCACTAGAATATGGCAAAAACGCTATGTCATCATAATTTCTTTTAACGCCACTCAGCACACTAAGGTCTGTGTGGTTGTCTTCAACTAATTCTTTGTAAGAAACAGTTCCTTCTGGTAAACTTTGGGTCATGTTCAGGGATATTATTGGAAACTCTTTCTTTGCAAGTTTAAGTGCTTCTTTGACTGTTGGTACTAAGTCTTCATTTGTGATGATGAGTGTTGTATCTGATAGACGGATTAGCCTTTCTATTTCATCTGAAAATTTAATTCGAGGAATGTTAACGGTTTCTGTTTCTAGTTCCAGTTCTTGCATCTAACGGCTTTCAGGAAGCTCTACCTGCCCTGGGCACGGGAAATAGACACCCCAACTAACTGTTCGCATTTATTTGATCCACACAAAAATTAACTTACACGCAGTATAAATAGGGTTCATAGTCGTTACCACGCCACCGGCAGCTAGTATGCCAAAGGTGACAATGGGGTACTCTGGAACATTCGGTAACAAAACGGCGATAGTGTCGCCACCTTTTATTTTGAACTTTCTGCTCAAATTCGCGGCAAATATTCTTGATTTCTTGTACACTTGTTCATACGTGTAACTTCTGTTTGTGTGTCCACAGACCTAGAAAAATAATTGTTTTATAAACTTAAACTAGCACTGTAGGTATGATATAGGTCCAGATACCAGCACATCAAGCTACTACTATCTGTCAAATTTCTTTAATAGATTTTCAACTTTATCGCTAAAGCATAAGGTTCAAAGTTGATTGGCAAAATTTGACAGTTTCAGGTAGCTTAATGTGCTGGCGTCTGTACAAAATACATAAACTCACGCCTTTTTATAAAGAAAATTACAGAACGCAATTTTCTGCAATCCTTACATAGGTAGGTAGAGTGCTACAAGGATCTTTTGGCGCCTGAATGACACTGACAAGGGGGCGTTGTTGGTAAACATTTGTAAAATTGTCACAGAAATTGTATTGCCAAAACAAGATAGCAGTGTTAGTTCCGATTTTTACCACGCGCCAAATATACCTCGTACCTACTTCTTTTGTTTTGTAGATTTGCTTGGCTTTGACATCGCCTTTATATTGCAGGAGTATATGTATACAGTCCGAACACAGTTATTTTACCTTTGGTTTTGCAACGCTGTCCAAATCACAGTAATCTTTAAGGCTCCTACTCTACGTTTGTAGGAGCCTTTATTCTCATTATATTAAAGTTGCTGTTGGGTTGCTGCCACCTTAGAGTAAGAAAGCTATAGAGCATCAGGTAGCGTGGCCACACATGAGACAAAAAACTAACTTAACTAACATTGGCTACTTATGTAGCTGCCTTGAAAAAACTGGCACGCACTGAGAGACGGAAATAGTATAGCTTTATCCTTTTCTGTTACTTATAATAACTCAATACTTTATCCTTTACTTGTGGAAATGAAATGGAGCTACCCGCCGTCTATACTTTTCTTTGGCTAAGGCTGCCACTGACAGGTCTGTCATGTCAAAATCATTGTATTTTTTATTCTCGTTACAATTAGGCTGCTGTTGGGTTGCTGCTGTCACAGGTAAAATAACTGTAAACGGACTGCATAAGTCCGATTTTCGAGTAGTCAAGTCTGCTGGTTATGCGTTTGACCGTATACCTCATTAAATTGCAGGCAACGGCTGCCCTTTGACGTGTGCATACTAAACATTTCGTAAAGTTAAAAAATATCAACATTGATGCTTCAATTCACCTTCGATATCTACTTGAGACTGTTATGTTATCAGCAAGTCGGTATCAGCAAGTCTAAAAATATACAAACTCGTTTCAAGTAATTAACTGAACTTTGAACTGACCAAAACAGGCATCAAAAACAGATAGGTACTTAGTAAAAAATATCGGTAGATTTTGAATAAAATACTCTATCCTTCATATGTATATAAATGAACTTATATTGTTCCCAACTGTATAGGTAATTCTGAAGCTGCTTCATATGAATTTTTTGTCAAAAGAAATCTCAAAACGCCACTGCAAAGCCTTTTTTTTGGAACATTATCTAATATTATTACAAACAGTGATTTAATTAAAAGTTAACTAGCAGAAATAGTTACAAGGTAAGTTTAATAGACCTATCTAACCTTGAATTTGTTTATTAGTATTTATAAAATGAGTTGTGCGATTCTCCTAGTCGTAAACCAAACAACACTTAGGTAAGTCCTTACCACAGCAGTTTTGCTAGCCCATTTATCCAAATTCCTGAACATGTACTGGTCCACAGTTAACTTGGGAATCTCAATGTTCTTGTAAGGAGAAGAAATCAACATGTCACTACTCCACACACTTTTTTCTCTAACACACACACTTAAACTCCTATAACGAGGTTTAAAACGAAATATTTTTGTAGACATTTTATTTTAAAATTAAATAAATTAGTTTTAATTAATATTATCTGTTTGCCTAAAGGAGGTGTGCACGAAGTCGGCGTCAAGCGTCTTCTAGCACCCAACAATGTACTACAGTGAATTAATTTATTTACATAGACAATTGACAGAAACAACAGAAGTATAACTTATTTAATTATTCTTTTGTTTATTTTATCATTGATGTTTATGTTACGGGCAATTTGATAAGTCTGGGCACTATTAATAATGACCGGTCTGTATTCATAATGCCCGACTCAATTGGGCAATGTGATTAAAACAGCATGATTAATCACTTTTCCCGGCCATTATGAATAATGCCTACCCTATCTTGGGCAAAGTAATAAAATAGGTGAACTGTAGTGTTTATGTTTATTAAATGCCCAGTTAATCACGTGGCCCGTAACATATACACATATAAATAGACAAAAAGAAACGAATCCATACTATCCATACCACAGACTATAAGTCTGTGATCCGCACTATAATCGATACTTTAATATTTTAAATGAGAAAGTGTGTCTGTCTGTTACCTCTTCAAGCTTAAACCGCTGAACCGATTTAGATGAAATTTGGTATAGAGTAAGTTTGAGTCCCGGGAAAGGACATGGGATTTATCCCGATATTCAATCGGGATCGAAACTTATGCGGGTGAAACCGCGGGGCGCCGTGCTGCTAGTAACTAATCGATCTCATCTGTAGTTAGTCTTTCTCTGCAGTTTTTCATTTATTATCTTGAACATCTCTTCATGAAAGTCAACTTTCTCTGTGTTATTCTCTGGTGTGACTTGTGTGAACAATATTAATCTCATTTTCTTATAATTTTATAGACTGTCTTTTTTCTTTGTTTACCTGTCCTAACTCTTCGTGATAGTACCGTTTTTTTCTCTCTGGCGAGTGTTCTCCATTTGATAAAAAATTGATTTCGTCTTCTTCCACCTTCTAAAATTGTTTGATACATGATCTGATGTTGAATTTTGTCTGTTTATAACGCATGCAAAAAACAGTCACGCAATTGATGCTATTTTTACTGCAATCTGGAATTGAAGAAGACCATGTAATTTTATTAAGCGTAACCTACTTAGCCTAATCAGCTCATAACTTTCCTACTGCTGGACTGGGACACAGGTCTCCTATCCGTGAGAGGGTGTAGACCATAATCCAACACCCGCATGTTGGTGGATGACACAATGTCTTAAAATGTTTGGTTCTACGGCAAGCCGGTTTCGTCTCCGTAATAAGTAATGTTTTACCGGTTAGAGAGCATTGGTGATTAAATAAATTACCAAATATGTAAGTGCCTGTCTCGAGACAGCACTTAAACGGCGCATTCACCATCAAATTCGAAAGACGTAATACCATTTAGTAAGTCATTGCAATTTAACTCTTATATCATTGTTATAAAGTATAAATTATATTAAAGTAGGTATATAAAATTATTAAAGTGATATGTCATGAGATTGATAAAATTCCCGGTAGTAATTCTTCTAATCATGAGTTCCGTCAGAGGCATTTAACAATAGAGCAGGTCCAAGTGTGCAACAAAAATACGACAATTACTTGAGCTAGGAGAATATTGCATTTCCGCATTCATAGATGTGCAATAAGCATTTGACCATGGTTTATGGCTTACTCTTCAAAAAAACAAACTTACCTCAAAGTTACTGTAGAATTCTCGAATTCTACCTAACAGGTCACCTGTTCTTAGTAAGAGAAGAGGATAGCTACTCTTAGTTTCATGAAACAAGAGCAGGAATTTCACAAGGCTCTTTTCTGAGCCCCGTTCTCTTCACTGCCTTCACAGCAGATATACCACAAATTAGAAATGTTTTGTTTAACAGAAACTTATACATAACCTGGTTTTATCATAAGCAAGCTTTGGCTTTGCCGTAGTTGGGTAAAACATAACACCAAGAAAGTAGGTATTTAAGAATTCACTAATTTGCTTCTCAAGCATAGATAAGTATGTAGGTACTCGTTATCAGTAGATTATATAAAGATTTGTGAGCACGAATGTTTTCGATTAGCTTTCCTTTGTCGATCATCATTTTCACGACACGCGTCAACGACCTTGGTAGTCAGCAATTAACGCGTTGCGAGTGCCGCGCGATTGCGTCCAAACTTCGTGTCCGACTGAGATGTCCGACAGTTATTCATCTGGTGCAGTGTTGCCAACCCTACTGTAACCAGAAAATCTACTGTTTTTTCAATGGCGTCCCTGTTTTCTGTTTCATATTTATAGTTTTTTGTACTAGGTACAGCCACCATCTGAAAAAAAATCCACAATGCTTTTCGTGCGTTTCATGTGAGTACAAACAAGGTCTACCGTCTACTGATTCTGTTGTTATACCCAAAATTTAAAAAAAGAATCTCCAAAGGAATATTTAAATTAATAAGTTACAATTGTTTACAATAAAAAAAAAATAATACAGAAAAAAAGTAATTGCAGGCACGTATCATACCATACGTCGGCGAATCATTGCTGACACCTAGGGTACTACAAAGACATTTTGGCGCTAGCTGTCGTTGTCAAGGTGGTGCTGTTCTTGGTAAACGTTTGTGAAAGGTATTGAAAAAACGAAAAAAAATCCTCCAAACGCCAAAGAAACTTAGTAGCGTTGTACATACACGTATGGTTTTGAAGCTAGTTTAGAACGTAGACATACAGAATGGACTGATTGGCCTCACAAAAGTGAACACTTTCTAGAAAGAGACAAAGTGACTGTGCGCCCAATGCCTGTCTTTTTTCTGCAAGCCTGTTATAGAAAGTTTAATTTTATCAAATTGTCAAATTGAATTTGAATTGGTCTATTCAAAATCAGAATTCTAGAAAGAGACAACTACTGGCCGCACATTCGCTCAAGTCTCTCTCGTACTTTTCGTTCTGTATTCACTGCACACTGAATACGGAACGCTCACTCGCTCAGTCCATTATCTTTCTCTATTCTCTTATGTTAGATTTCTGTGCGTAGAAACACTGAAACAAACTCAGAGCTTACAGTCTCTTTTAAAGTTCAGATATTATCTTGGTCAGACCATAATGAAACATGTAGATTAGTTTCTGAAGTAGTCTTTTCAGGAAGAACCACACTGATTTCAGTGGTCATGTCCAGTCAGCGCACACATTTGTCAGTAATCGTGTAGCTCAATTCAGAACTTTAGGAGCTCAACGACTCGACGAACAATACCAAGGAAAGGCACAGAGGCATCATACTTATAAAAAAAAATATTTGTGATGCATGCCTCGTATTGCTTCGGACCTTATCAGTATTTTTGATAACTGCAAAATTTTAAGTTAATTCAAGCAGTGCAAGTGCAGTGTTTATCAAAACAATTATTATACTATAATACTCACAATGTAATTTGAATACATTGTAAAAGCCAATTATTTTTAAAAGAGTAACCATGTAGTTTCTGGTCGGCTCTTCTCCATAGGAACCGACCAATTGAAACCGTGCACACAGCATAACGTTTCAAAAGTGCCCATGTACGAGTAGGTTTATGTGAAATAAAATAAAATATTTTGATTTTGAAACTCAGGGATGAAAAAGAAGCAACATAAGAGATGAAATTAAAACATTTTGATTAGGTATATAAAATAGTTTTATATTCTTTTACCAATAGCAAATTACATACCTACTTACTTACAAAATTATACACTTTATACGCCACAAAAAGACGAAAAAAAATTCAAAAATGTTTCATTTGGAAGATTAATATTTGGTCGTACCTACATACCAGCTAACAGTCATCATTCACATATCCTATAATCCAATGAGTACATAATTAATAATTAGATTTTGTTTTATACATTTAGATAATACCTAATATGTTCGTTTTAGCCAATTGTAGGTACGTATCATTTTAACATTAGCTTTCATAAAATGCTACATCTTCATTTCTAAAAATGATAACAGACGCTTCGCTCGAGTGAATGTTCATTTCTGTTACATTCCACGTTTACACGACACCAACAAAATTTTATAGGAATGAACGTTCATCTGCTCTTTTCATTTCATTTCTCGATCATTCGGTAGAAGAGCGAAAGAGTGCCGAATCCGAAAACATCATTGGATCGGTTCGGATAATGAATTATTTCACTTTGAGTTGAGCCGGTCGATTCTGTAAAAATCTCACCGTGAAAACTCAGGTGAAGTGAGTTTGTTTTTGCTAGGAATTTACACTATTGACAGCTCACTCCACGCTCACTTCACCTAAGTGTTCACGGTGAGATGGTTACAGAATCGCACTGCAGTAGTGTGTGTGTGTAGTGTGTGTAGCCCTCTTCGCATATTTTCCCGTCACAATATGGTACCATTATTGTAATGTATATTTGCAGCAGTACAAACACATATAAGATAACAATTAAATTACAATACCAAGCACTATTCACCAATTCAATATCAAATTTTCAAGAGAATATTTCCATTTGATTTTAAAAAATAATATCTCGATCTTAAAAACTACTTACAACAAACAACTTGACTGATTTATACCCTGCTTTATAATGTTACTCCTAACAGTACCGTTCCTTCAAAACTCTTCTTAGAATCTTCCCGGCTGCACTTTTAGGAACACTACTTATAAACGTTATATCGTCTACATGTTTGTACGCGGCCACTTTCTCATTAACAAACTCGCTAAGTTGTCTTTCCGTACATTTGTGACCATCCTTGAGTACTACGAAGGCTTTTGGTGTTTCGCCTTTGGCCTGATGAGGGACCCCAACGACAGCTGCATCGTCGACTGATGGATGCTCGCGTAATAGGGATTCAAGTTCCGCTGGAGGCACTTGGAAGCCTTTAACCTGTGAAAGACATCCATTATTTTAAGAAATTTTAAATATTATTTCCGACTAGGTTGTCTTCTTTACCATGTTTAAAAGAAAGAAAATGCATTTATTTAGCACAGACTAAAAGACACACAATACACCAGATAGTCAGATACATAGTCGTGCATCAGATAAAAATAAAAATTAAGATAAAAATAAAAAGTGTGATAAAAAAAAAGGAAAAGTGATATCTGCCAGTATATTCTTATCATCATATCGTAAACATTAGTTTTGCCATGGATTGCAGATTTCGGGGGCCTACTGCAACCTCATATAGCAGTATTATTTTAATCTTACTTCAGTGTTGGAAAGAGATGGAGCTACACGTCCTGTATAGCTCCATCTCTTTCCCACACTGAAGCCAAGTCCTCTGTTCTTCTGGTGCCAGTTGATCCAAGTTAAACCAGCAGCCCTTAAAAACTCCAATACTGGGCCAAACCTAAGTTAATTGATATAAAGGCGTGTAAAGATGAAAGTATTTTACTCGCCAGAATGCCACCTATTTGTTTCATAACATCAACTCAGCCTATCGCAGTCCACTGCTGGATATAGGCCTCACCCAGGCTGCGCCACAATACCCTGTCCTCTACCTTCTGCATCCATTCTAGTCACCTTCTTAAGATCATGCTTCATTATTAGTTGAATATTGTTAACACCAACATCTATAAGATGGGTCTAACTATCAAAACTTACCTTGATAAGTTCCTTAAGCCTATCAGCAATAGTGATGATTCCTTCTTCATCGGCGACAGCCAAATCTCCAGTCCTGAACCAGCCATCTGCGGTGAAGGACTCGTTGTTGGCTTGAGAGTTGCTTCTGTAGCCTCGCATCACTTGAGGACCTCGGATGAGGATCTCTCCAGTCTGAAAAATTTTAGATAAATCATTTTCAACTAGGAGAATTTGGTTACCTTTAGTGTGTTCCTTTATCAATTTTAAACTAACTTTTGCCCGCGGCTTTGCCCGCGTGGATGTCGAAAAACATACCATGGGAACGTACTATTGGGTCTACCAGGATTTTTACTGGGGTTTTCATATAACTCTATTGGTTTACGCAGCGCATTGCAGTAAAGACAATTCAAATTTTTCACATCTCTAATGCGTACGGACCTACGTACGCAAAATACGCGCATTGGCCTGGAGTTGCGGAAACCAGCCCGTATTACCTATTATTAGTGGTTGTAAAGGCAATAATAATTATCACTGGTTTTAGTAGGTTTTTATATTTTATTATTGGATATCTATGATTTATCCTTTTGATAGATTCTTATTTTGTAAATGATACTTCTTTGTAGGCCTTGTAGACTTTAGATCTGCAGACCATTTTTTATTTTATCAAGTACCTGGTACCTACTTCTTGACAGGCCTACGCTGTCCTCCCATACCTACTGTAAATTGAAAACATTGTAAAAGCCAATTATTTTAAAAAAGAGTAACCGTGGAGTTTTTTAACGGCTCTTCTCCATACGAAACGACCAATTAGAACCATGCACCTCGCTTCTGACGTTTCATAAGTGCCCATGTAGGTTTATGTGAAATAAAATATTTTGATTTTAAAGCTCTTCTTCAATAATATCATCGTCATATTTCAGCCAATTTACAAAACCTTAATGAAAAAATTATAAACCTAAATTTTATAATCACCTTTATCTGACCATTGGTGAAAACCGTATGAAAATCCATTCGGACGCGTTCAGACAGACAGACACAAACACGTTGCAAACTCAAACTCAAAGAATTTATTTCAATTAAACCATTTACAGGCACTTTTGAATTGTCAAGAACGGGGCGGGTTTTGTTTTTTATTTAATATCTAGATCATCATAACCATCAAAAGTTATTTAAGCCGTAAGACATCTTTCTTTCACATGATGGAGATTTTTAACTATATTTATATTTGACGTGTAGCTTGATGTGCTGGCGTCTGTACATACAATAGCGTTAGCTTAGATTTAATCTGTCTTCAGTCTTACATACCTCATTAGGTCCCAAGTTCTTTAGGTCCTGATCCACGAGTCTGAGTTCTGTATTCGCTACTGGAGGACCTGTTGCTTCGTAACGATTCAATCCTTTAGGAGTGACGGTAACTGTTGGAGAGGTCTCGGTTAGACCATAGCCTTGCCTGAAGTCAATGTCACGCTGAAAACGGAGAACAAGCATATTATAAAGACTGGCATAATGCTTTTGTCAGAATCGTAGGTCTTGAGAGCGTCTGTTGTGCATGGGGTCCTAGATTTGTTACCCCTAGGTCGGGAAAAATTATTTTGGGCTGTTCTATTAGTAGGAGCTTCTCAGTACTTAGCCCCATGCCCCATGTTTAAGCCCCATGTAATAGGAGGCGAGCGTATTGCCGTCGAGAGCAGTGGTGGCCCAGGGGTAAGGGCCCCGACTTACGAGGTGAAGGTCGTGGGTTCGAACCCAGCTAGGCGCTTTAATTTGTGTAAATAATTTCATCACCACTGCTCTCAAAATGGTGAAGGAAAAGATCGTGAGGAAACCGGCATGTCCCAGAATCAAAAATTCTAAGACATGTGACATCTACCAACCCGCACTGGGCCTGCGTGGTAGATTACGGCCCACTCCCTCTCACAGAAAGGAGGCCTGTGTCTGTGTCCCAGCAGTGGGAACATTATAGGGTGATTGTGTATTGCCGTCAACCAGATACGAATCCAAACTCCGGGCTGCTACTCAGAAATTCCCTGTTGAAAAACCCAATAACGCTTGGCACGACCTGGGAATCCAGGATCTCATGCTTAGCAGTAGTGCTTGTGACCACTAGACCAACGAGACAGACACATTCTTTTGTTTTTTGAAACATGTCAATCCGTATTATGACTCTATTTTGAAAGAGAAAAATCTCGGTACAATACCTTAGTCCTGTGTAAGAATCTTTCGGCATCGCTGGCTGTCAAAGGAGCCGCTCCGTTGCACACGATTTCCACATGCTCGAAGGTTTTCTCGTTGGCAGCTGGATGAGTGCTCATCATGAGAACTGAAATGGATTACAGGTAAATCTACTTAATAAAAATCTTGAATTCATTCATTCAGCACAGATGTGAGTTCTATGTATGTACTATAGAGCTACTATTTACCGGATAATATGTCTTTTATTATCTTGAATGTGCCCTGGCGGCCGATAGTATGTCATGCTTATACAAATGTCTCACTGACGGTGGCGTGGGTGTTGGATCATTTAGCCCCCTTCAAAATGGTTGAGCTGAATGGTGCTGATCTATGCGTCATGTTCGTGAACGGGCGCCGCTAGTTAGGGCCGGTCATCACTTAGCTGCCTCGACTTATTATTAATTATTTTATTTTTGGATTGTTTTTGTTACTATGTATTTGCTGTACTCTGGACGGTTTTAACGCGTACGTCTTTTTTACATCGTACTCACACACAATTATAAATTCAAGAATAATGATGTAACTAATGTTTTTGTAAAAATATAATTTAAAAGAGTGTTCATAGAGTTTCTTGCCCGTTCTTCTCCATAGGTACCTACGCTTTGGAATGGGCAACTAGCTTCATATTTTCTGACTGACCGATTTCTTAAATATTCAAAAGTGCCTGTAAATGGTTTAATTAAAATAAAAGTTTCACAGACAGATGACGCACTGCCTAAACCGTTGGGTCTAGACTAACAAAAAAACTTTTTAACAAAATAAACCCGACTTCCAAAAAAAACACTACGAAGTGAATAAAACTTTAATGGGGAAAGTCGGTATCTTTGGATCTGTATTTTAGTTTTTTGCCAACGACTTCCGCAGTTATTTTTCACTTTGTAGTGTTTTTTTGGAAGTCGGTTTTTTTTTGTTACACATTTTTAAAGCGACAGAAACCGAGAGCTTTTGCGCTTACACACATAATCACAGCGTGTTTGTAGACTTGGTAAACATAAGTAAAGCGCGCATCGCTTCGTGAGTTAAAAACAAGTAAGTATGTACTATAATCTGATTGCTTTGTAACGATCGACTCGTATTTACTGGCCACTTACTTCAACACTAGCAACGTGTAAACAGAAGGTCTTACTCTCACTGATAAACAACAGGCAATCAATTTAATAGTACCTTGACAAATCTTACAGAATCCGGTCATTCAAGTTTACAGTGGCCTTGTACAAAAGTAATCGCGAACCACTTGAAGTAAACAAATAAAGTAGGTATGGAGGTGTGTGCGTGTCTTACGTATGATTCTTAAGTTATTAATAAACTGCGCTCACACATCCATGGGTAAATGTGTGTAGACACACCCATAAAAAGTGACTCGGTGTTTATTTACTCGTGTCTCTGTATGGGTATGTTTATGTTATGGAGTCTCGAAGACGGCTATTTCTTCAGCAAACATTGATTGCATCGTGTTAGTTTTACGATATCCATCGATTGGTTTCGGTTTATCTGCGCGTTTAGTCAATTTCATTTTTATTTAAGAAATTCTAACCAACAGAAAACTTAGACAGATTTGACAGCGGGTCTCAAACTAGGCAGTCTGTATTTTGGTGACCCAAATTATTTGGGTAGTATTTGGGCCAAATAGTACACAAAGTTACTTCTTCTTCTTAGCGTGTTGATGGCACTCTAAATGCACTCGGCTCAGAATTCGGCTACCTACGTGTTTCGCGCCACATAGCTAGGTACTGCTAGCGCACGATTGTTATTGATAATCTCGTAATAAATTTTACAAAAATGTGAGTAAAGAGAAGCTATAGAATAAACATACAAAAGCAGTTGAAGTGAGTAAATGTAGCGTGCAAGTGTGGGGTATTCCTCGAAACGCACCAACTTTGAAACGCACCAAATGAAACGTCTATCGATATCATTTATTACGAATCCTTCATGCTTTTCTCTATGTTTCATCGTTGACGCATTTCGAGGAATAAAATTATAATATTATTTATATTTTGATTTCCTTAATGCACCTGAATGGTGCGTTTCGAGGAATACTTTCGGTGCGTTTCAAAGTTGGTACGTTTCGAGGAATACCCCGTAAGTGTGTGTGTACTTGTGTAGTTTATCAGAGTGTCTGTTTCCTCATAAGTTCGGCATAGCAACCAATCTTTTTAAGTTTAGTTTTGGCCTCAGAGTAGATTTTCGTTCTAAAACTAGAACTTGTGGTTTGATTTGAAATTGTTACTATCCAAAATATCTTCAATTCTTGCAATTACAATACCAA
The DNA here is from genome assembly GCA_948474745.1 of Oligia latruncula. Taxonomy (NCBI): domain Eukaryota; kingdom Metazoa; phylum Arthropoda; class Insecta; order Lepidoptera; family Noctuidae; genus Oligia; species Oligia latruncula. The sequence continues at coordinate 5,341,316 of OX419696.1, forward strand.
CAAGTTGATCCCACAATCTATATCCTTCATTATGTCACTGCGGTATCTTTCTTTTATGTCATATCACTTTTTAATATTTCCGAGCCCTTATCAGTAGCATTATCATATCAACAATCACTCCTGGGAGCAGTGGTGCCTCAGTGGAAACGGTCGCGACTTACGAGTTGGTCGTAGGTTCGAACCCAGACAGGCGCTTTACTTTGTGTAAATTGTTTCATCACCACTGCTCTTAAAAGGGTAAAGGAAAACTTCGTGAGGAAACCCGCATGTCCTAGAACTTAAAATTCAAAGACATGTGTCATCTACCAACCCGCACTGGGCCCGCGTGGTATATTACGGCCCACTCTCTCTCACAGAGAGGAGGCCTGTGTCCCAGCATTGAAACATTATAGACTGATAATGCAATCACTTCTACAACCTACAGGAGGTTGAACACGATAAAGAAAATGTAATACTCACTCAAAGGTGGTGCGACAAACAGAAGGTTGGTCTTTTGCTTCTCAATAGTGTTCAGGAACGACTCTGATTGGAACTTGGCTAAAGCCACCAGCTTGGCACCCATGGATAGCTTGTGGAACATAAGAACTGTTGCCGCGTAGATGTGGAAGAATGGCAACACGCCCATCACCGAATCTTGATGAGTGGCTGAAAAAGGTAGAATAGAAAACTATATAAGTAATTTGACATAGAGTGCTTGCTGCATACCAAATGAGGATCTGACTGTGATAGACCCTGATACAGTCATTCAAGCTGTCACAAGGGCTGCTTTAAAAGCAGCCGATAAGAAGCCAGCAGCAGCCAGAGAATAGTGGTGGCCCAGTGGTAACAGACAAGCGCTTTACTTTGTCTACATTATTTTCATCACCACTGCTCTCAAAATGGTGAAGGAAAACATCATGAGGAAACCGGCATGTCCTAGAGTCAAAAATTCTAAGACATGTGACATCTACCAATCCGCACTGGGCCCGCGTGGTGGATTACGGCCCACTCCCCACCGAGAGGAATCCTGTGTTCCAGCAGTGGGAAAATTATAGGCTGATTGTGCATGTTGTGCAAGAAGCCAGCTGAAACTGGTTTTGTTACCACTAACGTACAGCCATACATGGATAACAAAAAAATATTACATTGAAAATTGAATCAGAACATTTTCTTCTTTCTCACAAACTTCGAATCATTTTTTTAAATTATACGACGCATGAAAAAGGTAATGAATGGAATATCATTGATAGTAGTATATTAAAATTATAACTTCAACTCACATGTTGTTTCGTTGTGCATTGCAATCAGTGGATCATTAATCTGTTCACAGTTAGCAATAATATTCCTATGCGATAGTTCCACACCTTTCGGTAACCCTGTGGTACCACTAGAATATGGCAGGAAACATACATCATTAGTATTCCTCCTTACTTGTCGCAAAACGGACTTGTCTGTATGTATATCTTCGATTAGTTCATTAAATAGAGCTGTTCCTTCAGGAGCTGGATTTCCATTTGTTTTTACTACAACTATTGGAATGTTAAGTTTGGAGATCTTCAAAGCTTCCCTAATAGTTGGCACAATCTCTGGTAATGTTACTATCATCTTTGCTTCCGCCATCTTTAATTGGCGCTGTACTTCATCTGAAAGTGGAAATATGTTTGTAAATATAAAAATAATGTAGTTACCAACCCAGACACTGTCCTACTGGAAGACAAACTCCTCTTCTAAATGAATGGTTTTCTCTCTTTTCAATATTACTACGATAGGTATTAGATATTGCAGATAATATTGACACGATTGTTCTTATGATTACTGAATTACGTAAGTGTTGTAAATTAAACTAACATTAACCGAATGAATTTTCCTTATTGTCAATAAAAGGACGAGGAATTGTAGATCGTGGGAAAACAAAATAATAAGGATTGTGTATTTAATATTTAGTATCGTCTACATATTTCTAGAGTCCAGACACTGGAATCAAATCTCTGCCATGGTTTCTAGATCATCATTAGCACAGCCTTTAGCAGTCTTTTGTTGACCATTGACCTTTCGAATTGCAATGCTTCCACGAAATTTTCATCCAGAGTCTGAAATCATGTTTTGACCTTTTTGGTCCTAGCAATAGGGTCGCCCTCTATTACACATGAGACTAAAACATTACTGGCGAAATGTGGGTATACTAGAGGTACACCTGCGTGGAACTATGTGTTGGTTCTAGATATAATATATTATGATCTAATTACTCACGGGCAGTATAAATTGGATTGATACTAGTTATCACTCCTCCAGCTGCCAATATACCCAGAGATACCAGAGGGTAGTCCGGTACATTCGGTAACATGATTGCGACTGAGTCTCCATCTTGAATCCTGAACTTCGTCCTGAGGTTCGCCGCAAATCTGTTAGATAGCTTGAACACCTGCTCATACGTGTAACCTCTGCCTGTTACAGCACAGACCTGCAATTTACAATTATCCTGTTTATTATAATGTTCATAGCCCTTAAATAAGGTGGATGGCACGATTAGGGTTCGCGGCCTTGCACGTAGTTTTTCTGCCGGGTCAGCGGGATTGTCCGAAAGGGTTACCGCTGGCCCGGAACATAAAGGGCTAAGGAAGGAACACGGGTGGGTTTTAGTCAGTAAGAGTCTGACACTCCCTTCCGCTCCACCCAGAGCGGGAGGGGTCATTTAATGAATTGCCACCCGGAAAAAAAAAAAAAAGGCTGACGCGTAATACGTGGAAGGGATCACAGACACAACAAAACTTTTTGAAACTACCTTTGAGCGCTCCGTTCAACAAATCGTTTTATTTCGAACATATCGCATGGAATACTGACTTAACTCAAAAAAGACGATGTTTGGGAAATCGCAAAAGAAGATCTTGCTATGATTTGATTATTAATTAATCATGTATATTTTGAACGTATGATAAAATTAAAATTACATTCAGATACATTATAAATTAATAAGTTAAGTATTTACAAATTAAGTTATTACAGTAGGTAGATAGTTTAGATTAATTAATATTGTCAGTTATTTATGTACATTCAAATGAGCATAAAATTATGTACAGTATTAAAATAATAATAAGAATATGTACAAGTATATAAAAAGGAAAGTAAATAATCAAAGGGCATCAAAAAATTCACGTATTATTGATGAGATCTGAGTAAAAAAATTTATAAATTCTGACCTATATACTAATGGGTCAAGCATGCGAATTATGCGGTAGGTGCTAGTCCGATAACCGCGTGGCGAATATTAGGTAGGTATATAAATACAAAAAATAACGTCAATCGAATCTTCAAGGGAATACCTTCATCCAGTGGAAAAGTTTTAACATTTTACTAACATCATGATAACAATCGTCATACTATCTGCTATCACTAACCTACTTGGTATGATTGTGTTGAATAAGATAATAGGTAATCCTGCAAGATCATTGTTTACACATACGGTACCTATGTATATTTTTGGCTTGTTGCTATGTGGTTGTTATGCACAAAAGCGTCAGTCATTTTGCCCGTGACTTTGTCCGCGTAAAAACGGCCCCCAACCCACCGGCAGACACCGCGTCGCAATAACCTACATCGTTTTCAGTTAGCGTTTTTCGAGGGCATCCATTATTTAGGTGAGGCGTTTAGGGCGTTTTTTATATTTTTTTATGAAACGGATGTGGCTAAAAGAGTGATGAATATAAATATATGAATGGAGAGGTGGAGAAAGATAAAAGAAATTATCAATGGATTGCGTCAGGGATTTGGAGGGAGTGTGGAAGGAAGAATAATGGAGTAACGGCTGACAGTGAAGAAAGGAAGAAGCAAATGTGTGGTGCCGACCGCAAACAAAATGAAGATATACACATGGTTAATTACACAGTTGCACCAGTGGAACCTCCAGCTCCGGCTTTCAAGCGTTTGTTGTGGTAAAATAGATAGATACTAAGGAAAAAATACTTACAGAAGCAGTCCTCTCGGGCCATTTGTCCAGATTCTGCCAAACATAATCATACAATGTATAATTCGGAATTTCCACATCCTTGAAAGGCGATTTGATCACTCTATCCTGGGTCCATACACTGTGTTTTCTAATCACAACACTTGCATATTTTGAGCTCTGTTTCACTGAATTTAAAGTTCTATTCACCGTTAACAAATTTTTGGCTACCATTGTCCTGCTTTTTATAACACTCATCGGAGACTGGAAGTTTTACAATGATAATAATGATTTTGATAGTAGCTGATATAGGTATTTTTATCTGATATCGATTTAATATCAGTTGAGCATAAGAGTGAAGGATGAACTTTGTTTATGTGTAAAGTCTAAGGATGGTTTCTACTTGCTGATCGAGAAATGACTGTCCAAAGAGTAATACATCACCAAATATAAAATTGATAAGTAGTGAGATGATAACAATGATAAGGAATTTAAAATTTCGGAGGAATTTAAAGATTCTTGATTTGTGGTTTATCAAATTTCGCAAAATATAGACGTGTTCTCGCAAAATCAGTTTAGCAATAAATAGAAGTAAAATCGTTCTGGACGAGTAGGTCTTTGAGAAAATCGCGAGCAATACAACATACAAGTTTTCAAAGTTGGTTAAAAATAAGATAACACTTCATTAGGGTTCCGTACCAAAATGGTAAAACGGAACCCTTATGGCGAGACTCAGTCTGTCTGTCACAGCTGGATATCTCAAGAACTCCTAATGCTATAAACTTGAAATTTGGAATAGTTTTAGATGACCTAACTATTTTTCAAATAAGAAAGAAATAATTTTTTTTTTTTAATGTTCAACAGAGACTAACAGGGGTCTATAAAAATTCGAAGTGGGGCTACTATGGCATGTGGGGTATCATATGAAAGAACGTAGTTTGCACATTCTCAAGCATTTTTCTGTTCTTTTAGGCCGCATAGTTTTCGACTGTTGATGAAAAAATAAAAAAAATACCGTCCACCCCTTATCTCCGATGTTTTCAAAGAGAAAAATCAGAAAAAATTCTATGTGATAGAAGTTTATGTTAAGATTACAGGAAAAATAAAACGATGTCTCTAAATAGCACACTTTTTCAGAAATCATCAACAAAAGTTACACTAGTTCCACTATCGGTCAAGAGATGGCGCTGACCTACCATAACCATACCAAAACTTCAATATTCTACACCGCAGTGAGCAGTGTTAAAATTCTCTAACAAATATAGGCCTCGCCGATGAAAATTTAAAAACATAATTTGATGGTACGGAACCCTCGGTGCACGAGTCCGATTCGGTCTTGCCCGGTTTTTTTTTATAAAAACATTATACCACCAACCACCAACCAACGCAGCCATTACCAAGTACCAACGCAGTAAACCACTGCGTTGGTAATGGTATTTTAATGAACTGTCATCATCTGTGTTCTGATAAATATCACACCAACAATGAAACCAAAGTAAAGATAGAGGTAATGATACAAAGCATTACCATAAAATTCTATGTTTCACCTAATGGTTGAAAAACAACGGTTTTTGGGAAATAAAAATTACTTAAATATTGCCTCTTAAGTAAAATGAAATGTGTTGGTGAAGGAAAACATCGTGAGGAAACCGGCATGGCAGTGGGAACATTATAGGCTAATTATGCTAAATGTGTTGTCAAATACATTAAAAAAAAATATGCAACACGAATGAGAATAGTACCTATCGCGAGAAAAGTTTTGAATATTTATTCATTGCTAATGAGAGAGGGAAAGACCAAACAAAAGATGGATGTTCTTTGTGAAAGATGATATTATAGCTAGAAAGGGGTGACTACTGAAATTGAGACTAATAGAGAAATATGACAGAAGTCATGCTTCGCCGATCCCAAATAAGTTGGGATAAGAGTAAGAGAATGATAACAAGGAAACGAAAACACTTGAGTAAAAGTTGTCCGGGTTTTGAATAAAATTGACTTAACTAAAATAAAACAAGGATTTGACGTATACAGGATGTTTCGAAGCTGAATGCAAAGCTTTAAGGGAGTGATAGCTGACACCACTTAAAGCATTTTGAGCCAAACATGTCTCAGACAAAGTATCTTTGTTTTTATGGTTCCGTACCCAAAGGGTAAAAACGGAACCCTATTACTAAGACTTCGCTGTCCGTCCGTCCGTCTGTCTGTCGCCAGGCTGTATCTCAAGAACCGCGGTAGCTAGACAGTTGAAATTTTCACACATGATGTATTTCTGTTGCCGCTATAACAACAAATACTAAAAACAGAATAAAATAAATATTTAAGGCTCCCATACAACTTTTTTTCGGCGATTTTGCCTTGTGGTACGGAAACCCTTCTTGTGCGAGTCCGAATCGCACTTGGCCAGTTTTTTTTTACTGCAAACTTAAAGTCAAAAATAATATGCCAACATTAACTGCAAAAAAAATAAAAAAACATACTTCGTCTAAGACATGTATGGCTCAAAATGCTGTAAATGGTGTCAACTATCACCCCCTTAAGGTGCCACTAGTCGATATTTTTCCATACAAATTTCGGGAGAGTATTATTACTCTACTGTTTGGCATTGTGCATTCAAAGTTAAACATGATATCGTTTTGACTTACTTATTATTAATTTTGTCTGTACGGAAACAGAATAGTAAAATAAAAAGCCACTAAAAAGTTATGACCCAACAAAGATTCGTTATTCTTGCTATTTTAACGTAAGGGTGTAAATAACTAATAAGAGAATTGTAAAATCTTCAAAACCAAGTCCGTACCGACAAAGCTCAGTTATCGAAGAGTTCAATAAACTTTATTGGTAATTGATTTATGCAGTGATTTTTGCGTAAAACTCGATTTTCCGAAGCACTTTTCGAATTTTTTTACACGTCTATCAGTTTGGAACGGTGTTTCTGTGCGTGAGTACTAGACGTTGTTCGTGTAGACTAGCGTCTATCTGCTCATCACTGATACTAGCTCTGTCGGACATGAAGCCAGGTGAGACAGTGTGCTTTTTGGCGAGCTCGTGACTAGTTTAATCTTAAGGCTTTGTATTCAACTTCCAAACACCCTATTATATGTGAATAGCTAACGAAAAACACTTTCCAAAAAAGTGTTTTTCGTTAGATGACGATGCATAGAAAGATCAGACTTGAGAACATACATTAAATCATTTATATATTATTATATTGAAGTAAACTAACATCAAGTGAATGCTGAAGTGAAGTGAAGAGCAGTGGTGGCCAAGTGGTAACGGCCGCGACTTACGAGTTGTAGGTCGTAGGTTCGAACCCAGACAGGCGCTTTACTCTGTGTAAATTATTTCATCACCACTGCTTTCAAAACGGTGAAGGAAAACATCGTGAGGAAACCGGCATGTCCTAGAACCAAAAATTCGAAGACATGTGACATCTGCCAATCCGCACTGGGCCCGCGTGGTGGATTACGGCCCACTCCCTCTCACCGAGAGGAGGCCTGTGTCCCAGCAGTGGGAACATTATAGGCTGATTATGGTTATGGTAAGTGAATGCTAGTCTACTAGACTAGTCTACTATTGCATTAGGTTTTCGCGGATTTATATAATAACTAGCTTCCGCCCGCGTTTTCGCCCGCGATGTATGTCGATAAAAACTATCATATGTCCTTCCCCGGTATGCAATCTATGTATCTCTCTGCCAAATTTTATCAAAGTCCGTTCAGTGACTGACTGTCGTGAACACCTCTAATTGATTGATCTTATAGTTAAAAAATTATAAAAATGTAAAATGTATAGGTATACTGTTGGCGTACCAAATATTAATAAATAAAATAAATAAAGTCTGCATTTAAAATGCACATTTTTCTCTTTATAATGATTAAATTAAACATGTATTTAAAAAACTAATTGTATGTAAATACAGAATAATGCTATTGTTGCAATTTACAACACGTCTGCATCGTATGCAAGAACATAAAAACACTATAATGTATTCATTGTTTACTTTGCCTCGATGACCGTGACTTTTATAGGTGCACGCAATAAAACGAAAGCGGTGTGCTCAAGTTTACTTCAGTAAAATGCTTGAAAGGTACCAGCTTGTGTTAATTATGTAAATTTAACCTGTATTCTTAACCCTCACACACTACTTTTTAGGGTTCCGTACCCAAAGGGTAAAAACGGGACCCTATTACTAAGACTTCGCTCTGTCCGTCCGTCCGTCTGTCTGTCAGCAGGCTGTATCTCATGAACCGTGATAGCTAGACAGTTGAAATTTTCACAGATGATGTATTTCTGTTGCCGCTATAACAACAAATACTAGAAACAAAATAAAATAAATATTTAACCCCTTAAATATTTATTTTATTTTATTTCTATACAACAAACGTGTTTTTTTCGGCGTTTTTGCCTTGTGACTCGCACTTGGCCAGTTTTTTTATTGCTATTTGGGCCTGCTCTTAACCTCGATCACGCCTGATGGAGAGCGATGTACCTATGAGGTCTACGATAGAACGAGTGTGCCCAGAAGATGCCTGTCCACTCTTGCTATGAAGGCACACGGGCTAAATGTGGAAGGGAACACAGAAGCCGGCAGAGAGTTCTAAACTTTGGCTGTGCTCAAGATAAACATGGCGCTGACAGTACGATTGGTTGAGACATCAACCAAGTGTGGATGGTACGCTACAGTACGTCTGGTTGTCCGGTAGTAAAAGGGCGATGGTAGGATCGGCAGGGTAATTGCGTAACACACTATCAGTAGCAATGGGTTTCATTTTGACAGTTCAACAGCATTCATTGCGTTATTTACGCTGTCGAGCAGACACATTTTTCGAACATATGGAGCAATGGATTAGCAATATGCTTTAAAACGATTTAAATTGAGCGTAATCGTGTGTTACGCAATTAAGATGCAAGTCGTGCATCATGCATGTTTTCTCGTCTCATCACTCTCATGTCCCATCTCATAGTCAAAATCGTGTTTGTTATGAAGTAAATCTTCCGTATTCACTTCATCTACATTTTGCGAGAGAATACGTCTATACCGCGTTTTACGATTACCAGATGAATATGGCTCGTTCATTCTATAAATAGAAACGGTCGTACAGACGCCAGCACATCAAACTACCCGAAACTGTCAAATATTCCCAATCAACTTTGAACCTTATGCTTTAGCGATCAAGTTGAAAATCTAAAAAAGAAATCTGACAGATTGTAGTAGCTTGATGTGCTTGCGTCTAACTCTAAACATCTCTGTGTACAGGATGAACGTAGTCCGACCACATGACGTTTAATTGGCGAAGATAACATATTAATTTGTTCTGTTTTTTTTAAATTGTATTGTCTAAATTTAACCTCATGGGTAGTTTAAATGTCGAACAAAAAATGGTTATCTTGTCGTGGTTCAATAGATATATTTTGTTTTATTTTTGACTGACTTTTTTTTTTAAACTTGCACAAGTAAAAGAAATACTGTACAAAGGCGGACTTAATGCCTGAGGCATTTTCTACCAGTCAACCTTAGGGTGATGCAGAGACAAAACATGGCAGGTGCAACATACGGGATAAATAGCTAGGAAATGACTATAACATACAAGAATAAACACTAATACATAGATAGATAGTAGAGACTCTTGAACTTCGATAAGTTTCGATAAACCTTGAATTTAGCATTAAGGTAAGTAGGGAGGTTTGTTTTTAAATGAATACTAGTAATGTACACTACACCACATTGCTTTATGTTTTCGACTGCATGCAACAATGAGAATACAAGTAAATTGCAAAACAAAGTGAATGGTTTGTTATCATTTAGTTATAAATACATATTTTATAAAAATAAACACGTACATTCAAACAAAGGAACTTCCAAAGTGAGAGGGAATTTTATAAAATAGGTAGGTACGGAAGAAAAAGAAGAAGTTGGTGCTGTGCGGATTCCAAATTTACTTCTTCTCATCTACCAACCCGCACTGGGCCCGCGTGGTGAATTGCGGCCCATTCCCTCTCACAGTGGCCCTGTGTCCCAGCAGTGGGAACATTATAGGCTGATTATGAATATTTTAAAACAAAAAAATTTGCCAAATCGGTCCAGCAATTCTCAAGTGATGCAGCGCCTACGAATTTCTTTTTTATCCGACTTCCAAAAAGGAGGAGGTTATATATGTTCGACTTAATATAGTTTTTTTTTTTGTATGTTCACCGATTACTCGAAGACGGTCAGACCGATTCTAAAAATTTTTTGTTTGTTTGAAAGGGTATACTCTCGAGGTGGTCCCATTATCATCAAGTTGAAATCTGATGAGAGGATCCCATGGAAATCGAGGGAAACCCTCAAATTTTATAGGCAAACCTATAGCGATTTGGGTATTTTTTAAAGTAACTTGAGCATTTGCTCCCGGAAACCATCATTTGGTAAAGTGGAGCTGATGATGAAGACCACAGATGGCCATCGGAACTACTCAATGACAAATATTTCACGGGTTGCAATTCGATTACTTAAATATGGTTGCTAAGCAATTTATGCTCGTCACAATGCGTATGGTGAGTGGTTGTTGAGGAGTTCTCCTGGTTCTAACCAGAAGAACTCCTCAACAATTAACGTCCCAGCATCGGGAAATGCAATATTTTGTAACATATGATGACCAGCTGACATTAGGCTAGTGTAACTTAGATAATTAAAAAATTACAAACTGACCCACTAAAAAGTGAAAAATAAAAACTTTTTACAAAAAAAAAACAACCGACTTCCAAAAAAAACACTACAAATGAAAAAACGACTTTAATTTAGGAAGTGGGTGTCTTTGGTTCCGCATTTTCGTTTATTGATTTTTTTATATTTTATTTCTAAACTAGATATACTTAGATTCGTGCGTGATACTGATATCTAAGGAACTGATTTAAATGTTTATACAATAATATTATGATCACTATTTCTAATTAGGTCCATACTTATTATTTCATTCATTACTATGTAAGTGGTAAAAATATAACTATTAACTACATAATAAAATGCGCTGGTTCTTAGTAGTAAAACAAAAGTATAATGTCAATCAGAAGTAGAAACCAAAAAGGTAGAAAAAGCAAAGACAAAATGAATAAAAAGGTAAAATATCAAAAGGAAGAAAAGGCTTGCACAATAACGATGGCCGTATGGTGTAGTGTAAGTGTCACTTTCGCTCCATACTCGTATGTAACACAATACCTAATAAAGATAATTAATGAATTGGTCTAGCTTTAAATCTAGGTTGTCAAAACCGGCCAAGTGCGAGTCGGACTCACACATGAATGGTTCCGTACCACAAGGCATAAAACGCAGAAAAAAACGTTTATTTTATACCCCTTTAAATTTTTTATTATCACGTAAATAACGCAATGAAAGTTGTTGAACTATCAAAATGAAACCGATTCCAATTGATAATGTGTTACGCAATTGCCCCGCGGTTTGTGGCTTGTGCGCTATCACATGAAAGATACGTGACGCTATCAGTCAAAATATTTTCATAGAACATTCAGCAACATTCTTCTTCAACAAAAAAATCTAACAAAAGATTCTTTTATGGTAAGATAACAGAATAGCATACCGATAAATAAAATATTTAGGTAAAACAATGAAATTGCATTCCTAGTAAGTAGTCAAGTTCGTTGACCCCTATGTGGCAATGTTTGTTGTGTTGCGCGAGTCACAACCGATGTATGTAACATTTTATGTAGTAGGAGGCTTTATGGAATGTTAAAAATAGACGTTTAGATAGGTACATGAAGTTTTTTTATTGCACAGCTAAGAGAAATAGAATACTCTGCAAATTACAGATCCCACAAATGCAGAAATTTTAAATAGGGTGGCACAATTTGGTCTTCTCGCTAAAAGCGATATTTTTAAGACATAATTTCGATAGATTTATAGGAGGAGACGACACAATAAATATAAGTACATAAAAACCAAATGAAAAAAAAAAAACCGGCCAAATGCGAGTCGGACTCGCACAAGAAGGGTTTCCGTACCACAAGGCAAAAACGCCGAAAAAAACACGTTAGTTGTATGTGAGCCTTAAATATTTATTTTATTCTGTTTTTAGTATTTGTTGTGTCTATGATGGAACAAGTGTGCCCATAAGATGCCTGTAAACTCTTGCTTTGAATGTGGACGGGATAAATGTGGAAGAGAACACAGAGCGGCAACAGAAATACATCATCTGTGAAAATTTCAACTGTCTAGCTATCACGGTTCATGAGATACAGCCTGGTGACAGACGGACAGTGGAGTCTTAGTAAGGGTCCCGTTTTTACCTTTTCAATTTTTTTTACGTTTTTTGCAATTTGCTGGTCAGTATTAAGTTGTACGTTGATTAAAATATGATTCGCGGCCGTAACAAATATGTGTTTACAGAATTATAATCATTAAAGTCATCAACACAACTCTCTTTTATTGTCAAAAACAAATAACTGTCTATAACACACAGGTGTGACAGGGACAGACATACCTATTAGTTATATGGTAATATAGAAATTGTTTTTACTATCCCTCTTTACCTCTTCTACAATTTTCCATACTCACCTACCGGGAAAATTACCCACAATGCCGATTGGCGTGTCATAGTTCAAAACATTGCACTGAGGAAGTGATAACGCCTAGACTTATCTATTTGTCATTCCGTTTGCAATGACATTAGAACGATAAAACCCTATGTTTTGACTAATATGTCACTAGTTGGGTTACTGGGTGACAGTTAACTTTGCGTAGCGGTCAAAAGTTGAAACAGAAAACGCACTAATTCCTTTGTTTTTAAAATTTGAAATACCCATATCATCTACATTAACATACACAACAATACCTACTTTAAAACATGTAAACACTATTCAAATAGCCACAGAAGCACACACGAGAGATGTATAAACAAATATTAAAATTCGAGGAAGTGAAATTACGGACGGGACGGCCGTTCGCGACGCGGTTGCGTGGTTTACTAAAGAGTACTAAAGAAAGAAGATTATATAGAACTTAGTTAACTACTACATACATGACGTGACGCTGGTATCGTAGTAATGAGACAGATAGTTATCGAGCTATCAAAAACATGTTTATACGCCGCATTTATTTACTTGCGACGTGCCTACGTGCAAGTGTGTTGTAGGCCTCAAACACAGAGCATGTGTACTCAAAATATAACACTGCATTTTTCGTGGGTGCGACTCTGTGACTGTGTTATTTGAATAAAACAAGTTCGTGTGGTCATAGAGTAGATATTTATACGTATTAACCCAGAGATTTGGTAAATTCGTTTTTTATTTTTCACGCATCGCATGTAGGTACAGACGCCAGCACATCAAGTTACTACAATCTGTCAGATTTCTTTAATAGATTTTCGACTTTATTGCTAAACCATAAGGTTCAAGGTTGATTGGGAAAATCTGACAGTTTCGGGTAGGTTGACCTGCTGGCGTCTGTACTTACATTTTCTATTTTGCGCTTTTTTTATGTTTATTTTTATGTTTATCTATAATATTATTGTAATATATTTTTATTTTAAAAGTTTGATAAGTACCTACTTTATTTAGTACCTATTGGAAGTTTGTACAATATTAATCAATAGGTACCTACCTTATTTTCTTAATATTATTAGGTATTATTGTATTATTATGTTCGAAACTTTGGAATAACTATAATATTATTAGCCTACCTACCTATCATGTTCTGGTTGGACCGTCTTGTTAGAATTAAAATGACGACAAAACATAAGGCATATTGTGTTGCAGTCTCTAATCAAGTATTATCTCGTACAAAGCAGAATATTATACTTAAATGTATAAATTTCCACCCACTCATTTCATAACAGGTTAATTTCCATAAAAATACTTTTAACGCAAACATCTACCTACATACTTACACAGAATTTATAACGAACACAGAGTGTCTTGAAATTGAGAAACGGTTGGTCAACCCAGAGATGAATAACCGATGTTAATATCGTAATAGAAAATTGTGTAAGAAAACTTCAAGTAATTACCTCTCATCTCTCATCATAATCATCCTCTACCTGATCATTCCTCTCGTTGACGTCTACAGAAAACGGAAACGGGATCAACTAAAAAGAAGAGAAAAAAACTGGCCAAGTGCGAGTCGGACTCGCACACGAAGGGTTCCGTACCACAAGGCAAAAACGCCGAAAAAATCACGTTTGTTGTATGGGAGCCCCCAGCCCCCTTAAATATTAATTTTATTCTGTTTTTAGTATTTTATGTTATAGCGGCAACAGAAATACATGATCTGTCAAAATTTCAAATGTCTAACTATCACGGTTCGTGAGATACAGCCTGGTGACAGACGGACAGCGGAGTCTTAGTAATTTGATACCGTTTTACCCTTTGCGTACGGATTTACGGAAACCTAAAAAGAAGGGAGATAAAGAAGGGTGCATTAAAAGCATCTACGAGATTCCTACGACCGAAAAACCCCAGGGCAGTCATGCAGCTCTGAATATATATTCAGGGCTGACTGCCCTGGGGTGTTTCTATATTAGCCACACAGCTTACCACACACAGCTTGCAGATCCTGCAGAATGTCCGTACCCCTCTGCGTACTCCTGAATAGACAATGTCCCATCTGCTGCATAATCAGCGTATAGTGTTCCCACTGCTGGGACACAGGCTACTCTTGTGAGAGTGAGTGGGCCGTAATCCGCGACGCGGGCCCAGTGCGAGTTGGTAGATGTCACATGTATTCGAATTTTTGGTTCTAGGACATGCCGGTTTCCTCACTATGTTTAATGAAGACTGGCCTACTCAAAATTAAACAGCCTATTTACGATGGTTACAATTTGGGAGTCGCTAGCCTCAGCCTTTAAGGTTATTCCTGGGCTAAAGTGAGGCTACTTCCAAATCTCCTAGCCTCGTTCTAAAGTCCCATTAATATATATTACTGGCGAGTACTGTACTCAAACTAGCGCCTCATCTGTAGGTACTTATTCTAATTCCTAAACACACTAATACACGGTGCCTTTAGTTGGAACACGGTGCATCGGTTCTGTGCCCCAATAGTTTACGTGCGACGTTGGCCGCATACGAACGAATGGTTATGCGTGAAGTCTGGCATGTAATCACTAATGTGCCACGGAGGAGGAAGAAATGGAGTGTTAATGTGATGAATTGCAGTTTCAATTAAATAATAATTAATTAGATAATTCTTCTACAATCCTTAAGTTTTACCACGATTTTAGCAATTCACCACGCGGGGCAGTGCGGGTTGGTAGATGCCACATGTCTTCGAATTTTTGGTTCTAGGACATACCGGTTTTCCTTAGCTTCGCTTTGTGTAAATTATTTACCTACACAAAGTAAAGCGCCTGTCTGAGTTCGAACCTACGACCTTACAATTCGTAAGTCGCGGTCGTTACTACTGGGCCACCACTGCTGCGGCAGTTGGGATAAATGGGGTTGATTAAAAAAAAAACGTTTATTTCTTAATTCAAAATTACAATAATTATGGTGGTATCGTTGGTCCCAAACTAGACACGGCCTGTGTCTTGGGCACCATTACAACAATTACGTTTTAATAATAGTTATTAAAAAGTAATTAACCCCAAATATCCTGACTGTGGGCTGATTTTTTCAGAAAAATCTTGCATCCACTCAAATATCAATAAAAAAAATTATAAATTATTTGCCAAGATAGGTACGGATTTTAACCTACTGAACAGTGTTTACATGATTATTTTAAAGTAGGTGACTGTGTTTACATGTATGTTAATGTAGATGATATGGGTATATGAAAGTTTAAAACTAAATAAGGAGTTTGTGTTTAGATATTATATTTCGCAGGATTTTGCTAACTATTTTAATTTGACTCTGTATTTGATATTATTTATGCATGTGTGCTTTTGTTATCATCATAAGCATAGGAACGGTATCAACACGCACAATGGTCCACTGAAGGACTAAGTGCGGAAACCAAACCCATAACATAGAACATAGAACGGTAATTAGAACGACTATGCGTAGCTATCGCGTCGTCCGTTTAAAAACGCTCGCTTTTTTTAAATATCGAACCCCGACGTTAGGTTTGGTTAGGTTACTTTATGCACTTTACACAGGAATAGGAGCCCCACGAAGTGGGGCTACGTCGACATAGGATGCAAGAGCGAGCGAAGGGCACCCCGAGGTTCGGTTTGGTTAGGTAAAACAGCGAGCTTTTGTAAACGGACGACGCCGTTTGTAAAACGCGGAATCATACAAATTGCCTGCGACAGAATTAAGGCTTCTTCAAACAGGCGCGACATGCGATAAAATCGCGCCCGACACAAAGACACGGCTAGCTCCGCAACGAGGGATGCCTTTGTGTCTCGCGCGATTATATCACGTGTCGCGCCTGTTTGTAGGAACCTTTACAAAATAGACTTATCGCAAGCGGCTACAATGGACCTACGGCAATTATTGCCGTAGGTCCATTGTAGCCGCGTAGGCCTTAGCCCAATATGCCTACGCTGCGTAGACGTTTCGTAGGCGCAGGCGCTACGCTAGCGTAGCAGAGACGTGATTGTATCGAAAGCTACGCTCGCGTTGGCTGATAGGCATGGCGTGCATTTGCGCAACGCCTTCGCTTCGTTGCGTAATAAATACTCCATTCATCAAATTAATACTCCGCATTGTTTACAATTTGTTTACGCACATTACGGCATGCCATTAGGTAATGTGAATGGAGTTTGAACCGTGATAAAGCGATGAATAACAGTTAACAGTAGTACTAATACATCAGCTGTGCACTTGTTAGACACTTTAAAATCAGCTGACACTAACTACAGGTCAAAGACAAGTTAAAGAAGATCATCATCATAATCAGCCTATAATGTTCCCACTGCTGGGACACAGGCCTCCTCTCGGTGAGAGGGAGTGGGCCGTAATCTACCACGCGGGCCCAGTGCGGGTTGGCAGATGCCACATGTCTTCGAATTTTTGGTTCTAGGACATGCCGGTTTCCTCACGATGTTTTCCTTCACCGTTTTCAGAGCAGTGGTGATGAAATAATTTACACAAAGTGAAGCGCCTGTCTGGGTTCGAACCTACGACCTACAACTCGTAAGTCGCGGCCGTTACCACTTGGCCACCACTGCTCTCAGCTTGATTCTAAGCAGCTGATACTTCCATATGTCATCATCTGCCTGCCTTTAAGAAGATCATAGCAGGAATAATGTAGGTACACCTCCTACCTAGCAACTGTGTTTTGTTTGGGAGTCATTCATGCATGTCAATAGGTTCAATGGAAAATAATTAATTAATTGTATCTGCAGCAACGATTGATGTTATCGTTACTGATACCGGTCTAATACATAGTATAATTAATTAATGTAATTTTTTTTTTCCTTACTAATACGATTGTTGTTGCTCACTAGTGACATCTAGTTCAATTTCACAGAAGCTCCAAGCAACAGTGCTTACTACTCAAACCAATAGATGGCGCTACTAACACCAATATTTTTGGTGTTGACAAAATAATTATGGCATATCAGAACCACCGGAATGTTCATGAACTTTTATCGCTCTGGCCAATTAAGGTCAATTTAGTTTATCTATCACTTAGGTATATGGACAAAGTTCATCGTACTTAATTATTGTAATATAAACAAAGTTCGAACCTCCGGATCATTATCGTAGACTTATGTTCAGAGTCAATGCCAAGGTCATTTTACATTGCAGTGACATAATACTTACTTTAAATGTAAATACATAAGTATTAAGTAGGTACTTACTTCAAGATCACGAATCCGTTGTCCAATTACGTCATTCGATGCAACCAAATAGAAACTAGAAGTTTTCAAAACAAGATTTAGGAGCGTTTACGCCCCAAATTTACGCATAAGCAGGATACAAAGGTCTAAAAAGTTACGTATGAACATTTTCGAAAAATAGTGTTACTTACAGCCAAATTAGAGCCATTTTAAATTTTCCATAAGAGATTTCCAGTTATCTTTTTTTAAATTATTGGAAAGTGTTTTAGACCTTTGTATCCTGCTTAAGCGTATTCATTAAAATCGGTTCATTCATTTCGAAAAACAAGGGCTTGAAAGTTTGCATGAAATTCCGTACGGCGTAATCTTCTAACCATTCATTTGCCACAGCTAGTCTCATTTAATCACCCACCAAAAAAAAAACAAATTATGTACTTAAATATTTGTAAAATGGACCATTTTCATTTCGCGGACTGGGATTTGGGATCAGGGACGTTTTGAAATAAAAAATGGAGTTTATTGAAAAATTAATTTATTCCATAAAAACTAGAACATATAACAACGATTACTTTAATAGTACTTTGTAGCTACCCGCATTATCAATAGATAATAAACTCTCTCAGTAAGGCACTCATTATTTCGGTTTTTTTTTTTATAAATTGCATTGTTTTGTTATAATAGTTGCTCTGTTTTTACACCAAGCCGACCTTTTAACTGTCTCTTGTTCGTAGAGATCAATCGTTACATAATCAATATTTAAAACCAAACAATAACAAAATTAAATAAAAAATTTAAACGTTTTTATTCGAGGTTTGCCCCTCAGCTCTCCAGATCCCGAGTGCTCATTAACTATTTTAATCTTCACAAAAAATCTATTATAATCTACGGTGTAATTACGTAACACACTACTAGCAGTAGCAATGGCTTTTTCATTTTGACAGTTCAACAACATTCATTGCGTCATGCACGTTGTTGAACAGACAATGTTTTCGAACATATGAAGCAATGTATTAGCAATATCCTTCATAATTATTCAAATTGTGATTGATAGTGCGTTACGAGATTAGCTCGTTTATAATCTGAAGATAATTCTACGACAATCCATAGACACATCATTATTTTCTTGTGATGTTTCTTCATTAAAATTATAATATTTATAAGTATTTACAACACGAGGTAGTCCAAAAATCATGTCTTATCAACTAAAAGTAACACAAAAAATTATTCTGCTGAGAACCATATTGTTAAGCTCACAGCAGCCTACTGGATATCCCCTCAGTCTTGGTTCAAGACTGAGGGGATATCCAGTAGTCTAGGAAGGTATGTAGGAACGAACAAAAAGAGAATTACTTATGTAAGTATTTACAATATATAATGGGTACGACACATTTTTGAACCACCTCAACTTAACTTGAAAGACTACAAAAACTACTCAACAATTTCTTAATAGCAGCAACGTCCCTTTTACTAAACATACAACACTTATGGCACTTTAGAAAATGCTTTTTCTAAAGTGCCTTTAGAAAATGCTTTTTCTAAAGTGCCTTTAGAAAAAGCCAAATCTTCCACTATATCTAGGATTCGACCAGTACTAGAGCCTACTGTATAAAAAACCCGCTAAGGCTTGTCAAAGTGATTTTTTCTTAAGAAGAGACCACCCAAGATTTTGTAAAACTCGGTCTCCAAAAACTATTAGTTCAAGGAATCCCCTATTAAAACCTTTTGCCAAAGAAACTCCTGTGACTGTACCACCACCTGATAAATAGCAGTATTTTTTTAATATTAATTCACAGTAGAAAAGTGTTGGCAGCTCTTTCCTACTGTGAATTTATTTCTTACACTGAGATAAAATTGAAATTATACTACCATAAGAGCTGGGATTCCCCTGGTCTTACAATCCTCACATAAAGCAGATGAGTTAGCAAACCTCATCTTCTACGCATACATTTTCTTCAACTCCTTTCTCAAGATCTTCCCGGACGCTGTTTTAGGAATGTCATCAACAAACATGACCTCATCAATCTTCTTGTACACTGCAACTTTACTCGCGACAAAGCCTTGGATCTCTTCCTCAGTAATCTTCAAACCATTCTTTCTGATGATGAACGCTTTGGGTACCTCGCCGAAGAACTCGTGAGGGACGCCAATGACGGCCGCGTCTTGTACTGCAGGGTGTGACCGTAGGAGGCTCTCTAGTTCAGCTGGTGCAACTTGCATGCCTTTTACCTGGTGATGAAGAAAAAGGAGGTTAGACTCTCCATTGTTGGTAAAAGTAGTACATGTTCAGGCAGTATAATCAACATGAACAGGTATCAGTAGCGAAGGGTCAATTTTTGTAGATATCTTTAATATGATTATATAACTTGTCTATTGAATACTGACTGTGCCATTTTTCAAAAGGAAGCCGGTAGGAATCGAGTTGATGGAACCTTCGCCACTGACAGGTAGCAATAATTATCGGTACAGCCAACCGCGCGTCAGAGACAGCACTTACGAAAACCGTTCTTACTGATAGGACATAAAGGTAGTGTTAATGTCATTGCTACCTAGATGTGCGTGAATTTGACCTTTTGATAACAGACCCAAATGGAGCCTTAAATAAAGGAGGCAGTTAAGGGTCACCAGATAACTTCAGTAGCCGAAAATCAGTACACAATACTGAAGCGCGCTTCCAAGACAATAATGTATCGCATAATTCTTACCTTAATAAGTTCCTTAATCCTATCAGTAATAAATAATCCGACACCAGGTTGGAAGTAGCCCAGGTCACCAGTCTTGAAGAAGCCGTCCTTGGTCATGGTTTCTTCAGTTGCTTTAGGATTTTTGTGATATCCCTTCATTATAGTGGGACTCCTGATGTACATTTCTCCGGACTAGAAACAAAATTAAATAACAATTAATACGTTGAATAAGTTAGAACAAAACATTATAATGATTTAAAAACAAAAGCTAATAAACTGTTTAGCGAAATAGCAATTCTTGCAATTTAGACATATTCTTAAATTTAATTTCTCGTATCGAGCAAGTCTCCATTCAATATCGCAATCCATAGGTACTAATATTATCAATGCGAAAGTAAATCTATCGGTCTGTCGGTCTTTATGTATGTTACCTTTTTCCCCTAAACGGCTGAACGCTTTCGGATGTTAAGCTCACGGATGCAGTATGTTCTTGTGGGATCATTTCCGACCTCCATGCGGACGAAGCCGCGGACAAATGCTGTTTATTGACCATATAAATTTATTACTATGCAAACTACTAACTTGTCCAACAGGCATGGCTTCCCCAGTGATTGGATCAGCAAACTTCAGCTGGAAACTGGCCATGGGAACTCCACAGGCATTGAAGTTCACATTTTGTGTGCCCTTGAAGGTAGATGTGCCTAGTGACGTCGTCTCTGTCATACCGAAGCCTTGGTTGAACTCGATGGCACGCTGGAAGCGAAAAATACATGAAGGTTAATTCCTGGTAGAAACATGGAAAAAATTAGCAAGCTTCTCCTCTTCTACTTGGGGTCAGCCGACGCGTATTCATTTACTCCCTTTTCATTCATATCATCTCTTTCTTAATCCATTGATTTTAGGGTTCCGTACCCAAAGGGTAAAAACGGGACCCTATTACTAAGACTCCACTGTCCGTCTGTCACCAGGCTGTATCTCATGAACCGTAATAACTAGACAGTTGAAATTTCCACAGATGATATATTTCTGTTGCCGCTATAACAACGACTAAAAACAGAATAAATATTTAAGGGGGGCTCCCACACAACAAACGTGTTATTTCCATGTGGTACGGAACCCTTTTTATTTTATTTTTTATTTTATCATTATCATAATCATAAACAACAAAATCTTGGTAGGCCCAAAATTATATTAACTGACTGTGAAAGAAGTATTTCCATAACTGAGTCCAAGTATTATTAAAAACACCCAGAATTCTAATTGTGTAACACACTATCAAGGGCAATTTGAATAATTTAAGCCATTTCTTCATATGTTCGCAAAATTGCCTGCTCAACAACGTAAATAACGCAATGAATATTGTTGAACTGTCAAAATGAAAGCCATTGCTACTGTTAGTGCGTTACGCAATTACCCCGCAGGTTCAATATTTATTGTAATTGTAGTCAACCTCAAGAAGCATTTTCACAGTATTAAGACAGTGACTGCGCTTTAGGTCATGTGGCTTACATGACCTAAAGCGCAGTCACTGTCGGACTGCATAGAAAAGAAAGAGAAGCGCGATTACACAACGCTAGTAATGTATTGCAAAATATGAAGCAATTATTTAATTACAAAAAATCTATTGTTCGGATAAAACAATTAAAACACCATTATTTTAGTAGGTATGTTGCTTGTAGAATAATCTGACAAAAAATCAGAATGATTGTATGTATATTAGTATGGTTTTTATTGTAAAAAGAAAGTTCTTAGAGGTATCTTCATGATTTTTTTCTATCGTATCAAATTAATTGTATTATATTTTCAACACACTATCAAATCAACCTGGCATATATCCTGAAGAATATCATACATTTTTCTGATTTTGTTTACTGTAGTCGATCATACTTTTACTGTTTCTAAAACTTGCGTTTTTGCGTTTAGGTCCTGTAAGCCCCTTAACAAAAACTATTATCAAATTAAAATATGGTGGCCAAAAAATTCTCCGCACAGCTGTCTACTGTGTTCTTTTAGACTTATTTTTCTTTTAAGTAAAAATTCCGTGACATGTATCAAAGCCAAAGCCAACCAGCCTCAAATTGGAGATATGGGATGGGACTGTTTGTAATCAGACCAACAATCTAGTTACCGTTTTTTGTGTTTAAGTCCTGTAAGTCCCTTAATAACATTTTTATTATAATATCATGGTCTGTAGGACAAGGACGAACCTATTACCCTATCGTATTACGGTAATAGGCACGTCTCCATAGTTAAAGTTGATGGCTCCTGATTTAAATAATTGGGACAATAACATATTTGGTACTGGTAACGTTTTCCTTAACAAGCAATTAGGTACCAGTCCAAAGGTTGATCACGTTAGTTGGGTGAGTTTTGATACGCAAATGATGACAAGTAAAGAGAAGAGAAGTTCTACCATCTATCTTTAACCAGTAACACATCACGCGAGTATCGAATTACACATGCGTCATTTGTTTTTTTAATGATTATCAACAGCTACAGATAACTAATTTCGTAATGCTGCTACGAACTCACGGTTTTTGGCACAGATGTACTATATTTAACAACTCGACTAAAGAACCTGGAACGTGCTTGCTGTCACAATTTTTTGAATGTACACACGAGGCAGAATCTCGGACGTACTCATGTGAGCGGTTAAATACCATAGATATATTTTTACATTTCTATGATCTATACCATACCAATAACTGGCTTCTGCCCGCTACTACGTCCGCGTGAAATTTCTTGTTCCCTCGACCCACCCCGTCGCATAGGTATCGCATACCCGCGCTATTACTTCGTTTTGCTTAGCGTTCTTTCTGACTTTTTTCTTTTTCCTCGGCTCCTAAGGGTCATAGCGTGATGTTAAATAGCCTATAGCCTTCCTCAAGAATTGGGCTATCAAATACAAAAAGTATTTTTCAAATACGACTGGTAGTTCCAGAGATTATTCCCTACATACAAACTTTATAACCTCTTTATTATTATTATAGATTATATGTAGATAAAGCTGAAGAGTTTGTTTGTTTGATCGCGTTAATCTCTGGAAATACCGTCGGAAAAATGCTTTGTGCATTTGTTAGCCCTATTCTCGAGAAAAGCTATAGGGTATTTAACATCACGCTAGGACTCTTAGAAGCCGAGTAAGAAGACATAAAGGCAGACGAATGCTAAGCGAATAATAGCGCGGGAAGGCGATGTGATGTGACGGGGTGGATCGGGGAACCAAGAAATTTCATACGGACGAAGTAACGGACAGAAGCTAGTTATTGGTATACCTAGATCATAGAAATGTAAAAATATATCTATGGTATATATAGATAGATGGTAGAACTTCTCTTTGGTTGTCATCATTCTTTTAATACTCAGTTGTAGTAGACCTGCTCGATAAAATAGCTGAATTGTAAATTATAGAAGATAAAACTTTTATGACCTGTTTTTCCAAATTAACATAATATCGGCTTACTAAGGAGAGTTATCTGGTAGATAGCGCCTTGCCGGTACAAGGGCTTGCTGGAGGTCTTCATAAAGCCAGATAGGCGTTATCAATAACAATAGAAGGTGTTATGAAACGAAAGATAAGATCAAATAGAACAATGCATCAGGCTGTCGTTAGTTCAATGGACACATAAGTGGACGATGAATTTAAAGGCTATCACAAATGACGCAAACATTATTCTAAATTATAGCTCTTCTTCTAGCTGTCCAGTTTATTTGAGGTCGGCGCCTCATGTTTGAGTGAGGTGAAAACTTAGCTGAAATGAGCTATTATTTCAGCTTAATATGCTAGGGATTGACACTTTTGACAGTTCTCTTTAAGCTTGATTCACTCGCGGTGACCTTTTTACAGAATAGGCAGTTCTCTTTCGTCAGTTGTCACATTATCATTCACTCTCTTTTCCTACATATCATTTCTCGCACAATTCATCTACTGTTTCTGTGATCTTCTTCGCTTGCTCCATCCATCAATATAATTATTTCATAGGTACTGAACAAGTCATGTTTTACATGGGACTTAAACATATCTAACGAAATGTGGATATACTATGGCGCACCTCTGCATCTTTTGGAGAATACAGGCGTGATGTTACGTGCAGTCTCTCATGCAAGTGACAGCAACATGTATAAGCAGAAAACGGGATAAAACCGGTCAAGCGCGAGTCGGACTCGCGCACAAATTTGTAGGTATGTAACTACAAATTTACGGTTTTCGGATTTTTTCCATTACTTGTGCTACATGACATTGCTTCTTGCCAAATTTCATGATTCTAGGTCAACTGGAAGTACCCTATAAATTTTGATTCCCTTGAGAGTGACGAAATATACGTTTTTTGCGGCATAAACGGCCGTATCTTTTTTTTATGTTAACTTAGAAGTTTGATTTTTTCACAGCTTTAAGGGACTGTAGACTTGAGTATATAGTTTTAATTTCAACTCAATACCTTTACGCGTTCCCGAGATAAAGGATCTTGACAGACAGACGGACAACAAAGTGATCCTATAAGGGTTCCGTTTTTTTCAGTTGAGGTACGGAACCCTAAATATCCAAGAAGAAAAGTTAGATGGATTGTATGAAGGATAATATTAATGAGAACGTTGTAGTTGACTGGGGGAGAATGGGAGAAAGAATACTTTGCGATGACCTCAAGTAAACAGGGATAAGGGAAGGCAGAGATGAAATCGAGGGTCTTCTTCTTTTTCGTGTCGCTGGTACGACTAAATTTCAGATACTGTTGGCCCAATTTCTCCACTTCCACGGCGTCGTATCGGTGGTAGCGCAAAAGTCACTTTTGTCTGCATGTTTTGGGACACAGAGGGCAGGATAGGAGGAGCAGCATAGTTTGCAACATATCCACATCCACACCCTACTGCCGTTCCGTCGATTTAACCAGGCTAGAGCTACATCTTCCCACTTGTATCCGGAGACGGTTCTATAAAGTAAACAGAGTTCTAGAGAGTAAAGTATGTTTAAATTGAGGGTAGACTTACTTTACTTTTTTGTAAGATAGCTTCAACATCGGATGCGGCCAATGGCGCGGCGCCGCAAATGATGTGTCTAACATGACGATAGTGAGTTTCATTCACGTCTGGGTGCTTGCCTAGGAGGATCGCTGCAATGAGAATGAAATTGAATTGATGAAATTATTATAAACTTAAATTAAGTAAAATAGCTAATTAGTTAACTTTACCATTAACGTTTTTTTTCAATGTTTGCATTTTAATAATTGTAGGTACTAAACATTGATCATTATTTGTTGATGCTCTTACACAAAAAACTTTACATCAAATTATAATTCGTTTTTTACACAAAAAACTTTAAGTGCATCAAATAAAATTAGTTTTTATGATTACAATCTTTACGTAAATTATGCACACAAATTTTAACTTTTTTTTTTTCGTTTTATTTTTAAACAAAACATCCCATTAGCTACGTTAGAATATTTTAACGACATAATAGTTACGCAGATGATGTCCTCTTAAAAACAAAAGTGATCTCTTACGCCATATAAATGGTAAAGAAGAGGCTACAAAGAGAACTATATTAACTATAGACAACACTTAAAATAAAAACAAAATTACTTACCAACAGGAGGTACGATATACAGCAAGGTACTCTTCTGGGTCTTTAAGATGTCCAAATACGTACTGGCAGAGAACTTAGCCATAGTGACCAACTTGCAGCCTTTAGACAGATGTCCCATGAGGCCGACCACGAGGCCGTATATGTGGAAGAAGGGCAGGAATGCTGGGAGAATATCTTGGAAACCATCTGAAAATATCAGAAATAATCAATGAAGTAGCTTGAGTTTTATAAGTGAAAAATGAGCCTCACGAACAGCATAGCAAACATTGTTTCAACTGCTAGCACACAGGCCGTCTTCCTGTGAGAGGGAATGGTCCGTAATCCACATTTTGGGCCCAGTGCGGGCTGGTAGATGTCACATAATGAAAAGAGTCACTTATTAATTTTAGGTTGGTAGGTACTTCAGAGACCAAACAACACTTTATCTGTGACTATTGTCCATACAAGAGACTAGTTTTCATTAATATGTACAATTTTTGCATTCTTATTATTATTTTTCTCAAACAATCAAATTTTTTGTAAGTTCCTCGAGATATTATATATAATTGTAAACAAGTGATTAAAATGTATTTCTCACGTAGCTGGTTTACCCTCATAAATAAGCAATGAGACTTATGCAGAGGCCATAGTTGTATGATTAATATCGTATTCTTATTATTATCCAATGTGTACGAAGCGACCCCTTTTTCAATAATCGTAGTAATAACAGTCTGGAAATCAAACTCACCGTGTGCAATATTCGGGAAACAGTTCTCTTTTTGGTGCATAATCTCTATTCCAGCCAATAGATTGTCAATAGTAATCTCTACGCCTTTAGGCAACCCTGTAGTTCCACTTGAGAATGGTATACAAGCCAAATCATCTCCTTTCCTAGTTATTTTATCTAATATACCAAAATCAGCTTCACCCGATTCTGCCACTTCTGAATATCTTGCTACATCACTAGGAACTGGTTTGCTGGGATTATCAACTAGGATTATTTTGGCTTGTATCTTTGCTGCTTTCAGGGATTTCGAGACGGTTTCGTAACATTCTGGTAGCGTTATGAAGACTTTTGGCTCTGTGATGGTTGTTTGGTGGGCGAGTTCGTCTGTAAAGAAAGAGAAACATTGAATAAGTAAGAGAGAAAAGAAAGAATAATTTGACCCAGATTAAAGTACAAAAGAAAACTAAAAAACGGACCAAATAGTAATAAGAAACAAAGTAATAGCTAAGCAATCACAGTATCATCATCATCTGCCTAGCCTTTTCCCAACTCTGTTGGGGTCGGCTTCCAGTCTAACCGGATGCAGCTGAATACCAGCAGTATTTTACATGGAGCGACTGTCTATCTGACCTCCACAATTCACAACCCAATTACTGGGTAATACTAATATACCCCTTGATAAGACTGGTTGTCAGGTTTTCGGGCTTCTGACTACCCGTAACGACAAATATCCACGAATGACAGCCGGGACCAACGGCTTAACGTGCTTTCCGAGACACGGAGGGGTCACGGTATGTAAAGATGGTCATCCATCCACAGACCAACCGCGGCAAGCGTAGCTTAACCTGATCTATCGACCTGTGCGGCTGTTATTATATAGCCACAGGCCCCTCAGTAAGCAATCACAGTAATTCATCAAATATTCATTCAGAAGATACTTAGATAGGTATAAGTAAACTAGGTTCAAGTATTCGAAATAGATGTTCGGTAGTAACTTGATTATTTTGCTAGCAATGAAATTTTGCAGAAAAATATGTATTTTTTTCCCTTGAAACATGAAACTCGCTGTCAATATCAATGTCATAGTTTTTAGGGTTCCATACCCAAAGGGTAAAAACGGGACCCTATTACTAAGACTCCACTGTCCGTTTGCCTGTCTGTCTGCCACCAAGCTGCATCTCATGAACCGTGATAGCTAGACAATATTTTCACAGAATATGATGTATTTCTGCTGCCGCTTTAACAACAAATAATAAAAATAAAATAAAGTTAAAATTTAAAGTGGTATAAAATAAACGCGTTTTTTTCAGCGTTTTATGCCTTGTGGTACAGAACGCTTCACCTTCGCACTTGGCCGGTTTTTACATTACCTATAATTATGTCGGACGGACGTGAGTAAGTACTTATTCTTATTCTGTAACTCTAACGAGCTGAAACGTTTTTGGTGGTTCATCAGTTTCGCTAAACCTAAATATTATTTTTTAATGGAAACATCTTATCGGAATTTGTATTGCTGATTTTAAATAGGTAGATTCTCTACGATCTGTGGCTTGGAGCGGCCATGGCCAGCAGTGCGATGGAAGAAACCGATGCTTTTGAATTGTAGTTCAATCATCCTATACCTACCTAGTTATGTAAATAATTTATCATGTTGTGGCACCGAGTTGCCGTTGCTAGATGGACCGACGACCTAAAGAAGGTGGCTGGGACAAACTGGATGCGGAAGGCGGAGGACAGGGTGTTGTGGCGCAGCCTGGGAGAGGCCATGACAGATAATTTTTATTCGTGGAATAAAATTGACGTCTGGCAGATTTTATATGGAAGAACTGTCAAAAATTTAAAATTATTCCTCGGATAAAATTATCTGGCGTTGGAAAAATCAGCCCTTAGATAACTAGCAGAAATTGAAAAAAGATTTTGCTTTTGCTAACGTTTTGACGACGTCATAGATTTAATTATAATCATGAAGAAAACCAAATGAGTAATATAAGGGGAAAAACGGCGCAGCAAAAAAAAATAAAAGTACCTATTGTTAGTACCTAGCCGTTTGTTTTCTGTTGCATCATCGACTTCTGCTAATAATTGAGTTGCCTCACTTATAAAGAAAAATGGTAACTATTCAATCATTATTATTTATTTTTAGATATTATTGTACGAGTACAAGGTAGCGCATCAAAGCGCAAACTGAAACCACAAATTCATCATGAATCGGAATAAAAAAAAACTGTTCTATACATTTTGACTGTAGGTAAGTATCGCACTTTTCTATGAAACCGCAGTTTTTTTTTTTTTTATAACAGCCTAACTTTTCACTCTACCTACGGTTACGCTAAATTTCTACGGGATCCAGAATCATGTGGTGCAACCCTGTAGAGTATGCAAATACGATGTTGGTCCCATGGAGAATGTTGTTCAGTATAAATAAATAAAGTCCTCCAGACCGTATTTCGGCCACGGCGGCCAATCTCAACGGAGACTAGCCTTCGGCGCGGGAGATATTACAGTGCACAAGTGTGCGCGCAGACACAGGTGCACTCCCTCTTCCCTCACTCTCATTGTCCGATGGGACGGCAATCCGACACGACCGGAGAGAGATCAGGCGCAGGACCAACGGCTTAACGTGCTTTCCGAGGCACGGGGGTATCACACCGCCAACTTCCAAACTCCGGGCTGCTACTAAGAAATTCCTAATGGAAAAACTCAATAACACTTTGCCCGACCCGGGAATCGAACCCGGGACCCCATGATCTGTACCACAACCTTATATGACCAACCCTTCCTGATACATGCTGAACCGATTACTAAAATGTTGAAGTTTTCGCGAAATAAAAACTACATAGTAACTTGCACGAAAAAAACAATAAAAATACCCGTATAAAGGCTCCTACAAACAGGCGCGACACGCGATATAATCGCGCGCGACACAAAGGCACCGCTCGTTGCGCGACTTTCGGTGCCTTTGTGTAGCGCGCGATTTTATTGCGTGTCGCGCCTGTTTGAAGGAGCCTTTATCAAACACCACCGTTGTTTTACAATAGGATAATGAGATGATAAAAGTGTAAAAGCTTATCAGTTTTTATTGTTATAGTAGTAAAACTGTTATCAACGCTGCTAGTGTCATTCTTCGGCGAATTGTATCGTAATGAGCAATAAATGTCAGCGATAATAAAGAAAATATTATCTTATCTCAGGGACACGGCATCAAAACATGATGTTATCAATTGCTCTTTGCTCTCCACTTCAATATTTTTCTTTGGAATCATTATGACTTGTGAAAAAATCAGAAACCATAATAAACAATTAATAATGTTAACATCGACGCGCAACGCGCAAAGATTTTGTAAAAAATCTCACCGTGAAAACTTAGGTGAAGTGAGTTTGTTTTTGCTAGGAATTGACACTATTGACAGCTCACTCCACGCTCACTTCACCTAAGTTTTCACGGTGAGATTTTTACAGAATAGCACCGCTGTAACCATAAATTCAGCACATCATTCGAAACCCCTTATCTTAGGTATTTTTTGTAGGTTATAAAAAAATATATCAGCTGTTTCATAAACAAGTGACCTATGTAGTCATATATTATAATAACCGTTGAAAAATTTAAACGCATTGGGGTTCAGAATCTTCTGAATCCATGGTAACAAGTTGCGCGTTCGCTTGGGGTCGCGGGCGCCCAGAGTGGGGACTGGTGGGGACTCTGTCCGCCCACCAAGTGACCCCAGGGAAGACGGTGGCACAGTGGTCACGTGCTGCCGTGCATAGTGAGGCTCAGGGGAGGCCCCTTGGGATGTGCCTCACAGGCGTTGCACCCTCCAATAGAAACCTACTAAAAGATGGTTATTACATACGGGTACTTCCTGGTAAGGGGGTTTCCCGTGTCAGTAAGATGTTGTAGTAAGAAATATTTGAGGACTTTGTCAGGAGGAATGATATCAGCGACCTCTTCAAACAATTGATAATATTTTGTCCAAATACCTTGATCATTACCATTTCGCCCATGTATACGGGACAGGCCTATTGGGATCAACCACTTCAACCAGGCACAAACCCTGGCTCCGAGCTGCTATAGAAATTTGAGATTAGATTTTTACTTTGCTGACCTTCATGCTTGGCAGTAGCGCCGGCGACCACTACACCTGCAACGAGGTTCATTCCGCCGTTCGGTTCGGTTCATTTTTTTTTTCCTTATTAGCTCTCATCATCTGCCTAGACTTTTCCCAACTACGTTGGGGTCGGCTTCCAGTCTAATCGGATGCAGCTGAATACCAGTATTTTATATGGAGCGACTGCCTATCTGACCTCCACAACCCAGTTACTGGGTAATACGATACCCCTTGGTAACACTGGTTATCAGATTTAGGCTTCTGACGACCCGTAACGACTGTCAAAGATCCACGAATGCATTGATATATATTTAGCTCAATGCACGAATGACAACCGGGACCAACAGCTTAACGTGCTTTCCGAGGCACGGAGGGGTCTTGGTATTTAAAGATGGTGACCATCCACGGACCAACCGCGGCAGGCGCAGCTTAACCAGATCGATCGAGCCGTGCTGCTGATATAACTTGGCCACAAGCCCCTTAGTTACTAACATTGGAGAAAACCATTCATCATAAATGGTTTCTGAGTTATCATAAAAATATCTACTGAAAACAAGTCTACAATATTTACCTAAACTGAAGCGTTAAAATGGTCGCTTATCAAACTATTTTGCAATTTAAATATGTGACAAGCAGATAAACTAAGCTATGTCGATGACTTCTTAGTTATTATATGTTTATACTTTATCCTGCTTCTACGTCAAACTTTGAAGATTACGTAGGTTTGTAGGTACTCAATGTTCATGTCTTCGTTCTGAATATTAGTAGGTAGGTAACAAACAAAAGAGAAATGTCGAGCAATAAATTATATAATTGAATTGAATTGAAATTGTTTATTGAAATAATTGATTTACATAAATATTTACAAAAAATAGGGCCTTATACTAGATGTAGGTAAAAATAATTGGATTATACCTGAACTAGGAATAAACCTGTATCTCAGGTATCTCACTCAAGTGCTTATACATAAGTATAAGTATATATATTAAATATAATAAAAACACTTTCGAAGAAGTAATAAATAATTCAATGACAAAGGGCTGATTTTTCAATCGACAGATAATTTTTATTCGTAGAATAAAATTGACGTCTGGCAGATTTTGTATGGAAGAAAAAAAAAGTAAAAAAAAATTCAAAATTAGTCCTCGGATAAAATTATCTGGCGTTGGAAAAATCAGCCCTAAACCAAATAAAGACTTGGCTAAAAGGTCCCAGCAAGGCCATTAAACTAATAAAAAAATTAAAAATATATCTATCTGTCAGACCTCTTGACAAGCTCCCACATTAGTGACAGCACGCCACAGAGGTCTGTAAGGACGAAGGGGTTCGTATACCGTTACAGTAATTAATTCTTCAGTCATTGCATCCTCTCCGTACCTAGAACATTTTCAGTTTTTCTTTTCGTAATTCAGGGTGCTTTGTTCGCGGCTTTGTCGGTGGTATGTAGGTACCTATAGGTAGTTGTTGGTTACTTCATTTCTTAACGTAAGTATACCGACTTATTTGATATCCATACTAATAACAAAAAAAGTTTCGTGTGATTTAGGCCGGTTGCATACGTCCATTTTCCTGATTTCCTGCTAAAAGTACCTACTAAACAAAAAAGAGCGATGTATCACTTGCTTTTTTCCCATTGGCGCATTCTCTTGTTCATAAACTAAAAATTTGGTAACGGATGCAGTTTCCTCTTGTCTGCTATTATTATCAAAAACACAATTCACTTTAGTATTTTACAGACGCTTGTCCTTAGCCCACATTTTAATGTTCAAGGCATTGTTTTTTTCCTCTTCTTGCAATTTTGACAACATTGTTTTGCTCATTTTTAAAACAACATTACTTAGTAGATATTTGATAAAAATTATATCTTGAAATTTAATTAACGTCTAAAAAAGATTTTCCATTGCCATAATAATCACACGATCAAACAACGTTGTTTTTTTTGCGAATTATACTCCAAAATATATTTTTTGTTATCACTACGAAATTAAGTCATTTATTTTTATTTTATTTACTTTATTCTTGGTGGGACTGAAATTAAATTGCATGGAATCAAGTACCGTAAAAGTTTACATCCTACCTCGATAGATGGCGTTGGGATCGAATTAGATCGCGCTATGGTTTCGTTACCGCGTTTTGGTTGGGTCGACCAAAAAATTATAGCAAGCTAACTTTGCGCAGAGGCAATATCGTAACCAATGAGGTTAATCCGAGGTGCGATTATTGCTAGTTGAAAACTTTACCAATACCCCGCCGTGTGGACGTGAAATACCGTCCGCGTTGGCAATTTTTGAACGGCCGTAATTGGCCTTATAATTCCCTAGTTATCTAATTCAGTATCTTGACAACGAATAACGACAAAAAACATTATGTAATAGTGAATGTAAGTAGTACCGGAAGGCGGATGGATTTATAAATTATGTTGATGGCGCCCTCCTCCGTATCAAAAAGTCAGCACGGACAGTCATCGGCTTTCCTCGGTGACTAACAAACTGATAAGATTTGCATTGAAACAATTTCTACACGATCGTGTATTATTTTGTTAACTACATGCTACTGCCACAGAGTAAATAATAATACTACGTCTACAGCTCAACAATATTATAAAAACATGTACTTCTCGAACCATCAACAAAGAAAAGTAAACTCACACTCTTTATAAATAGGGTTGACAGTCGTAAGCACGCATCCCGCTTGTAAGCTTCCGAACGCCACGACTGGGAACTCGGGACAATTCGGCAACATAACTGCCACGACATCTCCGGGCTTCAAACCGAACTTCTTTAGTAGTGAAGTCGCGAAGACTGATGTGTTTTTTTCCAGTTGCGCGTAAGTGTAAGTCTTCTGTGTTTCTGCACTTTCCTGAAAAGAAAAAGAAAAGTTAAGAATACATTTTGAAGTTGAATTTGATCCTAGCTTGGTGATGAATCACAAAGAGTTATCACACCGTTAAACGCGTGTGATGGATTGTGGTACATTCCCTCATAAAGAGAGAAGACCCATAATCAGCCTATAATGTTCCCACTGCTGGGATACAGGACAACAGAAAGAAAGAAAGAAAAAGTATTTATTGCGACTCGTACAGGAAGATCACAAACTAAAGTAACCACAGTAAAATAAAAATCCAAGTTATATAACAAAAAAAAAAAAGTAACAAAAGGAAAATGAAACAAAGTCCTATACTAGGCCAAAAGGCTCCTATCTCAGCAAGATGCTGCGACATTTAAAAAAATAAATGTCGCAGCGCTGGTATACTGATAGGGCCCGCTGTGAGTCACGGGCAGTTACAGATATAAATAAATATGTAAGATATTAGCAAATAAATAAAATACAACACAAGCCTCCTCTCTTCGAGAGGGTGTGGGCTGTAAGCTGTAATCCACCACGCGGGCCCAATGCGGGTTGATAGATGCCACATGTCTTCGAATTTTTGGTTCTAGGACATGCAGGTTTCCTCACGATGTTTTCCTTAAACTTTTTGAGAGCAGTGGTGATGGAATAATTTACATAAAGTAAAGCGCCTGTCTGGGTTCGACCCTACGACCTAAAACGCGTAAGTCGCGGTCGTTACCACTGGGCCGGCCGCCACTGCTGCGACAGTTGGGACATTTGGAGTTAATAATAGTTATTAAAAAGTAATTAACCCCGTCCGATAATTTTTTAATTTTTGACAGTCCAGTCGCTCAGAGACAATGATATCTGACGTTGGAAAGATCAAACTTATTCTGATAAATCTATTGACGACAAGAGTAAATGGCGGTTTGTCATTTCCTTGCAAGAGATTAAAGTAGGTACAGTCTCAAATTGTGACAAGTCAAACATACACGTAGTTAATCCTAGCTCAGGTTTTATCACCCCAAACGAGATAAGAACGAGCCTAAGTTAGGTTTATGTCATGGGATTTTCGATATGGTACCACTACAATGGGCGCTTTCCGAATTAGCTATAATCGCTCACAGCGCTCACATCATCTCACATGGCGTTCCGATTTAGATATCACGATTATGACAGCTGAGAGCTGTCAACAATTCGGAACGCCCGCGCCCGTGAGCGCGCTCACAGTGCTTACTCGATGTAAAAACGATATTATTACAGTATTTCTTTGTATAAACACCACATTTCTTATTCTTTGGTTAGGTGGCGACTATCAGCCAGAAGCACAATTTCGAAAATGCCACGTTAGTTTAATTTTATGATAAGATGCAAATCAAAACAAAACACACACTGACACATCCTCACACACACACTGTCATTTTTGACAGCGCTCACGGTGATATTATTCTAGGGCATGGTCGGCGTTATCGCAAGATGGCGCATGTCATGACGTCATTTATGACGATTCACGGAACGTCGCATCGATTATTTCCCATCTCGGAACGCAGGGAATGTATTTAAGTATATGTAGGGGGTAATCTTCGAAACTACTGATCCGATTCCAAAAATTCTTTCACTAATGGGAAGTTACAGTATTGCCGAATGTAAGGCCCCGTTCCCACTTACACTCGGCAACGCTGTAGCATTACTTCTGCAATACGCAGAACACGGTACAAAATAAGACTCTGTGAAGCATGAAAAACGTGCCACAAACCGTACCTAATCAGTTAAATAACAACAGACTGCGCTGGCGCTGTCGATTGCTTCGCACAATGAACCGGCAACCAATAATAACTATCATGTCGACGTAGACAATCATGATCAATGCAGTTTTATCGAGAAACTACGCTTTTTTTTCGAAAACTGCTTTAGGCAGTGTATCAAGGTTTTGAGTTTGGCATATTACGTCCATGGTTTGGCATTATAGCTTGTCTCAATAGAGACATGGTGCTATGTGTACATACTGCATGAGTTGGGTTAGATGGTGAACTGTGTTATTAATAACCCCACCGCCGTATCTCTACGTTGACGTCGTGCCGGAAGAGTTTACTTTGCCGGAACAGGTCTAAGGTGAGGAGCCAGACCAAGAGGGATACAGAAACCCGCAGGGCAGCATGTGGCGAGCTGTTGGGCAGTAGCGACCCCACGGACCTTATCTCCCGGGAGAAGTCTTATTCCTCACCTCTGGCTTGCCTCTATTGGCCGGCTGGAGTGAACAATAACGAGGAACAGAGCTCCCACCTCATTCTTGCCTTTATTGGCCGGTAATAAATGCGGTACTAACTTTGTCTAGACAGACAGAGTTACTGCCGCATTTATAATATTAAGTGAAAATGTAACTGACGCAACGTGTGTTACATGTGAGAAAATGTAACTATTTTCTCGCCTAACGACTGACTGGATTTGGAGATGGTACACGAACAGATTGCGTAACACACTATCAGTAGCAATGGGTTTCATTTTGACAGTTCAACAACATACATTGCGTTATTCAGCAGACACATTTTTCGAAAATATGAAGTAATAGATTAGCAAAATCCTTCAAATGATTTAGTGTTACGCAATTATGGCATAACTCAAGCTATCCTTCAATGTTATCTCTCTCATGAAGTAGGTATAGTGATAGCGTGTTAGTCTGCAATTAATTGTCTAGTCTAGAGTGGGTAACCTAGATAAAGAGAAGACTTGATAGCGAAAAGTCTATTAATTAGAGATGATTCAGTTAGCGAATCTAATCACAGTGTAGTCTAGGACGTGAAAGACTCGTGGCTAAGACCTGCAATGTTGAACTACGCTGGCCATGATCAGTAGGTGGATTGTCGACAACGAGATCTAGCTACTCTATTCCACGACTTTAGATCTTTGGTCCTCGGCTCCTAAGGCCTATTTAGTTTTTATAAAACAGACGGGCGAAAATCCTTTCTTATGCTGTTTCTGCTTAAATAAAAATCGTCGTAAAAATGTGTCAACTTTGTAACTATTGACAAATATGTCGGGTTGCCAGTTTGTTTTTTTTATAAATAGGGCCCTGGTTATTATAGAACGTTATACCTACCCCATACTACTCAAAAGATATGACGTCAAACCTTGGATTTACTTTAGACTCATCGTCAAAAATTGCGCTTTTTCTTCTTGCCCTGTTGAATGTGTCTCTTTTTTATCGGACGCTATTCACCACGATCCAAAGTAGCCACATTTTATCAATAGGGTCTTACGGGGGTTTTCTGTGGGATTTTTTTTTATTTCACAAAATGAACCCTAAAAACTAAACAATATTACTGACCCTGAACCTGCCGACCAAAGTCTACGCAAGCACACAATTGAGTATGTCAACATTCAATCATGACTGTTGACTGTTCCAATTTACATAGCAAAAATGACCCAGACAAAAAGCACTTTGTACATACCATCGATCAATGTTACAATGGATGTTATTGACTAAGGGTTCTGATTAGTTACCAGGTCATTTGAAGTTCGGAGTCCATTGGTAGACTAGGTATTGTGAAGCCACTTCTAGTAATTTAGTTAAATAATAGTATCGATGTGGATACGAAGTTGAGAGTCCGAGATTGTCGGCCAATGGCCTGATAGTCAAGAGGCTTGACAAACATCTCGAGAGGCTCTTGATGCAGGTTTAAGAGCGTTTACGCCGTACGGCATTTCATACAAACTTTCAAGCCCTTATTTTTCGAAATGAATGAACCGATTTTAATGAAACTTCATACGCATAGACAAAGATATAAAAAGTTACATAAGAACATTTTTGAAAAATAGTCTTACAGCTAAATTAGTCCGATTTTAAATCTACCATAGAAACCGAGATTTTTTTAAGGATATTGCTACCCATTGCTTCTTATGTTCGAAAAATTCGATGACCCCCACTGTTTCCGAACGAGACTTATTCATATCATTCGAACACTCAGGCCCTCCCTGCCTATATCTATGAATAAGATCATTTAGGTACAGACGCCAGCACATCAAGTTACTACAATCTGTCAGATTTCTTTAATGGATTTTCGACTTTATTGCTAAAGCATAAGGTTCAAGGTTGATTGGGAAAATCTGACAGTTTCGGGTAGGTTGACCTGCTGGCGTCTGTACTTCACATGTCTTCTGGAAAGTTAGTTCAACTTCGACCAACTCTAAACATGTCTATAATCGTCGTTGCTGCCTGTGTAACGTGTTCGGTATCGAAGTCTGGAGGTAGAGTTATGCGGGTACCCGAATGCGGGCTAACCACCGAGTGTTACGCCTTCAGGAAATGAACTAAAATTTTTTTGAAGAGGTTTTTACTATAATTTATTATGTTAAATCCTTTATGCAAATTGTGTGATTCTGATTAGATTTTACATACATTTACATTATAAATTTACTAAACTGAAATTAAATAGATGATTTTTGCATTTAGTTATTACGCTACAATGTTTGCATACGCAAATTAACAAGTCAAAATATTATTCACGGTCATTGCATAAAATTCGATGTTTACCGTGAACCAACGTCTAAAGTTTACGTAGGTTTAATTCGCCAATGAAACATTCAGACAAGCCATGCCTAATATTTAACAGGAAAAACTCTGACATATTGCTGGTGTTTATTGCTGTCGTTTATGTGGCTATTGTGGGGCTCAGAGCTCTCAGCAAAGGCCACTATTTGCATAGCACTGATGAACACATTTACCACACTCACACAAAATTGTAGGTAAATGAGAATTTTATATTTTATTTCAAGTTTTTTTTTTATTTAACAACATAAGTAAAGAAATGCTTTGTCAAGTGAATAGGGTTCCTCCTAAGGCTGAAACGAATCTATTAAAAAAAAAATATTTGATTCAAAAATAATTGATTTTTTCGCAAGCTACAATGTTTTCGGGTTTCACACTTGATTGACGGGATTTTTTTTTTAAATATTTTGATGACTTTTTTTTTAGGTTTTACTGCATTAGATCAATTTCTCAAAAGTACAGAATTAATCTCCATAAAATTATCTATACGATGGTATATAAATTAGGTAGGTTCTGTGTACAAGCAGGAGTATACCAATGAAACATTTACAGAAACAGAAAGGAGGCAAAAAAAAAGTTAGATCATAAAGCACTCACTATGCTTCGAAATGAGTCGTGCAAAAAATAGTTTGTATCTTCGATGGCAATGCATAAAAAAAGCAAAAACAAAAGTTATTAATTCAAATTACGCTGAAAATCAACACTTTTCAAAACGTCAAAACTACACAAGACAGTCCAGTCCCCCAAAACCACCCTTCAGAATTTCCTTGTCTGTGCTTTAGCTGGGAAAAAGAAGTGACGCAACAAACTCACCAGCAACACAGCTCTCTAAACTAAACGTTGTCGTGGATAGTGATGCACCTGGCGCCAAATTGTCGAGTCGACAACAAAACTTTCGAGAAAAAAACAAAATCATGATTTATGAAGATTTGTTTCTTACCCAAGTAAAACAAAATTTTTAACAAAAGTACAGAGCCTTAAAGTGTTTGTAATCGAAACAACGATAAATTTTGATAATAAATAATGAGCTTATGTTGTAGTTTTTACCCACATATTTAGTATGCGTCATAAATTGATAACCTTTGAGAAGTATCGTTAATGCTTGTGAACATTGTGCTATTATTTAATAAATAATAAATTAGTTAATCATTGTTTCCTAGCTAAAACATTGCGCCAGAATGAAAACCACTGGACGAAAAACCGAATACAACGACGACGTTAAAAGCATTTAGCCATCGGCTTTGGCATTAGAGTAATTAGAGTGTGCTGTCGTCACACACGTCACACACGTGTCAAACGTCCAAATGTCAGATTGACACGTCAAACTGACATTTGGATGTTTGCTGCTATCATAACATAGACCTACGGGCTTTAATGAGCCACATAACAGGTTCAGTCGGTGCAAATGATAGTTTAAGTAAACAGCTCAGATAAGAAAGAAAAGAAACGGCAATTCATGACAAGAGAAGGAGTGAAAGATAACACATTAGAGATAGATAAATTAATGAAATGCTTAAGTAAGACTATCAATAGATAGACATAACAAATCATATTATCTTAATGTTGAACATAATAAACACGGACCTTGAAGAATACCTAATAGGTACAACAAAACGAAAACGATTTATTAATAGCTGATTAAATTAACCTAGAGACAAGTTCCGTGTTGATGGAGGAAGAGGAGGGGGAGACCAAAGATTGGATTGTGTGAGTGAAGGAAATAATAAAAAGGTGGCGGTGATGATTTACATTATGTGATTACTTTAACTCACACACTGACTAATTATTTTATGTGAGCACCATGTTATCTATCATAAAATTAAATTCAATTTTATTGTAAACTAGCTGACCCGGCAAACGTTGTTTTGCCATATAAATTATTTCTAGCTGCCCGGCGCTACTTCGTTCGCGTGGTGTCCTACCCCTTACCCTACCCTAACCCCACCCTGCTCCTACCCTACTCCTACACTACTCCTACCCTACTCCTACCCTATTTCTACCCTAATCCTAACCTACTTCTACCCTACTCCTAACCTACTCCTACACTATTCCTACCCTACACCTAGATTCTGGATTTAAGCTACCTCCCCACCAATTTTCAGCCAAACCGGTTCAGCCGTTCTTGAGTTATAAATAGTGTAACTAAAACGACTTTATTTTGTATATATAGATTTTGACGTTCAAAAGTTCCTTTTGTGTGCCGATTTGAAATCAATGCTTATTTTTATCGTCCTTCATATTTATTTTTTAATTTACAACAATACACGTCCCTGTACTGAGAGCTCTTAAAGCTCGGTTATCGGTACCCAATTTTGTATTAAACGAAGTCAGGGGCAATAGCGAGTTAACAACACAAATCAATAAACATAATTACCAACGGGTAATGAACTAATGAGGACTAGCTGACCCTGCGGTCATTAACGCGGTCAGTTATGTGGTTTAACTATGTAGTGCCCTTTTAGTAAATGCCGTGATCCGACATCAGATAAAGCTTAAATTTTAATGATGACTTAATAAGATTGCTGTTGTTGACGTTTAAAAAAGTAATTTAAAAAAATTAAACCGACTTCAAAAAGAAGTGAACTCAAAATTATGAAATAACTTTAATTTCGGAAGTCGGTGTCTTGGGATCTGTATTTTAGTTTTAGTTTTTTGCCACCGACTTCCGAAATTAAAGTTATTTCATAATTTTGAGTTCACTTCTTTTTGAAGTCGGTTTAATTTTTTTAAATTACTTTTTATTTGGTAATGTTTAGTTGTTGCACTAGAATTTGACCAAGGTTTTGAGATGTTTTCGCTTTGACACTACACCCGTACAATAAGCCAGGCCGTCACACTTTCACGTTTTAGTCCATATCTTGAAAATTACTGAATCGATTTTGATGAAACTTGCACTGTTCCCTAAGTTGAAGTAAATGTAAGCCAATAAAAAAAGAATGGTCACGATCAGATTAATAGTTACGGAGATATGCGTGGACAAACATACATACATACATACATACATACATACGTCTATAAAATTTTGTATATTTGTTTGGAAGCCCTAATAGATTGTCATATGTGAATATAATGCAATTCCAATAATATTACATACATACGTATCGAATTGATAACCTCCTTTTTTTTGAAGTCGGTAAAAAACATTTGACAATTAATGAGAAGAGGTCAAGGCCGGTACCTATCAAAATAAAAAATGTTACTACCATTCTTGTAAGTTTATTATTTTGTTAGTTTATTTAGTATAAGAAGTTTATCCAGTGTATTATCCTCCCAAAAAAAAGTAATTCTTGTAAGAATTAAAAAAAATGAGAAGACTTTTCTTAGTAATATTCTAAACGGGTTAATTTAAAAACGATGCATAAAGTTAAGAGACGTTTAAACTTCAAAAAATGAATGGTCAAGTCACTAATCATTACTTAACATCATGCAACGTTTATAAATAAAGGGGTACGTAGAGGTAATATAGGTTCATATAATATTACGTAGGTTCTTACCTAGGTATAAAACTAAATAGGTAGGTATATGATGCCTACTTTCGAACAATAAGACAATAACGATGACGGTTAAATAATAAAGCAATAATGCGTAACGTAACTAGTTCAAATTCCGAAGCGGAGCAATTGCAATTTGTAATTGATTAGTAAGATGTTTTGCTCCTCTGCAAAACGAAACAAGATTCGCTATGTAGCTGTACAATGTACAGACGCCAGCACATCAAGTTACTACAATCTGTCAGATTTCTTTAATAGATTTTCGACTTTATTGCTAAAGCATAAGGTTAAAGGTTGATTGGGAAAATCTGACAGTTTCGGGTAGGTTGACCTGCTGGCGTCTGTACATTTTTAAAGACCAATGTCCAATGAAAATAAAATAGAATTTCATGGTCTAACGTTATACCGAATAAAGTAAACAATTTGATTTTCATAGACGTTTTTATTTAACCAATAATAATTTATTTGATAACAATTATAATTTAAGTTTCAAATTAAATCGACTAAAGCTACGCAGAAAATTATAGAGCACATCACTACAAAAAATTGTAAATAGATTTTTAATGTCCAAGGTGAAGTGTTTATAATGCCTAATAAAAAAAATATAAACAAAATACTTACAACAGCAACATGATTCTTATATCTAGCCGAATCACCAAACAAAAGGTCAATAAACCTTGTTTTAGGCACAACAATATCAGGAAGGGTTGATTTAATTATAAAATCATCATTTCTGAACACTACACTAGTAGACAATTTCCTTTGCCATTTTAAGCTTTTAATTTCTCGTAAGAGGAGTTTTCGCGCCATATTTTGCATGTTCGCGCGCGAATTAGCCGGCAGCGAATGAACGACTGTCGTTAGTATTGTAATAGTAGTCTATGGTCGTGCGCAAAGAGTGAGTCGTGTCGTGCGTGTTTGATTGTCTTGTCGAGCGTACAAAACGTTCAAGAGTTACCAAACGAATAAGTAGGTACCTACTTCGAAGTTTGAACTTGATAATTTTGTTAATTTGCACTGAATACCTACAATGTTTGGTTGGACGCACGGCGAGATAATGATATTTAAATTGTTGGCAATTAATAAAAAATAATTATTGAAAAATACTTCATGCTTTTCCCAGCTTATCCATGGTTTTTCTCATAGAAAGTTTTTCTCTTATTTTATTGTGCGACCCCAACATGATTGGGGAAAGGCTAGGCAGATGATGAATTGATGATTGTGCTTACCACAGAGTTTAAAATATTACTAAAATCTAATTCCTATTTGCTACTATTTGATACCTTTGTTTAAATAATTGGTAGGTACCTAATTAATAACTGAGAAAATGAATTTACAAAATGGCCAGCCATTCTGACTGCGCACATTTTAAAAATTTTGTTGATTGAGATGAAAAATAAAATAATTCAATCCTTTATTCCTGAAATAAAATTATCTGGCGTTGGAAAAATCAGCCCTTTGTAAACAAAAAATCTATAATAAAATCTTTATTTTTTGCCCTAAAAATCTAGAAAAAATATATGTTTAGGTATCAAATAGGTACTAAATTTTCGTAAAGGCGAATTGAAATTTTGGAGCCCTTAGTTACGTGAAGATTCTAAATGTGGGCAGTCATCCTGATGTCAGAATGACTGGCCATTTTTTAAATTCATTATCTCAGTTATTAATTAGATACTTACCAATTATTTAAACAAAGGTATCAAATAGTAGCAAATAGGTACCTATTAGATTTTAGTAATATTTTAAAGCTGATCGGTCATTTTGGCCAGTCATTCTGATGGTCACTTGTCACTTGGCTGGTTGACAGCCAAATCCGACC
Source organism: Oligia latruncula (assembly GCA_948474745.1). Taxonomy (NCBI): domain Eukaryota; kingdom Metazoa; phylum Arthropoda; class Insecta; order Lepidoptera; family Noctuidae; genus Oligia; species Oligia latruncula. The sequence continues at coordinate 5,384,706 of OX419696.1, forward strand.
CCTGTTTTTTGTTATTAGATTAATTTTTGCCTCGTATTTGTGCCAACTATTATTACGGATTAGCGGAGGATGCATGCTGTAACCTGTAAGCACCAAATAAGTATAAACTCTACACTAAGCCTCTACAGTAGGTAGGCTACTTCTAGAAAAAAAAACAGATAAACCCATAGTTCCAAAGTACCTACCTACAAAGGTCGGGATTTCGCTCAGTTTAGGTATCAAGGATACCAAACTAAACTGAGCAAACATTTACTATGACATGGCCGACATTCAGTCTGACCGACCTGAATATTCAATATCAGTGGAATTTACTCCCCGCTCTATGTTATTACTTACATGGCAAACAGCCTTCCAAGGAAATGCAATGACTAAAGAGCCAATTATAAATAATTATTTCGGTACATACTCGTAATTTAGTAATGTAGGTAGTTAGGCATGTGCTTGACATCCATTTACGTGCAGAACTTCACAATAAATTATTATTAAATAATACCTAAGTAGGTTGTAATAGTTTATTAATTAACTTTAACTTCATTAGTAGGTATGCTTAAGCCATTTGTACACAGCACGGTACGGCCTATAAACCACCCCGTAGAAAAAATGGGGTATTCCTCGAAATGCACCAACTTTGAAACGCACCAAAAGTATTCCTCGAAACGCACCAGTCAGGTGCGTTAAGGAAATAAAAATAGTATAATTTTATTCCTCTAAATCAATCAACGATGAAACATAGAGAAGAGCATGAAGGATTCGTATTAATTAAATGATATCGGTAGACGTTTCATTTGGTGCGTTTCGAGGAATACCCCGAAAAAACGTGTCTCTCAACAAGCTCCCATGGCATTGTGATCCATATATCACTGAAGAACCGTGCCTACACATGGCGTAGGTACAGTCAACAGCAAAAGTAGATGATCAAAATCAGAAATTCAATACTATACTAATGAACGGAGTTCGCGTTAGAACTGTGTGGCGTCGAAGTGATTCAAAAGTATGTGATTGTAAATTATACCAAACATTTACTACTAGTACAGCTGCCATATAATTATTCGTGATCAGTTTTGACTCCTATTGAATTTCTGATTTTGATCATCTACTTTTGCTGTTGACTGTAAAACCGCGCCGTAGAGTAAAAACGTGTCCGTGCTCAAAGTTCCATAATTATGATAAATCCCAAAAACACTGACGACTGTGGCTACACACGAATAAACTGTAGTTTTTCACGGCAAGAAAAACGTGTGTGTACAAAGGGCCTTATGATTAAAATATACAACTTGACATCCCATGATCAAACGTAACTGTTGTAGAAGTTATCTTAAACGAACCTTGCAAGTTGAAGTAAAAAAGTTAAAAGACAACTAGACTATAATATTATGGTCTAATTACTTACCTACTAAGTAGGACTAATTAAGCATGCTTATCTAGGTATCTAGTGAACTGTGATCACGGCTTTGATCTTTAAACGGCTATGCATCTAGGTACCTTGACCTATGATCTCGGATGTAAATAGGATTGCATTTTTGATTGGCTATAGTCAAATCAGCTGATTAGGCATGCGGCATACTTGGGTAGTCCAGTACCACTTCAACTTTGCGGCATTTTGAGCAACGTCGGTAGCTAGATACGTCCTCACCGGACGATCTAGTGCGCTTCGATCACGCGCGGCACGACAACACTAAAAAAAAAAAAACATTATTTGGAGCCCAGAGACAGCTCGGTGTCGCGGTAGACTCAGTGTAAGATAGCGGGACGAACTGGACAAAACAAACGAATAGTGGTCCACAACCCTGGATCGCACTGGAAGTCATGAGGAGAGGCCTTTGCTCATTAGTGGGATGATAACGGCTCATGCGACAGGCGTGGCTAGCCCAGTCCCACTTACATTTTTTGCTCGATCTTTTGGCAACGTCAGTGGTAATATGTGTTTTGGAGTTGAGTGTGTATTGGTGAGTCAAAATAGTCACATGTAGAGCTCTGAGACAACTAGAAGGCGTCGCGGCAGACCCCTTAGAGGCTTAGAAGATGGCGGCATGAGCTGGACGAAACAAAACCAGTGGTCCCCATTTCCTAAACCTGGTTCGCACTGAAACTCATGACCTGTCTTCATGAGTTTCAGTCCTTTGATCAGCAGTGTGGTTATACAGGCTAAAAGTATAAGAAATCAATCAAACAATACCTACCAGTAGATATCTAATGAGAATCACATGCATTATATTGAGAAGTGGCTGCGTTTGCGCGGGGACTTAGCGATGGTCTCGAAACAGGTTTCGTTTCACTAGAGACTCTCTATAAAGGCATTGCCCTTAGAAAGTATCTTTTCTAAAATCAAAATATTTTATTACTTACCTACACATATACAATGACGCAATGACGGCACGGTTGGCGCAGTGGTTAAGCAATTGACTGCTGCGCTGCGTGTCGCGGGTTCGATTCCCGCACAGAACAAATATTTGTATGACCTACAAGTAGTTGTTCCGGGTCTGGCTGTCTTGTCTTGCCTACGTTACCTAAAGTTTAACTTAAAAAAAGTAGGTAGTTAGCTACCTACTATTCATTTTTTATACTTACCTACATGCAAACTAGTTGTACTAAGTGATTGAAATAACTGTAACCCAAAATGATAATTGAACTCATATTTATGAACAACTTTCACAATGGAAACAAACCGAAAATCGCAAAAAAAAGAATCAGTTGTTCCAACCATTTTGTCCACGCCATGTAGGTACCTACCTATGTCACAAAAAAAGAAAAGGCAGATCCTATTTTCGTTGAAATAAAATACCATGAAAAAATACACCGAACAAACAATATTCGTTAAAAAATAATTCTACTGTTTGATTAGTTTGTAGTTTATAAAAAAACCTGATTATAAAATTAATTGAATTGTGTTTCTGTGAAATATGTTTCATTCAAGTAAATAGTCGTTGAAACAATAATATTCGAAATAAAAATACAAAGACCAAAATATTATATTCAGAAACATTGGCGCCGATTCTGTTGTTCACAAACTAAACTAAATTTAAGTTCATGCATCTTTTTCTTTCTATTTCATTATGAAAAGGACAGAAGATAAATATTAGTTTAGTCCTGTCAAATTAAGATACTCCATAGACAATTTAGACGAGATTAAAAAAATGCCTATTAAACATACGTCAATTTACGTCAGGCGCTGACTAATTTGACAGGACTAAACTAATATTTATCTTCTGTCCTTTTCTTAATGAAATAGAAAGAAAAAGATGCCTGAACTTAAATTTAGTTTAGTTTGTGACACAACAGAATCGGCGCCATTTTCTGGGAAACGAAATTCTATGAAATTTCTGTCTGCGAAACAAGACCAACCTAACACACCCCACACCGTATATGTCTAGTCAATTCAAATCTCAATTTGTTCTCGTCAAAAACCCGAGGCTTACGCGGTGGGCGTGGTTTATGCGAATTTAGCCAAAGCCGAGTGCATGACCGCCATCTAACAAGCTATGGGCCACAATAGATGGGTACAGAAGGTCAAGTCCTTAAAACAAAAAACGCACGCACACAAGCTTCATGAAACGCAGTCGCAAATTCGCGACTACATTTTGTTTGAGATCGCCGTACGTAGTAAGCTACGCGTCTCGCTCGATATCCGTGTACGCGTCGGCGTGCGCTTGTTTTTTAGTCGTTGTATGGAGTCAGCCTTCTGTCCTTCTGAACTTATGTATTCTGTGCTATACGGGTGTGTCTAATCATACGTTAGCCACAAATCGAACTAAAATAGCTACAAGGTTTTATTTTAGGGGAAAAACCAGTCAACAAACGTTAAAATTGCAAAGTAAACATTTTGAAGGTTCATTGCATCGAATTAGCAAAACTGACCAAGTTGTTATAAACACGAGGTCGTATTTTTAACCGACTTCAAAAAGGAGGAGGTTCTCAATTCGTCGGAATCTTTTTTTTTTTTTTTTTTTTTTTATTATTTTTTTTTTAATGTAAGTTTATTATGTGATTATTTCAGAAGGCCAATTTTATTCTCGTACCTAGGTAGGTACAGCTACTTATTTTAAAACGTTCAAAATCTAGTCGCAGTCGCAGACAAACAAAAGTCAAAAACTTGTCAAAATGTAGGGAAATTAGAGGTATTTTTGACAGATTGAGACTGGGAGATCAGACTGATGTGAACGTTTTTAAAATTACGAGAATTGCCTCTCTGGTCTAAGTAGGTACCTACCTATGGAAATAAGTAGATACCAACCTAGTTTGGAACGACAACGACAACAGATCCACACCTACCAATTTGTTCCACCTGCTGAGGGTCTCTGGTCACGAGTTGCCTTAGCTAACCTGACTTCCAAGTCATTAAACAGACTCCGAACCCAGGTTGGCCGCAGCAAGGAGAAATACGACTCCGCCTTGAAGTGCAAATGCGGTGCTGTTCCAGTTAAACGATGGGATCTTGTCCTGCGTGTAGGTATAGGTACCTAGTCTATCAAAAAGTACTCTGTGGTATTGTGTACACTTACCTACCTACTACACATTACAGGAAGAGGAACTGATGGAAGCTAGTGATGGCGCCAAACACACCACACGTATCCGAATTCTGGGCTGAGTCCATTTTAGATTGCCATCGACCTAAGAACTTCCATTTTATTTTGTAATTTCACCAGCTACCGTACGTACCTACCATCATCATTATCTAAGCCGAAAGACGTCCACGGCTGGACATAGGCCCCACTTCGATCGGTTCTGTGCTTCCCGCACCCAGTGGGCGGTACGGTTGGCGCAGTGGGTTCGATTCCCGCACGGAACAAAATATTTGTATGACCTACAAGTAGTTGTTCCGGGTCTGGCTGTGTTTGTGTATGTGAATTTAAATGTTTGTAAACGCACCCACAATACAGGAGAAATTCCTAGTGTGGGGCAACGATTAAAAAAAAAAAAGGGGATTCCTGTGGCCTTCACAAAGGTCATCGCACGGACGGTGGACGTACCTACAGTAGGTACAGTCACGAGCATAAGTATGTATATATACACTTGACTTTATTCAAAGACGATTTTCTCCTTCAGTTTTGAATGAAATTTTATGTTATTACGAACAAAGTATTTTCCAACCCGTAGGTTTATGTAAAGTGTCGTATTGCAACGTTGCATTCGTTATTTCACGAAAAAATCGCAATTGAAAGTCATCAAGTGTTGACATTAGTGCTCGTGACTGTACATAATATACTTCCTTGGTTCTATTAGGTGAGGTGTCGGGTCGATTCGATTCGGCAGTGTTTGTTGAACAAAGTCGACCCGAAGCAATTACAAACATTGTTGATGTCATCAACTTTGGAATTTTGTTTACAAGTCCGAAACTCTAATTTACAGCCCAACGTGAATTGTAGTAATTGAATTCAATTTGCTTACAAGGCGGAGAAAAACAATCCATAGTAGTTTAATGCTACCTATCTGCGTTCGCACATTTATTTTCCAAACATGTTTAAAACAGATTTATGAGTTTTTGTAAAAATAACATTATTACCTACACATACTTATATGTAACACATGTATGTATGTATGCGTGTCCTCCGTGCCTCGGAAAGCACGTTAATCCGTTGGTCCCGGTTGTCATTCGTGGATCTTTGACAGTCGTTACGGTCAGAAGCCCGAAAGTCTCGACAACCAGTCTTACCTAGGGGTATCGTATTACCCAATAACTGGGTTGTGTAGGTCAGATAGGCAGTCGCTCCATGTAAAATACTGGTATTCAGCTGCATCCGGTTAGACTAGAAGCCGACCCCAACATAATTGGGAAAAGGCTAGGCAGATGATGATGACCTATTATATAATTTCAGTTTGAGCTACAACTTGAACCTTATTTATGACTTTTTAATAGTACCTAGTCGCAGTCACTCTGAAAACAACCTAACATAAAATTGAGTATGTTAATTAGAAACCAGGATTTGAACAACTTAATAAAATTACATCAAACCATTGAGTAAAATTTTAATACGATAATAATCAAATACATACTTACGAATAAAAAAGTATATAAATTATGTATATAACAACCAATTCTTTGAGCTACCTACAAATGGGGTAAATAAACTTTGAAAATGGATTTAACGTTTAAATAAAATAGCTGCGCCCCGCGGTTTCACCCGCATCCTGTCCTTTCCCGGGACTCAAACTATCTCTACACCAAATTTCATCTAAATTGGTTCAGCGGTTTAAGCGTGAAGAGGTAACAGACAAGACACACTTTCAGATTTATAATATGGATAAACAGATTAGGGTCCATTTTGGCAACAACTTTAAAGTTTCCTCCCGATTCACTCCTGCATCCCTATTCACCTCTATTGACGGTATATTATCACAAAATATCGCTCCTTTGGAGAAACATCGATGTAACTGCTACTTTTTTTAAGTCTTTGCTTTCCTAACGGTGCTTTGGCATATTTAACTAATTTTTGGGAAAAAAAACATTTAGGTATCTATTACTAGCTGCGCCCCGCGGTTTTACCCGCGTAAATGTCGATCCCGTGGGAATATCGGAATAAAAAGTAGCCTATACGTTAATCCAGGGTGTCAGCTACCTCCATACCAAATTTTAGCAAAATTGGTCCAGCCGTTTGAGCGTGAAGAAGTAACAAACATATAAACACACACACACACACTCACAAACTTTCGCCTTTATAATATTAGTGTGATTTATTTAAACTTTCCGCACAAAAAGATACAAAGGCGGACTTTGCCTTAGGCATTCTCTACCAGTCAACCAACGGTGGTGAAGAGATTGAATGGCAGGTGCTTTGGTTGAGAGGAACAATGATAAAAAAAAATCTATTAAAACTAGGTAGGTAGGTACACAAATACATAAATAGGTTCACATACATACGGTACGGTCATACGGTTATTTACGTCGATGTTTCTCCAAATGAGCGATATATCTAGTTAGTTTCAAAACAATACAATAGTTAAAATAATAATAAACCATTTATTTTCAGGTAACAAAGACCCATAGATATATAGGTACCTTAACCTAAGTATACATAATAATATAGTAACAATTTTGTTAGTAAATAAGACTTAAGACCTAACTAAAGCAATAGTTAAAGCAACGGTGTTTCCTAGAAGACCGGTGGGTGGGTACGACTTTACGGTGTCAAACAATCGATATCCAACTACCAACTCACTCACACACACTCCTCACTCACTCACTCACTCTCACTCTACTTATATCTCTGCCAACTTAGGGCTGATTTTTCCAACGCCAGAAAATTTTATCGGAAGAATCCAATGATTTCAAAAGTAAGGATACGCCCGTCTGAACATTTTACATAGAAGTTCTTCGTTCGAAGTTTGAAGTTCGCGCGCACCACTGTCAACTGAGTCGCGTTGGCCCTAAAACCGTCATTTTAGTGCCAGCGCGTTGGTGCCATTTAGTCGCGCCGTTAGCCCGGTCCTTACGCTAGTAATATATATGTCAATGGAAGAATCATTTAAAATTTTTGACAGTTCTTCCATGCAAAAACTGTCAGACGTCAATTATTTTCCCACAAATAAAAATTATCTGTCGATTGAAAAATCAGCCCTTACTCTCTTAAATAACTTTTCAGTGACGTCATTCACACGAAAATTGTGGATATTATTTGGCGCCCATCGTTCTTCCAGGACACCCATAGATTTACGGGACATCCCTTCTCTACTCAGCTTTGATGAAAAATGGCCATAAAAACGGTCTATTCATTCACCACTTCATATTAAGTGAGATTGTTCTATTTATGGAATAAATACCAGTTCTCTAGAATCACCAAGTTAACTTAATTAGTAAAATTATAACCATTGATTCTTCATCGTCCTGCTATTATCCTAATTTATGTGGTGTCGGTGCAACACGTTTTTTCATTTCCATACTTACATCTCCACCTATTAGCTGTCTTCTCAGAAGCTAAGCTCTAAGCTCTTAACTTTCTAAGCACAGACCAAATAAAAAGTCAAGACATAGCCCTGCGAACAATACCTACAGTGAAACATGCAAAAATTACACCTCCGCTCTGTGCATACACGCTCACACGCACACATTTACAATCAAACTACACCTCACTATGTGCACACATGTTTACGAAACCGGCTTCACTTTACTGTTGACAGTTTTGGTTTTTTATTTGGTCTGAGTTTGTAAGCATTATTTTTCTACAGAACAATAAAATTATAATATTTCGGGACTGATTTGATTGGCAAAAACGTACCTACTTATGACATTTTTAGGATACTTGTCTGAAAATTTAATTTTATGTATGTCAAGTTCGCAAGTAAGTACCAATACTATAAAAAAACGAATGGTCTATGATACATTATTTAAATAAATATTTAAAAAACAACCAGTTACCAATGATAATGTCATTAAAAAAATCTGATACAATATTAATTACCTACTTAAGTAAGGTAGATATTAAAGAAATAGTTAATTACATACTTTGTTTAACAAGTACAACAGTCTTGTTGTTTTATTGCAAGCTACTAGGTAGGTACTTTGAGAAAATAATTAGCATAAAAATAATATCATAAAAATCGTCTATACAAATTATAATTATCGTAGACTTATAATTAATTATTTCTACTCCTTAATATCAACATGAAATAAGAAACTCTAATATTGACAAACATTCTGGGTCTTTTAAAAAAAACGAGTTCTAACTTTAGTTCAAGACTAAACCGTCGAGTTAGTTATTGTATTTTGATTTGAACTTTATCCCGACAGAGAAAAAGCTCATTACAAAAAAGAAAACTCGCCGAACTCCTCCTTTTTTGGAAGTCGGTTAAAATTTACTCGGTTCTAAAGTCAGTTTTTGTATGGAATGAAGTTCAAAATACAATAACTGTCAACAAAGTAAAACTAGCTTTGTATAATTTAATCCTAGCAAAAATGTAAATTATCGTCAATGTCCCGATATGTTTTATTCTCGATAAAAACCACGTACAATATATCTACAGAATCTGTCTTGTAATTGCAGTGAATTTCTTTTTAAAATACACTTACCCCCTTACTAATAAACGTATTATATCAGATGAATAGTTACACACCGATTTCTCTTTTTCAGTCGTCAGTAATTTGACTTTCGAAAGAAGACCCGTTGTGTAACTATACAGACGCTATACGTTTATTAGTAAGGGCGTTAGTTTATCTATCTCACTTATGGAAGAACAAAATATGAATTAAAGATAATATAAGGCACATGATGGTCTTAGCATAGGTACGTACCTACATAATTAACTGCTATATTTACACATTACTAATCGTACAAATGGCTGTTTGATTTTAGTTACATTTCTTTCACAGCTATGCAACAACCTGAACCAGTTGAAACCAATCACAGTACGTCATCCAGAGAGATGAGGAGATAGAGAATTTATGTGGGCCGATCCCGGCGGCACTGCAATGCCGGGCCGACCCGCGACGGGAGTGGAGCGAGCCCCGAACATCCCGTCAGCTTACAAAAATCAGTTTAATATACTGGTCCCTCAGTGAGGGAACTTTCAGATATTAAGCTGAAAAGAACAGATACTACACTTTGATCTTAGCCAAAAGGCCGAGAAGCGATACCGAAATACCGAAAATCGAGGAGGGTCATTCAGCCGGGGAGAATCTCGACACCGCGATTCAGGAATGCGCGTCATATGTACAACGCCATCTATCGAAGCGCTGCGGAACTATACGTCAATGCTGTTGGGCTTGGTACTAGCGAGATCGTGCTATCACTGTAACTAATTCCGCATAAATAATTACTGAAAAATGCATATAAATACTGCATTCATATAGTGCATTGGTCATTTGATACTTAATTATACATATAAATTGTATTTTACGATGATCGGTTACTATTAAGTAGAAAACTTAACTCGACTACTTTACGACATAAAATTCAAACCTTGTACAAAGTGTAAATGCGCAAAGATCAATACGAACTTGCATCTCGTATATACAACTACACCAAAATCTTCTTTGTAATAAATGCTAACAGTACAGTTCTTTTAACTTCTTCCTCAAAATCTTCCCTGCAGGGTTCTTAGGGATCTCCCCAACGAACTGGACTGCTTTTATCCTTTTAAAGACGGTGACTTTGCGATTAACATGTTCTAATATTTCTTCTTCTTTCACTGTTTGGCCGGACTGTGGTACTATGAACGCTTTGGGCACTTCTCCTGAGATTGGGTCCGGTATTCCAAGGACAGCGCAGTCGAGGACTTTCGGGTGTGTTCGTAAAACCATTTCTAGTTCGGCTGGGGGCACTTGAAAGCCTTTGACCTGTGAATGAGATATTTTATACGACTACGGATTATATTTGTTATATTAAGTACCTACTACAAACTAAGTGTTTGTTTCCTTGCCTTGTCTTGCAAAGGGACGCCTACAGGCTGACAATATTTTTTTCTTAAATAATGTACAGTAGCAGTTTGAAAACCTGTTTCAAACTGTTATTGTTGGCAGTTTTCAAACACATTTCATAGCCAATTTGTCGTAGTTTTATTAATTCTAAATGTTAGCAGCAGTTGTAAGCAGGTGCAAGTAAAAATTTTACTTAGGTGGGTGCTTGATCTTCTCAATTATTTATTTAGGGCTTTCCTCCCTCTCGAAGAGAGGAAGCCTGTGTCCCAGTAGTGGGAACATTATAGGCTGATTATGCTATTTAGAATCTCCATCAAAAGATATACAAAATACATGACATATAAATAATGGGCAACATCAGGTATTCCTCTTGGACAAACTATACAAGGGATCATTATGCAGTACTAACCCGCACTGGGCCCGCGTGGTGGATAACGGCTCAATCCCTCTCACAGTGTCGGCCTGTGTCCCAGCAGTGGGAACGTTATAGGCTGACTGTGCTATGCAGGCAGTTACCTATAACATTTTGAGCGTATCCTGTTTTTGGGCCTGCACCTGCACGCTATAATAACGACTATTGCTGCGTATCTATTGAAAATGTATTCATTTCTTGCTTGTTTATTTACCTTAATAAGTTCCTTAAGCCTATCAGTAACGTATAGGTATTTCTTGTCGTCGTATCGCCCGATGTCCCCGGTCTTGTACCAGCCGTCTTCCGTCAACACTTCCTTAGTTGCTTCCTCATTTTCATAGTAGCTAGACATTAAGTTAGGACCACGGTACCAGATCTCGCCTTCCTGAAAATGTAATTTGCTCTAGTTAGTGATAATGTTCCGTCTGTATTTCAGGTCCAGTCGAAAACCAGAGTCAGGCAATAGATGTGACATTTGCTGAACTGGGCCCATTTGGTGCAGCCGTGTGGCACACATTCCTGCTCAAATTAAAAGTAATTTATTCAAATTAGGCTCAGCACTTTTCCAACGTTAAAATTACATAAGACAGTCCCCCAAAACACCCGCCCTTCACCGCTTCCAACCTGGTAAAGTGGAAGTTCCTTGACGGAACGGCATTTGGGTGTGGCCATGGAGCTATGTGGCAAACCATGCTCCACCTCCTATCCTGCCCTCTGTGTCCAAAAACATGCAGTCAAAGTGACCTCAGCGCTGCCACCGACGACGCCGTGGAAGTGTCGAGTTTTGGGCCAACAAGATCTTAAATACAGTCGTGCCAGCGACACGAAGGAAAAAGAAGACTTGAAAGAGTCCCAGCACCCTAATTGCGTAACACACTATCAGTCGGAATCTGAATCATTTTGAATCCATTGCTTCATAAGTTCGAAAAATTTGTCTGCTCAACACGTACATAACGCAATGAATGTTGTGGAACTGTCAAAATGAAACTGTTTCCGATTTATAATGTGTTACGCAATTGCCCCGCAGGTTATAGTCAGAAAACAGACGCTGGAGTCCTGCTCCTAATGCCGGCCACACACGATACTTCCTATCGTCCAATCGGCATGACGCTGCAGGCTTGATCCAATCTGCAGTTCGTCTATATACACCACAAACGATCAGTTTAAATTGTCCAATCGGCAGCGACGTTCAGTCGAAGCCATGGCGTCAGACGACGATGTTTTAGCCGTTTTGGGCAACTGACGATCGCGAGACCGCCATGCACGGTCCAATCGGCATGATCCAATCGGAATCATCAAGCCAAAAGTATCGATATTCGATTGTGCCGTCAAGTATAACTGTCATGCCAATCCACTCCCACACACGGTCAGTTCTAACTGATCCAATTGGTAGCGTCATGTATGGCTGGCATTAGAGGAACTAAAAAAACTTGCCTGCCCAGGTCCTAAAGCTTCTTGCGTTTTCAAGTCAGCGATCTTCACCTCGCTGCTACCCAACACATATCCCACTGACGCATGGTTGGTGTCATCGTTCTTTCCCACTGAAATAGCTCCGTTGGTCTCCGTCAACCCGTAACCTTGGCGGAATAGGATGTTTTTCTGGAAAGAGATTATTTTTTCTTTAAGTACTTATGAAAAGCAAATTTTTTTTTGCAGCGCCCCGCGGTTTCATCCGCGTAAGTTTCGATCTCGTGGGTATATCGGGATAAAAACTATTCTATGTCCTGTCCTGGGACTCAAACTATCTCTATACCAAATTTCATCTAAATCTGTTCAACGGTTTACGCGTGATTGAGTAACAAACATCCAAACATCTTCACAAAGTTTCGCATTTATAATATTAGTAGGATAACATTTTAATGTACCCGGGTGTTAGTAATGTAAGACATATTATTATATCGTGTCCTCGGTCTGAATTAGCTGTTTAAACCTACTTCCCGTTGACCTAGAATCATGTTTTGCAAGAAGCAATGTCATGTAGCACAAGTAAAGGAAAAAAAAAACCGAAAACAGTAAAGTAGTTACACATTACAAAAAAAATATGTTTTTTCCGTGTTAAATAAACTATTTACATATAACCTACCCACAAATTTGTACGGAACTCTCAGTGCGCAAGTCCGACTCGCACTTGACCGGTTTTTTATTGTTTAAAGTAAAGTGTTTGTCTGTCCAAACACTTTCCCCCTTATTACAAAATAAGGTTTTTCTTTAGATCAGGTTTAAACTACCGAGCCAAATATTGAATTAAGAACCTAACTGTTATAGAAATGTAGTTCTTTATGCAAAAATTACCGGTTAGTTCGGTGCTAAGTTGTCATTTTAGTATTAAGAACTTTGCCTAAATTGAAATAAAGTCCGAAATACAAATACTGGTTCAAAGGTTTAGGCTAGAACTAAAGTTAGATTTCGTTTTGTAAAAAGACAGAGTCTGTTGTTATTAGCGGAAATGAACACACGCCAAAAACAAAAGAATATGATAATCGTTATCAAACGTGAATTAAGAACTACGGCGTTATCTAATAATTTATACTTACACATAAATTATATTCTTATCACACCCAAGTTGGGGATAACAATGCCTATCTTTAGCCAAAGGTAGTTTATTATTTTCGCTATCAAGGACCTGATAACAGGGCTCAATGCACTGTAGGTACAATGTATCATATTATGTAAGAAAATGGTTTCTCAAAAAAAAATGTTTTGTAAGTAGTAGGTATGTATGAATAAAAATGTAGATAAATAAAAAAATAAAAAATGTTGTAGGTATCTACCTACAGTGTAAAGTCTCTATACAGGGATAAAGGTAAAACATTAACAACCTCTTAAGAGGTCATATTGTACTCATCATTATGAATAACTTTTACTATGGGACCAAATCAGAAATCGCGAAAAAAAAATCAGCTGTTCCCTACATTTTGACGAGTTATACGAACAGATGTAGGGAACAGCTGATTTTTTTACTAGAGAGATACTTTTGCATTAAGCTATGCACAATTATCTCAGTATCTCATTATAAATGCAAATGAAATGAAATATAAAAAAATAAGCTACTTATAGGCCGACCGCTTAACTGAGACGTTGCCTGAGCTAGCTGCGCGGTGCGGGAGGGGTGATAGTTGTCACAAGTTGACGAATCACTGAGCTCTCGCATCACGTCACCCCTCCCGCACCGCGCTGCTACCTCAGGCGACGTCTCAGTTAAGCGGTCGGCCTATAGATGGAGTCGGCATTTCCTATCCCCTCGTCTGTTTGACAAGCTTATTAAGTTCGGTACCTAACAATAGAAAAAGTAATTGTGTCAATGTGTGTCTTAGTGACAGTTATGCTCAAAGGAATGGTTAACAAACTCAGGGGTCAAAGTCCCTTTTAAAGTCTAAAAAGCAAGAGTCTAAGTACTTAATCCTTTTTCGTTAAAATCAACAAAAGGATTTTGGCGTCACCTGTACATAATATAGTAACGATAAGATTACATTTACGTTTTAAATGATAGTTTACAAGGCGAACTTCGTACCGCATCAGAATACAATAAGAACGAATGTATGTGAAAATGAATTATCTTCATTATTTTTTTTTTCATTAATTTTTCCCATGTTTTTATAGTTATTCTGCTATTCGGGGCAGAGACAAATCCAACAAATCAAAGATCATAATAATCGGTCCAGCCGTTCTTGAGTTATTAATGGTGTAACTACTGGTGTACTTTGTTTTATTTATACCTTATTTATACCTAGATCATTGTGTAAAGCAAGATAGGTAATCTTTCTGTCAATAATCATTATCTTCGTAGGTATTTCTGAACCAAGTACACAAGTACCTAAATGATAAATGATTTTATTTTTGTAAGTAGGTTTGCACAAACACTTTTACATGTCAATCATATTTTTTTTAAAAACTAGATTAGGTCGGCGTTTCCTATCTGACTACTCTGAGAAGAATGACCGAAACAAACTCAAGCGGTCACAGTCTCTTTTAAAGTCCAGACATAATCTTGGTCATGTTCTCAGGTTATATGAAGACCATGTAGATCGATGTCTGAGATGGGCTTTTGAGGAAAGAACCACACAGATTGAGAGGACCTGTCCAGTCAGTGCACGCATTTGTCAGAAATCGTGCAGCGTAACTTAAGACTTAAGGAGCTCAACGATTCGACGACAAAAAAAGGACATTTGGGTAGGCCACATAAATTACTCAAACTGCCAGACCATGAAAAAAACTTACAGAACAGGAGAGAATAATAAAAAGAAATAAAAACATGAATAAAATTACCCACATCGTCTTCACATTTACAATAATTAAAATAATATAATACTTTACAAAGTATGCAAATGTCATTGTTTATAAAAAAACATTAATAGCAATGTGTAAGTATATAAAAATAAAACATTCAAAATGCAGAAATTAGAAGCAGCTCAATCCCAAGCCTTTTTATCCTCAATATAATCTTCAACGATATAAAAGGCTTTCTGGCACAACTTACGTTTAATGAATGATTTGAATTAATTAAACGTAAGTTGTGCTAAGGTTTATCTATTCAAATTTATGTTTCAAATTGATGTCATTTCAAGATAATCAAATATCAACTTTATATTAATGGTACTTAGGTTGATTTCAGAGTGACTAGCACTATTGAAAATCTTGTAAAAATGTTTGAAGTTGTTGCGTAAACTGAACTTTATTGTGTTATTTTCCCGAAAACTGTATTTGTTTACATTTTTGGCAACTATGTAAATGGCGAACGCAGATTACATAGATACTAACGCCGACATGCCAGTTTCCTCACGATGTTTTCCTTCACCGTTTTGAGAACAGTGGTGGAGATATTATTTACCTACACAAAGTAACACTTTACTTTGCTGCTACCTGCTTGGGTTCTAACCCACGACCGTATATACAACTCGTAAGTAGGAGCTATTACCACTGGGCTACCCCTGCTCGGTAAACACAGAATTTCCTCAAACTTAGTGAACAACTCAAACTGAAACTTTACATTTGCAGTGAATAATTATTATTTATTTATTATATTGAGTGAGATGTAAGTAGGTCGCATTCGCTGATAATTTCGCCGGCGCGGGCGGCGGATAAAATTACTTCAGTAACGTCACTTTGTATACAATAATAACATTATTTACTAAAAAGTATCTGACCCAACAGACGTCTAAAACTCTAAATTAATGTCCAAACAAAAGTTTAAACAAAAATTCCATATAAAAAAAAAACTGGCCAAGTGCGATTCGGACTGGCACACGAAGGGTTCCGTACCACAAGGCAAAAACGCCGAAAAAACACGTTTGTTGTATGGGAGCCCCCCTTAAATATTTATTTTATTCTGTTGTTATAGCGGCTACAGAAATACATCATCTGGGAAAATTTCAACTGTCTAGCTATCACGGTTCATGAGTTACAGCCTGGTGACAGACAGACAGAAATACAGTGGAGTCTTAGTAATAGAGAATAGAATAGAATAGAATACTCTTTATTATGTACACCATATAAATTACAAACATAATTATAGAAACTGTACAGAGGGTGACACAATGGGCGGTCTTATCGCTAAAAGCGATCTTTTAAAGACAACCTTTGGATGGAGAGAGTTCCGATTTTACCCTTTGGTTACGGAACCCTAAAAACTAGCTGACCCGACAGACGTTGTCTAAATGTCCAAATTTATGTCTGCGGGAGTCTTAAACCTTCCGGCATAAGTGCTCTAAGTGATGATGAAAACTGCGTGAAAATCCAGTATGCAGTTTAGAAGATCTGAGCGGTCACACAGACAGACTCGAAACGCGACTTTAATATAATAGTTATAGATACAGGCACATGTCCTAGTTGAATGACCTACAGTCAGTGACGTAAATAAGTATGTCAGACAATGCTAATAATATATCTAGTTTATCTAGTCGGACTGATTCACTGACCGATTGTATCTTAGTACCTACTATCTAGAGTTATGTTCACGCAATTGTTTGTTCATTATTCACGATCTGCAGAAGCTAGTAGCGGAAATCCAGACTCCGGGCTGCTACTGAGAAACTCCTGGGGGCCTAAAAAGGCCACTTTGGCAGAATCATAAAATGATAACATAATGGACTGTTAAGTTAATCGTATCAAATCCCATTGGTAAATCATTTTTCAGTTATTTTTTTTTGTCTGTGCTAAAATACCAATCAATCCTATCCAAATCCAATCCCAATCTCTTTGATTGTACCTACGTAGTGCAGCGAAAAAAAGGAAAAACACGGACTGTCTTCGCCATATTATAATTCATAATGTTATCCTTTTATGATTCTCCAAAGTGGCCTTTTTAGGCCCCCTGATGAAAAACCCCAATAACACTTTGCCCGACCAGGGAATCGAACCAAGGACCTCATGCTTAGCAGTAGCGCTTTCAACCACTAGACCAACGAGGCAGTCATTTACGATTTAGTTAGACGAAAACCGTTTTTTTCCGCTTTTTAATTTATTTTTAGTCAGTTAGGTAAATCTCGGGTAAAAAAAAAACACGAAGGGTTCCGTACCACAAGGCAAAAACGCAGAACAAAAACAACTTTTGTTGTATGGGAGCCCCCCTTAAATATTTATTTTATTTTGTTTTTAGTATTTGTTGTTATGCTGTCTAGCTATCACGGTTCATCAGATACAACATGGTGACAGACAGACGGACGGACGGACGGACAGCGAAGTCTTAGTAATAGGGTTCAGTTTTTACCCTTTGGGTACGGCACCCTAAAAATGATCTTAGGATTGAGCCTATTCCACAGCTGGAAGGTGGATAAAAATGCCCAAGGACTTCGTTTGGAAGTCGCACAGTGGTCTACTATAGTTTGATGCGACCCCGCCGCTTATCAAGTAACTCAATTACAGTACGGCCGATTTATCTTGGCGAATCTGGGGGTCTACTCCGAAGTAGTTGATTGTCGTGTCGGCCGAATGTTCCGTCATTTTCTGATTCGAATATTGTTGTCCTACTACGAATTAAAAAAAAAAACAGGTAAAAAAAGGGTTAAGGGTTCTAAAAAGGTTCGGATTGGCACAGTTTGGTCGGGACCAATAGTCAATATAGGAAATTAATGGTAGTAGAAAATGACCGAACATTCGGCCGATACATTGGTTAACCGCTTCGGAGTAGACCCCCTGAACTTCGCGTAGAAGGCTGAAAACCTACAACTCGTAAGTCGCGGCCGTTTAGCACTTGGACACCACTGCTCTCTTCGCAGTTTTATTCAGTTCTCATCAATGAAACTTACATTTTTAGCTAGGACAGCTGCAGCGTCTTCTTTCGAGATGGGGGCGGCGCCGCTTATTATACCGTAGACCGACGCCAAGTGTTTGGGAGTCACTGCAGGATGCTTGCCCAGGAACACCACTGTAACGTGTATGTAGTAAAGTTAGAAGGGAACATAGTCTACTTAAATATTTATTTTATTTTGTTTTTAGTATTTGCTGTTATAGCGGCAACAGAAATACATAATTTGTGAAAATTTCAACTGTCTAGCTATCGCGGTTCTTGAGATACAGCCTGGTGACAGACAGACAGCGAAGTCTTAGTAATAGGGTCCCGTTTTTAGGTACGGAACCCTAAAAAGAGTTTGTCTTACCCATAGGTGGAACCAAGAACAAAACTTCAGCCTTATGTTGAACGAGGCTCTGAAGGAAGAGTTCAGGTTTGAAATACGGCAAAGTGACCAGTTTGACGCCCAGTGCCATTTGGTTCAGCATGAGACTATTGAACCCGAATATGTGGAAGAACGGCAGAATTGCTGGCAACACCGCCTGGTTCGTTGCTACAAGAAAAAAAAAACAATTCAATATTCGAATTTGAAGATAAGTTTTTTGTGACTTAACCCAACTTTTTTTAATGTACGTTGGAGTCGGCTTCCAGTCTAACCGGATGCAGCTGAATACCGGTATTTTACATGGAGGGACTGCCTATCTGATCTCCATAAAACAGTTACTGGGTAAAACGACACCACTTGGTAAGACTGGTAGTCGCGGTCTTTCGGCATTCATCATTCTCCTGGCCTTATCCCAATTTATTTGGCGTCGGCGCAACATGTCTTTTTCTTCCATACTTCTCCATTACTCGTCATCTCGGTAGTCACCACCTTTCTAACCATATCCTCACTCACACAGTCCATCCATCGGTTCTTTGGTCTTCCAAGCTGATCATACTCAAAATCTTCCTCACGACAATTTCCTCATTCATTTCACATTATGGCAACAAAAATAATCTTTTGGATAACTTACCCGTGGTTTCTTTTATAGCAATAATATCAGGGTCAGCGATCTGCTGGTTCATAGCGACCACACTTCCATGCGTCAGCACCACACCTTTCGGAAACCCTGTAGTTCCACTCGAGAACGGCAATATGGCCACGTCTTTAGGCCCCCTTTGTACTGACTTCAAGCAACTGGTATCTAGGCTAAAATCTTGAGCAAATTCCGCGAACTTTATGGTACCTTCAGGTAAACCATCATTGTCTGTTAAAATTATTGGTATGTCTAGCTGAAGCTCAGCTAAGGCTTGTTTTACATTGGCGTACGAAATGTTTGAGGTAACTACAGCTTTGCATCTAATCAGTTGTATTTGGCGTTTGAGTTCGTCTGAAAAAAAAAAAAGATTTTTTAATCTTTATTTGTTTAAGATTTTTCTGCAGAGTGAAGGCTTCTTTTGAAACCAGGGCCGGTTAAATGTGCCTTGGGTTGATGTTATCGTCAACGTCGCGTAGCGGGGACACGTGGATCTTGCAAGAAAATCTTAATACCGCGATCTACAAAAGTGACGTCACGGCACAACGCCATCTGTTATCGAATAGCGATAATAAACACAACAAAATATTGATTTTCGAAGATAATTATTTAAACAGATTAGACAATAACTATAATAACCACTTTCTTCCTTGTAAAGCTAAAAAATAAGAGTACGATTGCTGCCAAGTTATTATTTCAATTCACAAAATTGTAATTCCATCATTCCATCTAGCGGCAGTATTGAAACTTATGATAATTTATTTTGGTTTTTTTATTACATATTTGGTTTTTTAATGCAAGTCTTTACCCGTCATAAACAAGTAACTACTTCGTCTTAGTCACTATATAGGATTAATGCTAAGGATTTTGTATTTGGTACAAAATTATCCAACACCCAAGTTCAACGACTATTACTGCTAAACTAATAAGTTATCTTAATTCCTATAGATTTCCTTTAAAGTTCATGAAATGCACTATCATCTTGAATTTTTCAACCCAGCAGTTTTGCTTTTAGAGGGGGGAAGCCCTACTGGAATAATATTTCGTAAATGGAGCATTAAATCGAAAAATATCTTTAGCAACCCTCAAGTCATTTTAGAAGACCTATTCAACGATACCCCATACGATGGGGTAGACGACGAAAAAAATATTCATTCCCACTTCACATGTAGGGAAGCTACCCGAAAAAAAAAGCTACCCGAAAAAAAAATATTTTCCAAAATTTTATTTTACCACTTTGTCGGCGTAATTTATATACACACTCCTGCAAAATTACAGCTTTCTAGTACTAACGGTCTCTTAGCAAAACCTCGGACAGACAGACTGACATGACGAAACTATAAGGGTTCCTTGTAGGTACTACGGAACCCTAAAAATGGAATAAAATTGACGTCTGACAGTTTTTGTATGGTAGAAATGTCAAAAATTCTATATTAATCCTCCAATAAAATTATCTGGCGTTGGAAAAATCTGCCTTAAAAGGAAGTAATTGCAATTTAAATTTATAAGTAGGTAGGTAGATACCTAATCTAAAATAGAAATTTTAATAAAAAAAGTGCTAGTGGTTTTTTTTGTGATATTACATGAGAGAGCAGTGGTAACGACTCGCGCCCCTACTTACGTATCGTAGGCCGGAGGTTCGAACCCGGGCACATTAATTTGTGTTAAGTATTTATTTTATCACCACTGCTCTCAAAACGGTGAAGGAAAACATGCAACGGCATGTCTTAGAACCAACAATTCGAAGACATGTGACATTCATCAACCCGCACTGGACCCGCGTGGTGGATTACGGCCCACTCACTCTAGAGGGATGAGGTCTGTGTCCCAGCAGTGGGACCGTTTTAGACTGATTATGTATATGTATGATATTAGATAGAGAGCAAGCATCTGATTCGAGTGGTCACTGCCACCTACGAACATCTGCAAAACCATAGGCATTGCAGGTCCGTACCGTAGCGTAGCCATCCCAGAAAAACAGGACTTTACCTGCAGTATAAACAGGATTCATCATACTAGCGATGCAGCCAGCCTGTAGTATCCCCAGAATCGTGACAGGATATTCTGGTAGATTCGGCAGGATTATTGCAACTTTGTCGTCGTTCTGCAACTTGAGCTTAGACCTCAAAGAGGCGGCGAATGCAATGGACATCTTATGCGTTTGTGCGTAAGTGTACCCATGGCCTGTTACTGCGCATACCTATGAAACAAAAGACAGACTAATTAGTATGGAGGGCATTTATGTGTTATACAGAGTGGGAGGGACAATGACGTGCAACCAGCATCTTAATTGCGTAACACACTATCGATCTCAATCATTTTGAAGGATATTGGTGTCATGCTCTGCCGCAGAGCCACCTTCTTAGAAACGGATCAATTATATCTTAAAATGATGTACGTAAAACGTACATAATGTATGTACTGCCGTTATCGCTGTACGTGCATTAGATAATGAAAAAATAGAGTGTTGAAATTGTTGGTCGAAAAAAAAAATTGCTCTTGCATACAATTTGACCGCGTAGGTATTGCACTTTTCTATGAAACAGTAGATTTTTTTTGTTGATAACCGGCTTATAATTTCTACGCTATTGGGTCTAGAATCGTGTGCTGAATTCATGGTTTCTCTTTGCGGGTTGATGTCCTTGCCACCATGTCAGGTGCACAAATACAGGGTGCACAAATACAGAGTGCACAAATTTTATCATGTTACCCAGTAAATCACACTAATATTATAAAGGCGAAAGTTTGTGGGGGTGTGTGTGTGTGTGTGGGGGGGTGAGTGTGTATGTGTGTGTGTTTATATGTTTGTTACTTCTTCACGCTCAAACGGCTGGACCAATTTTGCTAAAATTTGGTATGGAGGTAGCTGACACCCTGGATTAACATATAGGTTACTTTTTACCCCGATATTCCCACGGGATCGACATCGACAACCGCGGGCCGCAGCTAGTGTGTTATAAATACATAAGTGCAACATTAGACTATTTCATTTAGATTTCAGTTATTTGTCATTATATGCATAGAACGCATTTGTTTTTTACTATGAAACTTGTTCCAATGGTAATATAATTTTATATTTTGATTTCTATTAGGTAAGTTTTAATTTATCGCTTAGTACCTACCTACTATTTTTGATTCTAATCTACATTGCAATTTATATAAAGTTATCAATCAGGGCGCGACAATGTATATTCGATAGCTTTATTATTATCTATTCATGAAGATATAAGCCGATAAATCCGTATTGTATCTACCTACCTACTTATCATCTAAATCGAAAACTGCATATTTCCATGACATTGAACCACCCCAACTCAGAAGGTCTGTAGGGTACAGGTACAGGGTCTCGGGGCCAAGGAGTCGAGACTGCACTTTAACTAGAGGATATAAAGTTCCTTTTTCAATGTTCTGAAACTGTCAGATAGTTTATTTTAGGTCATCATTTGCCTAGCCTTCTCCCAACTATGTTAGGGTTGGAATTCAGTCTAACAGTATTTTACATGGAGCGACTGAAGTAAGTACAGACGCCAGCAGGTCAACCTACCCGAAACTGTCAGATTGTCCCAATCAACCTTGAACCTTATGCTTTAGCAATAAAGTCGAAAATCTATTAAAGAAATCTGACAGATTGTAGTAACTTGATGTGCTGGCGTCCGTACCTAGTTTATTTTAGGAAGATTTTATTTTACAAACCGCATCTTTGTTTCGTTGTTTTCGATCTCCTCGCGACAACTGCATTGAATGAACTTTGTTAATTTAATTTTAATTGATTGGAATTGCTCAGTAGATAGATATGACCTAAGTAATTAAAATTCAATGAGGCAATGATAAATAAACAAAAAACTGAACTCATTTATTCAAATTGGTCTGAAAATCGGCACTTTTTGAACGTCAAAGTTACATAAGATAAGACGGTCCCCCAAAAAGTCCCTTGACCACTTCCGTGCTTTAGCTGGGAAGAAGTGGCGGAACAAACTCCCCAGCAGTAGGTACACCTGTCTCACCTGTCTGTTAGATACCTAGTCACTAATAATATAGTGACAATACGGCAAAATATGACTGTTTCACACAGAGTGGCGATAGAAATTATTAGAATGTAACAATAGCCAATTGTTTCCGTGACATTAGAATCAAATGAAGTACTTACCTACTTAATATTTACCTGCCGGTCGATTCTATAAAAATCTCACCGTGAAAACTTAGGTGAAGTGAGTTTGTTTTTGTTAGGAATTGACACTATTGACAGCTCACTCCACGCTCACTTCACCTAAGTTTTCACGGTGAGATTCTTACAGAATAGCACCGCTGCACCTATACTACAGTGACAAAGTTCAGAGATAAATTGATTATTAGGTACCTATTATTCAATACCTAGTTTATTTTCACTAGCTTCTGCCCGCGACTTCGTCCACGTGAAATGTCTTGTTTTAACATAAAATACATCCTATGACACTCGACAATACCGTAGCTTTTCATTAGTGAGACTTTTCGGAATCGGATCAGTGGCTTCGAAGATTACCCCCTAAGCCTCCTACATACAAACTCACGAATTTTACCTCATCATAATATTGGTAGGTACTTATAAAAACCAAAAAAAAACTAAATAAAACCTAATCTAATTAATACAATCTACAATAATCTAATTAAAAAATAAAATTTTAAATAATAATAAGTACCTAATAGTATAAATATTTAAAAATATCATTTATATAAATTATATTTTATTTAATTATTTAAAAATATAATTTAAGTATATAAATTATATATACATATATATATATATATTTTTTTATTAGATTATTGTTGATTGTATTAATTAGATTAGGTTTTATTTAGTTTTTTTTTTTTGTTTAAAGTGAAATAAAGGATATAATAAAAGGAAAAGGACTTCAAAAAAAAAATTAAAGCCTTCCAAAGGACCGGATTTTTTTTTTATTAAATTAATCTAATCAATCCATACTTATATTAATTAGAATAATATTTTTTTTCTTAATTTTTCTGGAGGCAAGAACATGGTTTAGGTAATTCCTAAACCCATTTAAACTAAGTTCAACTGTTTGATTTTCATGATCAATATTTAATCAGTTGTAAGTATTAGATGGACCTTGAAAAGATGGCAGGATGACTTGGCGAGGACGGCTGGACATGGACTAGACTGGTAAGGAACAGGGAGGATTGGAACGGGTTGGAGGAGGCTTTTGCTAAAGGGCACACAGAGACTCAGAAATGATATTGAATGTTTTTGTACCTACTACAACTATCACTCTAAAAAAAAGGCTATAAATAAAATAAAATTTGATGGACTGGGACATAAAAAGGTAAGAAGTAAGCATAAAAGAGGCCTGTCTATTTATAATTTTTTTATGATTTTCTTGATTTTGTCTAGCAATGCTTAGTATATATATTTATAGCCTAGGTACTGAAAATAACCCAGATATAAAAAACATAGGTAGGTTTTCTTGTGAGTTTACAGGCTAGGTATTTATTTTTATTTATTTCAGGTGACGCAGGCCCATATAGAAATACCTTAACCTCGACATACATATTTTTATTATAAAATAGTTTATGACTTAAGAAAAATACATGTTGCGCAGACCCCAAATAAATTGGAATAAGGCCAAGAGAATGATTATGATTGTGTTACTTAAAGCAGTACTAAATCCATAAAGATAACTCACCGTTGCAGTTTTATCAGGCCACCGGTCCAAGTTCTGCCATACGAAGTCAGTTGCTGTGTAACCAGTAGCGGGAAGATCTTTATACATAGATGTCAGAATATTTTTTTCTGGAGCATTGGAACTCTTTTGTCTGACCACTGTAGATATAAATCCATTCTTCTGTTTATTTAAAACATTTAGCACTTTGCTTCTCACTGTACCTGCCATCTTTGGACTTTGGAAGAGACTGAAAAATAAGGAGTAAGTAGGTCTTACTTAAAATTAGCATGAAAAAAAAATAAGATCATGAAAGAGCAATGAATATAAACAACTGACTGTAAGCAGTAGGTAAGTATTTGAAATCATTAAAAGAAAACAAACTTAAAATTTTTGTTTTTGTACAGTGTACAAGGTTTCACATAAAAACATCCTATTTTGGAACATTAATTTATAATTTATTCAAAACAACGCAATATTGATTCGAAGAACCTGTTATTCTTGAACGTAAACCTTGTTTAAAAACTGTAAATAATTTTCTAACATAAAAATCGAATTTGTCGTAGAAACAAACGGAAATTATGTAATAAAAAATATATTATATGAAACCAAGCTTTTCAGTAAAATTACCTACGAAAATTGTGTCGGACAGAAGCGATAAAAATATTTACGAGTTTTAATTCAAAAACACCGTTCGTCACAACTACTGCTTTTGAGCCGCAGCAGGCAACTGAAGTAAACTGCACCGAATCACCGATAACTAATAATAATATTCACACTTAACACATCTGTCGTTGTATTGTTTAATTCGATAGTAACACTGATAATATGAAACTTAGTTTACTTCTAAATCTTTGTGCCCTTGGACTTTGAAACAACGCTTGGAACTGTTAGTTAAAAGATACCAACTGGGCTTTCACTTTGTTTTCGTATAGGAATAACCCGACTGTATACGAAGTAGGTAAACATTAAAAAAATTAAGCACTAGTGCGTATGTGTATCGTGCGAGTGGGAAAGAGAAGTCGTATTAGTACGTACTTTTTCCGCTGACCTTCTTGAATTTGCAATGGAATGCGATAACAGCTGGTTGACGTTTCATTCTACGCATATTTCTCTCGTTTTGATTATATTAAAAATTGGTACTAATTTTAAACTTTGGTATAAATTAGATTATGCACTTCATATAAGTTATTTATTAATGTGCGCGTAAATTATTATGTTGCACTAACAAACAAGCATCAGACAATTGCGGAACGTGGGCGGACAGAGCGTGGGTGAAGTAATATAGGGGAAAATTTAACTGTAGACTTCCGTTCTCAGAAAAACAAGAAACACAAATGTAGATGATACATACTGGTTTTAAATGCCCACTTACGTTATGATGCATGACCCAGTCGCAACGTAATAATATAATAGTACTTAGATTAGATCAGAGAGGTGCAGCAAATATCTACTACAAAATTATTGATGGTACCTACACTCGGCGACCAGTGTCAGTGACACTGTGTCACTGACTCTGGCAGAGCCACCATCAGGGATTTTAATTTTGATGACACAAAAAATTTGTCGATAATTAGTCGAAATTTGTCGCCAAATATCATAATTTGTTGGTCACTGCTTCAAAAGATTTAGGGGTTTATAGGTGGCCGATCTGGAGTCTCCCCAGCAGGGCCACATTTATATCTCAAAAACTAGGGCACCTAGCGAATATCTGTTTTCTCCCATATTTTGTCGCCAATTAGTCAGAATCAGTCGCCAAGTCACAGATTTAATCGGTGTCTTAGTTTAGGAGATATAATGAGTTCAATTAGTAAGGTATAGTCCAAGAGCTAAATCGAAGAGATTTTTCGTGAACTCTTCGATCTAGCTCTTGGACTATACCTACACCTATAAACCCTTATCTTTTGAACCAGTGACCGACAAATTCTGATATTTGGTGTCACTGACTCTGGCAGAGCCACCATCAGGGATTTTAATTTTAATAACACAAAAAATTAGTCGCTAATTAGTCGAAATTTGTCGCCAAATATCAGAATTTGTCGGTCACTGGTTCAAAAGATATAAGGGTTTATAGGTGGCCGACCTGGAGTCTCCCCAACAGGGCCACATTTATATATCAGAAACTAGGGCACCTACCGAAGATCTGTTTTCTCCCATATTTTGTCGCCAATTAGTCGGAATCAGTCGCCAAGTCACAGATTTAATCGGGTCTTAGTTTAGGAGATATAATGAGTTCAATTAGTAAAATAGTCCAAGAACTAGCCGAAGAGTTTTTTCGTGAACCCTTCGATCTAGCTCTTGGACTATAACTACACCTTTAAACCCTTATATCTTTTGAACCAGTGACCGACAAATTCACGTATTTGGCGACTGATTCAGACTAATTGGCGACAAAATATGGGAGAAAACAGTTCTTCGCTAGGTGCCCTAGTTTTTGAGTTATAAATGTGGCCCTTCTGGGGAGACTCTCTCCAGATCGGCCACCTATAAACCCTTATATCTTTTGAACCAGTTACCGAAAAAAAATTCTGATATTTGGCGACAAATTTCTCAACTAATTAGCGACCAATTTTTTGTGTTATCAAAATTTCAAACCCTGATGGTGGCTCTGCCAGAGTCAGTGACACTGATATTTGGCGACTGATTCCGACTAATTGGCGACAAATGTTTTGTGTTATCAAAATTAAAATCCCTGATGGTGGCTCTGCCAGTCAGTGACACGACATATCAAGTAGGTACAGACGCCAGCAGGTCAACCTACCCGAAACTGTCAGATTTTCCCAATCAACCTTGAACCTTATGCTTTAGCAATAAAGTCGAAAATCTATTAAAGAAATCTGACAGATTGTAGTAACTTGATGTGCTGGCGTCTGTACATTTCCAGTTCAAGCTGACCTCATGTCATCGTTAGAACTGTGTGGCGTCGAAGTTATTCAAAAGTATGTGATTGTAAAGTATACCAAACATTTACTTCTAGTACAGCTGCCATAATATTCGTGATCAGTTTTGACTCCTATTGAATTTCTGATTTTGATCATCTACTTTTGCTGTTGACTGTACCTACGGCAAGCCGAACCAATGCATTGGTCAGCTTATATTGGAAATGTATAGCTTGATATTTATGTAGCTGTGGGTACAACAAATATCTTACTACTTTTTAAATTTGTGTAACATGGTGTTGGGAATTAATTTAGGGTGTAAAAAATTAAATACATAAACATATTCTATATTATTTAATATCAGAGAATTACAGTGATATAAACTTAATTCAGACCTTACTTTAAACGGCTAAGGAGTATCAGCAGTCAAATAATAAAGAACGCATAAAATTATACAAAATATACCTACTTAAGAAAAGTACAATACACATATCCTTTAAATAGTTGTGAAGATGAAATATAGACCGAAATGACTTGCTTTAGGATATCAAAAAACAAATCATTTCTTAAAATAATTGAACAGCCATTTAAACAAAGTACTATACTTAGAACGTGGTGATACAAATCCGTTTGACAAGAGAAATCAAAGCAATTCAGTAAACATAATACAAACTTAAACATTCTCTGGGCATAGAAGTAATAAATGCAATTTAAAACTTATGTTAAGAAAGCTTCATCTTGAACATATTATTCTGGGATCGCGATTCATACTTTAGCCCCGCTAAGGGTTAGTTTCCACGTACAAAATTGCTCGATGTTTTACGAGAGATGAAATACAAATGTCTCCCAGATGTCGCGCTACATGCGCGCACTTTCGTACAAACTTTGATGAGACAAAAGTTGCTTGTGGACGCCCTCCCTAAGGGTTGAAGGGCATTGAACAAGACACAATAGAAGTTTTATTGTTGTCTATGGGCGTTTAGTGCCCTCAAAGTGTTAAGCTATATATTAGTCCTCATCTAGGCACGTGGAAACTAACAATTACACGAACAAAATAAATAATTTAATAAAACGCCTGTAAACATTTCGAAACTTTCTAAGAAGCAATTCTGTTACAGCATTAGAGTGATTATAATAAGTTCTTAGAAAATAATCAAATAAAGATGCCTGAGGCCAAAGAAGAAAAGCCGAGACTAAGAATACATACTACATAGATGAGAAGGATATATTCAGTAAATTGAACACAATTTGTACCAATAATGGACTAGTACTAACACATTTTTTGGCAATTAAAGATAAATCTACTTATAAAAACTTCAGATTCGGTAGAAATTCGACAAAAAAAACATAAGTAAGACTAATGGAAGCTTCGTTCGAACATTATTTATCGAGACGTTTTATGATAACATTTCGAAGGACCCAGTATTTCAGTTCTGCAATACAATTACATAGGCAAACCCGAATACATTTGCTAACTAAACATATTTTGGACTTGTAGTCTACTGATTCAGAACTTGACAATTACGCGTTTGTCGTCAGTCATTATTGATCGTTTGAAGCATATGATTATTATTCGACAGAAATAACAATTGTTAAATTTAATGTCAATACACAGTAAGTATGGCAACATGTGGAATTAACGAGTAAATATAGACGTAATACACATATAATAACATAGTATTGTGATAAAGCCAGCAAGCGTTCTTTACAAAATGCTTGAAGGAACTACAGATAGGTATTAAAACCGTGTGAGAATTCGAGTAATTTATAAGTCACTTAAGGTGAATGGGTAGTTGAGACCGCGAAATTCAAATTTTCTTACGTTTTTTGCAATTTGCAGGTCAGTGTCAGGTTGTATCTTTTAAATAGGCCTATATTATTATGAAGTTTATAAATATAACATTATTTGGTATATATTACAGCGCTTGAACCACGTTTTGCATATGCTTGCGAGTAGTATTATATTACGTAGTATGCGCTTAACGGCCTAATCTGGTGAAGCGGCGCGCACGCGTGACCCGCAGGGTAATTGCGTAACACACTATCAGTAGCAATGGGTTTCATTTTGACAGTTCAACAACATTCATTGCGTTATTTGCGTTGAGCACACACATTTTTCGAACATATGGAACAATGGATTAGAAATATGCTTCAAAATTATTCAAATTGATAGGAATAATGTGTTACGCAATAAGGGTGCCGGCCGCTGTACTGTGAGATTACGCGAGACCATTATTATGCATCGAATCATTTCAATAGCGGCTCGGTCACCGGCCGCCGCGCCTCGCCCGCCCGCAGCCGGCCGGGCCGCGCGCTCGCGCCGCTTCACCTATATAAGGCCCTAAGCGAAGTAGATTTGCGTTTCTCCGTTGGTCAAAGTCGAACCAAAATGGCATATCTACAGTCATTTGTATGAAGATAACAATCATTCGACACTTCCCCAGACTGTTATAAATACATTCAAAACATTTCTAGCAAAATTACGTACTGATTTCAAACTATTGATGTTATTTTTGTTCTATCACTTCTTGTAAGACTATTATTAACATTTAATCAGCCGAGACTTACGCAAATCCTGATAGCATTTCGTCATTCATTCATATTGACGCCACGTCTAGTAGTTACATACAAGAAAACTGTCTTAAAGTGTCATACATCCTTGACAACGTCAGAGTTCCGATGGAAATAGGCATTTCGCCAACTATGTCACATGTCCAAATCTAAACGGGCCAGAACCAGAATATTTAAGAAATGTCCCGTACATTGCTCTATTTTAAGTCCGTTACCTTTTAGTTCCGAATAGTTTCGGAGGTATGAAATTCTATACGAAACGGTATTCGAACTTTTGAAGGTTGTTCGGTGTCTAAATGTAACGAAGAATCGATATTGTATGCAGAAAATCAGATTATTGTTGTATAGTGCGGTGATGTGTCCTTTAACGCATTAGTTCAAGCTGTGTTGGAGCTGATTTAAGTACCTATAGAAGATCTATAACATGCACTTAAGTGTAAATCTATAAATATAAAATAGTAAACTGACTGACTGATTGTTGATATATCAACGCACAGCCTAAACCGCTTCTCGTAGAGACGTGAAATTTGGAGGGTGTGTTCTTTGTGAAGATTAGGTATCCACTAAGAAAGGGTTTTTCGAAGTTCTACCCCTAAGAGGGTGAAATTTCACGCGGACGAAGTCGCGGGCAGAAGCTAGTCGTGTATATGCGCCGTATTGTCACCATTGTAGCAAAGTAACAGACATTATGACTATTCAGATGTTTCATCTAAGTATATAAATAAAAATAGATATCCGCATGTATGAAAGATCATCACTTGAGAGCGGCTCGACCGATTTGCCTGTTTTTTGTTCGTAACTGTCCGCACAAGGATTGTATGAATGATAAGACATGAAATTCATCCGGGCGCAACCGTCACGAACAGATAGAAGTTTATAAATCAATGTTTGAAATCAGTATTTTACATTCAATAATTTTCCATAGGAAATATGTTAAACGAATCATCCTGTAGATTTAAAATATTCCCATCTACATGATGATTCGTTTAACATAGGTACTTCCAAGTTTAGTGTAAGTAACTTTTTTAAAATAGGAATAATTTGAAAGTTGTAAGCCACTTGAACTTGGGTGACAGTTTCCTAACATAAAGCCTTTATAATAATGTGTATTTAAAAATAACATGTGAAAAGGCGGGCGTAGTAATAATGACCAAAACTTGTCATTTTTAGGTAAATTATATCCATCTTCGGTTTCTTATCCGGCTCCACTGGAAAAACAAAAAAAAAAAACATTTAAGTACTTATGTCAAAAAATAACGTCTGAAACACATTGAATAAATTGCATAAAACGAGCTACGTAACGTAACGTAGCGTAGGTACATAGTACAGACGCCAGCACATCAAGCTACCTGAAACTGTCAAATTTTCCCAATCAACCTTGAACCTAATGTAAAGTTGAAAATCCATTAAAGAAATTTGACAGATTAGTAGCTTGATGTGCTGGCGTCTGTACGTACGAACGTAAAGGCGCGTACGCACGTACGAACAAAAACATGGTGAACACGAACATCGAACACTTTGTTCGCACGTGCGTACCACTAACGAACATAACCTGTGTTCGTCAAAAATGTTCGTGGCGATCCATTATGTTCGTTTTCACCATGTTTTGTTCGTACGTGCGTACGCGGCTTTAGGTTTTTTCACATTTAATCTGAACGCGACTCTCGTGACTTCGAAATTATGAATCGCCGTGTGACGTAGACTGTTATTGCCATTTATCATGGTCACGGTGCCCCTTGAAAATAAATTTTTCATGACATTGAGTAGACGTTTTGTCTTATTATTGCCGACGATATTGAATGATGAACGGTATTTTAATAAACTCTCGTCCGAGAGAGGCCACGAATGCTGCCTAAGAAAGGCCTAACATGCTAGAAAATCATAACAAAAACTTACCGTAACTTACTGGAGATTCCCGATATCTTCTTCAAACAATCTTTTCCCGCCTTTCAAATTCTTTTCTTCATTATTTCCGAACTTCTTCGTGTACTCTTCTAACCTACTCAGCCACTGGGCCCAATGTTCCCTCAGTTTATCAGGGGGGAGGTGGTAGGCGTCAGCTTTGGATCCGTCGGTGTAGGCTATGACCAGCAACGCGTCTTTAACGTTGAAATGCTTGTAGTTAAGGTCGTGGCAGACAGCGCCGAAGTATGCGGCCAATTGGACGGGATTGTCGTAAGTGTTCGCTATAGACTTGCGAGGTTTGTCCGATTTCTTCCATTCGATTAGTGTTGGTTTGTCTCTGGAAAATAGAAGTATGTATGTTATATTGTGTGATAATTAAATTATTATTGAGGGGCCCGTGGCTTAATAATAACAGCCGCACAGGTCAATCAGTCCCTCCGTGACTCGGAACGTTAAGCCGTTGGTCCCGGCTGTCATTCGTGGATCTTTGACAGTCGTTACGGGTAGTCAGAAGCCCGAAAGTTTGACAATCAGTCTTGCCAAGGGGTATCGTATTACCCAGTAACGGGGTTGTGGAGGTCAGATAGGCAGTCGCTCCATGTAAAATACTAGTATTCAGCTGCATCCAGTTACACTGGAAGCCGACCCTAACATAGTTGAGAAAAGGCTTGGCAGATGATGATAATGAATTAAATTATTATTGTGCAATTTTCTTATTGCGTTATCTGAGGGGCAATTAAATCCTAATTTTAAAGAAAGATAACATGGCAATCAGTCTTAATCTGTCAAAAAATTCGTTAACACGTTCCGTTTCCGGTAAGCGTCACATTTTTTAAGCAAGAGAATTAAGTATTGGCCTTAAAAATCTATTACCTAGAGAATATATAGGCTGTTTGTGTATGTGAGTTTAAATGTTTGTAAACGCACCCTCAACACAGGAGAAATTCATAGTGTGGGGCAATGTTTAAAAAAAAAAAAATCTGTTTCCTATTAGGATTTATATACCAGGTATGTCAAATACAAAAGAAAGGAAGGTACTTATTATTAATTTTCAAATCAGTGTTTTAAAACACATCTGCTTGTTTTCATGTAAATGTTTAGAGAAGTAACTGCTGGTTGTAAAACATTGATAGTTACTAGGTAGGTAGGTGGTAGGTATTTTTGACAAGTCACAATGAGTTATTCTTACATAGTATAAAACAAAGTCGCCAAAATGTCTGTACGCGCATAACTTCCGAATGACTGCACCAAATTGGATAATTCTTTTTTTGTTGTGTTCGGTATTGCCAGGACAAGGTTTGTTTGAAATAAATTTTCGGAAATAAAAAAAAACAAAAATTACACTCGTGCGAAGCTGGGGCGGGCCGCTAGTCTACTATATTTTGTTTGTTTCTTTCGCCTTTCCTTCTGATAGGAAATGTCGACCTCATCTAGCTTTTGTTTAATTTAAAAGAAATGTCGATATTTCCTATACCTAAGACTAGTTTTTTTTATTGAAAAAATATAAGCTTTAAGGAGTAGTAATAGGATATCGGAATACCTATATTTACAGAATAAAAAATTTAAAAAGCCTATATGTTAATCCAGGGCTACGTCCATACAAAATTTTATCAAAATTGGTCCAGCCGTTTGATCGTGAAGAAGTAACAAACATATAAACACACACTCACAAATTTTCGCCTTTATAATATTAGTGTGATTATTGTGTATTATAGTAAGAATATCTTTCCCAAGTCTCAACCCACTCGATGAAAACATTAACAAACATACGATACGAAGAAAACAAGCGAATTGCGTCGCGTCCTAGCTCCGTATCCGTAGAACGTGTTCTTTAGACGTCGCGCGTCGCTTTGTTAAAATACTACGCTTCTCATAGTTATAATCTACGATATAAAGTGACGTGAACTGCTCTGTTTGTTAGAACTTTTATCAGCTATAGGTACTCATTGCTTGATTAATTTGATAGACTGTACCTAAATAACAGCCACTAGTGCGAATATCTTTTATTTGCATCGATTTATAGTAGCAAGAAATTTTCTCATGCAAACTACGTATAGATTGTGCCGATACAAGAGATTTTTAGGGTTCCGTACCTCAAAAGGAAAAAAGGAACCTTTATAAGATCACTTCGTTGTCCGTCTGTCAAGACCCTTTTTCTCAGGAAAGCGCGGAGTTATTAAGTTTAAATTAATATCAAATACTGCTGATCACTTCGTTGTCCGTCTGTCAAGACCCTTTTTCTCAGGAAAGCGTGGAGTTATTAAGTTTAAATTAATATCAAATACTCAAGGCTGTAATCCCTTCAAGCAGTGAAAAAATCTAACTTCTAAGTCTACGCAATCAAAAGATACGGGCGTTTATATTCCGTTTATGCCGCATATTTTGACATTCGCAAGGGAATAAAATCCCATAGGGTACTTCCCGTTGACCTAGAATCATGAGATTTGGCAAGAAGCAATGTCAAGTAGCACAAGTAAAGGAAAAAATCTGAAAACCGGTAGTTAAATACCTGTACGAAACCCTCCGTGCGCGAGTACGACTCGCACTCGATTGGTTTTCGAAAACAATAAAGCAATCTAAAAAACAATGTAGGTATATAACTATTATATTATTGGTCTCTCTAAGATCTATCATCAAGCTATTCTGAAATAGCTAGGTATAGTACCTAAAGAACATGAAATATCTTTCACTGCATAGTGCAGTATTAGTGATTACTGCATATTATGATTTCAACATTCCATCCTTCTTTAAGATTTTAGACAACCTTTTTTTGGTCGTTTTTCTGATTAAAAAATCAAACTTTTGAATATTGAACTGATGCTGTCAAGTAAAATTTTCTCTTGAAGTTTGGGACTGGTTGTTTGGTGTTCAATGCTGAAGGCTGCAATTATTTTTTCTTTGCTTATAATCGTAAAGATATTATGAAAAATACTTCCTTAATCATCTAAATTGGATTTATGTGAAGTCTTCAACATATAGTTATATGTTGATCTTTTGATCTTATCAGGTATGTGTATTTCTACTCGTTACCTATTTTTTTGGTAAAAGTGGTTCAGCTTGTTACAGCATTCTTAATGTGCGTTATTTTGTCTAGGATACGCCTGAAAATATAAGACGTAACAAGCCGAGTTTTCGGCCTTACCCTACCCCTATGCACTATTCTGTTCCCGGATTTTGAATGAGTTGAGGAGTGGAGATCTATTCGAGGGAGCAGTTTCAAAACCATACCGACCAGATGTGATATGGAGATCCAGAGAGAAATAATCCAGGATTTATCAGATATTTTTTTTATTATTGATTTTTTACTGATATTATTGTCGTTTATAAATAATTGTTTCGTGTAACTTTAATTGCAGAATACAACAGGTTTTTATATCGTTCGTTCACGATTGGTGCTACGCGATCGTAGGGAAAATTTCAGTTGCAACTGCAGTTTAACTCGACGCGTAGGTAATCTAGCTAAATTTTGAAACATAATTCAATGAACAAAAAAAAAACACCTCAAGTATTAATTTCTTTTTTCTTTAAGTTTTTGTAATTTTTTTGTAAGTTCGGTTATTTTTATTATATCAAATTATACGTTTTTAAGTGGCGATGAAGTGTTTCCTTAATATATCGCTACAAAATGGCGCCCGAAGTAAAAGTAAGTAATTTTATTGATTCTGATTACTGAAATATCATTTTTTTCTGTTTCTGTGAGGATGGTTGCTCATCCGAGCAAATTTTAATGTTTTATTTCTATATGTTTCAGGAATTCAGAAATTTATTTCTCATTCTGTCAAACAAGATCGTTGCTATGGTTACCAGAGTTATGCTGTGATCTATCAAAAGGTACTCTGTGGTTGTGATTGACAACTTCTGTTAACCCTTCTATTGCTGATGGTGTTCGTTATAATAATGTGCTATGTTATGATGCAATATAAATATTAACTTTGTAGAACCTTAAAACATATAAAACACTTTTATTTCTTCTCTTTAAAATACATCTTTATCCTGGGTTTTATTCCACTCCCTAGTTAGAAGTAGTTAGCATCCTGTAGTGTATGATTGGTGTGCGAATGATTTAGACTTCGTGACTAAGGTAAGCTTTGGTTTTGCACGGTTGTCTGATAGATTCTATTAGATTTTTTTTGTGATTCTAGCCCATCTGTACGTTGTTTGTTTTTTTGGTGCAGATGGTTTACTAGTTTCTATGTTTTGTTTCTCTTTGAATTCTTAGCCCAACCGTTCCTGTGATGTCACGTCGTCTTACCATTCCTCTACCAGTCATATATTGCTGGTTACCTAACACTTTCGTGCTACGTGGAACCCCGTATATTTGTTGGTTTTGTCTTTATTGATGCAGTTGAGGGTTATTTTTTTGAGGTTGTCTGATTATTTGTAATTAAATTCAATTATCATATTAGCAAATTTGCGTATTCCAATTTGATTTGATCTAGTGGTGTATTACCATGGCAGAAGAAGATTATTCTATTCGCGAGACGCCGCGACGTATGAGTCCCATTATCTCTAGACCTCCTTTAATACCTCCTCCTATACCTCCTAGACCATCTTGTTCTTCTTCTCCGTCAATAATCCCTTCCCCGGTAAGATTCGAAGAAGGACATCAACTGTTTCAGAAACAATTTTCCCTTTTAAAATGGAGGTTTAGTTATTCTGGCGATTCATGTGTACGTGAATTTTTCATAAGCCTCGAAGAACTTAAAGAAGCTGATGATATTTCTGATTTTTACCTTTTAAAACGGTTCCATGAAGTGTTATCTGGAACTGCTTTACAATATTTTAGGACTATTCGTCGACCTGAATTAACCTATCTTGAGGTTAAACAGGCTTTTTTTGCTATGTTTGGATCTGTTGACTTCGAATATAAGACAGAACAAGAGGTCAGAAATCTAAAACAAAAACCTGACCAATCAGTTAGAGAGTTTATTATACATGTTACTTATCTTAACCAAACCTTATGTAAGCCTATTGAAGAATCAAATTTACTGGAAATCGTTACCCATAATATGCATCAACGCTATTTCCCTTGTTTGTCGATTCACAGATTTACTGATTTCAATACATTAATTGAAACAGTAACTCATTTTGAAAGTTACTTACAAAAATCGGTAAAATCAGTTTCCAGCATACATAAATCATCCCAACAAAGCACTAGTAACAACGGAACCCAACCTTGTCTAAATTGCGAACAATCCCAACAATGTCGGAAATGCAATAAATCAGGACATTCTTATCGTTTTTGCCCAGATTTTTCTGGTATAGTATGTTTCAAATGCCGTACTCCTGGCTTTATTACTCGTGATTGCCCTAAATGTAATCCAAAAAAATGTATAACTTGCCGGCGGCACGTCTCTCTCCGTACAGTGTCACCGGTGATTAAATCTAATTCAACAGATAATCGACCTTTTATTGAAATAATATTGCGTGATCGTTTGGTTAAGGCTCTTCTTGACTCAGGCGCTCAAATGTCTCTTATTAGTGAAAGTCTGATTCAGGATTTTGGTGTTCCATTGAAGTCAAATGATTCACATCCTCGTGTTATTTCTGCTGATAACTCGCCAATTGATATCCTAGGAACTGTGTATCTTCCGGTTAAGTTTAATGGAACGACCATTGACCATGAGTTTTTAGTAGCTCGATGTATGTCTTCTACAGTTATTTTAGGTATTGAATTTTGGAACAAATTTGGTTTAACATCAGTTTTTAGTAGTGCTTTTAATAAAAATATTAAAGGTAACATGTATCTTTCTTCTGTAAATCATTCTCTTTCTCAACCTTCCTGTTTAAGTGAGGTACGTTATATACATCCTCGCAACGTACTAACGCCTGACCAAGAACAAGGTTTACAGCTTGTGATTGATGAGTTTGAGGGAATCTCGTCAGACAAGATTGGTCTTGGTAAGACTACTTGGCTCTCTCATAAAATTATTACAACTGGACAGCCAATTAGACAGAGGTTTTACCCTCTCTCTCCTGTTAAATTAAAGATTCTTAACGAAGAAATTGATAAGATGTTAGAAGTCGGAGTAATTCGTCCTTCTCGTTCTCCGTGGGCTAGTCCGGTGGTAATGGTCACCAAGAAAGATGGTTCAGTTCGCTTCTGCGTTGATAGCAGGAAATTAAACAGCGTTACTATCAGGGATTCTTATCCTCTCCCACGCATACAGGATATACTTGATAATCTTCGTGGAGCTAGATACATTAGTTCCCTCGATTTTAGGAGTGCTTTTTGGCAGATTCCTCTTGCAGATAAGGAAAGTTGTGAGAAGACTGCTTTCATAGTTCCTCAACGAGGTTTATTTGAATTTGTTAGGATGCCATTTGGACTCACAAATGCAGCTTCAGAGATGCAACGTCTTACAGATATGATTGTTAATTTCGAATTTACCTCAACTAGCGATGACTGCGTCTTTGGATATGTTGACGATTTAATTTTGATTTCTAAAGACTTTAATAGTCATCTCGCTCTCCTCAGAAAGGTACGAAACCGTCTCAAGGAGGCTGGTTTGTCAATTAACTTAAATAAATGCGAATTCTGTAAGAGTGAATTAAAGTATTTGGGATACATTGTAAACGAAAAGGGTTTACAGACTGATTCTAGTAAACTCGATGCTATTAAGGATTATCCTACTCCGACCACCGCAAAGTCCCTGCGCGGCTTCATCGGAATGTGTTCCTATTATAGACGTTTCGTTGAAGGTTTTTCGTCTATAATTGCTCCTCTCACTTCCCTTATAGGAAAAAGGAAGGGTCGTGATCCCATCAGTTGGGATGATGACGCCGAACGTGCATTTGTTAAACTAAAGGAGGCGCTTATGAACACACCTGTGATGGCTTGTCCTGACTTTTCAAAGCCATTCATTTTACAGTGTGATGCTTCAGCAGTTGGTCTTGGTTCGGTTCTTTCACAAAATATTGATAATATTGAGCATCCTATTGCTTATTACTCACGGCTTTTCTCCAAAGCAGAACGCAATTATAGTACTACAGAACGTGAACTTTTGGCTGTTCTTGATTCTATAAAGCATTTTCGATGTTATTTAGATGGAATCAAGTTTACTGTTATAACAGATCATATGGCTTTAAAATGGCTTCTTACTTTAAATAATCCCTCTGGCCGTTTAGCTAGGTGGGCTACTGTTATATCTCAATATACCTTTGACATCGTTCACCGCAAAGGATCGCAACACGTCGTTCCAGATGCTTTATCTAGGATTCATGCAAGTCCTATTTCTTTCGATCAAGGTCCCGAGCATACCACTGATAGATGGTATAAAAAGGTTTATTTAGGGGCACGCGATTCACCACAAATGTTTCCTGCTTACGCCATACAGAACGGCGTACTTTTAAGACGCATGCCTATCACCAGTCCTTTATCTTCGGATCCATGGCGTGTAGTATTACCGGTGGAGAAGATTCCACTCGCTATTTGGGAGGTACACAATAGCTTCCCATCTATACATCCTGGCGTTACTAAGGCTTATCTTAAGTTAAAAGAAACCTTCTACTGGCCGAACATGTTTCGTGACATTGCCGAGACCTTGAGGCAATGTGAGGTTTGTAAAGCTTATAAAATAGCAAATACTCAACCTCGTGGTCAGATGTGTTATCCGAAGGATGTTTCCATGCCGCTACAGTCAATCTCTATCGATGTCATTGGTCCATTGCCCGTTGCTTACTATGGTTATAAGTATATTTTATCTATGGTAGACGTTTTTTCGAAGTACGTTTGGCTTATACCTCTTAAGAAAGTTAACGCTTGTTCTGTTATTAAAGCCCTCGAGTCGGAAATATTTTTCAATTTCGGGGTACCGCGAAGTATCCTCTGCGATAACGCAACTGTTTTTCGCAGTAATCAGTTTTTATACTTTCTAAGATCATTTCACATTGAGTCTCCGACCTATACCCCTTATTATACGCCTCAGGCAAATACTGTCGAGCGTTATAATCAAAGCGTGGTTACATGTTTAGGTATTTTGGTTGGTGAGAATCAAAGAAATTGGTCAAGAATGTTGCACAAAGTTAAACTTTATCTTAACTCTTGTATTAATTTAGCAACGGGTTTCACACCAAACTTCCTGATGTTTGGTAGAGAAGTTCTCATGGTTCCTACTCGTACTAATAGTCAGACTCAAGGCGTAAATTTAGCTGAAAGTCGGACTCAGTACGCGTCGAACTTATCATCCTTAGCAGAAGTTTATGCGAAAGTCGCCGATAATCTTTCTATGGCTTTTCTCCGTAATTCGCGAGCTTATAATTCGCATCGTTCAGCCGTCACGTTGAATGTTGGTGACATTGTATGGAGAAAGAATTTTTCCAGATCTTCTGGTGATGATTATTTTTCCGGGAAGTTAGCTCCTCGTTTTATTAAATGCCGTGTGACTAGAGTTATTTCCAGGACCACTTATGAACTTGATGACTTTGATTCCTCCCATTCTGGAAGATATCATATCAAAGATATTCTTAAATAATGTGTGTTGTTTCTTAACCCGTAATCTCATTAACTTTTTCCATTCGGAATTTTATTTTTAGATTTTGTTTCATCCCTTTTAATTGAAATTCCCTTAATAGTTATTTAAATAAATAATCTCATTCATAATTAATATCTAATTCGATAATTAAAATAGTAAAAACATTAATTGCGACATCTAGTTGTGCCTAATTGAAACAATTTGTTTAAAACTTTTTCTTAACTATCAATGCTTATAGTTCTGGCTTTCGCCCACAGATGTCGTTACGACTGTCATTCCCTCAATGACATAATGACAGCTCTTAGTGTTGGGAAACGGATGATTAACACGTATCGATAATTTAGTTTAGGGACGAGACATAGTCGACATACTCTTATTGATCACAATGATATAAGGTTTTAATTTTTTTTATCCTTTGTGTTCATCATTACAATTATTGATTACCTGTTTTTCTTTGTCGATAAAGCAAGCATTAGCTTCTTATTTCACCGAAGTTCTTTCTTTGACTAACAGTCCTTCGTTTGGCTTTAGTTCTCTATTAGATATAATGTTCCTTTTTTACTTATGTCTTTTGTTTGACTTTAGTCGTTTCTTTCACCGACTTAGTCGTTAATTTAATTTTTGTCGTTACTTTTGCCTTTGAATTTTTATTTCATTGGGATCCTTTCTTTACGTAGGTCTTTAGCTTTTAAGTTAGGCTAGTCTTATTAGTTTTCTTACTTTCTTTCTAGATTTATTCGACACGTCGGGAGTTAACGTTAACGTTTAAAGTCCCGTTTTTGTTTTTATTCAGTTTCTGCTGCACTTCGATTTTGTTTATTTAGGTTTAATTTCGATTATCTTATTTACTTGTTGTTTATGTTAGGTTAGATTAATTCTTACAGGGTTTCTCCTTTTTTTTTCTTGGAAAGGGGGTACTGCAGTATTAGTGATTACTGCATATTATGATTTCAACATTCCATCCTTCTTTAAGATTTTAGACAACCTTTTTTTGGTCGTTTTTCTGATTAAAAAATCAAACTTTTGAATATTGAACTGATGCTGTCAAGTAAAATTTTCTCTTGAAGTTTGGGACTGGTTGTTTGGTGTTCAATGCTGAAGGCTGCAATTATTTTTTCTTTGCTTATAATCGTAAAGATATTATGAAAAATACTTCCTTAATCATCTAAATTGGATTTATGTGAAGTCTTCAACATATAGTTATATGTTGATCTTTTGATCTTATCAGGTATGTGTATTTCTACTCGTTACCTATTTTTTTGGTAAAAGTGGTTCAGCTTGTTACAGCATTCTTAATGTGCGTTATTTTGTCTAGGATACGCCTGAAAATATAAGACGTAACAAGCCGAGTTTTCGGCCTTACCCTACCCCTATGCACTATTCTGTTCCCGGATTTTGAATGAGTTGAGGAGTGGAGATCTATTCGAGGGAGCAGTTTCAAAACCATACCGACCAGATGTGATATGGAGATCCAGAGAGAAATAATCCAGGATTTATCAGATATTTTTTTTATTATTGATTTTTTACTGATATTATTGTCGTTTATAAATAATTGTTTCGTGTAACTTTAATTGCAGAATACAACAGGTTTTTATATCGTTCGTTCACGATTGGTGCTACGCGATCGTAGGGAAAATTTCAGTTGCAACTGCAGTTTAACTCGACGCGTAGGTAATCTAGCTAAATTTTGAAACATAATTCAATGAACAAAAAAAAAACACCTCAAGTATTAATTTCTTTTTTCTTTAAGTTTTTGTAATTTTTTTGTAAGTTCGGTTATTTTTATTATATCAAATTATACGTTTTTAAGTGGCGATGAAGTGTTTCCTTAATATATCGCTACAATAGGTATCCGAAGAGTTTTGGCACGGGTGTCTGTATTGAAGATTATTATAAAGCAAGATAACCTTGAGTTTTCCCTTGACATTAGTAATCTGTTATTCCGAATCGTGGATGTCAGTGACTTCTTTATCTAAGGCATTTCGTGGGCGATACTACTGATAAACTATGATAATATGCAATGACGTATGAGATATCTTTTACCGTTAATCTATGCTAAATTCATGAAAACCAGTCTCTTTTAGTGCTAAGTCATGGCAGAATGGCTGAATTTCCTTATTTTAAACGTATGAAATTCCGGTCTAAACATGACAAAAACTTCATTATGTGATGCTAAACCTAATACTTTGGGATTTGCCTTCAATTCAACTAAACCCAGATGATTAATGGGTGATCCTATATTCTAAGATTAGACCAGTATCTAAATAACACAAGGCAGGACTTCTAACTGCCTCTGCTACTGCTTGAAAATCCTGTCCAGGGTACACCTCACGTCTCAGCCGCTGCGGGAGACGCCCCGGGCGTCAAAAGTCGCGTGACGACTCCCGGCCACCGTAGGCGCGGGCCTGCGGACGGAGAGTAATGGGTAGCTCACCGTCCGATCAGGACCAGGCCCGTGCCGGACGGCGCGTACGTGTTCCACGCGCACCTCAAAGAGATGTCAGCATCAGTGAAGGGGCCCGTTAGGGCCGAAGCCTGCCGGGTCAGCGGGATTGTCCGAAAGCGTTACCGCTGGCCCGGAACATAAAGGGTTAAGGAAGGAACACGGGTGGGTTTTAGAGTCTGTAAGAGTCTAACACTCCCTTCCGCACCACCCAGAGCGGGATATCCCAACCTCGAAAAAAAAAAAATAAGTACCTACTATCAAAATATTTTTACTACAAGGACGGTCAGACTAATTAACCTTATTCGGGTCAATCGGCGACAACCGTGAGGCCTCGATACCCTCAATTAAATTATTTACGGGACCATTTCCACTTTCCCTGTTAATAAGTGACGCAGCTTATCAACCTTGAGCGTGGCCTAGCCCGAGGGCTTTTTCAAACGAGATTGTTTTATGCTCCGTTAACCATAGCCGGTCGCAAATCAACACACCTACATGACTTTGCGCAATATGTCTGGGGACTGAGATAAGTGTATGTAAATGAACTGAAATAGACCATTGCGCTGTTGACTAATAGACTATGTTTTCCAGTCATGCATATCGAATCTATGCAGTGTAAAACAAGGGCGCTTTTTCGCGTCTGTCTGTGACCGCTTAGATCTTCTAAACTACACACACTTCTACTTTGATGCGGTTTTCACCATAATTTAGTTAGAGCATTTATTTCGTCTATAAGACATTGATCATCATCATCTGCCTAGCCATTTCCCAAATATAATGGGGTCGACTTCCAGTCAAATCGCATGCAGCTGAATACCAGTATTTTACATGGAGCGACTGTGTATCTGCCCGTCACAACCCAGAGTTACTAGGCAATACGATACCCCTTGGTAAGACTGGTCGTCAGACTTTCGGG
The DNA here is from genome assembly GCA_948474745.1 of Oligia latruncula. Lineage (NCBI taxonomy): Eukaryota > Metazoa > Arthropoda > Insecta > Lepidoptera > Noctuidae > Oligia > Oligia latruncula. The sequence continues at coordinate 5,428,555 of OX419696.1, forward strand.
CTTCGGACGACCAATAATAACTGTCAAAAATCCAAGAATGACAGCCGGGACCAACGGCTTAACGTGCTTTCCGAGGCACGGAGGGGTCTCGGTATGTAAAGATGGTCACTCATCCACGGGGCGACCGCGGCAAGCGTAGCTTAACCTGATCGATCGACTCGTGCGGCTGTTATTACTTAGCCACGAGCCCCTCCAAAATAACACTTAATACCTGATGGTATACCGTATAAATAAGCACGTCTTTATTGACCATCATCATCTTCCTGCTCTTATCCCATGTTACTTTGGGTTGGCTTAACCCCTTTTTCTTCTTCCATTCTCCCCTCACGTCACGTCACGTTATCATACCCTTCCTTCTCTTTTAAATTATTCCTCACACAATCCATCAATCTATTTTGATAACAGCTTAAATATCCAGAAAACCATTTAGCAGTATGGCAGATCTCGGCGATAAGTGTCAGTCCAGGAATTCCAGGCTCTTAGGAAATCCAGGCTTGAACGCAAAGAATGTCGCAGTGAGTTCTGAGAACCCCTAAAGTGGGGCGTCTCAATTTAAATTGCCATCGACCCGCTAAGAAGAAGAAGCACGATGGTTACAAATTCCTCGCAACACAAATTAAGGTCTAAAGTTAAAGAAATAAGTCATACAATTCTCTACTCACTCGTATTCAGCGATCGCATCAAATATCCCCCTGTACTTCAACACAGGGTGTATTACATTCGATTCTATAGCTTTCGGTGCTGATATCCTTTTCAAAACATCTGCTACAGACACCCAAACTCCTTCGACTTCCTTCTCTATACGAAGCTGCGACTGTGGTTGGGTGAAGTAATTCTTTAGCGTACTGTGGAATTTGGTGCCGACTGCCATTTGAGCTGTGGATAATAGAAGATTTTTTTTTTTATATTATGATGTTGCTATTTCATAATTATTAAGTAAGGTCTCTTTAATTGCATGCCGTTATATTAAGAGGAAACACGGTCACGTAATCTTTGACGTTCAATTAACTAATGTATGTATACGAAATCCTCTGTTTTCTCGCGGGTTAACGATACTGGTCCAAATATGTTTTTACACTGAAGTATATAAAGTTGGGAAAAAACAATAATAGTACCTATCATTAACTAGGGAAAAAACAGAGAATTACGCGTTTCTTCTTCATCGATTCTGCTATTCGTATCCAGCTGCTAGCAGCCACCCTGCGAAGATCGTTGCTCTTCTCATTGTTTATTGATTCAGGGTCGCTATGAATTCTACGCCACACGAAAACTTGCTACTTCTTAGGTAGCTGTTATAGAGACCATGTTAGTGAATGTTTTATTGTTTCAATTGATGCTATTTTGATTGATGCTAATTTGTTGCACGCACATGTGCTCAAATTGGGCTAGTAATACAAATTATATATGACGTCATATCTAGACGGATTTCGTAGGGTACCTACTATCGGAAAACTCCGCTATGCGAAATAACTTTCTTTAGGAGAAGCATTCATTTAAAATGTTTTTAAACACAATGTGGGCTTAAATAATTTCTAACGTGAAGATTTTATCGTGGAAGTCCACGTTCACGTAGACGCCAGCACATCAAGCTATTACAATCTGTCAAATTTCTAAAAATAGATTTTCTACTTTATCGCTAAAGCATAAGGTTCAAAGTTGATTGGGAAGACGAAAATTTAAAATATTCCCATAAATTTTACTTCTCTGTGTTATCGTAATAACATCGTCACGTTAGAAATGATAAAAGCGCACATTAAATGGTCATTTCAGGAGCTAAAAATAAAATACAAAATCATGTGACGAAACTTCACGGCGCCAGTGACGACCGCCAAAAAGTATTTCTAAAGTTTTAGGCCCGGCGCCCACTATCGGCATCGGCACAGCTGAGAATTTTTATCCGACGAATAAAAATGTAACTTAATTATATGACGATAAAACTGAAATTTCAATGATAATAATCATCGTAGGTGCAAAAATAAAGATAGGGTATCCGACATACCGTGTCATTGAAATTTAAATTTTATTGATTTCTATTTGTCGCATAAAAATCCTCAGCCGTGCCGATGCCGATAGTGGGCGCCGGGCCTTAGTTAGCTACTATTTAAACATCACACATGTCCTGTCTTGGCGGGAATTAGAGGCAGTACAAACTAACGGCTCCTACTTATTTATATTTGAGATATTTATAACACAAAAGGGCTGGGGTACATGTGTGTGCAGTTATTTCATGCCTGCTATTAATAAATTCACTTTCGTAGATTGTCATTCAAATTGTGTGGTCAATGCCATCAGTTTTATGCTGTTTTTCCACCAGAGATGTGCTATGCTACGTTGCTATGGATGCGTTTGATATCCACCAATCATGTTCATTGGTCCATTAACAGTAGAAACGGGTTCAACTAAACTATGTTTTTTTATATGGAAGTTGGGAGCTATGGATTCGCGAGTGGTGTAGCTAAGCTATGTGCAGGGCAGAGTACCTACAGTAGGCGCGTTTGTCACCGAAAGATGCTCCCTGTGCTGTCGATGCATCGCATAGCTCGAGCTGCGCATCTTCATAGCACATCTTACTCGCTCCGCGCTACATTAGTGGAAACAGTCATATAGTTTCGTAGCTTAGCTTTCACATCCTCGCATCATAGCAGCATAGCACATCTTTGGTGGAAAACCAGCCTTAGGCCCGGACTCCACTGAAGCGGAGCTGGGCGGAGCGGAGCGGAGACGTGCAGGAATCGACCAATCACAATGGTTGAAATCCTAATCGCGTCTCTCGTCTCATCTGTGATTGGACGATTCCTGCACATCTCCGCTCCGCCCAGCTCCGCTTCAGTGGAGTCCGGGCCTCATGCTGGGTTTCTACTTCTGAGAGCCTAATCAAATCTGATGTCAATCTTATACCAACTTACATAATTGCGGTCAACCAATCAATATCTTCTGTCAAATCTAGCCACAGATTTGACAGAAGAGATTTTAATTGATTTTACCTACAGAAACACAGTTTCGGAAAGGCTAATACTAATACCAACAAAAACATATTATGATAATTATGATGTAATTCATTATTTATAAACTTCTCAATGTTGGCATACCTACCTACGTAAAAAAATAAAACATTTTTGATTAACAAATGACACATTAGGTATGCATTTCTTGCGTATTTTTTGGCAGGGAATAAAATGACTTGTGAGCAAAAACATAACTTAAAATTTGGCATGATAAAGAATAGGTATATTTCCTAATGATGATGTTGACATCAAGCAAAGCAGTCCTTCACTGCAAAAGAGACCTTCACTATATTTACCACAAGATTGATAACAATTTAATGTAAAAATAGCCTTCAAAACAATCAGAGAGATAGGTAATTTGTGACTTTATCATTGCATAACATAGCATCACATATGCAATCAGTGCACGTCGTGTATGTAGCTCAAATTAGTTTGTTAGGGTTCCGTACCCAAAGGGTAAAAACGGGACCCTATTACTAAGACTTTGCTGTCTGTCCGTCCGTCTGTTTGTCACCAGGCTGTATCTCAAGAACCGGGATAGCTAGACAGTTGACATTTTCACAAATTATGTATTTCTGTTGCCGCTATAACAACAAATACTAAAAATAAAATAAATATTTAAGGGGGGCTCCCATACAACAAACGTGTTTTTTTTCGGTGTTTTTGCCTTGTGGTACGGAACCCTTCGTGTGCGAGTCCGACTCGCACTTGGCCAGTTTTTATTTTCTAGTGTTCGAGATGTAGGTCTTCTAGACACACAAAATTTATCTCCTTTGTCTCTAATATTCATTATGTCAAAGTCATGCATACCTGTACCTAATTTGCATAGTTACTGAAATTCTGATTTTAGATATTATTTCATTTGAATTGTAAGTGACAGTGCTGTTGGTGTGCTTATTCTAAATAAATATTTATTTCACCAGTTTTATGTCCCATGCATAATCCTATTCAGAATTCTAGAAACAAGCCTAGACTCCAGGCTGCTACTGAGCTCTTAACAATGAAAAAAACCCAGTAAGACTATGCAACGCAGTTACTCCTGCACTGCACCAGACTATCTGCAGTATTGTCTCTCCTTCTCTCTTAATCCATATAAAGGTTGTCTTTATAAGATCGCTTTTAAGGATAATACCCCATTATGTCACCCTATGTAAAATTTCTACATTTATATAGATCTGTAATGTTTGTGGTATACATAATAAAGAATATTCTATACTGAACAGATACATTGAAGATCCCTGTGGGATAACTAAACAGTGTCATCAAATACACATTCCAGGATAGCTGTCTACAAGTAAACCTGTCAGGTACACTGTTGCATTGCGTGTAAAGTCACCACTACCAAATATTCCAGAATCAGTTTTAACAAAGGTAAAAACTGGCCAAGTGCGAGTCGGACTCGTCACACGAAGGGTTCCGTACCACAAGGCAAAAACACCGAAAAAAAAAAACACGTTTGTTTTATGGGAGCCGGGCCCCTTAAAAATTTATTTTATTTTGTTAAATACATAATTTGTGAAAATTTCAACTGTCTAGCTATCGCGGTTCTTGAGATACAGCCTGGTGATAGACAAACGGACAGACAGCGAAGTCTTAGTAATAGGGTAAGTACCGTTTTTTCCCTTTGGGTATGGAACCCTAAAAGTGAAATAAGTCATAAATAAAAAAAAAGTCAATACAATGCAAAACATGCTTACAAATTGTTTGTTTTGTGCCAAAGACAACAACAGTACTGTTTATATTTAAACAAGAGTGTTGTTGTTATGAGATAGCTTTGAACTTGTTTTTTTATTAAATTGTAGCATTGTCTTTTTTTATTAACAGATTTTCTTACTTTGTTAAAGGTTACTTTTATCAGTTACAAGCCTGTGCCCGCAATTTTGTATGTGTTAAATTTCTTGTTCCCTGACCCACCTGCAGGGTTTTTTTTACTGATTTTTTTTCTTTTTAGTTGTCTCCTAAGGGTCCTAACTTCATGTTAAATAGCCTATAGCCTTTCTCAAGAATTGGTCTATGAAATGCTAACTGGACTGGAATGTGTTCAAACAATCTCTTCAGCTTTATTATTAATATAGAAACTAAGAAACCTATAGACAAAGTCATAAGGAGGTCATGTTGCAGAATGCTGACTCTCCTCAAGGTCAATTGAACTTCAGACTTTCTCAACTAATCTCATATTTGAGTACTTTGGCTCTTGTGGGTAAGAGCCAAAGTACTCAAATATGAGATTAAAGTTCAATTGTGGGATACATTTTGACCCCACTAATAAATAATCAAAATTTATGTTAAGTCATTTCTATGAATAATTATTGAAGAAAAAAAAAAAGTGCGCACTTAATCATGCTTCAGGCCTGTATTATTGAATCATTCTTCTTAGGGAACTAGTCATAAATATTGTTTTATTACTGCTTTTAAAATTATTTATAAGGTAGCCTTCGTAGTAATGCCTATATCAACCATATTGTAGGCAAGCTAATAATTGAAATATATACTGGTGATCATATTATAACCCAGTAACTAGGTTGTGGAGGTCAGATAGGGAGTTGCTTCATCTAAAATACTGGTATTCAGCTGCATCGGTAAGACTGGAACCAACTTAGTTGGGAAAAGGTTAGACAGATGATAACAATGAGATACTGGTGATCTAAACCATCATCAATTCAGCCGAAAGACATCCACTGCTGGACATAGGCCCCAATCACTGCTATTTCAACCGGTGCTGTGCTTGGTTGTGTCCTAAACATACCACATAGAATTAAACTACTACATGTAAGAAAATGGGGTTACACATACCTGCATAGAATTTATTAAACTCTTCTTCTCCCATTTCAGCAATCCTCTCTTGTTTCCATTTCTCTAACACAGCTTTAGACTCATCAGTCATAGTTTTGTTTAAGATGAGGGTTACAGAAGGATACTGCTGCGCAAAGTCATTCTTATGCTGCCTTATTTGAAGGATCTTGTCTTCACTGGCGTACCCCGGCTGTGCGGGAGAGCTACGGGCTGCATTACATGATGCAGATGTAGCTACACCTCTCACCGTATTATTCAAGACAACACCTACGAAATTCACACAATGCCTCGTATTCTGCCACATTTTGTTCTTTAACACATTCACAGCTAGCACAGGGTTATACTTCACATAGCCAGTCAACGTCTGACTCTGTCTATTACCATTTCTCTCTGTACTTTCTAAGAACTTCAATGTATTTTCGTTTGAAGCAGTTGCGCTGTTGTTTTGATGTGAAGCTCTATTTTTAGCTGTAACACACAGATAAAAGCGGCGTTATGCGTGCGCGTGTGTATCTCGCGGCGCCAAAACTGAAATGTCATATGATGTTGGCAAAGTATGATGCTACGCGGACGCTATTATGATACGTAGTACGTACGTACAAAATTGAGAACGAAAGTCAACACGAGTGTAAACACGACAGTTATTACCGACACAATGGGATCAGACAGATTGTGCATTATTGAAGGCTTCCTCATACAGCTGCCTGCCACTTAGAAAGTAGTAAATCCGCTCAGTAGCAAGGTTGCTGAAACCTTACAAACAAATTACCACTCACCCGCCTTCTGTGCACGCTGTTTCTTCTGTTTATTCGTCTCGAGCAAAGGCCCAAACAGTTCCTTATTCTCTTTGTTGTAAAGTTTAATTTTTTCTGCTGGATTTAAGATAGAAGCGGGTCGAACCACTTTGTTCCTGATAAATTCTTTGGTTTTCCTCTCAAATGAAATTCTTTGGCCGATTGTGCAAACAGGTCGATACATCATGGATTTTATGACAGATAAGACTTGTGTTATACTAATAGTTGTGTAGGGTATCTTTAATTTTTTTACTGTTCAAATATTTCGTCTGAATTCCCAATTTGACGAAAAAGAAGCACAGAGTACTTTTTGATAATGAAAAGAAGAATGAAGAAATTGAAGAATCCCTTTACGAAAATTAAAAAACAATTTTGTCAAATTCTGATTCCGTCAAAGTGACAGCGCAATAGTCACCACACCATGATTTGACCAATGACAAATCGCTATTATTTGCTATTTGAAATTAGAGTATTGAATGTTGCCTCTATACAAAAATGACAATATTAAAACACATTGCAATCAACATAAAATAATATTTATCTCACGAAATGTTATTCATGTAAATAGAACTTTCGTTCAATAAATTTTTCATTACTATCCTTCAAATGCTTTTTTATAAAAACATTAAAATGGTTACATGTATTCATAGATGTCGCTGTGAACTATGCTACACGCTACAAAATATATTACTACTCCGCTAGATGTCACTGAAAGCGCTATATTATGTGACAAAAATCAAAATTATATCTTCCTTGCAGTATTAACCTAGAAGGGATCTCTCTTCTGATTTTGACTGGGTTATACTGAAGTATGAATGAAACTGTTATGATTCGGATAAATGAAAAAGCTAGTTTGAACTATTAATTTATGCTGCCAAGTATGCCTTCTGAATTCGGAAGTGTAAAAACCATTAATTTGGCGGGAAAATGGATATCGCGGGAATGTTTGTAGCGGCATTTGAAAAACGCCGGCTAGATGCTGCTTGTGTGTCGCCGGATCTCCTCTTGCAAGATCGAAAGTTAAATTGTTGAACAGGTGGTCTGGACTAGAAAAAAAAACATAAACACCATTTATGTGCCATTAATTTATTTTTAATAATGAAATGACTATAAATTATCTAGAAAGTGGATTGATGTGAAAAATAAAGAAGTGCGAAAGAAGTCCGAAGGATTTATCTTTGATATTGTAAGTATCTTTCCCAATCATTCATAATATATTTAGGCATACTACTTTACAAGACTTTACAGGACTTACTTATTGGAAAGAAGAAAATATTGATGTAATAAGATCGACCTAGTCCAATTTTCTGGGACAGGTCCCGGAAAAATAAAAAAAACTTTTTCGTGAAATAAATTAACTTGACCAATTTCAGGTGCTTTAGTGATAACCATTGATGTTTGCGTCGAGATAACTTGAGAAAAACCATATTTTTATTTGACTAGGAAAGTATTCCTGTAAAGGAACTAAAATATGCCGTTCCTGTATTTTTAGGAACGACTCTACATTTCTACAATTCCATTTTTAATTCCGCTCTAATTGTTTTAAAAAGGTAATTCTACCCAAGACTTAAAGCTATAGTTACCTACTGAATCGAAATACCTAGTCCTCAGTGAAGTTATATATAATTATCTACTGTATAAGTACCTACTTAGGTAGGTACCTAAAATTATTTAGTAGAGATTATATAATTTCGCGAACTTTTTTTCTTAAGAAAGAATTAATCTTTCTTATCTTACTTACTTTAATCTACCTACGCAGATGCTCCATTAAAATTTAAGTTTAAATAATTTAGATACCTAACACACGCACTGAACTTAGAGGCACAAAATGCATACCTAACCTACCTACCTAAGCAAAATCCAGGTTTATTATTTGCACAGCCAAAACACACAAAGTGTGGAACTCTCTGTGTTCCGCCTTCAAATAAAGAGTGAACAGGCATCTTCTGGCCACACTCGTTCCATCATAGACCTCATCCATCGCTTTCCATCAGGCGTGATCGAGGTCAAGAGCAGGCAGGCCCAAAAAACTGATTTAGGATTGTTTTTAATTAAATCAACAAAAGTGTCACAAAATTGAGTCTAGCAATATTGCATAAAACCTATTTAGCTGCAGCTTTAAAAAAATGTATGCGTTTCCTATTAAGGGCTTTAGTAAACAGAAAATTTCGTTACACAATGTGTTCTTGACATCGATATAACAGTATGATTTCACACCTCTGTTTGAATTTTTACACCCATAATATCCTAATACCTATATAAACACGAAATTCTGAATAGCTGGTAACATAAAGTGTGAACAAAATCCCTTTAGGTACCTCCCTAGTTACTTACCTACCTAAATTCCGTGATCTACCATAAAGAGACTGTGACCTCTGAGTTGTTTTGGCCTTTCTTCTCAGATAGGAAACGCCGACCTCATCTAGTTTAAAAAAATATGATTGACGTGTAAAAGTGTTTGTACAAACCTAGATACTTACAGAAATTCATTCATTTATGAAAGTATAAAGGCTCCTACAAACAGGCGCGACACGCGATATAATCGCGCGCGACACAAAGGTACCGCTCGTTGCGCGACTTACGGTGCCTTTGTGTAACTTGATTGATTTTGTATTTTCAGAAGTGGGGGTAGGTAGCTGGTTATAAATATACTTACTTAGGTAAAACATTTAATTTAAAGAATTATCTGATGGCAAAGTTTTGTGTCAGGATTATGCACTATCTTGGGAGATTTATTTTTTCATTTAGGTATCATGCATAACAAACTAACAAACAGAACAGAATTTTTTAAATTATCTCCCAGATAAATTAATTATTGAGAGCATTGGTGGCCAAGGGGTAACGGCCGCGACTTACGAGTTGTAGGTCGTAGGTTCGAACCCAGACAGGCGCTTTACTTTGTGTAAATTATTTCATCACCATTGCTCTCAAAACGGTGAAGGAAAACATCGTGAGGAAACCGGCATGTCCTGAACCAAAAATTCGAAGACATGTGACATCTGCCAACCCGCACTGGGCCCGCGTTGTGGATTATGGCCCACTCCTTCTCATCGAGAGGAGGCCTGTGTCCCAGCAGTGGGAACATTATAGGCTAATTATGTAAATTAACCGGACCTTATTCGGAGGTCTTGAAACAGGCATTATGATTATTACTTACCAAAACAAACAGGAACCGAAATGGTTCTATCTGGAACCATGCAATGTTTGAAAGTTCGTTGAAAAGCCAGTAAAAGTAAATTTCAGAGAGTCAAAGGTCCTAGGGGCTTTCTAAAATATTATTACCTACTTAAGTATAAAGATAGATGAATACCTACTTTATTCAGTCGTGTCTATATGAACCCATAAAGACACGACTGAATAAAGTAGGTATTCACTTACCATAATTTACTTAGATACTTCATTTTTTTTTCAAATATCCGCGTTGTCCGCGTCTTCGTTTGCCTCCATCTGTTTACCTACTTTGTTGTTTTTAGGGTTCCGTACCCAAAGGGTAAAAACGGGACCCTTACTAAGACTCCACTGTCCGTCTGTCCCTCTGTCACCAGGCTGTATCTCCTGACCCGTGATAGCTAGACAGTTGAAATTTTCACAGATGATGTATTTCTGTTGCCGCTATAACAACAAATACTAAAAATGGAATGCAATAAATATTTAAGAGGGGCTCCCATACAACAAACGTGTTTCTTCGGTCCGACTCACACTTGGCCTTTTTGTGGTACCTACTTCTCATACTGGATGAAAAGTAGCCTATTGTAGTAAAACTCAGGTCACTATGTTTTACAATTATCTATATATATAAAAGGAGAAACTGACTGACATATCAACGCACAGCCGAAACTACTGTATTTATACAGCCAATATTACACCGCCAAGTTAATATAGCTCGAAAATCAAAATTCCCGCGCTCGCCGAGTGTTGTCAACTCATCATATCGATTCTAACGATCCCTCAAATCGATTATACATTATGTACTTACCGTTATTCGGTTTATTTAATTTTATATTTATTTTTAATAACCTATTCAAAATGTTTTATTAATTGCTATAAAAAATCATAAATCTTACACTAAGTACCTATGTTCTTCTCCAGGTCCCAGGTTAGGTACAAACGCCAGCACATCAAGTTACTACAATCTGTCAAATTTCTTTAATAGATTTTCAACTTTATTGCTAAAGCATAAGATTCAAAGTTGATAGGTAGCGAAAATTTGACAGTTTCGGGTAGCCTGATGTGCTGGCCGTCTGTGCCTACCTATCTTTAAAATTTTATAACAATCGGTTCAGTGGTTTACGCGTGAAAACGTAACAAGCAGATAAACAGACCGAGTTACTTTCTCATAATAATAATATTATGGAAGTATAGATATTTTTTTAGGGTTCCGTAACTCAAAAGGAAAAACGGAACCCTTATAAGATCATTTCGTTGTCCGTCATCAATACCTTGTTTCTCAGGAACGCGTGGAGTTATCAAGTTGTAATAATAACATATACTCAGGGCTACAATCTCTTGAAGCAGTAAAAAAATCAAACTTCTAAATCAACGCAATTAAAACATTAGAGCGTTTATGTTCCGGAATTTGGCAAGCAGCAATGTCATGTAGCACAAGTAAAGGAAAAAATCCGAAAACCGTAAATTTGTAGTCACATTATAAAAAAAAATCCCGTGATAAACTATTTAGTACGGAACCCTCGGTGCGCGAGTCCGACTCGCACTTGACCGGTTTTTTTAAGACTGCTGCTGGCAGTAAAACAATTTTAGCCGCAGCCCACATGGCTGTAGACTCCGCTATAATATAAATCTTGATTTTGAAAACTCTAGGCTGAAGATGAATAAGGCATATGAAATTACCGCTCCAAGCACACCTTTGAGGCTTAACTTTTTACATTCAAAAGCATAGCTTCACAGGGATCCAATTTACATTGCTGAACTTCCTGGTGTTTCCAACTGTAACGCTAACTTAAATAGCCTTGGAATATAGTATTATTGTTGAATAGGTTATCCCATTTCTAGTTACTTTAATGCACTTGCGTACACCGAATTTGGACATTTCATCAGAAGGTCTACAGCTACACTATTCTACTAAATCGCTGCCTAGCCTTTTCCCAACAATGTTGGCCTCGGTTTCCAGTCCAACCGGATGCAGCTGAATACCAGTATTATACATCAAGCAACTGCCTATCTGACCTCCACAACCCAGTTACTGGGTAATACAATACCCCTTGGTAAGACTGGTTGTCAGAATTTCGGGCTTCTGACGACCCGTAACGACTGTCAAAGATCCACGAATGACAACAGGGACCAACGGCTTAACGTGCTTTCCGAGGCACGGAGGGGTCTTGGTATGTAAAGATGGATCACCCATCCACGGACCAACCGCGGCAAGCGTAGCTTAACCTATTCGATCGACCCGTGCTATTATTGCTTAGACTCAAGCCTCTTAATTTAATTCCCTTCAATTTAATCTCAAGTAGTCGTATAAAACTACGAGTACATAAAACACTTAAACCATTTTTATATAAAAGGAGTAAGTACTTCTGAAGAAGCACAGATTTTTATAACCAGGATACTCATAAAGTACTTTTAACCTGATCGATCGACCTGCGCGACTGTTATCACTTAGCCACAAGACCTAAAATAAAAAGGCGATTGTTAATGTTTTACCAATAACCCAGTATAATATGTAGGTAGGTATTCAGTGCCGGATTAAGACTACTTGATGCCCTAAGCAATCCACGCCTGTAGGCCCTCCTATCCACTAGTCGCCTCGTATTTTTCCAAAACATCGACGAGAGATTTGTAAAGATTGGCGCACATCTCTAGCTAGAGTGACTTTTGGGTCTTGTCATATCTTGCTGATAAACAGCCTTGCCTTTTATGTGCTAGTAAATACTGTTTCGGTGCTGTTTCTGCTTTATGGTGCCCCCCGAGACGTGATGCCCTAAGCAATTGCTTAATTTACTTAGGGGCTAATGTTAGTGTTAAATTGTAAAATAGGTTAATTGTGTTAGAAATAAAGATTTTCTTTTTATTAATGCCTAGGGAAAATGAAAAGAATTTGCGGTTCAACTTGATAAAGTAGCCCAAGAATTTCCTACTTCGCGGTCTTATTTTTATCTGCATTCTACCTGGTTTCAGGTTTTTAAATGAATGGCCAGCATAAAAAGAAAGGCATGAAAAAATGACGCGTAATAAATAATTCGTTTATTAAACAAGATTTTGCGCCTCTAAGCACTCATTCAAGCAGTTTACGAGACACTTAAGTGATGAAAGATCTCTTGATTACGTGAAGTAGAAGTAAACAGTTCGTTCATTCATTTAACTAATGCAAAGAGCGGGTGAGCGGGTGTCAGGCCAACGATAAGATGGTGAAAGAAATTAATTTAAAAATGGAACCATTCAGTGCATCGCGGGAGCAGAATTTTAATTAAAAAATGTCCGCCACGATGCGAAAGGAGATTTATTTTAATAATTTTTTTCCCGCCACACTTAATTTAATTTACAGTTGAATTTATTTGTAGTTGTTAGGGATTTTATTTTTAGGGATTTTATTTCTCTATTTTGGGTGTCGTATGTCTAATGATTGTTGACGGTTGACACAAATTATTGGTACAATAATACTTTTAATAGGAGTTTTCTATTGTTTTATTATTTTCTAATAAGCGACCCAATCTCTTTATTTCACTCAAAAAATGTAAACACACAACATCGTAGTTTTTGTCATACGCCATCACCGCATATTAGAGTTTTACCCCTCGTGGTAAAAACCTTTTTCACACACAAGCTTCAAATGGACCTAACTATACGGTTATCCCTATAATATTACTCTGTCATGTAATAGTACATGACAGTGTCAATTGGCCATGACCATCATGTGGCCTTTTTATGAGCATGTGGCATATACGTCGCATATACTCCCTGCTACTAACCTCCGGAATTTATTGGAAATGAACCAGAAATTGTTGCTACGTGAATTCGCATGTTAATGCGGTATCCATGGCATTAGCAAACATGTTCTATATGCAACACTGCATCCCGGAAAATTTCAGTGCCCGGAAATTTTGGAGTAGATTCAGAATTTGATTGCAACAGACAGATTCCTCACGAACATGAATAAAAAACATCAGGTTTCGTCGTTATTCTGGACAGCTATGAAAGCTTCGAAAAGTTTAGGGACGTACTTTTTCGAAAATGTTTCCGAAGCTAGTTCAAAATTCTGAATGTTGTTTACAGCGAAATATTGTGGCGGTGTCTTAGTTATGGATACAAAACTCCCATAAAAAATCTGACAGGAAACGAAATAATATACTAAAATAAATTAATTGGGGTAAGTTATTTCGCAAATGAATGCTCCATTCATATGCTCATTTCCCATAATGGATTGGAAGATGGAATAACCGAATTAGGTTTATTACCTACTTTTCAACATCAATGGCCAGTTGTCAGGCAAGGAAGTAATTAGGGTAAGCTCTCACTGTCTTCCTTGATAGCCACTGATAGACAAGTAATCACCCCAAACAAATGTCCATTTTCATTTGGAACTAAATCTTTGTCTTTATTAGGTAGGTCAAACTTTGATGAACCGCTTCCATTCGGTGGTATTAAAATATTATAAAACCAGTTTATAATTTTCCTACTGCTTGCAACCTCTTTTTCTTCTTCTTCTTGTCTAGCAGACAGAGAACGCATGAGTAAGTGTTCAAGGCGGGTTGGCGATTTCAGTTTTATAAATTTTTAAATATATTATTTATAAATTATAAAAAATATGTTCTTAGACTTTTTCCAAATTTTATTATTTATTTATTTGTTTAACCATTTACACACCTAAATAAACAGAAAAGAAGAAAAAACACAAAAATAGGTACATAAATGGTTAAACAAATAAAATACAAAGGTATTTTTCTAAAGAAATCTCTTCCAGCAATAGATATTCGCTTCCAGCATACCTCCAATAGGAAAGTAAATAAAAAGATGTATACAGCGTGTGTAAGAGTAAAAAAGAAAATAAAATACATCAAACACAACTCACTTAGTAAAAAAATAGAAGAATTTATATACATTCAAGCATACATATCTACCTATATTATTATAATTTATATGCATGTATGCTTGAATTTATGTAAATTTATGACAAATTGACATTTTTTTGACAGATTGTTTTATTTTTATCAGCAACAAGATAAAAGCAATTTGAGGAGTAACTAGTCAAAAACCGTTAAATCCATTACAAAAACACCTCACACGCTACAGTGTGTGTGTATTTGTTGGATGTTGATCAAACCATCAAACTTTTAACATTTTTTTCAGTAGGAATTACTTGTTTTTGAAGCGGTTTGTTAGTATTGGGATGTGTATTACAACTTTGAGAAGCGAAAAAAAAAGTCATATGCTGGTTAATAACGGCTTTTGTTCCGTCACTCCTCATTTAAGTTTTTGAGGTACACGAAGCTTATGATTGCCAGCGTTCATATCATCTCAATATACATTACTTGTACTAAATCCCCGAGTAGACCGCTACAGCAAACGATCCTGGAGAGACATTGGCATAATCCCCCCAGTTGATTGGATTGCTGACCGCAGCATAATGTTATTAGTAACTGAGGCAGATGCCGCTACCCATGTTGATATTATCTTAGGACCACTAGCAATATTAGTTTGAGCTAATTCGCCTAAAGGACCAGTGCTGGATATAAATAGTGGACGTCATACTCAAAAAAATTGTCTGTCGGTTTGTTCCGGCTAATCTCCGAAACGACTGCACCGATTTTGACGGACTGTCACTGGCAGATTGCTGATGTTATAAGGAGTAACATAAGCCCCTTTTATTTTAGAAAGAGAATTAGGGTTACGGGAAAAATTAAAACCAATAAAATCCAATTTGTTTTGCGACATGCACGTGAACGAAGTCGCGGACACGGCTACTAGTTAATAAATTCTACAAATGTTGTGAATTGTGTACTATCGGGAAACGTTCAGTGCAGGAATCAAAACATACCTTTTGTTCTTGAAACAAAGAAGGCGTTTTCAAACGCTGCTGTGCAATCAGCTTAACAAAAATAAAACTTCAAAACGACGATTGTTTTGCGAGTTCGTAGTACTTCTGTATACTACTGTATTTTAGGCAGGGTCTTTCTTTCTTTCTTTCTTTTCTTTGATTGTATGTTTGTTTGTATGGGGGGATAATCTCTGGAACTTGAAAAAATCTTTTTGCATGTGATAACCCAATTCTTGAGGAAGGCTAAGATAGGCTATTTAACATCACGCTACGACTCTTAGGAGCCAAGCAAAAGGATAAATAAACACGAACGAGCGATGGGATGCGACGCGATGAATCGGGGGCCGTTTCAAACGGACGAAGTCGCGGGCAGAAGCTAGTAATACCTAGGTATATAATAAATGTCTCTAAAGTGCATTACTAAGCAGGTTTATAAGCTGGTGACACCACTTTTGAACGGATATACTTTAACCTTCGCGCTAACTATCTACCTACGGCTAGCTTCTGTCTGACTACAATTATTGATAGCGTAATATATTACAGGAAACTGTGATTAAAATAGCTTTGCGGATAGGATAAAATTATATCGGCAATGGATGCTTCCATTTCAATGATAATTTTGTTATTGTTATGTGATATGCAGTCGTAACTCGTGCACTTATACTTAGACATTTTTGACAGATTTTACTTTTACAGAATTACGACCCCTGTGCACGACTTGTGTTTGTAAGCCCAAAGCTCAAAGCTGCAAATCTGTGTTTGTAAAGAAGGGGCTCGTTAGGGCCGAAGCCTGCCGGGTCAGCGGGATTGTCCTAAAGGGTTACCGCTGGCCCGGAACATAAAGGGCTAAGGAAGGAATGCGGGTGGGTTTTAGTCAGAGAGTCTGACACTCCCTTCCGCTCCACCCAGAGCGGGAGGGGTCACTTGATGATTTCCCATCCTGAAAAAAAAAGTCCAAAGCAAGAACACTATCAGTTTATTGATCGAAATACCTTTTTTAATACAGTTGCTCAAAAAGTGGTGTATTGCAGGGACGTATAGCGTTCGGGAAGTGGGCTATTACATACTAGTGCTTTTTTTTTACCTTCCCCGAAATCGTGCGTGTCTCTTTCCCAACTGTCAAAATAATGTCTACTATAAAGAAAAACCAACCATGAAGTTTTTACTAAAGAGTTTTTGTGATTCATACAAATACGTATATTTCTAAAAAAAAAGCTACTAATTTATTTCAATATCAGATTTAATGATTTAATTGAATGAGTTAGGTTAGGTTTCATTTCATTTCATCTCATTAAATTTCATTTTCATTTCATATCAATAAAAAAAATATACTGAAGACTAAGCTGTATGGATAGTTCCTTTTGCCTACCAAAATGGGTGAAGAAAAAAAAATTCTGCTTATATTCTACGGTTGGCGCCATTTTCCAGAAATTTTCTTTGAGAGTTTAGTTGTTTGTTGCACAAAATGAGTAATTTCGACCCTATTTTTTTTTAATTAACACCACCGGAACTCAGTATAATTGCACAAAATGCTTCGGAGAACATTTTACCGGAAAAGTCAAAAAGTCGTTACATATCCACATACGATGATACGACTAATTTTTTGCGTGGAGAGAAGAGAAAAAAGCAATATTGTGTTTTTATTATTTTATTAAATTGCTTCGTTTTTTCGCAACTGTATTAAAAATAGTCGTTCAGTACACCTGCGGAACCGTCATTGCAACTTGTTCCGACTGTCAACCCTCGCCTTCGGCTGCGCCTCGGCTCGGGTAGACATTTGTCGGAACTCTTTGCAATGACAGCCTTTCCGCACTTGTAATGAAATATACTATTTCTTACTTAATTCTGTTACCGAATTAGTTCCGAAAGAACAGTTCCAGAAAATGTAATGCAAAGAGCAATATGTATTACTAGCAGCGCCCCGCGGTTTCACCCGCATAAGTGTCGTTCCCGTAGGAATATCGGGATAAAAAGTATCCTATGTATTATGCTGATGTATAAGCTATATTACTGTGAAGTTTCATCAAAATCCGTTCAGTATTGTTTGCGTGAAAGCGTAACAAACATCCATCCATGCATCATCACAAACTTTCGTGTTTATAATATTAGTAGAAAGTAGAATACACTAGATTTGTACCACAATATAATTTGGTGGGTAGGCACACAATTTCTGTCAAAAATATCTTAGTTACTCTATTGGTGGAGATATCGCTAATACAACTCGGTCGTGAGAAATATAGAGAGTTATAATTTAACTTCTCAAGTTAGATTAGATAGGTCAACATATTACGGGGTGCGGTGGCATCCAGGCCAAATAACTCTCGCTCATACTTACTTCACAGACTGTAGAAACAATGATATAATGTTATGTAGAAGCCATCCTTTCCATTAAGATTCTTCTAAAATAATTCCCGCTCGTTTTTAGTAACACTTGGAACTTGAGCTGGCCTAGTGTAGTACCTACCTACGGAGTTTTAATTGGATAAGATGACAAAAGAGAAGAGATGGGCCAATGGTGGCCCAACGGCCTCGACTTACAAGTTGTGGCTCCGAACCCAGACAGATGCTTTACTTTATGTTAAATAAAGAATTTCATCACCACTGGCTCTCAAAACGGTGAAAGAAAACATCGTTATGAAACCGGCATGTCCTAGAACCAAAAATACAAGGCATATGACATCTACCAACCTGCACGGAGCCCGCGTGGTAGATTATAGCCCACTTCCTCTCGAAGAGAGGAGGCCTGTGTTCCAACAGTGGGAACATTATAGGCTGATTAAGTATGATAAATAAGATGTCAGCTTTTATTCGTTTCGTTACCACTGACGTACGGCCCACCGTACAATTTGTGAAATTAAATTAAAATATTGTGATTAAGTAAATACGGATTGTGGATGTTCTATCATCTGTTTTTACGGCTTTTACACCACGCGATTTGTGAAAACTCATTCTTTTTTTTTTATTTCTGTAGTAAATAAGACGAAAAAGGTTTAATGTATTTTTTACCATAGCCTTCATAACAGGGGGCAGTCGCAGCAGTAGCAGGCAGGTGGGGGGCAGGAGGTAATTTTGAGACCGTTCACAGTCTGATCTCAGTCTCAATCTGTCAAAATTACCTGTAATTTTCATAAATTTTTGTCAAGCTTTTGATATAGATTGTCGCTGAGATGAGATTGCCACTAGATTTTGAACGTTTTTAATTACGGGAATGGGCCTTCAATTGGACCAA
Source organism: Oligia latruncula (assembly GCA_948474745.1). Taxonomy (NCBI): domain Eukaryota; kingdom Metazoa; phylum Arthropoda; class Insecta; order Lepidoptera; family Noctuidae; genus Oligia; species Oligia latruncula. The sequence continues at coordinate 5,447,368 of OX419696.1, forward strand.
ATTTACTGGTCCTTTAGTTCTAGAAACTCTAAACTTTCTTCCACAAAAAGCTCATACTACATCGTCAAACAAACGCGGTAATATCTTTCGCATAATTGTAGGTTCTAGAACGCGATTTCCGTCACATTTCCTTCGTGTCTAAATTTTATTTTCTTGCGTTTTCAAAGAAAAGAACTAGGAAATAAGATGTCAAAGTAACAATGCAGAAAGCAGGGTGAATGTAAACGTTCCTTTCTATCACACACGTAACATTTCTAGGAGTATTTGTGGTTTGTCGAGGTTGGTAGGTAATAGGTAAAATGAATAGAGTCAGAAGGATTAGTATGTAACACTGTTACTTATGGCCGATTCCTGTAATTTATCGACCGTTATTGGTTAATCTGTCTTATGTTTTTACAAATAATGAATCAGAGACCTCATAGCTTTGCATAGTAGACCCTCCCATATGGAAGTAGCTATCGGCTCATTAACAGCCTAGTCTTTTCCCAACTATGTTGGGGTGGGCTTCCAGTCTAACTGGATGCAGCTGAATACCAGTATTTTACATTGAGCAACTGCCTATCTGACCTCCACAACCTAGTTACTGGGTAATACGATACCTCTTGGTAAGACTGGTTGTCAGACTTTCGGGCTAATGACGACCCGTAACGACTGTCAAAGATCCACGAATGACAGCCGGGACCAACGGCTTCCGAGGCACAGAGGGGTCTTGATTTGTAAAGACTAGTTGTCAGACATTTGTGCTTCTAATGACCCGTAAACGTAGCCGTTGGTCCCAGGTGTCATTCGTGGCAGCAATGACATTGACAGCCGGAACCAAGAGGCACGGAGGAGTCTTGGTATGTAAAGATGGTCACCCATCCACGGACAAACCGCGGTAAGCGTAGCATAACCTATTCGATCGACCCGTGCGGCTGTTATTGCTTAGCCACAAGCCCCTCAAGTTAAGTAGCTATTAGCTATCAGGTAAAATTAGCTTATGAATCTATTTATATTTTTTTAAATGTCTAGTTTGGCATAAAATACGTTTGTTGTCTGGCAAAAAAAAAAATAACGTACGACCTATTCTGAGACCTACCAAATATACACAAAAAAATTCATAAAAATCGGTCAAGCCGTTTCGGAAGAGTTCGATAACAAACACTGTGACACGAGTGGTAACCGCCTCAACTTATGAGTAGATCCCTAATTCAAACCCAGGCAGCCGCTTTACTTTGTGTAAATATTTTTTTTTTTTATAAAAACGTTGCCCCACGCTAGGAATTTTTCCTGTATTGTGGGTGCGTTTACAAACATTGAAACTCACATACACAAACAGCCAGACCCGGAACAACTACTTGTAGGTCATACAAATATTTGTTCCGTGCGGGAATCGAACCCGCGACACGCAGCGCAGCAGTCAATAGCTTAACCACTACGCCAACCGTGCCGTCAAATTTCATCACAATTGCTCTGAAAACGGTGAAAGAAAACATCGTGAGGAAACCGACATGTCCTAAAACCAACAATTCGATGACATGTAACTGAGCCCGCGTGGTAGATTACAGCCCACTCTCTCGAAGAGACGAGGCCTGTATCCCAGCAGTGGGAACATTATAGGCTGATTATGCATATATACTATGCATAGTTGGATCTCACTCTCACAACCTTTCAATTAAATCTATGGTTCTTCTGGTAACTGTCTATTTGTAGTCATAGTGAATACTTGAACTACTTATGTGTCGAATAGCTCGTATCCCACGCGGCAGTCCGCGGCACTCCACCTAGACGGTTCAAGTGTTTCAAGTGATTGTTCGGGCACCTTGCCTACAATCCATTTAATTTTAATGAACTGTATGTTGTCTATGGTTATTTTGGGTTGCATCTGTAACAAACAATGGTGCACTACTGTCCACGTTTTTAGGATCATGGCGTCGTTACAATATAGCTCTGTTGTTTTAAAGTTCTGCTGGGACACAGGCCTCCTCTCACCGAGAGGAGGCCTGTGTCCCAGCAGTGGGAACGTTATAGGCTGATTATGGTTCTAAAGTTCTATTAATTGCAGTACAAATATGAGGTTGAAGAAAATCATGTACCCGTTGTTATTGTGCAGCCTTATATTTATATTATTCACATTTTTTTTGTTTAAGGCGTTATATCAGACACACACGATTTAACTTTCAACGTGTGTTGCACAATCAACCAGAAAAATAAACACCATAAGCAGGGCTATATAGAGTTTGATGGTCCGTAATCGGTACTAAGGAAAACCTGCTCAGGTGGAGGTTCACAGATGACTCCGGCCTGGAGTGTTCCACAAACAATGGGACACTTAATATAGTGTCCAGCGTGTCTTGTATATATGTATTGTCTGCACTTTACAGGAACTGATGGACGCTACTGAAGGTGCCAAACTCATAGCCAAATTCTGGGCTGTTCTATCAAGACTACCATTTAAGAATCTATATAAAATTCAAAATCCTGACTGACTGAAATATCAACGCACAGCCTAAGCCGCTGGACCTAGAGACATGAAATTTGAAGGGTGTGCCTGTGTTCTATGTGAAGAGTAGGTATCCACTAAGAAAGGGTTCTTCGAAATTCCACCCCTAAGAGGGTGAATGGGGGGAGAGTGAAATGTCACGCGGACGAAGTCGCGGGCAGAAGCGCATATAAGCGCATGTTAGGAAACTACTGCCAATTCTCTAGCTAAAAATTTCAGTCGACTTTTACGACACCCAAGGAAATATTTTTCGTAACGTAATAGGAGTCCAAAAATGCACCAGAAGAGTTATACCAACGCTAGTTTTGCATAAAAATAAGTGGTGAATTTTTCCTCAAATTGAAAGTTTTCGAAAGAGGGTGCTGAAATAAAATAAGATGATATTACGACTGCTTCTTTGGTGTAGTGGTTGCAATCGCTACTGCTGAGCATGAGGGTTTTGGGGTCATTTCCTAAGTCGAGTAAACAGTTATTGAGTTTTTCCTTTTGGATTTTCTCAGTAGCAGTCCGGAGTCAGGATTTGTGACCGGTTGATTATGGCAATAGGCTCAACCCTATTAAATGGGACTTAAACATAACTGGCGAAGGGTGCGCCTCTACCTTACCCTTCGTGAAATACAGTCGTATTGTTATGTTATGTTTTTGTGTTGATATAATAAGCGAAATGTTCTCTAACTTTTAATTTCCGTCGTCTGTCTTAGCTCGGCGACTGCAATGTCTTATTTTCTAGCGTAGGTCACATTTATTGTGGTAAGCTAGCGAGCTTTAACTGTATCATATGAGACAGGAACATATAATGTTACTTATATGAAATGAGTATCATACCTCATAATAGAGTTATTTATTAAAGCTCTTTCATTACCCTCGTTAGTGAAGTTATGGATATTAGTCAGTTCTGACTTTTATCGTACGTAAAATTGAAACTACCAATTCAGTGTCATTTATTTATAGAGTAAAAACGTAATAATATAATAAGTTAATTAATATGATGAAAACTTTTGTCAAAGCAGAAAATGTCACACATATTAACAGTACCTGTTCATTACCTAAGTTTTAACAAACGTTTATTTCATTCAAATAACAGTATTACAATACAAAGCTAGGGAAGTCCTGAAAGTACACTGAAACCACGTCACCGCCCGCAAAACATCTCACAAAGAGAAACCCGTTCCATTAAGTACTACAATAGTGTTGGATACATAAATGTTGGAACGCTACAATTTTATTACCTTAGTTATTCCTGTTTAAAATTCCGCTTGTCGAATAGTTCCGGAATCCCGATTGCTCGTAAATTACGCCTGGGAAGGAATTCTGCAAACTAGGACTATCTATCTTTTTGATTGTGCTGAGTTTGGGCATAGACGGATGGTTAGCTAAAGACTTTGAATTAATTGCAAGACCATCAATAGCCAAGTTTAACGGTGGTTCTAATTTATAGTCTAGTTTATTTACTTACATATTATTTTAATTTACAGAAATAAATACTCACCTTATATGTATAGTCTAGTTTGATATCATCGTCATCTTATCGTCGTCTGCAGCGGACGGAGGCTACTCCCAAATTAGGCATAATGGAGTATTTTGATATTCGCCTTATGAATTCTCATCCAAATACTTAAAAGATTTATCTGGCAATTCTTATCGAACAATAGAGGCACGTCCTTAGCTCCTTTTAATTTCACGCAAGTCATGAAACTAGATTGGATAAAAGTGCTTTGTCTAGTGCACTTTATCAAGTTTTGAATTGCCATAATTATGGTAAATGGGGTCTCAAGTTGTGCTTTAGGTGTATTTATGAAAGTAAAACTTTTTTCAACCAATTTTTTTTTTTCAAACGTTGCCACACACTACAATTTATGACAAAGGAAGATTATTCTATAACTTAACGTATGATATGTAGGATTTAATACTGGCCGAAAATAAATTTTCAAAACAGCCTTATTGATTTTACTAGCAGCATTTTCCCTGATATAAATCGCCCTTTTTGCTTGAAAGACGGGTTCATTCAATTTATCCCGGCCAGTACCGAGTTATCGGCAGCCGCTGCAGTTATATGCATAATTTAACCTGCGACCACATGGGCTGACCTACATGCATCGCTCCAGTTTGTCTTACAACTCCGAGTTCCGACCCTTCCTTTCGTCAGTATATTTTTACTGAAAGTAAACGCTTGAGTAAATACAGGAAGTGCTTTCACTGAGCGGCGTTTAAGTATATTTTAAATGAAAGACTTGCACAGCAACATTTTTTTCGCGCTTGCCTGCATTTCAAAGAATCTTACGGGTTGCATTAGGACGCTATTTAGCGCAGACACTGAAGTCGTTGGCTTATCATTTTGTTTATTTGTGGCCTGATTTTTATTCAATACAAAGTTATGATTTTTTGTGGCTTCAAGAAAATTGCTTTTAAAAATGTGAAGTCGAAGCATATTGGTTTTACTCAAGCAATTGATTTTAAAAGTTTTTAACAAACTTTGTAACTGGTTTGATTGCTTTTCCTGACTGAAAGTATTAAGTGCTTTTGTACCAACTTAGGTACCTCTATGTTTTTAACATTTCCATAAGAAAAGTGTCCTGCTGCTCCTCAAACAGAGTTGTAGGATTTTATTGATATTTGTACTGACCATGGCATGGCCTTGTTTTTTGCTTTGCTTCATAATTTTTATGGTCTTTCGGTAAGCAAAGGACCAAAAATAACATTCGGGAAGCTTCGTGCACTCGTAGGTATGTGTAAGGTGACGTAACCCGCCCTTAGTTATCAGGCTTCGTTATCAAGAATGTAATGAAGCTTGACATCGCGTGCCCAAGCGCATCAGGCACAATCTCTTCTTTCGCATGCCGCTGATTGCAACAATTGATTTGCTTGTTCTGATTCTGTTCAACATGGTTACATGTTACCCCATGTGTGTGGGATGCTTGTGAAGGATATGAAATTGAGTTAAATTTTGATTGGTTATCATCTTCATTTATGTAATTGGATGTTTAAAGTCCTCGCAAGAAGGCATATCCTCGACGACGCACATGCAAGCACTCCTTTAGTAAAAAAATGCAAAAATCTCTTGTCTTTTATTTTATTCGAAAAAAGAGACCTATTTAAGTATTTGGTTTCAAATATTCAAAGCCGAAAGCCGCTAAGACACCATTATGTATTATTTATTGGCGATCCGGTCCTAAAGTGCTAGATTAGCAAGAATAGATAATGATAGGAAAAGTGGGCTGTGAACTGACTTTTCAAGCATTATGATAATTTTCAAAGTAAATTATTGGGTCGTCGACTGTGTTAGTCATGAGCTATATATCTACCTATAGAAACTTTCTAGCTTTTGGCCGCGGCTTCACCCACATGACCTTCATGTGGGTGAAGCCGCGGAAACGTACTACCGGGATAACGCGTAAACCTTTGAACAGATTTGGATGAAAATTGGCACATAGGTAGACCATTTCAGGATAATTTTTATCCCAATTTTCCCACGGGATCGAAACTTATGCGGGTAAAACCGCGGAGCGCAGTACCATATTCGCACGACGCTTGCCGGATGGGTGATTCAAGCCTCTTGTTATCATGGCTGTAGTTCACAGTACAACCTACATGTGCAGGCGTTATTTCTTAATTATTGTTGCGTATCCTTCGCCAGCAACCACTTGGAACACAAATTCCATAGACAACTTCTAAATATAAATTTGAATTGTCACATAAAGCCTAAGCGTAGTCTGTACAGAGCAGTTCAATCAATCAACTCAACCTATCGCAGTCTACTGCTGGACATAGGCCTCTCCCATGCTGCGCCACAACACCCTGTCATCCACCTTCCGCATCCAGTCTGTCCTAGCCACCTTTTGGAGGTCGTCTGTCCATCTAGCTGGGGGCGTCCCATACTACGCTTGCCGACAAGAATAATGATGATTATTCTAACGCATCGTGCCCCACATAAAACTTGACTCAATGACTCATATCAGTGCATACCGCCTTTTTGTTGAAATAGAGAGAAAAGTTTGTCCATGATAACACGCTTGTGAAGCGATAAGACCTTTTACAGTAGGTAGCCACCGACAAAGTCTCTTTTGTATTCAGTTATCGGAATCAACTTCTGGCAACTGACAGATAAAATTAATTAATCATTTATTTTGTACTTAGAATTTTGTTTACATTGTTAAAGAACAAAAGACGAACAGTTTATAGATGTTTATGAATAGGTACAAGTTTTGGTACTTCTTTGATTAGATTCCTAGCAAGGAACTTTTAATTGAAGATTTATAAGTTAAGTTTCACCAATAATTCTAATCATTTTTTAGTTTTACTTAGCCTATACTGTCCCACTGCAGGGCAAAGGCCTTCTCCAAGTCCTTCCAGGAACTCCTTTATTTTTCTAATCATAAGATAAAATAATTATAAAGGTATATGTGGTACACCATAACTCTAGCACGCCTCGGGCCCATACATTAAGTCAAAGCCATTATTAGTCGAAAATAAAAAGTTTTGAACATAATGCAGCCAACTGTCATCCAGCCCATAAAAATATAACACAAACAAGATCTGTTAAAAACTCGACAATAGCATGTGCCTATAATATAGGCTATTTTACACACAAAACAGCAGCTCTCCGTGTTCCTCCCCAAACCATACTGTAAACAAAGTACACAAAATATAAATAAACACTAACGCAATGGTAAGACAACACGTGAAAACGGTTCAACGGGTTAACTATCAGTTAATAAATATACGTAACGTGCAGTTACCGAGAATCTGTGAACATAATCTGGTTAAAATTAAACGTTACGCAACGTGGTCTGTTACAAGCAGAAAGGAGCTTGTGAAGTTGTAAACAATGTTTGTATTAAAGGGTGTTTGGTTTTGAACAAAGTGATGAGAGAGAGAGATAGCTTTATGAAACGTAGGTACCTAGGTAAAGAGTATCTATACTCTTTAAATTCCTAGTCATATTCATATATAAATAAGACTTGAAATGTAAAGAGAAGACCAGGTACACTAACAAAATAAATAATTATTCAAACAAGGCCAGGTTCGTAAATGTCGTATTAAACTTGGCCAAATGGCAAGTTACTTATATTAAATAAAACAAAAACTCTAATAGGGTCTGGGCAATTAGCTGGCACATTGCACCTAATTAACACAACCATCTTCAAATCATCACATTATTACCATTAATAAGCGACTACTTAACGATGCTAACCGAAGCTAATTATGGCCGCAGAGAAAAGTTGTGGGCTGAAAACAAAAAGGGAGTAGGTCAAGCAGTAACATGGGTCAACAATGCTCGGATTGTAACTGGCGGAGTACCTACAATTGCAACTGAAGTGAAGCGAAAAGTTACCTTACAGAGAGCCTTTCATCTGATTGTTCTCGTAATATTTGATCTAGTTGTCCTGAAGGAATAGTCAAAGTGAAGCACCTAAGTAGTAGAGATTCGGGTTAACCTCATATTGAAACAAAGGTTCTCAAAGCTGAGCGCAGGGACAATTCACGTGAATAACGAAAATCAGACGATACTTTGACAATCTGCACATACTTACTAGAAATATTAGTTCAATTTGAGAAATAATGGGATCGTAGTCAGAAAACTACTACGTGTCACTTTATTGTCAGCGATGAATATTATTCAAACTCCTATCTGCCATAGGAATGGTATATACATTATGTTTTGTCACTTTTAAATTTCGTAGTTCCAGTTCAACTAACAAAGAGATGTACTGCGCCGAAATTGAAATAAGCAGGAGGATAATGGTGAATTCTGCTAAACGAGAATGGTAGGGTAGATTATTATTAATGATATACAAGAATATGACCTGCTTTGGTAAACCAAAGTAGCCCTTACATCTAGTAAACGATTCCTTCATATTTATGAAGGAATCTTTTACTAGATAAATGACGTAGTAATAAACGCTTGATCACAACGCAACGCTTAAACACAATTCTGGGGCACGCAAAATTAATAGCACCGGTGAAGTTTATGGAGGCGAAAGTACAAAATAAAAAAAGAGTTTTGAAAAACTAACGAAAAAAGTCTACCGTCCAAATTCACGTTTGGTACAAAGAAGTGCAAAAGTTTAGAAAGTCTTTGTTTTACGACTCTCGTGTTTATGAAAACTCTCTTAGTTACTTCAGACTTGATCGTTGATGCGAATCAAATTGCAAAGAATATCATCATATGTAGAAACTGCTACAGTTATTTGCCCTTCATCAATAAGTTTATTGGATCCAGATATCTGTTTATTTATATTATGCTCGCCTCCTCCTCAATGTATTTTCATGCATTTTAGAATGCTTACCTGCAATTCCAGTAATTGTTACTGTATGTATGTATTCGCTAGTTGTGCAGTCTTGCTTTATTTATGCTAAATATGAATGTGTATAAATTAGTCTATTTAGTATGTTTTGCTAACTTAACTATCGAACCAATTCTAGACTGAGTAGGAGCCTTTAGAAAAATCAATCAGGTCACTCCTGCATTTAATATGAATAGGTGAAACAACATGATTTCCCATCAGTGTTATCTTATTAACCGGTCAAGCTTCGCGCGTATCCTATGTAGTACGATACAATAGAAAATCAATTGTGCATTGGCGGAGCTCGGATATCTATCTATATGTCATGAAGATCCCTATAGACCCCTTTTTTTTTTTTTTTTTTTGCGGATGGGAAATCATCAAATGACCCCTCCCGCTCTGGGTGGTGGGTGGGTGGCGTGTACCCTATGTAGTACGATACAATAGAAAATCATTTGTGCATTGGCGGAGCTCGGATATCTATGGCGGAGCTTGAGAGGTCATGAAGATCCCTATAGACCCCTAAGAACTTATTAACACAGTTTTCTTTTACGCTCCCTAATCCTGTGGCCGCAAAATCTCCCAACTTGTACCAATCTAGGAAACTTCTCTTTACGACCTCCATCCCGGTGACCTGTTTTACTAAACACCCATAAAGCCCTGCAGGGTATACTGGCCTGGATTACGTCATTCTCGTTTTACGACTGTTTTGTTTGATTTATAGCGTTCGGTTTTTTTGACAACTTTGCGGACATAATCACTCAGCGGATTTAGTTCGGCAACCATCGTAAAATCGACAGTTGGCCCATCAAACTATAAAATTAAGGCTCGTGGCTTGGGCAATTAAGTTTCTATATTTACCTTGTTGATTTTCTGAGTGTTTGGTCTGTTCATAGTCAGAAGCAGTAACTTGCTTAAAAGTTCAATCTCAACTTCTGTTTTGTATGACCAAGCAATTTTTTTATTTTTTTATTGCAAGTTTCTTCCTATAAACAAGTTGGACTTGGATAAGATACACTTGGAAGATACACTAAACATTTTCGCATCCAGTTATCCGTCACACTCCTCACAGGAACAAACAGTTTTTATAACAAATCTCGTAAAGCTTTATTTAACGGGTAGGTACCATAAAGAGTCTATCTCGCGTCGTCTGCACTTCAGTTAGTTTATGCTAAAATTTTGGTACGTAAAAGTGAGAATATTTTGAGGGAATATAAGCTACCTAATTCTCCGAAAGACTTTATGGGACACTAAAATAATTTTAGTATAGTTGAAGCCATCCTTTCTACACGCACACTGAAATTGCTTATTCGGGGAATAACGCTTCTGTATTTCGCTTTAAGTAATTAATGCATCAGGGAATACTGTCATTCAAATCTGTTGCTTGGCTTACATATTGCTCGTTCAAGCTTTTGCTTGCGTGATCCTATTTGCTTGGCAAGACCATTAAACATTGTCACAGCTATGTCTTCATTAATTTTCAGTTAATAGCAATTTGGCGTACCTACATTAAAGTTTATATATACTTTTTACATTTCGTCAGATTACGCTGTTCTTTTATACTGAAGACATAAAAATGTTTAGGCCCATAAAATTATAATGAACGATTTTACTACGAAAGGTTCCATAATATAAACGATATAATTCGAAAATATGTAGGTGTTAGCGCTGTAAGCAAAACACTCAAAGATTTTATATTTCATAGTGTTGTCATCGCTTACTGACAGAGAGACACTTGATATATTTTTACGATTGCGCATCGCGTTACATCACTACTATGAGTATTTACGGTTCGATTTACGGTTGCTGTAAAAAAACACTAATTATATTTATGTGTTATGCATACTTTGCCTTCACCTAATCTCAAAACTGTTAATAGATGGAGATAATTCACTTATTCACACTGGGTCAATAAGTTTGGCCTTATGACCACCATAAGGTAATTCTATGCCACAGACTTATGTGCTCAATGCTCATAATTATATGCTTGTACATACAATACCACCAAAATATTAGCTTTATTGTGCATACGTTCTTACTTCACGTACTTCTTCTATTCAATCGTTATTCTATTTTCTTACCCTTGCCTTGTCATCTTGACGAAAACTCTGACGTCACAGGCAAGATTGCATCATTTGCGTCAGTTACACAGATGACTTAAGTCCATCATTTGCTAAGGCCGCTAGTCAGCGTGGGAACGAAGGCTTTTAGCAAATAACTCCTAATAAATACCTGCTAAAAGGGTGGGCCTGTTTACATTTGGCTATTATAAGAATAGATTGATTAATGGTCAGGTGGGCCGACGAAAAATGGTTAGCAGATAAAACGATCTTGTAAGGAAATGGTAAAGGTACGGCCTGCAATATGGTAATCAATTGTGGTAAAATTAGTAGAATGAAAAAATATTGGAGCTCAGATTTTTTTGATGGAGATAGTAGATGGATGGAGGGGCTTGTGACTAAGTAATAACAGCCGCATGGGTCAATGGATGGGTGACCATCTTTACATACCAAAACCCCTCCGTGCCTCACATATCACGTTAAGCCGTTGGTCCCGGCTGTCATTCGTGAATCTTTGACAGTCGTTACGGATTGTCAGCAGCCCGAAAATCTGACAACCAAGTCTTACCAAGGGGTATCGTATTACCCAGTAAGTAACAGGGTTGTGGCAGTCGCTCCATGTAAAATACTGATAATCAGCTGCATCCGGTTAGACTGGGAGCCCACCCCAACATAGTTGGGAAAAGGCTAGGCAGATGATGATGATGATGATATTGGTTAGAGACTACGAGTAGATGTCGTTATCGGGACAAAAAAAATGGGCAGATACTATAATGAGAATTAGATTACTACTACTCATATTTAAATGAATCTCGTAGAAATCAGTTTAAGGCCGGCCCTAAGAGATCAATTATATTGCACAATGCAGCAATGTCACAAATTGCGCAAGTTTAATTTTTATTGCACCTTGTAAGTATTTCGCAGGTCCTGCTAAAGCAAAAACATTGAAGCTTATGTGCTGTCAATGGTATTGCGTGAAAATAATGGACCGTTTGAGTGCAATGGCTGATTCAATCGTATTGCGTAATATAAAGATTGCGCATACTTATTGTAGGTGTAGGGGCCGCCTTACGGATACAAAAAATTGCAGAAGAAAATAGGAGACAAAGAGAAATAACCCCAAAAATAATCACGACAGAAACAAAAGGAAACATCACCTCATTGTAACTATGAGACACTATTCTTTCCCCAAACACATAAAACTTACCTACACACGTTACACACAAGAACTACCCACATTAAGTCAAGGACCTTTAGGCTTTAGCTGGGCATAAACGCCAGTAAGTACGAGACTTCCCTTTATACACCTAATTAACGAAAGCATGTATATTACGGTTTAAGATACTTTATTGTACTCAAGAGCAGTGGTGGGCGCTGGTGGCCCAGTGGTAACGGGCCCCGACTTAGGGCTTCTTCAAACAGGCGCGACACGCGATAAAATCGCGCGCGACACACATCACACATTTATCTCCGAAGACTATTTACCGCAGACTAAGCCCTTCACAACCGGCCCTTCATGTTTCCTAAACTAATTGTAATAATGTGTTTAATTGACGCGTGACATTATTAATAATGTGATAAAGCTATATTGTACATATCAGTTTTATTAGCAGTTAAATTAAAGGCTATATCTATTATGATCCATGTAGGCGATTAACATTCTCCTTGGAATATGAACATTAAGGTCACTGCTAGTTAAGATATTGCCAACCAGCTTTTGATCGCGGATGCATGTCTGAAAATACCCCACGGGGACGTACGACCGGGATAAAAAGTATCCTATATAACATATAGGATACTTTTTGTCCCGGTCGTACCAGTCGTACCATCCAGGTTATAAACTATGTGTGTGCCAAATTTCATTCAAATCCGTTTAGCTGTTTTTGCGTGATTGAGTAACAAACATAGAAACTTTCACATTTTTTTTACAACGAATAGAATCCAATTTTTTGTTTCACTTCGAACTTAAATCATCAATATGTCAAGCAAGGCTGCAATTTCTCTCTCTTCAAGAAAACTTTGAAGGGCTGTCAATTTCAAGTTTATGGTGACATAGGACAGTATTACGACGTCTTCCGGACGAATGGACTGACGTCATTTTTCCGGCGAAAAAGTATCAGTCGACTGCCATATCACAGCTCAAAAAGTTCAAATACAAGGTGCTAACAATTCGCAGTGTTCATCAAACGAGAAATTGTGTCATAAGAAAGGTAAATGAAGACACGAATTTCTTGTTTGACAACAAATTAGATTTAATACTTACTCTCTGTACAAGAAAATTTGCTTAAAGTTGCTGAAGCTGTAGAAGTCTCATCTACAATACCGAGCGAAACAGTGACGAAGTAATTTGATACTATACGCCAGAATCTAATTACGACTAATGGACAAAGAGCTTTTTCTTGACGTTCATTGTTATGACAGCGTGAAAATATTATTTTTCAAATATATTTTGGATTTGCTAACACTGTAATTTAATCTAAAGAAATATAGGATCAGAACATTATGCGTAAGGCTTTATTAAAAAAGAAATAAGTATTGCCTAAAGCCCGAGCAGGGCCGTCTTTACCTATTGTGCAGGGTGTGCGGTGCACACGGGCGCAGCGGTCCTAGGGGCGCCGAGCGCCGCTCGCTACGGAGCCCCACTCGGCACGCGCGTTGGCCGGCCGCGGGACTTTCAATTACCAACGTAAAAAGAGCTCCGCTTAGCATACATTTTGTATAGCATCTGGAGCTCTTCTTATATTTGTCGAATTACAGCAAAGCAAGCCGCGCCACGAGCGCGCGAGCGGCTTTTACAATTTTAACTTTTTTTTTTTAACATGAAATAGACCTTCATACACATTATTAAAGATTTTAATTGGTGTAGTAGTTAGTGTCGCATCGGTCGGCGGCACCTGTTTCAATGATTCAATTGAAAACACGCCGACAATCATATTGCGAATAATGCGAATTCAACATGTGCATCTGGATTGAGGGCCTATTTTTTGAACCCTAGCGAAACGAAATAAGACATACAGGGAAAATTAGTTAAAAACTTAAAGCAAAGGGCCATACATTTCTTAAACGTGAATTAAAACTGTTATGATTAAATAAGTTGGGCCCTCAATCTAGACGCGTGAATAAAGTGGCATAGCCTAAATCTCAGTAAGTACTATCTCTGGGTTAATAATTTAAGAATTTGGTTAAGAATTTCTTAAATATTTTAAGAAATTAAAAAATCTGTAGAATATTACCTTACAGATTTATGGTGGTACCTATATCTAGCTAGGGCCCTCACTTCATTATTGTCTGTACTGAGGAATCTGCAAAACATGAATTTATCTGAAGAATTACATAAATTCAACTTTAACATATTTTACTTAGATACCTATGTGAATTAGTTAAAAAGAAATAATGGCACAAAAGTTAATTGTTATGAAGTAAATGAAAGTCGAATTTGACCAAAATTTTCGGCTTTACTAGGTTCAACCTCATAGATTAACGCAAATTAGAATAAATTTTTTAACTATTTCTTAATTAAATTGTAACATATCGTCCGTTCTTCTAAATGTCATACTTTAAGAGAAAATTGTGTTTCTACTTTTTCTAAGAGAATTTTTTTAAGTTTTTAACTAATTTTTAAATAATTTCCCTATAAGTCTTATTTCGTTTCGCACGGGTTCAAAAAATGGGCCCTCAATTCAGATGCACATGAATTCAACTGTTTGGGATAGAAAATAAAGTTCAAATTGCCATGGATGAACGTCAAGCGCGATTTCAGAGGCATTTCTCAAAAGCGTGAGTGTTAACATGGGTACGTTTTGGCTTGTTAGGGTAAACACCAGAACACCCTGTATAATTCTAAATACAGTCAACAGCATACCATGGTATCCAAAACCAATGAATTTCTTCTTCATCTCCAAACAATAGAGTTTATTATCCGTTGGGCAAATTTGACAGTTTGTGGTAACTTGATGTGCTGTTACTTGTACTTTGTACCCATTCCATTTGGACCGCGCGCTTACTAGGGGGCGCTTTTTTTTTTTTTCGTATGGGAAATCAAATCAGCTCCCGCTCTGGGTGGAGCGGAAGGGAGTGTCAGACTTACTGACTAAAACCCACCCGTGTTCCTTCCTTAGCCCTTTATGTTCCGGGCCAGCGGTGACCCTTTCGGACAATCCCGCTGACCCAGCAGGCTTCGGCCCTATGGGGCCCCTCCTCGATGCTGACATCTCTTTGAGGCGCGCGTGGAACACGTACGCGCCGTCCGGCACGGGCCCGGTCCTGATCGAACGGTGAGCTACCCATTACTCTCCGCCCGCAGGCCCGCGCCTACGGTGGCCGGGAGTCGTCACGCGGCTCCCGACGCTCGGAGCGTCTCCCGCGGCGGCTGGGACGGGAGGCTCTTTCCCTGAGCCGTCCCGCCACCTCCTTCGCTAGCATGACTGCTTCGCAGAAGGAGGTGACTGCCTCCCACTCCCTCTCGCCCCGGACCATGGCTTGCACCAGGGCCGGTCGCGAGAGGTCGCCGCCGCTGCCGATCGCCTCTACGAGGACACGGCGGTGCTCCGCCCAAGCGGGGCAAACCTCCACCGTGTCCTCTGGGCGATTCTGGCAATGGTGACACCCGGGCGTTTCCTCCCGCCTGATGATGTGCAGGAACCTCCCGAAACTCCCGAAACTAGGGGGCGCTTGGGTGATGTTTGCACACGGGCGCTACATGGGCTAGAGACGCCTCTGAGCCCGAGTGCGCAATTCAATCTTCAAAAATGGTTTTGAAGATTGACAGGACTCTGTTATTTTCTATTTGTTGCTTACTAAACTTTATCAATCCAACTTGTGAAGCAAAATATCTTATTCTTCTGTAATTTTACTGTATCAGACCTCAAGTTCTGAGTTGAGCTAGATTATTGACAAATGCCTGCACTGACTGGACTGGTCTACTCAAATATTTGATTCTTTCAATATTATAAGTCAATGTTCTTTCCTCAAAAGAGCATTTCAGGCACTTATCTACATTGTCTTCACATGATCTGACCAAGATTATGTCTGAACTTTAAAAGAGACTTTGACCCTTTTTTTAATTTTGGATGGGTAATCCTCAAATGACCCCTCCCGCTCTGGGCGGAGCGGAAGGGAGTGTCAGACTCTTACTGACTAAAACCCACCCGTGTTCCTTCCATAACCCTTTATGTTCCGGGCCAGCGGTAACCCTTTCGGACCATCCCGCTGACGGACAATCCCGCTGAAGACCCTTGAGTTTGTTTCGCCATTTCTCAGGGGTACACAGATAAGAAATGTCGACTCCATCTAGTTTATTTATAGGTATGACGTGTAGAAGTGATTTCAATATCCTATTAACAGAATAATAAAAATCATTTCATTTCAATATTCAACAGAATCAGACATTGAAAGCATGCTGTTTTGCCCTATTGAGTCTTTAACATAACAGGTTCTGTTTCCTATAGTACTCCCGTTTGATCATTACACTATAATATATGTTTGATTTCATTCAGATATTGCTATTTTCCTTTATTGTTACCTCACTGCCTCATTGGTTATTGGTCGCAAGCCCTACTGCTGAACATGAGGTCCTGGGTTCGAATCCCGGATCAGGCCAAGTGTTATTGGGTTTTTCCATCTGAAATTTCTCAGTAGTAGCTAGGAGTCGGCAATAAGCTCGACCCTTATTACATGTGACTCAAACATAACTGGCGATATGTGGATGTACTGTAGGTACACCTCTGTCTAACCTTTCGGAGAATGTAGGCGTGATGTTATGTGATATGGTGGTGCCAGCAGCTATCCCCAAATTAAAGATCAGACTTGGGTCGTGGCGTAATCTACCACGCGTGGGCAGGGCTGTGTAGAGGGAACGTCCTCTCACAAAAAGGAGGTCTGTGCCCCTGCAGCGGGAACATTATAGGCTGATTATGCTATTAATTACCTCCGAATTAAAAGTAATCCATAGTACACATCCATCCTCAATCAGAAGGCAAACTGACCATGCAAAAACATTCTCCCAATTTAATCCTAATGAAAAGTGTACGATGCGTTGTGATATCAATTTGGACAATTAAACAGTCTGTGCGCTGTTACACCATTTAACACGATAAATGGGTCGACAGACGAAATCTCTCGGTTCAGAGGGTATCATGACACTTTAGTGCACATGGGACGTTGGTACCATCGATGGGAATTAGGTGAAATGTTTTGGGGTCAATGAACTGATAGTTTGATGTTAATAAGGGCGTTGTGTTATCAGAAGATGCTTTGTTTAATATCTAAGACGGTTTTCTTTCGTCAGCTTATGAAACTGAGCTAATGAATTTGAGGCTTCAGTGAACGTTGCTTGATAGTCATCAAGTTTGGTACTAGATGTGCATGATGTCAAGTGTATGGATAGCAATAATTGTAAGTAGATAGGACGATGTTGATGGCCATCCATTCATCAGCTTTCAGTCGTCTTTAACTATATTCAAGGACTGTAGATATGGGTTTCACAGAGCTAAAAATAAAACTGCCTCTTTGGTCTAGTCGTCGCAAGCGGTACTGCTATAATAAAAATAAAATAAAATAATCCTACATCAGTTATGCAACATCCATACGTGTGAGTCAACAAAAAGATAACTTATACCTATCAGTAAACTTATTATATATCTATTTGGAAACAAGGCAGTTGTTCGGAATACATCTTCGAACAACATCACCTAATAAAGGAGACTCGCACCTCCTCGCTATGGTCTTCAGGATGGAGTTGGAGCTTTCCCGCATTCTGCAGAGCAAATAGGCAGATTTCTGTCTGACGATGGCGTGGAAGCCATCGACCTGTGCTTGTGCAAACATACCTGATGCACCGCAGAAACGGGGCAGCCCCATCGACATTCTGAACCAGTTATTATATTGGCTAAGCATGAGGTCCTGGGTTCGATACCCGGGTCGGGTAAAGTGTTATAGTTTCCATCTGGAATTTCTCAGTACAAGCCTGGCTAGATTTGATGGCTAAGCTGGCCTCCTGTTACGTAGGTGCACTATGGTGCCCCTCTACCTAATCCTTCGGCGAGTATAAGCGTGATGTTAATGTTATGAAAAATAAAATAAATAACTAAAAACACTGCAACAAGAAGCACTTCAAAGCTTTCTAACTCAGAATCACTGATTAGTCCCACAGAAGATTTTAATTACTACCACAAAGTATGACGTCACAGCTCTTAAAGAGTCCCTTTATTTCGTTCATTTTGCTGTTTCTCTGCACTTAGCTGTTACAACTTGGCATAAAGTTTTATGGCCACTTTTAATAGAGTAGTTCGCTATAAGTTTGCAAGAGTATAGAGCCAGCCTGATGGAATGATAGCTTGACCTGCACAGGTGTTACTTAAGTCTGAGCACGAAGTTTTAATGTATAACTCTGCTAAATTAATGCTGGAATTTTTAAGCTGCCTTTGAGTGGAATTTAAAATATTTTATGGTCTTTAGAAATGTGCCGATAAACAATAATTATAGAATGACTAGCTGCGCCCTGCGGTTTCACCCGCGTAAATGTCGATCCTGTGAGAACATCAGGATAAAATGTAGCCTATACGTTAATCCAGGATGTCAGCTACCTCCATACAAAATTTTATCAAAATTGGCCCAGTCGTTTGAGCGTGAAGAAGTAACAAACATATAAACACACACACACGCTCACAAACTTTCGCCTTTCCGAATCAAATATCCTTAGACTACAATAACTATGTAATCTTAATTAGGACTAGGAGTCTAACAAATCAAACAGCCAACTCAAACAATGTTCTACCTAGTTACAATATACACTGTGTTTATTTGCTTACTACGTAATGCTTTAACACAAACGTTTGATATGTAATTTAAACGTTCACACGCGTTACCATAAGTATGGAGACAGTAAGACCACGCTAATGACATTCAGTGGGAAACTCACAACAATAATATTATCGTTCTGATTTGATTATATACCCAAGAAGTACAGACACCGGCGCCTTTCGCTTACTACAATCTGAAGATTTTCAACTTTATAAGTTCAAAGTTGATTGGCAGAACTTGACAGTTTCACTTGATGAGCTGGCGTCTGTACATTGATATAATCAGCCTAACTTTTCCACTGGGACAGGCATCCTGTCACCACCACGCACAGTGCCGGTTTGGTAGATGTCACATGTCTTCGAATATTTGGTTTCTAGCACATGCCGGTTTCCTCACGTTGTTTTGTAAGCATGTTAGAGAGGGATTCGGTCATAGTATTTGTTGTAGGTTTTGTCACTATGCACGGATTTGACATACATTATTTTCAGGGCATTTTACTGAAATATAAATTGAGAATTCCAATCCAAAAAAAAAAGGGTGTTTGTTCTAGCGGTAGAGGGAAATTATTCCAGTATAAATTAAGTGGTGAGGACAAACCCTTATTGATTGGGTAGTCCGTCAATGTTGCGCGAGTACTTGACCCGATGGCTTTGGTTCAACTTCCATTTTTTTGTTCAGAAAACTTCTTCAAGACTAAGTTTTAGCGGATCTTCTATGTTCATCTTTTCTATACCGACTGCCTACAACAATTTATATGTTGTTGACTCGGCAAATATTTCTTCGTGCGAAGATTAGGCGTAGCGCAACGATGTTATTATTACGAAGAGTGACACTCTCATACTTAACTGTAGAAGATGACATCGAAATCGCGATGTTGCCTAGCTTTATATTAGAGTTCCGTACCCAAAGGGTAAAAACGGGACCCTACTACTATGACTTCGCTGTCTGTCCGTCCGTCCGCCTGTCTGTAGCTAGACAGTTAAAATTTTCACAGATGATATATTTCTGTTGCTGCTATAACAACAAAATATACTAAAAACAATAAAAAAAAAATAAGGTGGGCTCCCATACAACAAACGTGTTTTTTTTTTTTGGCGCTTTCGCCTTGTTGTACGGAACCTTCGTGTGCGAGTCCGATTCTCACTTGGCCAGTTTTTTATTGGGTTCTGGCAAGATATGACACATAGTTTCACTGTTTGAGATATTTTGTGCTATGTATGAAGTAGCAAGTTTACTATTACTGCTATTTATACTTTAGGATGTTGATATTACTATCTTAGACGTCGGGAACAGGGCAATGCATCTCAATAGGAGTTGGGCAGGCCATTTAGTTAGATGCTGAGATGGCCGATAGAGTAAAACTGTGGCCGAATGGCAGCCAAGGTTATGCTAAAGCGCCTTGGGTTGACGTAATTGTCAAAGTCGCAGGAAACACTCAGATGAACCGCAAACTATGGCAGAAGAAATGGATGATGATAATTATCAAATACCACAATAAAATTCTGCATCTGACGACTGTTAAATCAGTTGTTTGTTCATGGAAAAAACGTCCTAACTCAAAACATTTTATAGGTATTTGAACTAAAAATACAATATCAATGTCGATTTCTAAAATCTTATAATTTTTTACCTTTATTTTTCTCTTCCTACCCGCATTTTCCTGTTCTTGTACTTATGCATCCATATTTCCCATCTTCCTGATGGCATCAAAAGAGTTCCTAATTAGCCGTTATTAGTGTGAATCTTTGAGAGAAAGAGAAGCTAGCTCTGAACTCTCTTGTATAAATGACATTACAGCACTTCCCAGGATTATGTCTGTGTCTTTGCTAATAAGTAGAAAAAGAACATGGGAGCAAAAATTCTCATCAAATAGTTCACGGTTTTTCCGCTTACGGCTTTATTTCCTTTTGAATTTACTATCTTTCCTAATTAGTAGCGAGGATTTCGACTTACGTAGGCGGAAAAGGAGCTTATTTAAGTCGACTGTCGAGACTTTAGCTGTATCGTTCGATAAAGTAGTTCCTGCATGGATCGCTATGAAACACTAGATATAAATAGTGGTGTCTCATAGTGATTAAATCAGCACCATGTTAACTGTTGACCTCCATTGACTCTAAAAACTAGTGTGGGAACAAAAGAGATTCAATTATGGTATTTCTTGGACTAGATATTTTATTTGTCAGTATTCTTTTGTTACATTTTTGTGGACTATCAACTGGATATTCCAAGGTAATTGAGCTGCCACAATGTTTCTGCAAAGCTCACATACATCCTGGACGAATAAGATCATCATCAGCCTAGCGTTGTCCCAACTACATATATGTTGGGGTCGGCTTCCAGTATAACCGGATGCAACCGAGTACCAGTATTTTACATGGAGCGAGTGCCTATCTAATCTCCACAACGGAGTTACTGAGTAATACTATACTGGTTGTCAGACTTTATGGCTTATGAAAGAAAGAAATAAAGAAAGAAAATACATTTATTTAGCACAGACTAAAAGACACACAATACACCAGACAGTCAGATAATAGTCGTACATCAGATAAAAACAAAAAAAAAGATAAAAATAAAAAGTGCAAAGTCCGATGTAAGAAATTATCAGGAAAGTGTGCCTCACGACTGCGCCAAAAAGGCCCAGTTCAG
Source organism: Oligia latruncula (assembly GCA_948474745.1). Taxonomy (NCBI): domain Eukaryota; kingdom Metazoa; phylum Arthropoda; class Insecta; order Lepidoptera; family Noctuidae; genus Oligia; species Oligia latruncula. The sequence goes on from OX419696.1 coordinate 5,468,640, forward strand.
CAAAAATGCCAGACAACTAGTGCCTGACGACCGAAGACGAATAAGATGTCGGATATAATATAAAGGTGCCTTTAATAGCGTCTTGCCATACTTACACAAAGACTTACATGACCCAAATATATATAGGGACCCCACGGCATATTAAGTCATCCTACATTATCTTATCGGCATGTCAGCATCTTTACTTACACATTAATGATGATACCTAACAGGCCTTAATAGCCCTCTGTGATACGGTTATGTGAGAGAAAATATCCGAGAGCTTCGCTAGTACGTTATATTTTGTCAGCCCGTAAACAGAAACAAACTTTATAGACTCAAAATCAGTATAGAGTTGCACACGTTTTTTGAAATCCACAAGTAAAATATCTATTAATCAGTGTCCGGCCAACTGATTGTTTTGTGTTTGTCTAATTTCCACAAATCGTTTTAGGGTCAGTTCGGTTACCGCTCTCTTAGGGTTTGGATTCCCGTACTGCGCCCATGGGAGCCACAATGGATCAGCCATATAAATGTTCCGGCACACCTAACTTTGCAACCTCTGAGTGTTATTTCGTGCGTGAGTTTAATAACCCTTGTTTGTTTTATGGTTTCTTGAAGATATGGACTTATGTACTGAGTTATTAAGGGTTTTTGCGTTGCGAAAGGAAAAACAAAGCTGTGGCTATGAAGTTGCCATTATTATTATTAAATATTATTGAACCCTACTTTGTCAAGAACAGATTTTGAACAAATTTAGCCCTAGTCACAATTCTTTGGAAATAAATGTTAGTATTACCTACCCAGTTTAGTTCAGACATGAACGTATGTAAGACAAATCCAATAATCTTCAAACGTTCCATCGTATCTACCGTAAGATGTAACCCTATCTATTTGAAAGAACTTGTTCCCGGAATTTTAACTGGGTTTCAGATCATTGTCCGACGAAATGTGGGGCTATTTATCATCAAATGCAGTTATATGAGTCATTGTATCTTCAAAAAATGTTTGTTTAACCTCCATGGAGTTCAACACTATGAGCAAAACGTGTGAATTCGTCAATTTTTGTACAGGCAGCGACTTATTGCGTACAACGCTACAAGGTTCTTTTGGCGCGTGGCCAAAATCGGAACTAACGCCGCCATATTGATTTGTCAATACAATTTCACAAATGCTTACCAAGAAACACCCCCGTCAATGTCGTTCAGGCGCCAAAAGCTAGCTGTAAAGCTTTAATTTCCCAAGAAAGCGGTGAACACAAGAAGGGCTGTCCAAACACTGAGCGTATTTGACACCTTAATGTCAAATAGGTAATGGGAAAAATGACAGATTTTCATGACGCTCGATATAATATAACGGAACCGCTCTTTTAGGAAAGCTTTAGCGTGGGTTTTGCAGTTACATTGTGCTGTTTACCGTACATCTAGCGTAGGTGCAAGCATTTATTATATGTTTGATGAATCACTCGATCTGCCCTGAATTTATATTTGTTCGCTTTGAATTGTTTTCTGCTAAAAACTAAGAATAAGAATTGACCCAGTTTATTTATAGTAGAATAAACGTAAAAAAATATCGTAAACGCGTTTAATGAATTTAATGTTGAGTGTTGCTATCAAAATAGTTTTTTATTGTTTAAGTATGTTGTAAAAAATTGTAGGATGTGTTAGCCCAGTGGCGTGACTTAGAAAATATCTTCCCACGGGCGTCGTAAAAGGCTAGTTTTTTGTATCAGGATTAATATCAGCTTCGTCTTATGCTAATTTTAACTCTACCATATTAATACAAACATGCAATACTTGTTCATAGTAACCTAGCCACGGAGATTTCGCTTAGATGATCAAATTACCTACCATTAGGTGTTTGTTGTCAAGACACAAATATCTAGCACTGGCTGACGTATTCCACATTGGGCACCCGCTTAAATGGCACCTGAGTGAATGCACCAGACACACAGCGGCACATTCACTCAGGTGCCATTTAAGCGGTTGCCCAATGTGGAATACGTCCAGTGGCTATCTGCGATACTAGCAGTATCTTCTTATTGTAACCAAGATTTGTTCAAACTTTTCTTCTTACATGTTTGTACTTACTTATTTTGTTGTAACAGGAGCTATAGATAGTGCTACAAAAATCTATTGGTGTTGTTGCTAAACTTTTGTGAAATTGCATAGAATTAATACGTACTATATTGAAATAACCAAATGGGGACATTAGTTCATTGTAGTCAAGCTTTATATACAGCGGGGATCATTTGAGTAGTTTGACCACGGGGAAAGACCCATGGTCTTTCCTTGTTGTCATATCAGTTGGACAAAATAGTCTAACTACGGGGAAGGACCGTCTGATTTACACCACGCGCCAAAAGATATTTGTAAAGTTGTACCTACTTTAAATATTCTTTTGTTACTGTCATCTTCAACAGTTTGAGGAATAAGATATCTGAACCGTGCAGCTACGTATATTCCCGATAATGTGAACATTTCGGTCATAGCGTCGCTCGGGGCAGGCCGATATCGAGTTACGGCAATCTGGGGCAGCTGTACCTGCGATTTATTTTTCACTTTCCATCCCAAATTGATTCGGCGTTATTTCCTTTCCAATGACTTTTGCATTAAGCTCTGCACCATCAATCGGATTGGAGGACAGATTGTTTTTGTAAACGAATTTCACTGAAGTTTGGTTGAACTATTTTTGAATATGACGGACTGGTGGGAATATAAACCTGCGGTGCTATTCTGTAAAAATCTCACCGTGAAAACTTAGGTGAAGTGAACGTTGAGTGAGCGGTCAATGGTGTCAATTTCTAGCAAAAACAAACTTTTTACAAATTTTTACAGATACAAGATTTTTACAGAATCGACTGGCTGATGTAAGATAGATAAATAAATTATCATGCATATATGTAGATATCTGAGTAAAACGTCAACCCGTATTGAGAAAGCGTGGTGATCAATACTCGTGTCTTCTCTGTATCTCATGTATCTCTCAGGCCTTTGCCCTGCAATCTGACAATATTAGGCTGGGACTATTATAGCAAGTAGGTACCTAGACGGTTTGTGTAAATCGGTTTATCTCGGATTTTGGAATTATCTCTGCTGCCCACACTTGACATAGTCAACTTTCACGGATACCCACGTACATGGATTTATCTTATTCCTTACAAGACACCACAACGATAAAAAATAAAAATAAACTTGCTAAAACGTAGAAAAAATTCTTGGGACGGATGTGAAAGTTTCCTTGCCCTCCCTTTTGACCTGCCCGACCGTCCATTTTCTTTCTGCACTCCACCACGCGCATTTTCAGCCTTAAATTTCCCGCAAAAATATTTTGTGAGGTTAACGACCCGTGAAAACGGTTTAATGGGTGCACGGCTATTCAGTTATGTATGATGAACGATTCCCCCTGTCCGCAATAGTGTATCGTTAAAAATGCATCAAAAATGCTTTACATTAAAATCGTAAATATGGTGTGGAACTTTTACAAAGTCTTTAGGTAGGTACGCGTGGATAATTACATTTTTATGTTCGTTAACGTTTCATTTGTAGTAGTCACCTCTCTATGCTATGAATGGTTTTCGACCTGAAAAGAGATCGTTGTACTTATCATCATGAACCACTTTTACGAGGGGACCAACGCTAAAATAGCGAAAAAAACAACTATTCCTCTTGGTACATTTGGTCGAGATAAGCGAACATAAAATGAATGGAGCACCTAATTTTCTTTCGCGTTTCTGGGTTCGTCTCATTGTATACTCGTACGTTGTTCAAAATAATGAGTAAAATTACCTTTATTCGAGTCCATACGATCCTTGTAGACTGGAATAGCCCATTGTAATATTTGACTGTCTACGTCCGGTATAAACTAGGCAGATTAAAAACACACACGCTCGCACGCTCTTCATTATCTACGGCATCACACGTACACGAGAAAAGAACATTCAGAAACTTCGATTCTGCCGCTGGCAATTCCTAACAAAGTAACTCCTTTTGCACAATTTCGGGACCGTTCATGACCTCAGCTTCCGAATTTACTGACCAATATGTAGTTCAATTGCTAGCAAATACGTTAGGTTGTAGTCTTAATTTATAGTGAAACGAGCAGCGAATTTCCAATAGATTCGTCTCAGTGAGTAATGCAGTAGTTAAAACAATACATGCAGAAACGTCTGGCTGGGCTATTGATGATGTTACTTGTTTTGAAATTGTGTGAAGAAGCATTAATTTTAGTGTTTTGCTTGCTTCAATGACTAATGAAATCTGAACAAGCACCGAGGATGTTTTTGTGCTCAATTCTTTTCTGTTAAATTTAGATAAAAACTAAATTTAGTTGCGGATTTTCATCTGGGTTGATCTATGTGGTCAGTTGAGACTGATCATCAATTTTTTTTACCCACGCGCCCCAGAACCACTATTAGCACCGTCTCCGTAAATTCAAAACTTGACCAATTTGTCTGGATATTAAAACATTTTACCAGTAAAAAAGACGCTATGTTTATAGCGTCTTTTTTAATACAATCCGTCAGGTTTTAATACGTACAAGTCTTTTGTTAAGGAAACTTGTCACCGTAATATATTATTTCGATGATTCATTACGTAATACTGAGCCTTATATGGAAGCCATTGTTTCACAACTCTGACAGTTGCGTAATATCAATGGAGGCCGTTTTCAGAGGTCCAGCTAAAGTCGTTTCACTTGATAATATATAGTAGGTATGTATTTACATGTTTTACAGAATAGTTGACCGTTTAGCCATTTAAAGAAGTGCTGAATGTTTGAATTTTTTTACTAACATAGTATTGAACATTGTCTTTGTTTCGAAATACTTCGTTTAAGACCTGAGCAATGGTTTCCCACATAACTACTTACCTACCAAAGCAATATGCCTAGACATTTTTTTTCAAAGTTTTTCGGAATTAATTTTCACAGTAGGTACGTTTCCAGCATAAATGTCCAGCCAAGATGTACTACGTCAGCTAAAAGCGACGTTCGCGCCAAATTGCTCCCAAATCGATTTCTTCGCTTTAGTGTGCTTGAAGCGGTTCGTGTCTTTGTAACACAAACACTTGCCCTAAATGTATACCGAACATCTGACAACGATAACTTTCAATAATAACTAGACATTTCTGGAATTTGCTGGAAAACTAGTTTTATGGAGGCGTTCCTCTATAACACTAGTTTTCCAGCAAATCCGCAATAGGCTATTTGACTGGTTTCTGATAAACATCTCAGATTATTTAATGGTGTCTAATGAGCCCACAAAAACCTATTACTTCAAATTGCATAATGTATTTCTTTTAGAAAATAGTAAATAAAAATGTACTGTTTAAATAAGCCGCCAAAACGCTATCTTTAACAATATGGCGTCGTGACGTCACAATACACGTAAACAAACGTTGAAACGGTCGAGATACTAGACAAAAGTCATCTGTTCTGTCAACGATAGACAGAAATTGACTATATCATGACGTCATCATAAGTTCAGCCAATCCAGACCGTTTTCGATTACGTGGCGCCAGATTTAAAAAGATGAAGTTTTTTCGGGATTTTTTTAATAAATAATACATTGTTTTGTAGTAAAATTAATGAAAATCGATTTTAAAAGCGATAATCTATACGAGTGTCAATAATTATGACCTTATTTTTTACATTGTCAAATAGCCTATTATAGTCCGTTGACTGTAATTTTACAAACGGTAGATTCTTGTTCTATTCATTCGTCAGTTGTTTTTTCTTAGTTTTCTATTATGTACCATTCACCTCTTTATCTAATTTTATCAAAAAGTTCGAAAGCCTGTATAGCTAGCTGAGTTGTAAAAGTAAAGTAAGAGAGCTGTGAATATTAAACACATACAAAGACTCGATATCAATTATAAAACTGGCCATGTGCGAGTCGGACTCGCACACGAAGGGTTCCGTACCACAAGGCAAAAACGACGGAAAAAACACGTTTGTTGTATGGGAGCCCCCCATATATATTTATTTTATTCTGTTTTTAGTATTGGTTACAGCCTGGTGACAGATATACAGACGGACAGCGGAGTCTTAGTAATAGGGTCCCCTTTTACCCTTTGAGTACGGAACCCTAAAAATGGTAAAAGCAGTTTATAAATACTAGAAAGAAAGAAAGAAAGAAAAACTGTTTATTCTGCACAAACAAAACGCACATTACATATAAAAAGAAAAAATAAAATAATAAACAAAAAAATTAAAAGATACATATATACACACACGACGTAATCAAATGCCTCGTACTCAAGTTTAAAAAACAAAAAAATGTTGACAATTTTGCTTGATGTCAGGGCCAGGGACCAAAGACAACACACATAATTTTTTTACTTGACATTGACAATTTGAGATTGACATTTGACAATACAAATCACAAATCAATCCGATAGGAGTATATGTGTTCTGTGGTGATGCGCCCGCGTCACTGGCCTAATTATGACAACAAAACAAAGTGAAAACAACAACAATCAAAACAAAAACAAAATGCAACTGTAAGCATTTATTCAGGAAGTCTAAAGAAAACCTTAATATGATTAAAAATTCTTCCTACGTTCGTTTTTGGCGTTTCACTGACGCACCGAAACCAACGCCGCGATTTTAATTAAAATCATTCGGTGAGATACGGAAATGCGAGACGAAGATGGAATATTGAATTACTTTAAAGTTGGAGAGAGAAACTAAGACAGAAACTTCCCAAAGCTTGCTTTGTAATCAAAGTTACCTTTATAAACAGAAAGTAAGTCCACGACCACGATATCTATGTCCACGACGCTACCCCACCATTGAAATACTAGTGCCGGGACATTCTACCTACTCATCGGTGATTTTAGTTTATGACACAATACTTATGAAGAGCGTCGGGATGACGACTAATAGGAAGAGGCCTATGGAAGAAAAATACATGTTGTGCCGACCCGAAGAAATTGGGACAAGATGCCCATCTTCTAAGTCTATTGAATGTGAGTGCAGCTAAATAGTGCCGACCTAAGTTAGGCTTGCAGTGAGACAGTCAATCAATCAACTCAGTCTATCACAGTCCACTGCTGGACATAGGCGTCTCCCAGGCTGCGCCTCAACACCTTGTCCTCCGCATCCAGTCTGTTCCAGCGACCTTCTTCAGGTCATCGGTCCATTTAGCTGGGGGCGTCCCACACTATGCTTGCCGATACGCGGTCTCCACTCCATGACTCGTCTGCTCCACCGGCCATCAGTCCTTTGCCAAACATGGCCAGCCCACTGCCACTTCACTTAGCTTTCTCTGCAAGCTATGAGGCTAGTGAGAAAGTACTTTATTACTCATTTGATTTTTCTACTTACCATGAAAATCTCAGTACGAAGCTTACTGCTCGGATAAAGGGCCTTTTTCATCAACTCCGGATTAGTTACATATATACTTATTAGTTTTTAAGTCCAGTCTCATATACATATAATCTTCTCATAAATTCTAAATTGGCTTTCTGTAAAGTCTGGTAGGTGTGCACATCAAGCTACTATAATCTGTCAAATTTCTTTAATAGATTTTCAACTTTATCGCTGAAGCATAAGGATCAAAGTTGATTGGGAAAATTTGACTGTTTCGGGTAGCTTGATGTGCTGGCTTATACATACCCACTTAACATTTTGAGTGGCAAACAAAATGTAAGCAACAAACCTCCTTTGGGGAATAGAGGTGCGATGATATCCCTACTTAATATTATAAATTCGAAACTAACTCTGTCTGTCTGTTGGATTTCGATAAAATTTGGCAGAGAGATAGATTGCATCCTAGGGAAGAACATAGGATAGTTTTTATCGACATACCTCGCGGGCGAAGCCGCGGGCGGAAGCTAGTACAAGATAATCTTAAATTCACTATTACTAAGCTGTTGTGAAGAATTTGGCAAGTCAAAATTTCCCGAGAGTACTTTATTTGACGTTGGCCTACGAATGTTCATCTTAAACTTAAGATATTAAACGCCAACACTTTCTAGGCATGATTACTCAAGTTTACTAGAAGTGGGTAGAAAGGAACGTCAGACTACCCTCTCAAAATCCCCCCGAGAAATAATTTATTTCCCCCCGGCTAGAAAATATATTGTTTCAAGATTATGTGAGAGGCTGAAGCTATGTTTCAAAATGACGTAAATACGTTATGTGCGTCTATTTCGAACATGCGGTAACATTTCGGCCGTCGTTTTCACAAACAATGCTACTAAAAGTTATAATTCTGGAACTACTGAACCTAGTTTCGTGTACTTGATGGGAGGGACGAGGAAATAATGTACTAGATTTTGTGGCTAGTAGCTGAAAATCGACAGTACCTACACATAAATGTTATGGTGTGTGGGTTTTCAAGACTGTAAATTCCCGAAAGGGTGGAGCGATACTTGTATGTACCTAATATGGTACAATACCTTTTTAATTTTTCATAAATTGAAAATGACAGGACTTTGATCGAAGCTTTTCCTTCAGTTTTCTTTTACCCATATTTCAAAAAAAAAAAATTTAGAGTACCGAACCGAAGGAGAGATTTTATTTTCAACTAGCTTCAGCCCGTAGTTTCACCCGCGTGGATGTTGGAAATTGTCCCAAGGGAACGTGCTACCGGGATAAAAAGTAGCCTATGTAAGGACATAGGCTACTTTTTATCCCGGTAGCACGGCGAGGAGATAGATGGCATCCTGGGGAACCCCAGGTCAAATTTTACCGAAATCCGTGCAGTGGTTTAGGTGAGAAAATGTGTAACATACAGACAGAGTTGTAATACATATTATAGAATAGTTTTAAATCCTTGATACAATCACTGAACCATATTTTCTATGACACACTTTCCGAGTTACAGACCTTTGTTTCTAATATAATTGTGCCTGAAAACTGGAACATTTCCATTTCATTTCATTATGTACAACTTCTTCAAAATTGAGTTATTTGTTCCATGTTCCAAATGCGGCACGTGTCCACACAGTGAACTATTTTCGCTCAAGTGGAAAAGTGAAGAGACAAGTATTCAGTCAGGACTGAAACTTAATTAAGCAAATATGTAAACCTCGCGAGACAAATTAAAACATGTTTCGTTTTTGTTTTTGAAATGGAAAAATAAGGTTTAATTGCGTTTATGAGTGTTGCTAAAATCACATTTTTCGGTGAGAAACTTTCCATTGTAATTAAGGCAATGTAACAAATTAATGTGTCATTATAAGTACCCTCGCCCGTACTTTAAAGCCTTTATTTCAATAACTGTGTTGGACAGTTACGGCACGTTAGATCCTCTTCAGCTATGACGTAGATTATAAAGTAGGCATCTCGTCCAAGTTCTCAAAGAATTAGTAGGTATTTGATTCCAGTAGGTACTTGATAAACATAAAAGAGATGAACCAAATTTATTAATTATAGACGGACAGAAATCATTCATAGTTTGTCAAAATGACTTTATAAGTTACTAGCAGCGCCTCGCGGTTTCACCCGCATAAGTTTCGATCCCGTGGGAATATCGGGATAAAAACTATCCTATGTCCTTTCCGTGACTCAAATTATCTCTATACCAAATTTCATCTAAATCGGTTGAGCGGTTTAAGCGTGAAGAGGTAACAGATAGACAGACGGTCTTTTATATTTTTTATTGTTTTGAAAACTTTGTCTTCAAATCTTAGCGCCAAAAGCTCACAAGACGGATAACATTGTACACTTCTACAGTCAGGACATTAGAATGTTAAGCACTTTTAGGTTAATTTTTACTTACTGTTACTGTTAGCCTGCATCATCCCACTGCTGGGCAAAGGCCTCTCTCCATGACTTCCACCAGGTCTTTCGATCCAGAGCTAAAGTAAGACCACTGGTCGTTTGTTTTTTCCAGCTCGTCCCGCCATCCTTTCTTTTGCGTCAGACAGCATCTGTCTGGCATTAATGCTGAAATTAACCGTGGCGTTTGGCGCAGCCGTGAGGCACACATTATTGTTGTTTGATTTTTTTTTTTATTTTGTTAATTTTTCTGTTTCACTAACTGTGTCCAAATAAACTTTATTATTTCTTTCTTTCTTTTACGGGGTCTGCCGAGTCGCCTTCTGGCTGTGTCAGGGCTCCACGAATTTTTACTTACACCTTATTATTTTTCCAACTGTGTTGGTAATACATCATTTTGAGTGACAATTACCTACTAGCTCGAAAATATGCTACCCGCCCTAATATAATATGCGCCCGCTATTGGGGGAAAGTATTATGTTTGAAAATTGCTTATGCTTTTGTTTCATAGGTTCCATCATTTATCGGCTGTTATGAAAATCTGTTTTTTCACCAGTATTTGACATTAAGGGTAAGCTAGTCGCGAGCTCGAACTGACTGGTGGTCATGGTCAAAAAGCACAACGTCTCACCTGGCTTCATGTCTGACAGAGCCAGTATCAGTGATGAGCATTAGACGCTAGTCTACACGCACAACGTCTAGTTCTCACGCACAGAAACACCGTTCCGAACTGATAAGCGTTTAAAAATATTCGAAAAGTGCTTCGGAAAACCTAGTTTTATGAGAAAACCACTGCATAAATCAATTACAAATAAAGTTTATTGAACTCTTCGATAACTGAGCTTTGTCGGTACGGACTTGGTTTCAGTTCTTTTATTACTTATTTACACCCAAAGTTAGAATGTGACCTCTGAGTTACTTTTTTCTCAGAGTACTCAGATAGGAAACGCCGGTCTCATACAGCTTATTTTTTAAAATCCTTTTTTTTATTATGACGTGTAAAAGTCGATCCAATATCCTATTTACGGAATAAACAATTTCATGTCATTTCATTTACAAGGACATTGGTCCACCATGACTTTCCAACGTTACGTCTTCCGGTACGCAGTCGCCACCCCAGAACCTTTTGGCCCCAACGGCCATCTGTTCTGCAAGCAATGTGCCCTGCCCACTGCCACAATTCTTCGGACTTTATAGGTTTTACTCCTTGACCGTACCTTATTATTTAAACCTAACTGTCAAAACCCTAACAACACACGGCTAGAATATCAAGGATGTGCTTAGCAATAAATATTGATCATATCCTATCCCGTAGTTAATCTCGTGTGACGTATAATAAATCATAGGAGGTCCAGTTGCCTTCTTGAGACGACTAATGGTTCCTGATATAGATACCTATGTACTGCTATTTATTTTGGATGAGATCAGATGGTTAGGACTTGTAAATAATTTTCATTTGTTGTTGAAATTAGTTCTCTAGTCTAAAACTTAGCGTTTCTAATGATTTTCAGGACCCCAAACTATTTTGGGGTCCACAAAAAACAACCTAATCATTATATATTATTAGAGTGTTCAATAATTTTTAGGAGCGCAAAATGGTATTTTTATAGGTTCGATTAAATACATGCCTTTTTTAATTTATTGAACGAGAATATTCACTGAACTCAACATTAGAAATCCATGATTTCAGCTTGTATTCCACGGATCATACATAATGCAAAATAAATTGAGGAACTTACCTACTTATGTTAAAAACAAAAGAAAAATGTAATTCTATAAAGAAAATGTTTTTCCTCAAAATGAATGAAAAACAATTTTGTAGGTAACATATTAGTTTCATAATAACTTTCCTAGTTCCTATCAATGCCTATAAAAACCTTACCTTTAAAAGAAAATTCAGAAAAAAAATACAATCTAGATTGGAGCAGATGTTACGAAAACACGTAATAACCAATTTTTCCTCTGAATTATTGCGTCCGCAATAAAACATTACATATTGTTATTTTATTCAAGCCCGAGAAAAGTTTATTGGACATCCCAATTTGTTTTAACGCTTCCAATATTTTTATATCACCAAACAAATTCGTAACAGTAATCGCTTCAATAAAATATTTGTGGGAAACTGGAAATATAAACAATTGGAAGGTACTCACTACTTTGTATAGCAAAGGTGCCAACAACACGGCTGCCCTAGTACGTTTTTAGGGGTTACACACAAACACTGGAATAAAATAAGTAGAATGATTTGCTGGTACAACTTAACTCAAAGCATATAATCCAATGAAACTATTTACAGGCAGTTTTGAATTGTCATTGGGGTCGGTCATTCAGAAAGATGAAGCTAGTTGCTAATTACAAAGCATAGTAGGTTCCCATGTGGAAGAAGGGGCAATAAACTTCATGGATACTCTTTCAACATACCCTAAGCTAATCTGAGATTTTGGTTTCGAGAAAACAACACGGGAACATGTATTTGGGTAGTTCTTCGAAATTTGATTCTTTGACTGATCCATATGGCCAAAATTTAATTTCACTTTCAGCTCTGTAACACATGTTCATATGAAAATAGGTATACCAAATAACATATATTTGAATGAGGGACTCGTTTTTATAAAGTAGTTTTCAAGATATTAATTTTGTGCCCAGATGAATCAGAATGTGTTACATATTAATCAGAAACTGAAATAAAAAGTAATCAATACACCGTTAGTTATGAATGTAAATTCTAAACAATAATTATTAATTCTTAAATAGGACTAAGACATATCAAAAGTATCATATTTAGAACAAGATTATACTCCTGTCATTTTTTTATTATTCAAAAGGTTATAGCTAAGTAAATAATAATAAATAAGATTAAAACTAAGTACTGACTTGTACACGATCAAAAATTGGACAAGGAGAATTACGCAACAAAAGCGCTCCTATCGTGCTGGAGAGGGGAAAAACTAATTTATTTTATTATTCATATGGGGTTTTGACCATACGAATCAGGCACAGATGAATCAGGATTTTGCCTACAATCATGCATAACTCGTCGTACATACAGATTTCATTATTTTAATTTTTCTACACGAATCTATAACCCAAAAGCATCACACGAAACAAAGATTGAAGTTTTAAAACAATAAAATAAATTTTATAAAGTAGGCATTGTAATCAGGATGCCACCTGAACCAAACACAGATGAATCAGGTATTTTCCTTCGTAACACCGGATCTAAGCTAACCAGCCGCACGTCCACCTTCTAGGTCGTCCGTTGCACGACTGGCTTCCCCCCGCGCTGGAAGCCAGACTCTCATTATTATTACCCGACCAAGTACGGTCAAGCGCAGCTTACGCCACATTAATCAGTATTTTTTACTTATTTATAAACAGACTAACGTAGTTATAACTAATACACATTTTTTTTGTAAGAGCACAATTCATTTCCTTTCGATATAATTATAATTTATATTGATGTATCAAAGGGAAAATGCGACATCGACCATTTTGTTCCGAAAAATGGCAAACGGACGCGCTATATGAATCAGAAGAACGACCTTCAAATATTTTTATTTTGTACCTAGACAGCAATTATTAAAAAAAAATCATTTGTCCCAGTAAGGGATAAAGCTAAACTGTACAAAAAAAAATATTACATGCCGTTTTTTTAGTTGGTTACAGAAATATACCCACAGACATCGAAAATTTTGTCCCTGAAGAATTACCCATTTAAAATCTTGAAGATAAAAAATGTTACTTAATTGCTCGATGCCCAATAAAGTTTGCCTTCTCTAAAGCAGCTTGAATAGAAGCATTAGTTAGCCGAAAGCCCTCACCACGTCATGAGGAATCAAAAAAATATATCAAAGTGTTGTTCTGATTTAGGCCTGAAAGTCACGCACAGAAACCCTCACCCAGCGAGACCCAGTCGCACTTGACCGGTTTTTATATTTGTTGTCGGTGTCAAGAATCCTTATAAAATATGGAAGTAAATAGGGACGTCGTCGCCATTTTAGTTTTTTCAAGACCGAAGTCACAATAACAACGTAACTTTGTTCCAAGGTTTGTTTTGTAACATTTTCTTCTCAGCACTATAAGTTTTAATAAATCCTGTGTTTGTGCCTGACTTTTTTTTTTGAGACTAGAATCAGAAAAAGGTCTGTCTAGCCATTCTTCAACAAGTTATCCAATATACCTTGGAGCTGTATAAAAATACGAAAGTTTTAAATTAAATTCGTTGTCATGCTCTCGGGGGGAGTTCAGAGTCAGCTTATTGTATTGAAAAGCCACCGGTGGGATTTCAACGGAGTTGCCAGTGTTGCCACAGTTTCAAAGGTAGGAAAATATCATTTTTATTCAGTCGGAAACGCTGAGGAAACTTTTTGTTGTAAAGTAAAGGATTTGCACGCTTTTATAAATAACATTTGCAAACACAAAATAAACAGATGGAAGGTCTAAAAGGACAATTTTGATAAGAACAGGAAAATAAAACAAGCTTGAAGAGCAAAAGAGGAAATTTAAATGTTATTTGAATAATAAAGTAGCACTTAGAATCGATCGTTAGCATTTAAAGCTTATCTTAGAAAAACTTACCTACTTTTCACAATAATAGACTGAAAACTGAACACAAGAGCCAAGGTTGTGTAAGGAAAAAAGGAAATTTCATCAGTCTTCATAGTTTTTTAGGTCAACTTATTTTACATAACTTACAAAATATGAAACAGTTTTTCTTGGCCTTGTTTAGGCAACAATGGAGCAGAAGCGCCTTTTTCATCAAATTCAGGAGCAAGCAACAGATTATTTATTCAGTTATTCAATTTTTTAACTCTCTGGGGACAAAGACAAACGTAGAGGACTCTTGATTTATTTATATTCATTGCAGAATCAAAAGAAGAAAGCTTCTCGACTCAGCCAGCTTTTTGGGTTACGTTTGAGATTATTCATATCTACGTAGCTTCTTAGGAATTATTATATTTTTGACCCGGACTATTATTGTGTATGTACTTTTTTTTAATGAGACCAACTTCTGCTTTCCAGATTTTTTCCTAAGGTACATACAATTGCATCGCATTTTTTTTTATTGTCAAAAAAATTACGCAATACGGCTTTCTTTCCTGGAAGGATCATTACTCCTTACATGAATTTCAATTAACTAAAAAATGTTGTAGGCACGCCAATTATTGCGCCCCATAATAGTCCTAATAAAAATATTTAAATGAATTATAATGATATCGCTGACGATTCATTCCAAAAAAATCTAATATATGCAAAATATTTGCAAAATTTTGTAAAATATCCTCCCGACCGAATTTTGGTCATAGCAGCCTACCGGGCCAATCTCGTTGAGATAATTATTATGTCTTAAGTCAATAGTAACTACTGTTGTAAAAAAAATTATAAAGTAGTTTAAAAAATAGTGTTAAATACAGCCACTAATTCATTATTTTACATAATTATATAGCTGAACAACCGAAAAGCGGCACTTTGACACACGCAACTTTATATAACACCACACTTATAAAATAACTCAGCAAGAATAGTGTTTTGTGCTTCCTATGTCCCATAAAGTTAAACGAACATACTCGTATTTCACCAGGTACCTAAAACCCTTACAAAGGATAGAAAAACTTGAAATAGGGTCCATCCACGAACTCCAAAAAGGTTGGCCCACCGGATTTGAATAAATCTCTTCAAAAAGGGATCTCGAACTTGAACGTGTGGGTTTTTTATTTACACTTTGTAATTGCTCTGTACCTACGCTTTGTTTGGAGACAAATAGAACAACCCTTTACTCTTTGTAGGTGTTAAATTTAAAGTTAAACGTATTTGTCAAATTAGTGTACTTAAGTACAATAAAGTTCCACGTACCGTTCGTTAGTTAATTGGGTGCTTGTGTATTAAAATACCTCAGAACAATTATTTCAGGCTATATCTAATTGTGGCCAACAGCGTGGGTAATATCGTGTCCAGCGTGTTCTGGCCCTGACATCAAGCTACCCGAAACTGTAAAATTTTCCCAATCAACTTTGAACCTTATGCTTTAGCGATAAAGTTGAAAATCTATTGTTATTGTTATTATCTATTGTTACAAAATAAGTGATGATCACACATAATAATAACAAAACTAAACTAAAGGCTATAACTTAATAATTTTATGGCAAGATACTTCTTAAACTTAAGATTAATAACAAAAAGTAAAATAAAAAGACGAACAACATTGCAATTTTGCCCACTTACTTAAAACTAAGACTAAGTAAATAATATAAATAGAAGTGAGATCATAATGGAAAGTATAGCTTCTAAAAAAACACTACAAATTAAAAAATTACTTTAATTTCGGAGGTCGGTGTCAATAAACGAAAATGCGGAACCAAAGACACCGACTTCCGAAATTAAAGTTATTTTTTAATTTGTAGTGTTTTTTTGGAAGTCGGTTGTTTTTTTTTGTAAAAAGTTTTTATTTTTCACTTTTTAGTGGGTCAGTTTGTAATTTATCTAAGTTACAATAGCCTAATGACAGCTGGTCATCACATGTTACAAAATATTGCTTTTCCCGATGCTGGGACGTTAATTGTTGAGGAGGAACCAGGAGAACTCCTCAACAACCACTCACCGTACGCATTGTGACGAGCATAAATTGCTTAGCAACCATATTAAAGTAGGTACCTAATCGAATTGCAACCCGTGAAATATTTGTCATTGAGTAGTTCCGATGGCCATCTGTGGTCTTCATCATTAGCTCCACTTTACCAAATGATGATTTTCGAGAGCAAATGCTCAAGTTACTTTAAAAAATACCCAAATCGCTATAGGTTTGCCTATAAAATTTGAGGGTTTCCCTCGATGTCCATGGGATCCTCTCATCGGATTCCAACTTGATGATAATGGGACCACCTCGAAAGTATACCCTTTCAAACAAAAATAGAATTTTTGGAATCGGTCTAGCCGTCTTTGAGTAATCGGTGAACATACATAAAAAACATATATAAAGTCGAACATCCTCCTCCTTTTTGGAAGTCGGTTAAAAAACAAATTATAAAAATAGGTATCATCATTTCAGCCAAAAGACGTCCACTGCTGGACATAGGCCTCCCCAAAAATAGGTATAGTCCGCTTATATAATCTATAGTTTAGTCCGACAACAAATGTGAGTGCGGTGCCCGTGCTCAGAACATGGGAGTGTCCAAAAATTCCATACACCTGCTCCTCTGAGTGTGTAATGGCCGTCACTAATGTAAAGGTGGCCACTTACTGAGCCAAGTGTAAATAAGAAGATCGTGTCGTAAAAATATTCTAGATCTCTAGCTTTCTGACGGCTTGAAGAGAGCAGAAATATTGATTGGGCAGTTATTGCTGTGTTTGAGCAGCCTTGGGTTCTTTCAATAGAAACACGTTATCCATGAGACAAGAATAAACGTACGAGTTGATCCCTATCAAAATAGTGCAGATGAATTTATGTGTCTTCAATATCTAAAATTCACATGTCAGCGGTTGCTGGCATCATAAACTTTTATACGAAACTTGATGGATTTCCAATAAGGGAACTAGTATGCGGTACATCAGTCATCTCTTCTTTTATGCTTTTTAACGTAGACAGCAATTGGATTGAGTCAGAAACACGAAGTAGGTCGTGAAACATTTCTCTTTTTCGTTTTTCGTCCGCAATATAAACATGACATAGCAGAATTGTGGACCCACACTTCGCCAGTAATCTACATATTAATTAGTGATTCGCAATATTTCTGGAGGCGGCTTCTGGTTTAACGTAGGTTAAATTAAATTAACAACCAGTTTGAGGGTAAATTTTCAATTTACACGTGCGTAAAATAAATCTGTGTGTTTAGGATAGTAGCTTTGTTAACAGGCTACTACCTACCTAAACACGCAGGTACCTGTTAACAGGTATATTATTTCTATTATCAGAAATGATTTAATCAGGTATATTATTTCTATTATCAGAAATGATTTAATTATTACTTGGATTTATTCCTTCCCGTAAAGGTACCAGGTATTTATGCTAATTGGTTGAATAATATTTACACGTTAATAATAGTAATTATTTTATCCCCCTATATAATTAGCAAATCAGGAAAATCTAAAGTAAACAGATTAATTTAATAATGAAGGGCAGATTTTTCAACAGTCAGATAACTTTTATGCGAAGAATAAATATGACTGCTTGACATATTTCCTATACAAAAGCTGTCAAACAGTCATATTTATTTTTCAGTTAGAAGTTATCTGAGTACTGAAAAACTGTCCAAGTGCGAGTCGGACTCGCACCGGAAGGGTTCCGTACCACAAGGCAAAAACGCCGAAATAAAACACGATTGTTATATGGGAGCCCCCCTTAAATGTTTATTTTATTCTGTTTTTAGTTATTTGTTGTTATAGCGGCAACAGAAATACATCATCTTTGAAAATTTCAACTGTCTAGCTATCACGGTTCATGAGATACAGCCTGGTGACAGACAGCGAAGTCTTAGTAATAGGGTCCCGTTTTTACCGTTTGGGTACGGAATCAACCCTTAATGTCATTTTCATAAAATTGAATGGAGTAGTGGTAGCCCGATGGCAGCGACCCCGATTTACGAGTCAAACCAAACAAGTCGAGTCGAGTGGGGTCGTGGGTTCGAACCCAGGCAGGCGCTTTACTTTGTGTGAATAATTACATCACCACCGCTCTCAAAGCGGTGAAGGAAAACATTGTGAGGAAACCGGCATGTTCTAGAACCAAAAATTCGAAGATGTGTGACATCGACCAACCCGCACTAAGCCACATGTTAGATTACGACCAACTAACTCTCCACCTCACAGAGAGGAGGCCTGTGTTCCAGCAGTGGGAACCATAAAGGCTGAATAAGCTATACTTATGCTCCATAAAGTTAGAACATGAGAACATTCATGATACATATTTAAATAAAGACATAAACAGTATTTTTCTACATAAATTCATAGTTAAACCAAACCACACACCGCGAATGATGTCACTCCACCATATCATTTACAAATACTAAGAAAATAAATAACTACAAGGCATCATAGTTTCTAAAAATGGGAGTATTGATATTCCAACGGAACTGAGAACAATAAACATGGCAGTAAAAACATTGTCATGACTAGAGTGAGTCATCATGGACATGGGCACATACTATTTGAGAATTAAGACATTTGTGTAGGCAGACCTGTATGAACTTTTAAAGAGCCGTATTCTAATAAAAGCTAGATTTGAAAACAAAACGTGTCGCAGACGGAGTTTTCCGGTATTTTTTTTTGTACCTAAGGATAATAATTTCTGCGTGTATTTTGCGAGTAGTAGTAATGATAATGGCTAAGGCATTGGAAATGATGCCAAGTGCACCTTTGTGAATTAAGGGTGCTTACATAGAAATCACACTAATATTATAAAGGCGAAAGTTTGTGAGTGTAGGGGTGAGTTTATATGTTTGTTACTTCTTCACGCTCAAACGGCTGGATCAATTTTGATAAAATTTTGTATGGAGGTAGCTGACACCCTGGATTAACATATAGGCTACTTTTTATCCCGATATTCCCACGGGATCGACATTTATGCGGGTGAAACCGCGGGGCGCAGCTAGTAAGAAATAATTTCTATGGGCACTACACAATTCTTGCTCGGGTTGGCATGATTCGGCACAGCCAGGCGGAAAAATCGAATATATATTTTGCCGCCCGGCTGTACAGATCATGCCGATCTGCACCCTATTTTCGTAACACATTATCAATCACAATCTGAATCGTTTTGATGGATAGTGTGTCATAGTTTAGTGTGTTACACAATTACCCCGCCGTACACTTGTACGGCACTTCACACATCATAAACAGCCTATAATGTTCCCACTGCTGGGACACAGGCCTCCTCTCTGTGAGAGGGAGTGGGCCGTAATCCACCACGCGGGCCCAGTGCGGGTTGGCAGATGTCACATGTCTTCGAATTTTTGGTTCTAGGACATGCCGGTTTCCTCACGATGTTTTCCTTCACCGTTTTGAGAGCAGTGGTGATGAAATAATTTACACAAAGTAAAGCGCCTGTCTGGGTTCGAACCTGCGACCTACAACTCGTAAGTCGCAGCCATTACCACTTGGCCACCACTGCTCTCACTCGTGCACTTGTACGGCAGTTCACACAGGTCTATAATAATAATAATCCATTAGTCCTGTTTGATATTGGTTCAACAGAATTTCTCTATCAGTTTCAATAACAGTACCTATACTGCAAAGTGGGTGATATCCGGAATCTGAATGGATAACGTCATCTACAGATGTTCCAGATAAACTCTATTAGGTAGGCATAATAAATAATGGTTGAATATCAAATTAAGGATCATAGAGATCCCAATATGATACACGTAACATATTTAGTCTATCATATCATTCGTTTACTTGGAAACACTTTAAAACAGGAACCATGAAATTGACCTAAAATCATGCTTGCAACGTGCCATTTACCATGTAATTATATGAACAACAATATCAATTAAAGTTCCTCAGTAGTCCTCAATTTTATCACAAATATGTCGTACTGTATTAAATTTTATATGCAGCCATTCTCAGAATACGTCGACGAACTTCTTAGCGGATGATCTCAACGTTTAATATTTGTAAATATATTCTTGGTAGCGTTTGGCGCGGGCGCATCGCGGTTTTGAATAGGTAGACTGTATGGCACCGATCACCAAAGCAGGCTGCGGCTGCATTAACGGTGTCGTTCATTACTCATTCATTTTTATTCAGCTGCGATGGAAGGCTATAAAACTTTGCATTCGGGTTGTCGGGATTTGCCATGAATGATGCATGAAGATAATAAAATATGTATGTGTCATGTATCCTGTATTACAAGGTGACAGATTTAAAGGGGATTATCATTTAATATGCTACTGAATTTACATTTTTGTTTCTTTTACATGTTTTTCATTTGGCACTTTTGAGTCATATTATGTTGTGTGTGTTTTTTTTATAAATCAGATTTGCTATTACTTTCTGATTTTTTATAGCTGACCTCATTTGAAAAACGAACATGTAAAATATACTACATACATAGAACAACACGACCAAGGCCGCTGCAAGTTCGATTGTATAAATCTTAGAGATTGCGAATAAGATTTTTATAGCGTGATGATTTACTACAACTGTGTGCATTGAGATTTCAAAGGCGAATAAATAAACGGGCGCGGATGTAAAATCGTACCGTGTGTTTCTCTAGTAGTCTAATGGGCATGAGGCGTTATTGCCTAGAAACCTATACAGCTAACGAGAGTCTAAATAAATATTGGTCAAGGTTCCTTTGTGTAGTATTAGCGTATTGTTCATGTCGAGGATATCGGATGTCTCCCACACAATTTAGTTGTTAATGAAAAGCAATCTAAGTAATACCTACGATTTTCTAAGATCTTTATCTTATGAGTCGTGTAGATTGACAAAGGCAATGGTTTATGTTATGATATTTGCTGAACTAGATGGCATTGAACTTTAAAATAAGTATAACGTCTCTAAGTAGTTTTTGCTTCCCCACAGTCGTTGAAGTCGTAACAAGCCAAATCAGCGGGGTAATGCGTAACACACTAGTAGCACTGGGATTCATTTTGACAGTTCAACAACAACCATTGCGTTATTTACGTTGTGGAGCAGACACATTTTTGAAACATATGAAGCAACGGATTAGCAATATCCTTCAAAACTATTCTATGTATATTAGGCTGCCGAATGTACCGTGTTCAGCAATAGTTTCCAGCGAATGGCTTAAAAAGTGGATTGTACGCACAGTTCTGTGATAGATTTCACAATGCACTTAGTATTATTTTAGCACGCATATGCTTTTCTTTTTAATTCGTAAAGAAAAATACGCTAAGAAGGTATTTAGTTTTTTTGTCTACAATTATATTGGTCAAGGCTTTAACAATGATAGTACATTAACTAACTTAAAATAGAGGACATCAGTTGCGGGGGTGTGACGCAAAACCATTGTCTTTCTGACTGTTATGGTTAAGTTTAGTATGCCATTTATTATCTGATCTCATGTGTGGTGACCGATTTATTTTATTTTTAATAGAAAACGATTAATTCTATGAAAGGGAAACGGCCTACGCACTACAACAACCGTGGATTCTTCTTCTTCTTTTCGATAGTCTTTTGTTTTTTTACTGCTCCGGATTCATAATACTGTTTTGTGTCGTATCGTGACGCCTTCTGACGCAGTGTTAGCCAATCAAAGCTCGTTGTGATTTGACTATTTTCCAGTTTTGACATAATCACATAACATAACATCTCGCCTCTTTTTCTCTGAAGGGTTAGGCAGATGTGTACCTATAGTGCTCCTACATTTGTAGGAGTTTGTGATGTTTAAGTCACATTTAATAGGGGGCGAGCCTATTACCATCAACCGAGTACAAGTTCGTATTCTAAGTTGCTACTGTGAAATTCCTGATATAATTCTGTTATTACATGTGTTTGACATGAGCGTATCGTGACCATTGCTAAACATAGACCAACCTATGACAACTTTATAATTATATTCATACCCTGATATTGTCATAATCACACACTTGGTATTAGTACCTAGTAATTGTTGCGAAGCTCTATTCGAATGATTTGTAGTCATTACATGCACTTATATTATTATTTTATTCTAATGTCATAATAAATTATTTAGTAATCATTGTTGCACATTAATAAAAAAGCAATTTAAAGTTTTGAATGGTCTTTCAGACACAGCTTCAATGATAGCAGGACCGCACTAGCATAAAATGTTCGCATAAATTTAAATTAATGGCTCAATAGAGATATGATACAGAAGGTCTATATAAGGAAAGTGGTTTGTTATGAACAAATTACTAGATAAGCGATTTTGTTATACAAAACGCCCACGCTAGCTTAAGTTTTGTGATAATAGCCACGTAAGTCCTCAAAATGTATGTATAAGACTAGCTGTGCCCCTCTGTTTCACCCACCGTTTTGATTATTTATTACTTCGTATTTGCTTAGCGTTCTTTCTAACTTTTTTCTTTTTGTTCGGCTCCCAAGGGTCGTAACGTGATGTTGAATAGCCTATTACCTTCCTTATGAATGGGACTATCAAATTAAGAAAATGCAAATCTATATCTATACATACATATAATAAATTTGTAGAAAAGTGGTGTCTGTACAATGGAAATATATAAAAAAAAAGTAGCAGGAATTGTTATTATATCGATGCTGAACCCGAAATTGTAATTAATTTTTTTTTGTCTGTTTGTCTGTTTGTCGGTTTGTCTGTTTGTCTGTTTGTCTGTTTGTTTGTGCACGCTAATATCAGAAACGGCTTTTTCTATTTAGATGCGGTTTTCACTAATATATTGTAGTAGGCTTCACTTAACATTTAGTGTTTATTTCATGTCAATCGGTTCATAAATAAAAAAGTTATGTCAATTTAAAGAATCACGGCGAACATTTGTTAAGGTATTCTATCAGAGTACGTACACGCCTCGGGCCTGCGCGTCCGATCTTCGGAACTACTGGATGGATTTGAATGATTTTTTTTTTATTGTATAGTTATTATATGGCTGGACAACATTCAGGCTATAATTTATCTTGGAAACTTGAACACCTGATGCAGAACCGAAACAGACCAGCTTAACTATAAGAGATACAAAAATGGTACCATAGCAAAAATTGTTCCACGTGATGAGGATTTTCTGCTGAGAGAATAAATTTGAAGATCTGGAACACCTGATGGGGAACTCCAAGAGCCCAGCTACACCATAACACATATAGGAATGACGTCTTAGTAAAAGTTATTCGGTCTGATGGGCATTTCCTGTTGACTTATAAAAATCGAAGATCAGAAACATCTGATGTGGAAATCAAAGCTATCACTAATTTCACCTCCACGCGGTGAAGGCCGTAACAGTTTAGGACTGATTTTTGATGACGATGGTATATCATTGAAAATTTGACTCTACTGGCCAAAACTCCCATTTATTTTTTTTAACGTGAAGAAATGCTCATGCATTCTGCACTACGACGGGGAGATAGTGCAGTTATGTGGGACTCTAACCCACTAAAACTCCACTGTGTCCTCCGCTGGCGCTTACGGCGGGAACATGGGTACGCGTTAGCACTCATCCGTGAACCCGCCGCGGCTGTCCGTCACCGGACCCTCGGCTGGGGAGTACTCCCCGTCACCGGCGCACCAGAACACATAGCACGCCGTGACCACCCCAGGGACCAAACCAGCACATGGGCGCCAGACGATCCCGTGCCTGGGCACCCTTGGTAGGGGAGCAGTCACTTAGATTTTAATTGATCAGGTGTCTTCATAATAAAACTATAACCATGCCTAGAAAGAGGTCAAATCTTTCCCAATGTTCCAAAGGAGCTAAAAGATTGAGGATCATAAGATCCCAAGAATCTACCGAAGAGCGTCAGGAGAGACTTGATGCTGTTTGAGAACATCAGGCTGCAACTCGCTCCGTGGAAACCTCTTCGAATCGCGAAGCACGCCTGCGTTCTCAGCGTAGTTACGCATCTACATCCAGGTCTCTAGAGACCAATGCAGAATATGATGCGCGACTGACCACTGATACGGTGAGATTATCATAAATTGTTCCGAACAAAATATTCATAATCAGAAAGTGAGAAAGAAAGAATTGCTGGAGTACGGCATGAAGAGACAGATTAAGAAGAGCGCAACGGACGTTTGGATTCTGATCGACTTCGACATTCTCTGAACAGAATGTCGATATCATCTGAAGAATCAGATGTGTCTCAAGATATAGCCGTAGGGCATGGCGACCTTCCTTGGGTTGATAAGGAACGGAGTGCATTTACGTATACTCCTATGATTGAGACTACGCCACATATTCCGCCATCGGAGGTATCGTTGAAAATTGTACTTTTTGTGAAGCTGTTAAATAGCAAAAAGAAACAAACGGTATGTGTTGCTCAGGTGGGAAAGTACATATTGAAATATTACAAAATCCTCCAGAAATATTAAGATCACTGCTAATCGGTGACCATCACAGTCAAAACATTTCTTGGACATTATACGTTCGTACAATAATGCCTTTCAAATGACATCTTTTGTTGCGAAACAGATTTCAGAAGGCCCATTTATGCCAACATTCAAAGTGCAAGGCCAAGTTTACCACCCTATTGGTTCATTATTGCCTGAAAATGACGTCTCGAATCGTCTCGCGCATCCCGTTGTTATCCAGTCCCCGGGTTCTTAGAATTCGACATCAGACGTTTCAGATCTTCGATTTTGACGACCCCGTTGTCGCTGGCATAAGCAACAGGATCCGCGTACGAAGTCGCGGGCAGAAGCTAGTTAAGTAAATATGGTTAATGCATTGGAAAAACCTTGGGTGTTGCACTTGGATACGGGTTTATGAAGGAAGATTGGAAGGGGATACTGGCTTTTGATGGAAGACTGGAAGGTTTTCTGTTTTCCAAACAATAAGATTAAAACAATCGGCTCAGGACTGTAAATAATAAACTCATAAGGATAAGTTTGTTGATACACAAATACCGCTTTGGACTATGTTGATAGCTTGCTTACTTAAATCAAGTGTCTTTACATAAAAGTGTTTTGACACGCAAAAATTTAAAATCCGCTTTTTCTATTTACTTTATTGTGATAATGGCTTCCTCGGTGAAGTTCCTCTTAGCCTTTTTTGGCAAAATAAGGCTTAGGATACGCGTGGATGAGATTAGAGGGGCCCGTGGCTAAATAATAACAGCCGCACAGGTCGATCGATCAGGTTAAGCTACGCTTGCCGCGGTTGGTCTGTGGATGGGTGACCATCTTTACATACGGTGCCCTCCGTGCCTCGGAAAGCAGATCCCGGCTGTCATTTGTGGATCTTTGACAGTCGTTACGGGTAGTCAGAAGCCCGAAAGTCTGACAACCAGTCTTACCAAGGGGTATCGTATTACCCAGTACCTAACTGGGTTGTGGAGATATTCAGCTGCATCCGGTTAGACTGGAAGCCGACCCCAACATAGTTGAGAAAAGGCTAGGCAGATGATGACGCGAGGATGAGATTAGTGTAAGTAAAGTGGCTGGAAGGGTTAGCCTATATTTAGAGTGGGTAGCTAGAACTTGGGATGTGAGTAGATCAAAGTAGTGGATGTATTGAATATCGTATTTCCTAGTAATTGGGTTGTGGAGGTCAGATGTCAGCCGTCCCGTGTGAAATGATGACCGCTCCTGGTTAGGCTGGAATTAAAGACGAAAATAGTAAAGGAAAGTGTATTTTTCTTTCATATTTTGACACGGGTTCTGGTGTCATGACATTAAGGTATTTTCTGTGATATGGGTTTGTTTAGAGACGTTAATCTTATAAGCGCTCCAACCGTAGAAATTGCAATACAAATAAGAAGGTAGTAAATACCTTAAGTAAATTACTAACCGCCAACCTTTCTATTTAGTCAAGTTATTGACTGTCATAACATGTAGGTATTAGACGACACGATCTATCGAGTTTACGTTATCGCATGCGTAAGACTCGCTTACATGAGCTAAAAGCGCGGTCACTGGTTTAGGTCACACAGTGTTATAAACGATAGTTATGATATAGGATCCAAGTGGGATTTCTGTACATTATCTAGCGTTGTGTTCATACCAAAGTTTCGCATAAAAGATAAATTAATGGGTTGTTTACGAATGAGCGGTTTGACGCTATCCCGTCAGTGAGTCAGTCACTCATTGCATATCGAATTAATTATTAATTGTTCTCATAACGGTGGTGCATTATGTCATTGAGTGACTCATTCCGATTAAAGCTTAGACACAGCGGGAGAATTGGGTTATCTGTTTACTTATAATGCGCAGAAAAAGCCATGTGGTTACTGTATGTAGTGACTAATTTGGTAGGTACTGTAATTATAAAGATTTTTCTCACTGAACTATTTATATGTATGTAGTCAGCCTTGAATGTTATAGAGCTTTTAAACAAGACTTTTAAATGATGATCAACAATATTATTTTTACCTCTTCTACCTTTAATACTTCAATTGTCTATTTAACCCTAAAGAGTTACTGACATTAGCATAATCAGCCTATAATGTTCCCACTGTTGGGACACTGGCCTCCTCTCGGTGAGAGGGAGCGAGCCGTAATCCACTACACATGCCCAGTACGGATTGGTAGATGTCACTTGTCATCGAATTTTTGATTCTAGGACATGCCGGTTTCCTCGCGATGTTTTCCTTCACCGTTTTGAAAGCAGTGGTGATGAAATAATTTACACAAAGTAAATTGCCTGGCTGGTTTTGAACGGTTCGGGTTCGGGTCGGCTTCCAGTCTCACTGTATAAAGCTAAATACCAGTAGGTATTTTCAATGGAGGGACTGCCTAATACCTATACCTAGATAGTGACTTATAAAACAAAACAAATTTGCCTTCGACACATCTACTACAAAATACATTGCAACTGAACATTTTAAAGCAACTTCTGTCTGCTCCCAACCTTACACTGTCGGTTTAACATTAATAGCTGATGCATAACAAATGCATCTACATTTTGGCACCGAACCCACTTTCTATGCAGCACTCGGGCTTCAGCGTCATCAATCGAGCTAAATAAGCGAGCTACCTTTTGATATGTTAATATTGTTCCAAAATCTACTTAAGGACATGATGAGGAGGACTTTGTTGATATTATTTATTACTAGCTGCGCCCCGCGGTTTCACCCGCATAAGTGGCGATCCCGTAGTAGTTTCGGGATAAAAAGTAGCCTATATGTTAATCCAGGGTGTCAGCTACCACCATACAAAATTTTATCAAAATTGGACCAGCTGTTTGAGCGTGAAAAAGTAACAAACATATACACACACTCACAAACTTTCGCCTTTATAATATTAGTGTGATCTAGCTAAGTACCTATCTTGTACAATGCTCAGCATGAATAATTTTTGTTAACGTTTCTCGTCTAAGAGATGTAATTTAAATAAATGAAAACCTGAAAAGTCATTGTTTTTAGGAACACTTTTACTATGGGATCAAAACTAAAATGGCGAAAAAAAAACAGCTGCTCTTTAAGTTCTCTCTCGTAGGTAACAGCAATTTTTTATTCTTGATTTCATGTTTGGTTACAGTGCGGGCCGACTTTGAGAACGCGTTCATGACACCTGTCAGTTTCATACAAACGAATATTTACGTGTTTTGCGAATTTGATCTTTATTAGCTACTAGAATTTTCAAACTGACAGGTGTCAGGACGCATTCCCCGTTTTTAGGTTTTCAGTTATTTCATTTACACCTTATTTCATAGTCATTTTCTCACGTATCACTAAGTTATAACAACAGAACAGGGGCCCAAGTATGCTATTTTTATTCGTCATTTCAACACGATCCCATTGTCATTTTGCTAAAAGTTCGTAATCTGCTAAATTCATAATGGTCGATCATTGGTCGGTCAATGGCACAGAACATAATACGATACTCGTAACGAATTAAAAGCAATGACTGCACAGTGACCTTCTAATGGTAGGTCACTGATCAAAGGGACTGTCAAAATTTTAGCAGATTACCGGTTATGTCAGTCATTCATTTTGTCATTATGTACGAGATTACCATTCTATGCCATTTCTTTCAATAGAGTGTCAGTAGTTGACCATTGGAAAGTCATAATGACGCCATTATATTAGTAGATTACCAAACTTGTCAAAATCAACAATTATGAAATCAATCATAGACCATTCTGACACTATTGAAATAGCAGACTTGAGGCCCGGGTGGAATGACAGCTCACATCAAGCTCACTTTGTTTTAACGGGGAGATTTTTACAGAATAGCACCGCTGATCTTATAAATACCACGTGTAGCAATTTAGGATACGAAAAACAATGGTTTACCCAATACAAAGCCAACACAATCACAATAATCATAAAATGTTCGGTAAAATACGTTGTTTTGGTGAAAGTAAAAATATTGATTTCTTAAAACGGCTACTATTAGATTACAGGAAAATATACATGAAAGCTGTAAAGAAATTTATGGTATCAGTTCAATGAACTACCGTTCGTAGCTTCTCTGGTAAAAATGATATTACCTTATGCCCGTTCCCATGACGACGTGATTCAATTTACATGATTTTTGCTTTATTTTAGAGATAATGTTCTTTAGTTTAGTGTTATCTCAATTTTGAAACGTTAGGTGACGTAAATAAGAAGCTGTAAATTTAAGAAAATCACGTTAATCTCATAGCCATTGATGATTAAAAAGCCATGAAATACACAACGAAAGAAAAAAAAAAATTACCTGACTCAGGGCTCCAATCAGATTTAATAATATAACTTTTGATATTCTAATATGGTTTCAAAGACCACTCAAGCACAGGATGGGAAGAACGTAAGATTAGATTAGCTTTGGTACAGTAAAAGAACTTTATGGAGTATCATGGTTATAAAAATCTGTGCTTCTTCAGAAGTACTTAAGTCTTTTATACTATAAAAATGGTCTAAGCGGTTTATGTACTCGTAGCTTTATTCGACTACTAGAGAATAAATTGAGGGTGCTTCAATTTTGTTTTCAAAGCTCTTTGAAATTAAAGATTCATTTTGGTGAAAGATGAAACGACATCGACCTTGAAACGGGTTTATATTTAGGAGAAGGATGACAAACAATTCTTTGACCCAATAAATGTCGCATTCGTCGATTAGGCCCCGTATGGGGTGATCAAGTTGTTTTACCACAAGCTGTGCTGGTCTTACCAGCTAATGAAATGGCGATAAGGTTAACCTTATCATTGATAATCGTTTATCAATGATCACTAAAATAGTGTTCAAATGTAATAGAATGATTGATAAAACTTTAGGAACTGATGTTTGACCAGCCAAGCTTTTGTCATCTAAACTTAAACCTTAATTGGAAGATCTACAGAGGATCCTGGGTAGTTTGAATAAGACTCTGACAGACCAGGGAAACATGGCAGGAAAAAGGAGAGGGCAATGAACGGCTTAGGTAGTGATGACGTCATCCTTCTAAAATATGTAGTTGAGAATATTGGAGCAAATTCCAAAAACATTACACATAACCCTTAGGTGTTTTACAAACAACTTTAGTGAGGCGTTACATTTTGAAGTAGGTTTAAACATACACCGTGTTCCGGACGATATACATAAACTTCGAACAGATGTTAAAAACCATGGAAATAAGCATTTTTCATTAAGGACACATTAATTAATTCTTGATTTTTTATTTTTTTTTTGATTTTCATACAAACTAAATGCCTTGACGTAAATCAGCCGATATGCATGCCTCTTTATACGAATTGGCAACGACTTATATTGATTCATAAGATTTGGCGGGCTGAAACTTGTCAAAACTAAGTTAAGACCCTTTCTTACTGCATAGCTCAATTAAACATTAAATGAAATCACAAATATCTTTGCAACGAAACCTTTGTAGGTACTACTCCTTTGTTAGATTTTATTTGTAAAAGTTATAGAAGCGTTTGACAAAGTTTATGGATAACGTGAAGAACACTGTGTATACACAAACCATCTAGTCACACATGTTTGTAAGGTTGGTTTACTTTAGTCCTATTTACATACTCGGGGTCAGAAGGGATAAACACATAAAAACAATAAATAATGTGCGAAACTGTGAGATATTTTAATCGTGTATTGGCAATTTTGACAGCAGTGGTAGCCAAGTGGTAACGGCCGCGACTTACGAGTTGTAGGTCGTAGGTTCGATCCCAGACAGGCGCTTTACTTTGTGTATAAATTATTTCATCACCACTGCTCTCAAAACGGTGAAGGAAAACATCGTGAGGAAACCGGCATGTCCTAGAACCAAAAATTCGAAGACAAGTGACATCTACCAACCCGTACTGGGCATGTGTAGTGGATTACGGCCCACTCCCTCTCACTGAGAGGAGGCCTGTGTCCCAGCAGTGGGAACATTATAGGCTGATTATGGTTGGCAATTTTGACGGGAATACAGGATTACATCAACCTATTTTCAATTACGGAGTATGAGAGTTACAAGAAAAGTTTCGAGTAAGTATGAATATTGATGGCTATAGTGGAAAACCAAGGATTGTCTAAAAGATGTTTTAGATATAAAGTGATTGGGACGGGGTATCACGGAGTACAGATAAGATGATGACTGATATAAATAATTATGCAATGAAGACATGCTGCTCAACTTCAAAACAAATGATGATATGGGTCGTAGAATGCAATTTCAATACATTTTTTAAATTTAGATCATCGTCATTCTCCTGCCCTAATGAGATCGGCGCAACATAACTTTTTCTTCGATACTTCTCTATTAGTCTTAATGTCGGTAGTTACTATAATATATTAATATTATCTTTAACAAAGTCCATCCATCGTTTCTTTGCTCTTCCCCTATTCGTATTGCCATCCACATTTATACTCAAAACATTCCTGACGATTTTGAATTCAGATGTTGCTTATTAAACTAAATAATACCTACCTGCGTCTATCTTATTGATTAAAATGTCCAGTTTCCTCGAATATGAATAATAGTCTGGATTATATATGTTCTTTTATGTAATTTTGCATTCAGTTTCATTCTCACGGGACTCTTTACAAATCCATCAATATCTTCGCGTTCTATTGTGACAGTTTCAATTTCTTGTGCTAAGAAAGTCCCAAGATAGATGCTTTTTGTAAACATCAATATCGTGTCTTGGGATAGCAATTTCTTTCAAGCTTATTGATGAGGTACATACCTTGAAATCTTTCCGTTCTCAAATTGTTTAAAGAATTTCACTTTGACTAGTCTCAAATAATCCTGTACATTTGTACCTATGTGTATCAGTTCCCCCTTCCATCCCTCTTGGGGTACACAATACTGTAAACAGCTAGAATACAATGGGTTACAAAAGAATTTTAAGCCAAGCGTTACAAATGTTTACAAATCCAGGTTAGAAATAACAACATCAGTAGACATACATTTCCAAAACACTGATGAATGCAGACATACAAGTACTGTTTGCGTCTGTTAATAATACGGGCATTAGCTTTACAAATAGTTTGGAATTACCGAATAGAAAGAAAGAAAGAAAAATTGTTTATTCTGCACAAACAAAACGCACATTGCAAA
The DNA here is from genome assembly GCA_948474745.1 of Oligia latruncula. Taxonomy (NCBI): domain Eukaryota; kingdom Metazoa; phylum Arthropoda; class Insecta; order Lepidoptera; family Noctuidae; genus Oligia; species Oligia latruncula. The sequence goes on from OX419696.1 coordinate 5,500,411, forward strand.
TTAAAAAAACTGGCCAAGTGCGAGTCGGACTCGCACACGAAGGGTTCCGTACCACAAGGCAAAAACGCAGAAAAAAACACGTTTGTTGTATGGGAGCCCCCCTAAATATTTATTTTGTTTTTAGTATTTGTTGTTATAGCGGCAACAGAAATACATCATCTGTGAAAATTTCAACTGTCTAGCTATCACGGTTCATGAGATACAGCCTGGTGACAGACAGACGGACGGACGGACAGCGAAGTCTTAGTAATAGGGTTCCGTTTTTACCCTTTGGGTACGGAACCCTAAAAAAATAAAAAAGAAGACAAAATATACACACACAACTTAGTCAAAAGCCTGGTACTCAAGCTTAAAAAATACTATCGGTTCTTGGAACTATTCGCATTTCAATATAGAAACCGGGGATAAGATAAAGATTAACGTAAAGAAGAAACGTTGCGATTTAAATCAGATGTTTTACATTATTTCTGTTAACCCCTTCCAAATGGCAACTTGATTTGAAAAGTCCATCAAATCCGTTTTCCTGACGGACTCAATCAGTACATTGGTATGAGGTTCTAAACCAATTTTCTGTAGGAAATTGCAACTGCAATTGAATTTTTGATATGAGCCGGCTTCAGATTGATTGATGGTAACACTGAGGACACACAATTTTGATATATTGTAACATTTTCGGCACTCAATGTTATATCCCTCCGCAGTTGCTTCTCGGCACTCGATGAAATTATTATTTTATGTGAAGAGATTACTTTGAAAAGTTTGTAAGCATTATAAGAAAAATCAAATTACACAAATAAGTCACCTCTTTACCTACCAAAGAGTTGAAGAGATCTCATGTATAATTTAATTTAACTCTATTATGTCTTCATCTCTATTCCCAACATCTGTCATCGCAAATTGAATCGTGTTATCATAATGATGATCTCGTAACATCTAGAATATCGTAGGTTTGTGCATAAATACGTAATGTGAATAAAATGTTATGTATTTAAAATAGACTCACTGAAATGAAATTGTTTATTCTATAAATAGGATAAATCGGAATCACAATTACACGTTAAAATAAAATAAAAATCCAGTGCAATTAGTTGTCAGTAATCGTGTAGATCAACTTAGAACAGTACCTTAGAAAGGAAATTTGGGTAGGCAGCATAAATAAATAAATAAAATGTGTTTATTGCATCATCTTAAATAACTTATTCTAGTTACAATGGGGAGAATCCATTTAAGCAATTAGTTTGCTTGTGTTAGGATGCTCCGCCCTTCCCCAGGTTATAAATTGTTATTATGTTATTGAGCCATTTCAAGATAATGTAAACTTTTACAAATAAAAATAAAAACAAGAATAAAAACAAAAATAATGAAATGAAAACACAGTATTTATAAGAAAGGCAAAAAACGCGCTAGTGATGTGTGTGTTATGTGAGTAGGAGATGGTGTGGAGGTGAATGTGTATGTGAGTAGTGGGTGAGTAAGTGTGTGAGTGAAAGTACTCAAACTGCCAGAATATCATTATAACCATAGATCGATATCCGTGATTATAACTAACTGAGAAAGAAAAAATAAAATAAAAAATGTAGATACATAAATGGTAAGCAACTATAAAAGCAGAATTTATCAAACTTGAAGCAGATTTTTGACAGCAACAACATCACAATATGGCAACGGTCATTCTTAAATTGAATGCAAAGTAAACGATGACGAAACTTGTAAAGAGGTAAACCAAACAATCGTAGGCGCTTCTATGAAACGCAAGTGCATTGCGTGGAAATATTTATAATGACGTCACTGTTAACTAAAAGTAATAACATGTGAGTGACCAAAAGCAATGTACGATTCCTTTTAAGTTATGGTGTCAAAAGCCGGAAGAGCAATAAAATAATACTGTCTTTACGATAAACGGATAAGCTTGCAAGATCTTAAAAGGGATAATAAAAGGGATACTGATAGTACATAAAACAATGAAGTACTAAACTTGACATATCTATTTCTCGGCGTGTGGCATAAAGTCTACGTTACAATGCCATATTAGAAAGCTTGTTTCCCGTAGCAAAAGTTATAGTAGAGGTGAATAAAGGCCAGTATTTTTACCCTAAGCGACGTCTTAAGCCGAGGTCCGTACCCTACAGGGGGTGCCATTAGCGTGTACCCGCTTAGTTTTTAAATTTTCTAAGCCCCGGCTGGAGGCCTTAATTTATTGAGGCATCCACAGGCAAGCCCTCTTATTATTATGGATCTTTGGTCTGAAATAAAGAATTTGATTTAATTTGATTAAGCAGCCGACAACCTTCTTGGTTGTCCTGCAAGATGCCAATTATAAAAAAAATAAAGGCCAGTATTATAGCGCGATGCTTCATGAGTCTCGAAATAATACTAACAGATTGAAAACCAATAAAGAAGAAAAGAAAGTGATAAAATACAATATTGTATTTCCGAAAACTACTTTCACAATGAGGCATATAAGGTAACAAAACAATACAAAAAATCACGTCCATTATTAGTATGTGTCTAAACGTTCGAAGGAATGGCTTATACCTATTAGAAAGCCGTACCCATTGTCTAATTGTTAACCATTTTGGTCAAGTCCAATGTAGGGTAGTGATGTCATTGAGTGTCTGCGATTGATATGTCTTTCACAAAAATATATTGTAATCTTGTTGAGAGTGTAATATCTGTCACTAAAAATTTCGAGCCTTAAAATGATTGTCATCTCTTTTAAGACAGCCGTGAATCTTTATTACAGTCTTCAAGTTGTAGGGACTATACAAAATCAGCCCAGGAAACTGACTGATGGTCCCCCTTAAACAAATGTGCCTCTGAGTACACAAAGTTAATCCGTCAGCAGTGTCCCTCACAATATTTTGTTTTATTGTCGTCATCTAGTACCGGCTCCGCCAATTTCCTCTCATTTGTTTGGTCCTAATATTTTTCTGCTCAACATTCAGCTAGCATTTCTCCGAGCAACCGAAATGTTTGTCTGGCCACAAAATAGCCTCTGTTCTAGTTTATTTAGCCAGACATCCGGAAAGTTTGTCGACAGGATAGCGATAAACGAGAGGTTTCCTTCGGGCGAAATAATCCAATACTACGGAATAACAAAGTGCGTGATGCCTACAGGACACTTTTTTCATATTTACCTACAGGTGAAAAGTGTATTCGTTCAAACAAATAGCTGATTTACTAAGTTGCAAGCTGCATTAAAATGTGTTCAGGAGTACCTACTTAAAATATAAGCCATAAAAAAAGAAGCTCATATCTTCGAGACAATCAACTTCATTGAAAACTTTCAGCTGTCATTCAAAACCAGCACTTCTACTTCTCATCCCATATAATTGCTTGAACTATAAATACTATTTTACGGCGGGATACTATTTCAACGGTGTACTATTTTCTATTTAAGTGCGCACTTCAGTAAACATAGATCAATCAACGGGAGCAATCACGTTCAGTTCAGACTGAGCTCTACGATGTACGGGGCAAGAATTTCAATATAATGCGCCTTTAGCCGTCCTAGTTCAAGTTATGTAATGAAATTACAGTAACAAATAGGGGTACAGATACACCGTTTGATTCTCTGTATTGTCAAAGTCTTCCTTTACAGGGGTAGGAAAAAAAAAAATTGTCAGCTTTGCTGCATAAATATCAGCTTAATACGAACAATTGGAATAAAGATTCTGTGTTCACCAAACCGTCAGGTGCCAAATGTTTTTTCGCAGGCAATCCTGCATCGTGAGGAAACCGGCATGTCCTATAACCAAAACGTTGAAGACATGTGACATCAACCAACCCGCGCTGGGTCCGCGTGGTGGATTATGGCCCACTCCCTCTCACAGAGTTCCCCGGCAGAAGGAACAGTTTAGGCTGATTATGCAATCTTGTATTTTTTTCCAGCAGTGTAACTGGAGATGGATAACAAAACAAGTGACAAATACACACATCAAAAGTGTCTAGGGATCAAGCATTTTTATGCGGATTTCTTGAGATTGAGATGTGGCTTTGTAATAAATTTATGATTTTATAAATTTATATGGATCCTTTTTGGTGCATTTCATAATTTGAATCAGGAACTGTGAATCAAATTCGAGTAAAAGATGAAAATCAGCTGTCAATATTTTCCCTATAAAAACATACAACGCATTGAAGACATTATTAGTGCTACTGTTTCCCTACTACTGATTAAAACCAACGTTATTATGGAGCGGCGACGTCATTTAAGCAGGGAAGAAATGCTCAGAGCCGTGGGAATGATAGAAGCTGGTTCCCGGCAACGTACTGTGGCTTTAGCTCTGAATACAAGTCAGAGTGTTATCAGTCGACTTTGGACACGTTACCGAAGCACTGGTACCGTGGCTGAGCGCCATGGAGGACGGTATCGCTGCACCACACGGAGACAAGACCGATACATTCAAATCTTAACTCGAAGAGCTCCAACAATAACCGCCATGATGTTAGCCGTGAGGCTTCATCACTCTTCAGGGAACTTAATTAGCGACCAAACAGTCAGAAACCGCTTGCATGAAGTGAACCTTCATTCCCGAAGACCGCTACGGGTACCACCTATAGCAATGCACAATCGTAGGATTCGATATCAATGGGCTCTCGAACACAGAAATTGGGCAGAAGAACAATGGCGTTTCGTGTGCTTTTCTGATGAGTCTCGTTTTGGTATGAGACCGGATACAAGACGTATACGACACTGGAGAACTCCTGGACGCCAACAGCGATTAAAATCCTGCCAGGAAGTCCATCCTTATAGTGGTGGAACCATCATGGTATGGGCGGGTATTTGGATCGGCGGAAGAACTGAGTTGATTTGGATCAGAGGCAACCTCAACGCTCAAATTTATGCTGAGACGATTGTATCAGACGTCATCGTTCCTCTACAAGTGCAAATCGGTCCCTTATTTCAGTTAATGCATGATAATGCACGACCGCACACCGCAAGAGTTGTAAGACAGACTCTCGCCGCAGCTAACATCAATGTCCTGCCCTGGCCTGCTCAGTCGCCAGACTTGAACCCGATTGAGCATGCATGGGATATGCTACAGAGAAGAGCTCTGCCGAATATGGAGGGTATCCAGTCGCAAGAAGACCTTTTTTTGTTGTTGCAACGAACATGGGCGGCCATTCCACAGCGTGATTTGGATGAACTCATTTTGAGTATGCCAAACCGATGTTCTTGTGTTGTTAGTGTTCGCGGTAGAAACACGGATTATTAATTGTTTAAGTTACCCCAATAAAATTTTAAAGAAAACTGTTATTTCAGTCTTTTTTTCGAACTTTTGTGTTAGTGGTTCAAATGTCAAAAATCCCTTTATTAGGAAAATGGCAAATTTCTTTATTAATGCAAAGGTGACTTGGTTTATCGTTACTGTGACAAACGAAAACACTTTATTTGATGAATCCTTAAAGAAAATTTTAATTAATATCAATCAGGAGAAAAGTTATTGCAAAAATATATGTTGATCCCTAGACACTTTTGATGTGTGTAGCTTGACCCTTCAGAAATATAGACATGGAATGTAATTATTAATTGGCACATTGAGTTTTTGAAAAAGTTCAGTGGTCTCCGTCCTGTGTGGCAGTTACTTTCAAAATTTACATGCACCATATTTAGGGTCGGCTGAAATTACAGGACAAGTTCGAAACCCCCATTAGATTCACATTCCTTAGCAGTTTCGAGTTACAATGTAGTATGTACTGAAGCAGCTCAATGTGATTCCGAAACTTCTAATAAGAATATACCAGAAATACCCAATTACATTAGGAACTCAAATTGAGAGCAGAACCCCAAGAAACGAAACGGGAAAATTGTTCAGATGTCGATTTTATGGAGGAAGTCGTAAGTGCCAAATAAAACGTACTTACTGCGTTATTTGTTAGCTATTAAATAAGAAACTTTGACTGTCGAAGGTCAGTGTTGGCAATATTTCTGTTGGTACCTTCCTAGAATTATGTGAAGAAACTAATCTAAGAAAAATTTTCAATACGATGGACGATTCTTGTTCATTGGAAATTTTAAGGAGAAATGCTCAAAAAATATCCATTCAAATAGGGTGTCACAAATTATATGGGCATCTCTGTGTCTACAACAGTAAGTGGCTTACAAATATTGCACAGGTTACAAACACATTGGATATAGGTCACAGGAGACAAGTCTCAGGACACAGGTCACAGGTTTTTCATTAGGTCTTGTTTATGTGGAAGTATTGTATCATTCTTCGTCATGCTCTATAAATTTCTAGTAATAAAAAGTTAGACAGTCTTTCTTGTTACAAATAAACACTGTAACGGAACATTTACAAAGCAACAACTTAATACTGGCTTGTTCTCGATAGGTGTAAAATTCTGATGCAGCCATACCAATAAAACATAGTTTATGGCACATTTCGAATTTCGAATGATCTCATGCTCACGACAGATTTAGATATCAGCTGTTCTCTTGATGAATCCATTGACTTTACGGACCCGACCACAATTGATAAACAAACTGACCGTTTGAAAGTGTTCGTGAAAATATAGTAGATATGTGATTAATAGTCTAAAAATAGAGAGAATAGAATAAACAGTGGGTGACTAAGAAAAGCGGGAAATAATTTTTATAGATAAGTATCATTCGGTCGAGTACCTACTCTTTATTGCTTTGCGTTTCATCTACCGATATAAAAAAATTAAAATAAAAAAAAGTTTTTAAAAACAAGCTTTTATTTAAATAAGAACGTAACCCAAAAAATTAAGAATAACGCGAACTAAAAAGAAAACAATAAATTTAAGTGACACTGTCATTTTAAAATATATATAAATTTTAAAAGCTTGAGGCACTGTAATTGTGTAGTAGGTACACCTGTATAACGGATACCGTACATCAGTGCCTCAAGCTTTTAAAATTTATATATATTTTAAAATGACAGTGTCACTTAAATTTATTGTTTTCTTTTTAGTTCGCGTTATTCTTAATTTTTTGGGTTACGTTCTTATTTAAATAAAAGCTTGTTTTTAAAAACTTTTTTTTATTTTAATTTTATTTTTCTTTTTAGTCTTTAAGATTTATTAATATTAGTGTAATATTACTAACTTTATCGTTTTTTACTCTTCAAGCCCTTTCATTTGATACCCATATTAAGGGGATTGAGAAAAAATTTAATCCGCCATTTTGGAGCGGCGGCCATATTGAATTTTATGTAATTTTACTAACTTTATCGTTTTCTACGCTTCGAGCCCTTTCATTTGATACCCATATTAAGGGGGTTGAGAAAAAATATGTAATCCGCCATCTTGGAGCGGCGGCAATATTGAAATTATTACAATAATGAGTATTGCACATTGTATTGTTACCAGAACTAAAGGTGTATGCAAAATTTCAGCTCAATCGGATACCAACAAATGGTCGAAAAATGGTTTGCAAATTTTGACGGACAACTTACATACATACATACATACTTACATACTTACATACGAACAGTGCAAGCTAAATAAAAGCTTGTAATAAAAAACAATTGCCGCATGTATGAAATATCATCATTTAAAAACGGCTCGACCGATTTGGCTGTTTTTTTTTGTTGTGGTCGTAATAGTCAGGATAAGGTTTGTATGAAAGAAAATCAGCCTAAGCCACAGTGAGACATGAAATTCACCAAGGTAACGCCGCGCACGAACTGCTAGTAAAAATATAAAAAAAACAAACTTGCAATCGTAAAGTCGATGCTGTATTTTTGTCGCTTTTATGTCCCATGAAAATACTTTCGTGGCATCATACATTTATGACTCTATTAGAAATGACATCGTCTATCAAGATACATTGGCTACTAAGTGTTAAACCATACCGTACCTCCCTCGTAACATTGCTGCTTATTAGTCATCTTTTTGAATGCCCAAACATCATAAATGGCAGTGAAGCAGTGGTGGCCCAGTGGTAACAACTGGGACTTATCACACGCCCTACAACTGTAGGGAGTGAGTTCGAAGCTGCAAGCACTATAATCTGTGTAAATTATCATCACCACTGCTCTCACAACGGTGAAGGAAAACATCGTGAGGAAACCGGCATATCCGAACCAAAATATCGAAGACATGTGACATTCGTCAACCCGCACTGGGCCCGCGTGGTGGATTATGGCTCGCTACCTCTCATAGAAAGAGGAGACCTGTGTCCCAGCAGTGGATTATGGGTTGATTATGCTTTGCATCTTATAGTGAAATATGGTCGCCAGTCTAGCTGCTACATTTAAAAACTAATCACAATGCACTGCAGCCATTACGCTAACAAAATTATTCCAAGCCATGCTTAGCCCAGGAAATATGAAAAAAAAATCATAAATAAGCAATGTACGTAAGTACACAAAGTGACTCAATGATCGAATGCATCAGAATAATTATGATGTCATGGTTCTCAAAATAAGAAGCTGTTCGGATTCGTTCGTGAGCTACTGCCCCATATTGTCACGAACACGACATTATTCCGACGCTTTATGACAGAGCATAACATACGCCACGTAACACTGCTGCACTGGCAGAATAAATATCACTTACTGGCAGATTTCTTTTTCTGTTACAGGCTGTATTTTTAGTCTGTGACACCGTAAGTTTACGGAGGGTGTGATTTATTTTAAATGTGTGTGGCTTTTTCTATTTCCTTTTTGTTATTAATGTCGTCTGTATTGGATAGGAAACGAAAAAAATATTTTTGCTCTCTCGATTTGCTGACCATTATATTATTGGCAAGTTTCTATAGTATCCATCTTTAACTAGAATATTTAATTTGGCAAAGGTTTCAGTATTGGCAAATTAGTAACAGGTGATGCTTCGACACTCATCGGTAATAATAGTTTCATAAACGTAATAATTATTTATTTATCTATTTTTAGAATGGGTCATTTTGTACCAGGAGTTAGGCATGCTCTTCACACTATCTATCGATCTATAGGTAGGTATACTAATAATACAGCTGAAGAGTTTGTTCGTTTTTGTTTGAACGCGATAATCTCTGCTCTCTGGAACTACTCGGTGCTATTCTTGCTTAGATGTTTACAAAATAGACCAGCTAGTGTCCATAGGCGGCTGTGACCAGTGTGACAAGTTGTCGCCGCCTGCGCATGCTTAAAATTTAAGTCCAAAATTCGAAAGTAACGCTGTCTGTCTGTCTGTATGTTACCTTTTCACGTCTAGACCGCTGAACGCATTTCGATAAAATTTGGCAGAGAGATAGATTGCATCCCAGGGAAGGAAAATAGGATATTTTTTTTATCGACATACCTCGCGGGCGAAGCCGCGGGCTGAAGCTAGTAACATATAAACCCAACCCAATAACATAAAAAAAATGTTTGACTGCTTTAAATAAAAACTGTCAAGTATCTAGTAGCTTTTCTATAATTATAATAGACCAAAGATCCCTTTCACATTCCTCATTCTGTAATTTTTTATCCCCTTCTGGTTTAATCTAAAAATACAAGCAAACCGATACCAGTTCCCGTAACGGTTTTAAAGATAAACAGGGAGTTGAATGTTTCTATTGACTATTATACCTATTATTATCTCTATATGGGTCAACGGTCTCATAATAAGCTACTATTATTATGATAAGGTTGTTCTTAAAACTCATAAACGCATTATTGTTCAGTTATCTCGATAGTTAATATAATAATTGTAATATTTATAATGAAACAGTTTAGAGAAATAATTAATTACTTTATGAGTTTTTTATCAATACTTACGTGGTATGTATATTTTCTGTTTGTAAAACTATTGACTGTATACCACGAGTTATTCCACTCTTGAAGCAAACGGATGTCATCCACCAATTTTCGGGTATCCGTAAAGGAATACTAAGGTTGCAAAAAGAAAAGTTTAACTCCAATCGTTTAATTAATTGGTTTTTAAATTTGGAATATTAAATCAATTAATAAAACGATTGGAGTTAAACATATATATTTTTTTAAATGAAACTAGTGCTGAAAGAATTTTGTACTCAGAATTTTGAAAAAATACACGTTTTCATCTGTAGAACACGATGAAAGTTTGTGCATACAATCATCACTTTGTTACGTGCACGGCACAAGAGCTTCAACAATTTTGCTAAAAGCTCCAACAAATGAAACTACATTTGGAGGGCGAAACCTCAACATTTTCGCCTCATTTCGCGAAACATCATGCATTTTTAATTAATACTCGTATCCACTAATGGGGTTAACGTGTTAGAGTCTATGTGGCCGCGTTTATTTTAAATAAAAGCACCTTTGTTGTTAACACCGAAGGGCTTGTGGCTATGTAATAACAGCCGCGCGAATCGATCGATCAGCTAATCGGTTAAGCTACGCTTGCCGCGGTTGGTCCGTGGATGGTCTCTACATATCAAGACCCGTCCGTGCCCCGAAAGCATTATAAAAAGGGTTGGCAACACTTCTGCACTACCTCTGGTATTGCCATATACCTACAGGAAGATTTTTTTATCACCATCCTAATTTTTACATTGTGTTCTACCCATGATTATGAACAATTTTCACTATGGGACCAACTCTCAAATCACGAAAAAAAATCAAATGTTTTTAAATTTATAACAGCAGATTTTTTTTTCGAGATTTCAGAGTTGGTTCCATAGTGAAAGTTGTTCATATTGATGGGTAGAACACTCCGTAAAAATTTGGATGGTGATAAAAAAATCTTCCTATAGGTATATGGCAATACCAGAGGTAGTGCAGAAGTGTTGCCAACCCATTAGCAACCTTATGGTGATGGAATAAAGATCACTGTGATTTTGACAGACTTGTCAGTAGTAGCAACCTAACAACAGCCTTAATAGAACAACTATAAGGATCACTATCATTTTGACAGTTATGCAATATCAAAGGTAAAATAACTGTGAATGGACTTTATTTACCCGAGAACTGCCTGCTTTATTTGCATATCAGTTTTATCAGTGTCATAAAGAAAGTATTGCCTGTCTTTTGTTTCCTTTCGAATCGATGAAGGTTTTATTTGTCGTGTTGTTTCTATTCCAAAAAATACCTATTCTATGATTTCCCATGGGTGTCTTTTACTTTAGTTTTAGGCTTTCTTGAAAGTAGGTATGTAACGGTACAATATAGGTTTTACTAACTAAACTGACTTGGGAGATGAATGGTGATAGTAACCATGGACCATAAGAGAAGCTAAAATACTAGTCCCTAACTTCTGTTGAAAATTCCCTTTAATACGTGTCATCTAGACGAAATTGAATTACAAATATACTATAATCCTCCAGATCATATTTCAGCCACGGCGGCCAATCTCAACAGAGACTAGGCTTCGGCGCGGGAGATAATATAGTGCACAAGCAAGTGTGTGCGCAGACACAGGTGCACTCACTCTCATAGTCCGATGGGACGGCAATCCGATACGACCGGAGAAAGATCAGGCGCAGGAGCAAAGGCTAAATATATGCGCACCAATTACAAATAGGTAGGAATCAAGCATAATCACGTAGGTGACACATAAAATGTATGAAATTATAGAATATGAAAAAAAAAATTCACATCAAAAGTTTCCATTTGTTAATCCTCTAGATAGGATAAAATAACGTTACTAAAGTCGTATGTTTTCGATTTAATTATATACTTACACGTTTTATTATTATTAAAACTTAATAAATAATACATATTATTTTGTATAATACTGCTAGTTCGAGATATTTAAACAGAAATTCGAATGACACTGTGTTTATAAACATATTCAGTCGAAATTCTATTATTTATGAATGTTGATGAACTGACAAAATTAAAGCTATTGCTACTGTTGTGTGTTACGCAATTATCCCGCAGTCATGAAAAAAACTTCTAAGAAAGTTTCTTCACAAAAACCTCAGAGGCTACCTACTTTTTACCGAAATACATACCTAGATAGATTTCTCCCGGGATATTCACGGAAATATTATTTTACTTTGTTCCTCATTTCAGGTCTCGGGGGCTCAATAATTTGCCTAAAGTTAAAATCTGGTACATTAGTAAGTTCTCTGTGGTTGGAATAAAATTCATCATCATTATCATTTCAGCTGAAAGACGTCCACTGGTAGACATAGGCCTTAAATATGAAAAACGTAAATGATGATTATTACCCATGAGGATACTTCTATTCTGTGCTCTGTCTCTCTCTCTTGACTTTGATCGTTTTGTCTTTAGATGGATCTAATCAGATCTATTATTATAACCCATCTAGAAGTACGTAAATCTCTATTGACATAATATACATTCCCGTCTGGTGGTTGGTGAAACCCTAAAATATTGGTTTCGTGCAGTTCTGGATATTACAGTCGTTTCATATAAAATATTGGTTTGGCCGCAGACTGGAAACCGACCGCAACATGGGAAAGGCTAGGAAATTGATTACCTGTTGAGTTACTGTTAGTAGTGTGCCTATAAAATTTAATATTGGTAGGCAAAACCAATGTTTCATTGGAGCCAACAATGGCTCCACCTTTGGAAGTGGAGGGCAAATTTTATTCGGCATTTACAAAAAAGACTATGTATGTAAACCTGAAAAGTTTTGCGCTTCGTTTTTCTTCGCTTTTGCATATTGGAGGCACAGAGGCATTGGCCGTGATCAATGGACGCACCTGTTTGGAACACACGTAGCTCGCACCTTTGTCTATGCGTTTCAAGGCGGCGCGGCGCTTTTCTATGAGAAGCTGTCAGATTTTTTTTTTTTACATCAAAGCTCGTAAGTTTAAACTGCCGCGCTTTGACGTGGAACACCTGACATTTGATCACTCTGGCCACACTTTTTAAAAGTTGTTTTGAAATTGCATTGAGTTTTACTTTTTACTAGTTTTAATTTGAGGTAATCAAATTTTGTAACCATGGTAATACAGTTATTACTTCCATGGTTGTAACAGCTCTATATCATCGCGTTTCCGAAGAAAGGCGATGATTGCCGAAACACATACTTTAGCTGGGAGATCTGTATGTGAGCTCGTCGAAGAGTTCACTTAGCAAATTCTTTTCTGGTAGCCATCCTGCGCTGTTTTCTAATATCAGTGCTCACAACACATACTTCTGAAGTGCCAAAGATGCCTGAATGCAAATATTGTCTCGACTTTAATTTTTATATCAATACTTTCGCCTTCTAAATACTAATAATGAGGTCCCTGGTTAATTTTTGTAGCTACTTAAAACTTTTACATGTTAATTTTGGGCACGCAGTTGGGAATTGAAAATCCTGCATACTTTTTATCATTATTTTATATTCTGTAGAGAATTCAAGTAACAAAAGAAGATCATATCGTAGGTTTACTTGGATAACCGACACAGACGTGTGCTAAATCATGATAGAGTGTAACTAATGAAAATTGGGACATGCCGTTTTTTGGCATAATAGTTGCTAAATGTTTTCAATTCGCAGCTGTTTACAGTATTTCTTCCCTATACATAACTTAAATCAAACATCACGCCTGTTTTCTCGTAAAGTCAGACAGAGGTATACCTCAGTACACTCACATTTCGCCAGTTATATTTAAGACCCATGTAAGAGGCGAGCCTATTATCATCAACCGGCCACGAATCCAGACTCCGGCCTGCTACTGAGAAATTCCTGATGGATAAACCCAAGAACACTGCCAGACCTGGGAATCGAATCCAGGACCTCCAGCAGCGCTTGCGGTTGCAAGACTAGACCAACAAGGCAGTCTTAGGAATAGAGTAATTCTTGTGTAATGGCTGAATAATCTGGATCCACTGTAAGCAGTGGATCTACCACAGTGAAACCGATGGCCGTTTTGCGTGGATGTGATTGATGAATTTTTTCCCACACCTTATTTTTTTTTTTTATCTGTGTTTATTCTCTGCGTCATGTTTGCAACAAATAAACATATTTTCTTTCTTTCTTTTCTTTGTATACTGCAGATTATCTCTAATTCTTAAACGTTTATTAATAGTTTTTCTGGTGACTGGTGAACAAGGCTACTTTTACTAGATCTATTCACAGTTAACGCAACACCAGACCTGGAATATGTAATCCAGTTTTCAACACAGTCTCGGTTGAAATGTTTCGTCTTCGCAACAGTCGGAGTGCCGAGATAAATCATAATCCTCCAGAGGTTCAGCACATTGAAAACAGATGTTTTCCGTTATTTCTGCTTTATTGTTTCGTTGTTCAAATACTTTTGGCTATAGAAATAATATGTTTATTTGGATGCTTCTTTGAAGTAAGTAAACGATTATAAAATAGAATCGATCACACGGTGTTGAGCTATTTTGCGGATATTGGCAAACAATTGTTGAACAGTATTGTTGAGATTTTTTTTTAAACTTGACTGCCTCTTTGGTCTAGTTGTCTTATGAGCTACTTGTTGAGTCTTAAGTGTTATTGGGTTTTCCCATTTCCATCCCATTCTGGAAATTCTTAGTACCAGCCCGGTGTCTGGATTTGTGCCTGGTTGGTGGCAATAGGCTCGACATGGGACTTGAACATAAATGGCGATATGTGGGTGTACTATAAATATATCTCTGCCTATCCCTTCTGGGAATACAGGCGCAATTTAACTATCTATTTTTTTTAATTTGAATTTATAGTAGTTTGGAAAACGTATAACCATTCATTTAGGTCAGACTCTAGTCTAAACACAACTCTAGAATGAATCTGGCTTAAATAGGTATATGTACAGGACCCAGAATCAAACCAGACTGAAAATTAATTTATAACTGAAGGGAAACTTTTCTTGCGCCGTTAGCGTGAAGGCAATAAAACATACCTCCAATTCATCTGGTGTGAACCCAAATCCGTACTATGCGGAACTGTTACTCAAGATCAACCGCCTACGATGACAGGACCGTTTATTATTTGATCCAAATTGTTGAAACTAAATCCGATCATTTTAGATATGCATCCGGTCATAACGATTTGGCGCAGTTTCGTTTCAGTTCAGATTAATATAATAAATAGTATTCATGATTTTATCTACAACAAGGGTAATACCCAAACAGCTTCATCATTACCTTAATTTCCTCAACCTACCACCTGCTGCAGAAGGCAGTGCAGGCTAGAAAGAAAAATTCAGCCGAAAAATGTCCACTACTGGACATAGGCCCTCCCAAGTACCGTCACTTCGACCAATTTTTCTGAGTGCTTCTCGCATTCATCGGTCCACCTTGGCTTTCCAATGCTACGTTTTCTGGTACGCGATCGCCACTCCAGAACCTTTCTGCCCCATCGGCCATATTATGTTCTGCGAGCAATGTGCCTGTGTATAATGCCATTTACGTTTAGTGATTCTTTGGGCTATGTCAGTTACCTTGGTTCGTCTACGGATCTCTTCATTTCTGATTCGATCGCGTAGGGTAACTCCAAACATAGTCTCCCTTTGTGGACTTTCAGCCTTTTAAAGAGGTCCATTGTGAGCGACCACCTTTCAGTAGGTACCATAGGTCATCACTGGCACCACGCACTCCCTCTCAATTATAGTTTAGTTTACCATAGAGTCTATTACGGAATACGAAACAGCATCTAATAGGCCCGTCCTATCAGTTCTACTCGGCTTTGCGAAAATTATAATAATAACGAACTGAAGCCCTCATGTAGGCTTTAGTGTAACAGCCCATCTGTCAGTAGCCGAAAGGTTGACAAGTTAGACGGTACTTAATCCTTGCCGGTCACTGACAGGGCAAGGTAGACATTACTTGCGTCATAATTGCTTCTAATTATAACCCGACTAGTTTTAGACAGGCGGACTAGTCTAATATAGGATGAGGTGTAGGCGGTCGATAGTACCGTTCGATGTTAATGAATTATATATATATAAAATTTACTTTACTGAATGGCTCTATTGCAAATGGTCGGTCTGTCAGTCTGTAACGCGTTGGTATATATAATTTTTTTTTTTTAAGAATACATTGACCTATAAAGTAATTAGCAGCTCTGTGTAGAGTGTAATTTTGAGTATATGTACGTGTGACGATAGTTCTGTGTACTGTGTGTCTATGTTTGCGTGCGCACATGTGTGTTAGTGTGTGTTATATATATACCCACTTTATGTTTTCAACCCGTATTGTCCCACTACTGGGCAAAGGTCTCCCCATAGCTTTCCACTGCGCCGTGTGCGTTGCATTATATGTATAAGGTAAAAGCCGTGGTTAAAGGTAACACTCACTCTCTGTAGATATATAGAGTTAGTATTTTTACGAATACTTTGTGATGGATTAAGGTTTTAGTGAGCATTTTTGGGGGTGCATTTACTATCGTAGTAACTTAAAATGTACAGTCGCCAGCACATCAAGCTACTACAATCTGTGAAATTTCTTTAATAGATTTTCAACTTTATCGTTAAAACATAAGATTCAAAGTTGATTGGGAAAATTTTACAGTTTCGGGTAGCTTGATGTGCTTGTCAGTACTTGCGATGCACAATACGCAATATTTTTACAGTAGATGTGGGAAAAGAAGAACAATTATTCGGAACGCAGGTTCACTCATGTATGCATTAGCTGTGCAAAGTACAAAACTCGAGCATCTGTTAGAGGACTATTCGATATAATGCTTCGATTGTTTTCAAACCTGTAGGTGATTACTCGTGCTTAAACCCACGTCAGCCACGATTGAACGACAATTGCTCAATTTACATGACACAAAACGTTCATCAACCTGATTAAAAATGTGTCAAATATGGTTTATATAGCTCAGTTTAAATTACGATATCATGTGTTGAAAATTGATAGCAGGATCATGTGAAACACTGAACAAGTATTATGTTTTTAAAAGGTGATTGCTTGTTTTATTTATTTAAATTTCTCGCTACAAAGGCGATATTCTCTACCAGTCAACCAAGGGTGGTGTAGATATAAGATGGCAGGTTCACAGAGAACCTGCCATCTTATATTCTGGTTGATTTTTTACACCTTGTGTCCGAAAAACCCAAATATCTTACGGAATCCTATTTTTTTCCAAAATAAAATATAGCCTATGTTACTCGTGGATAATGTAGCTTTCGAATGATGAAAGAATTTTTAAAATCGGACCAGTAGCTTTTGAGCCTATTCATTACAAACAAACAAACATACAAACAAAGTTTTCCTCTTTATATTAATAGTGTAGATAAGATGGCAGGTTCTCTGTTTAACAGGAGTTAATAATATTAAAAAATAATAGATAACTATGAATTATAAATAAAATACGTACAGAAGTACATACATAAATAGGTTATAAACTTATAATTCACGTACATACATACATTGGTTATTTTATAATTTTTATATTTGTTTACAAAACACTAAAAACTATTAAATACTTTCCACAATAACAACACCCAAAATCTAACTTACTTAAAAGCATCGCATCGCACGTATAAATTTTATAAACGATCGAGGCATTTTTAGTGCCTTTTAATATTTTACGTTTCGTTAAAAAGGAAATAAGTTCTGTCGAGCACTCAATTTTGTTCGCTTCATAACTTGATGGTAACACTAACAGTTGAATTGCCTTCATCGATCACTCGAGCCCAAGAATATGAATTCTCGGGAATTTCCTAAGAAAACGTTCGCTTGAGGTACGATAAATATGAAGTACTGTGTACTAATGTAAAATTGAAATTGTAATATTACGGAGCTGCAGAATTTTATTGCTAAAATTGTTTCTGTGAACATGCCTAGAAGTAAATACTAGTAATAAGACTTAAATACTACTAAGAAATAATACTACTTAAGAAAGATATTTTATATAAAAACTTTATTACAAAAAAAAAACAACTTTAAAAAAAGACATTACAAAGTGAAAAATAACTTTAATTTTGGAAGTCGGTGTCGTTGGGTTCACATTTTCGTTGTTTCCGAAATTAAAGTTATTTTTCACTTTGTAGTGTCTTTTTTGGAAGTCGGTTATTTTTTTCGGTTTGTTTTTGTAAAAAGTTTTAATTTTTCACTTTTAAGTTGTACTTACCCCAAACAAATTCGTATATCATTACTTGCCATGTAATTTTTTTATGGGACCACCCCTGAGGCATAACCTATCCGTAAAAAAAAATTAAATCGATTTACAATTTCCGGAGATACCGAGTAACAAACGTACAAAATAAAAACGTACAGTCGAATTGAGAACCTCCTCCTTTTTGAAGTCGGTTAAAAATGTTGAAATCGGGTCTCCTGGGGGAAATTACCTATGTTGATAACACTTTCGCAATACCTACCTACTTACCTACGTGTGGTTTTTGTGAGAAGGTGTAAAATATAATAAATTCACTTTTTGCAATATCACACACACACATAATTAGCCTATAATGATCCCACTGTTGGGTTCAGTGAGAGCGCGGGAAGGGCGTTTTACAACATCAGTCTTAATTAAATTTTGATGTTTCTTTAATCTACGACCAGTCATTTGGAAGCCATTATGCAGTTCTGAACCTTTATGGACTTATGACTGAAATATGTCTCTCATGAAATCTCAAAGTGCACTTTCCCTAGCATTTACCTCCACTACATAACTTTAGCACCGAGTGCGCTGTCTACCCTCTCTAGTTATTGAAGCACTTGATAGTTTTCCATGTCGTTTCGTTTTATGATGGTGCACTAGGAAAATCATTGGGCTAAGTGATTTGGTTCTTAAACCGAGTTTTAAAAACAGATTGGTAAGAAAAATTGCATTTATTTCAATAATATTTAAGGATAAAATAAAAATAAATAAATAGTGTTGATTGCAGGCAAAATACGAGAATAGAATAAATTAAATAGTAAAAACATTAAAAAATAAAACATGGAGGTGGTATGTATAACACCCATAGTCTTCTGAAAATATAGTCTGTCGTTATTTTTAGGGTTCCGTACCCAAAGGGTAAAAACGGGACCCTATTACTAAAACTCCACTGTCCGTCTGTCTATCTGTCTGTCACCAGGCTGTATCTCTTGAACCGTGATAGCTAGACAGTTGAAATTTTCACATATGATGTATTTCTGTTGCTGCTATAACAACAAATACTAAAAACAGAATAAAATAAATATTTATGGGGGGCTCTACAACAAACGTGTTTTTGTCGGCGTTTTTTCTTGTGGTACGGAACCCTTCGTGTGCGAGTCCGACTCGCACTTGGCCAGTTTTTTCTTCTCGCTTAGCTGAACAGAAACCCAGTTCGCCCATATTTGGGTTTTCTAGGTTGCACGAGACACCCCTAAAAACGCTGTTACTGGTGCGTCTCAAACTTTGCCAAAATCTTTCTCTCTGTTATTTTGTCTTAAGGGGCTTACAGGACCTAAACGCAAAAAACGCAAGTTTTAGAAACAATAAAAGTATATGACCGACTACAGTAAACAAAATCGGAAAAATATATGATTATTCTTCAGGATATAAGCTAGGTACATAGTGTGTTGCAAACATAATACAACTAAATTGATACGATAGAAAAAAATCATGAAGATACCTCTAAAAACTTTATTTTTACAATAAAAACCATACTAATATACATACAATTATTCTGATTTTGATATCTCAGGAAGAGTTTTTGCTGCAGATACCATTTCGAGGATTACAAGCGTAATAGATTGCTTGAGCCCATTTCACCACAATATAATTCATGAGAATTATAGTCCAGTTCCCACACAAAGCTTACTTTGACCTAAATAATTTCAAAAAGGCTTATGTCAGTGTTCAAGGAAACCACCTGGTACTAAACTGGATTTTAGACTTTCTATGTAATTTCACGTTTCGCCATGTATTTTACCGACAAATCCGCTTACTGTATTCTGAGGGGACTAAGAATTTAATTTTTTAACTGTATTTTAAAGGTTCAACACTTAAAGGGGCTTACGTGACCTAAAGTGCGGTCACTGTCGGACTGCATAGAAAAGAAAGAGAAGCGCGATGACACAACGCTGGTAATTTATTGCAAAATATGAAGCAATTATTTAATTACAAACAATCTATTGTTTGGATTAAAAAATTATAACACTAGTACTTTAGTAGGTATATGTTGCGTGTAGAATAACAAAAAATCAAAATGATTGTATGTATATTAGTATGGTTTTTATTGTAAAAAGAAAGTTTTTAGAGGTATGTATCTTCATTTTTTTTTATCGTATCAAATTAGTTGTAATGTTTTCAAAACACTATCTACCTAGCATATATCCTGAAGAATATCATAATTTTTTCTGATTTTGTTTACTGTAGTCGATCATATACTTTTATTATTTCTAAAACATGCGTTTTTTGTGTTTAGGTCCTTTAAAATAAAAGAGAAGAATGTTATGACAAACATAATATGTATGACATATTCTATGTTTATTATTTTTAGCTTTTCTTACATTTATAATCATTAGTAACATATCTAAAATCTACTGAGACAACCCGGAACTGACGTTCTTGGCGCAAAAGCTTCAGGAGGCCCGACCCCAGGAAGAAGGAGATTATAATAACGAGAAGGAGAAAGCAAGATGATGTGCCTACTATTAGTACAGAATGGAAATTAGTCACATAGTTATCAAATCCAAATCTAGGATCTTAAAGTTAAATAGTGGTTTTGTAATCAATCTTGCTACGCCTACGTTGTCGCGGTAACACGAACTTTACTTCTCGCGCGCTCTGTTGTACAGCGAGAGATCGAGCGGTGTGCGAGAGAGCCGTAGCATTTATGGAAGGACGTGTAAGGAGATATTTTTCTCTTCTTCTTTAAACAACGACACGGAGTGCAGGCGCTAATCTCTTGGCTGTGCCATCAAATAATAAATTTATCGAATCAAAATAAAACAATAGTTGGCTATGTATAATCGGTGATCACACGGCATTCAGCGCAATTGCTTACAATGTTTATTATTATTTAGTACCCCTAACATTGGAGTTATCAATAGATTGTTGTAAGACATTGTCAGTTGACGGTCTCTATCGCCCATAATATTTAAACAAAATAAGTCAACATCTATATTGTGCTCTCAATTAAAACATTTTAGTTCATATGTACACATGCTGGGCTTAGTTCCGAGTCGACTGGTGTGCGATAAACACGTCTTTATCTAATAATGCAACAAACTGTGATTTCTGTTTTTATTTTTTTCAAATGTTATTCTTGACTTCTTTTTGTGGCCTGAACTGTACGTGAAAAGTGTGTAGTTATTTTTTTGTGTGTTTAAGATTTTTAAAGGTAAGAAGTGTATTAAATCTATTATAAAGCGTTTTCATGTGGAAATATTGTATCAGCAAATATTTTGAGTGTATAGAACAGAGACTTCTAAAAAGTGCGTAAAGTTGTCTTACTTATTACTCCAAGCTCATATTTCAATAGAAAAGTAGAATAATAAAAAAAATCATTAAGGGGCTTACAGGATCTAAACACAAAAAACGCAAGTTTTAGAAACAATAAAAGTATATGATCGACTACAGTAAATAAAATCAGAAAATGTATGATATTCTTCAGGATATATGCTAGGTAGATAGTGTGTTGAAAACATAATACAACTAATTTGGTACGATAGAAAAACATTATGAAGATACCTCTACAAACTTTCTTTTTACAATAATATAAACCATACTTAATATACGTACAATCATTCTAATTTTTTGTCAGATTATTCTGCAAGCAACATACTAAAGAACTAAGTGTTTTAATTTTTAAGTCCAAACAATAGATTTTTTGTAAATAGATAATTGCTTCATATTTTGCAATAAATTACCAGCGTTGTGTCATTGCGCTTCTCTTTATTTTCTATGCAGTCCGACAGTGACCGCGTTTTAGGTCATGTAAGCCCCTTAATGTTTGTTATAAAATACTGACATCGACGCACGGGCTCGTAAAAGACGGAAGGAGTGGAGGGTGGTCTGTTCCCAGGGCCCTTATTCTCTATGACAACTTAATGATTCCTTACTTCGAAACCATGACAATTCCGTAGTTATACGCTCACGACATCTGCTAATATCGTATCCTCTTTGACACAATGAACGAAACCACGCGAAATGACCGCGAAGTTGGCGTGGTTTGAACTGTCAAAATACCACGCTTCACAACACGTAGTTTGCACGTGGTAAGATTACGCGGGGAATAATAATTACCATACAGAATTGAACAGTGGTGGCCAAGTGGTCACGACCGCGACTTATGAGTTGTAGGTCGTAGGTTCGAACCCAGACAGGCGCTTTACTTTGTGTAAATTATATCATCACCACTCCTCTCAAAACGGTGAAGGAAAACAACGTGAGGAAACCGGCATGTCATAGAACCAAAAATTCGAAGACATGTGACATCTACCAACCCGCACTGGGCCCGCTTAGTGGATTACGGCCCACTCCCTCTCACAGAGAGGAGGCCTGTGTCCCAGCAGTGGGAACATTTTAGGCTGATTATGTTATACAGAATTGGGGCCCAGGAGTGGGAAAAAAAAAACTTTATTACAAAATTCTGACTTCTCCAGCCTAATCGGATGTAAAGCACTGCCGTTCTGCTAGTAACAGATATAATTGGCCATGAGAAAGATTCTCTCTGATTATTTCTATCATCAGCATTAATTTCATCTGCCGCACAGTGTTCCTACTATACATTCGAAAATAAAAATACCAAAACCACAATCGTAGTATACAGGAAAGTTTTAAAGATCTGTGGTTATAATTTTTGTGTGTTGTGGTGTCTTACGACTTCCACGCGAAAGAAGTTGTGGGGCATAAGCTAGTTCGCAAATAAAATTAACCGACAGCGAATTCTAAATTCACATAATAAAATAAACTGGCACCCTATTTGCGTATCAATCTCTATCTGAATCATTTTTATGGATATTGCTAATCCATTGCTACATAATTATTTACGAAAAAGGTGTCAGCTCAACAACGTAAATAACGCAATGAATGTTGTTGAACTGTCAAAAAGAAACCCATTGCTACTGATCTGACTGATAGTATGGTAAATACAAACTTAAAAAAAGGGACGACAAAGATGATAAAACTCGGGCAGAGCTGTCAAACATAACGAACCCTGCGGAGTAATTGCGTAACACACTAACAGTAGCAATGGCTTTTATTTTGACAGTTGAACAACATTCATTGCGTTATTTACGTTGTTGAGCAAACAAATTTATCGATTAGTAATATCTCAAAATGATTCAGAATGTGATTTAAAGTGTGTTACACAATTAGGATGCAGATCGGCGTACTATCCTTCTAAATGTATTCAAATAGATTCATTATTTTAGCATGCCCAAAAGCAATTCCGATCGATATTGCAAATTGTATGCATCCAATGAAATTCTAATCTTTGCTCGTCTTCATCGTATACGATACGTATGATCAAACTAGGAGACATACATACACAAACTCACGCGTTCTTCCCATTAGGGGTAAGTAGAAACTACAGCGGGGTAACTGCGTAACACAGTATCAGTAGCAATAGGTTTCATTTTGACAGTTCAACAACACTCATTGCGTAATTTACGTTGTTGAGCAGACATATTTTTCGAACATATGAAGCGCAATAGATTAGTAATATCCTTCAAAATAATTCAGATTGAGATTGTTAATGTGTTTCGCGGGTGCAGAACGCCACCTGCTACGATCCTAACATAATACTCCTTTTGCTTCGTTTACATTCATACATTACTAAGAGGCATGTTCTAATAAATTAGTTGCTGCAATTCGCTTATTTTCAGTAAGAATTTATTTGCAATGCTGGTAATATTTTCGTTTTAATGCGTGTATTGCTTGCCAAGTTCATGTATGCATTATATGGAGCGATTTAATGAATCATTTGTAGTGTTAGTAAGTTGATTGATTCATTCAAATGATTGATGTCACACTTATTTTACAGTCACGACTATCTTAGCTGTAGTATAAGGATAATCAGCCTATATTGTTCATGCTAGTTGAAATTTGCACCAACATAATATCTAAGTAAATTTTTTGAAACTATTTTGTATAGTACCTAGAGATTTTTTGAAAAATATGTGAGCTCTAAATAGCGTAATTATTTCGTAATGTAATTAATATTGAACTTGCGATCAAAACGTAACATCAATTCCCCATATAATCGGATATTAATTAATTAAGAATACAGTACACTTGCGAGCGCACTCAAGTAAGTACACATCATGATTTAATAGGATTGACGTGATTCGATTGTCTGTCAGGCTACATGAAATAGGGCCATGGACCGCACGACCCCCGCGTAAAGCCTCCGGCAGGAGGCGTTTGGCCCCCTCAGGTTGGGCAAGAGCCGCTTGAAGGCGGCCCCGGCCCGTTCCAGTTTGGGGGCCAAACGTCGGAAATGCTCGACGAAGTTCCACCGGCTGTCGAGGACGAGACCCAGGTACCTCATCGTTGTCTCGACGCCGATGTGAACCCCTCCTACCGTTAGTTGGGATCCCGATGGTGGCGCGTTCCGGGGCCCACGTTCACTGCGGCGGCGAGCCGCCCACTACCTGAACGCGCCCCAGAAGGTGGTAGCCATAAGGCTTATCCGGGGCTACCGCACGATCTCTGGCGAGGCGGCAAGCCTCATTGCCGGACTGCCGCCATGGGATCTGGAGGCGATGGTCCTCGCGCGCGTCTATGAGTGGCGCGCGGAGGCACTAAGCCGGGGGGAAGTTCCGCTTCCGCGGCAAATCGCTGCGGAGCGGACTGAGCTTCGGCGCGATCTCATGGCGACATGGAAGGAACGACTGTCGCAACCCAGCGCAGGGCACGCCGCGATAGCGGCGATAAGACCCCTCTTTGAGGAGTGGCTAGGGAGGCGCCACGGCGCCCTCACCTACCGCCTGACGCAGGTCCTCACCGGACACGGAAGTTTCGGGAGGTTCCTGCACATCATCAGGCGGGAGGAAACGCCCGGGTGTCACCATTGCCAGGATCGCCCAGAGGACACGGTGGAGCACACGGTGGAGGTCTGCCCCGCTTGGGCGGAGCACCGCCGTGTCCTCGTAGAGGCGATCGGCAGCGGCGGCGACCTCTCGCGCCCGGCCCTGGTGCAAGCCATGGTCCGGGGCGAGAGGGAGTGGGAGGCAGTCACCTCCTTCTGCGAAGCAGTCATGCTAGCGAAGGAGGTGGCGGGACGGCTCAGGGAGAGAGCCTCCCGTCCCAGCCGCCGCGGGAGACGCTCCGGGCGTCGGGAGCCGCGCGACGACTCCCGGCCACCGTAGGCGCGGGCCTGCGGGCGGAGAGTAATGGGTAGCTCACCGTCCGATCAGGACCAGGCCCGTGCCGGACGGCGCGTACGTGTTCCACGCGCGCCTCAAAGAGATGTCAGCATCGAGGAGGGGCCCCATAGGGCCGAAGCCTGCCGGGTCAGCGGGATTGTCCGAAAGGGTTACCGCTGGCCCGGAACATAAAGGGCTAAGGAAGGAACACGGGTGGGTTTTAGTCAGTAAGAGTCTGACACTCCCTTCCGCTCCACCCAGAGCGGGAGGGGTCATTTGATGATTTCCCATCCGCAAAAAAAAAAAAAAAAAAAAAAAGGCTACATGAAATTGACAAGCAAATCTAATTAATGCCATAACAGACGTTGTAATACCAGATATGTATACTTAAACGTGCATGTAAGTGTACAGGGAAAATGGAGGAACCATGTTGAAGTCTGACGCTAGTTTTATTATAACATTATAAGGGTGTCGACTTGGCAGCTTGAGTATTTCAGAACTGTTTAACATAATTAGCCTATAATGTTCCCACTGCTGGGGACACAGGCCTCCTCTCGATGAGAGGGAGTGGGCCGTAATCCACCACGCGGGCCTAGTGCGGATTGGCTCTGAACTGTTTGACAAGAAGTAAAAGTAACGAACAAAATTCGTGAGGCGTAATTTAAATTTGTCGTTTTCGACCACGATGACAGGTTCTATCTGAATATGCATTTTTAATGTAGACTACTAAATATTGACTTCCACGGTATAAAATACCTTGCTCTTCTTTGTGTCGATTTCCACTGTGATTTATCCGCGGTATATGTTTAGCCCTGCGCTCTAATAATTATAGTGTAGGTACTGTTTGTAAACACTCGCTTTTGTTTATGCTGTCTTACCTATTGCCTCGATCGTCGTCAATCTCTGAGTTATTGAAAACGCTATTGTGTATGCAGTAATGACGGTGCACCGACACCCAGTGCGAATGCGGTGACCAAACCATGTCCCATAATTATGTTGGAATGTCCAAGGTGTCCTTACACCTGCATATTATATATTATATTGCATATCTATATATATAAAATGGTAAACTGACTGACTGATTGTTGATATATCAACGCACAGTCTAAACCGCTGCTCCTAGAGACATGAAATTTGGAGGGTGTGTTCTTTGTGAAGAGTAGGTATCCACTAAGAAAGGGTTTTTCGAAATTCCACCCCTAAGAGGGTGAAATTTTACGCGGACGAAGTCGCGGGCAGAAGCTAGTATATTATATATTATGAGAACCTTAAAAACGCCACTGATGTCGCGAGTTACTGGGCCCAACTCATGTAACATAATAAAATATTTTTACTTTTGCTTTTGACTCAAAAAGAAGTTGTACAGTAGGCATTATTTGCGGTTGACCAATTTTTGTCATTACTAAGGGTCAGGGTGAAAAATGGACAACCGCCCACTTTGTTGAGTGTGTAAAACAATACACGATTTTAGTCCTTCTGTGCCCATAATATTATATGTGAGTTGATACGAATTAATTTTAAGAAGAGAGACATAGAATTTCGCCTATATCATCAAAAGAGAGAGTCAGAGTTAAAGATGCACCCACATTTCGCCAGATTCAATAACTAGGATTTGAACTCGTGACCTCTAGAAGCTAAAGCCGCTCTCGTTTATTATGATCTGAATGTCTTAATTAGGTTTTTATTGTCTCACAAATCCTTAATGGGCTGTATCATAAATTATTTTACGAATACAGTAACATGAGCGCCCACACATATCGACGAAAATGTTATTGATAGCGGATCTATAAAACACTGTTTACCTTAATCGATATTTTTGACATGTCGTTATCGATTTAAAAAAAAGAGGATGATGAACTGTGTATGCATATTCTAATATGTGTAGGTAGGTAACGTAACGGGTGTAAAAAGACTCATAACAAAACCGAATCACTTGAACTCCCCGTTATTGTGATACCTACTTTTTTTTGTACAGGACCATATCAGGAAACCTTCTGGTTACGGAGATATTGAAGGTCAAAGTTTAAACTTTTTTTCACGAAAACTAGTTAACCCCAACAACTGCTGTACCGATGCATGCGCCCACGGAATAGAAAATTCTATTCCGTGCATGCGCCTTTGCGTGCGTCATTTTCCAGAAATATTTTTTGGTCAATGTTGCTTAAAGTTTGAAGCTGATGGGTCTTGTCTTCTTGTGCCCTGTATTCGATTTACCAAGTTAGTAGGTAGGTACAGTCAGCAACAAAAGTCGATTAACACTTGAGTTTTTTAAATCTCAGTTATTGAGCAAAATATTCTAGACTTCAGTTTTTTTAATCTCAGTTATTGAGCAAAATATTTGTTCAAAATTGCATTGTACTTCTGCTGCAATTTTGAACAAATATTTTGCTCATTATCTGAGATTAAAAAAACTGAAGTGTTAATCGACTTTTGTTGCTGACCGTACCTAGAAAGTTTTTTAAACATACTACGACATTTGTATAAATTAGTTTCTTACGGCGACGGTTTAGGTAATATCCACTAAGGATTCTACAGATTAGAATATTCCGGAGACTCCCTATATCCCGAGTTTATCTCGGAATTTACAAGGTGGATTTCCACACACGAAATCCCGATTCTTGTTGGAAATCCGATAGCGACCGCTTCGCGCTCTCAGGGCGGATTACGAATGCCTGGTTTCTGAATTCCTTGATAAACTCTCAATAGTTTTTATCCATTCGACAAAGTTATCAATTTAAGGGGATTCCAGGATCTAAAAGCAAAAAACGAAAGTTTTAGAAGCAATAAAAGTATGTGATCAACTACAGTAAACAAAATCAGAAAAAGCCGCGGGAAAATATAGCTGAATATATAAACTCCTCTGTTAAGAAACCTGAGAGACCGGGGTTAGGTACTAAATAAACTACATTTCACAAAATATAAATGGCGCTATATTTCTTTTCTATTAGGTTAATAAATCCAGAGCTTTAACTGTAATTAAGTAAGCCTGTGTATTAACGTCAACCCTTTACTCACCCTGTCTAAAGTTTATGATCCAATGTGCAGATCGCAGTTACCTAGTTAAGTTTAAAAACATACGTAGAACAAAAATGTGCGGTCACGCGCCGTTTTCTAAAGTGGAATATGACTTTATTCAACTGTCATCTAATACTTTATAAGGCACTTTGTACACTGCATGGTTTTTTTACGGTACGGCGTATAAAACGCGCCGTAAAAAAAACGTGTGTGTCAACAAGCTCAATACAACACAGACGACCGTGCCTACACACGGTGAATAACCCGTAGTTTTTCACGGCAAGAAAAACATCTGTGTACAGACGCCAGCACATCAAGCTACCCGAAACTGTCAAATTTTCCTAATTAACTCTGAACCTCTGAAATCTGCCTTAGCGATAACGTTGAAAATCTATTAAAGAAATTTGACAGATTGTAGTAGCTTAATATGCTGCCATGTCGTCTGTATAAAGGGCTTTACATAACGTAACATCACGCTTGTATTCCCCGAAGGCTTAGGCGGAGGTGCACTTATAGTATTATAGAGGTATGAGAAACAGGGTGTAAAGTTCACTCATACTCCAGAGAATAGGGAGGATCCTCCGACCAGACGGGTATTGTGTCTGGCGGGCAACTGCCAAATGATTCATATTGGGAAATTGTATAATTATTACGCTAGTTGCGCGGTAAACTCTGCTTGCGAGATGCAGGATTTTGCGTGACGTCAGTATGACGCGTTGTTCGCATGTGGCGTTGTAGATACCGCTACAGTATCTACACCCACATTTTGCCGGTTAAGTATGTTTGAGTCCCTTGTAACAGGGAGAGAACCTATTGCTACCTATTGCTGCTATATTCTACCTTATCTAGACCATATAACACTGTTCCGTGAGGAACTGACTGGCAGATCAACAGTCATAGGCAGAAGATAATCTGCACTGAAGATCCTAATATGAAAGTTTGAAGATTCATTTCTTGAGCATGTAGAAATGACTTAAGAAAGCATTTTTCAAAACCCAACCAGCCCATCTTAGCCTCATGGACGTTCAAGTTTAAATGTGAACAGACCGGGCAACAGCTAGTATGGATTAAAATAAAGACATTTGTGGCCAATTTAGATGATAAAATTGATACGTAACTACACCAAACTAGTATTAATGTTACTACCTAAGTCAGTGTGGGTGTCAAATGTCTAGAAACTTGCAAAGCAGAGATAGTTGTCTTTTTGTTATTTGAGGTGATACTTTATTCGCACGCGGCTTGAGAGCTAGCTTGCCATTTGCCCGTAATACTCGTAGTATTATTTATTTATTTAAACTTTTCTCACAAAAAGGTAAAGACGCCAGCACATCTACTACAACCTGTCAGATTTCTTTAATACGTTTTCAACTTTATCGCTAAAACCTAACGTTCAAAGTTGATTGGGAAAATTTTACAATTTCGGTTAGCTTGATGTACTGGTGTCTGTACAAAGGGGGTCTAGTATGGGTGACGAATACGCTGTTTACCGTTGCTATGCTTCATTATTTCGTTGGTCACGGCAAATCTTTGAAGTCTCCTTTGTCTGACATAGCTTGACGGTATTACCTATTGTTAAGACATTAACATTATCAGTGCTTCTTTTTGCACTGCAAAGAGCGAAAAAGCGACCAAAATAATACATAAATAAGTCTGTCAAAAAAAGCGCAGGAATTAGAATAGAGTTGTACGAGAATATTATTCATTGTTGTTAGATGTATTTTCAAATAAAGCTGATTAAAATATAAGAAATGTGTTTGTCTCCAATAATAATAAATCTAACGAATAAAAAAATGACACTTAAACGGAAAATACGTGAGAGAAAGTTCAACGATCTTTACGTGCAACGCTAATTAAATTATCCATGACATAAGCAGGCTGAAATTGGCATATAAAACCCAAACACACAGAATATCTGTAGCGTAATTTCGGCTGATGTGTCATTCCACTCAAAGGAACATAATTTAAAAAAATTAAACCGACTTCAAAAAGAAATTAACTCAAAATTATGAAATAACTTTAATTTCGGAAGTCGGTGTCTTGGGATCTGTATTTTAGTTTTATGCCACCGACTTCCGAAATTAAAGTTATTTCATAATTTTGAGTTAATTTCTTTTTGAAGTCGGTTTAATTTTTTTAAATTACTTTTTATTTCGTAATTTTTAGTTTTTGCACTAGTATTTGACCAAGGTTTTGAGATGTTTTCCCTTTGACACTACACCCGTAGCTCTTATCAATAAGCCAGGCCGTCACACTTACACGTATTAGTCCATATCTTGAAAATTACTGAATCGATCTTGATGAAACTTGCACTGTTCCCTAAGTTGAAGAAAATGTAAGCCAATAAAAAAAAATGGTCACGATCCGATTAATAGTTCCGGAGATATGCGTGGACAAACATACATACATACATACATACATACGTCTATGAAATTTTGTATATTTGTTTGGAAGCCCTAATAGATCATCATATGTGAATATAATGCAAATCCAATAATATTACATACATACGTATCGAATTGATAACCTCCTTTTTTTGAAGTCGGTAAAAACAGCCGACCTATCCATACTAATATTATAAATGCGAAAGTGTGCCTGTCTCTTATCTCTTCACGCTGAACCGATTTAGATGAAATTTGGTATAGAGATAGTTTGAGTCCCGGGAAAGGACATAGAATATTTTATAATATCTCGATATTCTCACGGGATCGACACTTTTACGGGTGAAACCGCGCGGCGCTGCTAGTTCTGTATAACCTCAACGTAAAAACGTGGGTGAAGTGAGCTGTCAATAGTGTCAATCTCTAGCATCAGATGAAATGACAGCCACAGAGTTGCATAACAGCTCACTTCAAGCTCACAGCTGCATAAGGGCCTGTGCACACCACGTCTTATAAACGCGCCGTTGACGCGCGTTTTAGAAACGTGTGTCGACGGCGCGCTTTTTTCGTACAGAGCAGTGCCTGCTAGTATCTGACTCGCGTGCGTATCGCGTCTGTATCGCTAACACGCGTCAACGGCGCGTTTATAAAACGTAGTGTGCACAGGCCCTTAGGTGGAATGACAGCTCGTTTCACCTAAGTTTTCACGGTAAAATGTTTTTCGAACTGTCTTCGCCCGTGTGTTTCTATATAACCCTCCGAACACATCAGTTCCATTTATTATCATATTGTAAGTACACCCTGGTCTATTAAATTCTCACCACCAATCACTGCTCCGTTTCACTCTGCTAATTGTTCCGTCAAAATAAAAGCAGATATTGTGACAGCCCACTTTGGGCTGTCAATCCCTAGCATTAGGTGGAATGACAGCTCAGCTCATTTCACCTAAGTTTTGAACGGTAACATTTTCACAGAATAGACCGACAAATGTTTTTCTAACTCTCTTGGCCCGTGTGTTTCTGCCCTAATCTATTTAGCCCTCCGAACGTGTTAGTTCCATTTGTTATCATAATGTAAGCATACACTGTCTATTAAATTCTCACCACCAATCTGCTCCGTTTTACTGCTGCTAACTGTTCCGCCAAAGTAACGGTAGATAGTGTTTGAACAACCTTATTTTACTTTTTCTAAAGTGTTGTTTAATTGATGACTAAGCATGGAACGCGTACTGTTTGTAATTCGTTATGGATGCAACGTTTTGCTGTTGATATTGGTACTAGTCTAGTTTTAGAGACTTTTAGTATTTATTCACATACAGGAGTAAATTCGGTGTGCGTCTTATTTATTTCGGCCTAACTTCAAGCTGTATGGCGATGATTTGTTAACACTTTTTTCATTTCAGAACAAGAAAACAATAAAAAAATGGTTGCCTGTAAAGTCGGTTTTACGGGCGAAGATTTTACGTGACAACGTCTTTTTCTCGGTAGAATAGTTGAGTGGGAGAGAGACGCAAGGCATTCGGCGGGCCTCTCTCTCGTTCGGTGACTCATCGTAACGTTACCGAGCGTTACACTTTTTCATAAGTGACTCCCAGCCGCAACCTAATTTAAGACGTTGTCACGTCAAAAAATTTACTAATACTAAAGAAACTTTTTTTTTTAATATAAGTTAAATGATTATGTAATTAAGCGACCTGCAATTAAAATAAAAAAGAAACGGTTACGAAAGAAACTTTTTAAAGCATAGAACTATGTCATGCGAAGGGTAAATATAATGTATGTAATTACCCTCACGGCAGTTTTAGTCGCCGTAAGTCACGAGCACAGGTGGCTTTTACGGGCTAATTTTGTGTTAATCTCAAAAATATTATGACCCTAGTTCTGGGGTAACAGATGTCGTTGGACTGTTTTGTTTTTACTCGAGTTTTTAGGGTAAAATGTGTTTTCAGGGTGGCAGGGACATCGACGCAAAACCTATTACCGCTACTACCATGGATTCTGGATACCCTAATTGCGTAACACACTATTACTCTCAATTTGTATAATTTTCAAACATATTGCTAATCCATTGCTCTATATGTTTGAAAAATGTGTCTGCTCAACTACGTAAATAACGCAATGAATGTTGTTGAACTGTCAAAATGAAACCTATTGCTACTGATAGTGTCTTACGCAATTACCCTGCAGGAAATTTTTAACGGCAATTTAAAAATAAGAAGTGCTTGTCCATAAATGGTAAATTGCACGACTCATAATGCGTAGAGAGTGCTTTACGATCAAATTTTTTTTGCCTCCTTTCTGCAATTGTTTCTATTGTTATACTCCTGCTAGTACACAGAACCAACTTAGTTTATATACCATTGTATAGATAATTTAATGGGGATTAATTCTGTAGGTACTTTTCAAAAATTGATTTAATGCAGTAGAAACGAAAAAAATATCAAAATATTTCTAAAAAAATCCCGTCAATCAAGTGTGAAACCTAAAAACCTTGTAGCTTGCGAAAAAATCAATTAATTGAGTTAAATTTTTTTTTCACCCATTGGAGGAACCCTATTAAAAATGGGTCTTTTATTCAAGGTAGTTTAATTATAATGAATAAAAATTTAGTATTTAGTAAATTTAGTATCTTTGGTTATCAAATGAGCAATGAGTCGTGTAGTAGGTAATGAATTTTCCATTTTTTTTTTTTATTGACTACTTTGTATTTGAAT
Organism: Oligia latruncula; assembly: GCA_948474745.1. NCBI lineage: Eukaryota > Metazoa > Arthropoda > Insecta > Lepidoptera > Noctuidae > Oligia > Oligia latruncula. The sequence continues at coordinate 5,533,563 of OX419696.1, forward strand.
GCAGGGAGGTCCAGAATCATGTACTGATCGATGTCCCAGATATCCCTTGTGCCTCAAGTCTGCTATTACAATAGTGTCAGAATGGTCTATCGTTGATTTCATAATTGTTGATTTTGACAAGTTTGGTAATCTAGTAATATAATGGCGTCATTATGACTTTCCAATGGTCACCCACTGACACTCCATTGAAAGAAATGGCATAGAATTGTAATTTCGTACATAATGACAAATGAATGACTGACTTAGGCGTTAATCTGCAAAAATTTTGACAGTTCCTTTGATCAGTGACCTACCAATATAACGTCATTGTGCAGTCATTGCTTTTAATTCGTTACGAGTATCGTATATATTCTGTGCCATTGACCGACCAATGATCGACCATTATGAATTTAGCAGATTACGAACTTAGAGCAAAATCACAATGGGATCGTGTTGGAATGACGAACTTATAAAAATAGCAGACTAGGGCCCCTGTAGGAGTAGTAGGTTATTCCGTGTTTTTATTTTTACTTTCGCTACTTGGTACTTACGTTTATAACAAAGAAAATATTGCAAACGCTGGAAGAAAAATAAGAAAAAAATATTTTTACGCAATATGCTAGCTCGAGCGTTGTAGGTAGGTACAGACGCCAGCACATCAAGCTACTACAATCTGTCAATTTTTTTTAATAGATTTTCAACTTTATCGCTAAAGCATAAGGTTCAAAGTTGATTGGGAAAATTTGACAGTTTCGGGTAGCTTGATGTGCTGGCGCACGGAATAGATATTTATCTATTCTGTGTGCTGGCGTCTGTACATTGAATAAGCATATCTGCTCGTGAGAGGTAATCAGTGAGGCAATTAGTTCCCTTGGCGACCAGAATGAGCATGAAAATGAGATTATGTGGCACCAAAAATAGATCCAATCAGTAATCTTAAATTAATTAATTCATGACAGCGATGCGGACGAGTACTTCGATGCCTAAGTGTCCTTTGTTTTTGCATTTATTTGTACATTAAGTTAATTAGTCATTTAATTTAGTATCTAGTGTAAATAGTTAGTTATCTATGTATATGTTACGGCTAATGACCGAAGTGCGGCAACACTTAGTTTTAACCAAACCTAACCTCGGTGTGCCCTTCGCTCGCTCTTGCATCCTACGTCGACGGAGCCCCGCTTCGCGGGGCTCTTATTTCTGTGTAAGGGGTTTAAAGAAACCTAACCAAACCGAACCTCGGGGTGCCCTTCGCTCGCTCTTGCATCCTATGTCGCCTCCCAAAATACACACGAACCGCCTGTGGCCGGCTAAAACTAGGTGTAGCCGCACTTCGGCTATTAGCCGTGACATATACAATAAATTAATTTACTGACAGGCATCGCACAGCCTAAAACGCTGGGTGTGAAAGCATGTTTTGAAAAGAAGGTGAGGACTAAAGAAGGAAATTTGAAAATTCATTCCCTAATGGGGTTAAATAGATTATGAAAATTTGTATGGAAGTTCGTCAGTTTTACTGATTGGAAATCCCATCGGGCGCGCGACTTGTCTCTTATAAGACATCATCATTCTCCAGTCCTTATGCCAGTTTATTTGGGGTCGGTCGAAACGTCTTTTTTCCATACCTATATTAATCGTCATCTTGGCAGTTAACCCCTTTCTAATCATATCATCATCACACAGTCCATTCATTTCCTTTTTAATTAACTCTATTTTATTTGAATTTACGACTTATCATTAGGTATCATATTTCAAATTCAGTTAAGTAATCTTTGAAGGTAAGTATTTTTTTTAATGAAGTGTGATAAGGAATAATTAATTAATAAGGTTAGATATTCCTTATAGCAGCATAAATTATCCACAATATGTGTTTTTCAACACGTAAAAACTTTTCTCTTGACTGTACAAAACTGACGAATCGACAAAAACTGGCAAACACTGGAAACTGCCGAGTTAACGCTACTGTCTAATCGGTAAAACTGACGAATCAGTGAAACTGACTGAACAACGAAACCGGCGAATTAAATAAACTGACGACTGAGAGAAACTGACCAGTGATACGCGGACTCATTATAACACATCAAACTTACGCCAAAATTCAAACGCAACCTCAGCTTGTGTGGTATAATACATACAAAATACTACCGACATTACATTCACAGGTATTCCTCATAATCCAGGTATGGATACCTATAGTAATAACTCATAGAACTAGACGGGAATACTTATTATTCGTAATGAGGTATTCGCACCTAGTCGCACCTGACAAAGTACTAGATATTCATGGGTGCGGAGCATGTGCTAGTATGGTGTCAGGAGGCGGTGCCTTTTGTATCTTTATTCGTAAGTTATTATTAGAAAGTTCTTAGAATTTATATGGGTACCAAGACCTACTAGAATTTTATAACGTGTCTCCGAGGTTTGAAACTTTGAACACACACCATTGAAATAAGATAGAGAATAAATTTTAATCAATCAATCAGGAAGAACACAGATTAATAACTTATTAATTTTAAGGCAAATTCAGTTTCTCAAAGAATATTATAATGTGGCTAAATTATTATGATCTCGCAATATAAATAAAAATTGCTGATTTTTAATTCGTTTACCTATTGTGGTATCCTAATTTTATCTTAGGTGCATCGTCTTCACATAATATTAATATTTAATGTAAGTATGCAAATTATTATAAAACATTTTAAAAGAGTAACGGTGGAGTTTCTTGCCCATTCTTCTCCATATAAAAACTACCTTTTGGAAGGCCCGCGACTAGAATCAATTCTATTTTATTTATTGTAATTTTTGACGTTCAAATATGCCTTTAATGTGTCTCTTTGGAATAAATGCTTTGACTTTAGCTGATAGTCCAAAATATTCTCACCAAGTCAAAAATTATTTTCCTTCTCCAAGAAAAGAAGCAAGGAGTAGCTTTTCAATTTGTATAAAATAACAAGTAATATAGACGTTTTTCTTGGCTGCCACCTGGTACAAAGTTACGAAGTTAACTAAATCCCATTTGAGAAATGGCCGTCGATCTTTGCCGGAGTGTCGGGGGCTTTACTTAAGCCCACTGCCAATAACGCTTTTTCTAAATCACTTGGATGAATGTTTTACATTTTATCTCGAGCTCCAGGGTGTTCCGTAATATAACAATAGAATGTTTTCTGTCCTTCTGTGGTGAATAGAGAGATTGTAGAGAGATAACTGATTACAACATCTACTAATTTTAGCATTTGGTAAGGGAAGGTGACAAGAAGCGTGTTGGATGCTTCGGGGCGTAGACAGAGTAATCTATAGACTCATGGTATCCGCGACACCGAAAGGGACAAAAAATTCCGGCAATCTTTATCATACTATCTCATATTTTTACAGCACACAGCACCTTTTTTTTTAATTATGCACGAAAAAGATCTTATTTTCCGTTTAATCGCGGTGTAATAGTTTTTATTATTTCATTCATGAACGTCAAACTGGTTGTGCACATTGATGTGCTTAGCCGACACGCAGTAAGGGACAGAAATATTCTTACTCTGTCTCTTTCTTTGCTAGTGACGTTAATATATTTCTCTTTTTCTTGTGCGAATGAAAAAGAAGATATGCAGCAGTCTATAGTTTACTCTGTTTACGCTTCGGGGGCATATAGTTGTATGCTTCCCTTAGTACCTTTACATGAATTTGGAATCTATCTTTATTCAGAATTATAATGAATGGTGATTGTGAAAAAATCGTCGGACGTAATATTACTTAATCACCACACTTAGGCCCGTTTACACCACTAAATGCGTAGGTATAGCGCAAAACATGTTCGATACATCATGCTGTCTCTATAAATTTCAAACGATTGACAAAAACAGCCTAGAACGATGTTCTCGAGTTTGTTTAGCGCTAAACGTTAAGTGATAGGTATGTTGTACAAGTGGGCCTTAGTAAATGAACGAATGATCGCGTTTTTATTATTTTAATTAATCGTCTTAATTCGAAAGAAGAATGAATGCCTACTATAGCGCAACAATACAAGGTTATTTTCGCGCGTGGCCAAAAACAAAACTATCGCCGCCATCTTGTTTTTTGAATACATTGTCATTTCACACAGTGCCATTTCAAGAATTGCACAAATCTTTTCCAACAGCGCCTGTCAACGTCATTTGACTGCGAAAATATTCTTGCAGCAGTGTTCTTCTGATTTAATACAGTGACATTTTATTTATGACAGCAGTGCGACATCATTTTAACGATATTTGCTCCAATACCCTGAAACCATAAAGTTAATATTATTTACAACGGGAACCGCCTCGAAACATAAATATTCGAATGATGGAAATCTCATTGGAATTGGCTCATTACTTTTCGAGATTAATGTACCGAACCAACTGACGTGTTATATCAGTCCTCTAGTAAATGCAGTTGAAAACCTGCAACAAAATTGCGTAACGCAAAATCCCAAGGATTTTGAAAGAAATTCTGAATTCATTGCTTTGTATGTTTGAAAACTCCGTCGAAAGTGTAAATAACGCAATGAATGTTGAAGAGTTGTCAAAATGGAAGGCATTACAATTATTAGTGTGTTACGAAATTACTCCGCTTGAGTATTTGACCATAGCAACAAATATTAGTAAAATGGAAAATAATGCGGAACTGGTTTTCCTGGGTTCGATTCCCGTGTTGGGCAGTGTAAACTGGTTTTCCATTATCATTTTTCATTAATTATGGGTGTAGTGGTGTTCTAATACACCACTGTTTATCCTTTCGGTAAATTGAACCGTGATTTTAAGTAATTTTACTATGATTGATGGACGAATCGTTATATGTATTTCCAAACAGTTCGACGTTATTAGCAAACCGGAAAACGGTGCTGTATGTCTTCCTAACAAGTTTTTCCCCTAATTTTTGTAAAACCCTTTCCTAAGCACTAGGTAATACATTACTCAATTACAACTTTTTTATTTTCAGGTGCGGAACATCGAAGGATAAACATGGCGTTCTGGAGAATTATAATATTGGCGTTCGTCACATCTATCTTCGCAGAAGCAAAATTGTACCACTATCAAAAACGTGAAACAATGAAAAACGTATGCGACCCTGTATACAACAATACCAACCCTGTCCAGTGTTACTGTGTTGAGAGCCAATCCCTGGATAAGGAGAGAACCGCTAGTTGTCACCTGGTAAAAAAAGATCTCCATCAAGATGACAAAATATGGAATAGTTTTGAATTGTTAAAAGACATCAACAAACTTACCATCTCTAACACCAGAGGCATCGCCATTCCATACATCCCCACCAATGCTCTTAAATTCATGGATAAATTATTGAAAGTCGACATCAAGTATGGCAATATTGATAAAATTGACTCTTTCGCCTTTGCCAATTTGAGCCTTATCGAAGAAATAATGCTTAGCGATAATCAGATCAACGTGTTAGGTAAGCACGCCTTTGCCCATCACAGAGACTTATCAATCATCGGCTTAGACTCCAACCGCTTAATTGAGATCAACAGGGACGTATTCGTTGAACTGCCATCTTTAGAGAGACTGTTTTTGACAAACAATAAAATAACGACCATACATGACAGAGCATTCGTACATCTAATCAATTTAAGAGAACTAGAAATGGATAGAAATAGTCTATTTAGTTTGAACAGCGAGACATTCTCAGGGCTGAAAAATTTGCTAAAACTAGACCTTAGTATTAACAGCCTTGAAGTGATCGGAGATAACACATTTTTGCCACTAATCAATTTAAAAACCCTGAATTTAGAAGAGAATAAAATTCAAATGCTAGACGAGAAAGCGTTCAACGGATTAGGACAATTGAATGCTTTGAATTTGGCTCACAACAAACTGGTCAATATCGAAAATGTAAGGACATTTGAAGGACTGGAATCTCTTACTATGTTGAGTTTCAAAAGCAACCAGCTTATAGAACTGAAGCCGCAAGTCATGTCACCTATATTGAAGAATTTCTACGGCAACACTAGCAGCTTAGATGTGGAAGGTGAGATATGGGTAATTCTTCAGGGACAAAATTTTCGATGTCTGTGGGTATATTTCTGTAACCAACTAAAAAAACGGCATGTAATATTTTTTTTTGTACAGTTTAGCTTTATCCCTTACTGGGACAAATGATTTTTTTTTAATAATTGCTGTCTAGGTACAAAATAAAAATATTTGAAGGTCGTTCTTCTGATTCATATAGCGCGTCCGTTTGCCATTTTCCGGAACAAAATGGTCGATGTCGCATTTTCCCTTTGATACATCAATATAAATTATAATTATATCGAAAGGAAATGAATTGTCCTCTTACAAAAAAAATATGTATTAGTTATAACTACGTTAGTCTGTTTATAAATAAGTAAAAAAGAAGTGTCCGGCGTATAATACTGATTAATGTGGCGTAAGCTGCGCTTGACCGTACTTGGTCGGGTAATAATAATGAGAGTCTGGCTTCCAGCGCGGGGGGAAGCCAGTCGTGCAACGGACGACCTAGAAGGTGGACGTGCGGCTGGTTGGCTTAGATCCGGTGTTACGAAGGAAAATACCTGATTCATCTGTGTTTGGTTCAGGTGGCATCCTGATTACAATGCCTACTTTATAAAATTTATTTTATTGTTTTAAAACTTCAATCTGTATTTCGTGTGATGCTTTTGGGTTACAGATTCGTGTAGAAAAATGAAAATAATGAAGTCTGTATGTACGATGAGTTATGCATGATTGTAGGCAAAATCCTGATTCATCTGTGCCTGATTCGTATGGTCAAAACCCCATATGAATAATAAAATAAATTAGTTTTCCCCTCTCCAGCACGATAGGAGCGCTTTTGTTGCGTAATTCTCCTTGTCCAATGTTTGACCGTGTACAAGTCAGTAGTTTTAATCTTATTTATTATTATTTACTTAGCTATAACCTTTTGCATTATAAAAAATGACAGGAGTATAATCTTGTTCTAAATATGATACTTTTGATATGTCTTAGTCCTATTTAAGAATTAATAATTATTGTTTAGAATTTACATTCATAACTAACGGTGTATTTATTACTTTTTATTTCTGTTTCTGATTAATATGTAACACATTCTGATTCATCTGGGCACAAAATTAATATCTTGAAAACTACTTTATAAAAACGAGTCCCTCATTCAAATATATGTTATTTGGTATACCTATTTTCATATGAACATGTGTTACAGAGCTGAAAGTGAAATTAAATTTTGGCCATATGGATCAGTCAAAGAATCAAATTTCGAAGAACTACCCATATTTTTTAAATCTTATTTTACTACTTGTTTTTTACATTCAACTTGAAAAAATCTAGTTAGTTCTAGAACTTGGTTAAATCTTGGTCTCCAAAGTTTTAAATATTATAGTAATTAAGACATTTTACTGTTTGACTTTTGTGGGGATCGTTAACCTAACTCCCACCATGGTAACCGATGTCGTGTAGATGGTATGGAACGACCACCGACCCGTTTGCCAAGCGTAGGCATTTTGACAACATTGAAGCTTCCGATCTGGAGATTTATTTCACATTAATGATCAATATTACTGATAATATAATATTGTAGCAACCGTGAGGGGTTTGATTCAGTGGTTTCAAATTGAGTAAGAAAGCCATATACATTAATATTACATTTATAGCACTCTATGACCCAAACCCGTACTTATATGTCACGCTTATCTGTGACTTAAGTAGTAAATTTTTACACAGAAAAGCGTTGCACGGCGTTTACCTAATTTCACGCCGTGCAATAATGATACATAAGTCACACGTATCGTAATGTTGCAAAGTTGCATTGTGATATTCAATTTTCACTTTTCATTTCCAGATAACAACTTCCCCTGCGACTGCCGCCTGGACTGGTTCATGTCACTGATGAACAAGACACAAAACGACTACTTTAAGCGCGCTACAGAAAACTTGAAATGCTATCCTGACATCAACTTGAGGGAACTATGGGCGAAAACCGAAGATACCGAGAAGAATGTGGCTCAAGTGTTCGTGGAAGAGGAGTCTCAAGTTCAAAACAATGATTACGAATACTACGATGAATCACAACTCAATGGAAAACTCTTTTACATAGACATTAGAGATTTGGCAAACTGTACTAAAACTAGCGATCGTGTAAAAACTACAGTAAATGTGGTAAATAAAACACAAACAGGCGTAGAAACAACTACCAAAGTAACTACTAGTCCAGCAACTACATCGAAGTCTACAAGGTATACCACAGAGTATCAGATACGGTCAACTCATGCAACACCCAAAGTTCATAAAGACGATGTTACGAAAGCCAAAGAAAATATAACTGTAAAACCTACCAGGGATAATGAACTTAAGAATAAAGAATCATTTACAACTGTCCGACTGGCTACTGTTTCTGCTAAACCGATTGAACATAATTATGACCACGATATGGCGTCTGACGAGGCAAGACCTGAGAAAATCAAGGAACATTCTCACAGGAGCATACATGATGAATTAAAAACTACTGCTAACATCAACCACAATAGCGCATGTAGTAATGTGAACAGTGTGGCTTTAGTATCTTTGATATTATGCTTTAGACTGTATTTTTATTAAATCACTAATATATTATTAGATCTTTAGTTCATAATGTTAAACACTATCTCACAGTCATTAAAATAAATAATTTAAGTTTAAATGTGTTTTATTATTTACCTAGTGAGTGGTGGATTCTACGTTGCCGTCAATTGGTAGATAATTATGTCGCAGTAAGATGATTAAAGACGTGATACAGTTATAATATGAAAGCGGTTCATTAGGAATATTACTAAGAGCACGATCTAGTAATATATAACTTATGAGACTAATCTATTGAAATAATTATAAGGATATATTTTCTTTGATTTGCACAACTGGTCCAATCAAATAACTTTTATTGATTACTCAATCGTAACAACTAAAACAAACAATGTTAAAAGTAGTAATTCTAAGTAATGGTAAAATTCACAGTAATAAAAACAATCTGTTTTACATTTAGGCATAGACTGTTCTGAATTGATAAGCAAAATTGGGCTGCGTGTTCCATCCTTCACCTTAAGGAATCATCAACCTCTGTATGTTCCCTCTGTGCGGTGCATATATAGACAAAACTCTTATATGATAAGAGCTAGCAGGGCATACAACTCGATGTGTCAGAGTGTTGATGATCTTGATTTATTCTCCACCAGTGTTCCTAAACTAAAAAAAATACTCTGTAAAAACTTCTTTGAAGATCATTAACACCTAGACTTTTCTTAATTCTCTCCCGAGTGCTTACTATTCTTTCTTTCGCTTACCTGTCTACTGTTTCTTGTGCTATCCTAGTATTGTCAGTGAAAACTTTTAATTGGCCTTCTATCACTAACTGTCAACTATCTGTATCCTAGCTGTAAGTTTTCTTAAGAAATAAAATAAAAATAAAATAGAATCAACAAAAGAAAGATATCAAAAAAATATTTGGATTTCAAAGTAGAATGTTACACACCTACTTTGAAATCTAATTAAAATGCCATGGCGAGCGCCCCGCCTCACACTGCACCTCGCTTTTACAACCATTCCACTAGATTAGCCTAGTAAGATACCTAGTTATGTTACTAGCTCGTAACATAAGTATATTCCTAGTAAGACAGTTATGAACCGCTTTCATTTAACTATATTACGTTATATGGCTATATCACTAGGGAACTAACTATATCACAGCCCAAACCATCCATCTGCGACAGATACATCGCACAGACTATATTACCATGATATAACTATGAGGTTGGCTAGTCTAAAAGCTGTGTAACACGCAGTTTACGGAAACCAGCGATAAATGGCTATAGTAGCGAAGTTCGAGAAAACCTAATAACTATAATCAAATTGGTGATTCAATTAACTCAGCATATTGCAGTCCACTGCTGGACGTATGCTCTCCCAGGCTGCGCCACAACACCCTGACCTCCGCCTTCCGCATCCAGTCAGTACCAACTACCTTCGTTAGGTCGTACGTCCATCTAGCTGGGGGGCGTCCCACACTAGGCTTACCGATACGTGGTCTCCACTCCAGGACTCATCTGTTCCATCGGCCATCGGTCCTTCGATAAACATAGTCAGCCCACTGCCACTTCAGTTTGCTTACTCTGCAAGCTATGTCGGTAACTCCGGTTCTTTTCCGGATAATTTAATTCCTGATTTTATCCTTCAAAGATACTCCGAGCATAGCTCGCTCCATAGCGCTCTGAGCAACCTCGACTTTGTGGACCAGCCCGACCGTCAGTTTCCATGTCCACAGAGGTGAATAGTAATCATCATAAACACGCTTGTTAAGTATTGATGACCACAGTATGATTTATAACATTAAAAACTAAAAACAATAAATAAAAATGGGCCGAGAATTGAGCCCTGACCCCCATTCTTACTACAGATCCGGGTGACCTGTTTCCGTTAACATCAACTCTCTGAATCCTATCACTTAAGTAAGAAGTATGAAGATCCACAGAGGCGTTCCGGATTCCGTAGTGGTGCAGTTTCCTGATTAATGTTTCATGAATAACACAATCGATGGCCTTGGACTACTACTCTTTACTTTCACTACTACTTTTACTACTATTCTTTCTGTTATCTTAGTCAGTCCTGGAGCTGATATCAGGCATACCTGAAATAAAATTCTGCCAATACTTGGCGAATCTCATATTATACCGTAGAATAGAATTTTATGATCAGCCTAAAATGTTTCCACTGCTGGGTCACAGGACTCACAGGCCTCTTCTCTGTCTGTGTCTACGCGGGCCCAAAGCGGGTTGTATAGATAATTATCATGTACACCATTATTATTAAGAAGAGATATAAAAATGTAGAAATTAATGGAGGACCTAAACCAAACCAACGGGTTTGGTTAGGTTCCCTGCTTACCCTTTGGGACGGATATACCTAAGCGTGATGTTATGTTATTATTTAAATACGAATTTTGATAAAAATTAAACTAATTAGAGTAATAAGTCTACTACTGAAATATGAAAATGGACACGATAAAGAGGAATTTTGTCAGACTGTAAGCGTATACTGCCATCTGCTGTGACATTAAAGTACTACCAAAACGAACCCGCATCGCACACGCCACACCGTTTGTTGGCAATGTCACAGCTTCTCATTATATTTCTGATTCTGTTAAAAGATGGCGCTTACTTCAAGTTTATAAAGAGCGTTGCTAATAGTAGGTATGATGAAATGATACAGATGGCATGGCATCAGCTTGAGTTTATTGCATGGACGTAATATATAGAAGTAACTTATTGTTTTCAATTTAAAACCTGGCAAGTTCAAGATATTAACCAAAAAATATATAGTGTCCATTTCCATTTCATTTTTAGGGTTCCGTAGTTTAATTATTTTAACTCACCAGATCGTCTTAGGAAACACGGAAACACCCCCAAAAATGGTGAAGGTGAGGAACAAGACTCCTCCCGGGCGATAGGGTCCGTGAGGTCGCTACTGCCCAACAGCTCGCCACATGGCGCCCTGTGGGTTTTTGTATCTCTCTTGGTCTGGCTCCTCACCCTAGACCTGTTTCGGTCGAAAGTAAACTCTACCTGTATAGACCTAAAGTCCATACAAAACTTCAATACCTCCTTGATCAAATGTATGGGACGAAACGCTGAAAAAACACGTTTCTTGAATGGATTCCCCTTTAAATTTCAACTATATTTTATATACATGTAGGTACATGCTATTATTTTAAGTCTGTTAACTTATACCTACATTATGCAAATATTATCTAATTAAAATATTTTAGGACTTTATTTTATTTATAGCACTCTGTGACCTAAATTCGCACTGAAGTCACACGTATCGTAATGTACTACTCTATTATTTACTAGGTTCTGCCCGCGACTTCGTCCGTGTGAAATTTCTCTCTTTCCCCGACCCATCCCGTAGCCTCGCATCACCCCCCCCCTACTTCGTTTTCGCTTAGCGTTTGGCTCACACACTTGTTAAAGTTCAACTACTTTTGCATTTTTTTTTTTTTTAAATAACTTGTAAATATGTGAGCACCATGTATCTATCACTAATTTGATTTACCTGTCATTGCTTAATTTTTAATTCTTTTTACCTTTTGTGGTAGACTAATTTTATTATGGGTGCATCGTGTTCACATATAATTTTTATTATGTATACAAGACCTTGTAAAACATTTTAAAAGAGTAACGGTGGAGTTTCTTGCCCATTCTTCTCCATACGAAAACTACCTTTTGGAATGGGCGACTAGAATCATTTCTATTTAGTTTTTTTTGACGTTCAAAAGTGCCTTTAATGTGCCTATTTGAAATAAATGATTTGACTTTGACTTTGTTCTTTTTGACTTTTTTTCCCTAGCTTGATGTTAAGTAGCCTTTATGCATTCCTCAAAAATTAGGCTATCAGATTAGACTGGCAGTTCCAGAGATTAACACGTTCAAAAAAACAAACTCTTCAGCTTTATTTAGGATAGATATAGATTACTACCAGGCGCCAGAGAGAATGCGAAAAAGGTGGGATGTTCGCAAACTTTGATAGGCTATTATAGGCTATTTAACATCACGCTGTGACCCTTAGGGGCCGAGCAGAAATAAAAAAAGTCGGAAAGAACGCTAAGCAAGAACGAAGTGATAGCGATGCAACGGGATGGGTCGGCGAACAAAAAATTTCAGGCGGACAAAGTCGCATGCAGAAGCTAGTATATACGATAAACATTCATCATCATCTGCCTAGCCTTTTCCCAACTATGTTGGAGTCGGCTTCCAGTCTAACCGGAGGCAGCTGAATACCAGTATTTTACATGGAGCGACTGCCTACCTGACCTCCACAACCCAGTTACTGGGTAATACGATACCCCTTGGTAAGACCTACATAATTATTATGCTATACATAAATTATAACGAATCGTCATCAACAAATAAACTTGCTGTATGTGCAAGGATAGTTCTGCGCAAACAAACCTTTGACTCCTAGCGATAAAAAAAGTATATCACATACAGCACGTTACATTTTTGTTTGAGATCTTATATGTATTAAGGGCTTGTGGCTAAGTAATAACAGCCGCACGGGACGATCGACCAGGTTAAGCTACGCTGACCGCGGTTGTTCCGTTGATGGGTCTTTAAATACCAAGACCCCTTCGTGCCTCTGAAAGCACGTTAAGCCGTTGGTCCCGGCTGACATTCGTGGATCTTTGATAGTCGTTACGGGTAGTCAGAAGCCCGAATGTCTGACAACCAGTCTTACTAAGGGGTATCGTGTTACCCAGTAACTGGGTTGTGCAGGTCAGATAGGCAGTCGCTCCGTGTAAAATACTGGTACTCAGCTGCATCCGGTTAGACTGGAAGCCGACCCCAATTATATTTTCTAGGTATTAAAACAAATGAGATTTTTAGCCTTTATAAAATGTAGTTACGATTAACATAATCCTCCAGCTCTTATCCCAATTAATTTTGGGAACGTTGCAGCATGTCTTCTTCCATACTGTATGCTCACCAGCCACCAGCCACCAGCTCACCTCCTTCCTTGCGTCTCGTATTTCCACGAGGAAGCTCATGCTGTGGTAAAAATTACTAATCAGCAAGGTGATGTTGTGGCTGACTACGCATGGTGCTCCAAACGCCCAGTTAACTATTATTTTACATCGATTCATAGATGACTCCGCTCTGGAATGTAAAATGTGGTGCTCTTCCACAATCGATGGGACACTTAATATCGTGTCCTGCGTGTCCTGTCGCGTCCTGTCGCGTCCTGTCGCCTGCATCTTGTAGTAACAGATGGACACTACTGATGGCACTAAATTCGTAGCCTTATTCTTTAATTCCGCGATTGCCACTGACAAGCTAAGAAGAAGATTTTTTCACGAAGGACGCCACATAGGTAAAAACAACCCAATACAAACACTGACTTCTTAATGCTTTTAACCTTTTGACCGCCACACGTCAAAAAATCAAAAACGTGCCCTCGCTCGGCGTCATAGTCTGTCATGTAGCCGAACCGTGCCGTGCTGGGCACATTTTGGTTTGTCATCTATACTTGACTGAAACCTACTACTAACTTGGTTGATATTAAACCAATTTTAATTGGTTTAATTTAAATAAATGCTTTGAGTGAATTTGACTAAGTGCGTTTAATATTTTAAAGCAAGCATGCAATTTTACATTAGATCAGCCTGTATAACAAAAGTGTCTATGTACGCTTTATGCGAGGTATTTACCCGACCATAAACAAGAAAATACGAGTGTATAAAGGTTATGTTTGCTAACTAAACTCATTTAGTACCGTGTGGCATCTTCTACAACGATGAAGTGCATAATTTTCACCGCATTTTTACTAAGTGAGTCTTTTTTGTTTAAAACTTAGTGAACTTAATAAGTTTTAATTACAGTTCTAAGTACTAATAAATCGATTGAAAAGTTCATATTCTTTAGTGAAAAGTTGTTTGATGTCAACTAGATGCAGATAGTTTTAAATTCTCCGTTCTCTAACCTCTGGAGCCCTTGTTCAGTAGAATATAGGTCTCCAGTAGGCCTCCACTACTTGGTCCCCATTGCACCACAAATAATTTAAACATCGTTCTATTTCCGTCAATCATATAATTTGAAGATGACAGCGACAGAAGGTGCGAGTGCGCCTTATTGTTCCTAAATTGGATGGTTCAGTAAGGTAATCTGCGCGTCTACGACTGCGTCGACTGTGAAGTTTTTTTTTGCACTTACAAACTCAAACTCAAAGCATTTCGTCGTTTGTCGATATTCATTGCAATTTCACCTTTACAGGTATATGTCTGCCCTTGACATACTCTCGCCATGTACAGTTCTATAGAAAAGACTATACGTACATTGAGGAGTTCGACGGCTTTTATAAAGTTCACTGGGATGTGAGTGGATCAGCTTGGAGTACCGCTTTTTTCACTTGTGATGACGAAGGAGCTACTCTGTTCTATCCGAAAGCCCACGGAGAGTGGACATTGGTGAAGAACTTGACAAATAGAATGAATGAAGTTCCTAATGTGACAGATATCTTCGTTGGATTGCACGACGAATTTCATTTAGGAGAGTTTATGACTGTTGACGGTGAGTATATACAATTTGATACTATAGCAAACCACACAATTTTTGTTTACTTTTCCATGTATTAGGTTTGCAAACATGGGAAGTGGTTATCGCGTTTTAGACTGCTGCAACACAATGGGTACTGTCGATGCATTGCCAACATAGTACCTATATTCCACAGTTGAAATATAGAATGTTGTATAATTGTAGCACTTTTTATTCAATCTAATTGAGACTGACTAGATTTAGGCTGGCTATTTGTTTTTCTGAAGTCATTAAAACGACTTCAAGACATGGCCAACATTGTGTAAGCTTACTAATAGCACTACATTTATATAAAATGTCTTCCATTTTTCAGGACACTCAACGCCATATCCACTGCCAGCTGAAGGTAGTCTACTGCCACATCACAGGAATTGCATAACTATGAACATAGACAGTGGATTGTTTAATGTGGACAGTTGTTTAAGAACACCTGACACGGCGTTACCATTTGTGTGCAAGAAAGTTGAAGATGAGTCGTGCCCGACAATTGACCGTGGTAAGTGGTATATTTGCTTTTTCTGCGACGTTCGTTCTTGTCACTGTTCTTTCTTTAAGAGGCACATGTTCTAAGATTTAGGGAGGGCGCCCACGAGCAACTTTTTTCTCCACAACTAATTTGTCGCTCACATCAAGTCTACGGGTCATCCGCGGCACACATGTTGTTAGCCGCAGATTTGGAGACAGTTCGGCGACGCAACTATCACCCATCTATTGGTTGCAATGCAAGTGCGCGCACGGTGACATAATATGTTGATGAATGCGGCAAAATTTTATGAGAACGTAGCGTTGCTATCGCACCCATGTGCGCATTGGCCAAATCTCGGCGAAGTGACAGCGACAGAGACAAAAAAGTTTCTGTGTAACTAAGCAACATTGCTCGCGGGCCCTCCCTTAGTGGCCAGTAGCAAACTTGCCATTAGTCAATTTCATCGCCATGATATGTTCCGTAATTAATGGATAACCTCTCAAGGGGTCATTTTACTTATCGTTATGAACAACTTTTACTGCGGGACCAAACATGATATCGCGAAAAAAATCAGCTGTTCCCTACATTTATGTTCGCATAACTCGTCAAAATGTAGGAAACAGCAGATTCCTTTTGCAATGGATTAGTAATATCCTTCAAAATCATTCAGATTGTGCTTGATCGTGTGCTGCGCAATTAGAGTGTTCGCCATAAAACCCGTAGTAGAGAATTGTTAAGGGATGTTCGAGACCACAGGTCACGGAATTGCCGCGGCGATTTCGTCCAGAAACGAACGATAACGAATTTAATTAGTAGGTAGGTACTGACCTTCTAATTAAATTCGTGGAGTCGAAAGTGCGTTAAGCGCACCACTTCTGTCAGGACCGCCATGCAAAGCCAACAGTTTCTACATACATTTGTGTCGTGGTACGAGTACAAATTGACACCCTTGGTTTATATGTAACACGATGATATGGAAAGTGTTGACCTGCCGCCTTTAGCAGCGGTTGCTGCTGCCGCTGTGGCTTATCCGTGCTCTGTGCTCAAGACTGTGGTGACATGTGCATCGTCACATAGGAATTACGCATCACACTGACGTCACGCAAAATCCTGCATCGCGCAAGCAGAGTTTACCACGCAACTAGCATATAAACAACGTCCCAACATCAATCATCGGTCAGTAGCCCGCCAGATACAACACCCGTCTGGTCGGAGGATCCTCCTTTTTCTATAGAGGATGCGGGAACTTTACACCCTGTTCCTCATACCTCTCTAAGACTATACTTAGCTAGCATAGTCAATGTTTGATAGGCATCGAATTTTAATTTCAGGTTACAAATACGTGAAGACATCAAGAAAATGTTACAAAGTTAATAAAAAGCGACAGACGTGGCAGGAAGCTATGAAGACTTGCTTCATGGAGGGAGGAATACTGGCTGTTTTAGAAAACAAGGCACAGGCAGAAGAAGTTAGAGAAATGGTGGAAAACGGAGAACAATATTTCGTAGGAGTGAGAAGGCTCTTCTCCAGTGCTGAATATTACACAGTAAAAGGTAACTATGTTTTTTGCTTTTCTATAAATGTAAATGACAGTTCTTTCTTGAACTATTGCGAGGAATCGTTAAATATTTGAGGTTTATTTACATATATTATTCAACAATATTTTTAGCAACAAAGTTGCACGTACAGTCACAAGCTTAGATGTTCTTTTGAATTTAACTAATTGTAAGTAGGCTATTTAAGATGCAAGACTATTGTCTTGCATCTTATTTTTATGTCTGTTTTTTTATGTCATTATTATTATGTCTGTTAATATTTCATTGAGCCCTATTTTTAAGTCGATGCAGTATCCTATATTTTTGCGTCACTTGTCTCGTCAGATAGTTTTGGTATTTCTTCGATATCACATACGTATATATTATGCCTTTCACAAATTATCACTTATTTACCGTATATTTCATCACGATGTTTTCCTTCACCGTTTTGATCACCACTGCTCTCAAAACGGTGAAGAAAACATCGTGATTAAACCGGCATGTCCTAGAACCAAAAATTCGAAGACATGTGACATCCACCAACCCGCACTGGGCCCGCGTGGTGGATTATGGCCTACTCCCTCTCATTGAGAGGAGGCCTGTGTCCCAGCAGTGGGAACATTATAGGGTGATTATGGTACCGTATATAAATGGATAAATCATAAAATTAGATACTGTTGCCGAGCTGTCCATAGTAATATATTTATGCTGGAAACTATACACGTTTTTTCAATATTTTTAATCAGATGTTCATTGCACTGCTAAATAATTATTGATTCTATAACGACTACTTACTCAACATTTAAATGAAAATTTTAATACTGAACTTTATTTCTTTTACAGGTCAAAAATTTAGTGATGTGTACCGAAACGTGTATGATGATGAAAGTTTTGACTGTGGGACCGTTTGGAATCGGGACCGCGGTCTTTACACGGAGACTAAAAACTGCGACGAAAAATTACCCTTCATTTGTGAAATGGAAGTTAGAGTCTAACCAGAAGAAAATATTTATGACACTGGATACATACAAAGCAGAAAGGTAGCGCAAGGCCAGTAGCGGTATTGATATTTTAGTATAGTTCATATTTTCGCCCAAATCATGTTTTATTTTTTTCGGCCGTATATTGTCTATTATTGTTGCAACATATCAATAACATAATACCGTTGCACTTGTAGTTTGCAAATGTGTATGTGCCTTTACCCCGTGGTAATCGTCGCGTTCATTTTATTCGGCGAACCCGAATGCATCGTCGCGTTGACAGAGGGCGTGTTCATCTGAACAAATGAGTGACAAGTGAACGGGACAATCGCATTCTATTCACGACACGGGGTTAGAGAGGTCTCACAGACTGGGTTGTTCTACAAAACAGCTGGCCACTTTTTTAAACGATAGACAACACTGTTGTTGCCTGAGACGACAGATCATAAAGAGGCGACGCGAGATTCGTGCGACAGCAGAGCGATTAGTGCACCAAATTGTCATTCATAGAAATTCAGTCACAGCATTAGACGCTGCACGAAATTGTTCCGGCAAATACGCTAGAATCAAACCCCAGTGTACCGCTGCCATACTTTTGAGCTCCTCTGCCCTGCGCTTCGGTAGTTCAGCTAACAGTTACAGTAATGAACTTAGGTATTCTTAAATACTAAAATCAATTTTGTCTGTTTTTGAAGTGAAAACTTCTTTCGCTCTTTCTGCCTGCCTGGTTCATTGTACCTATACAGTGAACGAAACTGAACAGTCAAGCTCAGGTCGGTGACGCTGAATAGGGTATAATCGTCTCCAATCAGTCGGTGACGCTGAATAGGGTATAATCGTCTCCAGTCGGTCGGTGACGCTGAATCGGGTGTAGTCGTCTCCAGTCGGTCGGTGACGCTGAATCGGGTGTAGTCGTCTCCAGTCGGTTGGTGAAGCTGAAAAGGGTGTACTCGTCTCCAGTCGATCGGTGACGCTGAATCGGGTGTAGTCGTCTCCAGTCGGTCGGTGAAGCTGAAAAGGGTATAATCGTCTCCAGTCGGTCGGTGACGCTGAATCGGGTATAATCGTCTCCAGTCGTTCGGTGACGCTGAATAGGGTATAATCGTCTCCAGTCGGTCGGTGACGCTGAATAGGGTATAATCATCTCCATCAGTCGTTCGGTGACGCTGAATAGGGTATAATCATCTCCAGTCGGTCGGTGACGCTGAATAGGGTGTACTCATCTCCAGTCGTTTCACTTCCATCATGTGGTCTTAGGCACACACCCATTTATTTATTGTTGCTCTTTCTTTGTCTTTTTTGTCATGATCTTTGAACATAGTCTTTGATAATTATTTAGGTGTATTTTTTTAATAAAACAATTTTATGTATTTGTTTTTTTTTATTTATTTAATCTGTTTTCAATATACCTAACTACCCAGTAGTTTCTGTTCGAAGTATAAAATTTACTGCTGTTGATCCTTGTAGCATACCTACTGTCGAAATTCCGAAAAATTACTGTGACTTTTCCATTGAATTACACACAATTATGATTTTGATTTTATAATATACTAGCTGCTTCCCGCGACTATGTTTGCGTGACATTTTTCTAAAATAAGAGTACTCTAGCTTAAGCCTTTGTTACTACTTATAACATCAGCTATCTACCAGTGTAAGTCCCGTCAAAGTCCAGCCTTTTCGGAGATTTGTCGGAATAAACAGACAGACAAAATTAAACAAATGATTTTTTAGGTATAAATACCGTGTATAATTTCATTAGCATTTAGTAAAAAGCTGTTATTTCGACATTACAAACAGACACTTCTTATTTATTTGTATAGATTGTCATTGTATTATTTCCACTGCCCTGTCTAAAATGAGACCCAATATTGACGTAGACAAAATTGGGGGCCTAGAAAAACCCACTTTGGCAGTATCATAAAAGGATAACATTATGAATCATAATAAATGGCGAAGATAGTCCGTGTTTTTCTTTCTTTCGCTGCACTACGTAGGTATAATCAAAGAGATTGGGATTGGATTTGGAATGGATTGATTGGTATTTTAGCACAGACAAAAAAAAAATAACTGAAAAATCCTTCACCAATGGGATTTGATACGATTACCTTAACCGTTAACTGTCCATTATGATTCATAACGTTATCCTTTTATGATTCTGCCAAAGTGGCCTTTTTAGGCCCCCTGGCCATATTAGTAAAATAAATCCAATTCACACCAAACCAGAATATTTTATTCTGTTGGACTATTCCAAAAGAACGTTTGCTTATATTTTTACGATATTCACTCAAATCCCTAATATGATTCGATGGTTTTCAATTTCCCGCCTGTGATGTAGGCTTGCGTGATACCCACTATAATAATATCGTATCGTCGTATAATAAATATTGGTACGACCAAAACATGCTCTACTTGCCCCGGGGGAAATTGGGATCATCGCAGTAGGTAACCAATTAAGTCTCATAATATGTACTGAAAGTATTTTCTCACTTGTACATTAAGAGCGTTTACGCCAAACGTCTAAAAAGTAAGTAAAGAACATTGTGGAAATGTCTTATTTAAAAAAAGATAACTAGAAATCTCTGTTTCTATGGAAAATTTAAAATCCGTCTAATTTGGCTGTAACACTAGTTTTCGAAAATGTTCATAAGTAACTTTTTAGACTTTTGTATCCTGCTTATGCGTATGAAGTTTCGTTCATTCATTTCGAAAAACAAGGGCTTGAAAGTTTGTATGAAATATCGTATGTCGTAAACGCTCATAAGCACTATTTTATTATTTTTAATTTTTCATTATTGCTATGACTTGCATTACAGTAGATACATGATCTATTTATGATCATATTTATGTGATTTTCGGAGCGTTCTTGAAGACTTCTTTTAAGAAATGGACTATTCTGAGGTTACAATTTGTCTGAAATACAAAGTCTGAAAGACGATGGATATAAATTACTTTAATATTAGCCACACAACAAATAAATATAATATGTTCTCTATCTACCCTGGATTACAGAAATAAATCTACACAATTAAAAATCACCTGGCTTGGTATTCACTCGCAAACTAAAATAATGATATATTGTGATATAATGTAATACATTGTTTCTTCTACCGTCACTTCTTTTTTCTCCTGTATAAACAGCTATACATTTATACATACATTTCACACACGAACGGTGCCATAGTGGTACAGTTTAATGCCTTAGTACCAAGAGTGAAATAATTATTATTGTCATTATAAACAGCTCCACAGACAAACGATGTGTAGATATCCTCGCGGAATATTTTTTTATATAAGTCACTAAATTTTTGACCTGTAAAATAAAATAATGTACGTTTTAAAAGTGCAAAGAAAAACGAACAAAGCTTTAAAATTCTTACAAACATAATGTAACAAACATTAAAAACTTTTTCAAATCAAGCAACGTCACTTAACAACTATCAATATTTGTAAATATTCTAATACGGTCGTAACTTTTTAACACGCTTTTATTAACCAACAAACAATGCAATAAAATCTTAGAAGTCAATTATAACCTACTTCTAATTGTCGTATCGAAATGAAACTTTGTATGCATGTTATGTAGCTCGGATGACAAAACCATAATTTTTTATCTTGGAGATGACCTGATAATGAAACCAGGAGGCAGATAGTGGAACTCTTCAGTGACTACTAGTAAACCGCTCGAGTTTGGGGTCATAAGCTATGTTTTGATGAGTGCAATAAATCAGGCTTGGTAGCGAGAGTCTGGTAATGGAGCCAGGAGATGATAGTGGAACTCTTTAGCATGTTTTTTATGATAAATGATTTATTTTCTGTAAGTAGGTTTGTACTAACACTTTTACACGTCTAACATATTTTTTTTAAACTAGAGGAGGTCGGCGCGGCGTTTCCTATTCGACTATTCTGAGAAGAAAGGCCGAAACAAACTCAGAGGTCACAGTGTCTTTTAAAGTCCAGACAAAATCTTGATCAGATCATGTGAAAACCAAGTAGATTGGTGTTTGAATTGGTATAAAGTCTGGAATGGTCTAATGGTGGTTTAGTTTTTTATGTGAGAATAGAATGTCAGTTACGATGCAATAACTTACATTAATAGGAAATAATTATATTGTTACCTTTTACTGTATAAAAATCGTCTCTAGAGTTTAGCTGTCTAACTCCTATGAAGTACAATGTTCCTGCTGAGCTCAACATCCGTCTCATGTCTTGTGCCTGTGCACCATCTTCTATGACTGCCAGTATCCCTCCCTCCAAGAAGCACGTTTTCAAAGCTTCCTGCCATATTAGTGACTTTTCATTCACTTTGTAACATTTTTTTGATGCTTTCGCGTATTTGTAACCTGAAATAATAATTCGGTGCCCATTTATTTTTCGTTCCCTGACTTTTTACGTACCTTCCTAATATTAGTTACATAATTATAGCCTCGAACATTGACCCTCACTAATTATTCTCCATGATGAAACGGCCAGGACCTTGTCTTGGTTTCCTTTGCCAAACTTGGCAATTGTACCAGTCTTATGTGTAATTTGTAACGGAAAGAAGCTATTGAAATCGGAAAATAAGTAGGTAAATGCGTAATGTTTTAACTAATTTTTATCACGAAAACTACCTTTTTTTGTTTCGTTATCGTTGAGGATCGCTGGTCTTAGAGCAGCTATGAGAGAAAATTACAAACTCGTATTAAAAATTGTTTATTGCCTGAAATTTCGTTCTGCGGAAGTAAATCAGGAGTTGTTTCGTAGAGAAATCTGTAGACTCATCTTTGACAACGGAATACCTTGTGCGAGTCATTTGTTTTTAACCGCGTTCCCCTTCACCCGCTAGGAAAATGGGAGTGTAACCAACAAAAAGGTCGGGCTATAGTCACAAGCCAATAAATCGTAGCACAGGTAAACCTTACAAAAAGAACGTCAAAGGAAAAGCAGGAAAAACACTTACCACGGTCAATTGTCGGACACGACTCGTCGTCAACTTTCTTGCACACAAACGGTAACGCCGTGTCAGGTGTTCTCAAGCAACTGCTGACTTTGAACGATCCGGTATGTATGTTCATAGTCATGCAATTTGCGTGATTGGGCTGTTGCTCCAGGTTGCTGTCGGAAGGCACAGAATTTGACGTTGAGTGTTCTGAAAACCAGAGAAAGTTTATAGAGGGATGAGGAACTAGATGAAAGTTCACCCTCTATAGAGAAGGGTGGACTCTATTTACGCGATGCAGGATTTTGCGTGACGTCAATGTGATGCGTACAGACGCCAGCACATCAAGCTACCCGCAACTGTAAAACTTTCCCAATCAACTTTGAACCTTATGCTTTAGCGATAAAGTTGAAAATCTATTAAAGAAATTTGACAGATTGTAGTAACTTGATGTGCTGGTGTCTGTACGATGTATGTGTGCGATGTAGATGCCGCCACAAGTTCAATGGACATCATTAAATCTTGGCTAAATTATGAAAGTGCCTGAGTAAGTTATGTAACTTGACGGATAATGCCTTGATTAGAGATTCACCCACATAGCATAAAATGAAGAGAATAACGTATTCTGGCGAAATATTTAAAGTTGGTTTAGCCCTTCCACGTGGACGCTGAATAATGTTCTTTAATGGTCGCAATTTTTTTATGATTTCGGAATTAAAATGGCTGGCGTCTACGATCGATACTGTGAGCAAAAGAACGGCTAAGAGACACAAGAAATCACTCATACCTACCCTTCCTTTAACACTACTTTAGCATGTATGCGACCATTCGACCATCAAGTTCAGATAGAGAATTTTTCGACTGCTGCTTGAAGAAACTTTAGTAAGTAACTACGACAATTAACATTTCAACCTTGTCTCTTATGTAGGAGCATCGACAATCCCTTTGTGCTGCTGGTAAAAAAAAACTGCCGTTTCCCAACTATGTTGGAGTAAGCTTCCAGTCTAACCGGACGCAGCTGGATATCAGTATTTTACATAATGCCACTGCCTATCTGACCTCCACAACCCAGTTACTGGAGACCGGAATAAATCAACAATAGGTACCCATTCTTGCATCCAACGGGTTCCTGCGGCCTTCACAAGGTCGTCGGTCCACCTTGTGGCAGGTGTAGTGGGAACCGGTCGAAGTGGAGGTGCTTGGGGGAGGCCTATGTCCAACAGTGGATGTCTTTGGGCTGAAATGATGAGGTACCTGTTGGTAAGACTGGTTGTCACACATTTGGTTTTCTGACTACCCCTAACGACTGTCAAAGATCTACGAATGACAGCCAGGACCAGCGGCATAACGTACTTGTCAAGGTACGGAAGGATCTCGATATGTAATAGATGGTCACCTATCTATGAACCGACCGCGGCAAGCGTAGCTTAACCTTCAATCGACCTGAGCTGCTGGTATCATTTAGCCACAAGCCCCTCCTAACTTAACCTATTACATGAAAAGGTCTGATGATTTGTAATGTGTATGGTCGTGAATATGAATACTTACCGTCAACAGTGATAAAGTCTCCCAATTTAACATCTTCGTGCAATCCAACGAAGATATCTGTCACATTAGGGCCTTCAGTAGTTTTATTCGTCAACTTCTTCACCAAAGTCCACTCTCCCTGAACTTTCGGATAGAACAGAGTAGCTCCTTCGTCATCACAAGTGAAAAAAGCGGTACTCCAAGCTGATCCACTCACATCCCAGTGGACTTTATAAAAAGCGTCGAACTCTTCGATGTACGTATAGTCTTTTCTATAGAACTGTACTTGGCGAGGGACTGTCGACGGCAGAAGTATACCTGTAAAGGTAACATTACATTGAATATCAACAATCTTGCCTAGGGAAATGGATTGTCTAAAGAATCATAAAAGAAGACGTTTATCTGTTTTTCTTTTTATAGAATTTTCGGTGGCATTAAAATATGCAACATACAATTTTAAACAAAAGAGTTACAGTTCTTATAACTATTTTGCTCTTAATTTATAATTAAATAAAAAAAACTTACCCAATAAAAGTATAGGAAAAGTGACATCCTTCATTGTGGTTTGAAAGATTTTTTCGTATGAAAGCAACTTGGTCAGTGAATACTATTTATATAAACAGGGTTGTTTCAGTTAAGGCTTGAATTATACTGCGCGTTTGGACCGCTCGACTGAGCGCACTGGCCATTCTCACAGGATTTGCTCGTAACGCCAATATCACACGCTTTACTCGAAGTAAAACGTGTGAACACAAAGAAATTTGATACCCTATGATTCTATTCATTATTTTTTATATACATGTACATATTATTAATATTATTTTAAGTCTGATAACTTGCACAAAATTAATCAAAATTGAAAAATGAATTCATTAGTGAACCTATCCAACGAGGTTGGATTTCGGCATGTTTCACTCGCCTACCGAAGTACCGAATGATCAAATTTAATTAAAGGACCAGATGAACGTTCAATCTTGCATAATTTTGTTGGTGTCGTGTGAACCCGTAATGAAACAAAAATGAACCTTCACTCGAGTGAAGCATCTGATATCGATCCATAAGTGCCGAGCGACAGCATAGTAACTTAATGCGTTGTGAACAGTTCCTTTCAACATCGCAGGAGAACGGCTTGTTTCTTATAGAAACGTTGACTTTTTCGAAATTTCGGCAGTCATAATAAAACCCGACTTCTGCTACAGCATAGATCATATGTCTGCCGGTCGATTTTGTAAAAATCTCACCGTGAAAACTTAGGTGAAGTGCTTTTGTTTTTGCTAGGAATTGACACTATTGACAGCTCACTCCACGCTCACTTCATCTAAGTTTTCACGGTGTGATGGTTACAGAATCGCACTGCTTAAGAAAACACCCTCCTTTTTTTTTCTTCAATCTTATCGAACTTAGTATTTATTTACAAGTGATCTGTTCTGTGGCAAAGATCAACGTCAGCAGTAACACAGTAGATATTGACTAAGGGAGTAAAACTACAAGTATGCCAAATTCATTTATAAACAAAAAAATATGAAGGAAGGTATATAATATATTCTCTAAATGTAAAATAATCATACCAGTTAATAAAATGGAATGTAAGCCCTGGGGGCCCTTTGTATTATACTGAAAACAATAAGCAGTAGGTAAATAAAAATGAAAAAACATTAATCTGAACTGCTTTAAACAGTTCTTTATGAGCCTAACGTTCAAAACAGTATTTTTTACTGATCCGAAAACAGTTAAAGCTTGAGGCACAATGTTACCGTCATTACAGAAACCTTTAACGTTTTAAGTAGCTAAAAGGTCACAAAATTAACTGTTTTATTAATTTGGTGATATCGTTCAAACCATTGAAATTTTTACTTACATTATAGTAATTGTTCTTCTCTTTTCTTCTATTTACATAGCAACTTCCATTTCACAAATGAACGGTAGCCTGTCGACACTTCGTGCAGTCTCGGTAACTAGATTGTTGTTCTGATTACAAACAGTCCCATATTTCAAATTTGAGGCTGGTTGCCCTTGGCTTTGATACATGTCACTGAATTTTTTACCTAAAAGAAAAATAAATCTAAAAGAATACAGTAGACAGCTGTGCGGAGTAATTTTTCGCGGCCATATTTTAGTTTGATAATAGTTTTTGTTAAGTTAAGATATAATATTGTTTTTTTTTAATATTATTTGATTAAAGTTAGAAGATAGAGATATAACATAAATATTTTTTTTTAAAGTGTATGCGTTAAGGAACGCCTTCGAGGTTCAATCCTCAAAAGTAAATCTTCCACCGTGTCACACCGCAGCACCTGCCATGTTTTGTCTCTGCATCACCCTAAGGTTGACTGGTAGAAAATGCCTCAGGCATTTTTTTTTTCTTATTCGGGTGGGAAATCATCAAATGAATCTCTGGCGAAATGTGGGTGTACTATAGGTAACCTTTCGAGAAATACAGGCGTGATGTAATGTTAACCCATAATTTTTTAGTAAATGTTATAATATTGTTACCTTTTACGGTGTAATAAGCACCGCGATTGAAGAGCTTCCTCACTCCTACAAAATATGATACTCCTGGTTCTACCATATCTTTAACTTCTTCTGCCTGTGTCTGGTTTTCTATAACCGCCAGTATGCCTCCCTCAATGAAGCAAGTCTTCATAGCTTCTTCCCACAGCTGCAGCTTTTTATTTATTTTGTAACATTTTCTTGATTTATTCATGTATTTGTAGTCTGAAATTATAATTCATAATCAGCCTATAATGTTCCCACTACTGCGACACAGACCTCCTTTCTGTAAGAGGAAGTGGGCCGTAATCCACCACGCGGGTCTAGTGTGGGTTGGTAGATGTCACATGTCTTAGAATGTATGGTTCTAGGACATGAAGATTTCCTCACGATGTTTTTCTTCACCGTTTTGTGAGCAGTGGTCATGAAATAATTTTGGATTTTGCGCCCGAGTCAAAGGACTCGAAGCGTCCCCCCTAGTTCTTAGCATGAGTGTATAGTCACGTACTTCGGACTTCAGTTTTCGACCAGTACTTCGTCCAAGCAACTTCTCGTACTGTGGTGTAGGTTTAAGAAAAAGCAGGAATACACGACTTACCGCGGTCAACAGTCGGACACGACTCATCGTCCACTTTCTTGCACACAAACGGTAACGCCGTGTCAAGTGTTCTGAAACAACTGTCAACCTTAAACACTCCACTCTCTATGTTCATAGTTATGCAATTATTATCGTTCGGCAATAGACTGCTGTCAAAATCCAGTGGATCGGGCCGTAGTTTGCTGTCGGTAGCCAGTGGATCAGGTAATGAGTGTCCTGAAAACCGGAGAAAGGTTTAATTTAAAGGAAGGAGGATATCAAAATCGATAGTGGAACAAAAAATATGATGGGTTGTAGTAGGGTCCAATTTTAAATCCTTACCATCAATTGTAATAAACTCTCCTAGCCGATATTCGTCGTGGAATCCAACGAAAATGTCTGTCATATCAGAAAGATCAGTCATTGTATCTGTCAAGTTGTTCACTAAAGTCCACTCTCCCTCTGCTTTTGGATAGAACAGGGTAGCTCCTTCATCAGCACAAGCATTAAAAGCGGATCTCCAAGATACTCCATTCCCGTCCCAGTGAATTTTATAAAAGGCGTCGAATTCTCCA
The DNA here is from genome assembly GCA_948474745.1 of Oligia latruncula. Classification (NCBI taxonomy): domain Eukaryota; kingdom Metazoa; phylum Arthropoda; class Insecta; order Lepidoptera; family Noctuidae; genus Oligia; species Oligia latruncula. Next base: position 5,561,701 of record OX419696.1, read on the forward strand.
AAGTACGTATAGTCAGTTCTAAAGAACGGCACTCGGTGAGAGGATGTCGGAGGCAGAAATATACCTGCAAAGGTAAAATTACATGGAATACACTTACAAAAGGGATAGGAGCACTTATTTAATTGAAGAATCATACAAAGAAATCATTGAAAAAAAACGATAAGTTGTCTATGGTAATTTTAGAACTACTTTTAACCAACATAGAATTCAACAACCAAGAAGAACATAGGATATTTTACTCACCTATTAAAGTTAAGGCGAAAATAATAAACTTCATCGTTATCGAATATGGTCCAAAGAACTAAAAGAGCATGATCAACAAACAATTTATATAAATGCTTCTCGTATAATAAAAACCAGTTTAGGCTTCAATTGTAATGCGCGGCTGGGCCGCCCGACTGGGTACTCGCCGCTCTGCCCCGAAATCTTTCTGCCTATCCTGTAAAATCTCATCGTGAAAACATGGTGTAGTGTGGTTAAGGTGAGCTGTCAATAATGTCAATCCCTAGCCTCTAAGGGGCAATAGGCTATTTGACTGGTTTCTGATAAACATCTCAGATTATTTAATGGTGTCTAACGAGCCCACAAAAACCTATTACTTCAAATTGCATAATGTATTTCTTTTAGAAAATAGTAAATAAAAATGTACTGTTTAAATAAGCCGCCAAAACGCTATCTTTAACAATATGGCGTCGTGACGTCAAAATACACGTAAACAAACGTTGAAACGGTCGAGATACTAGACAAAAGTCATCTGTTCTGTCAACGATAGACAGAAATTGACTATATCATGACGTCATCATAAGTTCAGCCAATCCAGACCATTTTCGATTACGTGGCGCCAGATTTAAAAAGATGAAGTTTTTTCGGGATTTTTTTAATAAATAATACATTGTTTTGTAGTAAAATTAATGCAAATCGATTTTAAAAGCGATAATCTATACGAGTGTCAATAATTATGACCTTATTTTTTACATTGTCAAATAGCCTATTCTCGTAATTTTAAGAACATTCACAGTCTGGGGACCTAAAAAGGCCACTTTTGCAGAATCATAAAAGAAATGGACAGTTAACTGTTAAGTTAAGCGTATCAAATCCCATTGGTGAAGCATTTTTCAGTTATTTTTTTGTCTGTGCTAAAATACTAATCAATTCAATCCAAATCCAATTCCAATCTCTTTGATTGTACCTACGTAGTGCAGCGAAAAAAAGAAAAAACACGGACTGTCTTCGCCATATTATTATAATTCATAATGTTATCCTTTTATGATTCTCCAAAGCGGCCTTTTTAGGCCCCCTGATCTCAGTCTTAATCTGTCAAAAATGCCCCTATAATCCCACAACAAGTACAAGTTTTTAGCCGACTTCCAAAAAGGAGGAGGTTATTTATGTTCGACTTTATATGTTTTTTTTTAATGTATGTTCACCGATTACTCGAAGACGGCTGGACCGATTCCAAAAATTATTTTTTTGTTTGAAAGGGTATACTTTCGAGGTGGCCCCATATCATCAAGTTGGAATCTGATGAGAGGATCCCATGGAAATCGAGGGAAACCCTCAAATTTTATGGGCAAACCTATAGCGATTTGGGTATTTTTTAAAGTAACTTGAGCATTTTTGACATTTGTTGTCGCTGAGATGAGATTGCTACTAAATTTTTTTAAGTTTTTAGTTAGGTATGGGAATTGGCTGTCTGGTAGAATGACAGCTCAGTTCAAGTTCACTTCACATAAGTTTTCAACGGTGAGATTTTTTTACAGAATATATCGGTTGTTCGCAAGCGTTATGCGGCAGCATCGCATCTTGTAAATATTTAGTTCGAACAGTTTCGTACAACCACGGTTAAGCCGCTGGGCTGAGCAGCCCAATGTATTTCCAGCCTTATGTCCAATGGTTATCAATTTAATTTATCACTGGATGTCAAAAGGTGTGCACATAATAGAATCTTTGTTTTTTGGTCACAATTCGCTATTGTGTGTACTGTTATTATATGTATTATGTAGATAAGTACTTATCAACTATCAGACAGCAGACATCCTGCCCTTAATGCTTCGCATTGTAAGATCGTTGGATAATTTCAGGTTGGATAAAGAATGTATTTAAAAGTCCAGCTTGATCCCTAGTTCAATGCTTAAAATAGACCTCTCTCATTTAGCAGTTTCACATTACTTTGCGAAGATCGTCGCAGCACTCAGCCTTAACGGGACAAAGATAGTCATGATAAAATCTAAATCTGAAATATCCAAGAAACAGATCCAGGACCACTTCGACCCAGATTACTTCGATACCTATATTTTTAAATTAACACTCTACGTCAATTTGTCGGCTTTTGCGGCATTGCCGGCTGAAGTTAAGAAAAAAGTACACCTTTTATAATACACACATCAAAAGTGTCTAGGGATCAACATATATTTTTGCAATAACTTTTCTCCTGATTGATATTAATTAAAATTTTCTTTAAGGATTCATCAAATAAAGTGTTTTCGTTTGTCACAGTAACAATAAACCAAGTCACCTTTGCATTAATAAAGAAATTTGCCATTTTCCTAATAAAGGGATTTTTGACATTTGAACCACTAACACAAAAGTTCGAAAAAAAGACTGAAATAACAGTTTTCTTTAAAATTTTATTGGGTAACTTAAACAATTAATAATCCGTGTTTCTACCGCGAACACTAACAACACAAGAACATCGGTTTGGCATACTCAAAATGAGTTCATCCAAATCACGCTGTGGAATGGCCGCCCATGTTCGTTGCAACAACAAAAAATGGTCTTCTTGCGACTGGATACCCTCCATATTCGGCAGAGCTCTTCTCTGTAGCATATCCCATGCATGCTCAATCGGGTTCAAGTCTGGCGACTGAGCAGGCCAGGGCAGGACATTGATGTTAGCTGCGGCGAGAGTCTGTCTTACAACTCTTGCGGTGTGCGGTCGTGCATTATCATGCATTAACTGAAATAAGGGACCGATTTGCACTTGTAGAGGAACGATGACGTCTGATACAATCGTCTCAGCATAAATTTGAGCGCTGAGGTTGCCTCTGATCCAAATCAACTCAGTTCTTCCGCCGATCCAAATACCCGCCCATACCATGATGGTTCCACCACTATAAGGATGGACTTCCTGGCAGGATTTTAATCGCTGTTGGCGTCCAGGGGTTCTCCAGTGTCGTATACGTCTTGTATCCGGTCTCATACCAAAACGAGACTCATCAGAAAAGCACACGAAACGCCATTGTTCTTCTGCCCAATTTCTGTGTTCAAGAGCCCATTGATATCGAATCCTACGATTGTGCATTGCTATAGGTGGTACCCGTAGCGGTCTTCGGGAATGAAGGTTCACTTCATGCAAGCGGTTTCTGACTGTTTGGTCGCTAATTAAGTTCCCTGAAGAGTGATGAAGCCTCACGGCTAACATCATGGCGGTTATTGTTGGAGCTCTTCGAGTTAAGATTTGAATGTATCGGTCTTGTCTCCGTGTGGTGCAGCGATACCGTCCTCCATGGCGCTCAGCCACGGTACCAGTGCTTCGGTAACGTGTCCAAAGTCGACTGATAACACTCTGACTTGTATTCAGAGCTAAAGCCACAGTACGTTGCCGGGAACCAGCTTCTATCATTCCCACGGCTCTGAGCATTTCTTCCCTGCTTAAATGACGTCGCCGCTCCATAATAACGTTGGTTTTAATCAGTAGTAGGGAAACAGTAGCACTAATAATGTCTTCAATGCGTTGTATGTTTTTATAGGGAAAATATTGACAGCTGATTTTCATCTTTTACTCGAATTTGATTCACAGTTCCTGATTCAAATTATGAAATGCACCAAAAAGGATCCATATAAATTTATAAAATCATAAATTTATTACAAAGCCACATCTCAATCTCAAGAAATCCGCATAAAAATGCTTGATCCCTAGACACTTTTGATGTGTGTATTTAACTCTTAACACTTCTGTGCGCTAGTGTCCTTTTTCTATACTTTACTGCATAACGCTGCCCGCCCTCGTCCGATAATATAATCAGTGACCGATTTTTGTAGGAGAAAAATAGGATGTAGGTGATATAGTGCAACGCAAACGTCCTACAAAGAGTCGGTCAGAAATAAAATCGGTGCATCCCGATTCCCGACCGATCCGATTATCGGTGAAAAATGGAACGTTCGGAAATGTATGCGTTAACGCACACTACTCACCGACAGTCGGCCGCATGCACTTGCTACGGAAGGATGTTGTGTTGAAGACAAAGTCACGGACGTGTACGTTGAGTCGGTCATAAAGAATCGGCCCGATTATCGGTGCTACAAAAAGTTTATGTGGGCGGGCAGCCTTAAATTCAAAATGTGCCAATTGACTAATAGGTACATATTTCTGGAGCTGTCGACTCGCCCACAAATAAATTATTATCTAACTACGTGCGAGTCATCTATAGAAAAAATAATAATACCTATCTAAAAGTGACAATTCGCCCGTTCCGGGCGAGTAAATTCGTGCGAATTTACTAATAAGCCAATTTGCCGTGTTATAACCATTTCATACAATAAAATGTCAAAGAATGACACTTGTGATTTGAATATACTGACGATTAATTTGGTAGTCAATTTGCTTATCAATGAATTTCGTTTGTTGAGCACACGATGATCAGCTATATTTAGACAGAGATAAACCCCTTTTTATTCATACGCGTTGCATAAGCGTTGCTAAAGTTAGCGACTGTTTAACCATACATTTTTGACGTTTAAACGTCACTTACTTTAATCATCGTTATATAGAAATAAAGATTGATAACTGTAATGACTGTTAGCGACTTATATCTACTTATTGCTTACTAACTATAATGCAAGTGGATTCAGAAGAATAAAAAAGGCAGGATTTTGAGGTAGAGTTTAACACAGATTTACCAACCCTACTGAAGTAATTTTTCACGAGTCATTATGAACGTTTTAAAAAAGGGAAAGCCGCACTTAGACGTATGCGTGAGAATATTTAGCTCCTCATGAAAAAGTAGAAAAATAAATTGCTTTTATGACGTCATTAACTTATTTATTGTCGCTTACTTTAAAAGCGTTTTACGGTCTCTTGCGATATATAATGCACGAACCATACGATTTAAATATTTTAATGAAATCATCTTTAAAGTAAATATTTTTTGTATTGTATTTGCATCGAGAAGGGGCTCGTGGCTAAGTCATAACATCCGCACGAGTCGATCGAAGATTAAACTACGCTTGCCGAGGTCGGTTCGTGGATGGGTGACCATCCATCACGTATTGAGACCCCTCCGTGTGCTGTTATTTGTAGATAGATCTTTGACAGTTGTTACGCATTGTCAAAAGTCCAGAAGTCTGACATTTCTATTTATTTATTTTAGGATCTCTAACAAAAAATATACACCAAAGATAAACAATGAAACAAAAAAATAAAAATTATTTATAACCCTTTGTAAGGGGTATTTTATTACCCGGTAACTGGGTTATGGCAGTCAGATATGCAGTGACTCCATGTTAAATACTGGTACGAATAGAGTTGTAAAAAAACGGTTTTTTTTCTGAGATGAAAAAAAACGTTGAAAAAAAACATGAAAACAAACAGTTTTTTTTCTGGATTAGGTTTTTTTTCAAAATTATGAAAATAAAAATATATCTACCTAGTAAGTAATGGTTATCATTAAAAATGAGCTGATATTAGAATTATTTTGGTTAATAAAGATATACCATTTATTTTTTGTTAAATATTTTAAAAATGTCTCAAAATAATTGGTTGATATTTGATTATACAAACATAATTGATACCTAACACAAGCGTAGCTACCGACACCGATACAGGCACTGATGAACGTTTAAGTATTTTTTAAGTTCATATTTATTATCTACCTCTATGTATACATATAGGTAGATAATTTCTAATTATTCTAATTTCATTGATTTACACATAATTTGACATGAATTCAAAATAAAACAACCATATTTAATGTATTTCACTTTTTCTGAAAAAAAACCAAATGTAGAAAAAAAACGACGGTGCCAAGTTTTTTTTCATGTTTTTTTTCAAGATTGTGAAAAAAAACATTTGGTTTTTTTTCAATTTACATCTCTAGGTACGAAGCTGCGTCCGGTTTGACTGGAAGTCGAAAATTAAGAACAAAACAGCTTTAAACAGCAAACATGTACTTCTATACCAAGTACAGTCAACAACAACACAGCTATACGATTTGCAAGTCGGAACAGTGGGTAGCTTTGAATATTTTGCGATTGGTGATTTGACTTTAAAATACGATGCAACCGCTTATCAAGAGCAGCTCTGTTCGTTGTTTACCCGAGTGGTTGGTAACAGCCTATTTGTTATGGTCGTTCCTGTATACGATATTCAGCATCTTATTAGACTAGAAAACAAGTTAACGTTTTGTAAAATGTAGATAACGTAAACAAGTAGGTAACGATGTACTTACTGACTTCAGTGGGGAAAGAAGTTGTCAACGCTGAAAGCCAGCGCTGGGACTCTGTCTCGCATAGCATCGTAGCATTATGCTGAGCGATGGAATGAAGAAAATCTTTGGGGAAAATATGCGTCATATCATCATCTGCCTAGCCTTTTTCCCAAAATATGTTGGGGTCGGCTTCCAGTCTAACCGGGAAAAAAAAATGAAAAAATTGGAAATCATGCGTCATATCCACGCAAAAATGCGTGTTTCCCCCAAGTTTTTTTTGTAGGTGTGTGTGTACTTTCTCTGCATCGTGTTTACCGCAAATAAGGGTTTTTTTTTGTAAAAAGGATTACAGTATTTTTGATGGTAAACTCTCTTATCAGTTTTTGCCAAATTCTGCTTCTATCTGCCCTGCCTTATATACAAATATTACTAGCTGTTCCTCGCGGTGTCACATGCTGCGCGGCTCCTAAGGGTCGTAGCGTGATGTTATATAGCCTATAGCCTTCCTCGATAAATGGACTACCCAACACTAAAATAATCATTCAAATCGGACCAGTACTTCCAGAGATTAGCGCGTTCAAACAAACAAACAAACAAACTCTGCAGCTTTATAATATTATATATATATATATATATATATATATATTAGTATATTAGTATATTTTTATTATTATGAGCCTGTGTTGTCCCACTGCAGGGCAAAGGCCTCCCTTCCCTCTTTCCACTTTTCTCGGTCTACTGCGATTGTCGGCCAATCCTTTAAGAAGGAGTCCAGCTCATCCGTAATATATATCCGTATTTCAGTAATATTTATATTTTCGAAATGTGCTAATTAAGCACTTTCATTTGATACCCCACAAGGCACCATCAGAAAATATTTATTTTTAATTTCATTACTTTATGCCCTCTAGACGGCTCCATAATAAATTTAGTGTTACGTCACATAACCTATAACCAGCGGACGGTCAAGGCGCTTCTACCGATACCTCATTTGTCAAATTATTATATGTACCTACTTTTGAAGTTATGAGGGAACAGATGACATACCGATCAAAATCATACCCTCTATTTTGCTTCGCCGTAGTCGGGTAAAAATAGGAGCCGGTGTAACCCTCGGTACGAGAGTCCGACTCACACGTGGCCAGTTTATTTTCATTACGTAGTAGGTACCTATTTGTTATTGTCAAAAAACATAGATAAAAAGACATTCTAATTTATTCAAAATATCTTTTTCTTCCAAATTCTCAGGCAAATTTAATTTCCCTGAATTATCGGATCTGCTGGACCAGTAACTATCTTTGAACTTAAATTTAATATCATTTGAAACTCATCCAAGTTAGTAATAATCTAATTCTGAAAACTGTCGCTTTAATATTCGAATGCGACTTCTGAGATGATTTAGTTAAAGAGACTTGAATAACTTAGTGCTCCTCCTAGCTCCTAAATTATTTAAAAAGTTATTTTTAAATAATTTAATTAAAATAAATTAAAAAGTTATTTTGTAATAATTCAATCTTTCTAATAATAATTTAGCTAGACTTAGGCCTTTCCACAATGACCTACGCTTCCTGCATACAGCGGCTCCTGTTGACTTAAAGGTACCAGATCGTCGGTCCATTCTCCGTCTTCCGATATGCGGTCGCCACTTCAGTTTCCGGCCCCATCATCCTGCGAAATTTTTTTGACTTTGATTTTGACATTCGACTATTGTTCTATCACTAGCAGCGCCCCGCGGTTTCGCCCGCGTAAGTTCGATCCCGTGGGAATATCGGGATAAAAAGTATCTTATGTGATAAATCCAGGAAATGCTCTATCTTTGTGCCAATTTTCATCCAAGTCTGTTCAACGGTTTACGCGTGATTGTGTGACAAACCTCCAAACATCTTCACAAACTTTTTATAATCATCATCTGCCTATCCTTTTCCCAATTATGTTGGGGTCGGCTCCCAGTCTAACCGCGAGCGACTGCCTATCTGACCTCCACAACCCACTTACTGAGTAATACGATACCCCTTGGTAAGACTTGTTGTCAGACTTTCGGGCTTCTGACTACCCGTAACGATTGTCAAAGATCCACGAATGACAGCCGGGACCAATATGGCTTAACGTGCTTTCGGAGGCACGGAGGGGTCACGGTATGTAAAGATAGTCACCCATCCACAGACCAACCGCGGCAAGCGTAGCTTAACCTGATCGATCGACCTGCGCGGCTGTTAATATTTAGGCCCCTCTTCTTAAACTTTCACATTTATAATATTAGTAGGATATAATTTATCGGTTAGGTACCTAAATACTAGGTACTACTCAGAATAATCAAAACTCAAAAAAAAAAAATATTATGAAATTCACTACGATTTCGGCTTAAAATATTCTCCAACGTATACAAAAACAGCTACAGCTTGACAGGGTGATTAGCTCCCAAAATGATATAAACACTTTCCCTAGTACGAACCTTAACCCTGCAGGACCCCGTAGTATTTGCAACGCAAAGTAGCCACGGCGGCCAGACGTGCCCCGAATACTTTGAGGATTAAGAATTTGCCTTTAAAATTAAGGAGATAAAGCCAGTACTCCTTACCTCTTAAGCTAGCCATTGATTTTCAATAAGCGAAATCCTCTGTTGTTTTTGTAAATGGGCAAACGGGCTTGGCTGTCTCATGGTTTATGAAGCGCCGTCGGCGTTCGCTGTAAGTTTTAAGTACCTTTTACAGAAAGTTTATGTACCTACAATCCGCTTTGAGGAAGAAACGAAAAGACGGAATAGGAAAATAAAAAATTAAATATTGTAAAAATACGATATATTTTGGTCCATTCAGTGTCCTTTATTTGAACAAAAAATTACTGAATAAGCATTCATAAGCTTACTCACAGCGTGTTAGTCAGACGTCAGATCTCCGCACGATGATCTTTGACATCGGTAGTCAGGGGTTTAAACCTATAAGCAAAGAACAGGGGGCCTAAAAAGGCCACTTTGGCAGAATCATAAAAGGATAACATAATGGACAGTTAACCGTTTTGTTAATCGTATACAAATCCCATTGGTGAATCATTTTTCAATTATTATTATTATTTTTTTTTATTAGCCTGCGCTGTCCCACTCCTGGGCAAAGGCCTCCCTCCACTCCTTCCATCGCTCGCGAGCCCGCGCGTCCTCCTTCCAGTCTTTGTGGAACCTATCCAGCTCGTCCCGCCATCTCCTACGTGGTCTACCACGACCCCGCCTCACTGTGTGTTATTTTTTTTATCTGTGCTAAAATACTAATCAATCCGATCCAAATCCAATCCCAATCTCTTTGGTTATACCTACGTAGTGCAGCGAAAAAAGCCTTCGCCATATTACAAATCATAATGTTATCCTTTTATGATTCTCCAAAGTGGCCTTTTTAGGCCCCCAGATTATCTATAACTCTCTAAGGGCTGATTTTTCAATCATCTGACAACTTTATTCGAGGAATAATTTTGAAATTATGACAGTTACTTCATACAAAAACTGTCAAACGTCAATTTTATTCCTCGAATAAAAGTTATCTGGCGATGGAAAAATCAGCCCTAAATTGTATATCTAAACAGATAAAACAAAAAACCGGCCAAGTGCGAGTCAGCCTTTCACCCGAAGGGATCCGTTTCCGTACCACCGAACAATATTTAACACAACATTAAAAAACTCGTTTTTCTTGTATAACAACTGTACCTACTTGTGTATATTGTGTGTTCTTGTATTTGTTGTTATCATCATAGTTGTACTTCCTCTGTGATCAAGTGTCTACCTATTACGGTTCAAAACATACAGCCCTGTGAGAGACACACGGACGGACGGGTAGCGGAGCCTTAGTAATAGGGCACCCTTTGGGTACGGAGCCCTAAAAAGCAGTAGATACATTACCAATCAATGCAAGAGTGAAAGAACAAAGGGTAGGATCAATTTAACGTAATTGCATCACTTTTCACTGCTCCGCCCATTAACCTAACCCTTTTTAATCGAGTTTTTTCCGCTTCAGACCGGATATTACTGGACGAGTAACGGACCACTTATTCGAATCTATTGAATGAGCCTCCTGGACACTAACTACTACTTTTCGAGTTTCTAACCCGTTTAACGGGTTTTAATAGATTGAGCCAACGATATATGGAGGCAATTTATTTAGCCTTTTTCTTGTGTAGTGGTGGTTAGTGCTTATAGCGAGTGCTTCTCGATTGCTTTTTAACAATTAATTGTATCGATCGGCTGGTTCGAAGATTTCTGGGCTTCTCTTTACGATGGCAATATATTTTCTGTTTGCGAAATCATCTCCCGTAAAAGTGGGGAAGGTTGGGTTGATATACAGCTAAACGTAAGACTAAAACAGTATGTTAAACCAGATTAGCATATTCAGCCCACTGCTGGGACACGAGCCTCTACTCGGTAAGAGGAAGTGGGCCGTAATCCACCACGCGGTCTCAGTGCGCGTTGGTAGATGTCACCTGTCACATGTCTACGATTTTTCCGTTTTCAGAGCAGTGGTGATGAAATAATTTACACAAAGTAAAGCGCCCTCAAGCCTACTCATATGTCGCGGCCGTTCCCACAGGGCCAGCAATGCTCTTAGGCCAGATTATCCTTCGTTAAATATAAACCTTTTTGGCAACGTAAACAACTCACAACCCCTCAAAGACAGGCAGGTCTCCTAATTCAAATTTTCAAGAATCACGCCATTAGTTGGACCGTCTAAAAACTCGGCTTATCCCGTGAGAGTTTGTTAGAATATTATTTACGTCCGAATTCAAAACTATCCAAAAGATAAGGTGCCTGAGTTTTAAATTCATCGGCTCTTATAATAATTTGGTGTACCTAAACGCTTGCTTCGTGCCCCAATAGACCTTAAGGTTAAGGTTCCCTGAGTAGGAATTCAACTGTTGTCTCTGAGAGGGTATATAATTCCCATAATCATCATCATCTGCCTAGCCTTTTCCCAACTATGTTGGGGTCGGCTTCCAGTCTAACCGGATGCAGCTGAATACCAGTATTTTACATGGAGTGACTGCCTATCTGACCTCCACAACCCAGTTACTGGGTATAATACGATACCTACCCCTTGGTAGGACTGGTTGTCAGACTTTCGGGCTTCTAACTTGTAACGACTGTCAAAGACCCACGAATAACAGCCGGGACCAACGGCTTAACGTGCTTTCCGAGTCACGGAGGGGTCTCGGTATGTAAAGATGGTCACCCATCCGCAGACCAACCGCGGCAAGCGTAGCTTAACCTGATCGATCGACCTGTGCGGCTGTTATTATTTCGCCACGGACCCCTCGCGTCCCATATCACGATAAATTTCTTTTTCGTTTCGAGAACCATTTCGAATTCGTCTACCTACAATCGTGTGCTAAATTCATAGTTACAGTTTGCGCGCCGATGTCCCAGCCACCCTCTATTTACCTACATTTTTGACAAGTTTTTAACACTGATTGTAGCTGAGATAAGATTGAGGTTAGATTCATTCTTAACGTTTTAAACTACGGAAATTGGCTTTCTGGTGTATTGAAAGATGGAAAATCTACGTAACAATGTATAGATTTTGCATTGTGTTGTTTCACATTTCTTATTGGGATGAAATAACTGACCCGAAGCCAATTATTTCTTGCGAACGAAGTAAATGAATCAGATACGTAATGATCCTGAGCATTATGAGAATGAGATTGTATGAGAATGAATGCTCCATCATTAGTGGATGAAGCATTCATTATAATATGCGTTTATATTATGCTATGCTATGCGTGATTTGAATATACGGATAATTCAAATTGTAGTAAATTTGTTTAACAATTAATTTCCCTAATACCCACAAAGGTAGGTTACACATGCATGGTTACATTATGCCAAAATCACAGATAGCAATGACGTAATAACTTAAAGCTTATGTAAAACGAGAAGCTCTTACTCACCGGATCAGAATCTAAATGAAACGAGGTGTCATCTAAATAAAACAGGAGTGGAACCATCCAGTCGTGTCTTTGTTACGTTTGAGTATGAATATGATCAACTTCTTACTACTACATAATTTAAGATTTTTCTGCTTTTTTTGTGTGCCATAACCTGTGTCAAATAAATTTAATGTTTTTTTTATCACATCTATTCAAAAAGAGCTAGTGTATTCTTTGTAAACAGGGACTAAAATAGATCTTTAATCCCTAGGGACTAAAAGTGATTTGAGTTTTGAATGTGGATATTGTTAGTAAAAGTTCCAATCACCAAAGAGATCAATCACGTACATTGTATTGAACAAGTAACAGGCTGTATGATAAAGTAAAACGCGAGTGAGCCAAATAAAAAAAAGTTTGTGAAAAAACACGCGAAAAGCATTCAAACGCGCAAATTATATGTAAATAAATAAACGTACTATTCTTATTCATAGGTTGCAGTTACTTATTTTTAAAAGTAGTGTCTACCTCGGGAGCAATACTACTTTAAGCTCGAGTGACGTACTTTGAATCCCTCTCGCCTTCAAAATAGTTGTTTGCTCCCTTGGCATACAATCTACTATTCTTTCCTTAGATCAGCAACGGTCGCATTTCTTAATGGTCATTTTCTATTTTCCAGGTAATACCACTTATTTACATCCGAGACCTTTATTTTCTAGCTTTGCCTCTGGGATGGGACACGCTTCTGCAATACTTCTCGCATCGCCGATTTTAAATTTAGTTTTCGTGTCTCAGTACTACAGTAGTAAACGCTTCATTTAATTTCAGTGTGGTTTCCCGAATGTTTGATCGTCGGCACGGTCAGCTGATTTCTCTGTAAATATATTCCATGGTGACCACTTTCCATCACTGGCATCCAACGTATTGGACACTCAATATATAAAATCTACAATTATGACCCGTATTTTTTTTCCATTTTTGCAATGTATTTATCTTGAAAAGGCACTTGACATATGTTAATGGCATTCCGATTATAAACTTTAAGATATTGTAGTAAGATTTTAGTTAATTATCTGCTTATGTTTTAATTATTATTAACTTCGAACTCCACCATAGCGGAGACGAGACGGGAGAAGAGGAGATGTGTTGGAAACAACCAATAAGATTTTTACATTTCTCGTCTCCGCTTATCTTCAGTGGATACGGTAGAGCACATTGTAAAACTATTGTAAAAAAGGTACTCTTTCATCGAGCGCTCAAGATTCGAGTTTTATTCCAAGGGGTTTCCTTTATAATATATTATTTTTGCTTCTCTTTTGGTATTACAGAAGGTTTTCTTATTAATACTCCAACAACACCTTACTTCCCAGATCATATCCTATTCCTGTGGGTTCCTCTGCCCTCCGGCAACCCTCGGAGTGACAGGTCACGTATACCAAGGGTCCTGAGCCGCCGGTATCTGATCAGTCCCTTACACTGACTTAAAACTCTTTAGGCGCCTTGGGACAAGAGGTCGTGTGTGGTTTTTAATGTTTTAGGAGCTTTTTAGGGAAAAGATAATGTTTGTTTATGTTAATTTGGGAGATGTAATTAGAGTTAGGATGCGGAGGAGGAGAGGAGGATGCCAGAGATGTGTGAGGATGCGTAGCGAGGGATGTGTGTGAAACAAACCAATAACATCGCTTCATTTTCATAGCTTAAACTAAGTTAGAGACCAAACAAGGCGTTGTTTGGTCGATGATGTGAGTGATTATAATGGAAATCTGTGCCTAGTTTGTAAGAGCCTATAAATCTAATTTTAATTCTTTATTAGTGGTTGAAATGGCAAACATGTCATTTGGTTCATATATTTTACTAGCTTCTGCCCGCGATTTCGTCCGCGTGAAATTTCTTGTAGGTACCCCCACCCCGTCGCAACACTTCGTATTCGCTTAGCGTTCATTCTGACTTTTTTCTTTTTGCTCGGCTCCTAAGGGTCATAGCGTGATATTAAATAGCCTATAGCCTTCCTCAAGAATTGGGCTATCAAATGCAAAAAGATTTTTCAAAACTGACCGGTAGTTCCAGAGATTATCGCGTTCAAACAAACAAACTCTTCAGCTTTATTATTAGTATAGATTTATCTTTTAGATAGATTGTTTTGTATTTTGTGAATGTTAGAACATTATAGGCCTTATAGGCTGTAGATCATTTTCTATTTTATGAAGTACCTGGTACTTGTTGACATAATTACACTGTCCTCTCATACCTATTAACACTGTAATTTGAAACATTGGAAAAGCCAATTATTTTTAACTAGCTGACCCGGCGAACTTCGTACCGCCCCGCCAGCCGCTCTGCCCCCGCTTTTTAAATCTCTGATATCTTCTAAGATATTAATTTTAATGATATACTGTAAAGGGCAATATTGATCTCCATGAAATGCACAACGTATTTAATGTATTTAATTGGATAAGGAATAATACTGTATCGTTTAAAATAGCTTGGTAAATAACCCATTTTTTTTTTGTAATATGTAAAAGATAAAAATGGTTACTGTGGGTCCCAGTTTTACCCTTTGGGCACGGAACCCTAAAAAAGCTATAAGTACGACAAAGTAAGTAATATAAATCTAACTTACAATTTCTTTCAAATCTAACTCAAGTTATGGTAACCAGAAACTTTTGCCCACAACTTCGGGGTTTCTCATATAATGTAAACCTTACGTATGATAATGCAGTAGAGGCCATACATCACTCGTGGCCTTATTTAATAATCAGTTGGTATCCGGGATATAAATCATGGGTCGGCGTCAATGTAACTAATTAATTCAAACCACGTCGGACTGTGATATCTGCGGCACTAGGGCACCTGGTTTACTAACTTAACAATTTTACCCTTTTCGCTGGAGTCAATCGAGGTAGGTAAAAAAGGCGCGCTTTTTTTCTAAACTTTATTACCCACTGCTGGGACACAGGCCTCCTCTCGATGAGAGGAAGTGGGCCGTAATCCACCACGCGGGCCCAGTGCGGGTTGGTAGATGTCACATGTCTTCGAATTTTTTGTTCTAGGACATGCCGGTTTCCTCACGATGTATTCCTTTATCATTTTGAGAGCAGTGGTGATGAAATAATTTACACAAAGTAAAGCGCCTGTCTAGGTTCGAACCTACGACCTACAACTCGTAAGTCGCGGCCGTTACCACTGGGCCACCACTGCTCCACTTTATTATTGTTGTGAAAATGAAATTTTAATTGGAGCAAATTTGGACGATTCGGAAGGCGTTGATTGGATGATGTAACCAATATTTTGTAAGATTATATTGATTTAAGAGTGTCCATGGAGTATCTCGCCCGATTTTCTCCATAGAACAACGGGCGAAAACCTCCATGGAAACTCTTAAATCAATTGAAGGCTCCTGCAAACAGGCGCGACGCGCGACGCGAATCGCGCGCGACACAAAGGCACCGCTCGTTGCGCGACTTGCGGTGCCTTTGTGTCGCGCGCGATTTTATCGCGTGTTGCGCCTGTTTGAAGGAGCCTTTACCGTGTAATAACATAACGTTTCCTCACGACGTTTTCCTTCACCGTTTTGAGAGCAGTGGTGACGAAATTATTTACACAAAGTAAAGCACTTGTCTGGATTCGAATCTACTACCTACAACTTCTAAGTTGCGGCCATTACCACTGGGCCACCACTGCTCTAGAACCAAAACCAAACCCAAAAACCAAAAATTCCCTAGAAACAAAAATTCGAAGACATGTGACGTCTACCAACCCGCACTGGGCCCGCGTGGTGGATTACGGCCCGCTCCCTCTCACAGAGAGGAGGCCTGTGTCCCAGCAGTAGGAACATTATAGACAGATTATGATATAAGAACATAACGTAAAATTACATAATTAACACTGACATTAAACTTTTGGCGACTACGTAAAATTCCCTCGTAATGTGGGGCGACAGCGGGATTGTCCGAAAGGGTTACCGCTGCCCCGGAACATAGAGGGCTAAGGAAGGAACACGGGTAGGTTTTACTCAGTAAGAGTCTGACACTCAATTCCGCCCGCTTCACCCAGAGCTGGAGGGGATCATCATTTGATGACTTTCCACTCTCAAAAAAATGGGGGGCGAGCTGATCGCCATCAACCGATCACAAATCCAGACTCCGGGCTGCTACTACCTAATGGAAAACTAAACATATGGGAATGGAACCAATGACATCATGTTTTTTTTTTATTTTTTTTGCGGATGGGAAATCATCAAATGACCCCTCCCGCTCTGGGTGGAGCGGAAGGGAGTGTCAGACTCTTACTGACTAAAACCCACCCGTGTTCCTTCCTTAGCCTTTTATGTTCCGGGCCAGCGGTAACCCTTTCGGACAATCCCGCTGACCATGACATCATGCTCAACATTCGCGCTTGCGACCACTACACTAATGAGGCAGTCAGAGAATCGAAACAGACGACAATTTTCTAATTCGAGTGGTTTACTCGTTTGTATTCTGCACCCTAGTTACGTAACACACTATCAGTCTCAATCTGAACCATTTTGAAGGATATTGTAGTTTTTGACGTTCAAAAGTGCCTTATAAGTGCCTATTTTTTTTTTTTTTTGCTTATGGGAAATCATCAAATGACCCCTCCCGCTCTGGGTGGAGCGGAAGGGAGTGTCAGACTCTTACTGACTAAAACCCACCCGTGTTCCTTCCTTAGCCCTTTATGTTCCGGGCCAGCGGTAACCCTTTCGGACAATCCCGCTGACCCGGCTTATAAGTGCCTATCACACTAATATTATAAAAGAGAAAGTTTGTGAGTGTGTGTGTGTACACTCGGGCAAAACCGCGGGGCGCAGCTAGTTTGAAATAAATGCTTTAACTTTCCCCCTTACTAATAAACGTATTATATCAGATGAATAGTTACACAACGATTTCTCTCTTTCAGTCGTCAGTAATTTGACTTTCGAAAGAAGAAGAAGACAAGTAACTCTACAGACGCTACACAACGTTGATTAGTAAGGGGGTTTGACTTTATGTGTGCTGTAAAAGTTATAAATCAACCTCCAATAGCACAAAATACTTTTTAGCTTGTACCCAATACAATAAATCAATAATATTAAATACACATCCAAACATTCTTAAAATATCATCGTCGTGTAGAATTCAAAAATATTTTTATTCGTTTTAAAAGCAATTCAATATCCGTAAAACTTTTAAGACTGGCACAATAAACCGTTGGCACTTCATAAAGACTGGCAGTCTCATGCGGCAGTATATTTCATACTGTTAAGGGATTAAAGTAGTAAAGTATTTATTTATCCTCCCGAACGATTTCGGTCACGGTTACATTTTACCCATCCCTTTCGAAGGGATGCCTAAAACATTGAATGATAAACAAGCTATGATGTGCACTAGATGTGCCACTTTGCCAGACTATACTCTGTCTTCGCGTTAATAAGTAACAGCTTAGGTATTTATAGCTTAGGTAGTTATAGCCTCAAGACCTCAAGAGTCAGTCCTAACGTACCATCAAAAACATCAATATCTTTATTCAGTAAGCTATGTCTTCATATTCATGAGGCGATCAGTAGAAATACTCAAAATACTTTCGTGTAATTAAGAGCCAAATTATTTTCTGCTATATTATTAATGAGTTGATCGCTGGATCTCGCAGCGGCAGTGCTCGGCTCAGTAACTGATTAATTCCATTCTTAATTCAGGATTCCAATGAACGGGACGTAGCTTTACCATTACTATTATGGCCCATCTTGGTTGAACCGCGATTTTTTTTATTCGCTTCTTCATTTCTTAGGTACTAATTCTTATTAAGATGGTTTCTTTCTTCTTAGCCGAGTTATCTCGTTTTTTTTCTCAACCTATTTTATCCCACTTCTGGGCAACGGTCTCGCCCATGCTCTCTACTCATCATTAAATGTAATTCTTGCTATGTTGTTCCCTATCTACATTATATGACTTTCATTTAAAAAAATCTCGACCAATTTCGCCATGGTTCAGTATTTAAGTTCACGACCACAAAACTTTAACAAAGTCGAAAGTTGCAACCAAATACGGCGAGAAATATACCCCTACGGACTAGAGAACTTTTGTTTTGGAAACAAACCCGTTGCTATAGAGACTAATTTTAAATGATTCTACACGGGGACGAAAGGGAGTTTGGACACAATATCGTAAAATTCAATTCACTAACTTCCCACCGCGCTTACCCAAGGGGAATCTACGAAACAAAAAATTGGACAGTTAGTACCTAATATAGAAGGTTCAATTGAATAAGTTGTTTTTTACTAATGATTTATTGTATTTGTTTTTGTGTTAGATTTATGGTGAAGGTTTTTGAAGGTAATTGGAATCGAATAATTATCTATTTTAATAATAAATCTGAAGAATTTGTTTGCTAAAGAGTTTGAATGTTTAAACGCGCTAATCTCTGGAACTACCCGTCGGATTTGAAATAATATTTTTGCATTTGATAGCCCAATTCTTGAGGAATTCGTAAATATATAAATATAATTTATACTCTGTATCGTCATAATCGCCAGTCAAAGTCCCAAGAAAGCTTCTGCTGTCTAGTCTAACAATGCAAACCTTATAGAGCTTAAAATAAAACGTTAAAAATATTACTAACTATAATAGGCAATGGCAGCTAGCATTTTGACACTACTGATTCTCTCAATAAAAATGATAAATATAGAATACTCCTTGTGAAGAAATATTTAAAATTTCACATAGCAGCCGTGCACTGTAAAATATAAAAGAAAATATGTTAACCCGATTACAGTCTTTTATTCAGTACAGCGCCATCTACAGATAGATGGCGCGAAATTATACAGCGCGAACTCGAGTATCGTAATAAAAAATAAACTTATGTACCTACAGTAAAGTATCAGTACAGTATTAATACCTCGAACGTTTTACAAGCTTTTCAACTTCGTCAATAAAATAAGTCAGGTGCGTTTATAAAAATATGCGTCATAAAGTGTGTAACTTCGCCTTAACGAGTACCAGCGACGGGAATAAGGTCGATTCACACATCACGCATTCTTGTTTGAGGCCAGAATTTCATAATAAATATTTTATAAGTAAATATTGAATTCTTTCTGCAGATGTGAAATTCATATATGGAAACGTAGGAATTATTTGTGTAAATGTCTTTATAGGGTTCCGTACCCAAAGGGTAAAAACGGAACCCTATTACTAAGACTTCGCTGTCCGTCCGTCCGTCTGTCTGTCACCAGGCTGTATCTCAAGAACCGCGGTAGCTAGACAGTTAAAATTTTCACAGATGATGTATTTCTGTTGCCGCTATAACAACAAATACTAAAAACAAAATAAAATAAATATTTAAGGGGGGCTCCCATACAAAAAAACGTGTTTTTTTCGGCGTTTTTGCCGTCTGTCTGTCGCCAGGCTGTATCTCAAGAACCGCGGTAGCTAGACAGTTGAAATTTTCACAGATGATGTATTTCTATTGCCGCTATAACAACAAATACTAAAAACAAAATAAAATAAATATTTAAGGGGGCTCCCATACAACAAACGAGTTTTTTTCGGCGTTTTTGCCGTCTGTCTGTCACCAGGCTGTATCTCAAGAACCGCGGTAGCTACACAGTTGAAATTTTCACAGATGATGTATTTCTGTTGCTGCTATAACAACAAATACTAAAAACAAAATAAAATAAATATTTAAGGGGGGCTCCCATACAACAAACGTGTTTTTTTCGGCGTTTTTGCCTTGTGGTACGGAACCCTTCGTGTGCGAGTCCGACTCGCACTTGGCCAGTTTTTTTGTTTTGTAAATAAATTCAGCTAAGTACAGATATTATTACTGTTTCAACTGCCAGTTTTTAAACACAATTTCGTTTTGTAGCATCACGTACAGATGCTGTCGTAAAAAGATTTTAAGCCATTCTTAATTAACTCGGCGAGCTTTAAACTTGATGTTGTTTTCCTGGAATGCTTGGAAATGAAGGTGTTTTGTAGAGTGTGAATAAATGAGTGTGCCATACGTTTAAATGGACTGAGTAAAATATATACTACTAGCTTCCGCCCGCGACTTCGTCCGCGTGAAATTTCATCCTCCCCCCCATTCACCCCCTCTTAGGGGTGGAATTTCGAAAAATCCTTTCTTAGCGGATGCCTACGTCATAACATCTACCTGCATGCCAAATTTCAGCCCGATCACTCCAGTGGTTTGGGCTGTGCGTTGATAGATCACTATGTCAGTCAGTCAGTCAGTCACCTTTGAGTTTTATATATTTAGATAAAAGCAGTCATGCAGACAAGGATATGACTGCCTAGTTTTGCATTTTAGATAGGTACCTATACTCGACCTGGTAATTGCTTTACGGATGGTAAAGCAATTAGGAGGTAGGTACCTACGCGCTCAGGACGGCTCAGGGAGAGAGCCTCCCGTCCCAGCCGCCGCGGGAGACGCTCCGGGCGTCGGGAGCCGCGCGACGACTCCCGGCCACCGTAGGCGCGGGCCTGCGGGCGGAGAGTAATGGGTAGCTCACCGTCCGATCAGGACCAGGCCCGTGCCGGACGGCGCGTACGTGTTCCACGCGCGCCTCAAAGAGATGTCAGCATCGAGGAGGGGCCCCATAGGGCCGAAGCCTGCCGGGTCAGCGGGATTGTCCGAAAGGGTTACCGCTGGCCCGGAACATAAAGGGCTAAGGAAGGAACACGGGTAGGTTTTAGTCAGTAAGAGTCTGACACTCCCGTCCGCTCCACCCAGAGCGGGAGGGGTCATATGATGATTTCCTATAAGCAAAAAAAAAAAGAAAGGTAGGTACCTACCCACAGTATAAGATTAATAACAATAAATGAGATCAGCTACACTTTACCTTACGGCGTGCAAAACATTACATAAAATATACAAATAAAAAAAAAAATCAACAATACAAATAGAATTAATAGTGAGTTTGCTAATAAATTTCCAAAAATTACGTAATTACTAGATACCTACCTAATTATAATATCTAGTCATTTTCTATAAAGTCACATCATTTATAAAGCCTTTTACTGCGTAATAACATTTTCTTAAATTATTATTAATTATTGCGAATCTTCGTTAACTAACGATAAAGATCGTAGTAATTAATTTGAACAGTATTGTGTAAATTATAGATTTATATTTTACGTAGCATCTCGTCCATAATAAAACAATTAGAATAATAACTTCAATCAATTGATAATAAATATTCGAAATTCTGCATCTCATTCTGCATGACGTTTAGTGCTAAATTTAATTACGGATTCCAAGAAAGTTTATCTTTTTAAATTAATTCTGCTGCCTATAAAGATTTTGAATAAAGCAGAATTCTTTTAAAAATGTTGTCTTTTCCCTCTTTACATCACGACAGATACAATTAGCACTAAACAAATTTAAAACAGTGTTCTTTTTCTGTCAATCGTTTGAAGTTGGCAGACACAGAATGTTGTGTCCAGTGTTACTATACTAAGTGCTCATATACACGAGCGGCACCCGTCAACAGCAAAGGCAACTGCAGCAGCTGTCGACGCGTCGGCGTCTGCCACAACGTGCGGCTCTTCAGTAAGCGGCACGTTATCGACGACAAACGCCGACGCGTCGACGGCACTAATACGTTTAGCGCTAAACGTATGTATTTATTTGTGCAGCAAACGAGCTTTAGAAAATAAACATTTATGAACATACATAAACTCACGCCTTTTTCCCATGGCCTACCCCAGGCAGAAACTAGACAACGCCACCAGAAATCAACTGCAGTTTTGAAATTTTGCATAAAATGTGGTAGGTGCTGTAGAGGCTATCTATGTAGCCTTTTTTTTTTGCGGATGGGAAATCATCAAATGACCCCTCCCGCTCTGGGTGGAGCGGAAGAGGAGTGACTGACCAAAACCCACCCGTGTTCCTTCCTTAGCCCTTTATGTTCCGGGCCAGCGGTAACCCTTTCGGACAATCCCGCTGATATACGTAGCCTTACCTTAATATAGTGCAGGCTGGTTATAATCTAGCGCGGGTTCCATTCGAACATTCAAGCAAGTGTCACATATTTTGATTAGGTTTTTTTTAATTAGTTAATGCTAGCTGGATTGAATTATGTAACGTTGTTCTAACAATATTTTAAAGAAGACCTATCGGTGATTTTGATTTTGATTTGATTTGATTGATCAAGATTCAAATATATCGGTTTTTGATTTACGTTAACAATTTCAAAATTAATTTTCTACGCTGTTTTATCAAAGTGATCTTATTAATTGTTTAACGTAACAAATAAATAAAATAAATTGGTCTTCCCGGTCCGATGTAAATCGACCTTATCCCGGACGCTGGATAATTTGGTTCGAGCCGAAACACGTCAAGTATGGGCCGATAGTAAAATTTACCCAACCTTTTACGGGTAAAAGAGGTTTTAATATTTTTGCGCTCGTAAGTTATAGGTTCTATGATGATTCTTAGTTTTAATTCGTTACTGCTTTATTTATTTATGGATTGATTTCGGAGTAATGGAATAAAAGATCAAATAAATTTATGAAATATGTTAATTTATTTTCAATTTTTTTCGCGCATTGTGTTTTCAACTCTCATCTTAACGCCGAGAGTTGAAAATCCAGTGCGCGATAAAATCCCGCCCTGATATTTATACGTCCGTGCGAACGTGGGCTTATTTTGAAGATAAAAACCGGACAAGAGCGAGTAGGACTCGCACACCGAGGGTTCCGTACCATCATATGTTTTTAAATTTTCATCGACGAGGCCTATATTTGTCAGAGAATTTTAACACTGTGCACTGCGGTGTAGAATATTGCAGTTTTAGGTCAGGGTCATCTTTTGACCGATAGTGGAACTAATGTAACTTTTGTTGATGATTTCTGAAAAAGTGTGTTATTTAGAGACTCCGTTTTATTTTTCCTGGCTTGTATATCCTTGTCTTCTTTGTACTCTCCTGAAGCCTTAAGAAAAACCTTAAATTGCTTGAGCCACGTTCGCCACGCGTCAGCTCGGTTTGCCGGGCCACCTTCTAAAACGAACTCGGAGGTCTTGCGTGTTCCATAACCAAATAACACGTACTGTCTAACACCAAAACACACTAAGGCCCTTTTTATACAAAACCGCGCCACAGAAAAAACGTGTGTCAACAAGCTTCCTTAGTGATCCATAAAACACTGACGACAGTGCCTACACACGGCGTATAAACCGCGACGTAGAAAAACGTGTTCGTCAACAAGCTTCCATAGTGATCCATACAACACTGACGAACATTCGTCACGTACACGTCTATTCACCGTGTAAAAACGTGTATGTACCAAAGGCATAACACCAGTTTATTTTCGTCTAATTATATTACTTCCGAAAGTGGAATTCGTAATTTTTGCTGTCACCATGAAGTGAAACACGATCATGCTAGTTAATGACTGTTTTATTTGTATTTAAGGAGTGGGTACGAAACATTATCATCTAGTTACCCTCAATGTATAATCTACATATCGCTGATCATCGACGTAAATGTAATTTTTCCCAACAGTGAGTTAAATATGACAAAGGACTTAGAAACGTATTTACGTTAGAAAAAACAAAGACGTATAAAAACAAAGACGTAACTCAAGAACGGCTGAACTGATTTCGCTGAAAATTGGTGGGGAGGTAGCTTAGAACCAGGAGACGGACATAGGATACTTCTTTCCGTTTTTTTCATACGGTTTTAGACGAACATAGTATTTAATACTTTTATTTACTTATAAGAGTAGGGTAGGAGTAGTGTAGCAGTAGGTCCTAACCTACTGCTACACTACTCCTACCCTAATAGGGTAGGTGTAGGAAAGGAGTAGGGTAGGAGTAGGGTAGGAGTAGTGTAGGAGTAGGGTAGGGTAAGGGGTAAGACACCACGCGAACGAAGTAGCGCCGGGCAGCTAGACATAATTTATATGCCAAAGCAACGTTTGCCGGTTCAGCTAGTATATAAATAAAACAAAGTCGGGTTAGTTACACTATTTACAACTCAAGAACTGCTGGACCGATTTTTATGATCTTTGATTTTTTGGATTTGTCTTCGCCTCAAATAACTAACTAACAACTAATAATAACTAATTAAAACATGGGAGAAATTCAAGAAAAAAATATAATGAAGATAATTCATTTTCTCATACATTTTGTATTTATTGATTCTGGCAGTACAAAGTTCGCCGGGTCAGCTAGTATATCAAAATATATAAACCCTTGATTTCAAAACTAAGTAATATATAACTCAATGTAGAAAAGCCATAACAATAGATTGGAAGGTGTAAAACAAGATTTATCAGACAGACGATTTTTAAAACTGCCAACATAGCGTTCCATCGAAGTTCGAAAAATAAAAATTCAAATCGCAGTAAAATTCTTATTTATGTTCGGCTACAATTCAAATGTTACGACTTTCTTGAAGTCTGAGTTGCCAGTTCGATTTGCTTCCTGGTATTAAGGAGTTGGTTTATGGCTGTGCCAATAAACCAAGCCCAAGCGTTCGGCCAATAGCAATGAACCTTTACTGGTTGGTTTAAATACCGAATTAGATTTATCTCTGTTTTAAAGCACGCTTAAGCTATAAGCATCCTATTCTAAATAACATCGATTCAATTTTCAATCTTTTAAAACACTGTTTTGTTGAAACATATACGACATTCAAAATTTTACTTTGTCTGCAGGATGTACAGAGCATTTTTCTATGCGTCTGGTTTCGCAGATATTCATAAGCGACGTTAACCACTTAAGCCGCTAGCATTTGTGTGCTAATCATTAACAGACATTAGTGATACTCACAAGATTAAGACAAATAGATTGACGTAAGAATCATCAGTGGTGCTCTAGAGACCAAATGCGAGGACCGCATTTGGTCTCTAGAGCACCACAAAGGAACACCCATACATCTAGTGACCTTCAAAAGTTAGTAGACACTTTTCCACTTCAACTGCAATGCCACATTATGATTAAAAAAAAAAAAAAATCAGGTACTTCTCAGGCATTACTTGATTATTTTTTATGATAAGTCAAAGGTAAAGTCACTAAAAACGTTACAGCAAATCAAACATTTGGATCACTTGAATTTTAAGTCAAAGCCGAAGTGGAAAAATGTCAAATAACTTTTGAAAGCCACTGTACATATTATAGAACTAGCTGTGCCCGCGACTTCGTTCGCGTGGATGTCGGAACACAATAATGTGTCGCTTAGGAAAAGTGTAAAAGGAAAAATCTTCCGATCTTGTCTGGTAACACTTCACTTGCCTGGGGTTCTCAACCATAGCCCTTTCGACTGCACAGCAGTCACTGAGTCTTCAGGGTTCATAATGACAATTCGACGAAGTGTCACTTTGATTTTTGAGGATAAATAAAAATGAAAGCGCCTGCTCGAGGCTGATTGTCTGACCAAATAGCCATATTATGTCCATTTTATTTTGCATTTGTTTTAGAATACTAAGTTAGACCGGAATAAATCGTAAAATCATACCACCATTTTATCTAAAGTATATCTGAGATTAGTAGGTGAAGTTTGAAGTTAGTTTTTATAAGTCTTGTCTTCTTCTCTGCCGCTCTGCGATTTTAGAAATTCTTAACTTGGTATTGTAGATATCTTACATACCAATATTAAGACTTTAACATAGCGTCGAGATATCTAGAAGATAAAAAGAAGAATACATCAATGGTGTTACTCTTAAATCGTACCTACTGAAGTTTATCTGAAAAGTAGTTTGAAGTCTTTCTTAACTTATTCTGTAAACCTGTGCCCACATTTGCTAACTCTCTCTTGGTGGATAGCCATAAGATACCTTGAGGGTCGACATGGTGCATTTCCGACGTTTCGCCCCCAAACTGGAGCGGGCCGGGGCCGCCATGGGATCTGGAGGCGATAGTCCTCGCGCGCCTGTATGAGTGGCGCGCGGAGGCACTACGCCGGGGGGAAGATCCGCTTCCGCGGAAAATCGGTGCGGAGCGGACAGATCTCCGGCGCGATCTCATGGCGGCATGGAAAGAGCGACTGTCGCTACCCAGCGCAGGGCACGCCGCGATAGCGGCGATAAGACCCCTCTTTAAGGAGTGGCTAGAGAGGCGCCAAGGCGCCCTCACCTACCGCCTGACGCAGGTCCTCACCGGACATGGAAGTTTCGGGAGGTTCCTGCACATCATCAGGCGGGAGGAAACGCCCGGGTGTCACCATTGCTAGGATCGCCCAGAGGACACGGTGGAGCACACGGTGGAGGTCTGCCCCGCTTGTGCGGAGCACCGACACGGCGGTGCTCCGCAGAGGCGATCGGCAGCGGCGACGACCTCTCGCGTCCGGCCCTGGTGCAAGCCATGGTCCGGGGCGAGAGGGAGTGGGAGGCAGTCACCTCCTTCTGCGAAGTAGTCATGCTAGCAAAGGAGGTGGCGGGATGGCTCAGGGAGAGAGCCTCCCGTCCCAGCCACCGTGGGAGACGCTCCGGGCGTCGGGAGCCGCGTGACGACTCCCGGCCACCGTAGGCGCGGGCCTGCGGGCGGAGAGTAATGGGTAGCTGGGTTTTAGTCAGCAAGAGTCTGACACTCCCTTCCGCTCCACCCAGAGCGGGAGGGGTCATTTGATGATTTCCCATCCGAAAAAAAAAAAGGGTCGATATGGTTTTAACCAAGACAATGGAATGGCTAAAAATTTTGTTATTGTCTCGAAGACATAATTTACAATACCTTTTTACGACATGGCAGTGCTACTTGTATTGGGTGTACACCTTGACGTATCGCTGCCGGCCGTAGTCGAGTCGACGGCAGCGAAGAGTCCTGGGACGCGGTGGTTTCCTTCTGCGAAACGGTCGTCTCGCAGAAGGAGGCTGTGGAAAGGGAGAGGGAGATCTCATCCACTCACCCGGCCCGCAGTAGGCGCATCGGTCGTCGGCGGAGGGCGGACAACGCCCTCTTCCAGCCCCCCTAAACGGGTCCAGGGGCGACGAATTCGGGGACGTCTGTCTCCGCCAACACATCTGGACTTGAGCTGGCGGCGCGTAGTGTTCCACGCGCACCCCTCTTTGACGTCGCCATTCGGGGGTTGCGGAAGGATCGTACGGTCCCGCAACCCCCGGCGTAGGTGTGAGACGGAACACTGGGGTGATTTTTAGTCAGTAAAAGCCTGACAGACCTCGCCGCCCGCCCCAGGGCGGCGGACATCCATGAAGATTTTCCACCCCGGAAACAAAAAAAAAGGGTGTGCACCTGCCGAACCTATACTCAATAAATCAACAGCCCGTCTGGAGGTGTGCGTTGAAGCGTTATCATGGTAAAGAAATTTTTAAAAAATCGAGAAAAAAGGCAAAAAACTATGAAAGTATGATAATTATGATCTTAAAACCTTATGTCACTAAGAAAATGCTTCTCTGTTAACAATGTTAGATAGGTTGCTTGCCCCTCGAAAGAGCTCTTACACAAAGTTGCCCGTGTGTGTGTTTGTTTTGGCCTTTCTTCTCAGAGTAGTCAGATAGGAAACGCCGACTTCATCTAGTTTAAAAAAAAAACATGATTGACGTGTAAAAGTGTTTGTACAAACCTACTTACAAAAATAAAATCATTTATCATTGCAATCTTTATCACTCAGAACACAATATTATATACTATATTATATGACATAAAATATTATCTTACATTATCCTCACTTTTTATTTGAAATTCTTTTAGCGCCACTAATCAACCAACAATCGAAAGCGATTAACATTATATTATGTAATCATTATCATTTATCATAGAGGGGCCCGTGGCTAAATAATAACAGCCGCACAGGTCGATCGATCAGGTTAAGCTACGCTTGCCGCGGTTGGTCTGTGGATGGGTGACCATCTTTACATACCGTGACCCCTCCGTGCCTCGGAAAGCACGTTAAGCCGTTGCCGTTGGTCCCGGCTGTCATTCGTGGATCTTTGACAGTCGTTACGGGTAGTCAGAAGCCCGAAAGTCTGACAACCAGTCTTACAAAGGGGTATCGTATTACCCAGTAACTGGGTTGTGGAGGTCAGATAGGCAGTCGCTCTATGTAAAATACTGGTATACTGGTATTCAGCTGCATCCCGTTAGACTGGAAGCCGACCCCAACATAAAATGGCTAGGCAGATGATGATGATGTAATCATTATCATTACTTTTTCAAATAACACAGGCAGAAGTGACTGTGATAGTCATCTTATAGGTAAGCCTGCATGACGTGATTATTCACATAATAATGTTATAAACACAATAATTATGTTTTCGTTAGTACTATAAAGCGCCAATAGATGTCATTACGTGTATCCAACTTACGTAATGAAAGTTGTTGTAGAATACTTTAAATTGATTATATCTTTTGATACAGTGAAGCGATTGCGATGAAACCAAAACTAAACACTACTCCGAGTTCTACACTATATTTGAGTATAAAAATTAACCATATTGGTTTAGTACGTTTTACGTTGAACCTGTTCAAATCAAATTTTGTCACATCCAAACAGACAAACCGACAAACAGACAAAAATTCTAAAAATTGATAAAATGGCATCTGTTGGTTATCCTATGACACCCCAACTATTTTTTTTTTTAATATTTTCAATGTACAGAAACGCCTCGTCTACAGATTTATTATATGTATAGATTACATTACCCTCATTTGCGTCGCACAGTCGGGTAAATATGGAACACTGCAAAATAACTCTAAGCAGGACTTTATGATGATACTACGGGAGGTCTATGACCAGCAGTGGACATCTTTCGGCTGATATCATGATCATGACAAGGACATGACTAGACTGCGGCACTCTACGCGATTCTACACGCATTTTGCAGGCTTTTATATTCCTATCCTAGCCTGTGTCTGTGTCTAGATATTTGTCTTAGTCCCAGAGGAGTAATTAACTCCGGATATAGATAACATTACTGTAGCAGGCTAAAGATAGAAACGGGGAAATGCCTCCGTTTTGTTCTGGAATGTTCTGAGCAGTTTTATTGTAACTGAAGTAATTTAGTTTCCCTTGATACTTCGTGTGTTTTTGGTATGTTTTAAGTTAAACAGAAAATAATCATTAGTTTATGTTTTCCCTAATACTTAGTTACATGTAATACCTAAACATAAGCGATTTTTTTTATTTTCAACGCTTGGCTTAGCGCCGTAAGTTGAAAATCAAACGTGGTGCAACATTAAAATTAAGTGTCAACTAGTCATAAGTACATTATTAGGAAATTGCCTTTTTTATGGACCATCATCATATGCCTAGCCTTTTCTATGCCGGGGTCGGCTTCCAGTCTAGCCGGATGCAGCTGGAAACCAGAATTTTACATGGAGCGACTGCCTATCTGACCTCCACAACCCAGTTACTGGGTAATACGATACACCTTGGTAAGAAGGTTGTCAGATTTCGGGCTTCTGACTACCCGTAGCGACTGTCAAAGATCCACGAATTACAGCCGGGACCAACGGCTTAACGTGCTTTCCGAGGCACGGAGGGGTCTCGATCACCCATCCACAGACCAAAGACCAACCGCGGCAAGCGTAGCTTAACCTGATCGATCGACCTGTGCGGCCGTTATTATTTAGCCACGGACCCCTCTACCTGTCTCTGGCATGTTTTATGGACCATTATAGCGAATTCCAACAGAGATTCCAAAGTACAAAATTGTCTATAATTATTTATAATATACCTAAAAGATAGTACTTATACTTTAATTTGAAGTCAGATTCGGAATATATATCTTGAAAAGATCAGTTACTAGCTTAAGTTAAAATATGGATCTATTTTCCTAGGTGTCATCCAGTTTCATTGCGCAGGCCGCCGCATTGCGAACACAGTTAAAGCTAAGTAGCATTTAAAACTTTTAAATCTCAGATTTTAATGACTGACATAATTCGAGACTGGTGTGACTAAAAATATGACCTATAATTTACATTATACTTGCCCCTGCTTCGCAAAGTTTATACGACTTGAAAAAACATCAAGATTCCTTTATTGTATGTAAGTTTAATATTTATATTTTAGGCACATAAACCTTCCGGAATCAATTATCTAAAATATGGTGAAAATCGCATCAGAAAAGAAGAACAACGCGGTCACACAGGCAGACACGAAAAGCGACTTGAATTTATAATACCTTTATCTAGCAGCGCCCCGCGGTTTCACCCGCATAAGTTTCAATCCCGTGAGAATATCGGGATAAAAAGTATTCTATGTATTAATCCTGGTTATAAACTATTTGTGTGCAAAATTTCCTCCAAATCCGTTCCGCAGTTATTGCGTGAAGAAGTAACAAACATTCTCACATACTTTCGCCTTTATAACACTAGTGTGAATAGTGTGATGTGATATATAGATTAGATTAGTCGCACATATTGCTTGCAGACCAGATGGCCGATGGGGCCGAAAGGTTCTAGAGAAGCAAATGCATACCGGAAGGCGTAGCGTTTGAAGACTTTGTTAAGGCCGCAGGAATCGACTATCACCGACATTTTTCGGCCAAAATGATGATGATGAATCTACATATATGTATGTATATGTTACAGTCATAGTGATTAAATAGCTATTATACATATTGACGTCATTATATTTAAAGTAACCTAACCAAACCGAACCTCGAGGTGGCCTTCACTCGCTCTTGCATCCTATGTCGACGTAGCCTCGATTCGCGGGGTTCCTATTTCTGTGTAAAGGGTTTAAAGTAACCTAACCAAACCGAACCTCGGCGTGCCCTTCGCTCGCTCTAGCATCCTATGTCGACGAAGCCCCGCTTCGCTAATGTGATTAATTCTGTGTCAATTATCACTTTATCTAAATTGAGTAGACATTATAAATAATGGCTAGATGATATATAATATCCGGATTTATTACTTTGACTGTAACATATATATCAAACATCATGTGTGTGTTATTCTATGGTTTGCCATAGGGGTAGTTTCCACAGCCCATTCATATTTTTTGGCTGAGATACTACCTACATGGCGCAACTTATTTTCATTCCAGAAAAACAAGAAAAAGGTACCTACATTTAGTTTTAGTATCCCAAAAGATGAGTTTCCATAACAAACTCCACAAAAATTAAAAATTCTTAATTTTATTTCACTCTATGTCGAATTATATCAATATTCATTTAGGTACTTCAATTCCATCAGCATCGACTATACTGCCATCTTTTATTGAAAAAAAAAAAAATATATACACTTACCCATCTATAAATTGCAATAAAACCGAAGCGACGAAATAGTGACGAAATAACGATAGTCTAGCGTTTACTGGGTATAAACTTTATGTTGCTTCTTGGGATATTTATATAGAGAGAACATAAAACGGATAGTGGATATTCGTTGGTTCAAGAGAGAGTGAGTCCAATAGTTTTCGGTGGATATATTCGTTTATCTTGAAGTAGTGTTTACGACTGTGCGTGAATTATTACTGCGAGAAGCGAATGATACTGAAACTGAAAAATATAAAGTTGCATCGCCAAAATCTGCAAGTAGTGTATTTCATCACTATAATCAGAATTTCAGCTGAAAGACGTCCACTGCTAGACATAGGACTCGCCCAAGCACCGCCACTTCGACCAGGTCTATGCTTCTCGTATTCAGTGGATTCCTGCGGCCTTCACAATGTCATCGGTCCACTTTGTGGGAGGCCTTCCAACACTATGTCTTCCGGTACGCCGTACGCGGTCGCCACTCCAGAACCTTTCGGCCACATCGGCCATCTGTTCTGCAAGCAAAGTGCTCTACCTTCTGCCACAGTCGTTGCGTACTTATTATTATTCAAATTGGTCCTGGGTCGGCCCAACCGTTGTTGGATTTTTCGAAGAGGAATTTCTCAGCCAGGAGTCTGTGCCCGATTATTTCAACTCTTTGTTAGTGGTTGTAATGGAAACCTTATCATTTGGTTTTAATAGGTTTTTATATTTTACTAGCTGCGCCCCGCGGTTTCACCCGCGTAAATGTCGATTCCGTGGGAATATCGGGACAAAAAGTAGCCTATATGTTAATGCAGGGTGTCAGCTACCTACATACAACATTTTATCAAAATTGGTCCAGCCGTTTGAGCGTGAGGAAGTAACAAACAAATAAACACACACACATACTCGCAATCTTTCGCCTTTGTAATATTAGTGTGATTTTTTGTTTATCCTTTTGGTAGATTCTTTTATATTTTGTAAATGTGAGGACTTTATAGGCCTTGTAGACTTTAGATCTGTAGACCATTTTTTATTCTATTAAAAACCTGGTAGGTACTTGTTGACAGGCCTACGCTATCCTCCCATAATTTTTTTTATTTTTGTTTTCGGTTGGAATCCTTCAAAAGGCGCCTGGTCTTTGGGGATAAAACCAGGGAGTGTGGGATTTTTACCTCACTAAAACCATCCCGGTGGTCATCATCTGCACTATGGAAGGGGAACCGTTGCCTCTCAAAAGACCAATCTGGAGCCCGCTCGGAGCAACGCCTGTTAGGGCACATCTCTGGGGAGACTGTAAAAGGGTCTCCCCAAAACCTAGCTGCGCAACTGTGCAAGGCAGCACATGACTACTGTGCGCCGTCTTCCCTGAGTCCTCACTCTAATCGACCGCGACCCCATATCCCCGCCTGCCCTAAATGATGCAGGTGGGGTTTCGTCGTAGGCGCCGAGGCGGTTGCCTCTTGATACCTCCTTCTCCGAGCAGGATCAGGCCTCTCCGAATCCCGCTCGGCGGCCTCCTTCTTGACCATCATGGTCTCACAGAAGGAGGCTACTTCCGTCCAATTCTCTTTCTCTGCCAGCATACAGGCCTACTTTAATTTGAAAACATTGTAAAAGCCAATTATTTTTAAAAGAGTAACCGTATAGTTTCTTGCCGGATCTTCTCCATAGGAAACGACCAATTGGAACCGTGAACCTACTGACGGTTCATAAGGTGTCCATGTATGTTTATGTGAAACAAAATATTTTAATTTTGATTTTGTTGATAGGCTCGCCCCCCTATTACAAGGGACTGAAATATAACTGGTGAAATGGGGGTCGACTATAATAGGTACAATTTTGCCTAACAGGATGTTATGTTGTAGAATAAAGGTACCTATATCGGAAACATCATACAATTTTATCGTTGCAGAGTTTTGGAATTTTAATAAACGTTCGAATTCATTGAATTCTTGTTTCGAGAATGCGTCAGCCATTCGACTACCCTTTAAATATCACGGAAAGACGGCTCGTTAGAATATGCACGCACAAAGGAATATCAAAATATACGATTAAATTTAGTCTTTGAATTATTAACTCTACGGGAAAATACAACTTATTTATAAATATCTCGGGTATTTTCTTTATTTTTTTCAGGAAACGGACTTGGCTTGACGTCTTTTTTGATAAAACATCAAACGTTTGTTTAGGATTACGTTTGTAGATTTCAATTCAAAGACTTTGGTCTTTCAATTGTTTTGAATGTTTTTTATTTTTTTTGTCTAAAAGATTTAGGTGTTTAGCTTCTCGGGTCAGTGAACTCAATTTATTCAGCATTTTAGCATGTTAAATGAAATTCTTTTAAAGAAATGGCACCATTAGCAGTAAAAGTAGCTACAGACAAAATTTCTCATCATATTAAATTAAAAACTTATTATATAAGATGTTTCAAAATTAACCCATAAAACTTTAAGAGGTGCTTTAGACCATCGAACTGAACAACTTTCACTATGGGACCAACTCTGAAATCACAAAAAAAAACTGTTTAATACAAAAGTTCAATACCTATACTTGACCAAAATGTATGAAACACCAATTTTTTTTAACCTTATATATTCAATTATTACAAACTATCGTCTGGGTCTGGGACACATACTTAAACAGCGTAACCTAAGCCCTTTTTTATTTTTGCTAAATGACTCACAAGTAACAACGTTTGTGAAGTGCTAAATACCTGTACCCACTCGGCACTTTTTAATTGGAGAGGGTCAAATAATTATTCATGGGCACGCCTGCACCCTGTTGGGCTTGAGAGCTTTCGTTAAGAATATTTTTAAATGTTAAATATTTTTTCATGGAAACCTTTTTTAAATGCTTGCCTACTGGCCATAAAAAGAACCAGAGAGGATCACTGTTTTTTAGTTAGTATGGAACCTTTAGTATGGGCACAATGCTCGCAGAACAGATGGCTGACAGGCCCGGTTCTGGAGTGGCGACTGAGTTCCTGAAGACGTAGCGTTGGAAGACCGCCCACAAGATTTATTTATTTATCACAAACACTGCTACCATTACAGGAAATTCCTGATGCGGTAGCTAGGTCCTTAATTAAACTATCTTAAATAGCATAACACATATAACATTATTTTTACCGACTTTACAAAAAGGAGGAGGTACTATGTTCGGGTGTTTGTATGTTTTTTTTTTTTTTTTTTTTTTTTTTTTTGTATGTTTGTTCATCGAATACGCCGCCAATTGTCGACGGATTTTCAAAATTCTTTTTTTGTTCGAAAGTAGATAGTTCTGAGGTGGTCCCATTGTCACCAAGTTAGGATCTGATGATGGGATCTTAGAGAAATCGAGGGCAACCCTCAAATTTTATAGGCTCACTTATTGTTTTTCGCATATTTTATGAAGTATCTTGTGTATTTGTGTATGGTTGTCACCATCTCAGGTAGCTGGGCTGATGATGGAAGGTACAACTCCTTAACAGTAAGAAGTTACTCGAACAGGCAAGGACTGTTTTAGTAAAATGTTTTGATGTTTGATAGGGTATTTGCCACATTTGGTCTCATGATCATCAAGTCATGACCTGATTCTGCAGTCAGGATAGTCTGCAGAGTACCTAACTCCTCGACAACTAACAGCAGATATATCGTGTTTAGGCTCATTGAAAAGGGCTCGATGTGTGGATAAACGTACTGTTACTGAGGAACACCGAAGACCTGATGCTGAAGCCAGGAGCATCAGAAAAAGTACAAACCCTTAAATTACAGCATCGTAGTCGTGTTTGGGCTCATTTTAAACAGGACTAATTTTAAGTTCAATGCAATGTTGACATAAGTCTGGCCTGATGCTGCAGCCAGGATTATCAGCATCTAATCTAAAAACTAATAAAAGGAGAACTCCTCAACAATTAACGTCCCTGCATCGAGAAAAGGAATATTTTATAAAAAGGCGATGGGCAAGTTGACATTAGGCTATTGTAACTTAGATAAATTATAAATAGACCCACTAAAAAGCGAGAAATAAAAACTTTTTAACAAAAAAAAAACCGACTTCCAAAAAAAACACTACAAACTGAAAAAAAAAAACACTACAAACTGAAAAATAACTTTAATTTCGGAAGTCGGTGGCAAAAACTAAAATAATGATCCCTAAGACACCGACTTCCGAAATTAAAGTTATTTTTCAGTTTGTAGTGTTTTTTTTGGAAGTCGGTTTTTTTTTGTTAAAAAGTTTTTTTTGTGAATAAAATTCATTCAGAGAGCATGAAAATAAACCGATCCCGTCAGCCGTGTCATTCATTCAGTGCGTGCAAGATGGAGCGACGAAACCCTCCACTTCCACCCTCAAAATCAGTAAGTACCGGTAAAAGAAATAAGGTCAATCTCCAACTGAAAACAGACAACGAAATTCAAAATAAACTTCAAACTTCACCAAAAAGGCGTAGATACATTCTAAAATACAGCCTAAACTCGGTAAAAGTTCGGAATCCACGATTCTTCGAAGTGGGGCATCAATTGAGAAGTTTTCAGAATTGTAGAGAGGCCCGATAGTTCTTGATGGTATAGTTTGGAAAGCTGGTTTAAGCACGTAAGTAGTCATGTGAGTACTTTTTTTTGTTCAAGTCCTTGTGGACAATTAGTGGAAAAAAGCGTATTTGAGCCAGATATTTTTCATCTGATCAAATTGCAAAATGGAATCGTATGAAGAACGCAATATCACGCAATAATTACATAAACCGATGAAATTCGAGAAAACAACATCCCAAAACTTTCTTTTTTTAATGGCATTTACGTTGGTGGCCAGTACGAACGATAATTACAACAGGAGAAATTAAACCTTTTTTGCGTTCTTCTTTCAGGAATGCAAGGCAAATGAGCAGATAAGTCGATATGTACAGTTATTTTTCGAAACATTCGGATAATGGCGCATGTGCTGCAAATGTCATTATCATTGAACCACTGGAATTCTTACACTATTACGTACTGTCCCGCAAATCTAGATGGGGCCGAAATAACTTAATAGTGACCATTATATTAATTACTGATAAACAAAAACCTGATTATTTGCAAACCACAAAACTCATTTTGTATTATTGCAACGCGAAAACGAAGTAATTATTTCGGTAATGGTAAGTTTACATTCAATTTGCGTTTTATTTACGTATTATTTATTTTCTGTGTTCAATTTACAATACTGTCTGTGTAATTGCAGTAGTAATACAAATAAATAAATACCTACTTACTGGTGAATATTTTTCTTGTTTTTGCTGGACTTTAATTGAATACTAGCTACGCCCCTAGGGTCGGCCTAAGCGTTATTGGGTTCTTCGATGTGGAATTTCTCAGCCTATTAAAACCAAATGATAAGGTTGCCACCTAACCACCTTAACCTTATCATTTGGTTTTAATAGGATTTATATTTTACTAGCTGCGCCCCGCGGTTTCACCCGCGTAAATGTTGATCCCGTGGGAATATCGGGATAAAAAGTAGCATATATGTTAATCCAGGGTGTCAGCTACCTCCATACAAAATTTTATCAAAATTGGTCCAGCCGTTTGAGCGTGAAGAAGTAACAAACATTTAAACACACACACACACACACTCACAAACTTTCGCCATATTAGTGTGACTAGTCTTATTTATTTATTCAGTGACAACAAACAGTAGTGTAATAATATAATAAAATAACTTTAAATTTCGAATATTATCACAAATATTTAATCAAGAGTGCTACAAGGATCGCTGTAATGATATTCATTGGTGGGGGCGTTGTTGTTAACATTTTTTAAATTGACACAGAAATAATATTGACAAAACAAGATGGCGGCATTAGTTTGAAAAAAAAAGCTCTTGTAGCGTTGTATAACTAAGGTAATATTTATTGTATTTTTATTACCTAACTTTAAAAAAAAAACTCATGAAAAGCCAATTAGGTTCAAATAAAAGCTGCACCTTTTCATATGAATCTAAAACATTTAACAGACTAAAAATATAATTGTGGTCGGCGCCATTTTGTCTCGAGACCACAGATTCAAATAAAATGTGTGACAGCCGTCTAAAAAATAAACATTACAAGCAATGTTACTCGCCGCTGACATTCTGAGTAACCTCAATATTTGTTAACGAAACATTTATTTACGTTTACATTTATTTTGCGAACAATTAGCTATATTGTACCTTTCATTTAATTGGTTTTCAACTAAAAAGGATTATTGTAAAATATGTGATATTAATTTGTAGTTGCATGAAATATTTTATTGGTAGATTGGTAGGTAATTGAGCGGTCACGCAAAACTGAAATGCAAAATTAATATAAAGCACGGTGCTTTTGCCTTGCACTTGAATGTAATATTAAAATGAACCAGGTTGATTTATTGTGTGAATTCAAAACGTTTGCATAATGGAGTATGGGTAATATTTCTGTTTGGTAGAACAGTTTTCCCGTCCCAAACGTGTAAGTTTAAGCATAGCATAACCAACCTATTTTTCTAGTGCTGCGACACAGGCCTCCACTCTTTAAAAGGGAGTGGGCCGGAATCCACCACGCGGGCTCAGTTCGAGTTGGTAGATGTCACATGTCTTCGAATTTTTTGGTTCTATGACATGCCGGTTTCCTCGCAATCACCGCCTTCACCGTTTTTGAGAGCAGTGTTGTTGTCGAACCTACGACCTACAACTCGTAAGTCACTGCCGTTACCACTGGGCCACCACTGCTCTCCAAAAGCGTAAGGCTGCGTACTAATCAAAAGCGACCATCGCGCGAACAAGCGATCACCGCGTTCATGTGTTTTTGCTGGGAAAACCGGAAGACACCCTCTGTCGGCGCGACCACGCGTTCCGGTACGAACAAAAAAATATATTTATGAACACGACAATCAAATATTCGCTCGACGGTCGCTTTTGGTTAGGACGCGGGGTAAGCCTTCACAATTTTGAGAACAGCGCAAAAACTGATGAGACTATCAATAACTAAAACTATCAAATATAATTAATTCATTTCACATAACCACTCCGAATTAATACTGTCAATGTAATTGGTCGGAATTATCCAGGCATTATAATAAATTATGATAGCAGGCGATTAGTTAGAATTATTACGTCCGTAATGTGGCATTAAAATTACTTTATGACAATTAATTATAATATGAATAATGTTTATTGTTCATTGTCTGACAACCAGTCTTACCAAGGGGTATCGTATTACCCAGTAACTGGGTTGTGGAGGTCAGATAGGCAGTCGAAACACCGGGGGTTCCCCCACAGAGCTTACTTCCACGCAGTAACCCCCGGGCAACGCCGTGTCTGACCACCGTAACGGAGTGGCAGACCGGCGGCTAAAGAGCTCTGTGACTTGCAGCAATAACAAGCGGACGGCTGCAAGTATGACGAAAACCAAAGCCAAGCGCGACGCCTCCGGGCGATTTTTAACCTCGGCTCGTCCCTCCCAGGACGAGGATGCAAATGGCCCTTCTCAGGGCCAACTCAGTGACCCTTCTCAGGGCCAATCCACCGGCCCTTCTAAGGGCCTCGCCGAAGCTGGCCGCACACCATCCGCGGCCAGCTTATCCAGTCAGCGGGCGGAGTTTTCGGACTCCGACGAGTCCGTCATGGACACGTCGGCGGCCGAAAACGATCGCCTTCAGCGGAAGCGGGCCTACCTGAGGCTCGGGTCCGAGGGCTCCTCGGAGTCAGTGGGCAAGTCGAGGAAGAAGCCGAAGACAAAAAAGGCTTCGACTTCTGCTTCGACCCCCACCCACGATGTGGGCCTGGTGGACGCCGAGCGTCAGTTAGGCCTGGCAAGGAGGCAGCAGCTGCAGCAGGACCTCGAGGAGAAGGTCGCTGCCAGGGAGCAGCAGGCGCGGGCCGCCAGGTCGAGGGCTGGATATGGCACATCCACAGTGCTGTACGCCGACCACTCCCTGGCGGAGCTGGAGCGCATGGCGCTCCAGGACAAGGAGGAGGTGCTGGAGGTCGCCTCCAAGTCCTCGAACCTAAAGGGGACCTTCCAGAAGGCCCTCAAATGCCGGGCCGTGAGCATGCACGGCATCGTCACCGAGCTGGTGCAGCGCACGGCCACAGACGAGACGCGGCAGCTGCAGGCGAGGGTGGATCGCCTGCAGCTAGAGGTCAGCCAGCTGCACCAGAAGCTGGCTGAGGCCACGGCCCGGCAAGCCCTACCTGCGCCTGCCCCTGCCCCTGGTCCGGTAGAGGGAGGCTCCTCCCCCCCTGGCAACCTTGTGGAAATAATCCGCAGGGTTGTCATGGAGGAGAGGGCCTTTATCAGGGGCTGCTTCGCGGGCATTGAGGACCGGCTCTTGCCGGAAAAGCGGCTCCGCCCGCCGTTAGCGGCGGATAAGAGTCCGCCACCCACGGAGCCGGTGCCTGTACCTGCGCAGCCTGCGGTGCCATCGGGTGTGCAGATCCAGGCCCCGAAGCCCTCCAAGGGCAAAGGGAAGGGCAAGAGGAGCACTGTGGCCCCTCAAACCCCCACCACAAGCGCGGAGGGAGCGTCTGCCACTCCGGCAGCCCCCCAGAACACGCAGCGGGAGGACGCCATGCTTCCCTCCACCACCCCGTCCAACCAGGCGTGGACGGAAGTGGGCAGGGGGGGAAAGGCCAAAAAGCCCAAGCCCGCTGCGACTGCTTCGGCAGCCCAGAAGGCTCCGGCGGGCGGGAGGAAGTTGGTTCCTCCCAAAACTGCGGCGGTCGTGGTGACCATCACCCCGGAGGCCGCGGAGCGGGGCGAGACGTACGAGTCCATCCTAAGACGGGCTCGTGCTAACGCGGATCCCTCGCGGCTGGGGATCGGCAACATTACGTGCCGCCGCACCCAGGCCGGAGCCCGAATTTTTGAGTTCGGGGGGGAGCAGCGCGGCGCAAACGCGGACCTCTTTGCAACAAAGTTGGAAGAGGTCATCGCGGATGTGGCGACGGTCGCCAGACCTGTCAAGACCGCATCCTTGGAGGTGATCGATATGGACGATTCGGTCACCAAAGAGGATGTGGTGGCGGCCGTTGCCGCTGCGGGAGGCTGCAGCGCTAGCGCGGTGAAGGGGGGAGCCATCAGGCCCGGTCGCCGCGGCATGGGCGCCATCCGCGTCGAGTGCCCGGTTGCCGCGGCGGCGGCCGCCCTTAAAGCGACCAAGGGACGGCTGCTCGTGGGATTCAGCTCGGCTGTGGTCCGGCCGCTTGAGGACAAGCCTGCGCGGTGCTTCAAGTGCTTCGCGCCGGGCCACACCCGATCTACGTGTCCCTCCAAGTCCGACTGGGGAGAGTCTTGCTTCCAGTGCGGACAAGAGGGACACAGGAGTGCCACTTGCAGCGCCGCCACGCCACACTGCCCGGCGTGTGCTGCCAGTAGCCGCCCCGCGGGGCACAGGATGGGGGGCAGGAGTTGCCAGCCGCCCACGAGGAAGGGCATAGTGCCGGCGCAGGTTCGCCCTGTCGCCGCCACCGCCGTTGTCGCCGCCGCTGTAACTCCAGCTCCAGCGGCGGTAGCTGAGGAGGGGGGTGCGATGTCGGAATAATGGTTTCCAATCATCGCATCCTCCAGGCGAACACCAACCACTGCAGAGCGGCCCAGGACCTGCTGGTGCAGGCCATGGCTGAGTGGTCGGTGAACGTAGCGGTGGTCGCCGAGCCCTACTCGATCTCCGGCAGCTGGCTGGGTGACGAGGACGGCTTGGTGGCACTAGCGGCGCGGTCCTCCACAGACTCCCCTCCCCTCTCGCTATTAGAGAGGGGACCGGGATACGTGGCCGCCGCGTGGGGAGAGGTAGCCCTCGTGGGCGTTTATTTCTCCCCAAACCGCCCTCTCCAGGACTTCGAGAACTATCTCGGAGTCCTGGCCGCAGTGGTCGGCAGGGCGGCGCCGCGTCATGTCTCCGTATTGGGAGACCTGAATGCCAAGTCGGTGACCTGGGGCAACCCGGTCACCGACCCTCGCGGGCGGGCGGTGGAGATGTGGGCAGCCTTCTCTGGGCTCTCCCTCCTCAACAGAGGGAACGTCCAGACATGCGTGCGGCGGCGGGGTGGCTCGATAGTGGACGTCACTTTTGCCACCCCTGCGTTGGCCGCGCGCGTGCTGAACTGGCGGGTAGATCTGGTGGAGACCATGTCGGACCACCGCTACGTGCGGTTCGACATCTCCACCGGTGGCCCCGGAGAGACGCGGCCCCCCTCGGGGCGGTCAGCCTTTCCACGGTGGGCTCTCACCCGCCTGGACAGGGAGGCGGCGGCGGAGGCGGCGTTTATCCAGGACTGGCTTTCGCCGCCTTCCGCTGGCCTGGACGTGGACACCGTGGCGGGACACCTGAGGGAGTCTCTGACCGAGGTGTGCAATTCTAGCATGCCTCGGTCAGGCCGACCGCTGCCCAATCGGGCGGTGTACTGGTGGTCGGTGGAGCTGGAGGGGCTTCGAGCGGCGTGCGTGGGGGCCAGGAGGGCCTACGCGCGGAGCCGGCGGCGGCGTCGACGAGACCACGCCCACGAGGACCACCTCTATGAGGTGTACATAGAGGCAAAACTGGTCCTCGAGCGGGCCATCGCCGACGCCAAGGACTCGGCGAGAGCGGAGATGCTGGAGGGTCTCGACAACGATCCCTACGGGAGGCCATACAGGGTGGCGCGCAACAAGCTGCGCCCCTTTGGTCCCCCGGTGGCCGAGACCCTGGAGCCCTCTTTCCTGGATGGGGTGGTTCAGTCCCTGTTCCCGTGCAGGGACAACTTCACCCCACCAGTGATGGACCCTCCGCGGGGGATGGCTCCGACAGCTGAGGAGGAAGAGGAGGCCCCTCCTGTCACGGAGTCGGAACTCAGCGCGGCGATTGTGCACATCCGCGCCAAGAAGACGGCTCCGGGCCCCGACGGTGTCCCGGCGAGGGTGGTGGCAATTGCCGCCACCCAAATGGAGGAGCGGTTTCGGGACCTCTTTAGCGCATGTCTTGCGTCTGGGAGGTTCCCGAAGCCGTGGAAGGAGGGGCAGTTATGCCTCCTTCGCAAGGAGGGCCGCCCTGCAGACTCGCCCTCGGCATACCGACCCATTGTCCTGCTCGATGAGGTCGGCAAAATGTTCGAGGGGATAATCGCTGCCCGCCTAAAGAGCCACCTGCGGAATGTGGGGCCGGATTTGTCGGACGCTCAGTTTGGTTTTCGGGCTGAGCGTTCCACAGTAGACGCGCTGGCCCGCCTTAAGGGCCAGGTGAAGGAGGCGATGGAGGTGGGGGACGGATTGTTGGCGGTGTCATTCGACATAGCCAACGCCTTCAACTCTGTTCCCCACAGCACCATCCTAGAGGCGCTCCGATTCCACGGGGTGCCTCTATACATGCGGCGTCTACTGGCCAGCTACCTGGAGGATCGGGCGATCGTCCTCGTGAACAGGGCTGGCCAAGTCCGGCGGTACGCAGTCGAGGCCGGCGTTCCACAGGGGTCAGTCGTGGGACCTCTCCTCTGGAACGTCGGCTACGACTGGCTCTTGCGGGGAACTCTCCTCCGAGGCACGAGTGTCGTCTGCTACGCGGATGACACTCTCCTCACTGCCCGGGGGGAGAGTTTCAGGGAGGCGGCCAACTTGGCCTCGGCGGGCGGATCCTTGGTCGCAGGGAGGATCCGCCGCCTAGGATTGACGGTGGCGCTGCACAAGACCGAGGCCGTGTTCTTCCACGGGCCTCGGCAGCGCCAACCACCAGACGCCCACATCTTCGTGGAGGGCGTCCGAATCGAGGTGAAGGCCCAGATGAAATATCTGGGCCTTGTACTCGACAGCAGGTGGCGTTTCGGCCCGCATTTTAGCGGGCTATCGACGCGCCTGCTGAAGACTGCGGGCGCCCTCTCGTGGCTGCTCCCCAACTTGGGGGGGCCCAGCGTGAGATGCCGGCAACTCTACGCCGGCATCTTGAGGAGTATGGCCCTTTACGGGGCCCCTATTTGGGAGGACTCCCTCCACAGGAGGGAGAACGCCGCCGCATTGCGGGCCCCCCAAAGGGTCATAGCCCAGCGGGCGGCGAGGGCCTACCGCACGGTCGGCTTCTCCGCGGCATGTGCTCTGGCCGGCACCCCGCCTTGGGAACTCGAGGCGTGGGTGCTCGCCAGAGTATATGAATGGACGGCGGGGCGAAGGGCGAGAGGAGAACGCCCAGCCCCGGAAGAGCGGGAGGCCGTCCGGCGGGAGGCAAAGGACGCCATAGTCGTCCACTGGACGCGGGACCTCGCCGCCGCAGCCTTCGGCCGCCGAACCCTCGACGCGATTGGGCCGGTCCTGCGAGACTGGCTCGAGCGGTCGCATGGGTTTCTCTCCTTCCGTCTGGTGCAGGTGCTGTCCGGACACGGTTGCTTCGGATCGTACCTGCACCGTATCGGGCGGGAGGAGACGCCGTCGTGTCACGACTGTGGCGCGGCGGAGGACACGGCACAGCACACTCTCGAGGTGTGCCCGTCGTGGTCCGAGCCGCGCCGCAGTCTCACCGCGGCGATCGGAACGGACCTCTCGCTCCCCGGCTTGGTCAACGCCATGCTAGGGGATGAGGGGTCCTGGGCGGCAGTCGCCTCCTTCTGCGAACACGTCATATCCCAGAAGGAGGCGGCGGAGCGCGTGCGGGAGGAAGACCCTCTCGCGGCGCCGCTCCGAAGGCGGAGGAGGGGTCGAAGAAGACGTCAGTATGACAGTCATCTCCGACTCCTCCCAGGTGGAAGCCAGCAGGCGACGGGTGCGGGGGCACCCTCGCCTGTATTGCACAGGCTTCCACCAGTGCCGGACGGGAATGGCCAGGTGTTCCCGGCCATTCCCGTAGCCCCCCAGACGGGGGGACATGCGGGGCCCGCCAGCTAGGCGGGCATGCGCCGGGGGGGTTGTGGATGCAAAGGCTGAGCCGGATTCCCATGACCTCCCCATCAAGGCGATGAGGGAACACCGCTGAGTTTTAGTGGGTATACTGCCACCCTGGCAGGGAGTCCCACATACTCCGTCTCTTCCCCCGAC
This sequence comes from Oligia latruncula, assembly GCA_948474745.1. Classification (NCBI taxonomy): domain Eukaryota; kingdom Metazoa; phylum Arthropoda; class Insecta; order Lepidoptera; family Noctuidae; genus Oligia; species Oligia latruncula. The sequence continues at coordinate 5,606,124 of OX419696.1, forward strand.
GAGCGGAGATGCGTAACGTCATTTCTCAGCGGAAAAAAAAAAAAAAAAAAAAAGGCAGTCGAAACACTGGTATTCAGCTGCATCCGGTTAGACAGGAAGCTGACCCCAACATAGTTGGGAAAAGGCTAGGCAGATGATGATGAATGTTTATTGTATATACTAGCTTCTGCCCGCGACCTTGTCCGCCTGAAATTTCTTGTTCGCCGACCCATCCCGTTACATCACATCACCTGCCCGCGCTATCACTTACATCACATCACCTGCCCGCGCTATCACTTACATCACATCACCTGCCCGCGCTATCACTTACATCACATCACCTGCCCGCGCTATCACTTACATCACATCACCTGCCCGCGCTATCACTTCGTTTTGTTCTTTCTCCCTTTTTTATTCTTGCTCGGCATCTAAGGGTTATAGCGTGATGTTGAATAGCCTACCTTTCTCAAGAATTGGGCTATCAAATGCAAAAAAAAAATTTCAATTCCAATTGGTAGTTCCAAAGATGGCCAAGTGCGAGTCGGACTCGCACACGAAGGGTTCCGTACCACAAGGCAAAAACGCCGCAAAAAAACACGTTTGTTGTATAGAAGAGCCCCCTTAAATATTTATTTTATTCTGTTTTTAGTATTTGTTGTTATAGCGGCAACAGAAATACATCATTTGTGAAAATTTCAGCTGTCTAGCTACCACGGTTCATGAGATACAGCCTGGTGACAGACGGACAGTGGTCTTAGTAATAGGGTCCCGTTGTTACCCTTTGGGTTCGGAACCCTAAAAAAGCTGAAAGCTGTCCACTGTTGGACATAGGTCTGTTGTCGCCACAACACAAACGACCGTCCTATAGCGGACAGCAAGAAAATGTACCTACGAAAATTTGAATTAATCAATTAATTATTCTGATTTCCGGAGACAATGGTTGGATAATCCGAAGGGAAAGCTGACATTTTGAAACTTGAGACTGTCTTGCATGTGAACCTAGACAAGACAGTCTCGAGGTTGAAAGGGACCGCAATCCAATGCAGACCTGAATGGGCCGTCAGAACTCTGAAGTGAAGAAAAAGGGAATAAAATAAAACAAACAACCATCGTATTGCTTTGAAAACACTTTTGGATAGTAAAACTACTTCACCTAACTTCTTCTGTTTTCTTCTTCTTGACTTTATTCTGGTCTTTCTCACAAAATCAGCCTCTAATGTTCGCACTGTTGGGACACAGGCACCCTCTCTGTGAGAAGGGGTGGGCCGTAAACCACTACCCGCGGGCCAAATACAGGTTGATAATTCGAATTTTTGCTTCTAGGACATTCTTCTAGTTTCCTTATGATATTTTCCTTCTCCGTTTTAGAGCAGTGGTGATAAAATAATTTTCGCAAAGTACAGCGCCTGTCTAGGTTTGAACCTAAGACTTACAACTCGTAAGTCGCGGCCAACTGGGCCACAACTGCTCGTCTTTTTCACCAGCTCCGAATAATTATGTTATTACCAGCAGCGCCCCGCGGTTTCACCCGCGCAAGTTTCGATCCCGTGGGAATATCGGCATAAAAAGTATCCTATGTGTTAATCCAGAAAATGGTCTATCTATGTGCCAATTTTCATCCAAATCTGTTCAACGGTTTACGCGTGATTGAGTAACAAACATCCAAACATCTTCAGAAACTTTCACATTTATAATATTAGTTGGATTATTATTATGCCTTTTTGTGTTTTTATATATCTCGGGACAATGAGGTCCCGGTCCTTTGGAAGGAGTACGAGGGGCCGACGCCAACTCGCAGAGGCCTTTTAAAGAAATTTTTATTAAACGGCACCAACCGACAATTTTATTCTCCCTGTATGTACTATGCATTATTATTATTATTTTATTTATATATTTTTTTTCTCTCGGCCTAGCCGGATAGAACTGATGGCACGGGCCTAAGCCAAGTGTCCAACAGTGGGGTTAAGTGTGGCAGTATTGTTATAAGTAGACTGTGTGGTAGACGAAACAATATTTAAGTGGGAGTATTAGTGTAAGTTGTTCGATTCACACTGAATAATTTTTCTAACTAGCCTGCATGTGTTAAGAATCACTGCCTTCTGCAGCAGGTGGTAGGTGTTAGGTGGCAGATTGAGGGAACTAAGGGACTGATGAAGCTGTTTTGGAATTACTCCTGTGTAGATAGCACTATGGGGACTATTGTGACTTTTTGAATTATTATTAAGTTTCAGGTAAAGTATTTCAATAATTTTGTAAAACCTTTTAATCTGGTAAATGGTGCCCATCTGTAAAACAAGCCCCAAGTTTCCATAAAATACGAGCACCGTATAGCAGCTCTTTCAAGATCAAATACTTTGTTATGGCTGACAAAGCTCCTCTTTCTGTCTACCTTTGTATAACATACGTTGCAACTTAGCACATCTTAATGAGATCTGTTTCGTGTTCTACAAGCCCTGAGATTACGGAGACACTTGAGCTACACACAAAGTATTACAAAGTAAAGTAACACCTGTGATAAGTTGGTCTCTTCCTAACTTCGTATCTTCGTCACAGAATAGGTAGGTACAGAAGATCGGCTCCAGGCAACGTCATAGGCTTACATACTCCGGTGCAGAATTGATTGTCCCCAACTACTAAGCCAGTTGAGTGTAGGGCCACTGCTAGACTCCCTCGTGCTCCTTTTACTCCCTTGCACGCCCCACTCGTACAACAGTACTCGGCCGGCGCAAGCTTCATCTACATCAGTCTTGTCTAGGTAGGGCTGCTCCATCATCGAAGCCGAATAACTAGGCTATTGGTTTAAACTTGGCTTTTGTAAACTGTTAAACAGCTTCAAGATCGTTTGTTAACGTGCACTCTGACTCATTTGCCAAGTTCCACAGAATAGATGTTTACACTGTTTTTATAAAAAAAAGGATGTATAATTTGTCACTGTCTTTATGTTTTTTGTTTAAGGCCAATTTTATTTAATTTTACTTTTTATGTCATTTTGAAACTCTTATTACCTTACGTTTTATTAAATATGCTTTTTTTTGGTTTTCCTCCTTAGTTATTAATTTTATAGAATAGTGCTTGTGGCACAATCATTACGTTTATGGGACATGCGGCGCTAACCTATAAGAAATAAGGTACTAACCTTTGATTTAAGTAAAATTTTATTTTAATAATGTAAACAATTTTTAGTTTGCCATTAAAAAAAATATAGATGCGTACGTACGGATAATCTGTAGTTGTGTCAAACAAATGACAGTCAGGAATGTGCTTTCTCGCTGTACGTGAATAATGTCTAATGATGCGTGCGCTTCCGCTCGTTGTATGAAGCTGTCCTTCTGTATCAATTTATTCTGTGTCCTAGCTTCCTTCAGTCCTCGACACTCACTTAAAAACTCCTAAGGATCGTACAAGCGCGTTGGAGTGACAATGTTACCGAATTATTAGGGATTTATTGAAGTAGATTCTTTTAAAAAAATAAGCGTATTTTGGTTGTGAAATTCTTAACAATGACGTATCGATTTTTCTTGTAATTTTGGCAATAATAATTGGGAATATTTGAAAGCAACTTTAAAAGGTAGATTCTTTTTTCCATCCTTACGCACATATTTCGGATATGAACGTGGATGTCCAAGATAATATCGTCATATTAGAAATTATAAAAGCGCACAATGTCAAGGTTAAAACCGAAATTATTTTTAACCTCTAGTGGACTGAAATTATTTTTAACCTTTACTTGAACGAAATTAAAACCGAATTTAATTTATTTTTAATTTCTAGTCGACCGAAATTAAAACCAAATTATTTTTAACTAGAGGTTAAAAATAATTTCTGTTGCGGTTTTGTAATCATTAACGTTTTGATGTCGCTACAAGTACTTACTCATTAACAAAATACAGTATCCCTCTGTCCCTAAAAGTGGTTGCTCCTGTGTCGTGGTCACGGGTTACCCGCGCCGCCCACAGCCGTGCCGCTACCAGATATTTCCAGCTAAATACAGTTCCTATTTAATTTCACCTTCGAAAATAGTCTGTCGTTTCGAACAAGATCTTTCAAGTAGAAGGAACATTTTAAGTACTTTTATTTATTGTTTTTATTCGGCGACATTTGAGGATATTCGCAAAAAAAAATTAAAGCGTGTAGACTTTAATTTTAGGTAGGCACGGCGGTATCCTAAATAAAAAATCGGTTACACAGATTTTATTTATGGAATGTGTTATTTTATTATGTGGGAAAATAAACCGTTTCAAATTACTGTAATACACAAAATGTTGGTACTTATTGCGAAATTACTCACTGACCCCGTATTGATAATATGACGTCAGCGCTGCAGTCATTCTTAAGTTATCCAATGGAATGATTAAATCAAAGAGCATATAAGATTTTTTTTAATCTATGGTACACAACAGATTACCTGCATATTAATAATAATAATCATTTATTTAAGTCAGACACAGTGATCCATATCTATGTTAGTGAGTATACTTAAAAATTATGTTAGTAACCAAGGAATAAAATACATACCACAATAATATTATTATAACTAAATTGAAATTGGAAAATAAATTCATAAGTTAAATCGCAAAACATATTTAAATCACATAAAAGCTCCGCGCGAGACCGATGGGTCACGAAACAATAGAAAATCAATCAATTGTGTCTCATTAGCGGAGCTTAAAGGTTTAAACGTTTACATTTATAATTTAATATCAATTAAAATCAGAAATTCACGAATAATAATTCATAGAATATATAAATAGACAATTACAAGAAATTACACAGAATAAAATAATCACTTAATAAATGGTGACGAACTGGCATACAGGGCATCCATCCTCCAACATCACCGAGTCCCACCGGTCTATATATACTGGGTGATTTTTTCAAGTGGGCGTGGATGGCCATATCCAAAATTATGAGGAATAGCGAAAAGTACTCAAAGGAGTCGCAGGCTCGATTTTGATAACTAATATTGCATCATTGGATTTCCTAGAATTCGATCCTTATCAGCGACACTATCGAATGGTGTAATAATACAGTGTGTGTTTTTTTTCAAGTCAACGGGTTCGAGTCATGGCTAGAAATATTGAATTTTTTAAAATCCAATGATGCAGTTTTACTTTTCATCGTAATCGAGCCCACGACCTCTTTGAGTACTTTTCGCTATTCCTCATAGTTTCGGATTTTGCCATCCACGCCCACTTGGAAAATTCACAATGTATATATACCTACAGGGTTATTGGTACAACATTAACAACCTCTTAAGAGGTCATTGTACTCATCACTATCAACAACTTATGGGACCAAACCTGAAATAGCGAAAAAAAATCAGCTGTTCCCTTCATTTTGACAAGTTATACGAACATAAATGTAACAACTAATTTTTTTTTCACGTGTTTTATTAAGAGGTTGTTTATGTTTTACCAATAACCCTGTATATTGTGTCTCCTTCTCTCTTAATCTATCTAGGGGCCTTATGAGTAATTAAAGACATTTAAAATATCGCTTTTAGCAACAATAATTTTCATCGTGTGCATAATAAAGAGCTGAAGTGGCAATGGGCCGGCCATATTAGCCGATGACCGCTGGCGTAGATGTGTTCTTGAATGGAGACCACGAATCGGCAAACGTAAGGTCGGGCGCCCTCAGGCTAGGTGGAGCGACGATCTTCGCAGAGAGGCTGGAAGCAGCTGGATGAAAGTTGCCGAGAATCGAGCTGAATGGCATGGCGCGACGTGCTGCAGGCTGATGATGATAATAAAAAGTATTTTCTATTCCACATTTTTAAAACACGTACAGTCAACAAAGGAGTTAAGTATACAGGAGCGTCGGATATTGTTGAAGTTTACTAAGAAACCGATGGATATTCTCGAATAAAATTTTAGTTTATGAATAGAAAACAAACAGCTCATTTATTAAATAAAATTTCAGTCCAGAACATCCATCGGTTTCTTAGTAAACTTCAACTATATCCGACGCTCCTGTATACTTAAATCCTTTGTTGACTCTACATAGTCCTAAAAAAAAATCTCATGTGCGTACCCTACATAGTGCTCTAATCTTTTCTCAGGAGTGTCGAATGAAAACTTTTCAATCGGATTTAACTCCGTTTCTTATCTAATCGCAAAGTTTTGTCAAAATTTCAAGCGGCTCGAAGTTGATCGAGAGTTCGGCGATGCTTTGCCGACCGACACGATATTGTTCTTTATTATTTTTAAACTTTTATTTGTTTTTTCGAAGTGTTTTGTGAATTTCTTTTGGGATTGTGTAGCTTATAATTTCTCTCTTGCACGATTGTGAGTCCCTTTATCTTGGCACTTATCGACTTATGAGTGGTATTGTTCAGGCGGATACGTAATTTTAATTTCAAAGGTATAAAACTTGAATTAGGTACGTTTATTATTTAAGTTAGGGAGTAGTGGTGACCCATTGGTAATGGCCGCGACTTAGGAGTTGTAGGTCGTAGGTTCGAACCCAGAGAGGCGCTTTACTTTGTGAAAAGGATTTCATCACCACTGCTCTCAAAACGGTGAAGGAAAACATCGTGAGGAAACCGCCGTATGTCCTAGAACCAAAAAATTCGAAGACATGCGACATCTACGAACTCGCACTGGACCCGCGTGGTGGATTACGGCCCACCGAGTTGAGGCCTGTGTCCCAGAAGTGGGAACATTATTTATTTATTTATTATTATTTATTTATTTTATTTTAAAGAAGGCTATTTATTATAGGCTGATTATGTATTTATGTTGTATGTATATAAATCAGTATCTTCAAAGGTGGTTTTACGCAAATTAGTAGTGACAGACCCTAAATCCGTAATTATAATTTAATAGTTTCAAACAATCGTACAAAGCGTATCGACAAGTATTTGTACAAGCGTGTAGCGGTATCTACAACGCCACATGAAAACAACGCGTCATACTGGCGTCACGCAAATCCTGCATCTCGCAAGCAGAGTTTGCCGCGCAACTAGCATAGATACAACGGCCCGACATGAATCATCGGGCAGTTGCCCGCCAGACACAACACCCGTCTGGTCGGAGGATCCTCCCTTTTCAATAGAGTATGAGTGAACTTTACACCCTGTTCCTCATACCTCTATAAGCATAAAAATACCTACTTGTCAAGCTGACAACAGTCTGCTAGGCGTGGTTATAGCAATTTCCCCTGTAAAGAGCGGTCAAAGGCTCAAGGCCAGAAATCCAGAAAATAATGTAAAGAAAACTTCGTCTTCACCAAAACATCAAAATAATCATCGAACCGCTAGTCTTCACAATATAATGTCGTTCGCCTTTCCTTTAATGTCAGTTCGCGAAAAATAAAAGTCCTTTCTCAAGTCGTCCATTGTGAGTCGGCACAATAATTTTTATAAAAAGACTTAAATAGGTTAGTTCAAAAGGCCTGTCTTTGCTTTAGATCTTAGGTATTCAAGCTTGATCGAGAAACCTTCAGGGCTTTGTGCGCTTATGGATGAAAAAGTAATCTCTTTTGACTTCAATGAAATCTTATTTAATTTTGAAACTTATGTACTCGTAGTAACTTTTCTTTTATTTGTACAGGTTTTTTGTTATTAATTATCAGATTTTCTTTTATCTACTTACTTTATCTAAGTATACCTAAAGCTCGGTAAAGCAAGAAGCTACACTCAAAAATTTGGAATTGATAATCAGGATACTTTTTCACCAATTATCTATATCCAAAGTGAGAATGCTTTTCTCATTGTCTCATTGACAGTGATGCGGACGATTTTTTTTATGCCCAATGATCTTTTTAGGGTTCCGTACCCAAAGGGTAAAAACGGGACCCTATTACCTGTGCTATTACTAAGACTCCACTGTCCGTCTGTCTGTCTGTCACCAGGCTGTATCTCATGAAACGTGATAGCTAGACAGTTGAAATTTTCACAGATGATGTATTTCTGTTGCCGCTATAACAACAAATAATAAAAATAAAATAAAGTTAAAACTTAAAGGAGTATAAAAGAAACGATTTATTCGGCGTTTTATGCCTTGTGGTACAGAACCCTTCGTGTGCGAGTCCGTGTGCATAATTATATACTTAAGGTTTGCCCTGGCTGGAGGCCTTAATTTATTGAGGCATCCACAGGCAAGCCCGCTTAAGCAGACGACAACCTCATAGGTTGAACTGCGAGATGAAAAAAAAATTTAGGTATGATTTGACAAAATAAATAAAAATGTTAGTAATCATTATTATGTAACTACGTGGCGCGTGGCAATTTTTTTTTTGTTTTAATGTGGTTTCTTTTTCTATGTCTATGTTTTCATCACCACTGCTCTCAAAACGGTGAAGGAAAACATCGTGAGGAAACCGGCATGTCCTAGAACCAAAAATTCGAAGACATGTGACATCTGCCAACCCGCACTGGGTCCGCCTGGTAGATAACGGCCCACTCCCTCTCACAGAGAGGAGGCCTGTGTCCCAGCAGTGGGTGTTCCCACTGCTGGGACACAGGCCTCCTCTCTTCATTATAGGCTGATTATGTATGTTTCTATCTCAACCAAGCGCCACTGTCCTAATATTGGGCATACTTGAAATTTGACTGCCCGTTGGTCTCGTGGTTGCAAGAGCGCCTGCTGAGCGTGGGGTCCTGGGTTCGATTCCCGAGTCGGACAAAGTGTTGTTAGGTTTCCATTAGGAATTTTTTAATATATTCGATTTAATATACCCCCGTGCCTCGGAAAGCACCCAAAGCCGTTGGTCCTGCGCCTGATCTCTCCCCGGTCGTGTCGGATTGCCGTCCCATCGGACTATGACAGTGCACCTGTATTTGCGCACACACTTGTGCACTACAATAATTATCTCCTGCGAACCTGGCTAATCTCCGTTGAGCTTGGCCACTGTGACCGAAATCGGTCAGGAGACTATTACTATTATTATTATGGGCATAGGTACGAGTACCTACACTAAATTGGATAAAATCTACACCGTGTTCTAGCAACTTGCGCTGGAAAAGCTATTAAGTACAAAAAGCAAACAAATAACGCTACAAAAAATCTGAAACTACCCCTATCAACAATAACCCTTTCACCACTAACCAGGTCACTGGTATAAAAATAAATCTATTAACCGTATAATAAACAAACAAAAACGCCGCGTATTTATATTCCCCGTAACAACAATGTAACAAAAGGTAACATTAGCGGTGCTCGTGAAAAGACGCCACGACGTGTAACGCCTGTCGATACACCCTGTATAGGAATATAGTAAAATTTACAACATAAATATTCGTCAATTCACTGACGTCGCCGTCTGCCTTTGTTGGAGGTTTACAGTAGGAACTTTGATTCCGTGCAAGTTATAAGCGAGCAGTGGAAGTTGTGGTGGTGTCTTGTGTTGTCACCACCGCTATCAAAACGATGAAGAAAAACATCGTGAGGAAACCCGCATGTCCTAGAAATTCGAAGACATGGTGGATTATGGCCCACTCACTTCACAAAGAGAAGGCCAGTGTCCCAGCAGTATGAACATTATAGGCTGATTATGCTTAAGCTATAAGGCCTTTCATTTGCTATTTTGGAAAGGTGCCTAACATTGCACTGTCCTAATTTGTTGATACACATTTTGACATTTTACTCAATAGGTAGTTATATGTCCGATTCTATTATAAATAATCTGTTTTATTTTTAGTAAGACTTAGGGCGTTTGGTCACCGCAGCTGTCAAAGGTACGTCACCGAGAAACGAGATTATTCGAACCGTACGAGACGTCCCGGTGACGGCGATAGTTTGTTCACCGCAATCGCACACGGGGGTTCCATATGTTATACATGAAACTTTGGCGGTCGGGATGACGGCCCTTGGGTGAAGGACGTGCATGTAAATGTATGTATCGCTACTCCGGTGCCGTCATCTAGTTCTCGGTGACGTCCCGGTGATGACTACGGTGGATAAACGTACTATGTGGTTTAAAATATGTAGCATAATATTTCCAGATGACTTTGAAGTGACATATAAATATTTTATTTTTTGCCGTTTCAATTAATATGAAAATTGGTTTGTGGATGATACAGCAGTTTAAATTAAATAGCACTAAACATGGAAACAAAAAATCTATGCGAAGAAAAGACTGCCAATTTCAAGCCACGTCACCAAGACAGCGGATTGCTATTCCCGCTAATCGCTTCCGCTCATCCCTTACACCATCCAGTATGCCGAACCTCCCGCCTTCCCCCCACGACATTTCTCCGACAATGCCTTCCCCGCTTGAGGAAATATTTTATCTTTCTTCATAAAGGAAGCCAACAATGGTGGAGTGATGTATTTAGGAAATAAATGTCAAGCCATCACTCAGTGTTCGCTCTAAAGTACATTTCGGACTGTTCATATCGGCAATACGAAATATTAATATCATCTTAAATCATAAATAAAGTACTGACTTCTAACCTGAACGTTGTGGCGACATTTGTTACGCTGAATGTTTGTTTAACGCAGAGATGGAATGTTTTGAGAGAGTTAAGACACGATTTCGCTTTGTTAGGGAAGTGGGTGCAAATATTTACTCATATTTGTGGAAGGGACCCATTTACAGTGGTAAGTTGACTCAACGTTCTATAAAATACCTACCTGTTTGTAAAGGTAGGAAAATTGATTGTTAAGTAACTACAGTTGACTATTTACGTTAATTGTCCGTACATCTAAATATCAAATATCATTCTTTGTCAGTTGTATGAAATGGCTATGACTCGCCAAATAGACGAAGGGAGTAAATTTTCTTAGCAATACATTTCCTAACTGTACTCTGAGGGTGGAAATGGCTGTTCAGCTGCTGGCTTTAGGCCAGCCATGTCTGGCAAAAAACTGATGGTTGTTGGAACAGGTGAGTGCTTAAATGGAGACTATGAATTGACAAGCCTAGTGTAGAGAAAAGGCGGCTAGAACTGGGCAGATTGTGGAGACCGCGTGTCGGCAAGCGTAGTGCAGGATGCCCCTCAGATAGATAGACTGAAGACCTGAAGAAGGTTGCTGGTACGGACTGGATGCAGAAGGCGGAGGACAGGCTATGACTAGCAGTGGATTGCGTTAAGCTGAATTAATTGGTTGGCAGTTTTGACGTGGATGGTGCGGTTGCATGAATTTGTGACGCTACTTGGGAGCAGGCAACAGTGTGTTGTTCAACTGTAAAGAGTTCAAACCTGAAACCTTAGGTGGGTGGCACGTCAGTAGTAACAAAACCAGTATAAGCTGGCCGCTTGTTCTATTGAAACTCCATACTGTGTTAGGCCAGTTCACGGTTTATGGGATGCATGAAGTAGCCTCCTCGTGGTGTAGCGCAGTTTGCTCCGCCAGTTACTTAACTGAACCGAGCGCTCGGCGCATCCTGGACAGTCACACCCAACAACTTATTTGACTGGCCAATTCTTCCCTGGCGGCGGTAGGGCTAACGCCCGCATGGTTTACGACCACAATACCACCGGAGTCCGGCGTCAAGCAGCCTGCTGTGTTTCGTCGATGCGCAAGAGTTCCAGTGCTTTAGGCATCTTCTGGGCACGCTCGTTCTATCTTAGATCTCATCCATCGCTTTCCATCATGCGTGATCGAGGTCAAGAGTGGGCCCATTCAGCAATAAAAAAAAGGTCAAACTATTACCACCGCGGTCGACTGTGGTCACGCGGTGAACTATTTAATCAGTGTAATCGAGCATTCTTTGAGAAACCGTAAGTAATAAATATTAAAGTATTGCTTTATGATTACAAAATGCATTCAGAAAACATCCATAAAATATAAAACAAACCACATTTTTTTATTTATAAAATTAAGAAGGTGGTCGATAAATAAGGTACGTAAAAAGGTTTAATAGATTACCTAAATATAAAAGACTTTTTTTAACACAAAAACGACATTGTCAACTTTATGTCCAAGCTAAATAAGAATGGTTTTATTATTGATGAGTTTCGAAAAGGGTTCAACGATAAAAAACGATACACACAATTTACTACATTTATTATTAATGCGATGCGCTTAAAGGTACTGCTCATTTTCTTGTATTCTTAATATTCAGAGTGTTAAAAATGGTAACTATAACCTCATAATCACTGCTAATGAGACACAATTGATTAATCTATTGTAACGGGCCGATATTGGCCCGCGCTGGGATGGAGTGGTTAACATACCTAATTAGTGCAGGTACATACATTGAGGTCCACCATCATCATTTGCGTAGCCTTTTACTTAGGTACTATGTTCGAATCATCTTTCAGTCTAACCGGATGCAGCTGAATAGATACCAGTAGGTATTTTATACAGAGCGGCTGCCTATCTGACCTCTACAACCCAGTTATTGGGTAAAAAGGTACTCCTTAGTAAAAAACTTCGAAAGTCTGACTACCAAAGTCATACTTTCGGGCTTGACTAACGTAACGACTGTCTAATCTACAAATGACATCGAGACACACTATTCAGTCTAATTATTTACGTCGTATTCAATGTCCAGTCTGTTTGTTTTCCATTCTAAGGTACATAAAACAACCACCAACCATGAAATTTGCACAGTACAGTAAAAGTTCGCTTAAAGGCGTAAAAACTGCGTCCTGTTACAAAGTTCCACATGTTTGTGACGGGTTACTTTGCTGTGAAAAGAGGAACTCGACAGCACCGGGCTTTCCATTTTCACCTTCCTCAAGCCTATTTAGTGAGACCTGATTTTTTAGAAATAAGTTATACCACGTCTAAAAATACAACGTTATTTTTAGTATATGCGAAACCTGAATATAGTTCGTTCAGAATAGGTAACTGAATCGATTCCAATAATTTTTACCCCATGTTATATTTTGTCCCAAAAATATTTAAAAAAGGTTAAAAGTTGGACACCGGGCGACATTAAGTAGGTTATCCAATCTCCGCGACGAACGGTTAGGTACCTAGGTACTATTATCAATGAGCACAAGACGGTGCGGCGCGAGCGGCGCGGGTGAGCATGTTTCTGTACGGACAAACAGGTAACTTAACAAGCTTATAACTTTGTGATTGTTCATGATACAGTTTTGAAATTTTGTGCATAGATTCTTAACATAAAAATACTAGACACGTTTTTTTCACATATACTAAAAATAATATTGTATAAGTATAAAATGGGTCATAGTGTTCATGAATATAAACTACTTTTTTACTCTGTGATCAAGAATTATTGATCGTAGATGGACCCGTAAATCTGAAATCTATACTAGCTAAAGCTGAGGAGTTTGTTTGCTTTTTTGCTTGTTTGTTTGAACGCGCTAATCTCTAGAACTACTGGTCCGATTTGAAAAAATCTGTTTGCATTTGATAGCCCACTTCTTGAGGAAGGCTAACACGCTACGAACCTTAGGTCCCGAGAGAAGGACTGAAAGAACGCTGAGTGAAAACGAAGTAATAGCGCAGGCGATGGGTGGCTGTTAATTAGTATATAACGAAGTTGCGGGTAGAAGCTAGTAAAATATAACAGAAAACCATACCTTCTTAACAGAATGAAGTAACAAACAAAACCTGGATAATCATGCAATCCCTGTCTAAGTCATGAATTCCGAAGGCACGAAATATGAAGGGGCACGTTATAGCGGCCCAACGCTTCCCGTATTCATTCGACCCGGCGGAAAGGATTACGTATTCGCCTTAACCCTATTGAAATAAATGGATATTTGCGCCGTCATATGAAACTAACCGGACGGCTTCAGTTGCCAGTACCTAACAAAGGTTACGTGCTTACGTGCATCTTCAAAGTAGTTTCGATTTTCGAGGGGCTGAATGTTAAAACGTGGTTAGGGGTTTAAAATACTCTGTGATGGGTTTAAGTGGTAATTGGGTAGTTGAGTGTTTTTTTACTGCCTTATTAGGTGTATTGTGTTTGATGTGATAATGGCTCTCGAGAAAGCTTATAGGAACTAAGAGTGCCTTACGTGCTAGTTCTTACGCTTTTAACGCCCACGTTTTTCTACATCGTTATCGCATTATGTAGGCACTTATACATGGATGATATAACCAATATTTTGGGCGCCGTCAAAAGGGGCTGGTCATCTCTCTGCCACCGTTTTTTTTATTTTTAAAATTTCTGAATTGTTTGTTTTTACCTTTTTTATTACGGACGCTTTTAACGTGCACGTCTTTCTACATCTTTTTCACATGTACAATTGCAATTATGTAACTGTTCTAGTATTTGTAACAATATTTGGATTTCAAAGAGTGTCCATGAAGTTTCTTGCCCGTTCATCTCCATAGTAACCTACTTTGCTTTGGAATGGCCAACTAGCTTTACATTTCAGACTGACCGACGCCTTGACAATTCACAAGTTCTTGTAAACGGTTTAATTGAAATAAATAAATTTGTGTTTTAGGTTGGATACATTTAATGATAAATTATTTTATTTCTGTAAGTAGGTTTGGACTTTGGACAAACACTTTTACACGTCATATTTTAAAAACTATGGATGAGGTCGGCGTTTCCTATTTGACTACTCTGAAAACAAAGGCCGAAAGAAACTCAGAGGTCACAGTCTCTTCTAAAGTCCATACATAATATTGGTCAGAATGTGAAGATCATGTAGATTGATGTCTGAAATTGTCTTTAAAGGAAAGCCCCACACAGATTGAGTGACCCAGTCCGGTTATCGTGCAGCTCAACTCAATTAATGAAAAATTGATTAACTAATTCCGTAGTCTGTTCTAGTATACAATAGCCAAGTCCACTTCGTTAATATTAAGTACGCTGATTGGTCTGTCGACATGGTACCTACTGTTTAGACGTTCGCTCTTTATAATCACTTAATTTCATTAAAGAAAAAATACACATAAGAGGAAGTTTGAAAGTGGCACCGCAGTAACTAAAAAGTTGTATGGAAATCGGCTGTCATGGTATGAGCATGTGTTACGGAGAAATGAGGAAAATGTCCTGAGGAGAGTTTTGAGTATGGATGTCGATGGCTATAAGAGTAGGGGAAGACCAAAGAAACGATGGATGGAATGTGTGAGTGATGATATGGTTAGAAAGGGGGTGACTACCGAGATGACGACTAATAGAGAAGTGTGGAAGGAAGACAAAGACATGTTGCGCCGACCCCAAATAGATTGGGATAAGGGCAGGAGAATGAATGACTTCAGTTTGTCTACTCATGTAGTGCACATACAGTAAACAAGCGTAGCTTTTGCCATAGAATAGGAAAAAAAACATAACGTACCATCATGCATGTATTTATTGAAGGTTTAAGCAGAGTTGCAGAGCAGCAGTGGTGACCAAGTGGTAACGGCCGCGACTTACGACGTTGTAGGTCGTAGCTTCGAACCCGAACAGGAACTTTACTTTGTGTAAATTATTTCATCACCACCACTGTTCTCAAAACGGTGAAGGAAAACATCGTGAGGTAACCGGCATGTTCTAGAACCAAAAATTCCAACTCGCACTGGGCCCGCGTGGTGGATTACGGCCCACTCCCTCTCACCGAGAGGAGACCTGTGTCCCAGCAGTGCGAAAATTATAGGCTTATTATGATGGGAGGTGTCCCTGTGGTACTCCTTCATTTCGCCAGTTATGTTTAAGTCCCATGCAATAGAGGCTATTGCCATCAACTGGGTACAAATCCAGACTCCGGGTTGCTACTGAGAAATTCCAGTTGGAAAAACCCAATATCACTGTCCGACTCGGGAATCGAACCCAGGACCACATGCTCAGCATTAGCGCTTGCAACCACTACACCAACAAGACAGTAAAAAAAAATTACAGCCAGCAATTATTTACGTGTTAAAAATAAATACTTAGAGACTTTCTGCAAAAGAGGTAGGTTGACAAAATTAAGACGAAAAAGCAATGCTTGAATTACAAAAGGCATCTTCACCGATTTGAAGAGCGACCAAAGCTTTAAAATGTATCGCAAATTCTAAAGCCACAACAATCACCCTTTTGAAGGCGAATACAAAAGCCAGTCGTGATTCCGTATCTAAATTGGACAATTAGAGACCTTTTGTCATTTAATTGTTTATCTGTCCAAAACATGGCTACGCTTAACTGCAAATTATAAATAACTGGCAGCTTAATGAAGTAAATGAGCTTCGCGGTAATAAAAAATGTGGGGTCTTTTGTTAGGGTTACATTTTACGTAGCGAGATTTTTTGGGCACATTGTTAAATGCAGACAGATTGTGACCTCCGAAAAAGTCCAGTGTACCTTTAACAGCCGGTTGTATTCTATAGAGTCTGATCGTGAAAATTTAAGTGAAGTGAGCAGCCACCTGATGCTAGGGATTGACGGTATTGACAGCTCACTTCAAGCTCACGTAGCCTAAGTTTTCGCGGTGAAATTTTAACAATATAAGTCGACCGGTATTTGGCCGGATCTGCTTACACTAGAAACCTAGACAAGGTCTGATGTAGTTTCTGATAAAGGATCGGTTGGCGTAGATGTTTTAAAAATAAAACAAAGAAATTATGTCAAAGTGATGGGTAGCAGTGTTGTCTTAATTATATATTAGCTTATTGCAGTCTAACAGCTTATATCACAGCAGTGGTGGCCCAGTAGTATCGGCTCCGACTTACGAGTTGTAGGTCGTGAGTTCGAACCCAGGCAGGCACTTTTTTTTTTTTTTTGCGGGTGGGAAATCATCAAATGACCCCTCCCGCTCTGGGTGGAGCGGAAGGGAGTGTCAGACTCTTACTGACTAAAACCCATCCGTGTTCCTTCCTTAGCCCTTTATGTTCCGGGCCAGCGAGCGGTAACCCTTTCGGACAATCCCGCCGTCCGGCACGGGCCTGGTCCTGATCGGACGGTGAGCTACCCATTACTCTCCGCCCGCAGGCCCGCGCCTACGGTGGCCGGGAGTCGTCGCGCGGCTCCCGACGCCCGGAGCGTCTCCCGCGGCGGCTGGGACGGGAGGCACTCTCCCTGAGCCGTCCCGCCACCTCCTTCGCTAGCATGACTGCTTCGCAGAAGGAGGTGACTGCCTCCCACTCCCTCTCGCCCCGGACCATGGCTTGCACCAGGGCCGGGCGCGAGAGGTCGCCGCCGCTGCCGATCGCCTCTACGAGGACACGGCGGTGCTCCGCCCAAGCGGGGCAGACCGCCACCGTGTGCTCCACCGTGTCCTCTGGGCGATCCTGGGAATGGTGACACCCGGGCGTTTCCTCTTCCTGATGATGTACAGGAACCTCCCGAAACTTCCGTGTCCGGTGAGGACCTGCGTCAGGCGGTAGGTGAGGGCGCCGTGGCGCCTCTCTAGCCACTCCTCAAAGAGGGGTCTTATCGCCGCTATCGCGGCGTGCCCTGCGCTGGGTTGCGACAGTCGCTCCTTCCATGTCGCCATGAGATCGCGCCGGAGTTCCGTCCGCTCCGCAGCAATTTGCCGCGGAAGCGGAACTTCCCCCCGGCGTAGTGCCTCCGCGCGCCACTCATACAGGCGCGCGAGGACTATCGCCTCCAGATCCCATGGCGGCAGTCCGGCAATAAGGCTTGCCGCCTCGCCAGAGATCGTGCGGTAGCCCCGGATAAGCCTTATGGCTACCACCTTCTGGGGCGCGTTCAGGTAGTGGGCGGCTCGCCGCCGCAGTGAACGCGCCCACACCGGGGCCCCGTATAGGACCATGGACCGCACGACCCCCGCGTAAAGCCTCCGGCAGGAGGCGTTTGGCCCCCACAGGTTGGGCAAGAGCCGCTTGAAGGCGGCCCCGGCCCGTTCCAGTTTGGGGGCCAAACGTCGGAAATGCTCGACGAAGTTCCACCGGCTGTCGAGGACGAGACCCAGGTACCTCATCGTTGTCTCGACGCCGATGTGAACCCCTCCTACCGTTAGTTGGGATCCCGATGGTGGCGCGTTCCGGGGCCCATGAAACGACATGGCCTCGGACTTGTGCAATGCCACCTCGAGACCCAACTGCCGGATCCTCTCCACGACTATCGCAGCCAGGCAGGCACTTTACTTTGTGTATTTAATTTCATCACCACTGCTCTCATAAAGGTGAAGAAAAACATCGTGAGGGAACCGGCATGTCGTAGACTCAAAAAAATTGAAGACATGTGACATCCGCCAACCCCCACTGAGCCCGCGCTCTCACAGAGAGAAGGCCTGTGTCCCAGCAGTGGGAACATAAAAGAATGACTACCTATGCTGTTTAGATGAAAGTGTTCGAATCCACCTGGAAAAAAAAATATCCCAAAACAAAACCTTTTTGAATTAACGCCTAACATTGAGGAGGCCTGTGTCCCAGCAGCGGGAATATTATAGGCTTATACAGCTAGATACAGCCCTCTCCAATAACACTTAAACCGAGCTCAATACTCAGCCTCATATAGAAAAAAAAGTGGCACTCTGGGAGTGCCGACCCCGACAGAAGTGAAAACAAAACACAAACAGAATACTTTGCCATCACTCACTGACATATCGGATATACATTAAAACCGAGTACATCCCGAGGACAGCCGAACACATCCGAAGCGGGTATGATTTCAATCCTCTTTAAAACAAAACACGCGCAGTGTCGCTTACGGTAACAGTGGCGCGAGTCCAATGGTTTTTTCCCATCTCTAAAAATGCCCAAAGCGCCTAAAGAAGTTATCACTGCAAAAAAAAAAACGTTTACGCGATTATGAACTTAATAGCTAAAGAAATTAAGTCTAAAAATCTAAAGAACCCTAAATAAAGCAAAGGTGCTTCAGCCAGGGAGCATGACGTAATAAATATTTTCTTTATAGCGTACATAATGCCAACATCTGTAGCCCTCGGCTACACTTTATGAATAAGATGCTGAGGTTAAGTCTCCGTAAATAAACAGAGGACCCGTTTACAGCCTACGTTTATAAACATGTAGGTCAACTGTTCTTAGATCTTGGAGCTGTTTCGCATGACATACAGTGTAAAATATACGGGAGGGTGAAAGACCTTACATATGCTCTTTGGCCAAGAAATATGGTAACCTTTAAAGGTCTCAGTCTAGACCAGAAAGGTCAGCCTTTCTTATTTATACCCTCGTGTAAGGACTTAAGTTTGAATTATAACATAACATAACATCATGCCTATATTCGCCGAAGGTTTAGGCAGAGATATAGCCATAGTACACTCACATTTGTTCCAGTTATGTTTAATTCCCATGTAATTGGGGGCGAGCCTACCAGGCACAAAACCAGACTCCGGGCAGCTACTGAGTACCTACCTAATTCTAGATGGATAAATCCAGTATCACTTTGCCGACACTTTGCAGGACCTCATGCTCAGTACTTACAGAAAGAAAGAAAATACGTTTATTAAAAAAAACGTGGTAAACATGACGCAATAAAATAAACGTAAACACAAAAAAAATAAGAAAGGGTTGGGGAAGCATATGTCACATTCACGCGAAACGGCTATCGCTCAGCACTATGCTGCGACCCTATGGAAGAGAGAGCCCCAGCGCTGATTTCAAGCGACAGTCGGCGCCGACGTAATGACGTCGTCCGGTGTAGCAAACACAAAGAAAAATAATAGTATAGTTGAAACTAAATGTGATAAAATACTAAACAGGAATATAAAAAGGAATACGAGAATATCATCCTCAATGAACGTTGTGCGTTTTATGTAGTGGCAACATTTCGGAACGTCATATTTAGCTTGCTACATATTTGTAATCTGTGGTACAGCTTGCGACCACTAGATAAACTTTACTGTGTGTAAATTATTTCATCACCAAACCTGCTCTCAAAACGATGAAGGAAAACATTGCGAGGAAACTGGCATGTCCTAGAAAAAAAAAACGAAAACATGTGACATCCGCCAACCCGCACTGAGCCCGCGTGGCATGGCCCACTCCCTCTCACTGAGAGAAGGCCTGTGTCCCCAGCAGTGGGAACATAAAGTATGATTATGCTGTTTATAAGAGAGTGTTCTAATCCACTTGGAAAAATTGTTATTTCCCAAAACAGAAAGCTATTGTATAAGTATGAGCGGTTTTTACAAACAGTTCCTAGTAGATTTTTTCGCGAATTCAACTATGCATGTCGATTGTCTATGTGTTCGCATCACAACCGGGACGCAAAGGCTCGTGCTCTGTGAGGCACGGAAGGGTATCGGTGTGTAAACTTATAGGTCAACCGTTTGCTGGCATTTAAAATTCGAAAGAGCAACTAAAAATAATAATCTGTGCTTTTTTTTGAGCCCTTGCCACGTTAAATAAAGGGTCGATCCGTTTGCTGAAGTCGATCCGTGGATCGGTGACCACCCTATACCGTGACCCCTCCGTGCCTCAGAAAGAAACGGCTTTTTTTTTTTGCGGCTGGTAAATCATCAAATGACCCCCCCTCCCGCTCTGGGTGGTACAGAAGGGAGTGTGTCAGACTCTTACTGACTAAAACCCACCCGTGTTCCTTCCTTAGCCCTTTATGTTCCGGGCCAGCGGTAACCCGGAGCGTCTCCCGCGGCGGCTGGGACGGGAGGCTCTCTCCCTGAGCCGTCCCGCCACCTCCTTTGCTGGCATGACTGCTTCGCAGAAGGAGGTGACTGCCTCCCACTCCCTCTCGCTCCGGACCATGGCTTGCACCAGGGCCGGACGCGAGAGGTCGCCGCCGCTGCCGATCGCCTCTACGAGGACACGGCGGTGCGAAAGAAACGGGTTAACGTGCTTTCTGAGGCACGGAGGGGCGTGAAAAACGCGCGCGCGTGGTGCTTGCGGGGGGTGTGTAAATTAAACCTATTGCTACTGATAGTGTGTTACGTAATTACCCTGCTGTATTTATAATGTATATTGTATTCATCACATAATCTTTTTCTAAAATTTCCAAAAATAGATAGTACCTTCAAATCTTATAAGAAGGAGAAACTTGACGCTTATTAACTGACTATTATAATACTTTAATGCATTCAATAATGATACAAATTATCGCTCGCACTACAAAAAACTTACCTAGCTTTTTTATTGAAAAAAAGTCTTTAAAAGTCTCCTAAAGGTCATCTCAGGATTCAGGACCTCAGGGCAGACCGAAATAATACTTACCAGTCGGCTTCAAACGTCGCGTCGCCTACGAAAATAAAGCTGTCATGCAAACAATCCGACGACCTTTTCACTCTATAAGGGGCTTACAGGACGTAAACACAAAAAACGCATGTTGTAGAATAAAAATATCGACTACAGTAAACAAAATCAGAAAAATACACGATATTCTTCAGGATACTCGTAGATAGTGTGTTGAAAACATAATACAACTAACTTGATACGATAGAAAAAAATCATGAAGATACCTCTAAAAACTTTCTTTTTACAATAAAAACCATACTAATATACGTACAATCATTCTGATTTTTTGTCAGATTATTCTACAAGCAACATAATAAAATACTAGTGTTTTAATTTTTTTGTCCAAACAATAGAATTTTTGTAAATATAATTTATTCATATTTTGCAATAAATTACCAGCGTTGTGTCATCGCGCTTCTCTTTCTTTTCTATGCAGTCCGACAGTGACCGCCCTTTAGGTCATGTCTTCTTATTTAAATGGATCAGATTTTTATTTATTTGAGATCTACTTAAGTAGTTAAAAAAAACAGCCTTTCTTGTTCCACTGCACTTTGCCTTACTGTGGGACAAGAAAGGCCTTCCTTTCTTGAGTGTTATGATAATATTTTTTTGTGTTTTGACTTTAAAGTAATTTTTGCTACCACTTGGGTGTTTATCAATAACGTTTTTCGTAAAATATACCTACATGTATAAACTCACCGTGCCTACAACCATGGGAAGACCCAAGGCTGAGGACGGATTATTAGATATTGTCCCTTTTGAAAACTGTTTATCAATAGAAACATTTATATTGTTAGGAGACTTATATGATCATGTACAAACAGCGTGGGGGAAAAGTCACCCATAAAAAGTATAGAAACACGTATGAGAAAAGAATGAATGAATGAGAATGTCGCTTTTACCTATTTGGAAGATTGTTACCTCAGCGTGGGTATTATGGTGCTAACGGGATCTTGTTACTAAAACTCCGCTATCCGTCCGTCTGTCACAGGGTATCTTTTGAACCGCAACAGGTAGACATTTGAAATTTTCGCAGAGTGTGTATTGCTTTGGCCGCTACGACAACAAATAACAACGCTATACAACAAACGTGTAAATTTACTAAAGTGTAATAAAACTGCCTCACTTCAGTAACAGTATTTATTGTCTTGGTTCTACAATATGACAACTATGATAACTTATATATGCAGATGAAGACCAGCAATGTAAAAGACCAATTATTTTGCGTCCGACTTCGTTGCGACAATCGTACATGAAAAAGTCTCCTCAAAGCAATCTCCCGCCATTCATTCCTATTGACCACCCTTCCAAAGACAATCACACCAATTTTATATTTTCGGTGTTGTCAGAACACTAAGTCAATTACAAAAAATCGAATACAAAAATAAATTAATTAAAAAAACTAAATTACCTACAACAAATTGCCTCAAGTAATCTAAATAACATAACAAAACCTAACAAAAGTATAAAAAAAAAACTTAGTGTTAAATATTGTACGGTGGTAAGGAACCCTTCGTGTGCGAGTCCGACTCGCACTTGGTCGCTTTTTAAGCTACTACCTTGTAAACATGTGGGTTGAACATTTCTTTTCATGTAATTTTCTGCGTATTATGGTAAGAATTATATCATGTATGGCAAACACACCATTTAGTCCATTCACTTTCCACATCACCTTTGGAATCTGACACATAGTTACCTACATAATCTGCATTTGCGATTTATTTGTCAAAAATGTTAACAAATAATTATATGAGTTTATGGAAAAATTACTTTAAATCCTACACAATAAAGTTCAGTTTACGCTAAAACTTCAAACATTTTTATAACTATTTCAATAGTCCTTGTCACTCTAAAATCAACTTAATCACCATTAAAATAAAGTTGATATTTGTTTAACTTGAAATATTAAATATTAATTTGAAACATAAGTTTGAATAGGCTTTACATACATAAACTCACGCGTTCTTTCCATGGGGTAGGCAGAAACTACGGAACGCCGACTGCTACAACCCTAACATACTCCTTTTGCTTCGTTTACGTTTATACATCTATAGAGGTAGTATAGAGGTATGAGGAACAGGGTGTAAAGTTTACTCATACTCTATTATAGAAAAGAGAGGATCCTCCGACCAGACGGGTGTTGTGTCTGGTGGGCAACTGTCCGGTGATTCATGTTAGGCCGTTGTATCTATGCTAGTTGCGCGGTAAACTCTGCTTGCGCGATGCAGGATTTGCGTGACGTCAGTATGACGCGTTATTCGCATGTGGCGTTGTAGATACCGCTACACATCTGGTCTACGCACGCCGGTTGCGAGTACTACGCATCTGACTTTTCTGAAGAATAGCACCAATAAGGTCACTACATGTCCCCCTAGGCGGTCCCCTCCCGGAGTTTGAACGAAAAAAAGAAAAAAAATACGTTTACTTGCGGTAAACATGACGCATAAAAAGAACGCAAACAAAAAATAACAAGTTGGGGGAAAACATAAAAAGTTTCCACTGACATTTGCCTTGTACAGACGCCAGCACATCAAGCTACTACAATCTGTCAAACTTCTTTAATAGATTTTCAACTTTATCGCTAAAGCATAAGGTTCAAAGTTGATTGTGAAAATTTGACAGATTCGGGTAGCTTAATGTGCTGGCGTCTGTACCTTTTTGAGTAGCCTTTCATTCATCCTCTCAACATGACCAAACCTAAGCCACCAACAACAACAACAACTAACAACCTACTTAATGAGGGATTTTCTTTTTATTTTTTACTCTTCCCTAGTCGCTGGATAGATGGCGCTGAACTTGGTAAGCAAGGAACGGAACGTCACATCATTTTCTGATTATTTCACTTGGATGTAATTTTGAGATCATAAAACGAAACAAACGTACCTACATAAAAAAGTAATTTATGTCATGTCATTGTCACATCACATCACAATGACATTTTGAAAAAAATAAATAATAAAGCGCGAGAAAATTAGGATGAATTCGGAAGCTTAGTGTCAGTCAACGAGCGTATGTGACGTGACGCAATGTTTTTTTTTTCCAAGCGTTTTGGCTTTGGCACCTAGTAACGTAGTCAGTTCAACGCCATCTACAGAGTCTTGGAAACTATGTTTTTTATAATAGTAAAAAAAAACCTCTCATTCGACCAAATCGACACGCCAACACGACCAAAACATTCGCAAAAACCATTTCCACGCGTTCCCCGCATTTTTAATCTCAGATAATACCGAGACTCGTCAACCATAAAACCCAAAGATTTATTGTGACGTCTTTGACATCGAAGTATAAAAAAAACACAGCATAAAACTGAAAAATATACCGTACACCTATTTATTTTGTTACAGAAAATCCACTTCGGCGAATTTGTCGGATGGTACCTACACCTTGCATGAAGTTTTACCGCACATGTGACTTTTAATTACATACAGAATAAAAAAAACAGTGGCACTCCGAGAGTGCCGACAGAAATGAAAACAAAACACAAACAGAATACTTTGCCATTACTCACTGAAATATCGAATATAATATTAAACCCGAGTACATCCCGAGGACAGCCGAACACATCCGAAACAAGTATTTTTTTAATCGTCTTATAAATAAAATACGCGTGGTGTCGCTTACGGTAACAGTGACGCGATTCAATGGTTTTTTTCCATCTCAAAAAAAAGCCCAACGCGCCTAAAGAAGTTTTCACTATAAAAATAAACTTAGTAACAGCCCGGAGTTTGGATTTGTCCTCAGTTGATGGCAAGGCTCGCCCACTATTTATTTATTTAATGGCCTATCTACAATTTGTTACACTGTTTATCCTTAAAATACAAGCAGTATACAAGCATAGTGTACAATATGATGCGATAGACACAGCATGCAAAAACAAAAATTATAACATCAATAAAATTGCTATAATTGTGCAGAAATAACGCTTACAGCACTAGTGAGTAGTTTTATAAAACAAGGTAAGGAAAAAAAAAATTAAGTAAGAAAAAAAACAATCAATTACTTGGGATACCTCTGCGTGACCTTCCGGGGTTTACAGGCGTTAGGTAAGTATAAAATAAAAATAAAATAAAAGTGCAATATGGCCGCCACACGTGCCGAGCTGCCATGTGCAGCCTGTAACCGCCTACAGAAGCAGTTTTGTATTTTTTTAAATTTTGACCCACACTTGCGAATTTTCCTGTATCATGGACGCGAGAAAGACAAATCCCACAGTCAGATTAACAACAATAAACAGACCATGTGGAGGTATTTCTTGCTCGTTACTCTCCATACGAACCTACTACACTTTGGAATGGACAACTAGCTTCATCTTTCTGACTGACCGACCCCTTGACAATTAAAAAATGCCTATGCTTTGAGTTTGACATAACATTTTGAAGATGTATGGATTGTGTAAGGGATGATTTGAAAGGAAAGGAGTGAATGATAGAATGAGGCTACATGGGAGAATGGAAGAAAAAACGTGTTGCGTGGACCCCAAGTAAAATCTAGGGAGAAGGGCAAGAACATGAAGATGATGATGAAGACAAATGTTCGAAGCGAAGCCGTTACTTGTAGTGCAGCAGTAAATCGCTTAGCCACTCCACCATCCGTGCCGTTGGAAACACAACCTCCGTGTTATGACATGAAACTTTATGATTCCTCTTGTTGTATAAAGTATTTAGTTGTATAGGTCTGGTCAGCAGCAAAGGGCGATTGACACTATTCAGTTTCTTAAATCAATTATAAGGGAGAACCTACCTGTAGTGTATGCGCACGCATTGGCGTGGCAGTCGCTTACCGGCCATAGGCGAGTGCAGATGTTCTCTGGGTTTCGCATAGGCTACCTTACCTGTGTATCTGTCAGTGTGTTTTATTATCCCAGCGAACATTACACTACCTATTACTAAATTCTTAGCTATTATCTACATAAAATGCTGAAAAGCAATGTATCTAATAATTTCGTATCAATCGATTTTGTATCACCTCCCAACACACAATGGCCCATCTTCCCTGTGCCGCATGGCCCTGTCACCTGTTCACTTGATGATCTTTATGAACGAACTTTATGTCACTGAGCGAAGTTCGCGCAGCTGAATTTTGGGCCAAATATGATTGGAATTTTTGCCATCGTTACGGTTAGAAGAAGAAGAATTTTGATGTTATGTAAAGGTAACGGTGTTGGCAACTGTACAGACGACAGCACGTCAAGCTACCCGAAACTGTCAAATTTTCCCAATCAACTTTGTACCTTATGTTTCAGCGATAATGTTGAAAATCTATTAAAGAAATCTGAAAAATTGTAGTAGATTGATGTGCTAGCGTCTGTACCATCCTTATAACAGCTTGTTTTCTACGACCAGTTTAGAAAAAAATAATATATTATTGCAAGTTATCCGAGCAGTTATTGATGAATGAAAATGAAAAATGTTTATTTGTCCCAAAACAGTTACATGGATTATAAATGAGACATCCCCAGTAAGTAATTGATATAACACTTGTGTTGACAATATTGAGACGATTTTTTACAAAAGGTGACTAAAAATAAAATTTAGGAATAAAAGAAAGCAGTAAATTCTAGTGAAACTATATGTACGTCTTATTTTTAAACAGTATTTGTGTGTTGTATGTGAAGGTGTGTGTGTATGTGTTTGTGAGTGTGAATATGTATGTCTTCTTTTAAGTCTTTAAAGTGCCAATGTGTTCGAAGCGTAGTTTATAGATTAAACTCGGTGATTAAATTGAACTTCTGTACCTCCCTACATAGCCACAAAATGCTGAAATAATAAAGTCTTTGCAGGAGGCCTGTGGAAAGCTACATGACAACGTTAAATATGATAATGAGAAAAGTAAGCAACACGAACGCTCGAAGTTGGGCCATAAATTATTAATATTCGTCGGTTTGCTGCATTTGAACTGATGCAAAAATTTGTTGACTACATTATTGTTTTGGTACTGTTCGTAATTGAAATATGTCGAATTGTGAACTTATTAGCATTCGTTTAAATAACGAATGAGTGATTTTAAATTATGCCATTTTATGCTCATTGCTCATGTAACAATCAAATGGCAGTAATTTTAATATTATATTATATTTTAAACTAGCTGCGCCCCGCGGTTTCACCCGCATAAGTGTCGATGGGAATATCGGGATAAAAAGTAGCCTATATGTTAATCCAGGGTGTCAGCTACCTCCATACAAAATGTTATCAAAATTGGTCCAGCCGTTTGAGCGTGAAGAAGTAACAAACATATAAACACACACACTCACAAAGTTACGCCTTTATAATATTAGTGTCATCAAACAATCAGATTAAAAAACATCCTTCAGTGTATTTGGAGTCTGTTAAAAACTAGAACGAAGAACAGCAGCACCCAAGCTGACACATAATGTCTTGCAGCCATCTTCCCTCTAGCTAATTATTTACGTTGGCAACACCTGGACTTCGTAAAGACGCTTTTAATATTACATTATTCATACCTACTTAGTTTACCCCGTATTTTTGGCTGTGGTGGTGATAGGTATTTTTTTTTTCTTTATGTAAAACGTAGGCCTTTAATCGAATTAGTAATACCAAAAATAGGTATTTTTATACTCGTTATTCATAAAATTTTGTGATTAATACATATATTTCTTAAAAAACTGACCAAGTGCGAGTCGGACTCGCACACGAAGGGTTCCGTACCACAAGGCAAAAACACGTTTGTTGTATGGGAGCCCCGCTTAAATGTTTATTTTATTTTGTTTTTAGTATTTGTTGTTATAGCGGCAACAGAAATACATAATTTGTGAAAATTTCAACTGTCTAGCTATCGTGGTTCTTGAGATACAGCCTGGTGACAGACAGACGGACGGACGTACAGACAGCCAAGTCTTAGTAATAGGGTCCCGTTTTTATCCTTTAGGTA
The DNA here is from genome assembly GCA_948474745.1 of Oligia latruncula. NCBI lineage: Eukaryota > Metazoa > Arthropoda > Insecta > Lepidoptera > Noctuidae > Oligia > Oligia latruncula. Next base: position 5,633,942 of record OX419696.1, read on the forward strand.
CCGAACCCTAAAAATACTACTTTTTGGTCCAAAGTAGGAAAAAAAAAAGAACAAAAACAAAACAAAAAAAACTGTAGTTCGCGTTCCACTACGAGTATAATGATCAAGTTCTTCTAACTTAGCAGACAGATGTGTCGCTGGGGAATTTGATACGCTGCTTCATCTTCTCAGCCTAAATACTAGAAAGTGGTAAGGGCGGGCGTTTTGGAGGACTGGCTTATGTAATCGTTCCGTTGAAAAACTCAAACAGCCTAATTTAAAGAAAGATTTTTGTTTGATTTTTAATGCTACGTAGCAGGTAATTAAAGTCAGTTTAGCACTGATTATTATTCATCATCATGTTTTGACGTGTAATTATTAAGCACGTTAAGCCGTTGGTCCCGACTGTCATTCGTGGATCTTTGACAGTCGCTACGGGTAGTCAGAAGCCCGAAAGTCTGATAACCAGTCTTACCAAGGGGTATTGTATTACCCAGTTACTGGGTTGTGGAAGTCAGATAGGCAGTCGCTCCATGTAAAATACTGGTATTCAGTTGCATCCGGTTAGACTGAAAGCCGACCTCAACATAGTTGGGAAAAGGCTAGGCAGATGATAATGATTTTGACGTGTAATAGCTGGACATCTCACATCAGGGTCTACTCCCTAAGCAAGAAGTAATTTCGGCGGAAGTTACGGGCGTATCCCACTCTGTATTACTTACGGAAGTTACGGACACATGATTAGTTCGGGGCCTGAACTAAGAATGAATGTCAACACGATTTGACAGTTGTCCCTACTCTCGATATACAGGGTCAAATAAAATAAGCAAACGAAACTCTACAGAGGTGATGGGTACCGATATCTAAACACGATAAAACAACAAAGAAACTTATTTGACGATGTTTTTTTTTTGAGGGGTCCACGACCCCTTTTAGAATTGTTACTCGCAGTATGAGCTGACAAAATCTGTTTTCTTTTGTTTTATTGTGTTGAGATGTTGATTCCCATCACGTTTGCGAAGTTTACACAGAAAAAACCGTATTTTAAACTGATATTTCAAGTGACTACACTACCTGCGGTTGATGACCCTACAAAAAAACATCCTCAAATTAATTTCTGTTTTGTTTTATCGTGTTTAAACATCGATACACATCACGTCTGAGGAGTTTCGCTAGCTAATTTTATTTAACCCTGTATAATTACCCGTCTGAAAAATTAATTTGACACTTATTTTGCTGGACGGGCCCGTATTTTTGTTGAAGGACTTAGAGAATAGACCCCTGATATGGGCCCGTCCGAAAGAAGAAGGAGGAGGTGGGAGTTTGGAAAGGGGCTTGTGGCTAAGTAATAATAGCCGTACGGGTCGATCGAACAGGTTAAGCTGCTCTTGCCACGGTTGGTCCGCGGATGGGTGACCGTCTTTGCATACCAAGACCCCTCTGTGCCTCGGAAAGCACGTTAAGCCATTGGTCTCGGCTGTCATTCGTGGATTTTTGACAGTCGTTATGGGTCGTCAGAAGCCCAAAAGTCTGACTCGTTATCAGACTTACCAAGGGATATTTTCCCAGTAATTGGGTTGTGGAGGTTAGATAAGTAGTCGCTCCATGTAAAATACTGGTTTTTTCATTCAGCTGCATCCGGTTAGACATCGTTGGGAAAAGGCTATAATTATGATGATGGACTTAGAGAGTAGACCGGGGTGATATTGTCCCCTCCGAAAATAGATCGATACTTCGGAATGAACCCTACTCTCCATTAATTAACTTTGGCGGACGGGCAAAAACACACCGGGAGTATTCGGGAGTAAGGACGACTGTAAAATCGTGTTGATGGCAATAGGCTCGCCCCTATTACATGGGACATAAACATAACTGGCGAAATGTTTCAACAAAATTGTCTTACATCCCCCACGGGAAGTACCAAGGCATCATATTCTAAAGACATTACACACACACACACACACACACACACACACATTAGACATTAGGAATTTCTTATTATCAGCCCGGAGTTTTTAAGTTGGCGGTGTGATACCCCCGTGCCTCGGAAAGCACGTCCTCCGGTCGTGTCGGATTGCCGTCCCATCGGACTATGAGAGTGAGGGAAGAGGGAGTGCACCTGTGTCTGCGCGCATACTTGTGCACTATAATATGTCCCGCGCCGTAGGCTAGTCTTTAGTCCTTAGAGATTGGCCGCCGTGGCCGAAATACGGTCTGGAGGACTTTATTTATTTATTCTAAAGACACGTCGAATCGTCATTACGCAACATGATTTCAATAGATATTCAAATCAATCATTTAACTTATCGATACTTTCAATAGGATTGCGAGAGTAAATGCCACCACTGACACGTTCAATTAAAAGTTTTCAACGTGGAAGACAATGACTCTAAAAATAAAGGTAATTATTTCGCTGATTAGGTATACAACCATGACTTGAGCTTTATATGATTCTGAACACCACTGCGTTGAAATTTTTCGTCGATCATTTTTAAAATTAGCTCTGCCATAAATTTTGACCGCGTTACCTACGCGGTCACAATGATACACAGTATATATTACACACAGACAGGACACAGTTTAAATCCTTTTTATCCTGTTTATGAAATATCTTTTAAATTGGTCCAATATTAGAGGCGAAAATAGGCGAGAGCCAATCCTCGAACTATGACTTTTACCTAGGCTTTTTCGAAGTCTCTCCTGCCGCATTTCCTCCCAGATCGGGCAGCGTTACGTGGTTTTTCCTATAGGGCATTTTTCAGCCGGAAGTCTGTATTTATGCGCGCGTAGGAAGGATCTCGCCCCGTATGACACGAAGCTTAAACGTAGCTGACGAAATGTGGATGTTCAACTCTGCCTACCGCTTCCAAAAATACAGTCGTGATAATATTGTATGAGCAGGGTTTAAAATTACGAGAAATGGTGCTACTGTTGACAGCAATCACATTATTGGTACGAATATTTCGCTGATTCGCTACCATGCGTTACGGTTTGTAAATAGCGCGTAATTTAATAAACTGATGAGCAATTTTGCGTAGTCAGTGTTATAAGTAGACCGTATAACTACATTGAAGCGTCAAAAACATGCATAGGGGTTAACTACCGAGATGGCGACTAATAGAGAAGTATGGAAGAAAAAGACATGTTGCGCCGACCCCAAATTAATTGGGATAAGAGTAGGAGAACGATGAAATATGCATACGTGCTGTCGTTGGTGTAATTATTCTCGTAAGTGCAACTGCTGAACGTGAGATCCTGAGTTCTATCGTAAGGTTAAGTTAGTTTCTGTGAACTACAACAAGTATTTTGAACAGAAAATATCCTGTTGTGATTGCTTGACTAAAATCAATAGCCAATCAAATGAGATTTTATGATAATTATTTGAAAACCGAGGGGCGTTTCCCGTATTTTGAAGTAGAGGCGCGAACACATCAAACTACTACAATCTGTCAAATTTATTTAATCGATTTTGAACTTTATCGCTAAAGCATAAGGTTCAAGGTTGATTGGGAAAATTTGACAGTTTCGGGTAGCTAGATGTTCTGGTGTCTGTATCTATGTTCGGATTATGAACTCAGCCGCATTCTGTCAAAAATATCATTGATTTTCGATGAGACGAGATTGCGAATAGATTTTGAATGTTTATTAATACAGGAATTTGCCTTCAGACTAAATTACTTTCGGAAGTTAATAAAAAAAATTCAGTAACTGTGAGCTACAACAGTCATCCATTTATTTTCAAAAGTAACGAAGTTATACAAACACAAATAGAACAAACTCCATCCCAAACCTTGAACAGAAAGTTTTTCTAAACACAAAAACACACTTTAAAACAAATTTTACAATCTGCATAAATATAAAGCTAAGTTTTTCCGTAAAAAATTAGGGCTGGCTATAACCGTTGCCTTGTTTAAAGTTGTGCCCGCAACTGTCTGTGTATCCACGTTTCGCTTGTCAAGTTGCGGTTTCTATTAAAAAAGCAAAAATTACATTGTTCGCTGCAGGCGCTGGCAGGGCTGTCAACCTTACACTGAAGGAAAAGGCTTTCATTTCAAACTTTTGTGGTGGCACCCGAGTCCTTTGTGTTGACGACGCGAAATTTTATACTTCATTCAAAGCGTGTGGTATTTTTACCGTCCGCATATTCTGCTTATACACTGTATATGAATAACTGCCAACCTTATTTTGGAGTGTGTTAGTGGCTGACAACTTGGTATAACGTACAGCTTGCTCCGTAATATTAGTGGGAAGCTAAAGGATGTATTTTGTTTGGATGCTTTTGAAATTTCTTGAGTAAAACGCGGTCACATTTTATGAAGTAGCAGATTTGTCAATTAGTGTTTTCGTCGTTAGTGAAAATATTGTGCTTTGGTTTGAATAATGTCCGTTATCTATGTAATCAGATTTTAGTGTAATTATACGGTATAGATCGAGGTAAGCTACGCTTACCGCGGTAGGTCCTCGGATGGGTCCATCCATTGCATGACGAGAACCCTCCGTGCCCCAGAAAGCACGCTAAGCCGTTGCTCCCAGCTGTCACTCATTGATTTTTGACAGTCGTTGCGGGTAGTTAGAAGCCCAAAAGTCTGACAACCAGTCTTACCAAGGGTATCATGTTACCCAGTAACTGGGTTGAGGAAGTCAGGTAGACAGTCGCTCCATGCAAAATACTGGTATTCAGCTACATCCGGCTAACCGGATCCGAACCGGAGGACCGGAAGGCTTTTTTTTTTTGCTGATGGGAAATCATCAAATGACCCCTCCCGCTCTGGGTGGAGCGGAAGGGAGTGTCAGACTCTTACTGACTAAAACTCACCCGTGTTCCTTCCTTAGCCCTTTATGTTCCGGGCCAGCGGTAACCCTTTCGGACAATCCCGCTGACCCGACAGGCTTCGGCCCTATGGGGCCCCTCCTCGATGCTGACATCTCTTTGAGGCGCGCGTGGAACACGTACGCGCCGTCCGGCACGCCGTCGCCGTCGCCGTCCGGAAGGCTTGGCAGATTCATTTTGAGTACTCGTTATAAATGCCGGACGGAAAATAAATAGACTCTTACAAAGAATAATCAAAAGGTGTCTTTCCTTTTAGGAATCAGGATATTTATTTGTGAAACATAGGTATTTACATAAAGGTCTTAGGTTAATAATATGGACGCTGTGTTCTGCCATGAAGGCGTACAAATATTGAACAAAATAAAAGCAAACAATAAAACAAAATAAAAAACTAACAGAAAAAAACAAAATGAAATACTTACAAGAAAAAAAAAACTATTTAAATTTTATTAAATGTTTTAATAAAAAATCTACTATTAAAGATAACGTAAAAAAAGAGAATGAATAGGCATGACGAAAGATTTTTATTCCTCTTCGTAATGTACGAACACATTTATTATTTACGACAATACATTTATTTCGGTAATAAACTAAAGTTTAACGAAGTTTAAAGATTGTTTAACGGATTGTTCTATTTGTTTGACTATTTTACTCAAAACACTTACACTTGGTCTTGATGGGTTACTTTTATAACACCATGCTTGATTTTAAATGGTCGGTGATGTAGAGACAGAATGAAATCTGAAAAATGGATAATGTATTTTATCTTTATTTCTAGTATTAAAATTATGTCCATCGCTTACTTTATTCAAAATATGTCGATGATATGTGTATTATAAATGAATTGGCAAGGTACCGTCATAAAATTAACCGTTTTAAAAAGGTCCCTGAGTGATTCGCGGCGGCGTGAGCCTGTATTTCGTAACAAAAGCTCTACAAGTAAAATAAATGCTTCCAGACGGCGTCATTCCCGACACAAAATCAAATGAATTCTCCTTATTAACTTTGATAATGAGGAAACCACTAAGATAATGATTTTTTGGCAATTTCGCAAAGGACCCACTACATTATTGTTTCCTTGAACAAAGGAAATTGCCGGCCGCTCCAGCTTTGATCAGTGGCTGAATAAAACCCGATGTCAATGTTTCACTAATAAAGTGTACCTAAATACGAATTTCAGAATGAAATATTAATATTAAATGGTTTTGTTTAAGGGTTAGCCTCGCTAATTAGCTGGTGTAGTTTATGTGGAAGTTGGTTTTGGTGGCTGAACGCTAAATTGGAAAGCTTGAGAACTGGCGTGGTATAAACTTGGTAAATCTGCATCGTGTGCGTAGAGTTGCGACTGGAACTGGCATCAAGTCGGTACCTCGGTTAAAAGTATGTAAATAATTTTCCAATTAATCTCTTCCTGGGGAGCAGTGGTGACCCAGTTGTAACGGCAGTGACTAACAAGTTGTAGGTCGTAGGTTCGAAACCTGATAGGCTAAATACTTTGAGTAATTTATTTTATCACGACTGCCCTCAAAATGGTGAAGGAAAACATCTGCATCGTGAGGAAACCGGCATATCCTAGAACCCGCACTGGGCCCGCGTGTTGGATGAAAGCCCACTCCCTCTTACTGAGAGGAGGCTTGTGTCCCAGCAGTGGGAACATTATAGGCTGACAACTCTTAAGTCTGTTGCCACTGCGCCACCACTGCCCTGAACGGGGCGCACAGCCGCATAAAAAAGTAAATACTGCAGAAAGTTGACAATGTATTATAATACTAGCTGCGCCCCGCCATTTCACCCGCGTAAATGTCGATCCCGTGGGAATATCGGGATAATAAAAAGTAGCCTATATTTTAATCCAGGGTGTCAGCTACCTCCATACAAAATTTTATCAAAATTGGTCCAGCCATTTGAGCGTGAAGAAGTAACAAACATATAAATACACCCCCACACACATACACTCACAAACTTTCGCCTTTATAATATTAGTGTGATGTCTATAAATGCTGTCTGCAAGAGAAATGCACTAGGTTTTCTCTCCACACAATTTCCTCTCAAAAGAAGAAAAGGCTTTTCACTGGTGATATCCAGCATTCATCTGAACATACATAAGTGAGATCTTATCTCAAATTGTTCTAAATGACTCACTCATCTTTCAAAGTCACGTCCAGTTATGATTAATAACATGTAATATTTTTAGAGCCCGCAGCATTTTTAATTGAACCCAATTAACTTTATTTCAGCCCTCGGCTCAGGAACCCAATTACAACACTCCGTGAAAAATAAGTTAAGACGAAAAATAAAAACAATGAAAGATTTTACACGGTACGCCCGTGGACGATTTATAAATATCACAATGTAATGACATCTTTTATCTTAATTACTTTGCCTGTGACCTCTTTTGAAATTGGCAAAGACTAATTGTTTTTTTTTTTACTTTTTTTCTCTCGCTGATTTTCTACAAGGGTTTGACATTATGGAGCATTAGGGCAGGCTGTTGCCACGTGAAATTGCGTTACCTTCTTTACAGTTATTAGGGTTTATAAAAGGCGATTCTGCCTTATGATTATATTAGATACGGGATTGTGTTCTTTTATAACTCAATTTCTTTTGTATTGTATAATTGCATAGCACAGATGTGAGTTCTATGTATGTACTATACCCTATGTACCATTTACCGGGTAATATGTCTTTCATTGACTTGAATGTGCCCTGGCGGCTGATAGTATGTCATGCTCACACAAATGTCTCGCTGACGGTAGCGTGTGTTGGATCATTTAGCTGCCTTCAAAATAGTTGAGCTGAATGGTGCTGATCTATGCGTCATGTTCGTGAACGGGCGCCGTCAGTTGGGGCTGGTCATCACTTAGTTGCCTCGGCTAATTTTTAAATATTTTATTTTTGGATTGTTGTTTTCTTACTATTTGTTGTACTCTGGACGCTTTTAACGCGTACCTCTTTTTTACATCGTTCTCACATATAATTATAAATTCAACATTAATGATGTGTCTGTCGAAGGACCGATGGCCGGTGGAGCAGACGAGTCCTGGAGTGGAGACCGCGTATCGGCAAGCGTAGTGTGGGACGCCCCCTAGCTAGATGGACGGACGACCTAAAGAAGGTGGCTGGGGTAGACTGGATGCGGAAGGCGGAGGACAGGGTGCTGTGGCGCAGTCTGGGAAAGGCCTATGTCCAGCAGTGGACTGCGATAGGCTGAGTTGATGATGATGTAACTAATATTTTTGTAAAAATAAAATTTAAAAGGGTGTCCATGGAGTTTCTTGCCCGTTCTTCTCCATAGGTACCTATGCTTTGGAATGGGCAACTAGCTTCACATTTTCTGACTGACCGACTTCTTGACAATTCAAAAGTGCCTGTAAATGGTTTAATTGAAATACATGCTTTGAGTATGAGTTTTTTTTTATTAGAAAAATATTATAGCCAAGTTCATGTTATGTAAATATAAAAAATACGGACAAGACTTTCATATTCGTATATATGGCCAACATCCTTTTCCCTAAAGGCGCGCGCGAATGCCAAGGAAAGTTAAGGAAAAAGAAAATTAACTTTTTTAAGGAACGGGAATGGAATAAAAGTCGGAAGTAGGTGTATCAACTGTTGTTTTGTTCGAATTTGAAAGGTTAACTCCGAAATTGAATTACTTATATATTTTGGGAAGAAGAATATACGTTTTGTTATTCGATTTGTTCTTTCAAAACCATTAAGTTTTGCAACCAGTCTTACCAAGGGGTATCGTATTACCCAGTAACTGGGTTGTGGAGGTCAGGTAGGCAGTCGCTCCATGTAAAATACTGGTACTCAGCTGCATTCGGTTAGACTAGAAGACGACCTCAACATAGTTGGGAAAAGGCTAGGCAGGTGATGATTCGATTTGTTCTTATGTACCTACTAGCACTTTGCCCGCGACTTCGTCCGCGTGTATTTCGTACTTTCCTCTATAAATTTCGAAAATGTATGTTTATGATCTTTATCATCATCATCATCATCATCATCATCATCATCATCATCATCATCATCTGCCTAGCCTTTTCCCAACTATGTTGGGGTCGGTTTCCAGTCTAGCCGGATGCAGCGGAATACCAGTATTTTATATGGAGCGACATATAAAATACATATGTATATATCATTCGGGCCAATTTTTAAGTTTGTAGATCAAAGGAATCAGATTTTTCAATCAAACTGTATCCGCGCTTTTGACCCCCACATGGGTGAATTTTTGAAAAATCGTTTGGGATGTGTTCATAACTTGATTTAAAGACCGATATCCATTTTGGAGTTAATGAAAGCAAGCAGTAAAATCCACCCCTTCTTCTACTTCTTAGCGTGTCGATAGCAATCTAAATGGACTCGGCCCATAATTCGGCTACTTGTTTGGCGCCATCACCAGTATCCACCAGTTCCTGTAACGTGCAGCTGACCGGATATGCAGGACACGATATTAAGTGTCCCGTCGTTTGTGGAACAGCACCAAATTTACACTCCAAGGCGGAGTCGTCTGTGAATCTCCACCTGAACAGGTTTTCCTTGCTTCGGCCAACCTGGGTCCGGAGTCTGTTTAAAGACTTCCAGGTTATCCAAAGTAACTCATGTCCAGGTGTGAGGTCTTCAGCGGGTGAAACGAACGGTTTGGGTAAGGAAGCACTGTCTCGCCACATCTTCAGTCTTTTTTGTGATGGTTCACCAGTGAGTGGGACGAAACACTTTAAAAAATTGTTGAGGCTTTTCAGCCTTTGTGGCACAAGGATGTTGTAGTGCAAGGGTGTCGTGCGTCGGAGACCATTTTGGCTCTTTCGCTGGAGCTTGCCAGCGCTCTGTGAACCACTGGTGGCGCTATTCCTGCTAGTGGATCCAGCATTTCCTACTATATTTCCCAGCAATCCACCCCTTACACTTTATTACCCTTTTCTAGCTTGGTAGGAGTCGATTTTTGAAAAACCCTAAAACACAGGCCCCTTTTTTATTTTAGAAGTACCGAGTTTCGAGTTAATCCGACAGCGGGTTACATATTTTTCTAACCTATTAACTTTGTCACCCCCTAAATCCTCTGTGAGGGGTTTTTTAAACTAAAAGTGAGATTCTTTATTATTTACTGAGCCAAATATTGCCAAGTTTCAAGTTTATTAACCAAATGAATAAGATTTTTCAAAACTGTATTCTCGCTTTTCCCCCCCACACAGTGGAATTTCGAAAAATCGTTTGGGATGTGTTTATTACTTGACTCGAAGAATTATTGTTAAAAATTTTCGACTTAATCGAGCCACGCAGTAAAATCCTCCACTGTAAAATTAACTGCCCTTTTCACCCCGTTAGGGGTAGATTTTTGAAAAACCCTGATACACGTTATTCTTTATTTTGGGTTTTAAGTATAAATACCGAGCTTGGAGTTAATCAGACCGCGCGTTAAAATTCTTCCATACAAATTTTGACACCCCCCAATCCCCCTTTAGGAGGTAGTTTAGAAAAACTAAAAATGCCAAACTTCATATTTTACCTAGATAAGTATTCGTGCCAAGTTTTAAGTTTATTAACTCAAGGAATAAGATTTTTCATACAAACTTTCATCCCCTATTTGTCCCTCTCAGGGATGGAATTTCCAAAAATCCTCCCTAATGGATGCCTTCACTGTATAAGGTATCTATGTGCAAAATTTCAAGTCTCTATGTCCAGCGGTTTGGGCTGTGCGTTGATATATAGATAAATCAGTCAGGACTTTGAATTTTATATATATAGATAGATAGAAGAAAACAAAACGTTATCCCCCTTTTACCCCCTTACGGGTTTAAATTCTAACAACACCGTTGCGTTACCTTCCAACCATAAGCCTAGATAATAAATTTAGTGATTTTTACTTCGAAAATTAAGGACTCTCCACACACAACTTCATTCCCCTTTTTAACCCTTCGGGGTTAGAATTGTCAAAAACGCTGAGACACGTATAAATTCATTTTCAATCCTCAGTCTAACCACAACATTTGAAGATCCTAACTTCAAAACTGACGGACTTTCATATAAACTTCCATCCCCTATTTCACCCCTATAAGGGTATAATTCCCAAAAATCCTTTCTTAATGAATTTTTACCCTTTACAAAGAACACACCCTCCAAGTTTCATGTCTCTAGGACCAGCGGCTTGGGCTGTGTGTTGATAGATTATGTAATTAAAAACAAAATTTCATCCCCCTTTTCACCCCCTTAAGGGTTGAAATTCTAACAACACTGTTGCGTTACCTTCCAACCATAAGCCGAGATAATAAATTTAGTAATTTTTGCTTCGAAAATTAAGGACTTTCCATACACAACTTCATGCCCCTTTTTAACCCTTCGGGGGTAGAATTGTCGAAAACGCTGAGACACGTGTAAATTAATTTGCAATCCTCAGCCTAAACACAAAATTTGAAGATCCTAACTTCAAAACTGACGGACTTTCATATAAACTTCCATCCCCTATTTCACCCCTTTAGGGGTAGAATTCCTGGGCACGCCACAATCGCGGCGATAAGTCCCCTCTTTGAGGAGTGGCTAGAGAGGCGCCACGGCGTCCTCACCTTCCGCCTAACGCAGGTCCTCACCGGACACGGCTGCTTCGGGAGGTTCCTGTTCCGAATAAGGCGGGAGGAAACGCCCGGGTGTCACCATTGTGTGGATCGCCCGGAGGACACGGTGGAGCATACGGTGGAGATCTGCCCAGCTTGGGCAGAGCACCGCCGTGTCCTCACGGCGGCGATCGGCGGCGGCGATCTCTCGCGTCCGGCCCTAGTCCGGGCCATGGTTCGGAGCGAGAGTGCATGGGAGGCTATCGCCTCCTTCTGCGAAGCAGTGATGCTCGCGAAGGAGGAGGCGGAGCGCGTGAGGGAGAGGCAATCCTTGCGCCCTCACGCCCCCAGCCGCCGCAGGAGACGCCCCGGGCGTCGGGAGTCGATAGCCGATTCCCGGCCACCGTAGGCGCGGGCTTGCGGGCGGCGAGCAATGGGCAGCTCGCCGCCCGGTAAGGACCAGGCCCGGGTCGACGGCGCGTTGTGTTCCACGCGCGCCTCAAGGAGATGTCAGCACCAACTGACGGGGTCCGCTAGGGCCGATGCCCGCCAGGGTCGCGGGTTGTTCGAAAGAGATACCGTGGCCCCTGGCACAGGCAACTGAAGGAACACGGGTGGGTTTTAGTCAGTAAGAGTCTGACACTCCCTTCCGCTCCGCCCAGAGCGGGAGGGGTCATTTGATGATTTCCCACCCAAACAAAAAAAAAAAAAAAAAAAAAAGGGGTAGAATTCCCAAAAATCCTTTCTTAGTGGATACTTACTCTTAACAAAGAACACACCCTCCAAGTTTCACGTCTCTAGGACCAGCGGTTTGGGCTGTGTGTTGATATATCAACAATCAGTCAGTCAGTTTACCATTTTATATATATAGATTGTATCTATAGGTACCTATTGTATATATATAACGTTTTACAATTATACTTTTAAGATACATAAATACATAAGTCGCGCCTTCTTCCCATGAGGGTAGGCAGAAACTACAGAACGCTACCTGCTACGATTATCTTTACTCCTTTTTTGCCTCGTACGCCGGTCGCGAGTACAACGCACCCGACCCTTCGAAGAGCAATTAATATAGTTTCGGAATAACGAAGTTTTATTTAAGTTTGATATAATCTTTGTCTTTCACCGAATTATTAATCACTCAATTACCTAGAGGTCTATGTAGAGAAATGCTCTAAATAAACTTTTAGGTAATTGAGTGATACCTCACCTTTGTTGGCATGAAAAGCGTACTCGTATAGAATGTAGAAATACTATAAGGGACATTAATTTATTGCTTATCAAATTGACACACATTATTTTTCCGGGTTATAGCCCTTTCAAAAAATTACAGTTAAGATTTGAATATACAGACACCATGTCAGTAGTAAATTTTAAATTTCCTTGAATTTAAGCTTCATTTTAACGTATTATTGTAATGTGAGATTTTTTTTTCATGTAGGCAGGTGAGTTCAAACAGAATAATTATAAAAAGTCCATAACATTGACATTTGACATAACCAACACCAATTATTTCTGACAAAAACACCCGAACATCACAATAGCGTGCCAACACAGCAGACAAAGCAAAACAAAACACAACACAACGCGCCTAAAAAAAGTCTCAGTCGAGGCCCGGGGTTTTTTGTACCCCAGCATAGGGCAGTGGTCAACGGAGCACAGAAATGGTGTCGGGATAATTGCGACACAGTCCTTTAGACCCCAGACTGTTCCAATTATACCCGACTCTAACATAGGAACATCACAGAAACCCTGTGTCTAAAGGATTTCATAAAAATGTTTGTATAAGTAGGTACGAGTACCTATATATTTTTGAAGCAAGGAATTTTGTTTATACATATTTTGCGTGGAAGCCCTGTTTAAGGCGACGCGCCGGGTGTTGTTGGGTTATATGCTGTGAATAACCTGATATTTTAGGTAGTCGTAGTGTTTCATGTAGGTATAGGTATATGTATTAAGTAGGTACATATTTGTTGAAGAATATTTTTATCCGTGGTAATCAATTTTTGAGAGCAGCGGTGGCCCAGTAGTAACGGACTCGACTTACGAGTTGTAGGTCGTGGGTTTGAACCTGGGCAGGCGCTGTTTGTGTAAATCATTTCATCACCACTGCTCTCAAAACGGCGAAGGAAAACATCGCGAGGAAACCGGCATGTTCAAGAACCAAAAATTCGAAGACATGTGACATCCACCGGCCCGCACTGGGTCCGCGTGGTAGATTACAGCCCACTTCCTCTCGAAGAGTGGAGGCCTATGTACCAACAGTGGGAACAATATAGGTAGATTATACATTAGACAATCAAATTTTTAACTTGCTCGTGGTAGCGATTATAAAATCAAGTAGGTACCTATCTTAGGATAGTTAGTAAGAAATGGTAGGTCAATATTTAATCCATAACTTTAAAAATTATTCCAATAAAATAAACTTTTTGACTACTAATCTGCTAATATAGGTTCAGGCTAAAAGTTATATTAATTAAAAATATTATGAAAATGAAAAAAGTAAAGTAGACTTAGCATACAAAGTACCAAATTTTTCATAAATATTTAAAAAGTACTTAAAAAGACTAGTTAATTTTATTCAGAAATGCAGAAGGAATATCATTCAAACTTTTTAAGTTTCAACAGTCAGACTGTTGAAACTTAAAATGTTTTAAAATTAATTGCAATATTTTTGAGGGTAGGTAACAGGGCAAAAACACAATTCCTCCCCCTCGTCTACATTGCATTGTAAGTAGGTACAAAACGGTTTTACAGACGATAAACTTTGAAAAGATGCCCAAATTTTTTTATACAAAAGAAAGGACTCGTTTGTTTTGAAGATATTTTTAAACGTAAGATAAAAGATTACGGTCACATTGCTGCGTAACATCTCATTTTGACGTCTTTTTTTAACCGACTTCAAAAAAGAAGGTTCTGTATTCGACCCTTTTTTTTTTGGGTGGGTAATCATCAAATGACCCTTACCGCTCTGGGCGGAGCGGAAGGGAGTGTCAGACTCTTACTGACTAAAACCCCACGTGTTCCTTCAGTTGCCTGTGCCAGGGGCCACGGTATCTCTTTCGAACAACCCGCGAACCTGGCGGGCATCGGCCCTAGTGGACCCCGTCAGTTAGTGCTGACATCTCCTTGAGGCGCGCGTGGTGTGGGTGGTTCTGTATTCGACCCTTATGTATGTATGTTTGTATGTCCGCGATTTTCTCAAAAACTAATGAACCAATTTTGATTTTGATAATTCTTTCACTGATGTGATCTACATACTTTCAGGAAGGTTTTAGTATATAATACATAAGGTGATTATTCTTACGTACGAAGTTATATGCATAAAATGTACTGCCTCTCCTGCACTTCTATGCGAATTTTGATAATTCTTCTAGTCGGTGTCTTCGATTCTTCAATGCACTAGTGTTAATTGAATTTTGTGTGGAGTAGGTACAACTAAAAAGTGAAAAATAAAAACTTTTTTACAAAAAAAAACAACCGACTCAAAAAAAACCTACACAGTGATAACTTTAAATATTTAACTTTAATTTCGGAAGTCGGTGTCAAAAAGTGAAAATGCGGAACCGACTTCCGAAATTAAAGTTATTTAATACTTTGTTTTGGTGAAGGATTTTTCACTTATTTTTTTGTCTGTGCTAAAATACCATCAATCCAATCCAAATCCAATCCCAATCTCTTTGATTATTTAACCTACGTAGTGCAGCAAAAACAAGAAAAACACGGACTGTCTTCGCCATATTATGATTCATAATGTTATCCTTTTATGATTCTGCCAAAGTGGCCTTTTTAGGCCCCGGGGTCGCCTCGCTATCTCTTTCTAGGCTGGCCTCGGCGGCTCTTTCCATCTTCAGGCACCCATTGTGTGCAGACTTTTGTCCAACGGTCATCATGCTTGCAGCTGATGTGTAAAGCACGATCTACATGGTTTAAAACTGTGGTTTCAAACCTAAGTTTAAAACAGTGTAGATAGTGGTTTTAAGCCAATTTCGTATGACCTTTAAACGTCCTTGGTAGAAAGGCCTGCGTTGCAAACCAGTGGCAGAAGAAAATGTTGGTTTTAAACCGTGTAGCAGGCATCTCGCAACAACAACAACTTCAAGGTCACTTTGGTTTGTAGACTGGTTTCAAACCGTGATAAAAAGATAAAAGTTGACGGTTATAAGAAAACATCTTCATTAAATAAATTACGTAAACAATGAGTAATAAATATGATGATTTCTATTTATGTTAAGGTGCTGTTATTGATATAGCTGTAGTGGTTATTTACGAAATTTTAAATAAACAATAAATAAATTTCTATATAATATGCAAGTAGATAAGTCAGAGAAATGTTTTAAACTCAATTTCCAATAATCGCATTTTCTAATCACACAAATTTCTTTATTCATTGTGAATAACATTTTTTTTTTCATAATGACTGAAAAATACTGGCTTTTGTAAACAGATTTACAGTTACTTCAATCAATTCGAGACGATACAAAGCTGAAACCTCATTACAATAACTAAAGGCAAATTATGCAAAGAAGCTGTGTCGTTTATTGGCTACTTTTTCCTCCCTTCAGATAAGTACATTTTCTTCAAACTGGGTCGATCCAATAACTGATGAAACTAGTTTAACAGCACGACTATCATTCGAAAACCGTTCCCCAAAAGCATTAGATTTTGATTGAAGGGTTCCAAACCATCTCAGGACCTTACAATAATGACTCACCGAATAAATTATCGGCTTCAACCTAATCGTAATTTCAAAAGCAATCTGTTATCCAAATCGTATATTACAAGAGAAGGGTAAGATTTGGACAGATCTTAGGAGCCTTCGGGGAAATCAAGTGATCCAAGCTGCGGCCACCGGTTCATTGGGCACTGCCAAATGTGATCCATTGTTAGGTATTACAGCGGTGTTTCACGTTACAATGCAATTTAAGTTGGTATGTACAGAGGAGCTCAGAATCCTTGTAATGTTATTGCAAGAATTCTGTTGGGACTTGCTGAAGAGCCATGAATGAGTGAAGAAGTTACACGAGAATTTACTCCTAGTTGAGAGCAGTGGTGGCCCAGTGGTAACTGCCGCGACTTACGAGTTGCAGGTAGTAGGTTCGAACCCAGACAGGCGCTTTACTTTGTGTAAATTATTTCATCGCTACTGCTCTCAAAACGGTGAAGGAAAACATCGTGAGGAAACCGGCATGTCCTAGAACCAAAAATTCGAAGACATGTGACATCTACCAACCCGCACTGGGCCCGCGTGGTGGATTATGGCCCACTCCCTCTCACAGAGAGGAGGCCTGTGTCCCAGCAGTGGGAACATTATAGGCTGATTATGCTATGCTTATGCTAGCTTTAATAGCTTCAGTTACTGTGTATGCAAACGAAATGACAGAGTACAAGACATTATTCAAAATTCAGTAATCAATCCACTTAACATTCAAGTTAGTTATCAAAGTCTTAAAATTAATGCTTTTAGCATACTAATTGGAGCAACCGTGCGGAATTTCGGTCAGCTTTTTAAGCCTATCCTATAAAAAATTCTTTGAAACACTGGGAGAACTTAGTTAGAAAGTTTTAGGTACTTACCGCAGATAGGACAATTTATAAGTAAAAATCTATCTAAACAAATAAATTAAATTGAAGTGTCTGTTTGTAATGTCAAAATAACGGCTGTTTATTTACTAAATGCATATGAAAGTAGGTATATGGTATTTCTAAAAACAAAATAATTTTTATTTTTGTCTGTCCGTTTCTTCCGGCTAATCTCCAAAATGGCTAGACCGATTTTAACGGACCTTTCACTGGCAGATAGCTGATGTTATAAGGTGTAGGCTAATTTTATTTTAGAAAAAGTATTAGGGTTCAACTCAAAAAAAATAAAACCCACGAAATCCAATTTGATTTCCGACAGTCACGTGAAAGAAGTCGGGGGCACACCTAGTACTTATATAAAATCGTAATAGTTCAAAGTTGAAGGACTTCTAAAAGTTTTGGAATAATCACTTTAATAAAGTCTTCTATTATAGAAATTCACATGAAAACTGAAATTGACCAATTAAATCTAAAAGGTTTCTTTTAAAAAGCTCCATCAACATTTGTCCGTTAATTAAAAAAAAACATTTTTAGGCTAAATTAAAATCGTTTCCATTTTAATATAAATGAAATATACACTTTACCTCGTCTGTACACAGTATGAGACTATCCAAAATTATCTAATGTGTAATGACAGTGTCCGATCTGATGAGGGTCGAGTCCGGGGCCAATCTGAAAGGAATTCCAGTTAATATGCCCGTTATTCCGAAACACCGTACCCTTGTACTGAATAAACCACCTATTTGGTATGCAAAGAGTGTAACTTACTGCTTACATTCCATTGCTGGTTTAACACTTCGCTTCACACTTGTAATTCATACTTGGCTGTCAATGGATTCGACATTTAAATGTGCAAGGTACACTCGTATTGTGAAGTGGTAGTAATAAGCGATTAAGTTTACAGCCAGTCTAATGTTATGCATGCATGAATGGTTACAACAATTCGCAATATTTCGTAATGGAAACTGTGATATAAGTTTGTGTTTCTACACACATCAAAAGTGTCTAGGGATCAAGCATTTTTATGCGGATTTCTTGAGATTGAGATGTGGCTTTGTAATAAATTTATGATTTTATAAATTTATATGGATCCTTTTTGGTGCATTTCATAATTTGAATCAGGAACTGTGAATCAAATTCGAGTAAAAGATGAAAATCAGCTGTCAATATTTTCCCTATAAAAACATACAACGCATTGAAGACATTATTAGTGCTACTGTTTCCCTACTACTGATTAAAACCAACGTTATTATGGAGCGGCGACGTCATTTAAGCAGGGAAGAAATGCTCAGAGCCGTGGGAATGATAGAAGCTGGTTCCCGGCAACGTACTGTGGCTTTAGCTCTGAATACAAGTCAGAGTGTTATCAGTCGACTTTGGACACGTTACCGAAGCACTGGTACCGTGGCTGAGCGCCATGGAGGACGGTATCGCTGCACCACACGGAGACAAGACCGATACATTCAAATCTTAACTCAAAGAGCTCCAACAATAACCGCCATGATGTTAGCCGTGAGGCTTCATCACTCTTCAGGGAACTTAATTAGCGACCAAACAGTCAGAAACCGCTTGCATGAAGTGAACCTTCATTCCCGAAGACCGCTACGGGTACCACCTATAGCAATGCACAATCGTAGGATTCGATATCAATGGGCTCTTGAACACAGAAATTGGGCAGAAGAACAATGGCGTTTCGTGTGCTTTTCTGATGAGTCTCGTTTTGGTATGAGACCGGACACAAGACGTATACGACACTGGAGAACCCCTGGACGCCAACAGCGATTAAAATCCTGCCAGGAAGTCCATCCTTATAGTGGTGGAACCATCATGGTATGGGCGGGTATTTGGATCGGCGGAAGAACTGAGTTGATTTGGATCAGAGGCAACCTCAACGCTCAAATTTATGCTGAGACGATTGTATCAGACGTCATCGTTCCTCTACAAGTGCAAATCGGTCCCTTATTTCAGTTAATGCATGATAATGCACGACCGCACACCGCAAGAGTTGTAAGACAGACTCTCGCCGCAGCTAACATCAATGTCCTGCCCTGGCCTGCTCAGTCGCCAGACTTGAACCCGATTGAGCATGCATGGGATATGCTACAGAGAAGAGCTCTGCCGAATATGGAGGGTATCCAGTCGCAAGAAGACCTTTTTTTGTTGTTGCAACGAACATGGGCGGCCATTCCACAGCGTGATTTGGATGAACTCATTTTCAGTATGCCAAACCGATGTTCTTGTGTTGTTAGTGTTCGCGGTAGAAACACGGATTATTAATTGTTTAAGTTACCCAATAAAATTTTAAAGAAAACTGTTATTTCAGTCTTTTTTTCGAACTTTTGTGTTAGTGGTTCAAATGTCAAAAATCCCTTTATTAGGAAAATGGCAAATTTCTTTATTAATGCAAAGGTGACTTGGTTTATCGTTACTGTGACAAACGAAAACACTTTATTTGATGAATCCTTAAAGAAAATTTTAATTAATATCAATCAGGAGAAAAGTTATTGCAAAAATATATGTTGATCCCTAGACACTTTTGATGTGTGTATTTAATTAAACATATGAGTTGCAATTGTAAAAGTTATTTCTAAACTATTTAGATATTTAATTTTTCAATATTCATCATCATCATCATTATTTCAGCCGAAAGACGTCCACTGCTGGACATAGGCCTCCCCCAAGCACGTCCACTTCGACCGGTTCTATGCTTCTCGCATCCAACGGGTTCCTGCGGCCTTCACAAGGTCGTCGGACCACCTTGTGGGAGGGAGGCCTTCCAACGCTACGTCTTTCGGTACCTACGCAGACTCAATTTTTCAATAATAGTCAAGTTTTTTTAATAATATAACCTAGATGTGAAATGTAAAAAACAGTATTTCATATAACTCATCTGGCTAGCCTTTTCCCAACTATCTTTAGGATCGGCTTCCAGCCTAACCGGATGCAGCTGAATACCAGTAAGTTTACGTGACTGCCTATCTGACCTTCACAACCCAGTTACTGGGTAACACTATACCTCTTGGTAAGACTGATTGTCAGACTTTTGGCCTTCTGAAGACCCGCAACGACTGTCAAAGATCCACGAATGACAGCCGGGACCAACAGCTTAACGTCACACACGGAGACTTCACGTCGTCGAGACACGGAGGGGACTCGGTATGGAAAGATGGTCACGTATCTACGGACTGACCGCGGTTAGCGTAGCTTAACCTGACCGATCGACCCGTGCGGCTGTTATTACTTTGCCACGAGCCCCCCAGTATTTCATATGACTATAATAGTTTTGTATTAAAAAAAAAGAAAAATCTACTAAAGTAAGAATTCAAGAGGCAAAAACTAACTAAAGACCCCAGACAAGACCCCACATTTAGCTAGAACCATATTTCTCTAAAATCTAACCCAGATTATAACCTCAACACACGCGTCAAACACAACGATCCTCGCAAAATGCAAAAATCATTTTCTTTTTAATTATAACCAACTTGTATGTCATCAAGTTGATAATTCCGACGTTGTTAACAAACACACGAACAAAGGTGCTATTAAACAAAAGCACGGCAGTCCCCACAAAAGGATGTCACAGGCATCCCACTCGAGCTACAAAACCCTCTCTTTCATACGAATTAACCTTTATAAACAAACGCTCAAGGATCATTTTCCTTTAACCCATCTATTACAATTGCATGGTTACGACCAACACTTGGAAAAACAATAAAAATCTCTGGCGGATCACTTTTTCCTCAAATATCCAATTTATTTATGTGTTTTATGAGTGTCGAAATGTGAATTGAAGAGTCTTGAATTCGATTCCTGGAGGCAACAGAGTAGTTTATTATAATAAAACATGGTGCGAATGTTTTTACGATAACTTTTTATGATACATAAAAACCGAATATCTATAATAGTGAGCTATTTGGTATAAACTACTTCGGTTCGGTTTCGGATATGATTCCGGGTTTGTATCGACCACGCTTCGCTCCTTAACGACTCGAAGAGTGCTCCAATTAGGATCCATATTATGGTGGTGTTTTGCTTTTTTTATTAGAATGGAACAGATTTTATTTTTCTTACCACAAATTACAGCTTAAAGTTAAATAAGTTTACAGATACAATTTTGTATTTAATTTGTGGAACGTCTCCAATTTATATATTTCAACTATTGTACTGAAGACGTTTTGTTTGAAATCACAGTAGTATTAATTCATTCATTAGTATGTCATTTATTCAAAAATATTTAATTTATTAAAATTATTTAATTAGTTAATAGAAATATTGCATAAAACATTTTATTTATTTTTTGTGTAGGAAACATGCAAAGGATGTATGAGAGTGTAGGGTGTATGTATGTGTATGTGGGAGTGGGGGTGTGTGTAAGAGTATGTGGAAGTGGGGTGTGTGTATGAAGTTGCGTGCGTTATTTTGGGAAAACTAAATTAGGATATGGTAGTGAAGAGATCTTCAGTTTGGACGAAATCTAAGGAAAGAAGCCATTCAGTCAATGTTCTTTTAAACATTGTTTTGCTTAGGATATTTGTTGAAAGTAGGTTATTTAGTCTGTTGTATAGAAATGTCCCAAGAAAAAGAAAGAAATTAATAAATTAATTAAATTATTAGGTAATTAAGTGAAGTAGTAGTACGAAAATTTCAAGTGTGATAGACACTTGAAATTTTCTTACTACTATTTCACTTATTACGGTTTAAAATAATAATCATACCGTTCTGGGACAGACAAACGGATGGACAGACATTGGAGGCTTAGGGTAATAGGGTTCCATTTGCCCCCTTTGGGTACGGATCCTTATAAAGAAAATACAAAATTAAAAGGTTCAGGTTAAAACATTAAAAAATAAAAATTAACAACGCTTTTATAAATCCCTCTCTGTGCTGACCTAATGACCTTCTAACCTTGTCACCATCTTAACGTTTATGATTTCTAGTTATTCTGAGTATTCAATTTCTAGAAACTGTATCAAGTTAAATAACCAAGAACTACCTTTAAGACAAATAAAATAGATTTCATAATTATGAACCCGAATTGACAATGTTCACTTGTGTAAATTCTCTGGTTTATTTTTAAGAACTCAATATAATAATAATATTACTTAGTCATTTTATTGCCTTATTTAATATTATTTGTTCATGTTTATTATTAACCTTTCCATTGTTATTACTTATAGTACCAAATAAATATTATAAAGTTTGGTACGGTAATATTAAAATTGGTTTACTAAATTGTGCTACGAAAGCGTAGCAGCGTAGCGGTTAGCTACGGCGTAGCACCACATAGACATTTCATTCAAAATTGCCGTTGACTTAATTGATATGAAGCTTTGCCCTAATAGCACCACAGAGTTTATAATATCAAACACGATCTATGTGATGTGTGAACGTAGGTGTGTCTGAAAGTTAAACAATGTGACACAGAGGACAAAGCAAGTGGAGTGGTGGACCCTCCAGTTTCGAGACCGCCCTTTGTTCTATGACCCTGCCAGTGATGTTTCTTTTGTATGTGGTGTACGTTACAAGCGGTGGGAGGGATGAGTGGCGTGTTTGGTGAATTTATTTTGTAATAATGGGGGATAATGGTGCACGTATGACAGTAATAGACAGGTACTGTTAAGATGGTCTTAGACTTTTATGCTCACATCTAAGATTAACTTTGCTATCACGATTCAAAGTTCGTTTTAATGTTGTAGTACTGGTGTGTGGTTTAACTGAATTGTTTTGATAACGTAATAATACATATCTAAATGGTTTTTCACAAAAAAAAAATACATTATTGCGTAATGATGACGTTCCTTTTTTTGCCTTGGTAGAATATTTATTCGTGGGAATAGTTAAAAAAAAATGTTTGTCACTTGTTATTGATTTACTTTTGCTTACTGTACCCAAGCAGTATAATATAGTTGTACCGTCGATACGAAAAGCAGAAGAAGTCTGTATTGGTCCTCCTGCAGCACTGCAAGCGGATTAAGGGGCTAACTCGAAAATCTAAAATCCTCGAAAACCTACTAAGCGAGCTAAAGTGATGCAATTACTTTTGAAACGCAAAAGAAGAGTGATGGCTATAGTGTGCGTGCGCTCGGAATAAAACGACGTATGTGCCAAAATGAATTTACTCCTTTTTTAACAAAATAAATGAATTAAATTTAAAACTACTTTGAGTAAACTTTGTTACGATAATTCTCTATGTTTTAAAGTAAATTCCATTGACTAACTCTTAAGCGTTACGCCGTGATGCTGAAAAAAAGTAAAAAATTAGATATAAGTTTCAAATTTTTTTATAGAGAGAAAAATTAATTGAATCGTGTATTCCTTGTACGTGGTACTAGACCAAAGAGTCAAAAAACATATACCAAAATGTTAAATCCCTATTCCACATACTTAACAAGTTTCAGTTTTCAAAATGTCACTTTAAGAAAAGCCGCTTTTTCCTTTGCGTTCATTGATAAATGAAATAGATAATTAATTTTTGCTATAGCATAGGTAGTGGCAACGTGACTTCGCTTTCGTAGCAGATAACCAAACAGCTGTGTTCACATATATATGTGTCAACAAAAAATCGCCTCCTCCTATGAACTGCACCGCTCTCGCTCCCCGCCAGACAGGAAGCAGTGTCTCTTTAAAACAACCACACAAGATCGCTTTTGTGTATCGCTGACATGCCCCGCAGACATTGCGCGAACATTCTTTAATTCTACCCTCAAAACTCGTTATTCAATCAAATGGAAACATCGGTCCATTGTCTGTTCTTAATTTCGTCCATGTTCAAAATATTTTAGACTGGAAGTTAAGGAAGACTGGAGGCTAGACTGGAAACTGACCCATCATAGTTGGGATAAGGTTAGGCAGACGATGATGATTCATTCATCCTATTAAGATCAAACCTTGGTAAGATGTGCGCACGGCCGCCAAAAGTAAAAAAAAACATTTTCGGGAAAGAAGTCGCGCGCAAAACTAGTAAGTATCTAATATATTAAGCGAGTCAAGTACGAAGGTCGTGAGTTCGATATCCGAACAAGACAAATATTTGAACGGCTCAGTAAAGTTTGTTAAACGTCTGGACTTTCATTTCTGCGATCGTTATAATGGTTCGACATACAGATTTCTAGTATGTCGGATGGTTATTTATTAAAAACTCCTCACCACAATGTTTAAGATGATTTCTTTTAGGTTATGCAGTAGATCTCGAGTCGCTAATCAAAAAAATACTGTGATCTATCTTCGTAAGTACGATCAAAAAACCGCGCACCGGTTGCTTTTAAAATGGTTACCCATTCGACATCGCAGAGAGTTGAGATCTCTGTATTTTTTTTTCTATCCTAGTCTTCAGACTACCAGGCTCAAATGGGATTAGGCAGGTTACATCAGCCGTATGCACGATGACCGCTGGGCAAAAATCTCCACACAATGGGTGCCTGAAGATGGACAGCGCCGCCGAGGCCGGCCCAGAAAGAGATGGCGAGGTGACCTGGATGCGTACCGCGAGGGCTGGTTCGAGGTGGCGCGGGAAAAGAGTTCCTGGAAGGATTTCGGAGAGGCCTTTGCCCAGCAGTGGGACAGGCTAACAAAAAAAAAACCTTACAAACCTACTTCTTCTTCCCATGTTCAATACTTATGCTCTGCGCACACGCTGCTAACACGAAAGACCCTTTTAGAAAAGCAAAAATAAATTCACGGATTTGTTAGTCAGTCTTTATTCTTACACTATTATCATGTGATCAAAACTATTCATACTTGAAAAGCTTAAAAAAATATATGTTTTAATGGTATACGCTGTTTTTCGATTTTCCTAAAAAACAATCTGAAAATTCGTTTTTCGAGTTGCAACCCTATTTTATCGCAAAGATATAGATGTCGGGTTAGTTACACCATTATAACTCAAACACGGCTGGACCAATTTTTATTATCTTTGATTTGTTGGATTTGTCCCAGCCCCGAATAGCAGAATAACTATTAAAACATGGGAAAAATTCACGAACAAAAATAATAATGAGGATAATTCATTTTCTCATACATTTTTATGGAACGGCTTATTGATTCTGAGGCGGAACGAAGTTGGTCGGGTTAGCTAGTCAATAAATACAAAAGAATAAATATAACATCAACCATAATATTCATTCACTACAGCGGTGCTATTCTGTAAAAATCTCACCGTGAAAATTTAGGTGAAGTGAGCGTGGAGTGAGCTGTCAGTGTCATCCCACCTGATACTGGGAATTGACCAAGCATACATAATCATAATCGAGATTTTTATGCTAAGTCTATTGATCATTATTTCGAAGCTAATATTTTAGTTGTCAAAACATTACTATTTTATGAGGTTTTTAAATAAAATAGCAAAACAGAAACTTGGTCAGAATCTCAATGTTGTTTTTTTTTTTCTTTTTTTCCTAGACTAGTCCTTATATGCCTGAGGCGCGAGCGCGTCACGCACGAACGATAATTAAAATAAAACATTGACGTTTAAGATTAAAAGAATTAACATAAAAAATATTATTAAAATCTCGATTATGATTGTAAATGTTTGCTTGGTCAATCCCTAGTATCAGTTGGATGACACTGACAGCTCACTCCACGCAAATTTTCACGGTGAGATTTTTACAGAATCGACCAGCAGTAGTCTCTTACGAGCGACACTATAAGTAACTTGTCTGTCACAACAGTGTCGCACATAGTTTGTCTCCGTCTATATACATTAACATTTATATTCATCATTCTTTTAGTCACACGAGTATTTTTAGTAACAACCACACTAATACAGTGTGTATCCGTGATGTCCTTTCGAATTAGCACCTCTGTACTGATTAACTAATTGTTAAAGGCGAACCTCTGTGCGACATTTCTATGCTAATGCATCGCGATATACAAACAGACAGATGACTCTACTCCGGTAATTGTGTTAAGGCGATGCACGTTTTACGTTTTCATTTGTTTTATTTTTCTTTTGTTTTGAAATGTCTGAAAATACGGATTTTGGGTCGAGTTGGGAGTCTGTTGTGTTTAATAAAATCTTTACACAGCTTATGATAAAGTCACTTTTCGTTTACGAAGAGCAATGGTGGCCCAGTGGTAACGACCGCGACTTACGAGTTGTAGGTCTTAGGTTCGAACCCTGATAGGTATTTAACTTTGTGTAAATTATTTGATCAACACTGTTCTCAAAACGGTGAAGGAAAACATCGTGAGGAAACTGGCATGTTCTAGAACCAACAAATTCGAAAACGTGACATTTAAAAACACTGGCCCCGAGTAGTGGTGACTACGGCCCACTCCGTCACAAAGAGGAGGCCTGTGTCCCAGCAGTGGGAAGATTATAGGCTGATTATTCAATTATCATTTCGCTTAGATCATCTGAAATACACAATGTATTTTGATGCGGTTTTCACCGTCACGTAGAGTATTTAGATAGAAGCATAGATATTTCGATATTCTGACAATGCAATGTTGTCACTCTTGTACTACTGCGAAGCAGGTGAGGCTCGTTATATAGGAATATAATATTTTGACGGAGTCGCATTACGTCCTCTGCGCTCGTAACGTCCGTTTATGGCCCTATTGTATTCTTGAAGGTGATTTTTTCTCGGATCAGTCGCGTTACAGCCGTCCTACCTACTCCTACCAATATTTTTTGATAAATTGAGACCGAGAATATGGCGATATTATCTTGGACGTCCACGTCACGATAACACAGTGAAGTATTTATGGAAATTTATGAAGACGCTTTTTCGTCCAAGATAAAGTTAAGTATAACCTGCACATATTTTTATACATTTTATAGACAACCTCCACGTTAATATCATCGAGTTAGAAATTATGAGTTATACCGGTCTGATCCCCTGAACACCCCTCCCCCCCGGATTCCCTGCCCAGTTGTTCTTCTGTCTTATCCACTATAAACTTTCTCATTCCGGTCTGATCCCCTTTTTCTTTATAAAAGCGCAAATAAGAAAGCGAACGTTTTTAAAATACGGGAATTGCTTTTGAGAAAACAGATAAAAACTCCTGACGACAAGGTGAACGTTGCTCTGACGTCAGACATGGTTCGTGTATTGTGGAATACGCTACGTATTAGGCTTATCAGAACAATTTGTTTCGATGACGTCACATTAGCAATAAGATAAGGATACGATCATTGAGCTATGTGAAAGGCGCCGAAATGTTGCTGTTACCGTATAAGGATGATGCCTATATACAGCTGTGTACTGCTTCAAGGGGAAAAAGATATTTAAATCGAGGAGTCTAGGTTTTTTTTATTAGGACAATGTTGCATAAAAATAAATATATGGTGAAGACGACAAAAGAGCAATAAATTAAATTGCGTACGTAGCGTAACGCCAATTTAAAAGATATTTCATAAACAGATTATGAAGGATATATACTGTGTCCCTATGTTTTTCTTTTTTCATTAATAGTTGTCAAATTTGTACACTAGGCCTCTGATGACAGCGGCATTGAGGGTTCTAGTGCTTATAAACTTAATGTATCATCAAAAAGGAAAACATAGGGATACAGTATATATCCTTCTTATTCTGTTTAGGAAATATCTTTTAAATTGATTCAATATTGGAGGAGAAAATAGGCGAGAGCCAAACCTCGAATTGTGATTTTTTACTAAGGCTTTTTAAAAAAGTCTCTTCTACCGCATTTCCTCTAAAGACTAATGCTGGATTCCTATAGACAAAAACGAATCGTTTTGCTTACCAATTTTTTACTGCCAAACTGCCCAGTTTATTTATTCGAATTTATTTATAAGCCCATTTATATAAATTCAAGCAAACCTGTGATAGCTGCTTCCATATGGGAGGGGTCTAGTATGCAAAGTTATGAGGTTTTTGCTTTACTATTGCTAAAGTTACAAGAGTTTTAATTTTAAAACCAGTAGCGGTTCGTAAATTGTCGGAACAAACAAACTTTTATTCAATAGTTCCAAAAAGTTTTAAGTTTTATGCAATAATATGTTCAGTATTTTCATTTATTGCCGTATTGTTGTCTCCACATTGTACGAATATATCCAATCTACCAAATCATGATGCCTGATGCTGCATTACCTAATATATTATTTGAACTGAAACCACTTTTTTTTTTCTTTTTTTTTTCTGATGTGAAATCGTCAAATGACCCCTCCCGCTCTGGGTGGAGCGGAAGGGAGTGTCCTTCGATCAACAATACCAGGAGTGTCAGACTCTTACTGACTAAAACCCACCCATGTTCCTTCCTTAGCCCTTTATGTTCCGGGCCAGCGGTAACCCTTTCGGACAATCCCGCTGACCCGGCAGACTTCGGCCCTATGGGGCCCCTCCTCGATGCTGACATCTCTTTGAGGCGCGCGTGGAACACGTACGCGCCGTCCGGCATGGGCCTGGTCCTGATCGGACGGTGAGCTACCCATTACTCTCCGCCCGCAGGCCCGCGCCTACGGTGGCCGGGAGTCGTCACGCGGCTGCCTGATGTTGCATTAACTAATATATTATTTGAACTGAAACACATTTAGAAATGATTTCATGGTATCTACAAGGATTTAGCATTAGTGGAATCAGGTTAAGACTTAATTCGAGTTCCGCATTTAGAACCTGTCTATTTTCAATTATGATGAAACTGCACTATTCAATGCATTCCATTTTGTAGTAGTCACAAAGTTTAAGTTAACCTCGGACTCGCACACGAAGGGTTCCGTACCACAAGGCAAAAACGCCGAATAAAACACGTTTGTTGAATGGGAGCGCCCTTAAATATTTGTTTTATTCTGTTTTTAGTATTTGTTGTTATAGCGGCAACAGAAATACATAATTTGTGAAAATTTCAACTGTCTAGCTACTGCGGTTCTTGAGATGCAGCCTGGTGACAGACAGACGGACGGACGGACGGACGGACGGACAGACAGCGAAGTCTTAGTAATAGGGTTCCGTTTTTACCCTTTGGGTACGAACCCTAAAAAGACAGACTGTACCTGGATATAATCTCCTTTCTTTGATTTTACAATATTATGAAAAAATCTCTTGAGTAGCTATAATAACCGGGATACTTCTTCAATAACGGTTACACCGGCAAAAATTTCATTTAAAATAGCCTTCTTATTTTCATGACGTAAAAAGGAAAAGCACGCTAGCACCGAGTGTACTTTTAAACGTTGATACAGGCGCGCACAAAACGCTTCCTCCACTTAACATTTTCTCACATAATTATTTTTTACTTCACAAGACTACATCTGCTAAATTAAAATAAACTTACCTTGATATTACGGCGTGCAAGCGATTTTTTTTTTCATGTTTTAATTTTTTTGACGCACGGTAAAAAAAATTAAAACACTTTCACAAAAAAGAATAAGCACCCTTAACATTAGACACGGATGTAGTTGGACGCGGGAAGTGACAGGGGATTTCAATTGTTTTTTAGGGTTCCGTACCTCAAAAGGAAAAATGAACCCTTATAGGATCACTTTGTTGTCCGTCCGTCCGTCCGTCTGTCTGTCATGACCCTTTATCTCGGGAACGCGTGGAGGTATCGGGTTGAATTTAAAACCATATACTCAGTTCTACAGATTCTTGAAGCTGTGAAAAAACCAAATACCTAAGTTAACGTAGAAAAAAGATACGGCCGTTCATGCCGCAAAAAAACGTAAATTTAGACACTCTCAAGGGAATCAAAATTTATAGGGTACTTCCCGTTGACCTAAAATCATGAAGTTAGGCACACAAAAAATATTGAGCTCCAACAAGATATGATGAGTTGTCAAAAATATGATCAAATCAAGGCGGTTAGACAACTTTGAGCGGCAAAGCTCGAAAGCAGAACAATAAAAAAGCCTTGATCTCTACTAAGCGTGCACTGACTGGACAGGTCCACTCAATCTGTGTGATTCTTTGACGTGACGTGTAAACTGACGTGTAAAAATCTACTTAATTATATAAAATCATTCATTAAAAAGCTAAGTTGTGAAAAAAATATCAATATGAGGGGGCCACTTTAAGCAGCAAGTCGACTTTGAAGGAGCCAGCACATCAAGCTACCCGAAACTGTCAAATTTTCCCAATCAACTTTGAACCTTATGCTTTAGCGATAAAGTTAAAAAACTATTAAAGAAATTTGACAGATTGTGGTAGCTTGATGTGCTGGCGTCTGTACCTGCAAGCACTAAGATACCTTCTTAGCATAGTTAATGGAGTTCAATGTTTGTGCCCTGTAATCTGCTTTCACTTGAGTACGGTAAACAGTAACCCACAGGCGGCGCATAAAGGAGCTTCGTACAATGTAGCTTCGATCAAACTCATATGTTCGCTAAGCTATAGGCAGGCATTTTAATAAAGGTGACAGTTGGGTACATACATACATAATCAGCCTATAATGTTCCCACTGCTGGGACACGGGCCTCCTATCTGTGAGAGGGAGTGGGCCGTAATCCACCACGCGGGCCCAGTGCGGGTTGGTAGATGTCACATGTCATCGAATTTTTGGTTCTAGGACATGCCGGTTACAGTTTGGTAACTAGACTCAAAATCACGAGTGTGAGAAATTGTGTCACATTTTTTGTCAATTATAATACACTAGCTTCTGCCCGCGACTTCGGTTGCGTGGAAATTGTAAGACACCTTAAAAAAAAATACAAATACAGCTCATGTTAGTCGCTGATAATGTAGCTTTCTATAGGTGAAATAAATTTTTAAATCGGTTAAGAGCGTTTAAACGCTCCTAACCCCGTATGGTATTTCATACAAACTTTCAAGCCTCTGTTTTTCGAAATGAACTAACCGATTTTAATGAAACTTCATACACATAAGCAGTTATCTTTTTTTAGATAAGATATTTCTGAAATGTTCTTAAATAAATTTTAAGACCTTTGTATTCTGCTTATGCGTATGAAGTTTCATTAAAATCGGTTTATTCATTTCGAAAAACAAGGGCTCGAAAGTTTTTATGAAATGCCATACGGCATTAAACAAACGCAAAAAGCAAGTCTTTTCTCTAAGTATAGAATAATTATTAGTTTAGATTTTTTATTTGAAATACACTGAAAAATGTTGGTTTTCAACAGATATACATATATAAATATTACAAGTTAGGATTTCAATGTCTTTGATTCGCTTCTCAGTTAACGTCTACGAGCTGGAATAATTATAGACTCACCGCATGTGTCAAGCCACTTCCAGCCCCCACACACCATGGTCCACAACTAATTCCCTGTGTACAGAGTGTCGGAAATTAAATTAGAATAAACAAAATTAAACAGTTGGCCCCATTCGCTTCGACTTTCAAAATTACCGTATTTAGGGGATTATAAGCCACCCCCAATGTATAATATGGGATTTTTGGCCTAAAATATATATTGTGCTTTTCGTATGCCATGAGTAATTTTACTAATTATTTCATTAGCGTAGAATAAATTCTTGGTTGGAGTTCCTCGTATGCTTTGAAAAGGTCTAAATCTGTTTAACATCATGTCACTAAATCAAACATAAAATGAGGTATTTTTTCTGTTTCAAAATGTGATGAGGGTATGTCCCAGTTTGCAGTCTTTGAGAGTACCAAAGATAATCGGCTTGTGTCTCTGTGGAGGTTATTTATGTTTTATTCTTTTTTAAGTATTTATGTAAACAAATGCGGCCAGCAATAATCCATTAAGACCCTCCAAAACCCTAATGGGGCACCGAAGCATCGTAACCCCTTTTTAGATACTTGAACATTTCCAAAGTTTAATTAAAAATGCCAATTTATAAACAACAACCGCAATATGGGTCGTAGAAGTTTGTTTGAAACTTATTAAAACAGTAAGAATATATTCAGAGCAAGTACACTGTCTTTTGTTCTTGACTGAAGACAATATTTTGTACCTCTTAAAATAAGAAATATAAAAGAATATTTCTCCCAATAACAAACGGACGCTGACAAAGAAAGTCTTTTGACTCAAAATTCACGTCGAATATTGCTAAACAAAGCGAAAAATTATTTTTCCAAATGTCATAATCTTTGCTTGTGTATCGCTTTAGCTTTTTACATTGCATTGTTTGTTCCTGTTCACAAAGTTTGAGTTCTTAGTGACGCGGCAATGTTTAACAAGTGACGCGGTTCGAACAAGTGAGCTTTGCGCATGTATAGAACATAGTGCAACAGATAATTTTCCCGAGAGCGTCAAATTCAGTGTAGGTTGTGCCGTCGTGCGGTCGCTACGCGCCTCGATTTGGCTTCATGTGAAGTTTCCTTCGCCTATCGGTGTTACGAAATTTGAAAATCGAACGCTTTTGTTTTTAAGTGGCAGTTTTGTTTATGGACGAATGTTTCTGGGTTGTTTTTGAGGTAAGTCGATTTTTTATGGCCGTTTTATTTTTTAATAGAATTTATCTGCAATTGTTATTAAGTTTGGATTAGGTTAAGTAGATCATGTTTATGTACAGCGGTTTTTTGTTTAAACAGATTATATTATTATGGGATTGAGAAAAAAAAAAACTTGTAAGTATATCACATGCTTAAACGTGTGCATTAATGAAATTTATTACATTACGTAACACATTTTGTGGTAACATTAATTTTAAAATTATTTTAGGCCTCTAAAACAATACTTTATTTACTTTTAACATAGGAAGCAGCAAAAAATATCTACAAAAAATTCAAAAACATATAAAGTTCCCCACAAACCATGATAAATTAAACCTGAAAATCTTAAACACTCGATTCAACCTGAAAACGGAACCAGTAATCCGTAGCTTAAGCCCCGAGACACATTAAGAGCCCTAGATTTATTATATAAGTAATTCCACGGATTCGTTTTGACCGTCGCTTGATCTTAGCTTAGAGGGGGTAAACGGGGAGCGAAATTCTCTCACTGTTGCACACACCTATTGGGTATGGCGATATTATAATTACCTATTATGATTGTTTTAGCTGTATGAGGGCTCGTGGTTAAATGGTAACTGACGCACGGGTCGATCAAAAGTAAGGCTACACTTTAGGCAATCTGTCCGTGGATGGGTGGTCATTACCTCTCAACTGTGGGAAATTAAAAATTTGATTTATAACAATAGAAAAAGTAATTGTGTCTCATTAGTCACGGAACGAAGTTTGTCCGGTTAGAAATAACTGCTTTCAGTTTGAGATGACAGCTAATAGAGATGACTGGCTGAAGAAGACATGCAGTGTCACCTCAAATCAATTGAGGATATAAGGACTCGGATGATGTTTCTATTAACTGTATTGGTTTGTAGTCTGTGCTACGAAAATAATCCGTTCAACTTTACCTCCTGCTGCAGTACGCTGCTGGACTGTTCCCAAAAAAACGATATTTAGGTTCGACTATCCGTTTTCACGGGTGACAACGCTGTGAAGCGCTAGAAAGGCTAGATATGTTCTTGATGGATTGCCATCCTACTTCCAATGCAAGTGCATTGTGAGACTGAATAGCTTTCTATTGGTTTATTGAATCGCTCAATGGAGAAAGAGTCAAGTCACGTCGTCCAGAGCTTAACAGTGGCGGAGCTGAATGGATGGTCACGGCGATGGCGTGGCCTTTTTAACTACTTTGTTTATTTAACTTAGCTCGATATTGAAAAAGATCAAAAAGGTTTTGTCGACAGACATATTGCGTGACTAATACATAGGCATCTATATTAGAGTCTTCTGACCGAAATATAGCTATAGCCGGACTTATATTTCTTCTTTTTTTATAAAACTTAGGAGGCGTCTGAGACAGACGATAGTCTCCGGGCAATTCCAGCTCCGGTGCTAACCCGGTGCTCCGGTGCTCCTTGCTAATCCATTTAACATGATAAAGGCTTTTATCGGTTAGCTCACGATGACACAAGAAAAAGATGATAATCATCTGGGGGCCTGAAAAGGCCACTTTTGCAGAATAATAAAAGGAATTCATCAAATCATTATAAATCTTAATAGACAGTTAACTGTTAAATTAATCGTATCAAATCCCATTGGTGAAGGATTTTTCAGTTATTTTTTTTTTGTCTGTGCTTAAATACCAATCCAAATCCAATCCCAATCTCTTGCAACGAAAAAAAGCAAAATACGTTTATGATTCTGCCAAAGTGGCCTTTTTAGGCCCCCTGTTTTCTTGGAAATTCTACATTACGTACGGTCTGACTTTCTTTGAGTGCAAAGCTCGAAAGTACGTCTGGGGAAATCTCTAAGTGGCAAGTGAACAAATCAGAGCGATTATTAATAATCAGGGAATTAAGAAGTGAATCAGGAACTGGCTTGTAAAAACGTAAAGTTGTAAGCTGAGTATATTTATTCATTTGACACTTCCCGTGACCCAAGGGCCGGCTTTTATCTTGGTCAGAGGCTAAGCATCGCCATACAACGTGGTAATGCCGCCAGTCTCTTGGGTACATTACCAGTCGACAGCGATGCGGATGAATTTTTCGACGCTATTTTTTAGTTTCTGTATAGTTTTAGTTAAGTTAGGATTTAATTTTGTTATTTTTAGTTTATTAAAAAATATAATCGTACCTTCATTTATTTATTTTATTATTTACCGGCTTCTACCCGCGGCCTTTGCCCGCGAGGTATGTCGATAAAAACTATGTCCTTCCCCGGGATGCAATCTATCTCTCTGCTAATTTTTATCGAAATGCGTTCAGTGGTTTAGGCGTGGAAAGGTAACATACAGACAGAGTTACTTTCGAATTTATAATATTAATATGGATGTTGTATTGATGTACAGTCAACAAAGGAGTTAAGTATACAGGAGCGTCGGATATAGTTGAACTTTACTAAGAAACCGATAGATATTCTGGACTGAAATTTAATTTAATAAAGGAGCTGTTTGTTTTCTATTAATAAACTAAAATTTTATTCGAGAATATCCATTGGTTTCTTAGTAAACTTCAACAATATCCGACGCTCCTGTATACTTAACTCCTTTGTTGACTGTACATACAGTAAAATGGATACAGGTACGACATATTAGTATTGAGTACAAAGGTAGCTTATTTCGTAAGAAATTTCTTCCAGCAGACCTTCGAAAGGAGAAATGTAGACAATAGTGTGTGAGAACAAGAAGAGAAGAATTTGATTTTGTGACGTTTTAGGGGGATTACAGGACCTAAACGCAAAAAACGGAAGTTTTAGAAGCAATAAAAGTATAATTATGATCGACTACAGTAAACAAAATCAGAAAAATATAGGTTATTCTTCAGGATATATGCTAGGTAGATAGTGTGTTGAAAACATAATACAACTAATTTGATACGATAAAAAAAAATCATGAAGATACCTGAAAAAAAATTATTTTTACAATAAAAACCTTCATCATTCTGGTTTTATGTCAGATTATTCTAAAAGCAACATTCTAAAGCACTAGTGTTTTAATTTTTTAGTCCAAACAATAGATTTTTTGGAAATAGATAATTGCTTCATAATTTGCGATAAATTACCAGGGTTGTGTCATCGCGCTTCTCTTTCTTTTCTATGCAGTCCGACAGTGGCCGCGCTTTAGGTCATGTAGTCCCCTTAAACTAAAATAATAAATATACCTTCATATAGTATAGTGAGTGACGAAATATTACATCAGCTTCAACTCCGTTTGCATCCGTGGTTATGGAGTGTGGGCAACAGAAGTAGTTTATCAATTTGTTTTAGGTCTATCACCTCCTACGTTCGTGTGAGGTGACATTACAGAGGATACGTCATCGAGGTCAAATTTCAAGCAACGTTATTTATTACAATTAACATATTCAAATAGTGTTATTGATTTTGACAATTTTATAAAAAAGAAAAAAAATATTTTTAGAGTTATACGTTCTTTGTACACGGCACGGTTTCTTTAAAAAACGCGTTTGTAACAAGCTGCCATAGTGATTCATACAACACTAACGGACCGTGCCTATTACAAATGGCGTATAAACCGCGCCGAAGAAAAAACGAGTCCGTTAACAAGCTTACATAGAGATCCATACAACACTGACAACCGTGCTTATACACAGAGAATAAACCGTAGTTTTTTACGGCAACAGAAACATGTGTATACAAAGGACCCGGCAGGACTTAAAAAAATATAGGTACGTAAATCGGGCCATATTCAAATCTGTTTCTACCAGGACAACATAGCTCCATAGGATTTCTACCAACCAGAGGATACTAAGCTTAAGTATAGATAGATGCGTTATTGAAAACGATATTACGATCTAAAATGAACAGGAAAGCTCTATCTTCTATGCTCACAATATGGAAGTAAGCTAACGTAAATCTCAAGTATATCTGCTTGCGTGTCAGCATAAAAAACATGAAGTAGCTACTAGGACTTCATAATCTGTTATGCATGCAATTATTTTTGGTATTTAAACGTTGCTTAACGGTATGTAGCGAGGCAAATATGCTAGTTAAACGCGAATTAATAAGTGCATAACCGATTGATTTAGGGAAGCTCGCAACATTTCCGCATTTGTAATTGTATGTGCGTATAAACGATTAATTAGGACAAGCTATGAGATTTGTAATAATTACAAATGTAGCTAACATTAGTATTCACCTAATTATATTTATACAGAAATAATTTCTGGCCTTATAAGAAGGCTAAAAGTCACCCAAAGGGCAATGGAGAGGGCTATGCTTGGAGTTTCCCTGCGTGATCGAATCAGGAATGAGGAGATCCGCAGGAGTACCAAGCTAACCGACATAGCCCGATGAATTGCCAAACTTAAGTGGCAGTGGGCAGGGCAGATTGCTCTCGCAGAACAGATGGCCGATGGGGCCGAAAGGTTCTGGAGTGGCGACCGCGTACCGGAAGACGTAGCGTTGGAAGGCCTCCCACAAGGTGGTCCGACGACCTTGTGACCGCAGGAACCCGTTGTATGCGAGAAGCGCAGAACCGGTCGAAGTGCAGGTGCTTGGGGGAGGCCAATGTCCAGCAGTGGACTTCTTTCGGCTGGAATGATGATAATGAATTATATAATATTATTACGTGAAAATTGGGGTCTTATACATATGTAGTTTCATCAGTTTAGTTCGCGACATTACCGAGAGAGAGAGCTCTGAGAATAAGGGCTTCGAGTCTTCGACTGAGATTTAGAAACTAGTGAAGGATTTCTAGAATATCTACGTGAGTACAAACACGTTGACTCATGAATTAATTGATCACTGTAATCAACGTGGTGACTTTTCTTATTTATTTAATTATTTAAGTACACACATTAAAATGGATACAGAGTCGTCATATCATCATTGAGTACAAAGGTACTGCTTATTTCTTAAGAGACCTGCGAAAGGAGAAATGAAAAAAAAATGTAGACAACAGTTCAGTAAATTAAGGTAAAGTTAGTCTTAAGTTGCTTCTCTGTCCTTACCTATACATAATATGATAGTTTTATGAGCGATAAGTATATAAAAGTATTAATAGATACTGCGTGATTATCGCTAGCAAGAATATTTTATCATTATTAAAATAACTTGAAAGTCTTTGTGGTCTAAAGTAATTTGATCGTACATACCAATCAGTATGAAGGCTAATCATAATATAAGAAAAAAGTCTGATTTTACACTATAAAGACTTATATCGAACACCTTTTTTTGCCCGGAACAACCAACTTACCCCTAATATAAACGAGTTTGTCAGCTTTATTATTTTAAAAGCTTTTCCTGATATCACAACCACCCAATACACTCGCAATCACACGACGATTAACTCCAAAGGACACCATTTACTCGCGTACTTCATAAAACCGGGCAAGAGCGAGTCGGACTCGCGCACCGAGGGTTCCGTAAAATCCTATGTTTTTTAATTTTCGTCAGAGAATTTTTAAAACTGTGCACTGCGGTGTAGAATATTGCAGTTTTATGTCAGCGCCATCTCTTGACTGATAGTGGAACTAATGTAACTTTTGTTGATGATTTCTGAAAAAGTGTGCTCCTTAGAGACTTCGTTTTATTTTTCCTGTAATCTTTACATAAACTTCTATCACAGAATAATTTCAGATTTTTCTCTTTGCAAACTTCGGAGATAAGGTACGGTTTTTTTTTTTTAATTTTTCATCAAAAGGCCTAAAAAAAAAGATAAAAATGTTTGAGAATGTGCAAACTACGCTCTTTCATAATTATGATACCCCCCGCATGCTCTAGTAGCCCCACTTCGAATTTTTCAGACCCCCTTTCAGTCCCTTTTGCAAAAAATATATATTTTTTTTTATTTCTTTCCTATTTGCAAAATAGTTGTTCAAACGTCATCTAAAACTATTCCAAATTTCAAGTTGATAGCATTAGTAGTTCTTGAGATATCCAGCTGTGACAGACAGACTGAGTCTCACCATAAGGGTTCCGTTTTACCATTTTGGTACGGAACCCTAAAAAGGACCAAAGAGTGTCGTATAGGTACACCTCGTAGGACCCTCATTCGTTCACTTGACTGAATCCGAGTGCTATCTTGACCCCAACTTAATGAAGATGGACTGGACCAGGCGGGGTAATTGCGTAACACACTAATAGTAGAAATGGCTTTCATTTTGACAGATCAATAACATTCATTGCGTTATTTACGTTGTTGAGCAGACACATTTTTCGAACATATAAAGCAATGGATTAGCAATATCCTTCAAAATGATTCAGATTGAGATTGATAGTGTGTTACGCAATCAGAATGTTGAATAAGTTTAAAGACTCTGATTTTAGCAAAGTATTTTATCCGTGGAATAAACGTCTGACTGAGTTATTGTACGGAAAACTATAAAAGATTAAAAATGTATTCGCAGGATTCGACCTACTAGATTTAAAGTTTGGTTGAGTTCGCTGTTCATCATTAGCTTATAGCAGTCCACTGCTAGACATAGGCCTCTCCTATAGCACATCATTCAACTCGATTTTCGGCAACTCTCATCCAGCTGCTACCAGCCATCCTGCTAAGATGTCGCTCCATTTAGCCTGAGGGCGTCCTACCTTACGTAATTACGTTTACCGATTCGCCCTTGGTTATTTGAAAATAAATATACAACGACAATGAAGACCTCATTGTCGTTGTATATTTATTTTCAAATATCTTTTTTTTCCCTTCTTTTTTTATTAATAGCTTTTTTTTTGCGGCTGGGAAATCATCAAATGAAGGGGTCATTTGGTCATTTGGCCCGCTCTGGGTGGAGTGGAAGGGAGTGTCAGACTCTTACTGACTAAACCCACCCATGTTCCTTCCTTAGCCCTTTATGTTCCGGGCCAGCGGTAACCCTTTCGGACAATCCCACTGACCTTTTTTTTTTTAAATACATGTATATAATATTATAGTCCGGTCCATAGACTACTATTACAATACTAGGTCCGGTCGTCGATAGAACGCGTTCCTGACACCTGTCCAGTTTCATACAAACGAATACCTACGTGTTTTGCATATTTGATCTTCATTAGCTACTAGAATTGTCACACTGACAGGTGTCAGACACGCATTCTCTCTACGGCCGGACATATTTTAGTGTTCGCTTGAATATTGTACTAGCTTCCGCCCGCGGCTTCACCCACGAGGTATGTCGATAAAAACTATCCTATGTCCTTCCCCGGGATGCAATCTATCTCTCTGCCAAATTTTATCGAAATTCGTTCGGTGGTTTAGGCGTGAAAAGGACAGACAGACATACAGAGTTACTTTCGAATTTATAATATTAGTATGGATTTAAGTATATTTCATCATCATCTGCCTAGCCTTTTCCCAACTATGTTGGGGTCGGCTTCCAGTCTAACCGGATGCAGCTGAATACCAGTATTTTACATGGAGCGACTGCCTATCTGACCTCCACAACGGATACCTTGGTAAGACTGGTTTTCAGACTTTTGGGCTTCTGACTACCCGTAATGACTGTCAACGATCCGTGAATGGCAGCCGGGTCCAACGGCTTAACGTGCTTTCCGAGGCACGAAGGGGTCTCGGTATGTAAAGATGGTCGCCCATTCACAGACCAACCACGGCAAGGGTAGCTTAACCTGATCGATCTACCTGTGCGGCTGTTATTATTTAGCCACGGGCCCCTCTATTTATATTTCACTCTAAATAATTTAATGAAACTTCATAACAATGGGTATAATTCAATGGGAATGAAATAAAAGTATTAATGTAGGAATTGAGTCAGAACTCATACAAAAATGCACATTCTCCTTTGTTAAATAGCGAAAACTAATTCATGTTGACACTGAAGTTGTTTATGAAGTTAATGAAACTTTCAAATGTTTTCACCTCTCATAATTGGAGATTAGTCCAAATGGTCCAATACCAATTAATTAATACCAATTAATTTGTCCGTCAATTAAAATCAAGCTTCAATTTTGAGAAAATCTTCTACAATTTAGAATTTACGAGTATCACACTAATATTATAAAGGCGAAAGTTTGTGTGTGTGTGTGTTTATTATGTTTGTTACTTCTTCACGCTCAAACGACTCGACCAATTTTGATAAAATTTTGTATGGAGGTAGCTGACACCCTGGATTAACATATAGGCTACTATTTATCCCGATATTGCCATGGGATTGACATTTACGCGGGTGAAACCGCGGGGCGCAGCTAGTACGTACATAAAATCACAGAAGGGCTCGTGGTCGATCGTTCAGCTATTGTCAGTCAGCTATTGCCGCGGTTGGTCCGTTGATGGTTGATCATCTTTACATACCGAGACCTCTCCGTGGCTCGGAAAGAACGTTAAACATCGGCATAACCCGAAAATCTGACAACCAGTCTTACCATATCATATTGCCCAGTAACTGAATTGTGGAGGTCAATAGGCAGTCACTCCATGTAAAATATTGGTATTCATGTACATCCGATTAGACTGGAAGCCGACCCCAAAGTAGCGTTGTAGGCAGATGAGGACAAACATAAAGTTATGCTGTGGTCATTTCGCTTCATTTACGTTCACATCTGGTCCTACACGCACACCAGTAGCGAGTAACACTCTGCACCAGATTATTATAAAAAAATTAAGGATGAAACACGGTAGATTGATTTCTCGCTTTATTTTTCCACGTAAAAATATTAATATTATCGCTTTTTAGGTACATAAAAGTTCCATTAAATTTTGTTACCAATCCATCAGTGGACAACGGCGATCGCTTTTGTGTAAAACCTATTCATAAAATATAACATTACTCCTTGTTCATAATGAACGGGCTCTAAAATATCAAAGGCAATATAGGTACGTACACACTAATACGTTTTTGCCCTTTTTTAGGCTATTAGTACACTGATGATGATGAATGTGATGTTTGAATATTTAGATTTTTTGTACTGCGGTTATTTAAATCGTTTTTATAGTATTTTATCTCACGAAATGACGCGCGAATGACTTGTGTTTACCAAGTGTAATTTTTTTTTTTTTACTCTCCAAACTTTCGAGTTTGATGGCGAGAGCGCCTGTTATAATATGTCACGGCTAATAGCCGAAGTGCGGCTACACCTAGTTTTAGCCGGCCACATGCGGTTCGCGTGTATTTCGTGAGGCGACATAGGATGCAAGAGCAAGCGAAGGGCATCCCGAGGTTCGGTTTGGTAAGGTTCCTTTAAACCCCTTTCACAGAAATAGGAGCCCCGCGGGGCGGGGCTCCGTCGACGTAGTATACAAGAGCGAGCGAAGGGCACCCCGAGGTTAGGTTTGGTTAAAACTAGGTGTAGCCGCACTTCGGTCATTAGCCGTAACATATATACACGCTGTGAATGCAATGGCAGACAATGGAGAAGTTGAAAGTGTGTTTGTGCGTGTGTGTGAGGGGGGAGGGTGTGCGTGTGTGTGTTATGTGCTGACACTACTCGTCTTCACGTAAACATTAATAGCATTAAGTAATGCGCGTGTTGCTTCGTGAAATAAAAATACTGTACAAGTGGTAGTCAAACTGTTGTTTTCGAGTTGTTGTTGTTTTTGATGTGAAACTTCTATTGGATTTTCTTTTTTACTTTTCTTTCTAATTTCTAATTATTTTATGACCAGCGGTGCTATTCTGTAAAAAGATCACCGTGATAACTTAGTAAGCTTAAAGTAAGCTGTCATTCCACCTAATGCTAGGGATTAATACTACTGGCAGCTCACTTTACCTAAGTTTTCACGGTGAGATTTTTACAGAATAGCACTACAGCAAGCAAAGCCGCAAGTAACGCTAGTGTTATAAAGTAAAATAGAGTATGAAAGGAAATAATAGGCACGCTTCGAATACATTTTGGACTAAATAAATCTGTCAAAATACTTTGTTTATTACACAATGTCCTCGTATAGCCTTTCAGAATTTTAATTCAGACAACATTAGGGGTAACACCCACAGCCCGGAAATTTAATTTCCTTTATGGAGACTAACACATATAGATATACAGGACTAACATATATACAGTAGGTACTAAACCATTGAAAACCTTTCATCGAATACATAAATAATTTGGTCAAATATATCTTTGTAAAATTTATGACAGCCGCCCGTAGCTAAATAATAAAGAAGGTGAAGATACTCGTACCGCAGTCGGTTCGTGGATGGCTGACCATCCATTAGGTACATATCGAGACCCTTTCGTGCCTCGGAAAGCACGTTAAGCCGTTAGTCCCGGCTGACATTCGTAGGTATTTGTCAGTCGTTACGCGTAGTCAGATAACCAGTCTTAACAAGGGGTATCGTGTTACCTAGAAACTGGGCATATAGGTCAGATAGGCAGTTGCTCCATGTAAAACAAAGGAACAGATATTTAGCTGCATCTTGTTAGACTGGAAGCCAACCCCAACATAGTTGGGAGAAGGCTTGGAGAATGATTGACTCAACCAATGGAATGCTTTATAATACATAAGTAATTTGGTCAAATATCTCTTGGAGTTTGAATCAATTTAGGCGAAGAGTGGTTATCTTTCAACAAACGAGTAAACAGCCTGGGGCAACATACAATTTTGTTGATTAAATTAAACTATATACTTCACTGCGTTCTTCGTGGTTTACCATACAGTAATTTAATTATTTTGTAGCTACAAAACCAAAAACCAAAACTATTCGATACCTATTAAAATAAATTACTCGATCGTTTGCTAGTTTACTATACGAACCAAGTTATTATTTAATTGAACGTGAAAACTTTTTTTGTGTTTTGAAACTTTTGTTGTGCGGTGGCTTCTGTTTTTTTTATCCCTATTATGTACATAGTTACGTCGTTTATTGTCAAGTTAGGTAGTCAACCTCATTAGTACCTATAGTCGGGCTTTTAATTAGCTTCAGTAAAATTACAGCTTTTGTATTGCCACTTTTTAAGTGTTGTAGGTA
Organism: Oligia latruncula; assembly: GCA_948474745.1. NCBI lineage: Eukaryota > Metazoa > Arthropoda > Insecta > Lepidoptera > Noctuidae > Oligia > Oligia latruncula. The sequence goes on from OX419696.1 coordinate 5,677,081, forward strand.
CTTCGTTTATAACTTAAGATGGTAATAAAATCCTTTTAATTTGTACTATTTTATACCACTAATTTGAAATTTTACACCTCTCAATCGTGCTGGCAATATTCCTCCCCAGCATGACCACGCTAAAATTCCAGCTGGCATAGAAGTTGATGAAACGGGAGCATGCCTAAAAATTTCTAGGCAGAAAATGTTTTTTTTTGCTTTTCTAACAATTTACGACAATTTACCAGTAATGAAATAGCAATACTTAATGAGTACCAATTTTTAAATGATTGAATTGTTTTTTTTTTATTTTTTTTTATTTTTTACGGTTAAATCAAAATTTTTCAATTTCGAATATCTAAATTAAAAACGATGTTTCATTGTGTTTTTATCATATCACTAGTAGAGATAGTGTTGGCAACATTTTTTTAATGAAATAACAGTAAGAAGTGTAATTTTTTTGCAGCTTATTAACAGTCGGACTATAGTAACTTTTGCACTATGAAAACCGCCCTTACTGCTGTTACTTTAAAGGCGTTGTCAATGTCAATTTTCACCACCGATGTGCTGTACCATAATATGTATGAGTCCTGCAATAGATTGGCGTTAGCACAAAAACAATTTCATCACCACAAATTGGTTAACTAATTCTTGTTCGAACATTATTTTTTAACTAAGTACTCTTACTTACTTGTAAGAGCTTTACGAGCTCTCATTAACGGGACGAGTATATAAAACCACAGTTTGCCTTAAATGTAACTTCAATTTATTATTCCAAGAAGATGGTTCCACGTTGTTACATGTTTATACTTGTCTCCTGGCCAGTCCTGGCTTGTCATCCAAATCTCCTTTCTACCGTTGTTTTTTATATTATTATTAGAAATCAGTTTTTGTCCCGTATTTCTGCTATTGAAATAATAAATAGTGTTATTTATTTATTTACTTATTCATTTATTTATTGGTCTATCTACCATTGTCACACTGTTTATCCTTAAAATACAAGCAATATACAACCATAGTGTACAATATGATGCGATATAATCTCTCAGTACCGAAATACAATTTTTTTTTTAAATAATAAATAAATATAATAATAATAAATAAATAATAAATAAAATAAATAAATAAAATAAATAAATAAAATAAATAATGCTTGAAGTTTGAACCTCTGTAGTCATCTTTTTCACCACCCGAGCAAGGAGAGAGAGCTACAAGCCTATTTTTGCGAGAACCGTAGACCAAGTTAGTGGGCTCATATAAATAATTCTGTACAATTTGCCTCACAACCGACCCTCAGTACAAATCATTAAGTCTAAAGGGTCTCGAATCTTAAAGACGCATTCAGAACCACTGATTTGAATATTCCATGTTATTCATTAAAGTCTTTGGTTGGACAAGAGTTTTGCAAGACGTTGCAGCCATTAAGGGCGAGTGAGTTTGAAGGCTGCTTATAATTTGTTGATGCCACAGAAATTGAATAAACAAGGGTTTATTTGTTTACTAGCTTTTGCCCGCGGCTTCGTCCGCTTGGAGGTCGGAAATTATCCCACAGAAACGTATTACCGGGATAAAGTACCTATCCTATGTGTTAATCCATAATAAACTATCTGTGTGCTAAATTTCATCCAAAACATAATACTAATGATTGAAATACTATCGTGAATTCATGCAAACCTAGTACTTTTTGTAAGAAAGAAAGTCGAGTCATATTAAAATCATGATTCGAAAGACACGTAGCGCCACCTAGCGTCCTTAATCAATTGTGACCGTCGAAAGTTATTGTTATTTTGTAAAGTGCTTCAGGTTATTGAGCTGTGATCTCTCTTATATTTAATCTTACACAGATGCTATAATTTTTATACGAAGCAAGACCTTAATCCACCGTGAACGCAACGCCATGTGCCCCTAAGCTGTCATTACTAAGAATAAAAAGTTTAAATCAATAGTTTCTTGGTCCAATAACCTCACTTTACACACTAGCGAAAACAATTAACATTATATAATAGTAAATGGCTTGTGTACAGTACAAGATTGTTGTATGTTATTATATTGTATTTGAAATCTTTGACTCTCAAACTGTGCCCCGCGGTTTCACCCGCATAAGTTTCGATCCCGTGTGAATATCGGGATAAAAAGTAGCCTATATGTTAATCCAGTGTGTCAGCTACCTCCATAGCAAATTTTATCAAAATTGGTCCAGCCGTTTGAGCGTGAAGAAGTAACAAACATATAAACACACCGGACACACACACAAACTTTCGCCTTTATGATATTAGTGTGATAGTGTGATCTTGGGTGGCGATAGATTCCTCCTAATGAAAATGTCTAATAAAAATATTAACAATATTTACAATATTAAGTAGGCTCGTCGCGACTTACAAACCCAGCCAAGCTACTTCGTGTTAATTATATCATCACCACTGCTCTCAAAACGTTGAAGGAAAAAATCGTGAGGAAACCGGCATGTTCTTAAACCAAAAATTTTAACACATGTGACATCTACCAACCCGCACTGGACCGACGTGGTGGATTACAGCCCACTCCCTCTCACAGAGAGGAGGCCTGTGTCCCAGCAGTGGGAACATTATAGGCCGATTATGCTGTAGGTTGTTACTTATGGATCACTGATCACTTACTACATAACAAATAAATCTACGGATAAATAACGCTTGTTACTTATTTACACTAAGAACTTCTCTTTGTCTTCGTATAAAATTGCTTAAAGCAAACTAATGGTTACTGTGATGTCTTAGGTACTTTACATAACAGGAAACCCCTTTGTTTGTCATATATGTACTTCTTTAACATCAACAAACAATATCTAAACGCGGATACACAGTGGCGTAACTATACCGTTTCGCCCGTGGCAAATTCAAGGGATGGGGCCCTCAATGTAAAGAAGCTCAACCAACGTTATAGTTTTTTTTTACTACCACTTTTCCGCGACTTCTTCTGCGTAGATTTCATATCTTCCTCTACAACATTTAACACCTGACTGCTTCGTTGGTCTAGTGGTCGCAAACGCTACTGCTGAGCATGAGGTCCTGTACAAAAAATTTGACAAACAATGGGAAAAGGTACAAAATGTTCGAAACCTGAATGATGTCCTTTGTTGCACAATTTCAAAAAAAGTTTGCATTTATAAACTTTGGTAGGATCCTCCTGTGCTCATGGTCCTCTCGGGCCGGGGGCCACGTCTGGCTGGGGGACCGTGGCATTTTGCCCCAATGCCACCTTATAGTTACGCCACTGCGGATACATAGAACTCCTAAGAGCATAACCCTTACAACTTAGCTGGACGTAAATCTGGAGTATACTAAGCAGAAAATTTGCTGTATCCTTAGTCATTAATCTTCCACGCAATTGTGTCTAATTCCTGGAGCTTCCGTTAATGTAATAAATCAACTAACTAAGTACAACTGGTGTTGTGAACAGCCTTCGTTTTCGGTTTCGTCATTTCGTTAACACTGGTTTATATTTAGATTTTCGTGTTATTCGTGTTTATGAATAAGTGTTTGTGTGCTGTTCTCGGTAATCAGCCCGTCTGTTTTTTAAACATAGGTGTTCCGAAAAGTGGCTAGATTTTATGACTAACTATATAAATACATACAAAAATAAAACGATGTTTAGTCGTCGAAGTATTCGTCCGCATCGCTGTCATCCGGAAACGTACCCAGAAGACTGGCAGCATTGCCACGTTCAATGGCAATGCTAATTCTTTGGCCAAAGAATGACCCAGCCCTCTGGTCACGTGAAGTGTCGAAAAGCCGGCGAGAAATTTCTTTAAAAAGGACACGTTTAAAAAGGAAACAGCTCAAAGCTGTAGTTACCCATAAGGTAGCGTGCCGTGCTATGCGACCTGCGCTCCTGCAGCAGGACAGGCCATGGTTCCCGAGACTGTCGACAGCTTCACCGCAGTGACACTGATGCGGAGCAACACAAGGTGCGCCCAAGGGAACAAGAAAAGCCCAAGCTAGATTATTAGGTTTGAAAGCTAAGTGCCATTTTACGGTGAGAAGATTATTGTTTTTTTAAATATCTATCTAAACTTCATTTATATTTATTAACTTAAAATATCATCTAGCTCAAACTCAAGGCATTTATTTCAAATAAACCAATTAAAGACACTTTTGAATTGTCAAGGGGTCGGTCTATCAGAAAGATGAAACTAGTTACCCATTCCAAAGCGTAGTAGGTTTATAGAGGTATGAGAAACAGGGTGTAAAGTTCACCTATACTCTATAGAAAAGGGAGGATCCTTCGACCAGACGGGTGTTATGTCTGGAAAGCAACTGCCTGATGATTCATGTCGGGCCGTTGTATATATGCTAGTTGCGCGGTAAACTCTGCTTGCGAGATGCAGGATTTTGCGTGACGTCAGTATGACGCGTTGTAGATACCGCTACAGGTTTCTGTGGAGAAGAACGGGTAGAAAACTCCTAAGATAAAGCACAGAGGTCTGGAAGCAAAAAGTTTAGTTAATTTTTTCCCGATTTCTCAAGAAAATCCTGAATATAACTTGAATCCTATATAACATGGACATCCCTATAGTATGTACTCTTATAAAATTAGGGGCCATGATATGATTGATTACTTGATGCAAAACAATGTTGTTTTCCGAACTCTGATAAGTAAAACTTGATAATTGATTGATTACAGGTGATTGTTGATGTAAGGAAGGTTATTTGTTGTTTTACTATTTTTACGAGGGCGAAGTCATGGACACAACTGGTAGTCACAAAGCGACGTGTGCTTTACTTGTGGTTACTAAGTGTATAGACACGCTTTCAATGTGTGTGTAAGCGCAGGAGCCCTCGGTACCGTCTGAGACAGTAGCGAAGTCGGAAGTGTGTGTGTGATGTGCTGACGCTTTTCGTCTTCACGCACACATTCACAGCGTGTTTGTATACTTGGCTGCCACCAATAAAGCGCGCGTTTGTATACTTGGTTACTACAAATAAAGCGCGCATCACTTCGTGAGATAATACTAATAATAATAATAATAATAATAATAATCTGGCAACACCAATGTCAACAGGTCCAACAATTTACAGTTTAAGTAATTTATTTTATAAAAGCAGTTTTGATAATCATTTGGACATACTACAGCCATAGCCCTATAACTTCTCAATTTTAATATAATCTTATAAAGAAATAGTACTTCAATGGACCATATTTTGATAATATTAAACGAAAAATTGCCGAACCGGAGGAGGTGACATCTGTCATGTCACCTTCAACAAATAATGCTGTATAAAAACGAACAAGAACACAAAATAGAATGAAATGTTGACAAGATCTGCCGCCGCTAGACGTCTCGCACGCCTACCACCTCCGGACTCTTCGCTCAGCTCCGCCTCGCCGCCGCCGGTACCCAGCCCCACTGTGAGCGCTGTGACGACACCGACCGCGGCAGTTGCGTCGAGCTCGAGCGACGAGTACTTCTCTCCGCCCACGACGCCACCACCTGCTCGTCGACGGGGAGGACGCCGGCCGCCGGACGGCTTAGGACCTCGAGGCCCACCGGCCTCTGATAGGGTCCCAGCTCCCGGCGGAAGTGTGCAGCGCATGAGATGGACACGATCCATCAATGAAAATGTCATGCGCTCATACTATGGGGCTACAGAGGGGGGAAACAATCTGACCGCGTACCGTGTTCGGATGCTCTCTCTGTTTCAGGTGCTTGAACCAGCTGTCAACGTTTCGGCACAACGATTATCGGATCAGGTGCGTGTCATTCAGCGTAACCATATGTTGGATGACACTGTACTTGATCGCCTGCGAATTGAAATGCAGAGTAGCCATGTCATCACCCCCCAGTCGCAGACTGCTGTACTACTACCGCAGCCTGATACAAGTCATGCTGACGAGGGGAGTAATGACAGGGCTACAAACGTAAGTACCCAATGTAATGAGGAATTGAGGAGTGCTTTGGAGGATGCGATTCAGGAATATCGCTTCATGTCACCCGAACTTAGGCCACGCTTACCTCGTTTGCCCATGCATAACAAAAATAGGGCGCTGGTGGCGGTTCTGGATTCGCAGTTGTCAAACTATTTTGATGGCTGCGAAGACCTCACCGATGCTCATTCGATTCTGTACTGCGCGGCTGCAGCGGCATGTCGTGTAGCTCACGTCAAATTTGCCAATGACTCTAGAGCTACACGACCGAAACCAGCCGTACCAGCTTGGCAGTGCAGAATTGAACGCCGTATTGGTGGGGCCAGAGCGCTCATTGGCAAACTAATCTGCTTCAGGGAGGGCAATACTCGCCCTAGAGTGATGCGCTTTGTGAGACGGGCATTCTTGGGGACTGATATCAGTCCTCAAGACTATATGTCTTGTGTCACGGAGCGCATCGACTTCCTGAAGCAGAAAGTGTATGCATGGGCGAACCGTATTCGTCGGTACAGGCGGCGAGTGGAGCGATACACTCAGAATCGCACATTCCAGAGTGATGAAAGGTGGGTTTATAGGGCTTGGGAGCGACCGGACCAAGGTGTTACTGACACGTGCCTACCGGATGATGACGCCATGTGCTCGTTCTGGCGAAACATCTGGTCGGTGCCTGTCAGTCACACCGAGGGTGATTGGACTGGGAAGATTGAGCGAGCGTGCGATCTAATACCAGAAATGGGGGTACTTACCATCAGCCCCCAAGATGTTGCTCGTGCAGTCCGACCGTTGCCTAACTGGAAATCTCCAGGGCCGGACGGGCTGCACAACTTTTGGATAAAATGGTTCCAAGGGTCGCACGCCTGCTTGGCATCCCAGTTCCAGTCAGCCTTAGAGTCAGGGTCGCTACCCCAGTTCCTAACGACAGGAATAACCCACCTGCTCCATAAATCAGGTAGTACCGCGGATCCCAAAAATTATAGACCGATCACTTGTTTACCGACGGTCTATAAAGTTCTTACATCCATTTTGAGAACTAAAATTAACAAACATATAGACACCAACTCCATCATGTCTGTCTCTCAAAATGGATGTAAGAACGGGTCCCGGGGTACTAAGGAGCTGCTCCTCATTGATATGGCCATTAGCCAACAGGTTCGTCGTTCCCGAAAGGATCTGTCGACATGTTGGATAGATTACAAGAAGGCCTATGACTCGGTGCCACATACATGGCTCATGAGGGTGCTGGAGTTGTATAAAGTAGATACAACTCTGCGAACCTTCCTGATGTCGTGTATGGGGCAATGGAGGACGGTCCTTCGCTATCCAGGATGTCGAAATATCCAGAGGAATAGCGAGCCGATAAGGATCGAGCGAGGCATATTCCAGGGCGACAGTTTGAGTCCGCTTTGGTTCTGTTTAGCCTTGAATCCTCTAAGCACACTGCTGGAGGATTCTGGTCTAGGCTATCGGTTGAGGAGAGGTAGTCAGGTTATATCTCACCTCCTTTACATGGATGACCTAAAACTCTTTGCTCCTAACAATTTGCAACTGATGGAGCTACTGAAAATTACTGAAACTTTCAGTAACGCCATCAGGATGGAATTTGGTGTGGACAAATGTGCGGTCATGCATGTAAAGCGAGGGGAGATTGTGGAATCCGTGGGAACCCAACTCTCGGATTCCACAAACCTTAGAGCCCTCTCCGCATCCGAAACCTATAAGTATTTGGGTATGTCGGAAGCGTTAGGGATCAATGTTACTGACATGAAGCAATCGTTGAAGGAGCGCTTCTTTGGTCGCTTGAAAAAAGTACTTAATAGTCTTCTATCAGGCGGAAACAAGGTGCGCGCCTTCAACGGTTGGGTCATGCCGGTTTTGATGTACTCTTTCGGCATACTCAAATGGACTCAGACCGAACTCGACGCCCTGGATAGGAGGGTCCGTACGCTGCTGACTGCAAATCGAATGCATCACCCACGGTCATCGGTAATGAGGCTGTATATCCCGCGAAAGTGTGGAGGTCGAGGGTTTTTAAACGCTAAGACCCTCCACAATCGCGAGATATGCAGTCTCCGGGAATATTTCCTAGAAACCGACGTGGGGATGCATCGAGATGTAGTCGCCGTGGACAAGGGCCTCACCCCGCTCTCCTTAGCTAAAGAGAACTGGCGCAAGCCAGTAGTGCTTGACACCAATGATCGCATGGAGGTATGGCAGAGTAAGGAGCTTCACGGACGCTTTTTCCGGGCCCTACATGGACCCGATGTAGATCTACTAGCGTCCGTAGCCTGGCTGCGTTTCGGTGATCTCTTTGGAGAAACCGAAGGTTTTGTCTGTGCAATTATGGACGAAGTTATGATGACGAACAATTACCGGAGATTTATTGTGAAAGACGGCACGGTTGACATCTGTCGGGCATGCCACCGGCCGGGAGAATCAATCAGGCATATTATCTCCGGGTGTTCTCGTCTAGCTAACGGAGAGTACTTGCATAGACACAACCTTGTAGCCAGGATAATCCATCAGCAACTTGCTCTGAAATACAGCCTTGTGGAATCGGAGGTGCCGTACTACAGGTATGTGCCCGACCCAGTTCTCGAAAATGGTAATATCACATTATATTGGGATCGATCCATCATCACTGACAGGACTATTGTTGCCAATAAGCCTGATATAGTGGTGGTGGATCGATCAGAGCGGCGCGCAATGATTGTTGACATAACCGTCCCGCATGATGAGAACCTCGTGAAAGCCGAGAAAGATAAACAGATCAAGTATCTTGACTTGGCTCGCGAGGTTGTCGACATGTGGGATGTGGACTCAGCAATCATTGTGCCGATAGTCGTGACAGCCAATGGTTTAATAGCCAAGAGCCTCGACCAACACCTAAGGAGGCTCTCGTTGGGCAGCTGGATCAAGGGCTTGATTCAGAAAGCGGTACTTCTGGACACGGCCCGCATTGTTAGGAGGTTCCTCTCTCTGGAGCCCTGACCGCCGGTAGCTTGGACCCTGTTCCCGATACCGGTGGGCTACTATTTTTTATATTTTTAAATGTTTTTATATTTTTTATATTCTAATATTTAAAAATATAATTTATATGTGTTATTTAATGAAATAAAGGAGATAATAATAATATATAATAATTGATATGGCCATTAGCCAACAGGTTCGTCGTTCCCGAAAGGATCTGTCGACATGCTGGATAGATTATAAGAAGGCCTATGACTCGGTGCCACATACATGGCTCATGAGGGTGTTGGAGTTGTACAAAGTAGATGCAACTCTGCGCACCTTCCTGATGTCGTGTATGGGGCAATGGAGGACGGTCCTTCGATATCCAGGATGTCGAAATATTCAGAGGAATAGCGAACCGATAAGGATCGAGCGAGGCATATTTCAGGGTGATAGTTTGAGTCCGCTTTGGTTCTGCTTAGCCTTGAATCCTCTAAGCACGCTGCTGGAGGATTCAGGTCTAGGCTATCGGCTGAGGAGAGGTGGTCAGGTTATATCGCACCTCCTCTACATGGATGACCTAAAACTCTTTGCCCCCAACAATTTGCAACTGATGGAGCTACTGAAAGTAACTCAAACTTTCAGTAGCGCCATCAGGATGGAATTTGGTGTGGACAAATGTGCGGTCATGCATGTAAAGCGAGGGGAGATTGTTGAATCCGTGGGAACCCAACTCTCGGATTCCACAAACCTTAGAACCCTTTTCGCATCCGAAACCTATAAGTATTTGGGTATGTCGGAAGCGTTAGGCATCAATGTTACTGACATGAAGCAATCGTTGAAGGAGCGCTTCTTTGGCCGCCTGAAAAAAGTACTTAATAGTCTTCTATCAGGCGGAAACAAGGTGCGCGCCTTCAACGGTTGGGTCATGCCGGTTTTGATGTACTCTTTTGGCATACTCAAATGGACTCAGACCGAACTCGACGCCTTGGATAGGAGGGTCCGTACGTTGCTGACTGCAAATCGAATGCATCACCCACGGTCATCGGTAATGAGGCTGTATATCCCGCGAAAGTGTGGAGGTCGAGGGTTTTTAAACGCTAAGACCCTCCACAATCGCGAGATATGCAGTCTCAGGGAATATTTTCTAGAAACCGACGTGGGGATGCATCGAGATGTAGTCGCCGTGGACAAGGGCCTCACCCCGCTCTCCTTGGCTAAAGAGAACTGGCGCAAGCCAGTAGTGCTTGACACTAATGATCGCATGGAGGTATGGCAGAGTAAGGAGCTTCACGGACGCTTTTTCCGGGCCCTACATGGGCCCGATGTTGATCTACTAGCGTCCGTAGCCTGGCTGCGTTTCGGTGACCTCTTTGGGGAAACCGAAGGTTTTGTCTGTGCAATTATGGACGAAGTTATGATGACGAACAATTACCGGATATTTATTGTGAAAGACGGCACGGTTGACATCTGTCGGGCATGCCACCGGCCGGGAGAATCAATCAGACATATTATCTCCGGGTGTTCTCGTCTAGCTAACGAAGAGTACTTGCATAGACACAACCTTGTAGCCAGGATAATCCATCAGCAACTTGCTCTGAAATACAACCTTGTGGAATCGGAGGTGCCGTACTACAGGTATGTGCCCGACCCAGTTCTCGAAAATGGTAATATCACATTATATTGGGATCGATCCATCATCACTGACAGGACTATTGTTGCCAATAAGCCTGATATAGTGGTGGTGGATCGATCAGAGCGGCGCGCAATGATTGTTGACATAACCGTCCCGCATGATGGGAACCTCGTGAAAGCCGAGAAAGATAAACAAATCAAGTATCTTGACTTGGCTCACGAGGTTGTCGACATGTGGGATGTGGACTCAGCGATCATTGTGCCGATAGTCGTGACAGCCAATGGTCTAATAGCCAAGAGCCTCGACCAACACCTGAGGAGGCTCTCGTTGGGCAGCTGGATCAAGGGCTTGATCCAGAAAGCGGTACTTCTGGACACGGCCCGAATAGTTAGGAGGTTCCTCTCTCTGGAGCCCTGACCGCCGGTAGCTTGGACCCTGTTCCCGATACCGGTGGGCTACTATTTTTTATATTTTTAAATGTTTTTATATTTCTTTATACTAATATTTAAAAATATAATTTATAAGAATTTATTTGAATAAAGGAGATAATAATAATATTCCACAACTATCACACAACGCCGTCTAGTCTCAAGCTAAGCAGAGCTTGTGTTATGAGTACTAGACAACTGATAAACATACTTATATATTTCTAAATACATACATATATAGATAAATTACACCCAGACACAGAACAAATGATCATGCTCATCACACAAACATTTGTCCTGGGTGGGAATCGAACCCACGACCTCCGGCATAGCAGTCATACTGTAAGTACTTAGTGTAGATTCAGGTGTGAAACACTGGGTGATAACTGATTAATGCTGAAGTTTATCTGTTTTGCACTGCTTTAAGATTTAGTCCCTTTTCCATAACAAGTTCATAGATTTAGTTTTGTATCTTTACTGCAGCCAGATTAATATTGTTGAATTTTTAGGCAAGGTTTGTCAAACAATGTATATCTAGGTCTGGAAAAATACTCCTATTCTATTTCGCATTAACTCGGTAATAAGCTTAATAATACTTAACGAGGTCACTAATAACAATTAAGTTAATTAATTAAACTTTAATCACACCTGAAAGCTTCATTCGAAATACGCCAAGTAAAATAAACAGGTAACATAAATAGTCACTTCAGCGGCTCATTCACGCACTAGTGCCTCTTCACAAAAATACCCTTTGGCATATTCGCATTCGATGAGTAATTCGAATGAATTTGTTACATCATTAAGTACACAAATAGTCGCGCGCTCTGGCGGACTACAAAAGGATTTGTCGAAACAATTGTTTAAACTTTGTATTATGTTTTCGGAGTAAACATGACGCATAATGCGTAAGGGTTCTAATCCTTAAATAATAGTGATATATAGCATTAAATTAAAGGGGCTATTCACAAGTATTATACCTACCTAGTTGCATATCATACCGACAACGGCCACTCGTGTATTTGAGTCATCATCATCATCATCGTTTCAGCCGAAAGACGTCCACTGTTGGACATAGGCCTCCGCCAAGCACCTCCACTTCGACCGGTTCTGTGCTTCTCGCATCCAACGGGTTCCAGCAGCATATTGCCGATGGCTGCAGTTACCTCTGCTGTTGATTCGTGTCGCTCGTGTGTATGAGCCCTAATAAGATGGACTGGCATTTTATAGTGCGGTGATAAATGTTTACTTAATTTATTTTTTACGTCAACTTCATTTATATTTGGAATCTTTTATTAAGATCACAGAGCACATAGGCCTAGAAGCAACGCCACAAAACGCGGATCAATCATTTTTAGTTTACAACTATCAATGAACAGCGTAATTGCTTGCCCTACAGAGAAAAGATTAGATTTTTTGCATGTTAGTTTGTCCAACTTTTACGCTAAAACTGTTGAACGAATTTGTATGAAATTTGGCACATGGGTAGACCTTGACCTGGATTAAGATCTAGGATACTTTTTATCGCAATATTCCCACAGGATCGAGACTTATGCGGGTGAAACCGCAGGGTGTAGTAGTATTGATAATTTTGTGAAAGTAGCTACTGAGCTTAGTTTAAAATTTGGTATTTCACAAGTACCTACCTATGTGAAAGCCAAATTTTAAAGTAAGTAGTGGTTTAATTGAAATAAATGCTTTGAGTTTTAGTATTGGGTAGTTATATTTGTAAGCGGCACTAATGATAATGTATTGATGTAGCTTAAGATTAACTATCACTCTTTCAAAATGGCGCCATTCTACGGCTAATGGCATGGCGGCGTTCAGTGCGCGGATCATTTAACTAAAATCTTTTGAAGAAATAATGTGGAAGTACGTCGAAAGTGCTTAACTTTCATTATATTTTCTTAATATTATTTCTGAGAGCAAAAATTATTTTCAAGTCGATTTACTTGGTTTCACAAGATCTTACGTTTTTAAGTGTGGAGGGACGTCCACGTCTACGTCACGGCATCACGACAATACACACCCCTCCTGCACCGCGATTTATTTGATAAAATTTTCGCACGCAGACTGGGAACGGCATTAGATATACAGTCTTTTTAGGGTTCCGTACCAAATTGGTAAAAACGGAACCCTTATGGTGAGACTAAGTCTGCCTGTCTGTCTGTCACAGCTGGATATCTCAAGAAATACTAATGCTATCAACTTGAAATTTGGAATAGTTTTAGATGACGTTTGCCCAGCTATTTTGCAAATAAGAAAGAAATTAAAATATGTGTATATTTTTTGCAACAGGGACTGAAAGGGGGTCTGAAAAACTCGAAGTGGGGCTACTAGGGCATGTGGGGTATCATAATTATAAAAGAGCGCAGTTTGCACATTCTCAAACATTTTTTCTTTTTTTTTTTAGGCCCCATAGTTTTCGACTTTTGATGAAAAATGTAAAAAAAAAATACCGTTCCCCTTAACTCCGAAGTTTGCAAAGAGAAAAATCTGAAATTATTCTATGTGATAGAAGTTTATGTAAAGATTGCAGGAAAAATAAAACGAAGTCTCTAAATAGCACACTTTTTCAGAAATCATCAACAAAAGTTACGTTAGTTCCACTATCGGTCAAGAGATGGCGCTGACATAAATCTGCAATATTCTACACCGCAGTGCACAGTGTTAAAATTCTCTGATGAATATAGGCCTCACCGATGAAAATTTAAAGACATATGATGGTACCTTCGGTGCGCGAGTCCAACTCGCTCTAGCCCGGTTTTTTTTTGTCAAAAAGTTTTTATTTTTCAGTTTTTAGTTGTACTTACCCCACACAAATTCGTATAACACTACTTTCTATGTAAATATCAGTGACAGGAAGTTATTATACATACAGTTATTTAACAAAAAAATCCGCTGTTTAATACAAAAGTTCAATACCTACTTGACCAAAATGTATGAAACAGCTGATTTTTTTTCGTGATTTTAGAGATGGTCCCATAGTGAAAGTTGTTCATATTCATGGGTAGAACACCCTGTAAAAATTTGGATGGTGATAAAAAAAATCTTCCTGTATTTTATGTATGTGGATGTAGACGTCCACTATAATATCGTCACTTTAGAAATTATGAAAGCACACATTTTTTATTCGTAAGAAATACCGATCTACAAAACATAACTAACATTTCTGTAAAATATTCTCTTAAATTTATATTTCCGACCATCATCAAAATCGGGCTAAGGTCACAAACAATACAGCCTAATTTCTGAGGCGTATAATTTAATAAAACGTCTGAATAAATCATTTGGGGCGTTAGAAAAACAATTGTGACAGCTGCCTACTTCACACGGCATCTGTAGGGTAATTGCGTAACACACTATCAGTAGTAACGGATTTCATTTTGACAGTTCAACAATATTCATTGCGTTATTTGCGTTGTTGAACAGACAAATTTTTCAAACATATGAAGCAATGGTTTAGCAATATCCTTTAAAATTACAAAAAAAAAAGTAATTTCAAATTAGCTCCAATTCTGGGTCACACATCACTGCACCCATCATCAGCCTATAATGTTCCCACTGCTGGGACACAGGCCTCCTCTCAATGAGAGGGAGTGGGCCGTAATCCACCACGCGGGCCCAGTGCGGGTTGGTGGATGTCACGTCTTCGAATTTTTGGTTCTAGGATATGCCGGTTTCCTCACGATGTTTTCCTTCACCGTTTTGAGAGTAGTGGTGATGAAATAACTTACACAAAGTAAAGCGCCTGTCTGGGTTCGAACCTACGACCTACAACTCGTAAGTCGTGTCCGTCACCACTGGGCCACCACTGCTCTCATCACTGCACACGTAGAAGATAATTCAGAATATTACATAAGACAAACAATGAGAATTTTACAAAGGAGCGCAAACAGTGTACCTACATGAAAACTTGATCCTGTACTAAGGCAGCATAAAAGCAGAGGAGCAAACAACACATTCATTTTCTATCCTGTCACTTACTAAGCTCAGGGCGGCGTCACCGAGGTAGAGGTACCGCGACCTAATCTAACCTGACCTCACGCTGTATAGCTAGCTATAAAAATAGTAATAGCCCATTGAGGTTACTTCAAGGGCCTTTTATTGAAGTTCATAAAGTAATTGCAGTAGCTCAGCAAGTTAGTAAGTAGATTGGATTGTTTTAACTACCTCTTCGACCGTCTGCATACTTAGTGGTGGCGTTTAAAGTTATGCTTTTAATTAACGAGAAATTATATTGAACTTGAAGGAGTAAAATGGACCTAGTCATTTACCTATGTTTTAGAAGAATGGCTTGCGTTACCATGGCTAAAGAATAACAGCCGCAAGAGTCGATCGAAGGCTAAGCTACGCTTGCCGCGGTCCGTTCGTGGATGGGTGACCATCCATTACATATCGAGAACTCTTCGTGACTCGGAGACCACGTTAAGCCGTTAGATCCGCCGCAGATCTTTGACAGTCGTTACGGGTAGTCAGAAGCCCAAAAGTCTGACAACCAGTCTTAACGAGGGGTATCGTGTTGTCCAGTAACTGGATTGTGAAGGTCAGATAGGCAGTCGCTCCATGTAAAATACTAGTATTCTGCTGCATCCGGTTAGACTGAAAGCCGACCCCAACATAGTTAGGAAAAAACAAGGCAGATTGATAGGTATACATCCTTTCTGATGTTCACACTGTACTGCGTACATACTAGTCAAAGTCATGCGAGGTGATCATAACCTAACAGTTTTAATTCTAGCGGTAATTTTAAGGCAAAAAGCAGTGAGTTTAGAGAAATAAACTCCAACTAATTTATTTCAATTAAACCACACTTTTGAATTATTGTCAAAGAGTCGGTCAGTTAGACAGAAAGTTGAAGCTAGCTGCCCATTCCAAAACGTAGATCTAGGGTTCCGTACCACAAGGAAAAAACGCCGAAAAAAACGTTTGTTGTATGAGAGCCCCCCCCCCCATAAAATATTGATTTTAAGCAAAAGAAATACATCATCTGTGAAAATTTCAACTGTCTAGCTGTCACGGTTCATGAAATACAGCCTGGTGACAAACGGGCAGATGGACAGTGGAGTCTTAGTAATAGGGTCCTGTTTTTACCCTTTGGGTACGGAACCCTAAAGATACACTATTTTAAATCAAGATATTATAAAATGCTGAGTACAATAAAATAATAATGATGATGAAGGCTTTCCTACAGAAAATGAACAGCATAGAAACATAATAACCATACATATACCACCATTAAGGCTTAAACTCCACACTCAAGAAGCCGTATCATATAACTCGGTCATCCAGACAAGTAAAAGATTAACCGAAAGGATTTATGAGCCAAATGAAAGTGGAAGCCCGACAGGACACCCAAGAGACACGTTAACTGTTAATGATGTCCTTCAAAACAATTTAGTGCGTAGTTTCTACTTACGGCTGCCCGGCTGATGGGAATGAAGAGGTAGGTTGGGTTCTGTTTACCTTGGCAGGTAACTTGGCGCTAGTTGCGAGCAGTATGCCAGTTGGTAGATTTGAATAATTTACACTGCCACAAGGACCTTCTGGCGCTTGGATGACGTTGAGAGGGGGGGCGCTGTTGGTGAAATCTATTGAAAAAACAAGATGGCGTCGGTAGTTCCGATTTTGGCCACGCGCCAAAATAACCTTGTAGTGCTATATCAATTCCGACACCTGGGCCCCCAATTCTGTATTATTCCCCGCGAATACGCGAATTGATTAACTAAGGAATTGACGTCGACGTCGACGACAAAAAAAAAATGTAGTAAATTTCTGCTATGATGTATGTCAAGCAGAACATAATGGGGAAGAAACAAAAGAGGTGGGTTGGAATCGTAGATTAATTTTTTAATGAGTGGCCTTCTTTTGTTTTTTTACCTCTTTTGTAGTTTTTGCGTGTTAGTAGTTAGTAGCTTTCAAATTGCGGTCACGAGCATGAATTCTATATTTTATGGTGTTAAGAATATACATAATAGTCTCCTTGAAATCATACTATTATGAAATAGGTATTTTTCTCCTGAACTATTAATATAAATATTACTACACCAAACTGTTACAGTTTCTAAAAGAAGAGTAAAAGATCACTATGTTTCTACTTCATCATAGTTGTGTATGTATTGATTATTTTGATTACGTTATAATGTTATTAATATTCTAGTAATATTTAGTTTAGAAGTATGTAAGTATTTATATTTATTTGTATGTATGTATTTGTGTAAGTATATTCTCATATTATTTGTTTTATTTTATTAGAGGGGCCGGTGGCTAAATAATAACAGCCGCACAGGTCGATCGATCGGGTTAAGCTACGCTTGCCGCGGTTGGTCTGTGGATGGATGACCATCTTTACATAGCGTTACCCCTCCGTGCCTCGGAAAGCACGTTAAGCCGTTGGGACCGGCTGACATTCGTGGATCTTAGACAGTCGTTACGGGTAGTCAGAAGTCTGAAAGTCTGACAACCAGTCTTAGCAAGGGGTATCGTATTACCCAGTAACTGGGTTGTGGAGGTCAGATAGGCAGTTGCTCCATGTAAAATACTGGTATTCAGCTGCATCCGGTTAGACTGGAAGCCGACCCCAACATAGTTCGGAAAAGACTAGGCAGATGATTTGTTTTATTTTAAAAATGGAAATGCGGTCGGAGAGACTTTTTGAAAAAGTCTAAGTAAAAAGTCATAACTCGTTCGGCTCTCGCCTATTTTCTCCTCCAATATTGGACTAATTTAAAAGATATTTCATAAACAGAATAAGTAGGATTTAAACTGTGTTTTTCTTTTGTAAATTTTTGTTGTTTTGACACCGGCAATTTTGAGCATTTTTTGAGGGTTCTAGTTAGTGCTTATAAAAATAATATATCATGAAAAAAGAAAATATAGGGACATAGTATATAAATAATATTAAATAGATCAACAAAATAAATATTCTAAGTTCTTACGAACCATCGTTTTCTCGAAATCGTATTATTATGAAATAGGTATTTATTCAAAGATTTTTCACGAGAAAAACGCTTATGAATATTGCGTAATTGTAAATATCGTTCGGTCTTCATCGGTCCTTAAAAGGCGTACTGTATTTGTACTCATGTTTGAACAAATAAATGAAAAATATGATCGGGTTATTTTCCATTGGGTTTAAATGATATGTTTTCCTAGGATCACTAAGCTTTTGTAAACATATATTTCTTATGAACTGTGTGTTATAGGCAATATGTTTTACTAGCAAAGAATTACATCAATGAAAACCTAGCAACAGGCTAGAACTGTTTTTTCACATTTCTATGGCCTAGCAACAAAATCCCTCGTATAAAAATGATATCCACATCAAAACGAAAAACATTCTAAATAGAACTAAAAACCGCAGATACAGATACTGGTACCTTTTGTTCAGGTCTGGATATACGAATGACTATTACCGGGAACTTTATTTTATAACGTACTAGCAGCGCCCCGCGATTTCACCCGCATAAGTGTCGATCCCATGGGAATATCGGGATAAAGAAAGAAATAAAACACGTTTATTTGCGGTAAACATGACGCAAAAAACAAAAAAAAACAAAAAAAAAACTATCCTATACCCTTTCCCGGGACTCAAACTATCTCTATACCATTTATAATATTAGTATGGATTGTATTTCTACATTCAGTACCTACGCTGTCATGTGAATATGTATGTCAATCGTCACGGGCAGACAGTAGCCTGAAAGCCTGTTAGGTTTTTTGTTTATGTAATATAGTTGAGTTTTCGAAGTTAGATAGCCGACGAGCCGTTTGCATAGTATTCAGTTTCATTTGGACGTTTGTATGGAGCATAAGGATTCCTATCCTTACAGAATCCTCCTGGATTCTGTAATTTGTATATGTCTGCATGTATCCCAGAATGTAGATATCGGTTCATTCCATTTGAAATATTTATTCAGAAAACAATTCACATTGTAATTGAACTTTACTTACTATTCTTTTATTTCATTTCTATACTTATACTTAAATTACAATTTTTAAATATTTTTATAAACAAAAACATTTAAAAATATAAAAAATAGTAGCCCACCGGTATCGGGAACCGGGTCCAAAGTACCACCGGTCAGGGCTCCAGAGAGAGGAACCTCCTACAACAATGCGAGCCGTGTCCATTGGCAGTCATGACTGTCGCCACAATGATCGCTGAATCCACATCCCACATGCTAACAACCTACCAACGAAAGGAATGGGAACGACTAATCTAAAAGCATTTGTGACTCACGTTACATGTTAGTAATCAAATTGAAAGAAGGCGAGTTTACCTTTCTTGTCTAAGCTTTGCATTACAAATTTACGACAGAAATTGTTTATGAGATGTACAGTATATTAGTATACAATAATACAAAATAATTTCCCAAAATTTGTCAAATACTCTACCAAATCATTTTGTAATTGAAAATAATAATAAACCAAAACAAAATTTCAATAAAACAATTCCGAGCGAAACATCGACAAATAAGCGGCTAATAATATTAATCAACATCAAAAGATAATTTAGTGACGCTCAAGTTTGCTAAATTATGGACATTAGCTATCAGAATGCTGAGCAATGCTCGAACTGGAGCATGTAGCAAAGGGTTACCTTCCACCACGTAATATGCTAAGAAGGCCCACACTGGACATTAAATATTTACCATACACTGTGAGAGGACGTCTTAAGAATTTACACACGCCACATAAGTAAGGAGAGCTCAGCTAAAGAAGTTTTTGCTGAAAACATAACATGTAGTTATTATGTGTTGTAAGAGTTGTTACCGCGATCTGTGTCTTGTAAAAGGGCTTGAAGTAGTGGGGAGATAAAGAAGACGAGATCGTTTGAGGAGCGCGGATTGGCTGTTAGACCATTAGTAGCTGGATAATTAAATTGCTTTATTTAAATCGAGACAGAGCAGAGTTATTGAGCAATTCTGGCCCAGTGATAAAGACCCCGTGTCTAATTTATATCATCACCACTGCTATCAAAATGGTGAAGGAACGGCGTGAGGAAAACACAAAAATTCCGAAGCATGTGACATCCACCAACCCGCACTGAGCCGGACCCGCGTGGTGGATTACGGCCCAGTCCCCCTCACAGAGAGGAGGCCTGTATCCTAGCCGTAAAAACGCTATATATTTTTTTTTATAATCTGTTGAATGTTGTAACAGAAATAATATTGACAGTGTCGTAAAATACCTACAGATAAATGTTAAAAACAAACTTTCAATATAAATGGTATAGACAATTTATTTAAGGTTAAGGACGCAAGAAATTGAATATTTTAGTATTTCCTACGTTGTTATTATGTAGTTTGCGATCAAATAACTCGATAACAGATATTTGTACGACACCGTTTTCGACAAGTAATTTAAATCCAATTAGTAGCCGATATATTGAATTATTCAATGTGCCTGTATCAATATAGACAGGTATATGTAGGAATAAAACACGCAGGCTTTAACATCAAAGGCTCTTAGTAACTACACATCAAATCGTTTTAAAACATTAGGTAAACTAAGTAATTGTTTCAACCTGTAATTTCAGCTAAAAACATTTAAAAAAGTAACTCAGCATTTGCTTTTTTAACAATTCGAAAGGTAAGAATTACCGCAGATTAGGCAGTATGTTTTAATACCTTTGTTTTCCCTCGGGGAAAAAATTTACAAAGAGAAAAAATAACCTTAATTTGCCACAGACTGCCAGTAACTTTATTAAATTATGGATCGTATTCGAAAATACAATAGAATTTTAATCAATATTCCTAAAGCAGGACATATATTAATAATTCAGCAAAATTTATGACCAGGCTGTGACCGCGTGTCCTTTAATCTTAAAACAATGTTGTGTTTGCTGGAAAAAAAGGCTATGCGGCCTGCCAAAACTTTATTATTTATTTATCCGTGGCGCATACTTAATTAACCTAAAAAATACGGACCCGGGCCGGCTGTGTGTAAAGTCACGTAGAATATCGTCAACAGCTGTCAAGAATAGAATTTATAATAAACGGAGTATAGCTAAGGGCCGCCATCCCTTATTTTAATTAAGTTCTGAAGTAATATTATATAATTAAACTCGTAAACAAACAAGTATAGTTAACGAACAATATATGAGTAGTTTGGTTATGAATCTAAGGAGCCGACCTTACCTTGATCCCTTGAGTGGAATTTTCATTTAATTTCGGCAAGCGCATGTTGAAAGAATCCCGATTTTTCACGTAAAACCTTTTTTGTTCTTTACATTTCATCAAACTGTCTGCCTAAATAAACATTTAGGTACACAGGGCGATATGGTTTATCAAGCTTTATTGCCAAGTTAACAAAAAATAATCGTCTTTCCTATGTAGCTTTATATTTTGTGATGAGACGGTCGCCTAATGATTTCGGCCAACTTAAAGACGCAGAGTAAATATTTCGCATAAAGTTAATATTATACTCATTCCGACTCGTCCAAACACAAATAAATGAGATTAGTTTTTATTAGTACTGAAACTAAATTAGTGGGTGAAGCTGATATAAATCTGTTTAGTACTATCTAGATTAACTTTAATGTAAATAAGTTTTTAATTACACCGAGGCTGTAACGTAGAAGTTTTAGGATTACGTATTTAATAAAGAACATCATGTTTGTATGACTAAATAGAGATTAGCAGAAAATGGTTATGATAGATTATTTTCAAAAGGGAAATATTAAAATGATCCTCTGATGCCGCGTCTGGTGTTTTTGTAAATTTTGACGGCCAAAGTACCTTCTAAATGCCTATTTAAAATAAGTGATTTGACTTTGGCGACACCGGCCGGCGAGCGCTACATCCAAGTTGTCCAAGTTCAACGCAGTTACTTCGCTAAGTACTTCGTTTTTTTTAGGTCAAAATAGGAATAAGGTTCATAAAAGGAGGCGCAATCATTATATTAGATTGTTTAATAATATTTTTGGGAAAGCAAAATGGGAATTATTTGAGGTTTGATGAAATATAATAATTTCCAAAATAAACCAAATCAATGTCTGGATAACTATTGTGGCCAATTTATGTCAATTGTATTAACAAAGTAAATTAAACCAATGAACCAGTCGAAGTTATTAATTGTGGGGCAACTACTTGTTGGCGTACCAAATCAAACACTTATTGTACAACAAATCAATTCAATCAATAATAATTGTATTTGCTGTAACTTACGGTAAAGAAAAATAGAGGGAAAAATCCTAGATATTATAGGCTGAAATTGCGCATTGCAGCGTTGCTGTATTTCGGGTTTAGGGCACCGGTGTAATTTTGTTAAACACCTGGTACTTGTTGACAGACCTACACTGCTCTCCCATACCTGTTAACACTGTAGTTTGTAGTCTCTTTTGTCTCAATAAATTTTCTCAAAATTATATAAATAAATACTGGTATATTTTTTTGTATATAAGAATACGTTACGTAAATTTAAGTTGCGGAAGAGTGGAGTGTCCTAATACAGGCATTTAATTGCTTAAAAGGACGCTTCTATCACTAACTATGTAGTACAAAGCTTGTTAAAGAAATAAAATATTTTGTATTTGTATTGTATTTTGTATTTGTGAAACATTGGAAAAACCATGTATTTTTAAAAGAAACTCCATGGTTACCCATGGAGTTTCTTGCCGGATCTTCTGCATAGGAAACGACCATTTGGACCCGCGCCCATGCCGTGCCCGTGCCGTGCCGTGCCGGACCTTCTGAAATAAGTGCCCATGTGGGTTAATGTGAAATAAAATATTTTGAATTACAGGCTTTGCTATGGTTTTGCTATGTCTCTGGGATATCAACGCATCTGCGATGCCTCTGATATTGCAGTTGTCTAGCCAGGTGCTTCCCTTTGTGTAAATAATTTTAACACCACACACAGTGAAGGATTTATCGTGAGGAAACCGGCATGTCCTAGAATAAGAAAATTGAAGACATGTGACATCTACAACCCGCACTGGGCCCGCGTGGTGAATTACAGCCCACTCCCTCTCGAAGAGATGAGGCCTGTGGCCCAGCAGTGGGAAAATTATAGGCTAATAATGATTTAAAGCGGTGACCACATAAAATGTAGATAATATTATGTTACCATCGGCTTGGTTGCCGTCTAATATATACAAATAAATAAAATTGAAGTGTCCGTTTGTAATGTCAAATAACAGCTTTTCAGCACCAACTGACGGGGTCCGCTAGGGCCGATGCCCGCCAGGGTCGCGGGTTGTTCGAAAGAGATACCGTGGCCCCTGGCACAGGCAACTGAAGGAACCCATACTTATGTGGTACTTTAGGGGATGTTGGTGAAAACGGGCATCACACTCCCTTCCGCTCCGCCCAGAGCGGGAGGGGTCATTTGATGATTTCCCACCCAAAAAAAAAAAGTAACAGCTTTTTACTAAATACATAATTATATGAAAGTAGGTATACATAATTTTTGTCTGTCTGTCTGTTTGTTCCGGCTAATCTCCGAAAAGGCTGGACCGATTTTGACGGGACTTTCGCTGACAGACAATAAACAATCGCGTCGATCAATGCTCGTTTCATCTCGAAATGAGAGATAACTCCTTTTCCCTAAACTGGGTTAATTGCAGGTTGGTATATTATTATTATTTACTCGTTCCCATTATACTGCCGTACTGTACCGGACCAATATTTATTTAGATATTGATTCAATTATCTCCAGCCCTGTTATGAACGTTTGTCAATGTCCAATTTTCCTTCAAGTGAAATGCGTCTTCCTATTATACACACAATACAGTGTTTCGGTATAAACGCGCACATATTTTGGGATTATCCCAGCAAAGGATATTTTTGAGATTATTTGCTTACGAAATGTATTTCCCCAGAATTGACCATGTTTCTTTTTATTTATGTATATCTGTACATATACTACATAAATAGTAACTTAGTCATGTATACATCGAATACGTTTGACAAAAATTAATTGCTGCGAGGTGTGGGAACGAGTCTGATGCAGGAAATACAGTTTTTAGAATTTTTGTTTGTTTGTTTGGGTGTATGTTCCGGATTGTAAAAAGGGCTGAACGGATTTGGATGAAACTTTTAATCCCGGTAGTATGTTCCCGTGAAATAAGTTTCTCTGAAGAGTTTCCTCCGCCCAGTGGAATTTTAGAATAATTTTCAAGCATGAATCTCGATTAATTTATGACAGCAGCTGACAGATGTCATACTAATTACTGCGCAATTCGTTCTAAAATAGGGGCCTAAAATAGATATGGAACAAACAAGGAGTGTTCGGAATTTAACTGTACAAGTACCTACTTCAAGGCTCAAAGTAGGTTTAGAGGGAAAAGGTTTTAGTGGCCATAAAAAAACCAGACAAAGTATTCGTTATTTAAAATCGAATGACAACATGTGCATTGGCTGAAAAGTGAGCGGAATATATGTTTTCATTGTTACTGGTGTGTATGGAAATAAAAATACTAGCTGACCCGACATTGTCATTGTCCAAACAATATTTCATACAAAAATCCCATGAAAAGGACATTCATTTCCCAAATTTGATAATTTTCTGCGAAACTTTTTCAATTTTTTTTTAATAAAAACCTCACTGATTATTTATTACGAACATTAAAAAAATTGCCAAATCGGGCAAGCCTTCTCAAGTGATGCGCTTACCAACGAACAACATTTCATTTTTATACATTACACAGACAGTGGTTGTGGCTAAGTAATAACAGCCGCACGGGTCGATCGATCAGGTTAAGTTACGCTTACCACTGTTGGTACGTGGATGGGTGACCATTTTTACAAACCAAGAACCCTCCGTACCTCGGAAAGCACGTTAAGCCGTTGGTCCCGGTTCTCATTCGTGGATCTTTGACAGTCGTTACGGGTCGTCAGCAGCCCGAAAGTCTGACAACCAGTCTTACCAAGGTGTATATGACCCAGTAACTAGGTTGTGGAGCTTAGATAGGCAGTCGCTCCATGTAAAATACTGGTATTCAGCTGCATCCGGTTAAAATAGAAGCTGGCCCTTACATAGTTCGGAAAGACGAGGCAGATGATGATGACAAAGACAGTGCAAAATCAATATCGAATGGCTTTAGTAGCAAGTAATATGTCATCCTTTCATTATTTTTAACGTGAATACGTCTTTCTAATTACTTCCATAGTGGGAGGCAAGTCAAAAAATCGATGATAACAAAATCAGGGGATACAGTTTTGTGTTGCAGCTTCATATCAGAATCTATCATCTCCATCCTAAATTCAATTATACAATTGGATAGTTATAGGATCAAATAATTCATTACACCAAGTGAGGATAGTAACGCATCGCGCGCGGTGGAGGGGGAAGCGCCGCCATTTTGAGATCATTTTGCTGCGTATCGAGATTTCCACTTAGTATAACTTTTGACTCGAAAAAGCTACGACGTTCGTTTAAGTATCAACCGTCAGCTCTTGTCAAAATCAAACATAATATAAAACATTAGTGTAAAATAGTGACAGTGAATATTATGTGTTAAAATAAAAAGAAAAATAATATCAAAAATATATAATGTCGGCCTATACGCGTCAAAAAGCCAAATACAGAGATCGTATACGGTTGGAAAGGGCTTCTCAAGAGCAATCGAATGGTACCAATAAAATATCATATGATCGAGTCAAGTAGTGCCCGGAACGTAAAATAATGAATACGGCCGAGCGGATCAACCCCGTTACGTAAACGTATTCACGTACAACACACGGCCGCCCAGCCGTGCCCATGACAGCCACACCCCATTTTTTTACATCAATTCCGACGTATCCAGTAGGTAGGTTTTCTAAGATCGCGACTATTTTGAACAGCTTCAGAAACACGGATCACCCATATCGGAAAAGCAAATCAGAAAAAAGGGTTCGTCGCAATAATAAAAAAAATCCTTTTTGTAACGCGAGAAAATTGCGCCTGTTTTGACGAGACGAGTTTATTAAAAAAGTAACTCTACGTACGCCTCTTGTGGCAACATTACCGTCCCAAATGATATATCTTTTCGAAAGAATAAATAATAGATTGCACTAGATAATATGATTGCTTCAAGATCGATCTAACCTAAATCAAAATTCTGGCCACGAGGAGAATTGATTCCTTGCTTCCCTCTGGATATCTCAAGAACGCATTGGTCCATTTAATAAATTGTGTCAGTATTTGTTCGAATATCTGCTTTTAAGAACTCGATCAGGTACAGACACCAGCACATTAAGCTACCACAATCTGTCAAATTTCTGTAATAGATTTTCAACATTATCGCTAAAGCATTAGGTTCAAGGTTGATTGAGAAAATTTTACAGTTTCGGGTAACTTGATGTGCTTGCGTCTGTACTTTACGATACGTTCATTATATAACATAACATCAAACCTGTATTCCCCAAAAGGTTAGGCAGAAGTGCACCTATGGTACACCCACAATTCGCCAGTTGTTTGTATAAGCCCCATGTAATAGAGGGCGAGCCTATAACATGTTTATTTATTTCGTAAAAGCTAGTTAAATATTCCTTTACAGCCTACAAGATAAGACCTCGAAAACTCTTTTTCTAGACACGAAAATCTTAATAAACACACCTTCTCCAGACAAAATCTTTATCCTAAAAAATAAACTTATCTCACAAAACACCCTTGAAGGCAAAGATTATCCCTCTAAACCTAGTTATCCTTGAGATAAGCCCAGAAATCCTGAGAGTTAGTAAATAAACAGCGTGATAACTTATATAGGGGATAAGGTGCTAATAATGTCGGCGAGAGGGCTCACCGTGACGTCATCAGCCTTTATCTCGGGGGATAGCACTCGGCGGATGGCGGACTACACGTTGCAGAAATGTTGCCTGGGGGATGGAGGTTGGACGGGGGAGCAGATTGTGACTTGAATGGTTTATAGTTTTAGGCCCGCTTGCACACAAATCACTAAATGCGGGTAGCGCTAAACGAATTTAAAACATCGTCCTACTGTTTCTGTCAACCGTTTCAACGTGACAGAGATAGATTGATGTTTTAAATATGTTTAGCGTTGTACACAATTAGTGACTTGCGTTGCAAATCAGACTTAGTAGTGAAGATGAGCTACGGGTAAAGTGAGCGGGCATGTGGACATTGCCATAATCACTTGGAGATTCCTACGATTTAGTTTTTCTTGACATTACATAGTGGCTTTTTCATGTAGATGTAGCAGTCAACTGGTTAAATTAGCCGTTTAGTTAACCACCTGGCCTTTGGAAGTAGTGCTCGCCTCGTTTCGCTCTCTCGGCTCGCTCGCGGTTGGTCACAGTTCTAACCTAACCCCATTTGGTCGGGGTGCCCTGGCTTATTTACTGCGACCAAATCCGCTCGCGCGTGATTGGTTACAGTTCCATAACCTAAAATATAATTGAATGAATATCATTCAGGCCGTTAGTTTAACGGCCGCCGTTTAGTTAAAAGGCTAGGCGGTTAACTAAACGGCTAATTAAACCAGTTGGCTGAAACATAGATAGTATAGATACAGTGTTCTATTCAAATCCAGAATATCATTGTAGTCTTTTTGCACGCGTTTGTAGATGACAGCGTTACTGTGTTGTAGCAAAAACTGCAGTAGGAACGTTTTGCAGTCCAACACTGTTTCTAATTCACAGGATTTTGATGACATTCTATGGAAGTAGAGTTATAGGTACCAATACTGCTACAGTGAATCCATTAAGCAGTAGCTCCATTAAACAATGCAAGACCATCCCCAAATTTTAATAACCGAACGCCAACCTCACTTACTGAGTTGATGGATCCAACATTTGAGCAAACTTCCACGTCTACGAATTTTTAATAACCAATAAAACTTTCGACTACCGCATCTCAGTATATGGCCGTCGAAAGGTTAATTGATCCAACGTTTGACCAACTCCCTCGTCTACGTTCACAACTTGCGCCGCAGTCCATCATGTCTGTTTTCACTGCGGGCCGTTTATTCATTATTCACTTCGTTGACGTTCCGTTAAACGCGTTACTCGTTTGTGAAGCTACCGTTTGGCTTGCCACGCTAAATAGGTTAGGCAGAAGGGTTAATTTTCTTTATCAAAACAGCTGGTGCCGGTAATCTCGTTAATTTTTTCAACATAAAATTGTAGTTGAGCCAAACTGAGTCAACCTATGGCTTATGACACATAGAGATCCACACATAGCATTACCAATTACAGGCACTTTTGAATAGTCAAGGGATCGTTCAGTCAGAAAGATGAAGCTAGTAGTTATCAAAAGGTTAAACAGAATTAAATAGTATCGAGTAAAAGTCTACTTCACTTTTTCGATGGTAAACAGATTACAAAACCAAATTACTTTAGCCCGGTAGGACGTTAGATTTGCTGCAAAGCGTTCTTTGGCGCTTGAATCACGATCACAGGATGACGCTGTTAGATTTGTTTTATTAAAAAACAAAATGGCGACATCAGTTCCGATTTTAGCCACGCACCAAAAGATCCATAGACTATATTCCAAGCGAGCTATACACCAATACAGTCCTATCACTGTTATTAATTTACCTCTGTATTCTGCATAACTGTCAATCTCACAGTGATCTTTATTCTAATTGTAATAAGGTTGCTATTGGTTTGCTGCCCTTGACAGGTCTATAAAAATCACTGTGACCTTTATTGTCGTTACAATAAGCTTGCTGTTGTCAGAAGTAAAATAACTGTGAATGCACTGTAAAGTCACTCTCGCTGTTATAGTAATCAAAAAAACTAAAGAACCTTCTGAGTTTCTCTTCATTTAGTGGAAGCACGTTCCGTGTCACGGTACCAACTTATTGCATCCTGACGTCAGATGTCATTGAGAAAAATGGCCACAGCTGGGCAAGATATTGCGGAAGTAAGTGACACCAGCTCCTGCATGCAAATGAGAATAGTTTGTTTAGTATATTTTTAACCGACTTCAGTATAGAAGGAGGTTTTCATATTTGGCTGTAAGTTTTTTTAGATGGTAGGTTGAACTGTGAGCTGTGAGTATCAACAGTTTTTTTTTAATATGGCCTGAATTGGCTTTCCTGACATGATGACCGTATTGACACAGTTTTTTAGATTTCACTGAAAATATTCATCGTTCGAATGGCGTATTAACAACAAAATATTTATAGCTAATTACATTAGCTTTGCCCGCGGCTTCGGCCGATTGAATGTCAAAAATACTCCACGGGAACATACCTACTACCGGGATTAAAAGCATCCTATGTGATGGTTATAAACTCTTTGTGCGCCAAATTTCATCAACCCCTTCAGCCGTTTTTGCGTGATTGGTTAACAAACATCCACATTTATAATATTTAGAGTACTAGCAAAACCTTTTTTTAGCTCCTTTACACAGGATTTCACTACAGCGAGAACGCAGCTAAATCGGCAATCCAGTGTCAATTGAGCCTAATTGAAATACAATACGTTACTGCTGCAGACAGATTCAGGCAACGGTACGGACGGATCCGAGCAAGCGAGCGACGATATACCTAGACAGTGGTTATATGTATTACAAAGCTCTGCTTAACCCACAAGGGAACTGCCCTGAAAACTCGGAAAGAAACGTGAAGTACAAAAGACATTCAACGATAATACAGGCTAATGAAATGCGAAAAATTGTCTGTCTGGCTTCCAGTAGAGGTACATTATGTCTGTGCGAATGGTTTATGGAGGTATGAGGAACAGGGTGTAAAGTTCACTCATCCTCCATAGAAAAGGGAGGATCCTTCGACCAGACGGGTGTTGTGTCTGGCAGTCAACTGCCCGATGAGTCATGTCGGGCCGTTGTATCTATGCTAGTTACGCGGTAAACTCTGCTTGCGAGATGCAGGATTTTGACGTCAATATGACGCGTAGTTCGCATGTGGCGTTGTAGATAACGATACAGGTTCTACAATAATTGAATATGAAGTCCCAATATAATAATGAAAGAAAGAAAAGAAATAAAGAAAAAGTATTTATTGCGACTCGTACAGGAAGATCACAAAGTAGACTAAACACAGTAAAAAAAAAAGTTACATAAAAAAAGTAACAAAAATAAAAATGAAACGGAAAGTCTTAGACGAGGCCAAAAAGCTCCTATCTCAGCATGATGCTGCGATGTTTAAAAAATAAATGTCGCAGCGCTGGTATTCTGATAGGGCCCGCTGTGATGTCATGTCACGGACAGTTACAGAAATCAGCCTATAATGTTCCCACTGCTGGGACACAGGCCTCCTCTCTGTGAGAGGCAGCGGGCCGTAAACCACCACGCGGGTCCAGTGCGGGTTGACGGATGTCTTCCAATTTTTGGTTCTAGGACATGCCGGTTTCCTCACGATGTTTTCCATCACCGTTTTGAGAGCAGTGGTGATGAAATAATTTACAAAAAGTAAAGTTTCTGCTTGGGTTCTTCTAACCTACGACCTATAACTCGTAAGTCACTGCCGTGACCGCAGGGCCACCACTGGGGGCCTAAAAAGGCCACTTTTGCAGAATCATAAAAGGAATTCATCAAATCATTATAAATCATAATAGACAGTTAACTGTTAAGTTAATCGTATCAAATCCCATTGGTGAAGGATTTTTCAGTTATTTTTTTTTGGTCTGTGCTTAAATACCAATCCAAATCCAATCCCAATCTCTTGCAACGAAAAAAAGCAAAATACGATTATGATTCTGCCAAAGTGGCCTTCTTAGGCCCCTTGCTCGCTATAGAATAGAATACGGGCCACAATATAAAGATGTTAACTGATTAATGTTGAAAATATTATGGAGAAAACTCGGAAAGAAACGTGAAGTACAAGAGACATTCAAAGGTACAATACGACCGACGTAACTTGGCCTGAACATAGGCACTAAGAACTTTCGCGCATGTTCTCTCACTCGCACTCGCCTCATGTCACCATTTGGTTCCTAAAAAATTTTACTGCGCAGCCTTCAGCGCAAAGTTCAGACCCGCAAAGTTACTTCGGTCGTATTGTAATACAGGCTAATAAAATTCGAAAGACTGTCTGTCTGGCTCCCATTAAAGGTAATTGTGTCTGTGTGACACATTCTGCAGCAATTCCCAATAGAATACGGGCCGCAAACTAAAGATATTAACTGATTAATGCGCCCTACTCCACGTACTTACTTAATTGATTGTTAAATGATAAATTATTTATTTTCTGTAAGTAGGTTTGTACAAACACTTTTACACATAAATCATATTTTTTTAAACTAGATGAGGTCGGCGTTTCCTATCTGACTATTCTGAGAAGAAAGGCCGAAACAAACTCAGAAGTCACAGTCTCTTTTAAAGTCCAGACAAAATCTTGGTCAGATCGTGTGAAGACCATGTAGATTGGTGTCTGAAATGGTCTTTTGAGGAAAGAACCACACAGATGTTTGAACGTACTATGTAGTTTCTTGCCTATTCTCCTCCATACAAAACTACCTTTTGGAAGGGGCGACTAGAATCAGTTGTATTTTCCTGTAAACTATCACGTTGAAAAATAGCTTTTAATGGGCTACATGAAATCAGTTTTATTTGACTTTTGTCATAGCTCCTACCCCTTTTGTCTCCCTACAAAGCCAACTCATTCAAGTACTTACTTGAAGATCAACTCTGTTGAAAAGTTTAATTTATTATCCCTACAAAAAATCGACATTTCGATCACTAAATTGATGTAAGACTTAAACAGAAAACCTTGCTCACATTCAATATTATTTTCCTTTGTAACAAAAATAAAAAGCAAAACAATCCATTACTTCAAAATACGGGATGATGGATCGTTCTTTTTGTGGCCTCAAACTTTAGATAGTTACCCTCGGACCAAGTAATGGCCTCAGAGGAAATTTCATTCCAATTTTTGCGAACATTCCCTATTCCTACACAATTTAATAACCAATGAGGACAGAGTTCGGGGATGACGTCACAGCCTCACAATACATGGTCTTAACTAACAAGGTTTGGGCTGAAAGCAAAGACAAGCGCGGCAACCCCTAGCGAAATAAGTTATCGATAACTCGCTCTGTGAGCGGGCGTAATATCGATACATTATCGATGAAGCAGGTTCGCGTACTTAGCATTAATTTGTAAATATTCGGCAACGGCTGAAATTAGTTTCTTGCTCGCAATTTCCAGTAGGTATCAATTTCGAAATTTGGGGAGTTAACAATTTATTTACATGTAGAATTTGTTTTGATAAAGTTTTTGTTGTGTTTTGAACAATGAATCTTCCAAAGTTCCAAACAATATTCTTCGAACGAAGCTACTTCATCTTTGAAATAAAACCTCGCTTGTTACCGGTTCAAATATCCCGACATAGTGAACCAATCGATAGTTACATCATCGATAAACCCAACTCTACACCGCACATTGGAGACAATTTCGAGTAGATTGGCAAATCGGTCACGTTTACAATATAATAGCTTTTAATGCATGACAAGGAGTAATGAAGCGTTGAGGCAATCTCTAGCTCGTACAGCATCTTCTATTGATCATTATCCCCTTTACAAGATGGATTTACTCCAACGAAGTATGCTAATGCTGCGATAAATAATCGCTTGCTTAGAATTGGAAAACGATTTAAGTACTTTGAGCCTCCAAGACGATTTCGATAAATCGAGTTCGATTAATCGGATGGAAAATCGAATAAATAAACTCGAGTGATAATTATGTTGGTTAGAGGATCTGTAATTAATGTTCTTACTAGGTTGACTTGGATTTGCTTACGAATTGGGCTTCATTATTTTTTAATCTTAATCTTAAATAAGATTTCAGATGGGCTAACAGATTAGCTCAGGATTTAGTAAAAAGATTTTGATTAAATTCTTTTTCAACATTTTAATTTAAATCTAAAAAGAAATTACGAAAGCCTTTTGCAAATTGAAAGTATCATGCGCTTTTGCTGACATATTTACAAGAAAATAGCTGATAAAAACGATGTTTATTCAACAAACATGACATGAAGCCTAATACGAATTTATTTTCTGATTTATTCTGTCCCTGCGTAAGTCTCGTTGATATTGAATAAGTTGCTTGACATAAATTCTTGTTGAACGTTTCGGCAAAAAAAATATAAATACCAAAAAATACGATGCGGGACCTCTAACAAAGTTCCCACAGCACTCACCTACATGCAATATATGAAGAAAGTTTGTGATATCGAGCAAGAATTTATAGCGAGCGCCTTAAAAATTCTCCGAAGTGATAAATTGGGAAAATATTGCTTTTCATATACAAATAAGGGAGGCGAATCTAGCTTGGGATCACTTAACGAGGCTCTTGTTTATACCTAAACCTAATAAGTATGATAAGATGAAAATTGGCGATAAGTTACTGAGAAAACTCGTTTTTTTTCACCTAGGAGAAAATGGCGGGACAGGCTTGACGCGTACAGACAGGATTGGTACACACTAGCTCAAGACAGAGAGAAGTGAAAAGAAGATATTAACGCCTTTGCCCTGCTGTGGGACCACATAGACTAA
Organism: Oligia latruncula; assembly: GCA_948474745.1. Lineage (NCBI taxonomy): Eukaryota > Metazoa > Arthropoda > Insecta > Lepidoptera > Noctuidae > Oligia > Oligia latruncula. Next base: position 5,710,374 of record OX419696.1, read on the forward strand.
TATAAATAAAAAATTGTATCACCCAGAAGTAGGTAAGCATGGGTCTCACATTTTCCAAGAAATCGGAAAAACTTTGGCAATTTCCATTTTCTCCAAAAAAATTCCGGGCAAAAAGTCAACAATACATGTGTAGGTATAGGTTTTGGCCTGAAAATAATTATGTACAATTATATAAAGTATACACCCTGTTACAGTGGCGTAACTACTAAAATATACAGCAATTAGGAGCAAACCAATTAAAGCACCACATTAGACATTCTAATCGATACTATAACAACGGCTAATAACAGGGGTTTTTTTCAGGTGGGAAATTATCAAATACTTTCTCCCGCTCTGGGCGGAGCGGGAGGACATGTCAGACTTTTACTGACTAAAACCCACCCTCCTTCAATTGCCTGTGCCAGGGGCCATGGTAACTCTTTCGAACCACCCGCGACCCCGGCAGGCATCGGCCCTAGCGGACCCCATCAGTTAGTGCTGAACAGCTGATATTTTTTTCGCGATTTTAGGTTTGGTCCCGTAGTAAAAGTTTTTCATAATGATGAGTACAGTGACCTCTTAAGAGGTTGGTAACGTTTTACCAATAACCCTGTATACACAATGCGACAATACCTAAATTTAATTTCGTATACGTAATGACGATCCCAGTGTGCATACAAAAATTCAACCAAATATCCAATAGTTTAGTCGCTATAGGTACCTAGTCAAAGATTAGTAAAACCCATAGTCGATCCATCAATACTACTTAGTTATTTTGTTTGAAAAAGCCACGTTTTCAATTTCGCTGTTAGGATTTATTTGATGGTCCCAAAATACTCTTATGAGCGTTTACGACGTACGGCATTTCATACAAGCTTTCAAGCCCTTGTTTTTCGAAATGACTGAACCGATTTTAATGAAACTTCTTGTGCATGCAGGATACAAAGGTCTAAAAAGTTAGTAAAGATCATTTTCGAAAAAAATAGTGATACAGCCAAAGATCAATTTTAAATTTTCGGCTACGCAACGTTAGCGCAGCGTCTACACAACGTCTACCCAGGGACAACGTGACGTCTAAGCCTATGGAGGCCAATCCGTACAAAAGAGTTCTGTACAAAAACAATACATTACCAAGAAACTTCCACAAGACCATGGGGACTCACTCATCCACTTATGTCATTGTTCGATAAATCTTACCCGGCAGGTAAGATTTATCTTTATCTTCTCTAAATATGTATAACCAGACCAAAATAAAATGAAGCAGGTATTTTATTTTAGGAATGATGAGATAAGCCTAACTTACAGAATCATTATGTTATCACTTACCTAGAATCGGTTTTCCGTTCTTTACATATACTGTCAGCTCTTCAAGCCGACCATCTATTATTTTCTAATTCTAAATTCGAATTAGTTTTTGTCTCATAATTATTATGCCAGCAACATAATTATCATAAATTATTCATGAAGGTTGCATGGTGACAGTATCATTTTATAAGTAGCTACCTACCTATCTACATAAAATCTCATTGACTGTTGACTTGATCATTGGTGCGGATGCTGATGCACGATTCATATTATAGCTAGAACAAGAATGATACTCATGCATTTATCTACTCATATCATACTATCTCACATCCAGTCATGAGTAATAACCGTTGTAGAATACAGAGCAAAAACAAATAAGTACAACATAGAACAAAAATGCGCTGTCGCAACAATCTACACTTACCCTAATAAACAAAAACTGCTGCCTTACATCAGCGCACATCAGCGTAGCGTATGTTCCGTAGCATGCATAAGTTCGCTTCGTCGCTTCGTCAGAGCTCGGCGGGGCTCGGCGGGGAGACTAAGGGATTACGCCGGGAGACGGCCAGCATCCGGCTATTAACTAATAACATTATACCCGGTCACCACACTGGCTGTCAAGCGTGGTGAATATGGCAGAATTTTCCCTATATGAACCGCCATCTTGGATCCCCAGAACTAATGTGATCAAGTTGTTTTTGCTAATTATTCGAAGTTTTTGTTGTTTTGTCTCGTCACTTAAGCTTATCAAATAACTTACCGTGCATTCGCGATTTACTTGCCAATAATGTAAATGAATATGAATAACTGTAAAAATAACTATAATTCCTACACAATAAAGTTCAGTTTACGCTACAACTTCAAACATTTTTATAACTTTGTCAATAGTGACTGTGAAATCAATTTAATTATCATTGAAACAGAGTTGATATTTGTTTAACTTGAAATAGGTTAAGGGTGTGCAGTACTGCGCACTTTTACTTTATGCATGAAGCGTTATTTTCTTTATAATTTATTTAGTGCACGATGGGGTTTTCCGTCGGAAAAAATGACGAACTTCCATACAAAGTTTCTTCCCCTATTTATTCTCTATGAGATGAATTTTCAAACAACCTTTGTGTGCAATATTTCATGCTTCTAGACCTACCAGTTTAGACAGTACGTCATCTGTCACTGAATTTGAAGATTTTTATTAGGTAAGTAGATTTTGCTCACAATTAATTCCCACAGCTGGGTAAAGGTCCTTCTAAGCTCTGATTTCTAATTTTCTAGACCAATGACAGCTGCGATCATTGCATTAATGTCATGTTGACAAAAGAAGGTCGATCGCAGCTGTTATTTTAGTCTAGCAAATTTAAAATCTGAATTTAAGTACTCTTCTCCCGCACCACCTCAAACCAGAACTCGCGGTATAAGATTTAATTAATTTAGCAATCAACTCAGCTGCTCAACTGTTCCTCTGTCTAACTTCATGTGCTTATTGATTGCCTCCATGTTTTGGTACTAAACCAAATATTTGTGGAGCCTTCCTTCACATACCTAATTAATAACGAGTCTAGATATTAGGATCTCAGAACAAATAAAATGTCAAGACATAGCGCTGCGAACAATGCAGTGAAGCATGCAAAAACTACGCCTCCGCTCTGTGCATACACGCTCACAGCTTTTTTTTTTTTGGATGGGAAATCATCAAATGACCCTCCCGCTCTGGGTGGAGCGGAAGGGAGTGTCAGACTCTTACTGACTAAAACCCACCCGTGTTCCTTCCTTAGCCCTTTATGGTCCGGGCCAGCGGTAACCCTTTCGGACAATCCCGCTGACCCGGCAGGCTTCGGCCCTATGGGGCCTCCTCCTCGATGCTGACATCTCTTTGAGGCGCGCGTGGAACACGTACGCGCCGTCCGGCACGGGCCTGGTCCTGATCGGACGGTGAGCTACCCATTACTCTCCGCCCGCAGGCCCGCGCCTACGGTGGCTGGGAGTGGTCACGCGGCTCCCGACGCCCGGAGCGTCTCCCGCGGCGGCTGGGACGGTAGGCTCTCTCCCTGAGCCGTCCCGCCACCTCCTTCGCTAGCATGACTGCTTCACACGCTCACAGTTACAACCATTTACAATCAAACTACACCTTACTATGTGCACACATGTTTACGAAACCGGCTTCACTTTACTGTTGACAGCCCTCTGTCTTGGTTTTTTATTTGGTCTGAAATTAGGTTATGTAATTTAACTAAATTTACATTCCAAGGATACATAGACATACCTAACTACCTAAGTCGTATGTTCGAAGATAAAAGGTCTACCAAAGATGAAATTCAATTCCATAATGTAGTCTTTAAAGCACAAATACTCGTATGTTTCCAAACCAATGAAGCATACGAAAAAAAACCTTTTTTCAATCGATTTGTTTCATCTGGGGTAGGTAGCTACATTTAGAATGAAACTTAGCGATGCAATAGTTAAAAAGTTCTTCCGTAGCAACACAGGTTGGGGTACTATTAATAAGCTTTAGCTGGTCGATGGCCGGGCGAGCCTTAAATAAATTAAGGTCATATCTATTTGCAACTCATTCATCTCTCATGAGACGTGTAACCGTGTATTAATTAGCTTGCTGACTCGGGAGCTGACTTGCTAAATCAAAAGCTCCACGTGGTGAACTGGTCACCTAGTTCTGATTTTTAATGTGACTACCTAGTTCATTATTTTAATTATTGCGAATGTGAGGATTATTTTGTTTATTTATTTTTTCTGTTTTCCTTTTTTTTTCTTTCTTAGTTTTTATCATGATCAAATCCAAAGAGTAATTTATGCGGCCTATCCAAATGCCTGTCTTTGGTATTATTCGTCGAATCGTTGAGCTCCTTAAGTTCTGAGTTGAGCTGCATGATTACTGACAAATTCGTGCACTGACTGGACAGGTCTACTCAATCTGTGTGGTTCTTTCCTCAAAAGATCATTTCAAACACCAATCTTCATGGTCTTCACATGATCTGACCAGGATTATGTCCAAACATAATCTTCAGATTTTAAAAGAGACTGCAACCTCTTTTCTCAGAGTAGTCAGATAGGAAACGCCGACCACATCTAGTTTTTAAAATGTGATCGACGTTTTAAAGTAAAAACCTACTTACAGAAATAAAATCATTTATCATTTAGGAATTTATTGAGAATTAGGAGCACCGTGTAACAATAAACCGATCAAAATAGTTTTTTGATAGAAATGTTTGATGCTGCATTACTATTTACTGTATTTTCATTGTAGATAAGTACATCTTTCATTTCCGCAAGGTACCAAAATCAAGTCGAAGCAATTAGTCAAGGAATCGGTCAGTTAGTCAGAAAGTTGAAGCTAGTTGCCCGTACCAAAACGTAGGTCTCTATGTAGGAAAACGGGCAAGAAACAATTTTTTTAAATTAGTTTATTACATAATTATTAGTCATTATTATCATTTGGAATTCAGTAAAAATATTTATTTATGGGTTATTTTAAATTAGTTAGCTAAACTCAGCAGAAGCGATGGGTTTCGATATCGAAAAATAAATAAATTTGCTGTTTTTTGGTGGGGACTAACAGCAGCTGCATTCGTTGACCTTTATAATTCAATCAAATCTATTTATTTTCCACTAACTGCGCCGCGTGGTTTCACCCGCGTAAATGTCGAACCCGTGGGAATATCGGCATAAAAAGTAGCCTATATATGTCAGCTACCTCCATACAAAATTTTAACTAAATTTGTCTAGCCGTTTGAGCGTGAAGAAGTAACAAACATATAAATACACACACACTCACAAACTTTCGCCTTTATAATATTAGTGTGATGTTTAGATATCGATAACCACCGCTTCTGTGGAGTTTAGCTAACGAATTTAAAATAACCTGTTTATATTATCTGACATGAATTCAGTCAGAAATAACCAGCTATCTTACTGAGACTTGCTCTAGTTAGCCCAAATAGACAATTCCCCTGAAGATATGAACTGTGACATATCTCGCAGTAACAGAATAGTACATTATGATACATGTGTGCTATGTTGATCATTATGCACGAGGCGATATTATCGCGCGAGCCGCAGGCGAGAGCGATAAGAAAGCCGAGTGTATATTGATTAATGCACACGCGTTTCATACGACGTTTTTCAACACACTTGCGAGGAAAAAAACCAGACTTGTATTGTTAAATATTAACTTGTGTCTTGTATGGAAAATGGCGCGCTGGTTTTGTTTTCCCGCGCGCCGTGCCAGCGAGCACTAGTCATGCGCGCGCAACATTGACTCATTTTAAATATATTAATCTATGGCACAGACAAAACCGCTTAACAGCCTATAGAAAAAATATAATAAACACAAACCTAAAAATTGCAAAAAGCCTAAGAATTTCGCGGTCTACCACTGCGCATTCACCTTAAATTGTCTGTGGTCCCCTGCGAGTTCATTTTGCGACCAAGGACAATACAGACTATTTAAAAAAAAATTGAAATACAGCCCGCGGATTTTTTTCTTTTGGCATGAAGTCTCTTTGGGCGCTTTCCGAATTAGCCATGAATTAGCTATAATCGCTCACATCACAGCGCTTACATCATCTCACATGCGTTCCGATTTAGATATTACGATTATGACTGCTGAGAGCTGGCAACAATTCGGAACTCTCGTGAACGCGCTCACAGTGCTTACACAATGTAAAAAAGATATTATTACAGTATTTCTTTGTATAAACACCACATTTCTTCTTCAGTTCTTCTTCTTTGGTTAGGTGGCGACTGTCAGCCAGAAGCACAATTTCAAAAATGCCACGTTAGTTTAATTTAAAGATGATGCAACTCAAAACAAAACACACACTGACACAACCTCATACACACACTGTCATTTTTGACAGCGCTCACGGTGATATTATTCTAGGGCATGGTCGGCATTATCGCAAGATGGCGAATGTCATGACGTCATCTATGACGATTCACGGGACATCGTTATCGTTATCGCGCTCACGCTAATTCGGTTATTTCCCAATTCGGAACACATCGATTATTTCCCAATTCGGAACGCAGGGTTTGATGAGATTAAAAAAGCGCGCGTCTCCGACTAGTAAATAGTTATCTGTGGTATTACAGAACATGTGGATTAAAGTAAAGAAAAAGCACGCGTTCGTAATACACTCCATTATGGACCTTAAAGCGGTTCAATAAGAGCCACTTTACGAGCAAGTGTGTTGAAAATAACGTTCCCTTATATTATGAATATAAGATTATATATTATACCCTCGCGTTTTGCGTGGTAACTGAAGTAATGTTGGATGCTTTTGGTCCATTCCTCTGAATATCTCGTTTCCACTGTAATCTAGATTGGCTTGAAACCTACATTTTGAACATTAAGTCCGAGTTTAAAACACTTTGGTTCTAATGGGGTTTTACCTAGGTACTTTTTACTGCGAGACTATTTTTTAAAGGAGCTAATACAATAATAATAATACCGGTACTTTCGATGCATTAGAAGTACCTAGATATTTTTGATAGTAGATAGCAGAGGTTTGTGTCGAAGAAACTATGACTTTTTAAAATAGTTAAAATAACTTTTTACCTTACTCATCATCGATCTGCCTAGCCTTTTCCCAACTATGTTGGGGTCAGCTTCCAGTCTAACTGGATGCAGATGAATACCAGTATTTTACATTGAGGTACTGCCAATCTGACCTCCACAACCCAGTTACTCGGTTATGCTATACTCCTTGGTAAGACTGGTTGTCAGACTTTCGGGCTTTCGGGTTTTAACTTTTTACATTATATTAGATACTTAGAAAGAACATTGCGTTTATTGGCATTCAGCAAAAAAACACCACCAACTACAAAAATCAGAATACAATGTATTATCGTGTATTAGTCGAAACGAATAATAACCCAACCTCCCATTATTATTATGAAGCTCTGTGTAGTGCCAAGAGCGACAGCCACAGTCCAGTACGTTACCTGGAACCAGCTTGCAACATCCCAGCGGCTCTCATCATCTCTTCTCATGTCAAATGATGTCGTCGCTCTATATATATCGTCGACCGTAGGTTCAATTAAGGTAAGGGACAAAATACCCAAAATGAGTTGAGTATACAGTTTTGTTCAGAATTTTGCGCTCTTTCGAATGGTGTATATGAAAAAATTCTAGCTTAAAAAAATGTCCCTTACCCTACTGATTTTTGGATTCGAATTTCGAATCAGCCCCATAATAACAATGTATCTGAAAAACTATGCAATATAGCAACTTGAAATGGTGTAATTACCGCCGCCAATCCACTTCAAATAAGGTAAGGGTCTTCCCAATCAACGAATTATTCTTCACACATTTTTTCAACAAGACCTTACACTATTTTTTCAATACAGATTGGATCCAACGTAGAGATCAATTTAATGTAAGGGACATTACTAACAAAATACGTTGGAGTAAGGGACGTCTATTTTCTTAAATAACTAACTTATTTAAATAAATGTTGCACAGGTAGATAGAGCACTAAAATACAAGATTATGTGTGAAATCAGATCCGAAAAAGGTTAATAACAAAAAAAGTTATAGGCGATTTAGTCCGAAAAAAAACTTTGTCGGCCTCTCCTGAAAAATCGTATTATGTCCCTTACCTCAATTGAACCTACGGTCGACGATATATTGATGCAATTTTTTTCAGTTCCAATGCAGAACTTGTAATGCTTTTGTTAAAACGCTACTACACTCTTTTATAGGAATCGTGATTGATTTTCTATTTTTAATCAAAATTTAAAGAAAAGTCTTTATTAAAATTAACAAAAAAGAATCAAGAACGGTCCAGAAAAGTTAAAATAAAAGGCGATACTCCAAAATGTACTTGATCCCTAGACACTAGCCTGCCGGGTCAGCGGGATTGTCCGAAAGGGTTACCGCTGGCCCGGAACATAAAGGGCTAAGGAAGGAACACGGGTGGGTTTTAGTCAGTAAGAGTCTGACACTCCCTCCCGCTCCACCCAGAGCGGGAGGGGTCATATGATGATTTCCCAACCGCAAAAAAAAAAAAAAAATCCCTAGACACTTTTGGTGTGTGTAGTTGGGAAAAAGCTAGGTAGATTTATTGAAAAGCTTTATAAAGGACAAAAGATACAAAAATAAATTAAATCCCCACTCTAAATCGACCTTTCCTTCTCTCCAATCCATCAGTCAACCTATTTTGGTATCGATAACGTATAGTTGTACCTGCCAATCCTATTTTCAGGTAACCCTTTTATGGTCGTTCAAAAATCCTTTGTCTAAATTTTTTCCTTTAAAAACCATAAAGGAAAATATCACGTAACTCCTGAAAATAATCCTTATACGATATTTTCCACCTATTTTATATCAAGGTGCCATATTATTTACGTGAAACAAGATAGGTTGATTCGGGTTGCGTGGTTGCTCAAAGCGACAGCTTGACGTTCCACGTGCGGTAACCACTCGGGAGCGATTACGTGTCTCCCTACATAACCGTTTATTTTATAAACGCTTTATTCTTTATCTTTTGGGAATGAGCCTTTTGGGCTGTTTGGATTAATATTAACGATAATTACTTGGCAGGAATTATGCTTAACTGTTACCGTTATTGTCTGGGGTAAGGTGCTGCGGTCGAGATGTCGATGAAAATCGTTTTTTGTGCACGTGGAAGCAATTTCTGTAGGGGCACTGATAACAATGAATGTCACTGTGAGTTACTTAATTCCTTTTAAACCTACTTTTACTCTCATATCACGACTAGTTTAAGCCCAGAGCCTGGGGAGGGGAGTTCTCCCTTAGCATGAAATCCGAAATATCAGCCGAATTTACTGGCGTTGTTTCCTATTTAATATCTCTTTCGCACATATGGTTAGTTCGGGGCCTGACAACATGATTTAATAGTTGTCCATACTCCCTAAGTGCATCGCGGGGCGGGGAGCGGCGCGGGTGCGGGAACGCGCGCGATCTCCCTGTCCGCAGTCGAGCGCGGCTTCGTTCTGAGTGTTGTCGTGTCCAATGTTTGTCAAAAAATAATATGGATGAAGAAGACTTATTTTTACAAAAAAAAAAGCTCGAACTAGTTTGAGAACACCGATCCCCGCGCGGGCCGCCCGCGCACTCACTGCGGCCACTTGTATGAACGAGCTTATGGCGTGAGTTGGCCGCGTGCTCCCCGCGCCAGCAGCCCGCGCCGCTCACCGCGCCCGCGTGCCCGCTATAGACGCTCAAATAAGTGTGTAAGTCCGGGTATAAGTACGTATTAGGTATGTGTCTTAGGAGTAACTTGCCCGCTAGCAACTTGCTGCCTCGCTAATTATTTTAACCACGACACAAGCTATTTTCATACAGTTTATGATACGCGAGAAGATCCCACTAACACTGCGGTGAAAAGGTTAGCTTGCGCTACTAATACTGTTAATCAAGGAAGGATTTCATGAATATTAGGCATGTGTGCAAAGTCGCGGCCAAACTGTGAGGTGTAGGAGTTACATAATACCCGTAACCTTGTTAAGATTAAAGGGTAATCTGGTTAGCCAACACCTACGTATTATGTTGAAAAGGATTAATTTGCAGAGTTAAAAATTCATCTAAATATTTAAAAAAAATCCTTTAACTAAAGTCAGTAAAATTAATTGTTTACCAAATTGACTACCAAATAAAACTGTCCGGTTTTTCAAAGCATATCTAACATTCTTGACAGTTGTATGAAATGGCTATGACACGGCAAATTGACGGAGTTTTTCAATTTGATAAGAAATTGGCAGAATGATCGACATCGGCTTTACTTGCCATTATTAAAAAATAGAATAGAATTTCCTTGACTGTACATACATTAGGCCTGTATTTCCCCGAACTGGTAGGCAGAGGTTTATAGAATACCTATAGGTACCCACATTTCGACAGTTCAGGTCTATGTACACACCATCACTAGTTGTTGTAGGTATTTACTTGTTAGAGACAATAAACCGAGAAATAGCTTGGATTGTATGACAGTTTTCCGTACACAAACTGTCAGACGTCCGTTTTTTTCCACAGATAAAAAAATCTGACGTTAAGAAAATCAGCCCTCACTGTCATGTCATATCATAACCGAAATAGAACACACTTTAACCCTTCCCCTGGAGTACTAGCAGGCAAACAGGCAACCTATCTCTCACATTGAGAAATTAACATAGAATGAGCAGAGCGTGTAGCACAGTTGCTAATTTGCGAACGTGTTGATTAGATACTGTGCTCATTCCGTTCACTCGGCAGTATTACAAGTCTGAAACTACGAGCTGTGCTGGGAACGAATCAAATTATATAGAGAAATAAAGCTAGGATCGAACATACAGTAAGTACCTATCTTTTGAAGACCTTACTGTTATTTTCTCAGACATATTTTTGCGTAACAACATTCTTCAAAGATATGGAGCATTGGATTAGGATTTCTTCAAAATCCTTCGGATTGTGATTGAAAACGTGAACGCAATTGGGCTACTGGTCTGTGTCTCGATTTCAATAGGTACAGCGCCTATCCAAAAATAATGTTAGGACCTTTTTACGTAGACACGTTTTTCTTGCCCTGAAAAACTACGGTTTATTTGCTGCGTGTAAGCACGGTCGTCAGTGTTATATGGATCACTATGGAAGCTTGTTGACTAACACGTTTTTTCTACGGCGCGATTTATACGCCGTACCGTACTGTAAAGAAATCGTACCGTGTATAAAGAGCCTTACAATCGTCGTCTCAACAGAAAGAGGTCCACTGATATACAAGGTCTTTCCCAAAGGTCACCACGAACAACCATAAAATGACAAAGTGTCAAAGGTGTCGGTTTTATACTGTTTTGAAGTGCCCTTATTACAAAAGATTAAAATATCGAAGGCCTGTATCTACCTTTTTTGAAACCGTTCACACGACACCGCGCGTTTTCATTAAGAAATTGGAAACTCGAATCAAATGTCATCGTCGTACTCGATCTTGTACTCGGTGTCAGCAATCGACCTTTGGGATCGGAACTTCTAGCTGAAGTTTTGTCGACGACGTGTATTGGAATGTTTTAGATTTCTCTAGAAGTTCACAGGGACCAGATGCAAGACAAGACATTCACTGTTTTAATAATGAGGATTCTTTGAAGTACGAGTAAGTGTCATGGATTTTGTGGCGAGCAGTACCTACGCTCTTGCGATTTAAATTTAGATTAGAATATTCTTCAAAAAAATAAACTTGTCCAAGTTTCTGAACATTGAGAGCCTTGAAGAAAAGAGTGTTAATCTATTCTTCTATATAATTTTTATTATATAATTAAAATGTATTGCTGTTAGAAGTTAGTAAGCGCAACGCATCATTATAATAACGGTTGGGCCAATTTGGCTACGGCAAAGCCAAAAGGAAAATTTTTGAAATTTGGACAGGCCAACGTCTGTCGGGTCAGCTAGTCTGTCGTAATATTTCCTTAAAATAACGTCAAAATTGTTCCTACACCGCTGCCCATCAAACACAATGATACAATATCTGCTTTCATTGCTTAGTAACAGCAATACTATTAAAATATCTACCCACACCAAACATAAATATCCGTTCTGCGGTTTGCAAACCATCACGCGATACTTTTTCAAACAACTTGTTGGCCTTCCGCTACCCCTATTTTCCGCTGACTGGCGGTTGCAAACTATAAAAAAACCTCGTGTGTGTGTCAAAAAGTTTGTGGTTTTGATTTACACAACCACAAACTTTATGGACGGAGAAAACGAATACCTAAGTTCCAAATTCAAAACAGTACAATACCTAGGATCAATTTCACCAATGAGTATTCCGAAAAAATCTCACCCTGAAAATTTCGGTCAAGTGAGATCACTTCAATTGAATTGAACTGTCATCCTACCTGACGCTAGGGAATATAGGGATGGGCACCTCACTTCAAACTTACTTCTAGGTGAAGAGAGTAAACCCTGTGAGATTTTTACAGAATAGCACTACTGAACGCGATTAGCACATTTAAACAATTCAAGAGCTGTGTGTCAGTATTCCATAACAATCTATTATATAAAATTCAAAGTCCTAACTGACTGATATATTAACGCACAGCCTAAACCACTGTGCTGGTCCTAGAGACATGAAATTTGGAGGGTGTGTTCTTTGTGAGGAGTAGGTATCCACTAGGAAAGGGCTTTTTTCGAAATTCCACTCCTAAGAGGGTGGATGGGGGTAGGGGTAAAATTTCACGCGGACAAAGTCGCGGACAGAAGCTAGTTTATTATATGAATAATAACTCCAATAGTAATATTCTTTAAAAATCTCACCGTAATAACTTGGGTGAAGTGAGCTTAAAGTGAGCTGTCATTAATGTCAATCCCTAGCATCAGATGGAATGATTTCTCACGGAATGAGCTCACTTCACCTAAGTTCTCACGGAATGAGCTCACTTCACCTAAGTTCTCACGGAATGAGCTCACTTCACCTAAGTTCTCACGGTGAGATATTAACAGAATAGACAGGAGTCACATATTAATAATTAAGCTTATTGAACCGGATAAGATGTGCTGCGGGGTAATTGCGTAACACACTATCTGTAGCAATGGGTTTCATTTTGACAGTTCAACAACATTCATTGCGTTATTTACGTCGTTGAGCGGACAATGTTTTCGAACATACGAATCCGTGGATTAGCAAATATATCTAAGCAGAACTCGAAATCATAGTTAAAGGACCACATATGAGAATAGTATAACATTTCTAACTATATAATAACCGGCTACAAGACGTATGATACAAAGGACTACGTAATTCCGACGTTCAGACGTATGTACAAACGACGTAGAATTGAAAGCACTGTACTATTCTCTATGATTTCACTAGAATATGGTATTTGTAGTCAAGGAAATGGACCAACATTTCATTTGCATTGTTTTGGTAACGGTAAACCAATGCGAAATTGTTCTTGGTGTAGCAGACTGCTAATAAATGGGATATGCGTTTTGAAGTATATGTTCAACGGTCAGACTTCCATATTTTCTTAATCCTGATAGTCGGAAATTTTAAAGGAATAATCAAGAAATCCATTTGACTGTGCTTTGTGTTTTTGAAGTGAAAATTTCTTTAGGCGCGTTGAGCGATTTTTGTTAGGGGAAAATTTTATGGGTTCGCATCACCGGCATGCTAATTAATAATAATAATTATTTCATTATCACGCAACTAAGGCCCATAGATAAAATACACAAAAATAATCATATACAATAATAAACTAATACATATTAAAAACCTTAAAACTATGACTATACACGTAACGTTGTCGGCGTCGTGTTTCGCAGCGTGGTGTCGCGTAACCGTCCTCGGAAACGTTGATATACGACACCTTTCGGCCAAAAGTCCTCTTTCAGACAGGTCTGTAGATGTTAGGTTGGAACTCGTACCACGAATGACTTAGTTGATATTGTGGCGCGATTCCAACATTTCGACCCTCAGAGTCCAGTTGGTCTTCACCTTCAAATACTGCACGACGTCCTCAGTTTATATCTGTGGTTAAAAGGGTCACCACTGTGATTTCATGTTTTTAAGTTTTCGCTTCCGTCGGCAGTCCTCATCACTGCTTATTCCTTAATTATATACAAATCGACAATGTGTGGATTAAAAAAAAAAATTAAACAGTCGTGACTTTAAGTTATTATTGTACCTACTAGAATAAAGCTGTTATCCTAACTAATATTATAAAAGCGAAAGTAAGTTTGTTTGTTTGTTTCTTACCTTTTCAAACCTAAACCACTGAACCGATCATCCTGAAAATTTTGCATATACGTTGTCAAGTGTACAGAAACGGACCCTTTCATCCAGAAAAAGGTGCTGTTCCCTAAGAAAACAACAATAACGTTATTATGAGAATAGTTGGCGCCACGTGTCTTTCGAACGGGATCGACACTTTGCGGATGAAACCACGGGGCACTGCTAGTGATCCATATTTTCAATGTATACAGCATGTATCAGAAAGGTGTAGCCATATTTATGGTTGTACTACAGGCCATCAAACTGAACAAATTTTTCCATGAGACCAACATCGTAATAGCGAAAATATTATCAACTGTCTCATACAAATTTTAAATATGTCCACACCTTAAGTATGTACCAATTTACCAATAGGTACAGTCAACAAAGGAGTTAAGTATACAGGAGCGTCGGATATAGTTGAAGTTTACTAAGAAACCGATGGATGTTCTGGACTGAAATTTAATTTAATAAATGAGCTGTTTGTTTTCTATTAATAAACTAAAATTTTATTCGAGAATATCCATCGGTTTCTTAGTAAACTTCAACAATATCCGACGCTCCTGTATACTTAACTCCTTTGTTGACTGTACATATACAGTGTGGCGATTAGCTTATCACATTAATTGAAACCACGTATTCTACATCACGTATTTTAAATATATACAATTAAAATTATTCATAACAATTAACATTCTAGCCGTGGTACCTAATAAGAAAACCATAAAAATGAATCGCCGAAATGTATGTACGCGCATAACTTCTGAACGACTGCATTAAATCGGATAATTCTTTATTTGTTGTGCTCGGTATTGTCAGGACAAGGTTTGAATGAAAGAAAATTTTGAAAATTCGAAAAAAAAAACAATTTTTTTTTGTAAAATTGTTAATTTTATTTTATTAACTGACTAATAACAACTTTTATTAACCGATTTAGGTAATGTTTAGTGTGATAACGTAATCGCCACTCTGTATGCGTACGTATGTTTCAACAATAGTCTATTCCCAATAGGTTTCTGTCACTTGGTTTGTCGTTACCCAATCTAAGGTAGACTTGTATAAGAACAGCTCCAATTTCGTCCCACAATATCGAATACAAACTTGTATAATAAAGGCTGTGAAGCCCAAGTTTCTAGGTGAACGAACTAACACTGAAAGATGAGAGTTAGGTATAAGGGAAATTGGAACAGGGATTTCATCAATATATCTGAATAATATATGTCTGGTTTAATAGATGTTTCATCTACGGAAATTCAGCATACATACGCTTGCAGTACTTTTTAAATTTACTCCTGCCAAAAATTGCTTCGCGTCTGGAAATGAGAGTAAAACTAAGACCTAGCGTAAAATTCGGTCGGTCGATACTTCAACCTCTCTCTGCGTTACGTTTGTTTTGCATGGGAATTACGACGCGTTCCTAACGACTGTGTCGCCCAAAGTGACGTTACTACTACTGCGCTGTCACTGTTAAATTGTTACCATAGATATGCTGTTGAATGTCCTTTTTCACTTATAGGTACCTACGCTATGTTGGTCAGTCAGTCAGTCTAACCGGTTGCAGCTGAAACTTCTTTAGGTGGCATTTTTTGGTATGGGAAAAAACCATTGAACTCGAGACACTGTTACCGACATCGCGCTTTATTCGGATGTGTTCGGCTGTCCTCGGGATGTACTCGGTTTTAAATCCGATATGTCAGTGAGTGATGGCAAAGTATTCTGTTTGTGTTTTGTTTTCACTTCTGTCGGCACTCCCGGAGTGCCATTGTTTTTTTTTTTAATTTAGTCTAGAAAGGGGACGACTTCAACAAAGAAGAATTTTTCACATTCGGCGAGTTTTTCTTTCATATTTGTACACCACCACTTTCTTTGTGATTACTCGACCGATTTACGTGATTGTTTCATTTTATAGTGGAAGCTCGCGCGGGGATCTCATATAAAATTTATTAACCACTTCGAATCCACTTTGTGTATGTTGATGATGTTATAAATTTCCTGTCACTGTTATTGTCATGGCAAGTAGTCTTATACGAATTTGTGGGAGGTAGGTACCAGTGTACCACAGCTAAAAAGCTTACTAAACTTTAGTTTATTTTTTGGAAGCTGATCGTTTTTTTGTAAATATTTTTTTTTAAGTGAAGAAAAAACAAAGAATATACGTTTATTTGTGGTAAACATGACGCAGACGAAGACCACAAACACAAAATATAACCGGTTGGGGGAAAAGATGCGGCACATCCACGAAAAGTCCTCTATCATAGGACTTGCCGATTGTCATTGCTTTACGTTATTAGGTAGATTAAAGTTAAGCCAATGATGATTTACAAGGACACAAAGTGATTGATATGTACCTCAGACGTCGGCTTTGACTAGGCTTCCTTCAAGCATACAAATACCAAATGGAGGGACCCAATTAAAACAGGCTTTCATGCGTTAGAAATCTAAAACATATGATCAGGGGGCCTAAAAAGGCCAATTTGGCAGAATCAAAAAAGGATAACATTATGAATCATAATGGACAGTTAACTGTTAAGTTAATCGTATCAAATCCCATTGGGAAGGATTTTTTAGTTATATTTTTTTGTCTTTGCTAAAATACCAATCAATCCAATCCAAATCCAATCCCAATCTTTTTGATTATACCTACGTAGTGCAGCGAAAAAAATAAAAACACGGACTGTCTTCGCCATATTATAATTCATAATGTTATCCTTTTATGATTCTGCCAAGTGGTATAGTTTAACTTTAAAAACCCACCGTACCAATAGGGGTACGGCCAGGGGTACGGTGGGTCTGCAGTGCCTTTTTACGCCCCCTATGTGTTTTCAGAGAGTTTAATCATTTATTATGCAATGTTTTCATCGTCTGCCTAGCCTTTTCCCAACTATGTTCGGGTCGGCTTCCTATCTAAACGGATACAACTGAATACCATTACTTTACATGGAACGCCTGCCTATCTTACCTCCACAACCTAGTCACTGGGTAAATACGCTACCCCTTGGTAAATAATAAATGATTTTTGTTTCTGTGAGTAGTTTTGTACAAACACTTTTACACGTCAATCATATTTTAATAAAAACTAGTTGAGGTCGGCGTTTCATATCTGACTACTTTGAGAAGAAAGGCCGAAACAAACTCAGAGGTCACAGTCTCTTTTAAAGTTCAAACATAATCTTGGTCCGATCATGTGAAGACCATGTAGAAATGTAATAAAATACAATACATTTTAATTAAAGTCGTATTGGGATGTCGGCAGCACCGTTTCACTGACACTATGGTCAACAGAAACGTAGGAATATTCTCACGCTCAATGAGAAACTTCAAACAATTTAACCCAAGAGTCTGTACTCAGTCAAAACCCGAAATGGTACCTAAATGTCTGAAATGGTCTTTTGAGGAAAGGTATAACTGGTTGTCAGACTTTCAGGCTTTTGACGATCCGTAACGACTGTCAAAGATCCACGAATGACGGCGTGGTGTCTTATCGAATTTAAAACGCCTTACAGTCCGCTTTCATAACCAGTGAGGAAGTCAATTAGATTATATTAGTGCTCGGATGCTGTTATTTTCACAGGTCTTGGCAGGATGCTTCCACTAAGTTAATCACTTTGTGGATTTTAATTTAATCTTTACTCCTGCAGGACTGGCACTTCCTTATTCTTGCTCATTTTATTAATCAGTGAGTTAACTTCGAGTTCTTTTCTCTATCTCTTTTGCAATCCGAATGTATACGCATTAAACGCAATATAATAAACTAGCAGCGCCCCGCGGTTTCACCCGCATAAGTGTCGATCCCGGGGGAATATCGGGATAAAAAGTATCCTATGTCCTTTTCCGGGACTCAAACTATTTCTATACCAAATTTCATCTAAATCAGTTAAGCGGTTTAAAATGAGGCGCCGAAAATACGTTTAATGAGTAGGTAATCATACATAAACGGCTTGTACCTCGCTTTTCTTGTTTGTTTGTCTGTGCGACTGCGTTGTTCTTTTAATAAACTACAGGACGGATTTTGATGTGGTTTACAAATAATTTTTAGAATTTATTCAGGAATACCTTCCAGAATAAATTCTATGAATGATTTGTACCTAAAGATACCTCTAAGTTTATAACGCATTAATATAAACTAGCTGCGGGTTCGCGTGGATGTCGGAAAATATACCACGGGAACGTACTACCAGGATTGAAAGTAATAATCCAAGTTATTAACTATCTGTGTCCCAAATTTCATCAAAATCCGTTCAGCTGATTTTGTGCCAAACCGGAACATACCTACACCCAGACAAACGGCCAAAGATTCTAAAAACTATATTTTCGTCCTCAGACTCGTTCGTAGCTACCACTTTTTTTCCAAAAGTATTAAATTTACAGTTTTGACTTCGTTACTATTATTATTATATTTATGAAGATGTATAGATGTTCATGTTTTGTCAAGTCAAGCAATAATTTTTTTACGTCCAAAATCAACCAAACCAACTATGTAACTCATGCTCTTTCACATGAGCGGCATATTTCCGAGGCGTAACGACCGAGCTCATTAGCAGCTGCAATTCGAAACTAATAAAACTTTATAGTATCACATACTAATAATATTACAAAATCTGAGCTCGAGTGCGCTTTCCCTGGATATTAATTTGTGCAAGTTGGCAACATCACCTGCTATCCTTAACTACTTCTTAGTAAGGCAGTTCCAGCGTATATTACGAACTTAGCTCCATGCTCTATAAAGTTATATACTTATTGACTTTATGAATTAACATGATACATAACATAACAACAGGGTGCACCTCTCTCTCAAGGTGCACCCTGTACATACACCCACATTTCTCCAGTTAATGTTTAAGTCCCATATAATTGGGGGCGAGCCTATTGCCATCAACCGTGCCTAGACCTATATATATCTAGACTCTGCGCTCTTTCTGAGAAAATCCAGATGACAAAACCCAATATACTTGAAATTGTGTGCGTGATACGCAATTACCTCGCTGTGTCAAGACTGTCTTCAGTTCTTTAGTTACCTATGTATATACTCTATGACAACCATAATAGCGCGCACACGTGCAACAAATAGTCACATAGTCATAGTTGACTAAGTGTCAACCAGCCATTTTCCTCGTAGAGGCGATCGGCAGCGGCGGCGACCTCTCGCGCCCGGCCCTGGTGCAAGCCATGGTCCGGGGCGAGAGGGAGTGGGAGGCAGCCACCTCCTTCTGCGAAGCAGTCATGCTAGCGAAGGAGGTGGCGAGACGGCTCAGGGAGAGAGCCTCCCGTCCCAGCCGCCGCGGGAGACGCTCCGGGCGTCGGGAGCCGCGCGACGACTCCCGGCCACCGTAGGCGCGGGCCTGCGGGCGGAGAGTAATGGGTAGCTCACCGTCCGATCAGGACCAGGCCCGTGCCGGACGGCGCGTACGTGTTCCACGCGCGCCTCAAAGAGATGTCAGCATCGAGGAGGGGCCCCATAGGGCCGAAGCCTGCCGGGTCAGCGGGATTGTCCGAAAGGGTTACCGCTGGCCCGGAACATAAAGGGCTAAGGAAGGAACACGGGTGGGTTTTAGTCAGTAAGAGTCTGACACTCCCTTCCGCTCCACCCAGAGCGGGAGGGGTCATTTGATGATTTCCCATCCGCAAAAAAAAAAAAAAAAAAAAACCAGCCATTTTTCAGCAGATTCTTACTGAAAAATTACTGGTTGACACTTCCTGTGACCCAAGGCCAGGGTTTACCTTGACCAGAGGCTAACCATGGCCATACAATGTGGCAATGCCGCAAGTCTCCTGGGAACATTACCAGTCGACAGCGATGCGGATGAATTTCTCGACGCTATATTTTAGTTTGTGAATAGTTTTAGTTAATTAGGATTACATTTTGTTATTTTTATTAATTAATGAGATATTAGTTGTTATTTAAGCACATACGTATATTAATTCTGAGTAAAATATAGAACCTAAAAAATCTGTTTTGCGTTCAGTCAATTGTTCCGTCTACGATAAATAAAACTGAATTGGTTTGCCTGTCAGAGTGCTTTGACACTTTTGCCAGACTAAAAAAAAAAACTTATAAATATTTAACAGACTAAAAATTACTAACTAAAAAGACAATACTTTAAAGGGGTACTTTTGTACCCCTTTAAAGTATTGTCATTTTACTAATTTATTAGTACGAAAAGCTTCAACAGGATACATTTTTAACCAGTGCGCAAACTGTAACCATGAATTCAGTTCATGATTCTGAACCCCCTGCGTCGAAATTTTGCACCGGTTATTAAAAACAAAATTTGCTGTGCCATATATTTTGACCGCGTAGGTATGTACCTACGCGGTCAAAATATATGGCACACCTAATTTTTTTTGAAATTTTTCGTTGGTTGGAACCAACGAAAAATTTCTACGGGATGTAGAATCGTGTGCTTTTCATGGTTACGGTTCGCGCACTGGTTAATTTTTTTCCTGTACCTATAGTCGTTCAATATTCAATAGAATTGTTATTGTAACAAATCCTATTTATAGTCAATACAATTAGGTATGAGATAACATAATACTGTTTTCTTGAGAATTTTTCCACTAAGGAATTTTTTTAATGGAAAGTTTTCTTCTTTACGTAACGTTTTAAGCCGTTGTTGTTTGCTTTTTGAGATGGTAATACGTTTTATTTGTTTCTTGAGTTACGGACGAGTACGTCGACGCCTAAATATCCTTTTGTTTTTGTATTTATTTATATAGTTAGTTAATTAGTCTTTTAATTTAGTACCTAGTGTAAATAATTAAACAAGAGTTTGATTATAAATAAAAAAAAATCTAATTTAGTTAAGTTAGGATATAATTTTCTTATTTTTATTAATTATTTAGACATTCGTTGTTATTTAGGTACATATCATTTTAATTCATTATAAAATATTGAAACTGAAAAATCTGTTTTGGGTTGAGTAATTTTTTTCCGTCTACTATAAATAAAACTGTATTGCCGCTTATATTCCAGTCTTAGAATGGTTTGACACTTTTGCTTAAAAATATTTCTCTTATAAAAGTACCCTTACCTACTTAAAAAGAAAAGCTTCTATGGCCGTTAAATATTCAATAAAATTGTTATTGAAACAAATATGTGCTTATGCTATATAGTATTATGTAATCTCATATGATTACATAATACTATATAACTTAAGCATAATCAGCAGTTAATGTTCCCATTGCTGCGACACAGCCACACAGGCCTCCTCTCTATGTGAGGTACCGAGAAACTAGTCCACCACGCGGACCTAGTGCGATTTGGTGGATGTCACAAGACTTCGAATTTTGAATTCTACGACATGCCGGTTTCCTCACGATGTTGTCCTTCACCGTTTTGAGAGTAATAAAACTAATACTTCATTTAGATAAAAACAATGTCCTTTACGTAACATTTTGCCCAATATTGATTGCTTTCTGAAATGATACTATGTATGTTTTACTTCTTTCTTAAGTTTCTCAGAAAGTATTTATATGACCGCCCATTGTCACCCCTTTTCATAGAATTCATTTGTTTTTCCTTTATTTGATGTTCAATAAAAGAGTTTCCCATATATCAATCCGAAAGGCGATAAAGTTCATGGAGCGCTGCGAGTGAAACCCGTGCTCAAATAATTTTCCTTAATCCTACTTCAATCTTTTTTCATCCTCACGTTTCTTGGCCGGGGGCCAAGATTCGCTAAAGGAACTGCTCGTGCGATTATTGACAAGCACAGAATCCTTTCATCCATGATATTATGGTGAACGTTGGCGATTTTACGGAGAATGACTGGCGACTCTAAAATAATACAGGCGGGCCTTTGAAAACCTTAAACATACTTAGAACCATGCCAGCTAGGTTATAGGGGTAGGTAACTGCTACCAACCCGCACTGGGCCCGCGTGCTGGATTACATACAGTCCACTCCCTCTCACTGAGAGGAGGCCTGTGTCCCAGCAGTGGGAACTTTATAGGCTGATTATGTATGTGTCGCATCAGCGGGTGGCCGAGATGCGATACATCGGGTCTTCTTCACGATCCGACATAGTTTAGATAGGTGTGGGCACTACAGTGGGTACTCGAACGAAAAGATTATTTGAATTTACAGTAACTTTAATAAACTAGCTATTTACAACCGAAACGCACACGTGCGTCGGAAACAAACACGTGCGTTGGTATTGAGCGATTGCCGAGACTGTCCGAGCTCGACAGTCGACTGTAGAATGACTGTCGCAACACTCGGTCTCTCCACCAGTCCTCGCGGCATCCCCTCCACCACCGACGATCGTGTCCAAGCAAGAGCGGTAGGTAGGGCTCGCTTGCGTTTCCGATCACATGATTCTTCGTTTACCAAACAAATTGTTAGATGGCGCTGTTCGCTATACTGTATTGCCATCTATCCACGACATATGTATGTTATGTAGGTAACTGCTTCCAGCGACTTCGTCAGCGTGTATTTTGTAATTCACGTTTTTTTACAAAATGTTCTTTTATACAAGCATCCTTGATGAATAGTAGCTTAGATCCTTTTCCAAGTCCTAGGCTACCTATGTGTAAATGTTTATAACGGTCGGTTCAGTGGTTTAGGCGGAAAAAGGTCACAGTAAACAGACACTACAGACATACTTAATTTCGCATTTATAATATTAAAAGTTTGTAGTATGTAAGTACATATTGATTTTCATAAAGTATGGAAATGGCCCGTCATAAAATGATAAAAACAACTACTTCTGAAACTGACATGAAACAAGTTGAATAACTTCAAAAGTTACCAGCAACATTTACGTGAAGGATATCTCCCTGAAGTACCATCCTATACTAAATTCCAGTTTATAGGATAACTAAAATTAGATCTGTCAAATTCAGATAGTCACGGAAATTAAATCTTCATGTTAACAAACCGTAAAAGACATCTTCAATGAACGCTCAAAATACTATAATATTATGTTTTCACGTGAATTGCGGGTAGCCGCAGTGGTGAAATAAGCTAACAAGACGCTACTGTACATACAGGGTGTAATACAATATGTGGGTCTACGCATTCTTTACATCAAACTAAGTAGTTTAATTAATTGGTGTGATAATTCGCTCTTTACGGTAGTCCGTAAGTGGAGAATTTTCACTCCTAAAATAAAAGTCGTTTCCCAGCAATCCTAACTTAGAATATTATAAATGCCAAAGTAAGTTTGCTTGTTTGTTTGTTACCTTTTCACGCCTAAACCACTGAACCGATCATCCTGAAATTTTGCACATACGTTGACAGGTGTACAGAAACGGACATAGGGTACCTTTCATCGCAAAAAAAAGTGCTGTTCTTGAGGAAAACAACAATAACGTTGTTATGATAACAGATAGCGCCACGTGTGTTTCGAATCATTTGATTGACAAATTCTAAATTAAAGCGAGCGTAGCCGCGGGCAAAAGCTAGTTGCACAATGTAACACACGCAAAACATTGTATTAATGGTGCATACAACAGTACAGGGATCGTAGGAGAATTTAAAGTTAAGTTATACTATTTAAAACGTGTTTTCGGTAACGTCAAACGTGGAACTTTTCTTTTTCTTTAGAAATAAGCATCACTTTTGTACCTATTTTTCTGTTCATTCCTTCTTGTTTAATTTTAAATAATAGGTATGTGTGTACATAAATGATTAAATGAATTAAATATACATTGACCATCAATATCTCCGTAACCAGAAGGTTCCTAGTCAAGGTCTAACAAAAAAAAATTTTTTTATCAAATAACAATGTTTACTTAATTATTAGTTATCTGTAGGTACACTTGAGTTATGCTAGTTAACAAATCTGGTAGGTTTTGCAACCAGCACCCCTACTAAGTTATAAAATAACTCAAGTTGTGAATTATTAAAGACACATAATAATGGGAAGAGCAAGAGTGACTCTCGGCTTCTTTAATGGTATTTTTACACCCGTTATAATCCCTTAGTGTTACGATACCTACGCAGCTGTGAGGAAAATACTACTCACCTTTTCTGCGAGAACAGAAAGCAAAAAAAACTGGCCAAGTGCGAGTCGGACTCGCACACGAAGATTTCCGTACCACAAGGCAAAAACGCCGAAAAAAAATACGCTTGTTGTATGGGAGCGTTTACGCCGTACGGCATTTCATACAAACTTTCAAGCTATTGTTTTTCGAAATTAATGAACCGATTTTAATGAAACTTCATACGCATAAGCAGGATACAAAGGTCTAAAAAGTTAGTATAGAACATTTTCGAAATGTCTTATTTAAAAGAAGATAACTGGAAATCTCTGTTTCTATGGAAAGTTTAAAATCGGTGTAATTTGGCTGTAACACTATTTTTCGAAAATGTTCTCTACTAACTTTTTAGACCTTTGTATCCTGCTTATGCGCATGAAATTTCATTAAAATCGGTTCATTCACTTCGAAAAACAAGGTCTTCAAAGTTTGTATGAAATGACGTTCGGCGTTAACGCTCTTAAATATTTATTTTATTTTGTTTTTAGTATTTATGTTATAGAGGCAACAGAAATACATAATTTGTGAAAATTTCAACTGTCTAGCTATCGCGGTTCTTGAGATACAGCCTGGTGACAGACAGACGGATGGACAGACAGCAAAGTCTTAGTAATAGGGTCCCGTTTTTACCCTTTGGGTACGGAACCCTAAAAAAGTATCAAGTACGAAAAAACAAATGAAAGCCCTTGGCAGCAGCGTTTGGTTGTCACCACGAAAAGTAATAGGCACCGCAAAATTCATGCGTTCCTATAAATTAATTACACGAACCAAACGAAACACAAACAACATAAATCACAGAGAAGAAACAGGCTAGAACAAAGAAAATAGGAAGATATTAATGTTTATGAAAGAAAACACGTGAATACCGCTGTTTCCTTAAATATGTTCCGTATTTATCAGGACATTGGCCCTTTTGCAAGGACAAACGAAAGAAAAGATTATGAATTATCCTTAGGTTTTTATTAGAATTGTTCTCAGAATAAAGGAAAGAAGAAGACAAACAATCGAGGCCTATTATTAGGGTAACAATCACAGATATCTAAGGTAACAATAAACATACGGTGTTTGTCCGGTCGCTTCTTTTAGTACAACAAATTATACCAGATATTTTGTCCAACAAAATAATAAAAAGCAAACTCGTAGAAGGTATAAATAAAAATTTAACTCTCAATACAAGATGGCGGTACTGACATACACAACTTTAGCAATTTCGCTCAAAATTCCATCTAACATTTCCAAAGCGATATGACATATTTATGCAGAGTTTGTGCAAAGTTGTGCAAAAATATGTCATCCCATTTCCATCGATTATCCGAGTTCCCTTGTTAGCATTCAGTACGTGTTTCATTCGGAATCAACTTTCAAAGTATTCTTAGCGGGATCTAAAATCCCGGTCACACAAATCCGATTTTAACGAAACACAAAAATAGTTGATAAAAACTTTCATCCGCGTTAAAAATGCATTTTAAATCCCGGGAGCACTACTTTTAATCCGCTTGCAAAACTTTAACCAAAAGCAACTTTATAGTTTTAAAATCCTAAAAGCCGAAGGTTGACAAACTCGTAGAGACATCGAATACTGCGTATTATTATATAACACTAGATAGTGACCCGCTCCTGTTTCGCACGGTTTTTATGACTGTATAAAACATCGAGATTTCTTTAGTATTGTATATTTTAAAGAACGAAAACAGAAAGAGAAGGGAGGGAATGACAGCGTGATGGTTGACATTGAAGAATGGAAGAAGAAAACGTTATCCCATGTTACTTGGGGTCTGCGCCGACCCCAAGTAACATGGGATAAGGGCAGGAAGATGTTGATGATGACTTAGGGCTGATTTTTCTATCGACAGTTAATTTTTATTCGTGGAATAAAATTGACGTCTGACATATTTTGCATGGAAGAACTGTCAAAAATTCAAAATTATTCCTCGGATAAAATTATGTGGCGTTGGAAAAATCAGCCTTTAATAATATTAATTTTTATACACATGAATCTTCCGTAATAAACTCTTTAGATTGTGTTGAAAACAGCATCACAAACAGTGATAAAGTGTATTTCAGATTAGAATATAGTAATGTTAATTGTCAGGTTAGTAGAGTATAATTTAGCGGTCCACACAGACACAAAAAGTGACCTTATTTAAAAAAAAAAGCTTATTTATTAGCCTTCGGTTTTAATTAGGTTAAAACAGCTAATGGAAGACATTTTTTCGCCGTGTCGTGACCTGGAAATGTGTGAAACCGAATATTTAGGGTTATTTATTAGGGCAATATTTCAAAGGGTGACCTGGCCCTTCGTGAGATGCCTATATTGTTACATGAAAAAGAATATTTTGCGTTTATCTCTGGCACGGTTCCTGCCTGTACGTGTAATTACAGTGTATCCCAATATATCCTATTTAGGGACTCCGGACGACAGTTTCGGTATCGAATCGATATTAATACGAGTCGTGTTTATTACCTTCAAATTTATTTGTTCGGCACATGTTTTTATTCCGTGCGACGAACGAACTATGTGGTTTGTCTCGATTTAGATTCATTATGTGTTTTCTTTCAGTACACTATGGGCCTTTTTGGCGCAGCCGTGAGGCACACTTTCCTACTAATTTATTATATCGGACTTTGCACTTATTATTTTTATCTTTTTTGTTTTTATCGATGTACGACTATTATCTGACTATCTAGTGTATTGTGTGTCTTTTAGTCTGTCCTAAATAAGTGTACTTTCTTTCTTTAAATACCTTCTTTTTTACTTAGAGACGTTTTAGATACGTGAGTATCCTACGTCTAGTTTATTCTCAGCAAACTGCGGTGTCGTTGTCGCTTTACTTGTAGGTACTTAAATTAAAATTTTCAAGCTGCAAAATATGAAAGGCCTGTAAATCTTGGTCGACTTCTATTATAATTTTCGCCCATTACCTCAAGCTTTCAAGATTTATGAGAAAAGATTTCTGATAGCATTTTTTTCTAACATTTTCTAACAGTATGGAAGTTACTTCAACTACTATGAAATTAGTTACTGACTATCATTTCTTATCGCAATCAATTAAACTAAAGCAGTTAAGAAAGCCTTTTGAACACTATTATTACATTCATATTATCCTATCTTAGTAATATATAACAAAGAATGGGTCTTCCAATAATGTCCGAATAATTTTCTATGCAAAACTTTTATCGCAATCGAAGTGGAAAGTAGTGAATTAGATGATAAATGATTATGAAATAAAACGTGTTCATATAGACTATTTTCTTTGTTCCAGATATCTTTACTTCAAGAATGGAGCAAACCACCAAATACCTGATCATCATAGCATCACTAATGACAGTTAAATTCACAGTAACGGGAAGTGTCAATGACGACACACAACCAAAAATCGAAAGACTTTATTATTCACCTGTTTTCATAAACGTTTGCGACATCATCGACCGGCGCTCTAAAGTGCACTGTTACTGTGACAGTACCAAGCCAAAAATAGCGACCAGAGCCGACTGTTGGGTATTTAGTGGAGGTATAACTGAAGAAGACCTCATCTGGCCGAGCTTTTCATCGCAGTCCGAAATAGAACATCTAATGTTTAACGTGAGATCAGATGACGCGCTGACATTCATTCCTGCGAAGGCTATAGTAAGACTGGACAAACTGAAACATATCTCTATACAATTTGGAACTATCAAAAGAATCCCACCGTACGCATTTACGAATTCTTCAACTGTCAGACAAATCGTCTTGAAATCGAATAAGATCAGCACATTGGAGAAGCACTCCTTCTCACAAATGATGATGTTATCAAACTTAAGCTTGGACGAAAACCAAATATCAGAACTAAAAAGAGACGTGTTTTTTGGGTTACCAAACCTTCATGTTTTAAACTTATCGAATAACAATTTAAGTTTGATACATGAAGGTTGTTTTAAACATTTGAATAATTTAATAGAACTCAATTTGGACTATAATTACATATCAGTAGTGACTAGGGAAATGTTGGAGGGACTGGAAAATCTTTCTCGGTTAAATTTGAGAAATAACAAACTGACTATGGTTGGGAATTTGGCTTTTAGCGAGCTGTGGGGATTGAAAGAGCTGATGTTAGATAACAACGCGATAGAGTACATATCAGAAAGGGCGTTCGGCGGCCTCACGCAGCTGAGAAAATTGACGTTGTCCGGTAACAAGCTGACAACATTCTACGAAGATATATTGGAGGATATAAGGAGCCTAGTCGTATTAGATCTGAGGTACAATATGCTGGAAGTGATATCGTACGAAACTGTTCGACCAGTGGTGGAAAATGACAAATCTGCTTCAACTGCAGTTTATTTGGAAGGTGAGTTCGGACTTTGTTATTTATGGCCCTAATACCGACTATTAAACCGAATAAACGAGCGGTTACGTCCCATGACTTTCCATCCGTGAACAGCCGGTGCGTATGGGGTTTTGAATATTTTATTATCTGAATACAGTCTAATGCAAAATACTATTACTTTAGTGGGTATATCTTTCTCTTTGCTTTTATTCAAATCTCCTTGTGAATATGAGAATATATAGAAGTAGTTTTTTGTATATTATCTATGAACGTGTGGATAACATTTTTATTAACACGTAGGCGTTTGACACTATCACGGATTGTGTAGATTTTCATCGTCAACGACATAGGCCTCCCCCAAGCACCGCCACTTTGACTGGCCGAATATTTGACACAAATAACAGACTTTTTTTTTTTTTTTTGCGGATGGGAAATCATCAAATGACCCCTCCCGCTCTGGGTGGAGCGGGAGGGAGTGTCAGACTCTTACTGACTAAAACCCACCCGTGTTCCTTCCTTAGCCCTTTATGTTCCGGGCCAGCGGTAACCCTTTCGGACAATCCCGCTGACCGCAGGCACAAATAACAGACTTGATCATTAATCATTAGTCACAACATTGTTTAGTGACGTTGAAACAATCGTGCGTTTACCAAAAAAAAAAGAGAAACACGAAAACAATTATTACAACAATCGTGAGCCCATTACAACGCATTATCTACACTAAAGCCAAACAAATACTTAAAAATAATAATAAATTGAATGCTTTTTAGGCGATCGACTGATACCTCTAATGTGTGTTAGGTTTGTTTATCTTTATAGTGTAGGCAATTCCAATAAGTTCTATGAATACAGGCACGAAATAAAAAAGTCATAAATATGGAAAGAAAAAAAAGCTTTGGTTTATTTTTGAGTCAAAAAAAAAAAATAGACGTGTATCCAAGACGAATTTGTATCGTATATTGAAGGATAAATGGTGTCGAAAATAGGGAATAATTGTACCTTTATTTCATTGTCGCAAAACGGAGTAAAATCAATACGAATACTGTCATCCTGGTAAACGGGTGTTTAAGGCTTGTATTCATGCCAACGACCTTGTGCATTTGGGCGGAGCTAACTACCCCTCTCCGCGCCACTCCGCCACCCGCATGCACCTGCATGCCAACGCGTTGCCTAGCAACACGAGGCGCCCCGCACTGAATTCGTGGACGAGTGCGGGGATGATATAGACACGGACTATAAACGATCGCATTTTTAATTTATTATATTAAAAAATATACATGTTTTTAAAAAGTAACAAAACCAAATCATTTTCGTTTGTATTGCAAAGCACTAGATATTTTTTCATATTCTTTTGATAAAAAATGAAGGAGTAAAATTGTTTCATCTCAACGATTTGGAGGTGTTTTTGTGGTTTTTTTTCTTAATAGGTGATATCGATAGAAAAATTATGGCTAAACCAAATTACGATTCATATCATGTAGATTACCAACTATTTTTTCAGATGTCATTTCTCTGTAAGTTCCGGAGAAAAGCTGCTTCATCTGCACGCTGTTTTTAAGCTTTTTTCGAAAGAGTAGCCTTAAGGAAGATAGTTTTCGTCGTTTTTAAATGTAGGTAATTGTATAAGTAAGCGTTGTGACCTTTTTTCTTTGATTTAGATTAATTGAACTTCGTTTATATTTATCTAAGTCAAGAATTTGGTAGATTGATTTTATAGATTTTTTTGGTAGTAAAGAATTCTTTATTATCGTACTTTTTGTAAAAGAAAAGTCCTTTTTTGTGAGAGAATTCTACAGTACCTACTTAGGTACAAAAATAAGACGTTGAAATATATACTCAGTCATCTAGGTGAGCGTTACTTGCGAAAATTGTAAAAGCTTGCTGTAATACATGTTTGTAAAGAAAATGTTGTAAGAATCTAGATTTTTTGCTCATAGAAAAGTTCTCATGGCCAGTTCCTTTTAGAATACGAAACTGTGTCATTTCTTAAAAACAATCAATAAAATGTAAACCGTCCTGAGCACAAGAATCGTTCAGCTTTTTATTTCCAATGAAGAACCAGAAATAAACTTCAGTGGAATTGAAAAATTCTGTTTCGCAGCCGTCCGGTAATTATGATGGACGTAACAATTGAGACCGTTGAAACGGTAAAGACGTCCAGTTCCAAATATAAAGCAATACCTTTCTTCCTTCACCGATATTTTATATATAGTGTAGGTATGTGTTCCCACGGTAACTTATAACTACCAATTCAATTTCGTAAGGGTCGGCCTGATCTGCATGGTCATCGGAAACGTGTGAGCTCTAGAGGCCAACGCGGCCCCACAAACGATTTGAATCGATTATTGATTCAATTCTATATTGCTAAATGCGGGATTTCGGCAAAAAGGAAATATAAATAGAAGGCTCCTTCGGGTGTTGGATAAAATTTAAATAACCAAATAGGTAGCGTTAGCAGAAATCGCCTACGTTCATTTTTGGTGTTTCCTTCAGACATCTCTTATTGGACCTAAAACTAAATTGTAGTCGCAAGAAAAAATACAGGTGTTAAAGTCGTACGTGTTTTCGCCAAGTACCTGTCGGCCTCGGTAAATTAAGAGCACACATTTTACACGTAAGATGTTAAGACCTTTTACTAAGTTTCAGAATAAGAAAAAAGATTACATTCCACGAACCTACATTTCTTTAAGAGCACTTAAAAAGTGCTACAGGTCAAAACACTCCACTTTGAGCATAATAGAATTGTCCTGAAATAGCATCGCAAAGAGTATCAATAAGGGTAACAACGTGTGCAGAGCACTCGAAGCGTCAGCGGCGCCAAATATATCGGCGGGTGACACTTGCAAACGACACTTATATCTCAATCGCATTTGATACACAATTTCGGCTCCGAAAGATACACAAATCCTTTTATTTCTTGCGTTTCATAGACATCGCGTACGTAAATCACCTTTCCACCGTTGGCAGGATTGCACCTATATTTCGCCGAGCGACCCGATAAATTTGGCCCGTCCCACCATCAGGAAATAGCTTTTTATTCGCAAACCCGTTTGTTTATTACGTGTTTTGTGTGTTGTATCGGATACAGGTCGCTTATTTTATTATTCACGAGTGGGTTTTGTGACTTATTTGTTTATTTTTTATATTACTTTTCTTGTTCCGCTAGCGACTTTTATATTATTCTTCTTACTGTGAATAATAAGTTGCGAATGCTACATTAAAATTTTCGGGACTTACGCCGTCGTAAAGAGGGAAAAGTTTTCGTGGATGTTGTCTTTCTTTTGTAATAATACGAGTTTTATTCTATGCGAAAATTCTTAATTTATTTTACTTTTAGGGTTTCAATATAACGCAAAATATTACGCATTTAGAAATCTCAACAGTTGTTTTCTTTTATAGCTTATTGTCTTCTAAAAATAAAATATAAAAGTTTGTTTATTTTGCGTCTAACGCTGAAAGGCTTTGTTAGGCAAACATTTTTATTAATTTATTTAAGGTTCTAACGGTTGACCTTACAGTTAATTTAATTCAATTAACTGCATCAAAGAAACTCTTAATTCTAATAACTCACATTTAAAACAATTTTACAAAATTCGCTTCCGAGAGAACGATCCTCCGTCGAGTTTCATTTTCTCAATTAAATTTTGGGAATTAGAGGAACGGAACTTGGGAATTTCTTAACTAACTGTGGAATAGGGGGCTAACCCGTTTGCCGAGACTCGGTTAAGCTAAGCGGCTGTCCGCTGGATTATTGTGGAAGCGAATGCTCGAAGAACAATATCGAAAATAGCTTTCGTTTCAAGTAATCTGAGCTTTCTGCATTTGTCAGTCCATCGATCTAGACTTTAACTTAGTTTCGGTTTGGAGATGTTTCCAAAGATCGATTTATAAGAGAAAAAAGAGAAAAACTTTGTTATAAGTTAGGATTAGAATAATGACCTTTAATAGACGTGTATAATCTAATTTATTTCATCACCATTGCTCTCAAAAACGGTGACGGAAAACATTGTGGGGAAACCGGCATGTCCTAGGACCAAAAATTCGAAAACAAGTGACATCTACCAACCCGCACTGGGCCCGCGTGGTGGATTGAGGTCCGTTCCCGGTCACGGAAGGCCTGTGCCCCAGCAGTGGGAACGTTATAGGCTGATTATGCTTGTAATGATAAATTATTTATTTTCTGTAAGTAGGTTTGTACAAACACTTTTACACGTCAATTATATTTTTTTAAACTAGATGAGGTCGGCGTTTTCTATCTGACTATTCTGAGAAGAAAGGCCGAAACAAACTCAGAGGTCAGTCTCTTATTATAGTCCAGACAAAATCATGGTCAGATCGTGTGAAGACCATGTAGACTGGTGTCTGAAATGGCCTTTTGTGGAAAGAACCACACAGATTGAGAGGACCTGTCAAATCAGTGCACGCATTTGTCAAAAATCGTGCAGCTCAACTCAGAACTTGAGGAGCTCAACAATTCGACGAACAATACCAAAGACAGGACATTTGGATAGGCCGCATAAACTACTCAAACTGCCAGACCATGATTAAAACGCAAACAATGACATAGTCCTCACATTCACAATAATTAATATAATATAATACTTTATACAGTAAGTGTACATGTCATTGTTTAATTAAATAGATATTTAAAAAATAAAATTAAAGTGTAAAATAGCAAAATAAAAACAACATTCACTGTCTTAACCTATTGGAGCAGCTCAATCCCAAGCCTTTTTGTCCTCAATATAGTTTTTTTATAGTATAACAGGCTTTCTGGCATAGTTTTCGCTTTATAAAAGAAGAATGTCCTTGAAAAAGACGATTTTTTCATTCTTTGTTATTGCTGGTCAAAATGTGCCGTTCACGTAGGTACAGACGCCCGCACATCAAGCTACTACAATCTGTCAAATTTCTTTAATATATTTTCAACTTTATCGCTAAAGCATGAGGTTCAAATTTGATAGTTTCGGGCAGCTTGATGTGCTGGCGTCTGTACATTCCGAGTACTTCGATTTACCCTGAATCATTATTTACTGATAACTGGAGTTATCAATCATTATTATATTATTATTGACGGCACGGTTGGCGCAGTGGTTAAGCGATTGACTGCTGCGCTGCGTGTCGCGGGTTCGATTCCCGCACGGAACAAATATTTGTATGACCTGCAAGTAGTTGTTCCGAGTCTGGCTGTTTGTGTATGTGAATTTAAATGTTTGTAAACGCACCCACAATACAGGAGAAATTCCTAGTGTGGGGGCATTTTTATTAAAAAAAAATATTTACTCTTATCTGGAGTTATCAG
Organism: Oligia latruncula; assembly: GCA_948474745.1. Lineage (NCBI taxonomy): Eukaryota > Metazoa > Arthropoda > Insecta > Lepidoptera > Noctuidae > Oligia > Oligia latruncula. The sequence goes on from OX419696.1 coordinate 5,743,958, forward strand.
TAAATAATGATTCATGGTGAAACCAAACATCAAAACATCGACACGGGCGAAATGGATTTTCCCGCGTCAATGTTTCCAACCTTTGACATTTACAACTAAAACTATCATAGAGTAAATGTTTGGTTTAGGTAAACCATTCTACATAAGCCTACACTAAACAAACTTCCCTTATGTAATTATTAGCGGATGTAATATTCCAGTATCGTCACGTTGGAGCCGAAAATGTGGGACGGGAGGGACTCTGGGTACTTCTAGTCTCCCATTAAGATTCATCTCGGCTTGACGGGAACTATACGGATGGTGATACAGGCATGTCACTTTGATAAACTAATTTCGGCTGATTGTACACGTGGCTTTATGTAATGGGTTCGTCTTAAGGCGATAACACATTGTATATCGAATGCCAAGACGAGAACATGATGTTTAGACCATAATGAATGTGTCGTACAGTATCTCTTAGCTTTTCGAAACATGCTGTTTGACTTTTTTATACAAGAAGTAGGTTTCATACGCGGCTTCGTCCACGTGGTTTGTCAACAAAAAGTAGCCTTTGTCCTTCTCTAAGGTTCAAAGTATCCTCATACCAAATTTCTTTAAAATCGCCCAAGTCATTTGGGAGATTTGCTGGAACAAACAGACAGACATACAGACAAAAAAAAAAAATTTTTTTTTTTGTTATAAATACCTTCCATATATATGCATTTAGTAAAAAGAATCTTAAGTATTTTGACATAAAAAAACAGACACTTCAATTTTATGTAATTGTATTGTATGTATGTATATAGTAATTTGTATTGTAAATATGTATAGATAACAAAAGGTAGGGTTGCAAGGAAACAATTTACTTACGTGTTGCATTAAATTTCACAATAGTCACAATTCTAATATACGTAGTGTTACGGTCAACCTGCCATGTAGATACTTTACTCTTAATAATAGCTATTAGCGAGAACTAAACGTACCTAGTCCACTTTAGTTTCATCCACAAAAAAATGGCCTAAGTACAATATAAGCCAGATCATATAAAAATACTGATTTAATTTCTTATGTAAGTTTTCCTTTTTACTACTCTAAGCACCCAAAGCCGTATTTCGTACCTTAGCATAGGCACCATATATTATCCCTAGTTCGTTCACTTACTTTACCTATCGACTTTGCTAGCGACTATTTGTCCAGAATACCCTTCCAGCGGGGCGTGCCATCCCGATCGCCATTTTTCTTCCGCTAGCTATCTGGCGGAGGCAGGGCGCTGCGTCGGCTACTCTGATAAATCCTCCACGGAATGCAAATAAAATAGATCACTGACACAAATAAAATTATTTTCCTGAATAAAAGGATCGCATAATTATTTTTGTTTGTCTTCCTATCCGTGCCAACAGTGAGTATTTATGTGAATGCATTGTATTCTGGGCCCAGGAAAGGTGTTAATTGGAAATTATGGAGCTTGAAGTTACCGGGGACATTGTAAATTAGAAACTTTTTCGTTTTTTGTTCGGCTTTGTTTGTTGTCTCTGTGGGTTTCATGTAGGGACTTGAAAAGTTACTCAAAATAACGTGACGCGTAGTTCCGGTAACGATAATTTGTACCGTTCCACCAGGATCGTAACAAAATGAATTCCTTGGTTATAACGATACTGACAAACGGAATGAAATCTTAAACTGTTCACTAACAATATTATCCCAGCTATATGGACGGACGACCTAAAGAAGGTGGCTGGGGTAGACTGGATGCGGAAGGCGGAGGACAGGGTGCTGTGGCGCAGTCTGGGAGAGGCCTATGTCCAGCAGTGGACTGCGATAGGCTGAGTTGATTGATATGGTTAATAGTATAACAATATAATAACGTTATTAATAAAGATGACGAAAAAGTATGAAGAATAACGTTACAAATGAATCTGTAACGTTTCTCCTGTAACGTTATTACAAGCGGATAAGCGTAATGTTACTGATACGTATAACGTTACTTTTATTATTGTTCTACGAAAATCATATTCTATAACGTTTTCTTTTGTAACGTTATTGATATTTTTTGGTTTTAGTATCGTTACAAATTTTGGAACGTTCTGCGATAAGATTAGTGGTAACGGAACGAAATTAATTTCGCTTTTTTTACCTTTGGTTTCATGTGACGTAAATCATATTCCGGTTATTGCTGATTCCCCTGTTCTTGTTTCCCCCCAAAAGTTATAATAAAAATATCGTTTAATTACATTTCCCATTCCGCCCGAAATTTAAAAATTAAGTAGGTACAGTGAAGCAAGAAAGTGTAACCACCGAAATATTATTTTTATGAACCAATGCTGATAAATAAATGAATGATTCCTGCAAGAAATCAACTCAATTATAACTATGCACACCAAAATATAATTATAGTTATTTTTACTCAAAGTTCTTGATTTTTATTATTTAATGATTTATTTTTTAAATATGAATATTATTAAATATATTGTAATTATACCAATAACACCTGTTGATTGTTGATTTATATAATCTAGAATTATTTTGTAACGTGTTTTATATTTTTAAAGGTATTTAAGTAGGTATTTATTTTTTCTAAGATTTTTTTTTAAATGAATTATTAAAACTAATTGTAAAATTGACGAAAGCTGCGATTTGATTTGTGTTAATGTAGAATAATTTCATCAGAAATAAACGTATACATATTAATAATCGCTTAGTACTTTTTTCTTTGACTGTACCGCCTCGACTCCGTCAGATAATACGGGATTATAAAATACAAGCTGTTCCCCGCGGTGTCACCCGCTGCGCGGCTCCTAAGGGTCGTAGCGTGATGTTATATAGCCTATAGCCTTCCTCGATAAATGGACTACCCAACACTAAAAGAATCATTCAAATCGGACCAGTAGTTCCAGAGATTAGCGCGTTCAAACAAACAAAATATATAACTTTTCGGGTAGAAACAAGAACGGGGGGAATCAGTAGTAACCCAATCATACTGTAACGCGTAGGTCCTTTTACAGTAATTCTACCTCTGATAATTATAATTAATAATAATTATTACCTATTATTATTATGAGACTGTTATGTCCCACTGCAGGGTAAAGGCCTCCCTTCCGTCTTTCCACTTTTTCCTGTCTCTTGCTTCATCTGGCCAATACTTCATATAGGCGTAATTAATATAATTAATAATAATTATAGTCATTATATTAATCATTACCGCCACTGTCCAAACCACAGTAGTCTTTATTCTCATTCTAATAATGTTGCTGTTGGGTTACTGCCCTTGACAAGTTTGTCAAAATCATAAAGATCCTAAGAGCGTTTACGCCGTACGGCATTTCATACAAACTTTCAAGCCCTTATTTTTCGAAACGCATGAACCGATTTTAATGAAACTTTATACGCATACGCAGAATACAAAGCTCTAAAAAGTTAGTAGAGAATATTTTCTCAAAATGTCTTATTTAAGAAAAGATAACTGGAAATCTCTGTTTCTATGGAAAATTTAAAATCGGTCTAATTTGGCTGTAACACTATTTTTCGAAAATGTTCTTTAATGCCTTTTTAGACCTTTGTATCCTGCGTATGCGTATGAAGTTTCATTAAAATCGGTTTATTCACTTCGAAAAAAAAGGGCTTGAAAGTTTGTATGAAATGCCGTTCGGCGTAAACGCTTGTTATTAGGTTGCTGCTGGCAACTGTAAAATAGCTGTGAACGGACTGTTGCGTTAAATAGTAAATAAGTTTGCGCTATAAAAGTTTGTTCTCCGAAAATAAAACAGTACTTACATTAAATTATAAATACAGTCTAGTTTGTGTCAGTAAAGAAAAGGATAACAGGCATTGAATTGCACGGATTTTATAAATTTACCTTTACATATACCATACCGATACCCAACTACCTAAAAAAATTGCCTAGCCGAATGGAAAAATAAAATATATGGTACTTTTTTCAGATTATATCACACGCTATGCTAACATTATAATTTGACACTAAATTAATCCACAACCACAGGACATGCAGCAAAAAAAAATGCTGCCAGTAACAAATGGAGTATTTTTATTTTAAATAAAAATATACTCCATTTACAAAATGTGCGGCATGAAAAACTACTGGCAGCATTTTTTTTTTCGGACTTGCCGTGATCGAGATATTTTTTTTCAATACTGTCAGTGGCGTGGCTTCCGATTAGTGGTCGGTTTTTAAATTGCTCGTTACTCAACACTGTTTCCGCGTATCGTCGGTTTTGTTAAAGGACAATGCCGTCAAATATAGGGCGCCCTGTACCAAAAGAAAAGTCCGCTGTCACAACCAAACCTAGTGTATTTGGAGGAAAATTTAATGCCTTTCCTGTATTGCTAACTATTTTTACATGGATTCCCGCAATTCGTATTTATTTGCCATTTACCTAATTAATATTTTGAGCTTACGTTCGAGAAAATGACAAATGAACGATGACGATGAATGATGGAGGCATCGCTAAGGATTATCACACAAAGACTACGTTATGGAAAAGCACCTGAACGTTTTTGTTAATAAGGATTTTAATTATATTTAAATAGTTCAGATGAACACAATATTGAAAGTAGTGTCATCCGTGACGGCGCAACAGACCAAATGTAATACGTCACAACAAAAACGATTTTTTTTTTATCGGTCCTTTTTTCTTTAAATGCATAAAATGTATTCCAAAATAAGAATTTAAATTAATACGACGCAACGCGTGACCTAAAGATTTTTTGAGACACAAAAATACCTATACCTAATTATAGTAAATCGGTAGGTGCTTACAATTATTTTTACAATTATCTTCTTCATTTAATTGTCTGTTGGCAGGTACCTATATTTTTTACGCAATGGCAACAATCGGAATTGAAGTGCAATTGCAGTGGCTTAGGAGAAAATACGTATAAAAGTAAATAAAAATACTTTTATTTTTGATGTCCGAAATCCGGAAATCTTTTTCATAACAAAAACGTAAATCTAATTTAAAACATAGGAATAATTTTATGAACTACATTTGGTTGTGACTTGCTCCCGGGATCGCGTTGGTACGGTCCCATGGCATTCTCCTTTGATGCCAATATTCCTATTCAGTGTGGAGGACATTTAATTTGTATGTAAATATTCCTGCTTCGGCTGCCCTTGTAACAACTTAACATAATATTTTATGTGATTTTTTGTTTTACAAGTATTGTTATAATTAAATTGTAACGGCCAATTATATTATATGTAACTTTTTACACTTATAATATAATTGGTAACGGCAACAAAAATTAGGTACAGACGCTAGCACATCAAACTACCCAAAACTGTAAAATTTTCCCAATCAACTTTGAACCTTCATAAGCTTCAGTAGTAGTAGTAGATTGTAGTAGCTTGATGTGCGTGTCTGTACGTGTATTTTTGACAGATTCAGACTACGACTAGAATGCGAACGTTTTAAATAGTACGGAAATTGCCCTTGCTGGTGGACCATGTTGATTTTTTAAGAGGTGTTCCGAGTGAATTTAACAAAATAAAAAGTTGAAAATTAATAATGGATTTTGATGTTTATAACGTAAACAACAGTGGCATATAATGTGTTTTCTAAATAATTACATAATTAGCGTAACGTAATACTCTTAATAAATATTACTGTAATTATAACTAACGGAAATTTCGTAGTAAGGGAAATTTCGTAGTAAGGGAAATTTCGTAGTAAGAGAAATTGCGTCTGTACATTTACGTAGCTGACAGATCATTTTCAAAGCGATATATAAAAACGCATTCTACAATGTCAGAGAGCAGTGGTGGCCCAGTGGTGTCGGCACCGACTTACGAGATGTAGGTATTAAGTTGGAACCCAGACAGGCACTTTATTTGTGTATTTAATTTCATCACCACTGCTCTCAAAACGAAGGAAAAAATCGTAAGAAAATCGGCATGTCCTAGAACCAAAAAATTCGAAGCCATGTGACATCCACCAACCCGCACCGGGCCCGCGTGGTGGATTATGGCCCACTCCCTCTCACAGAGAGGAGGCCTGTGTCCCAGCAGCGGGAACATTATAGGCTTATTATGATTCTATAGTTTGTTACGCGATTAGGGTACTTTTTTTCACATTATATTCAAAACTAATTTAGTTACCTACTAAGGATTCAGATCCTCAGACTAAAATGAGGCTAAGAAATTAGATAAACCATGGGTAAAGTACCTCCTAAGCACCCATAGAAATGAGCTATTACTAAGACCCCTTTCTGTCGTGCCCTTAATTCCAGCAAGGGATATAGGAACCTTATGTGTCCTATCGTGTCTCCGCAGTTTGCTAAATAGGGGTTTAAATCCGATTTGGGTAGAGAGCAAACCTAATGCTATTTACCGCGTTAGTACGTAGGTACAGTGAACCTAAAACTATAGATATATTAGGTACTTGTCTGCAAAAGTCGGCCTTAAGTTAAGCTGGCTGGCAGATAAATAACTCTGATTGTTTTCAACCATTAAAGCGAAATTAGAATTAGCTTTCAAATAATTCTGTTAGGTATTTGTTTCGAAAAAACAAATGACATAATAGGCGCGTAGATACAAACGTTCACTTGGAATAAATATAACATTGTACCATTAAAGGCGAATTTCACTAAACTTTTATACCTAGAATAAGTCTCATAATGAGATTTTTTTTTGAATTTTTAATATGGTCTGATTTTTCCATCATCTGTTAAAAAAAAAAAATGTTTTTTTCATTCGAGGAAAATTTTTGAAATTTTGACAGTTCATTAATACAAAACCTGTCAAACGTCAATTTTATTCCTCGAACAAAAGCTATCTGGCGATGGAAAAATTAGCCCTAAAAGTTTTTCCGTACTAGAACTGTCAGACGTCAATTTTATTCCACGGATAAACATATCTGACTTTGGTAAAATCAGCCCCTAATAGTCATAGTTCACAGTACCTATCTACTTACAAAAGTTAAGCAGTCTTGTGATAGGAGTGTACAATACGACCGACGTAACTTGGCAGGCCTGAACATCGCGCAGAAGGCTGCGCACGAACGTTTTTTAGGAACTAAATGGTGGCATGAGGCGAGTGTGAGTGAGAGAACATGCGCGAAAGTTCGCAAAGGCTATACTCAGGGTTACGTCGGTCGTATTGTAGGTCACATCAGTAGTTACAAAAACTGTTAAAGGTGCAAATTACATAATATATAATCACGCCTGTATGGCCCGAAGGGTTAGACAGAGGTGTACCTATAGTACACCCACATTTTACTAGGCCAACGAAGCAGTCTGGTGCGTACATTTGTTTTTTCTTTTAAGCCTTTGTTGTCCCACTGCGGGGCAAACGCCTCCCTTTCTCTTTTGACTCCTCTCTGTCTTGAGCTAGTGTGGACCAATCATGTCTCAAGCTCGTCCCACTATCCTCTCCTGGGTCTGCTTCGATGTCGTCGGACGTTTTCTGGGACCCACACGATGGCACAACTCAAACTCAAACTCAAAGCATTTATTTCAATTAAACCAATTACAGACACTTTTGAATTGTCAAGGAGTCCGGTCGGTCAGTCAGAAAGATGAAGTTAGATGCCGATTCCAAAGCGTAGGTACCTATGGAGAAGAACGGGCAAGAAACTCCATGGACACTCTTTTAAATCAAAATAATATGATTACAAAGTCTTGTTTACATCATTCATGTTAAAAATTATGCATGCGAGAACGATGAACGAACATTAAAAGCGTCCGTAAAAAAAAACAATTCAAATATTAAATTAAATGACTACTATGAAGATGGTCGATTTGGCCCATGACGTATAATGAGTATCTGCATACCATTACACTATACAGATTAATCCTATTCGTTGCGTATTTAATACTACTTTTGTCATAAAATGCCTGGTTAGTAATATAAAATTATGAATCTTAAAATAAATTACCTATCTTCATTGTTCAAAACAGCTGTACCTACCTTATTAAGTAACGATTGGAACAATTACAACAGTAAACACAATAACCATAATACGATAAGTTTCCATTAAAATACAACGAACAAACTAAGCTTTATATAAATTTCCGTGAAATAATCCATTCATTGGCTAAAACAAACGGGTTGTAATTATAACTATATCCAGAGCCAAATATTTGAATTACCTTCCCTGTTACCACGGCCGAAATTAACAATTACAAAACGGCCTTCCCGAGCCAAAAGGTAAATTAAAGAACCTAAACCATAAGCAATTAACATTAAAATTGTTATTATACCTCAACAAACTGTTTTCATTTCATAATCGCTTTAACATTACTTTCAGAATAATATTGTTCGGAATGCAACAGCATCATCAGCCTATGTTCCCACTGCTGAGACACAGGCGGCCTCTCGGGGAGATGGAGCGGGCCGTAATCCACCACGCGGACCCAGTGCGGGTTGATAGATGTCACATGTCTTCGAATTTTTAGTGCTAGGATATGCCACCATCTTTACATATCAGGACCTCTCCGTGCCTCGGAAAGCACGTTAAGCCGTTGGTCACGGCTGTTATTCGTGGATCTTTGACAGTCGTTACGGGTCGTCAGAAGCTCGAAAGTCTGACAACCAGTCTTACCAAGGGGTATCGTATTACCTAGTAATTGGGTTGTGGAGGTCAGATAGGTAGTCGCTCGATGTAAAATTCAGCTGCATCCGGCTAGACTGGAAGCTGACCACAACATAGTTGGGAAAAGGCTAGGCAGATGATGAAATGGCTGAGATGCCATGCCTGCATGTTTTGAGAGCAGTGGTGATAAAATGATTTACACAAAGTAAAGCACCTGTTAGAAGGACTTAGAACCCACGACCAACGACTTGTAAGTCGGCTGTTACCACTAGGCCACCACTGCTCAGATCATAAGCAATTAACATTAAAATTGTTAATATAACCTCAACTGTTTCCATAATCGCTTAGAAAGTTCTATCAAAATAATATTCTTTGGAATGAACAGGCTCATCTAATATTACTATGGCCTTATAGCCAAGATATTATGTTACAAATTGGCTACAACGCCTTCTATAGTACCCTAATTACTCAAATAAAATTTTAGCACTACAAAACTGCGTCGTAAAGGTTTACGTGGCTGAGAGCCCAGCCCTTGAAGTTAAGCGCCGTTTTCACAAGGCGGGAAGGGGTGGTTAAAAAAATGGCCAGTACGGTGTCGGTGGCCGGTCTTCGATATTAAGTGGCGTGGCAACAGACATAAAGTAAACGTCATCTTTTTTACATCTTTCTCTCTTTCATCTTTCTCTTTTTTTTACATCTTTTTCTTTCTTTTTGTAGACTAGTTTCTGCCCGCGGCTTCATTCGCGTAAAACTTCATGTTCATCCTTTCTGTCGCATCGCGCGGTTACTTCACCTTAGCGTTTTTTTTATTTTTGCTCACCTAAGCTGCGTGATCTTAAATAGACTATAACCTTCTTCTATAAAATAAAAAAAAATACAAAAAGATTTTTTCAAATCCCACCGGAAGGTGGATGGGTGGTGGTGGTTGTGGTGGGTTCCGGTTTGTTTGTTGTTAAAACAAACAAACTCTTCAGCTTCATTATTAGTATAGATTCAACATTAATGATGTTACTAATATTATGGAACTGTACAATTTAAAATGGCGTCCTTAGAGTATCTTGCCCGCTCTTCTACATAGAAACCTACTACGCTATGGAATGGGCAACTAGCTTCATCTTTCTGACTGATCGACTCCTTTGACAATTCAAAAGTGCCTGTAAATGGTTCAATTAAAATAAACGCTTTGAGTTTGAGTAAGGGTTTGACGATAAAGTTTTACCAAGCACGATAACCATCACGATTTGTGAGTGTGTGTGTGTTTATATGTTTGTTACTTCTTCACGCTCAAACGGCTGCACCAATATTGATCAAGTTTTGTATGGAGGTAGCTGACACCCTGGATTAACATATAGGCTTTTTATCCTGATATTCCCACGGGATCGACATTTACGCGGGTGAGACCGGGGGGCACAGCTAGTAGAAAATAAATTAGTTGAACAAACCTTTTACCGCTGCTGAATAAAATAAAATTACCTTTCCAAGTACGTAATAATAATATGAGACGTAACACAAGACGAGCAACGGTACTTTTTGTGAAATGAAAATAATTTAGTAGTACCTAAGTAAATTGTATTTTATAAAATAAAAACCTCTGAGAAATCGGAGAACCTAATTAATTCTATTAACTACAGACTATATATTTTTTGCTTAGCAGCCAAAAGGTCAAAATCCAACTCAAGATACTATTTCACACGTTGACACAAGACAGAAGAAGTACGAGTACATTGACATACCAATTTCAAACGACAACGTAGCCACATCATATTTTCCTGCCATCTGTACTGAGCTTTATCTAGACTAGTATAAGCTGTTGCATTTCAATCATTGTAATTCAAACCTTATGTCAGTGGCTTTAAAAGTCACTTGCGGTCGTGACTTGCAACTTGCCCGAGGCTCGGCTCTGTCTCGTAACTTAACTTGATTGTTACAAGCTCGTGTAGCATCGTATGTGAAACACTGCAACGTGTTATGTAACATGGACTTTTGTTATAAAATGAGGTAGGTACTGTCAGCTAATGAGATTTATGAAGCTAGACCACGATATTTTGATAAAAATGGTTGATAATATGTTTTTTATGTTGCGTATCTTGAGGTCACATCTATATAATTTACTAGCTTCCGCCCGCGGCTTCGCCCGCGAGGTATGTCGATAAAAACTATCCTATGTCCTTCCCCGGAATGCAATCTATTTCTCTGCCAAATTTTATCGAAATCCGTTCAGTAATTTATACGTGAAAAGGTGCAATTGACTTTACCGTTGTCGCGTGCCACTCGTGTTTATGTAGTGATAAAGATACTTTTAAATGATTTGTTGTTAGTTTGATTACTCTTGTGATGCTCACTTGTTTGATTTCCAAACATAACGTGAATCAATACTGCTTTAAACGTTCACGGCTTAAAATCACACCTACACTGAAAAATAAAATTTCTTACTACTCCACATTTTAGCGATTTCGTTATGACTTACTGACTAACTGTAAGAAGAAAGTTTTGTAAAACAGTAAAAGACAAAACAGTTCCTTTTAATGATCAATTGATATACTATTGAAAAAAAAACATCAAAAAAAGCAAAAGCACCATTACTGTAATGTAAGTACCTAAATTTCAATGGTTTGAACGATATCACCAAATGAATAAAAGAGTTAATTTTGTAACCTTTTAGCTACATAAAACATTAAAGTTTACTGTAATGACGGTAACATTTTTCATCAAGCTTTTAACTGTTTTCGGAGCAGTAAAAAAAATCTGTTTTCAACGTTAGGCTTTTAAGGATCTGTTTAAAGCAGTTCAGATCAATGTTTTTTTCATTTTTATTTACTGCTTATTTCTTTCAGTGTAAATTGTCGTAATATCTTTAAAAACGAGCAAGCTCCAACAGCATTCTGAAAGTAATAGCGGACGTAATACGTTCAGATGCCAATGTATACGCTTTTACAATAAACTACCAAGCCACGTTCAAGATCTAAGCCTTAATAAATTCAAATCTTTCATTAAACGTAAGTTGTGCCAGAAAGCCTTTTATACCGTTAAAGATTATATTGAAGACAAAAAGGCTTGGGATTGAGCTGCTTCCAATTTCTGCATTTTGAATGATTTTTTTTCTTTTTTATATACACATTGACATTGATGATTTTTTTTTTTTTAAACTGACATTTGCTTACTTTGTAAAGTATTATATTATTTTTTCATTGTGAATGTGAAGACGATGTGGGTCATTTTACATATATACCTATATATTATTTTTTTTATTCTCTCTGTTCTGTTTTTTTTTCATGGTCTGGCAGTTTGAGTTATTTATGTGGCCTACCCAAATGTCCTTTCTTTGGTATTGTTCGTCGAATCGTTGAGCTCCTTAGGTCTTGAGTTGAGCTGCACGATTTTTGACAAATGCGTGCACTGACTGGACAGGTCCTCTCAATCTGTGTGGTTCTTTCCTCAAAAGACCACCTCAGACATCGATCTACATGGTCTTCATATAACCTGACCAAGATTATGTCTGGACTTTAAAAGAGACTGTGACCTCTGAGTTTGTTTCGGCCTTTCTTCTCAGAGTAGTCAGATAGGAAACGCCGACTTCATCTAGTTTTAAAAAAAACATGATTGACGTGTAAAAGTGTTTGTACAAACCTACTTACAAAATAAAAATCATTTCATTACCATTTAGACGGTCCTTTTCTTAGACACTGGATCGCACTCCACGTGTCTATTTCATTTCGTTTGTTTTATTTTGTCTTTTTGTGCTTTACTAACTTAGTTCTTATGTACAGATTCCAGCACATCAAGCTACCCGAATCAGTCAAATTTTCCCAATCAACTTTGAACCTTAAGCTTTAGCGATAAAGTTGAAAATCTATTAAAAAAAATTTACAGATTGTAGTAGCTCGACGTGCTGGCGTCTGTACTTACTGACACAAATATGGATGTTCTCTGAAATAAAGTTATTATGGAAAAGATTTTAGTCCCGATATTACATGAATTTAAAGTGAGGTAGATTACCTACCATATCAATCCCCCAAAATCCCACTTGCCTTTGCAGTGCAGAGATCCATTTTATACAACCTGCAGACCTAACTCATTGACGGCTTGTACTTCATCATAACATTTTCTCGACCTATTGCCTCGGTTTCCTTTACTGAAAGGAACTGGGTCCCTCCATTTTCTACGCACAACGTGGTTAACTTCCGTACCTACGACCTTTGCCACCCTTACACATAGAAAACTAAATTTATTTTAGGTTTTTGTCAATGTACGGATGAATGCTGCACTGATTTAATGTTACGTCTTAAACCATGGGTAGAGTTGGGTAGCCTTTTGTTGGGAAACCGTATTACTCGTAATTAAATTAATTAAAATGATAAGAAAACCCCTTCATTTTATGAAATGAAAATAATGTCTCGTCATAAAATTGTGACCCTATCCTATTTTGTTCCATACGGTATAAATTCTTATGAAAGCAAAAACTAATTCTTTTTACGTTTTGTGGTAGACTAATTTTATTCTAGGTGCATCGTCTTCACATATAGGTAATTATAGTATGTATACAAGACCTTGTAAAACATTTTAAAAGAGTAACGGTGGAGTTTCTTTTCTTGCCCATTCTTCTCCATACGAAAACTACCTTTTGGAATGGGCGACTAGGATCAATTTAGTTAAAATTTTTGACGTTCAAAAGTGCCTTTAATGTGCCTATTTGAAATAAATGATTTGACTTTGACTTTTCAGAGCTAAAGCTAGTATAATAAGGTTATTTTGATAAACAGACATTCACACACAAATAAGTATAGCGTATGGTAAGGTAAAATACATAGGTAAAGCTAGGCAGCTAGGCTTTTCATTCGGGCACATCTAGAATTTTTCATCATCCTGAAATCTGAAAGAAAAAAAAATCTCCAATTCCCGTTTTTTTAAACGTTCAAAATATAATCGAAATCAGCTCATTTCAGCAACAATCATTGTCAAAAATGTAGGAAAACTAGATGTACAGGCGCCAGCACATCAAGCTACACGAAACTGGAAAAAAAATCCATCAACTTTGAACCTTATGTTTCAGCGATAAAGTTGAAAATCTATTAAAGAAACTTGACAGATTGTAGTAGCTTGATGTGCGATGTGCGTGTCTGTACGTGTATTTTTAACAGATTCAGACTACGATTAGAATGAGAACGTTTTAAATAGTACGGAAATTGCCCTTGCTGGTGGACCATGATGATCATGATGAAAATTAATAATGGATTTTGATGTTTATAACGTAAACAACAGTGGCATATAATGTGTTTTCTAAATAATTACATAATTAGCGTAACGTAATACTCTAAATAAATTACTATTATTATAGCTAAGGGAAATTTCGACATCATGCATAATAGGTACCTAATATTACTAATACTTACTTAACGATTATTAGTCCCGGCCTTTTAATAAATCTATAAAAGTTTATGTGACGCTATAACGTACTTTAATCATGCCATACATTGTGGCAATCCCCTAAAAGTGTACCTACTCGCAATCTTCAAGTAGGTACGTTTGCCGATTAACGATAACAGATCCTTTTAAAACGAGCTCACGATTCACAACACTCTATTTAGAGACAAATGAGCCCTCTAAATTCAAATTGCCGTAAATATCGTATGAGAAAATAAACCTGTTCGTAAAACAAACACTTTAACAGGCTCTTTGTTTACAGGTAACCCACTCAGCTGTAATTGCCGCCTCTCCTGGATCTACGCGTTACGCAACGAGACACGAGACAACACGCTCCGGAACGCCCTCGAGAAAGTATCATGTGTCACCGAACTTACCCCCGACAGACACTTGAACGACCAGGAAGATAACGAAAACGTCAAAGATAATGCCGTACCCGACGACACTTATGACTATTACGATAAAAACGAGGACTATGCTGAGAGAAAATTCACGAAAAAGGCGACTAAACTGACCGATATTCCTTTAGAAACTCTCCCGTGCCCCAAAGAACTGATGCAGACTGAGGAATACGGACACCCTGTACAGAATGAAATCCGACTCAAGGCATTCTCGAATGTCGAGAAAATTTCTCCGTGCTTAATTCTAGTTTTATTCATGCTGTTGTGTTAATTTTAAGTATGAGACAAAGATATTTGTGATATTAGACGTTAATTAGTGTATTTCTCGTGTACAGATTTATATTTGTTGTTCTGGATGTAGGTGTGTTGTAGTCGCCATTTTATATTTTTAAAGCGTGCGGTGGATGCCCCGATTCTTGGACGAAGTAATAATGTGGTTTAATTAATTCATTAATTGAAAAGTTGTGCTGTTTTTTTGGATTATGTGTTTCTGTGTACATGGCACAAGTGAATATATATATATTTCATCAGCCTTTAAAAAGTCTAATCAGATTATACAAAATGAACTGTTACCGTGAAGACTTTTGCAATAACTTCGAATATTTTATTTCTCTAAAAGCTTTTTGCGTTTTGGTTTGATAAAAAAACCTCTTGATGATCATTTTTTTTTTGTACCTACCGATATTTTATGTCCACAAGTTTTACAAAACATTATTCAACTTGATTTCGAAGGGCGTAACTAATTATATAAAGTACGACACCCTACCTACGACACGTCGATGTGTGTCAATAATTATATATAATTATAAAAATAATTGTCAGCCAGTAATTGCTTAGGACTGCCACCACACGCTTCAATTAAAAAAATACAATGTTTTTTTCTGTCAAGGGTGTCCCGTTTCATAAAGTGTACCGAAAAAAAAAAAATTCGTTAAAGAAGACTCCCTAAACATTCCGAATGCAAGCTTCGTAAGCCGGGACGCTTAAAATTATTTAGCTTTCGGGAATTTTTAGCAAGGGTTACTCTATTAAATAGGGATATATATTTTTAGAGCGTAAAAGTGAATTCGCTCTAAATTTAAGCTGGATTTCATGTAAATAGTTAGCCTTTTATTGTTGATCGGGTTCAGGAATGCTAGCAATTTTTTTGTTTGGTTTTAGATTAACAATTTAAAATATTCGAATTTGATTGGATAAAAATTGTTGTTCGTTATAGAAGAATGCACACGTCACATATATTCCGCTCTTCATTTGTTTTATCATTGTTGTACCATGCATCATTTAGCGGGTTAGGTCTGGAAGTCATTGCCTGTAGTGTGTCGTCATCATCGTCATCATTTCAGCCGAAAGACACCCACTGCTGGACATAGGCCTCCCCAAGCGTCCCCGCGTCGCCACATCGACCGTTTCTGTGCTTCTCGGATCCAGCGGATTCCTGCGGCCTTCACAAGATATTTCGTACCTGTAAGAATTGACTTGCATAACCAACAAGCACAAATTAATAGGCTATTTTGGGTCAAGCAATATACATAAAACAATATCGTACTAGTACCAGTTGAAGGTATTATATCAATGCAGGCTTTCGCTGAAATCATCGCTGCGCCGGAGCGCTATATGCCATAGAATTATGCTGAGCGCTGCCCGTTTAGCACAAAAGTGATCCTATTCTCTTTTGCTCCAATTTTTAAACCTATTTTTAATGGCATTGAATGCTACACTGACTGATAATGAAACACTGGGCATTCTAAAAGACCTTTGAAGGTCCGTAGCATACCTAACTCTCCGCCATTTTGTTTTTTTTTTTTCAAAATTGCTACCACTCATGAAATCTTTAAGTAAGAAACTTCAAAAATTATAGACGTCACATGATTGTTATTTTTTTATTTAATTTTTAATGAAAAAAAAAACAAAATGGCGCGAAGTATAAATGCCAGACTCCATACAAAAATCTTCAATACCCCTTTAGATATTGTTATCAAGTAGAATCTTGTTCAAAAACATTTCAGTTTGGCCGAAACTGATTAATTATTTTATTTCTGTAAGTAGGTTTGTACAAACACTTTTACACGTCAACCATATTTTTAAAACGAGATGAGGTCGGCGTTTCCTATCTGACTACTGTTCAACAAGCTCTCGTCGGTTAGAAGGGCTCTCGATGAGCAAAAGGCGGTTAATTATGCACGGACATGATTAGTTGATTACCCATTGACTATTCACTGACCACAGGTCTATAATCTATGAAGCTGCAAGCTGCTGCAACGCAGAAACATTTGTAGTTATTTTATATCGTCACTTTTCTGCATGGCTAACTAACTTAAGGTGAATGGAGTTGAGAACGCGAAATTCAAATTTTCTTACGTTTTTTGAAATTTGGTCAGGTCAGTGTCAGGTTGTATCTTGATCAAAATATGATTCGCGACAATAACAGGTACCATATTTAGAGAATTATAATCATTAGAATCATTGTCAGGAGTCTAAGTTGCCAATTTCGCATTAAGAACTTTACGGTTGTCGAAATAAAGTTCAAAATATTGTAACTGACTCGAAGGTTAAGACTAGGTCTAAACTTGGAACTCATTTTGTAATAAGGCGGATAGTGTTTAATGCGGAGACTTGTAATCATCCTACAGGTTTTGTTTACCAAATAAAACGAGTAAGAAAATTTACAATAGTTGTGGAACTGTCGTGCTTTTGATAATTCCTATTAGCCCATTAGCAGTGCAAATGTAATATCAAAAGTGTCACGTTTATTTGCTATGTAACATGAACAAATAATTAATATCGATTTCGTATCAACTCGAACACGTAATAATTACTTAGATGTGTTGACATTAATTATTACGAAACGAATATAACGCATACCTAGGTACTTCGTGGAAGTGTTTTTAAGAGACAGTTGGGAGTTCAGTATCTTATCGGAGGCAAAAATAAGTAAAGAGAGGTCCTAGCACAAACGCGTGACGTAAGCTTTACGTTAACTGGAACGAATTTTTAGTAGAAAATACAACTATCGCATAGCATTTTGGTTTAAATTTGTGCAACAACACAATAAATATCGCCCAATAAATATAAATATATAATATAATAATAATGGAATAGAATGTACACAATAAATATTACAGTTATAAATGTAGAAATTTTACAAGGGGTGACACAATGGGCGGTCTTATCGCTAAAAGTGATCTTTTAATGACAACCGGGATAGGTACCGTAGGTATGAATAGAGACTTAAAACTAAGTAAATAAATATTATGTGCGAACGAGTAGGTATTGTCGTAGCATTGGAAGGCCTCCCACAAGGTGGACCAATGACCAGGGGGCCTAAAAAAGCCACTTTGGCAGAATCATAAAAGGATAACATTAAGAATCATAATGGACAGTTAACTGTTATGTTAATTGTAACAAATCCCATTGGGATTTTTCAGTTATTTTTGTCTGTACCAATCCAATCAATCCAATCCAAATCCAATCCCAATCTCTTTGATTATACCTACGTACCTACGTAGTGCAGCGAAAAAAAGAAAAACACGGACTTTATGATTCTGCCAAAGTGGCCTTTTAAGGCCCCCAGGTCATTGGAAGGCCGCAAGAATCCGCTGGATGCGAGAAGCATAGAACTGGTCGAAGTGGCGGTGCTTGGGGATAGCGTATGTCTAGCATAGACGACTTTCTGCTGAAACGATGATGATGATGAGCAAGTTCACTGCTCGCATTCGTGCTAGGCCCACATTTTTAAGCATGGAAACGAAGCATGCAGGTAAGTGCAGAAAGGACGATTATTTGTAATACTAAGTAAATGATAAATGATTTTATTTCTGTAAGTAGGTTTGTACAAACACTTTTACACGTCAATCATATTTTTTTTTTAAACTAGATGAAAGGCCGAAACAAATTCAGAAGTCACAGTCTCTTTTAAAGTCCAGACAAAAACTTGGTCAGATCGTGTGAAGACCATGTAGATTGGTGTCTGAAATGGTCTTTTGAGGAAAGAACCACACAGATTGAGCGGACCTGTCCAATCAGTGCACG
This sequence comes from Oligia latruncula, assembly GCA_948474745.1. Lineage (NCBI taxonomy): Eukaryota > Metazoa > Arthropoda > Insecta > Lepidoptera > Noctuidae > Oligia > Oligia latruncula. Next base: position 5,762,334 of record OX419696.1, read on the forward strand.
CATTTGTCAAAAATCGTGCAGCTCAACTCAGAACTTGAGGAAATTTCTTCCCCCGCAGTACAAACAACACCACATTATAATTAAAGGACTCGCACAAAAGCATTCCATGGCTAATTTAAGTTTGATCCGGCGTAACGATACTACCATCTTTATCAAGATTATAGCCCATTTTATCCTCTAATTATACGTGAGTCTAACGCAACTGAGCCAGACGAAATGGCAGCGAAATTTTATTAAAATAAAATATCCTGTGAATACAGTGAACTGAATTTTTATTTTCTTATTGCTGAGGTCGCTTTTTATCTACCTACTTTAACTCTTTTGGAGAATGTACTGCGAGTGTGTTGTTTTTATTTTATATATTATTATTCTTAAGTTGTACGATTTTTTGTTGTCTATACTGCCCCCCTTTCTGTTCCCTGATGTTCTCCATGTTAGAGGGTTCGGTTTTCGAACTTAGTCCTTCAGATGGATCATTGTGCGTAGGCCATTGCGGCCGTCGGTTGTTACTCCAACCAGTCCACCTCCCTCCAGAAGTTGATTACATCTCCTGGTCTGTTAAGAACATCTGTTTAAGATCCCGAGGTGGTGGGTTGGTGGGCTGGGTGCCCCGAGGGTTTCTGTCCGTTACCCCTGTGCATTCAAAGAGCACATGCGCAACGGAGGAATGGAGGGTCTAGACTTGCAACGTGTTGGAAACTTGTAACATGAAGCCAGCACAGAATGGTATAATATTTTCTTTTTAGTGAAATAATAAATGTAGCTGTGGGTCGCCAATTAAGAAATATTTAGCTGTTTTTAGGCCACATATTCACACCAGACTAAGTTTTTGCAAGAAATATGAGATCACCTGTCCCAAAGCAAGTTGTTCCTAAGTGTAAACTATGTACCAAGTTAATGCCGACAAGTCATTATAAGACAGTTTGTCTGTTTCTTGCAGAAGTTTTCTTGCATATAGAAATGCGACCTTGCACCATTACATGTTGTATCACAGTGGTTTAAGATGCTTTTTTACATCCTTGGCTATTGATATTAGAAAACAGGCTTTCTATGCATGCCAATGAGAACATAACATCATGCCTGTGTGCCGCGAAGGGTCAAATTAAATTAGCTAGGTAAACTCCGCAGACGTGATGGTATCGATATCTAAACACGTTAAAATCGAAATAAAAAAGATTTGAAATTGGTTTTTAGGGGTCAACGACCGCTGGTAGTGTTGTTATTTTTTGTTTTATCATGGTTTGATATTGATACCCATCACTTCTGCGGAGTTTCGCAAGTTAATTTAAATTAAAACCGGTAGTACACTCACATACTATCATTTCAATGATATCACCAAATAAATAGAAACTAAATGTTCACAATCAGAGCACATTATAACCCTGTATTTATCAAAAGTATGAAGAGAGATCGAACGAAAAATTGTTACGTATCAAATAGGCTTAATACATTAAAACCTCGGGCATAAATCACAATTTATTGCATTGTTCTTACAAGTTAAACTTTTCAATTGGCCTGTATTTATAATATTAACATAAAATGTTTAAGATCAAATTCATAGATTTTCATCGTTGAAATATTAATATTAATTGTACAAAATGTATTCCTGTTAAAGATATCGTGTATATTGTAATTATTAGGTTGTGTATAGTCTTCATTCTGTTGTAATAAATATTTCTACCCGTGCTGTGCGAGTTTTATTTATAAACACCCTATTACCGACAACAGTTAATTTTGCAGCTACAGACGGAAAAAAATGAGGTTGAGATGTGATGGCGACAAGGCCTCGGGTGTTGAGCGTAACAACGTCTGGGATGAAAGAAATAAAAACCATTTCACAATTTCCTATGTTTTGTAGCATTTCGCTTAGGTCTTGAGTTACCTACATACCTAATAAATACAGGGTGGTAAGGACATCGAAGCGCAACGTGTTACCATGGATTCAGTACGTTCTGAATCGTTAACATTTTTCGTCAGTTATTATAAAATAATAGCCTCCACGATCGTTTTCGGTCACGGTGGCCAATCTTAATGGAGATTAGCCAGGTACGCAGGAGATATTATAGAGCACAAGCGTGTGTGCAAATACAGGTGCACTCTCTGTTCCTTTACTCTCATAGTCCGATGGGACGGCAATCCGACACGACCGGGGAGAGTTCAGGCGCAGGACCAACGGCTTCACGTGCTTTCCGAAGCACGGTGGTATTAAACCGCCAACTTCCAAACTTCAGACTGTTACTTAGAAATTCCTAATGGAAAACCTAATAACACTTTGTCCGACCCGGGAATCGAACTCAGGACCCCAAGCTCAGCAGTCACGCTTGCAACCACGAGACCAACGGGGCAGTCGTCAATTATATAAGCATCACCTTTGTACCTATTTTTCTGTTCTGTTTTTTTCTTGTCTGTTTATACAGGGTTATTGGTAAAACATTAACAACCTTTTAAGAGGTCATTGTACTCATCAACATTATGAACAACTTTTACTAAGGGACCAAACCTGAAATCGCGAAAAAAATATCAGTTGTTCCCTACATTTATGTTCGTATAACTCGTCAAAATGTAGGGAACAGCTGATTTTTTTTTCTCTCTTTTCTATGAAACAGCAGTTTTTTTTTTTTTGTAACCAACGAAATCTACGCTAGGGGGTTATAGTATCATGTGCTGATTTCATGGTTACAGGTTTGCGCGTTTATGTCCCCGCAACCCTGTATATTGACAAAGATACTGCATAGAATCAATGGGGCTTGTGGCTAAGTATAACAGCCACTAAGGTCGATCGATCCGTTAAGCTACGCTTGCCGCGATTGGTCCGTTGATGGGTGACCATTTTTACATCCCAAGACCTCTCCGTGGCTCGGGAAGCACGTTAAACCGTTGGTCCCGGCTGTCATTCGTGGATCTTTGGCAGTCGCTACGGGTCTTTAGAAGCCCGAAAGTCTGATAACCAGTCTTACCAAGGGGTTTTGTATTACCCAGTAGTTGGGTTGTGGAGATCAGATAGGCAGTCGCTCCATGTAAAATACTGATACTCAGTTGCTTCCGGTTAGACTGGAAGCCGACCTCAGCATAGTCGGGAAAAGGCTAGGCAGGTGATGAGATGATGATGACTGCATAGAATCACTCATAGTTTCCCAAAAAGACATGATGTTAGACAAAGTAATTTTCAAAGGCAATATATTTGAGTTTACCTGAGGAGAGACGCCGTCGACACGTCAATTATAGCCCTCGCAATGAAACTTGAGCTTTGCACACAAGTAGGTTTCAGAACTCATTTTAAGTTTGAGGTCTTGGCGTGACATAGGTGCAAGTTATCTGCACTGTAACACCAAATCTCTGTAGGTATTTTGTTTAGGTATGTTTGTCCATTGTGTGTGTATATGAGATTCTTCCGCGAAAAAAGGCTATGCCTAATATACCTTTAAAAGATCGCTCTTAGCGATAAGACCGTATCCTTTGTAAAATTTCTACATATACAGGAAAAAATTTAATCCAGTGCGCAAACTGTAGCCATGAATTCAGCACATGTTTCTAGAGCTCCTAAGCTTAATACCAGAATCGCTAAATACCAGATTCGCAAATTACCAGAAACGCAAAATAACAGATTTTGTATGCGTAGAAATTTTTCGTCGGTTATCAACAAAATTTTTTTTTTAGCTCAAAGAATTAGCAAGCTGAAGTGGCAGTGGGCCGGCCATATCTCGCGAAGAACCGACAATCGCTGGGGTAAACGAGTTCTTGGCCACGACTCGGCAAACGTAGTGTGGGACGCCCTCCGGCCAGGTGGGATGACGATCTGCGAAAGACTGCAGGCAGATGCTGGATGCGTCTAGCTGAAGACAGGGCGCTATGGCGCTCATTAGGGGAGGCCTATGTCCAGCAGTGGACTGCTATAGGCTGATGATGATGATGATGATCAACAAAAAAAACAGCTGTTTCTTAGAAAAGTGCAATACCTACGCGGTCAAAATGTATGGCCTAGCTATTTTTTTTTTCTAATAACAGACAAAAAAAATTCAAGGCAGGGTTCAGAATCATGTACTGAATTCATGGTTACAGTTTGCGCTCTGGTTAATTTTTTTTCCTGTATTTTCAATCTATATGGTGTTCATAATAAAGAGTATTCTATTCTATTCTATTCTACCTATAATCAAAAGCCTCTACCTACCAAGTAACGATACTTATGAAGACCGGCGCAATCTGGGCTGTTAGCTCTACTATAATACAGAACCTGCTCAAGACGAAGTGGAAGAATACAATATTTTTGTGAGTATCAAAGAGTAAAATCTTTGTGGTAAGTAATCTAAGGAAGTTTTTTGAAAATAAGAAGGCTCCATGTCCGGAAAATTTGAAATTAATAATTTATGTACGAGAGTAAGCCTTATGGTACATACATCTGCTATAGAAAGAAAAGTAAGAAAATATGTTAATTTGCGGTAAACATGATGCAAAAAAGAACATAAACACAAAAAAATAAAAATAAGCAAAGGTTGGAGGAAAAATGCGTCACATCCACGCAAAATGGCTATCGCTCAGCATTATGCTGTGATCCAATGCAAGACAGAGCCCCAGGGCTGGTTTTCAGCGACAGCCGGCGCTGACGTAATGACTTCGTCCGGTGCAGCAAACAATTATTAGGACGCTGTACCGGTAGAGCGTACTTAAAGAAAATTAATATAATTTAATTTAAATGTGATAGAATATGTATATATTCAAGCTGAAGACAGGGCGCTATGGCGCTCATTAGGGGAGGCCTATGTCCAGCAGTGGACTGCTATAGGCTGATGATGATGATGATGATGATGTGATAGAATATACTACACAGGAATATAAAAAAGGAATTAGAAGCTATCGAATCATGTTGCTAACTATTGTGACTATAAATATGACTTAAATTCTGTGAGGGCGTAGTCAAAAACTACAGAACCCCACCTGCTACGATCGTTACATACTCCTTTTGCTTCGTTTACGTTCATATAACTGGTCATAAACTTCAAGTCCTTCTAGAGCGTTCCCTCCCGGTGTTTCCACTCACATTTGCCTTATAAATACCTTTTATCACTAACTAATGATTCATGGGTAGCCCAAGAATCATTCGTTCGACTACCACATTTCCTCTGCGCCAGTCCACATATTTTTGTGGCTACTTGCACCACCATACTATATAGTTTTCAGTTCTTCTATACTATAATCATTCGTGTCATCAAATATCTTATCCGTCTTAACTTTTATTTCTCCTATATTCCTCTTTTACTTTCAATTCCTGTAGTTTTTCTACTTTTATTATTTCTAGAGCAGTCACAGGAACTCGAACTCAGTGACGCCAATGCCTGGATAGACCGTTCATCCGACACATTACCAGCTAATGATCAGTCCCTACATTAACACCTCGATATGCTCTAGCTGTAACTTTACTCTATTTTTTTTCATCCATTATCACAAAGTTGATCATAATTCTACTGACTTACCTTTTCTACGTATACCTGTGAACGTTTTTATGAAAATCAGGGCTTAAAATACTTAATAAAGTCAAACATTTCGGAATGTTTTCAATGTAGCTTTTACTCTCAATACATTCCGACGTCTAGACGGTTGAAGTGGTGAATATAAATCCCCTGTGCATAAATGTGGTAAACTAGTATTATAGCAGATTTAATTTAATTGAAGGGTTTGAGTACAGTTATTATACAGTATATACTAGCTTCTGCCCGCGACTTCGTACGCGGATCCTGTTGCTTATGCCAGTGTCAACGGGGTCATCAAAATCGAAGATCTGAAACGTTTGATGTCGAATTCTAAGAGCCCGGGGACTGGAAAACAACGGGATGCGCGAGACGATTCGAGACGTTCCAGATCTTTCATTTTGTCGCTGGGCTTTTGGAATTCCACAACAGGTGCTCCAGATCTTCAAATTTATTCTCACAGCAGAAATACATTGTACAATAGCACCGATTTCCCAGACTACACTTTCACTTTTTCAGTAGGTACGGTTAGAAACTAAAGTCGATTAACCCATTAGTTTTGTTATTCTTAACTAGCGACCCGCCCCTACTTCGCATCAGTGCAATGATGATAACACACAAATGCTCTAAGTAATGATGAAAACCGCATTACACCGTTTAACTACACAATGGACTTGCCATTGTGTAGTTAAAAAGATCTAAACGGTCTGACAAACAGACACCAAAAGCGGCTTTATTTCAAACTACGAATACTTACTTTTATTTCTTGTATTGTTTTCCTTGTTTTTGTTTACTAACATAGTTGTAAGCTTTACTAACAATCTTGTTGAGTCTTGGTTACTCTAATAAAGAAAATACTACTCTATTCTATTTTTTATCAATTGAGATGATTTTTTTTGACGTGACAACGTCTTAAATTAGGTTGCGGCTGGGAGTCACTTATGAAAAAGTGTAACGCTCGGTAACGTTACGATGAGTCACCGAACGAGAGAGAGGCCCGCCGAATGCCTTGCGTCTCTCTCCCACTCAACTATTCTACCGAGAAAAAGACGTTGTCACGTAAAATCTTCGCCCGTAAAACCGACTTTACAGGCAACCATTTTTTTGTATTTATTTGTATATTAAGTTAGTCATTTAATTTAGTATCTAGTGTACATAGTTTGTATTTATTTAAATAAAATAATTTACATGATAGGTATATGATATGATATGTAATATTAACTGCTAATCGATTGTTATTCCTGACTGTACCAGTACACACAGTTCAGTTTATTCCCGGCCGCGAGTTTATAAAGAAACCCCGACTTGTTATCAAAACGAGCGGGGACTAAAGTTATACCCGTAGAACTCGACCAAAAAATATTTCGAGCTTCATATAATGAGTCCAGTCGAAAAATACATTGGGTCTTTTATTGAAGCCGAAAATTTTATGTTTTTGCGAGAAGCCATCTATTCTAATTAGAAATGAAAGTCGTAGATGTCAAGCGTCGTTTTTAGAAATTCAGAGAACGACTTTTGAAATGGAAGGATAAATATTTCCACAATTACTGTGAGTAGTTTAGCCTTTGAAGCGAAAATCCAACATGAGATGCACAGATGGTCACAGTTAATTAACTTCCTTGACTAATGTGCTAATGGTCTGCATAACAGCATTTACTTAAAAGTCCTAGATATGAATACACGTAGCTTAGTGCACACAAATATGGAGTTTCATTTACCTTTGCTCAGTTCCTTCGTGTTTATTTATTTGCCTAACCAAAACATCGTCATCGTACATTTCCAAGTTCTTTTGTCAAGCTATACATTTCCAGTTTTAGCTGACCTCGCATTATATAGGTTTTTCGTACAGACGCCAGCAAATCAAGATACTATATCTGTCGAATTTCTTTATTAAATTTTCAACTTTATCGTTAAAGCATAAGGTTCAAAGTTGATTGGGAAAATTTGAAAAGTTTCGGGTAGGTAGCTTGATGCGTCTGTACAATCAAAAGTCAGCTTATACTGGTTGTGTAAATGCTTGATGTGTAGCAGTGCTTACGATTTCACTTTTTTACACAGTTAAAACTGAAATGGAACGGAAAATTACCAATGTAATAGTCGAATATGTTTTTATAGTCTGTTTTATCTCCTTTTGCACATTCAATTATATTTTATTTTTTGACATGACATAAAGGCGTGATACCTGTGTTAATAAATTATTATTAACACAGGCATCACGCCAAGATAAACAAGTTTTTAAGAAATTTACTAACACAGTGTCGATCCCGTGGATCCGCGAATCGATATTGGGATAAAAAGTAGCCTATATGTTAATCCAGGGTGTCAACTACCTCCATACAATAGCTACTGTATTTCAGAATTTCAACTATAAGGTGTAACAGAATAAACGCAAGTCCTGAAAGTAGTTTGTTCATAATTGATTTCTGAATCGATTTCGGTAACTTTTAAGATAGGTATTTAAAAAATATATATATTTAGGATATGTTAATCCAGGGTGTCAGCTACCCCCATACCAAATTTTATCAAAAATGGTGCAGCCGTTTGAGCGTGAAGAAGTAACAAACTGAAAAAAACACACGCACACTCACAAACTTTCGCCTTTATAATATTAGTGAGATAAATTCTTTATTTCGGACAACGTAAAATCCACTGTGTTAGTAAATTTCTTATAATTAATGTTAGTGAAGTATTATTTAAAACTTGTTTATCTGAGATCGCTTCATGTGGACAACGCACAAGCGAAGAGAAAGTACCTCACTCGTTCATCAATCCCACAAAACGTCTCAGAATAGGAGAGAAGATGAGTTAAGTAGGTAATCGAAGAGTTAGGCTAGTACCTATAGTACAGTCATGAGCATAAGTATGTATACACTTCGCTTTATTCAAAGGCAATTTTCTTCATTTTTTTTTAATGAAGTTTTATGCTATTACGAACATAGTATTTTCGAACCCATAGGTTTATGTAAAGTGTCGTATTTCAACGTTGCATTCGTCATTTCACGAAAAAATCGCAATTGAAAGTTGCCAATTGTTGACATATCAGTGTTCGTGACTGTACCTACACTCACATTTCGCCACCATGCAACAGGGGGAGAGCCTATTGCCATCAACCGAGCACGAATCCCGACTTCGGAAAATTCAGATGGAAAAACCCTATAACACCTGGCCCGACCCGAGAATTGCACCCAGGCCCTTAGGCTCAAGAGTAGTGACTAGCGACCAGTAGACCAACAACGAGGTACTTATATCTATCTGACCCGAGAGTAGTGACTAGCGACCAGTAGACCAACAACGAGGTACTTATATCTATCTGACCCGAGAATTGCACCCAGGCCCTTAGGCTCAAGAGTAGTGACTAGCGACCAGTAGACCAACAACGAGGTACTTATATCTATCTGACCCGAGAGTAGTGACTAGCGACCAGTAGACCAACAACGAGGTACTTATATCTATCTGACCCGAGAATTGCACCCAGGCCCTTAGGCTCAAGAGTAGTGACTAGCGACCAGTAGACCAACAACGAGGTACTTATATCTATCTGACCCGAGAGTAGTGACTAGCGACCAGTAGACCAACAACGAGGTACTTATATCTATCTGACCCGAGAATTGCACCCAGGCCCTTAGGCTCAAGAGTAGTGACTAGCGACCAGTAGACCAACAACGAGGTACTTATATCTATCTGACCCGAGAGTAGTGACTAGCGACCAGTAGACCAACAACGAGGTACTTATATCTATCTGACCCGAGAATTGCACCCAGGCCCTTAGGCTCAAGAGTAGTGACTAGCGACCAGTAGACCAACAACGAGGTACTTATATCTATCTGACCCGAGAGTAGTGACTAGCGACCAGTAGACCAACAACGAGGTACTTATATCTATCTGACCCGAGAATTGCACCCAGGCCCTTAGGCTCAAGAGTAGTGACTAGCGACCAGTAGACCAACAACGAGGTACTTATATCTATCAGACCCGAGAGTAGTGACTAGCGACCAGTAGACCAACAACGAGGTACTTATATCTATCTGACCCGAGAATTGCACCCAGGCCCTTAGGCTCAAGAGTAGTGACTAGCGACCAGTAGACCAACAACGAGGTACTTATATCTATCTGACCCGAGAGTAGTGACTAGCGACCAGTAGACCAACAACGAGGTACTTATATCTATCTGACCCGAGAATTGCACCCAGGCCCTTAGGCTCAAGAGTAGTGACTAGCGACCAGTAGACCAACAACGAGGTACTTATATCTATCTGACCCGAGAGTAGTGACTAGCGACCAGTAGACCAACAACAAGGTACTTATATCTATCTATACCTACAAATAGATAGATATAAGTACCTCGTTGTTGGTCTACTGGTCGCTAGTCACTACTCTTGAGCCTAAGGGCCTGGGTGCAATTCTCGGGTCGGGCCAGGTGATAAAGGGTTTTTCCATCTTACCGCGACTTACGAGTTGTAGGTCGTAGGTTCGAACCCAGACAGGCGCTTTACCTTGTGTAAATTATTTCATCACCACTGCTCTCAAAACGGTGAAGGAAAACATCGTGGGGAAACCGGCATGTCCTAGAACCAAAAATTCGAAGAAATGTGACATCTACCAATCCGCACTGGGCCCGCGTGGTGGATTACGGCCCACTCCCTCTCACCGAGAGGCCTGTGTCCCAGCAGTGGGAACATTATAGGCTGATTATGGTTATACCTACAAATAAGTAAAATGGAAGTGTGTGTGACAAAATAACAGCTTTTTACTAAATGCATACTTTTTTACGGTACTTTTAACAAAAATGATTTTTTAAACTTTTTTGTCAGTCTGTTTGATTCGGCTAATCTCCGAAACGGCTGGACCGATTTCGACAGGACTTTCACTGGCAGATAGCTGATGTTATAAGAAGTAACATACACTTGTCCCTGTAGCACGTTCTCGTGCCAACAACCACGTGGGCAAAGACGTGGGCAGAAGCTAGTTTTAATTATAAACAATTTTATCTTGGTTATGAAAGGGCACAGCCACGAGGCTCAATGACGCAAACCTTCTACAAATGTATCTATTAGCTGAAGGTTCTGTATAAAAGGAATTCTTGATTCGCCACTAAAGATTGAGAGCGAAGCGGGTGCTCTTTGGCTTTGAATTTAATATTTTCTAAAATAGAAATGGAAATAATTTATTTGCTTAAAATGTAAGTATACAAATAAGATGTAATTTTTATAAATAGTCCTGATACATTTTACCTTACCTTTACCCCCCTCTTTTCGCCGCCATTTAGTGGGGAAATGGAAAACAATCATAAACATATAGAATCAACTGGCTTCGGCCCGCGAATTATGTCGATAAAAACTATCCTATGTCCTTCCCCGGGATGCAATCTATCTCTCTGCCAAATTTTAGCGAAATCCGTTGAGTGGTTTAGGGGTTTAGGCGTGAAAAGCTAATATACAGACAGGCAGACAGAGTTACCTTCGAATTTATAATATTAGTATATATGGATTTGTTTACAATTTAAGAACATTGCCATTTAAACTAAGTTTAGCATGAGTTTGTGATAGTTATTGATGTGTTTTCTTGTTGATGTCTTTTGGCATAGCATAATAGTTTCGACATTTGTTGTCTAGTGGTCGTTGTGGGAAGGGAATGCATTCCCGACACTTCTTAGTGCGACCATTCTAGTAACTAACAAAGATCAAATTCGCCAATCATTTTACTTTTGTATGAAACTGACAGGTGCCAAGAACGCATTCTCTCGTCGGCCCCACTGTAGTAAGTACAGTCAACAAAAGAGATAAGTATGCAGGATCGACGGATATAGTTGAAGTTTAGTAAGAAACCGATGGATGTTCTCGAATAAAACTTAATTTTATTATTAGAAAACCAACAGCTCATTTATCAAATTAAATTTCAGTCGACAACATCCATCGGTTTCTTTCTAAACTTCAGCTATATCCGACGGCCCTGCATACTTATCTCTTTTGTTGACTATACAAGTAGGAACCACTCGACGGAAAAACAATGAATCTCATCTACCCGCTCGTGAGTTTCACCCTATATTTAATTACTTACCTAATAATTATTTTCGAAACCTGCTTTTATAAACCCAAATAGTTCAATCAATTTTTTCAACCAACTTTTACAAAATCAATCTACCCAGCTTTTTTTTCTACAATGTCGGGGTCGGCTTCCAGTCTAACCGGATGAAGCTGACTACCAGTACTTAACATGTAGCGACTGCTTATCTGACCTCCACAATCCAGTTATTGAGTAACACGATACCCCTTGGTGAGACTGGTTGTCAAACTTTTGGGCTTCTGACTACTCACAACGACTGTCAAAGATCTATGAATGACAGCCGGGATCAACGGCTTAACGTGCTTTCCAAGGGACTTAACTATATTAACAGGAGCATTCACTACAATTACTTTAGCATACACTCCAGGCAGTCTACGCATTATTGTAATCAAGTTAAGCATTTGTTTTCAATTATAACTTGTAGCTCATTCCTCTTCCAATAGACTGGGAATCAGGCTGCTACCGTTATCATAGGGAACTGGCGGCAAAATAACTTCTATCAATCATAATCTGAATCTTTTTGAAGGATATTGCTAACCCATTGCTTCATATGTTCGAAAAGTTTGTCTGCTCGAAAACGTAAATAACGCAATGAATGTTGTTGAACTGTCAAATGAAAGCCATTCTTGTTACGCAACCCCTCTGGTCTTAACACAAGATAGGTATGAATACATGCCTTAAACCATGGAAAAAAAACCGTCAACCATAATTTACAAATTCTGGGACACCTTTGATGCAAGTGTGTTGTATATTTAACAACGTCATCATCATCGTATCGTCGTAATGACGATACGATGATGATGATTTTTTTGATAATTTCAGGACCATTAGTTTCTATTCTAAATTTTGCCTGTAATATAAGTTACCTCCAACTCAAACTACATAAATAATTAAATGAATTAACCAAAACTGATTTAAAACCAGTACTAGCTTACTAACTCGATCAACATAAACGCGGCTTAATGCGACTTTGTCCCAGAGCCTATCTCGAGTGGGAAGATAAAAAATTATTAGCTTTGAAATTCTGAAACAAAGTCGTAAAGTTTGAGAAAGTTTGCAAAAATTTCGTCGTTCCATCTTAACCTTGTCCTGACCGATGGATTCCACTAATTTATTGAACAGATGTAGATAGGTTTTATCCAACAGAGAAAATAGAATCTTGTCAGCTGGTTGCTATCTTGTAGTATTAAGGCTCCTTCAAACAGGCGCGATAGAGTAAAATCGCGGGCGACACAAAGGCACCGCAAGTCGCGCAACGAGCGATGCGTTTGTGTCGTGAGCGATTATATCGCGTGTCGCGTCTGTTTGTAGGAGCCTTTAGGAAAAAACCCAGGTTAATGTCTAGTACTTTGTATGAATAGTTTTTCTACAAGCCGGTGGATTCTGTTAGAATCTCACCGTGAGAAGTTAGGGGAAGTGAGTCTGTCATTCCATCTAATGTTAGGGATTGACACTACTGGTATTCGAACAAAGACGATCTCTGACAAATAGCTCCGTCACTTCACCTCAGGAACTATCTTGGGTCACTTTTAACTCAAAGCCCTGACCTACGTGCTCCTGAATAGAGGTAAATCTCCACCATTTGTTGACCAGCCAATAGTTTTTAGACTGTACATAGTTAAGGTTCAATATTCAATATCAACGTTGAAGTTTAAATGGGTCACTAGTTCAATATAAGAAGGTGAACTCTTTTCTTCTGAAATAGGTGTGGATAAGCGACATATAGCATCGCTGAAACAGCTGCACAGCTCATCATCTGCCTAGCCTTTTCCCAACTATGTTGGGGTCGGCTTCCAGTCTAACCGGATGCAGCTGAATACTAGTATTTTACATGGAGCGACTGCCTATCTGACCTCCACAACCCAGTTTCTGGGTAATACGATACCCCTTGGTAAGACTGGTTGTCAGACTTTCGGTCTTCTGACTACCCGTAACGATTGTCAAAGATCCACGAATGACAGCCGGGACCAACGGCTTAACGTGCTTTCCGAGGCACGGAGGGGTCACGGTATGTATAGATGGTCACCCATCCACAGACCAACCGCGGCAAGCGTAGCGTGAACAGTTGTACAGTTATATTCACTTAATCATAAACGTCCTATAAATATAAGCCCCGTCTACATTGGGCGTTTTAACTGCACAATAAAATTGGTCTCGTGGTGGCAACTGTGCCTGCTGGGTTCGATTGCCAGGTTGAGCAAAGTGTTATTCCTATTGATAGTTCGGAAGTTGGCGGTGTGATACAAACGGTACTAACGGGAATAAACCGAACCATAATATCTAAGCCTAACGCCACGATGTCGTCCTGCCTGTCACAGGGCTGCAACTGGCATCTTAATGGTTGCCAGTTGAAAATTTAAAAAAATTCTATGGTGCGAATAATAAAACACCGGCCAAGTGCGAGTCGGACTCGCACATGAAGGGTTCCGTACCACAAGGCAAAAAAGCCGAAAAAACACGTTTGTTGTATGGGAGCCCCAATTAAATATTTATTTTATTCTGTTTTTAGTATTTGTTGTTATAGCGGCAACAGAAATACATCATCTGTGAAAATTTCAACTGTTTAACTATAACTATAACTGTTCATAAGATACAGACGGACAGCGGAGTCTTAGTAATAGGGTCCCGTTTTACCTTTTGGGTACGGAACCCTAAAAACATGTAAACTGTAATAGTTTCCGTGGTACGTATCAAAAAGTGGATAAGACAGACATTAAAACAGAAGAATAGCTAGCACGGGATCCCTGGGTTCAGGGGATCAGACCAGAATAGATCATCAAATTCATAGTGCACCGGGGAAACTTTCACTTGCAACGTTGAGCAGTTACAAACATAATAGTAGGTAGGAATCATATGCTAGTTTAAATAATAGTAGGCAGGAATCATATGCTCGTTTAAATAATAGTAGGTAGGAATCATATGCTCGTTTAAAATTTTTGGGAATTTAATTTCCTACTTTAATGGCACCTTTCAAAAACTTTAAAGCACAGGTATAAAAGTAAAATAAAAGCAAGTTTTAAAACTAAAACTTATCTTGCTGCACCACACATAAATGTGAACGAAATGAGCTCTCTGATGACATCGTTAACTGTTCTTTAACATTTCAGCAATAACTTCTGCGGTATATGAGTCGTTTCAAAGCACTAAAAATGTGTGAAAATAGTGCTTCGTTATCGGTACATTATTTCTACCCATTACTAGTTTCGATTTGTGTTCACATGTCCTTATAGAATAGAATAGAATATTTTTATTTCAGACCGGAGTCCATAGGGTTAGGAACAATTTTAACTTAAGTTCTAGTGTTAGTAGGTTACAGACACATAAAAATATACAATTAATTATTTAACAATTATTATTTATTTAAACAATTATTTAAAATATATATTTAATTACTTATTACCCAATGATATCGACAACCTGAATATAGATAGCGCAATCCACGAAGACCGGCCCCACTTTTCTTCCTAATCGCTTACAATATCTACAAGTGTGCAACATTCCGCTAGTGTTTTAGTTTTGTCGATACACAGTAATTACATATTAGTGGTAATTAGTGTGAGGTCAATGTGGGCAAATCCGTCTACGGGGCTATTCCGTATGCATGCATTTACTACTCATTCCAGAATAGTTACGCTGTTACTGATTCGGTAGATAAAACAGGATCACTTTTTAGTTCTAACTATGATTCGTAGATGGAGTAACGTTGTCTACAAGAGTAAAAAAAAATGTTTGAAATTTAGTTGTGCTCCGAACGCGGAACTCAAGTGTTGCGTGCTGACGTTTCTTATAAGGTAAATATTAAATTTTACAAGTTACGACTTTCTGAGTACGCATATCATGTAGTTTAATAAGTGTTTCAACGGATTTTTCTATTTGTTTTGAATAAAAACCAGTAGATACAGAAATAATTGTTTTAAAAAATATGTAATCTCAAAATGGTCAAGTGGGAAAATCCGTCTAATATCAAAGGGGCTAAATCGTCATATACCGGAATTACCCCATTGCAGATATTGCCAACCTTTTTCATCCTTCATTTTTGTTTTTACTGTCGACCAGAAAGATTTGTGTTATACCTACTATTGTTATTTTTCTCTAGAACTTATAAATAGATTTGGTGGCATAAGTTTATAAAGTCAATTGATAACTAACACTAAAAAGTATTCGCACATTAAAATACCGCTGCTACCCGTTTACCCGTGACAATGGCGCTCACAACATAGTGCCGAAATGTCTAAAACTCGGAATAAATAAAAAATATGATAATTATCCGTTCCTGCTTTAGTTCTAACTAATACTAAGTAGATTTGGCCTATGGTCACATATAATGTTTATTAATATTATTTTTTGTTTGTTTTCAGTTTTCTCATGATTACTAATTATCAGTAATCATGGTGAAAAATTATAAAAGAAAAACAGCAAAGGGTTCGACATTGATGAATTTTATTTAGACAATGACATGAATATTTACTTTGTAAGTAATTTATATTATTATTTTTTTATTTTTTTTATTTAATTATTGTGAATGTGAGGACTATGTGGGTCATTTCTTTTTTTCCTTCTTAGTTTTAATCATGATCTGGCAGTTTGAGTAGTTTATGCGGCCTACCCAAATGTCCTGTCTTTGGTATTGTTCGTCGAATCGTTGAGCTCCTCAAGTTCTGAGTTGAGCTGCACGATTTTTGACAAATGCGTGCACTGATTGGACAGGTCCGCTCAATCTGTGTGGTTCTTTCCTCAAAAGACCATTTCAGACACCAATCTACATGGTCTTCACACGATCTGACCAAGATTTTGTCTGGACTTTAAAAGAGACTGTGACTTCTGAGTTTGTTTCGGCCTTTCTTCTCAGAATAGTCAGTTAGGAAACGCCGACCTCATCTAGTTTAAAAAAAATATGATTGACGTGTAAAAGTGTTTGTACAAACCTACTTACAGAAATAAAAATCATTTAATCATCATTTAATCAAAGCCATTTATTTTCGAAAAACCATTTATTTTCGGAAACTGATTTTTATTTAAGTACATTTAAATTAGTTTTTAAACCGTTTCAAACTTCTTGAAAAGGTTTAAAATCCCTGGTTATAAAAATAGGCCGGATTAGCCCCCAAAAAAGATTTTAGGGAATAAAACGTAAATTAAACCGTATTTTTATGACGTTACAAAACATTTTTCTTCAACATGTGCTTTTACTTGTTTACAAATTGCATACTTTGATATAACGGCGTTATTCTAGGAAAATTTGCTACTAGATGGATTTGCCCCAATCATCGGGAAAATCCGTCTAACGACCGTTTTTTAAAAAATCATTTTTAGTTAAATATGGAGGGATGTTCTGTTGTTTCGAATGAATGTATATTATAGACAACAAAATTCTTTATCGCTTACAACCATCAAATTTATATTAAAGTAGTTAAGTGTACCAGTTATAGTCAACCAACTTCAACTTTCAAAAATATATGACGGATTTGCCCACATTGACCTTGTATAAAAAATTTGAATTAACTTGAATTTGTCTGCTCAGCACCTAAATTACGCAATGAATGTTGTTGAACTGTCAAAAGGAAACTGATTCCGATTGATAATGTGTTACGCAATTGCCCCGCTGGGCCGTCTTTAACCTATTGGAGGCCCTGGACACATAAGGGTCACGGGACCCCTGTATAGATACGAGACAATAAGAGAAACATACCAATATTTTTCATCTGGGAGGCTAGAAACTTATTGTAAATCGCACTGCAAATAACTTATTTTGTCATTGAATCGGGTACATAATAATAATGCGTAGAATGCAACGGTGGCTGCAACGAATGTTTTTTTATGACAGCAGGCCGGGGCCCCCGAAGATCGTGGGGCCCTGGGCACTTGCCCAGAGTGCCCAATGGACAAGAGTGGCCTGGCGACAACTACTAGCGATTAGTAAGAAGAGTGCAATGGGGCGCGTCTTCGTGGATTGCGCTATCTGTATTCGCCACATAATATCACTAGCTTCTTCTGCCCGCGAGTTCGTTTGCATTAAATTACGGCCCCCGACCCATCGCGTCGTATCCCATCGTCCGCCCGCACTATAAGGGTCAGTTCACACCGAGACGCGACGCGACGCGCAGTTTTCAAGATAGAAATCCAATTACAGACCTTATCTACTACTAAAAGGTACATAATTCAGTGTCTACCTACTACGTCGAGCTACGCCGCGCGGCGCCGCCACCGCGCGGCGTAGCTCACTGATTCGTGTACCTTTTTGTGTAGTAGATAAGGTCTGTAATTGTATTTCTATCTTGAAAACTGCGCGTCGCGTCGCGTCTCGGTGTGAACTGACCCTTACTTCGTTTTCGCTTAGCGTTCTTTCTGACTTCTTTTCTTTTTTCTCCAAGGGTCTTAGAGTGATGTTAAGATCGTTTACGCCGTACAGCATTGCATACAAACTTTCAAGCCCTTGTTTTTCCAAATGAATGAACCGATTGTAATGAAACTTTATATCCTGCTTATGCGTATGAAGTATCATTAAAATCGGTTTATTAATTTCGAAAAACAAGGGCTTGAAAGTTTGTATGAAATGCCGTACGGCGTAATCGCTCTTAATAATTTTTTTTTATTCTAATCCGACTGGTAGGTAGTTTAAAACAAACTCCTTAGCTTCATTATTAGAATAGATACAAATATTTATTTATTATCGGAGGCTGAAAGTCACCCAAAAGGCAACGGAGAGGGCTTGTAGTATCCCTACTTGGTCGAATCAGAAATAAAGAGATCCGTACCGTACCGTCAAAGTGGCGGTGCTTGGGGAAGGCCTATGTCCAGCAGTGGACGTCTTTCTGCTGAAATGATTTATTTTGTATGCTTTTGGCCTAGATACTGTCTTTATACCTAAATAAATAAATAAACATTATTTTATTTCCATATCTACTATTCCCCATGGAACGTTAAAGCATAAAGTAATAAGTGCGAAGTACGAACCCAAAAAAAACATTACACGTAATACCGCATTTTTCATATCACAAACATAAAAGTAATAACAAAAAGTGAACACAAACACAAATGATAACCACACGTTTCCGCCGTAAAAGGAATATTTAACTTACAAAAATATACCTGAGGGCTATACACACGAAGTATACCTACCGCATTTTATTCACAACATGTCGCAATGACAATTTCAATTTGCCGCAAAATACAGTTGTTTATAGATTTCCAAAATACACAGTCCCCATTTGATAGTTTCGCAAAATATTACAACGAGGTAACACGAAATAAATAAGCTTTCAAAGGAATGAAAGGCCCATACATCTCGCAGTGCCGACACGGAAATATTAAAAAATATCTTTTGAATCGAACGCGCTATTTGCAGGTGTAAGGAAATTGGACCGCGGGATAAAGTAATGGCTGTATTTCCACGACCTTTCATTTATTTCATTTGAAAAACCCGCCACAGCTGGAGCATATTTGGCCCAAATTATCTGTAAGGATTCCAACTAAAGCCACATGGCAATAATCCGAACGAGATCCTGATTAGAAATCCGCCTAGCCAGGGACGACCCTTATTTGAATTGTCATTCGTTCCTACAAATTCTTATCTGATCATACTTGATATAATTCGGATGGGTTTATTCATTTTCAATTCAATGAAAACGTCAGCCTATTTTATGATTGCGAATTCCGTATTTCGAGTGGCTCGTCGTTTCTAAAGGAGATATTTACAAAGGGCTAAGGAGTTTTAATTGCTGATTTGATACTGTGAAGTATGATAATTTACTTCACTGTATCAATTCAGCAATTTTATTAAAGCACCGTAAGTGCTGCAGAAAATTTCCCTAGTGGAATTCTTGCCAGTTAAGCTTATTTGAGTTTCGCAATGTACGTTATGGCAAATATTTAAGTTGGTATAGGTCCCTGAAGGCGGCATATCGTATGCACGCGATATTCCTTATTCCAGTTTCGAAAAGTGTTACATAAAGATTTTTAAGCTGTAGCTGGCAGTCTAATAAACAAAGTTAGATTAGAGCTGTTACTAATGTTCGATAAAAAAGTCGAGATCGGCGAGGTATCCAAATTGCCGAATATGCTGCCAAGCTGGAACGGTTCCAAAATCAAGTTTGAACTTCAGCATTAATCTGACACTGTAAATTGGTAGGATTATAGTTTAATACAAAATTATATGGGTACACAGGTGGTTCACATAATAAGTACATAGTGAGCAGAAGGGGTTATTATAAAATATAATTATAATGCAGGGTATTGGAGTGGAATGAGAATTCCAAAGTTGTAGTAATACGCATACAGAAAGTTATATGAGGATGTAAAGGGTAGTAATAGGTGATGAAAGTTTTCTAGAGTAGAACAAATAGTAACAGATGTGGTTGGTAAGCTGTTTTTAATTCGATGGATTAGGGATATTTCGTATTATTGTTTGGTTTCGTTGTCGTACTTACTAAACAGAGCCCCAGCGCTGGTTTTCAGCAACAGCCGGCCGCTGACGTGATGATATCAAAAGTGAAAACTTAAAACTATTTGCTGGCCAAGCGCAACACGTCATACTCATAGCGACAGATATACTGTTAAAATACACATGTGTAGGTATATGTCGGTGACGCGTACCATTAAGATTTTCCCCTACCGGAAATAGCTCAACGCGCCTAGAGAAGTTTACGCTTCAAAAAATCACACAAAAAAAATACGCATTTATGTTCGTGTTATCCTTCCTACATTGTTCAAATCTTCTACAGACATAAACAGATAAAGCCGCCATCATTTCCTCTATTTTCATACTACCACTCGGGCATAATGCCATTTGCCAACGTTCCTGTCACGGCCCGGAAAGGGTTGGAAAAAGTGTCAATGGAATAATGTCACAAAATACATCACTTGAGCGAGTTTTCAATGATTAAGCGAATAAAATGATTTTGTTCAGAAGTAAAGTTTTTATGACTGTCTCGTTGGTCTAGTGGTTGTTCTCTAGGGTCTTTTCTGGGTCCAATTCCCTGATTGGGAGTCCTGTTGGGGTTTACTGTCAAGAACTTCTTAGTAACAACCCCGGATGCTGTATTTGTAACTGAAACAAAAGTGGCATAATTATCTCTAAACTAAAATCTGTCTGTCCCTCCAGGGTATACAAGCTATGTTATGTATTTGCCTTTTTTTTAACTTTGAAGATAAATTCTTAATTTCAAACAAGATATTTACATCTATATATTATACTAAGCTGAAGAGTTTATTTGTTTAAACAGGCTAATCTCTAGAAATACCAGTCGGAAATGAAAAATTCTTTTGATAGCTTATTCTTGGCGAAGGTTATGGCTATTTAACATCACGCTACGACTCTTAGGACCCGAGCAAAAAGAAAAAAACTCAGAGCTATTAGCGCGGGCAGGGGATGATTTCACGCTGACGAAGTCACGGGCAGAATCTAGTAATATAATAAGCTAACAGTCAATCAATCAATCAACTCAGCCTATCGCAGTCCACTGCTGGACATAGGCCTCTCCCAGACTGCGCCACAGCACCCTGTCCTCCGCCTTCCGCATCCAGTCTACCCCAGCCACCTTCTTTAGGTCGTCCGTCCATCTAGCTGGGGGCATCTTACAGTCTTAAAATGATATATAATATAAATGTATTCACCTAAATACTCAGCACAATAAAGACTCAAACCACTGCAAAAAAACCGTTGGCTTTTGTCCTCAGTGATTGCAAATATAATATCCGCCGACAAATCGATCCGTTTGGAGCGCAAAGGTCGTAAGGGACAGGTAACGATAATGCCCCTTACACCCTTTGAGCCCCTAAATAGATGACCTATAGATATTTGTTCAGAATCTGGATGTTTACATGCATGTAAATATTGAACATAGCCCGCGACATGAATAAATAGGGTTAGGAAAGCGACGGGTAAATATCTCTAACGGGGTAGGATAGCTTTTACCAGAAGTGGTCATTGTTTAAGTGGTTCAGTAGCTCCAATATCATCAGGATTGTGCCGGAATATAGTACTAGTCTTGGACGTGGTACGTACTATAGTACTAGTCTTGAACGTGGTACGTACTATAGTACTAGTCTTGGACGTGGTACGTACTATAGTAGTAGTCTTGGATGTGGTACGTACTATAGTACTAGTCCTGGACGTGGTACGTACTATAGTACTAGTCTTAGACGTGGTACTTAGTAGTAGTCTTGGAGGTGGTACGACAGCAGCAACATTTTATAGGGTTTTTTTTTATATATAAATTGTTATCTGTGCCCCTAACATCATTCTGTCCTCAGAATACAGCCGCTGCGCACCATCAATGCGACGCTCTGCTAGAGTGACTGACATCAGCCAGCGTCACAGTTATCCGACCTTTTCGATGATTCCAGTAACTTCGTAACCAAACCAAACGGCGCTACTTACTCCGTATCGTCATATCTTCAAATCTTACAAAAATATGAACCGTTTATTACGATAACGATCAAAAGAAACAAGTGCTATCAAGAACTGTAACAAAGTTAGTATCTCGTCTTCATAAAAAACACTTTTCAGCTGACTCGTCTCAGTCGACGATTATCTTTACTTCCCTCAATTTTCCGGGGCTCAATTTATCTTTTAACCACTCAAAATCCAACTGGCATTCAGCCAGAGTTCAGCAAGATTTGAGGGATAACGTTGGCAAGATTCTGCATTTACATAAAAAAGCTGTTAATGCGGTACTTACTGCTGCATTTCGTTGTGGAAATGTTGATGCTGATGTTTTGCAAATAATTAATAAAGGTAAAATAGCTAAGTGGTGTAATTTAGCGAATTTTACTTAAGAACGTAACGTATTGAATCCTAGATCCGATTTAATAGACCCACGGAGTAAATTCACAACACACTATCAGTAAATGCAATGGCTTTCTTTTTGACAGTTCAACAACATTCATTGCGTTATTTACTTTGTTGAGCAGACAAATTTTTCAAACTTATAAGGCAATGGATTAGCAATATCCTTCAAAATTATTCAGATTGACAGTGTGTGATACTATTAGGGTGACACTTCTATTTAATTTAAAGGTGATATATGTTCGATAGCAACAAAATATTTTCGAATCTAAGTCTAAATAAATCGAAAATCACTAGTAGTGATTTTTCTTTTTTTTTATGGATCTGACGTCTGGTCATTCACCCAACTAATCTTTCGTCAACCAAAAGAATCTGATCCTCGAACACCTTTTCTCGTAATCATCATCATCTGCCTAGCCTTTTCCCAACTATGTTGGGGTCGGCTTCCAGTCTAACCGGATGCAGCTGAATACCAGTATTTTACATGGAGCGGCTGCCCTTCTAACCTCCACAACCCAGTTACTGGGATTACCCAGTAACTGGTTATCAGACTTAAATTTTCTCGTAATATAAAAAAAAAAAAAAAAAAAGTTTCTGACGAATTGAGAACCTCCTCCTTTTTGAAGTCGGTTAAAAAATATATAAAAATACTCGTATTTATTTCTCATGAGAGACTTGTTGCCTAGTCAAAGCTAATGAACAAACTAAAAGTAAGGTACAGACGCCAGCACATCAGGCTACTAGAATCTGTCAAATTTCTTTAATACATTTTCAACGTTATCGCTAAAGCATAAGGTTCAAAGTTGATTGGGAAAATTTGACAGTTTCGGGTTGCTTCGTGTGCTGGTGTCTGTAAATAAAAGGTAATATTAAAGAATTCTTACGAGAATTAATATCTCTTTCATTCGATCTTTCATCTGTAAAAGTCAATCATTCGGTAAAAGATAAATAAATTCAAAGAGACCAGAGACTTCTCTATTTCATTTGTTTACTTACCTCCTTATTTGAAGTAAAAGATAAAGATTTCTTGGATGTTTATCTATTTAACTGAAATATTAGTTGAAACTTTTTATTTATTATATAAAGCTTCTACCTGAGGTTTCAAAAGTAGCCTTTGTCTTTAACCCATCTCTCCTTGCCAAATCGAAATCCATTCAGTGGTTTAGGCTTGAAAAGGTATATATTGGATTTCATGGGTTTTTATTTTTTGCGCGGAACCCGTATTCTTTTTCTTACTCCTTCTAACATAAGCTCCTTATAACCTTACAAAATCGGTCCAGCCGTTTTGGAGATTAGCCGAAACAAACAGACTGATAAAAATGTAAAAAAAATTTTTCTTGTTTAAAGTACCGTTTAAACTTTCATAAACATTTAGTGAAAAGATGTTATTTTGACACTGCAATTATATTATTTTTGTATGAATGTATATGTATAGAATATAGATTCGTTCATTTAATTCTTTGAAAGCCTTCATTTAATTTTTTGCTGTGTAAGTGAGAGCTTCCCGACAGCTTTGCAAAATGCCTCGCGAAGTATATATGAGGAGAAAGAGCAATAATGAACATATAGGTATAAGCATAGATCTAATAAAAAAAACATGATGCTGTCGAACATCTCCAAATGAGTACGCAGTGATTGTATCCCTAAGGCAAATACATAATACTATTAATAAAGCTGAATAATTTAGAACGCGTTTATTTCTAGAACTACCTGTCGGATTTAAAACCAATCTTTTTTAATTTGATAGCCCAATTCTTGAGGAATGTTATTAAATAGGCTATTTAACATCAAGCTACGATTCTAAGTAGCCGAGCAAAAGGCAGACATAATGCTAAGCGAAAAAGAAGTAATACCACGAGCGGCAATGCGATGCGATGGTGGACCGGGGTAACAAGAAGTTTCACGCGAACGCAGTCGTGGGCAGAAGCTAGTTGTAAATATCCGCGTATTAAATTTAGACACTAAGGCCACTGTAAAAGTCCTGACAAAGCAAATGTCGTCACTATGATACGAAGAATGGCTGAACAAGAACATATGTTCCCGAACAAATGAAGTTTTTAACGTGGCGTAATAAATTATAACATAAATACCAGAAGCACTTTAATAATAATATGCGTTAAATAAATACTATGTATCCATTACATAGTATTTATTTCCATACTCAATCATTGGAATTCACAGTTTGAAATCATTAACAAAACAGCCCACTCCCGCTACTGAGAGGAGGCCTGTGTCCCAGTAGTGGGAACGTTATAGGCGAACAACAGCACTTTTTTTATTCTATTGTGTTTGTCTAAAAATACTAGAGGTTGACAGAGGTAAATACAAGAGATTTTTAATGAAGGCCACCTCCTTAACGCCATTAGGGATTCGACAATTCCTCATTGAAAGTCCTCACTCCCCCTTATTCAAACTCCTACTTGACATACTGACAACGCGCCAACAAGGACCAATCTTTTACCCGGCCCACGTCAAAATTACTGTCCTGTTAACCATAAGTCATTCTTTCGAGAAAAAGTAACGGAAATGGGTTACCATTTTGTTATTTAAAAAAAGTCTTTTAAGATAATTTCCTGACGCGCATTCCGAAGAGCTGGAAGTAAATTTGTTTACCCCATCAAATTCAATTTGCTTGCTAAATAAACAGCTGGTTACTGAGGTATATTTCGTAGCTTCGTACTTTAAACAAACTTGTTATTAATACGACTATTTATAACTGTAACTGTATTTTCTGACAAAATTTCGGCAATTTTGAGATAGAATATTAAATGATATCCATGAAATTTTAAGATAGTTGAATCTTGGAAAGATAATTTATGTAGCGACCCGCTCCTTAGCGCGGTTTTTACGACTTGACCAAATATCGATATTTCTTTATTTTATGCAAGTTTTATATAAATGTAAATGCACTTAAACCTTCCAGAATGCATCACACTAATATGATAAAGGCGAAAGTTTGTGTGTGTGTGTTTATATGTTTGTTACTTCTTCACGCTCAAACGGCTGGACCAATTTTAATAAAATTTTGTATGGAAGTAGCTGACACCCTGGATTAACATATAGGCTACTTTTTATCCCGATATGGCCACGGGATCGACATTTACGCGGGTGAAACCGCGGGGTGCAGCTAGTAACTAAATATTTCTGAAAATAGCATCAAAATTAGTTGCATAATTTAGAAGAATAACGCGGTCAGTAGACACGAAAAGCGACTTTAATTTATAATATGTATAAGATAAAGGTGTAGATTGATAATTCTCATGTATCTCATAGGTATCAACATGACAAAGACATGAGTGGAAACATAATGATAAGGCTTTGTTTTAGCATAATCAGCCTATAAGTAATGTTCCCACTGCTGGATCACAGGCCTCCCCTCGGTGAGAGGAGCGGGACGCGTGAAGCCAATGTCTGTGTATGAATTAGCCTCTGGGCGTTGAGTCGCAATATTATGCGTCCCCGTTATTAAGGATGTTGTGAATTTTCTAATGGACAAAGCTGTTACGAATTAACTCATGCCGAAAAACATAATAGGTTCTGCTAAAATAATCGTTTTATTAAGCACTATAGAAGCCAGCTTAATTTCTACTATTGGTTATAGAATAACTTTTTAACTAAAAATAACTACCTACCGGTCGGCCCGCGCGGGCGCTTCATGCGTATTTCGGGTAACATCGGTTCATCGGTTGCATGGTAGCGGTCGGTCGATAGGCGACGTAGGATACAAATTCTAGTCCGATTGATGAATTGCACACAATGCATAATCTCGGAGATTGTCACGTGACTGGTTAAGTAAGAAAATTAGTATATATAGCAGTAAATTTCATATTTTGATTATGCTCATATTTTTTTTGGAGCTTTTATTACTACCCATTAAATAACTAGTCGCCGAGGTCAATGTCATAGTTTAACTGACCGAAATAATAACAAACGAATGTAAACTATGATGAAACATGATGACAGATTTATTCCAAGACGCTGAGTTGAGAGCGGAAATGATAGTCCTTTTATCTGTTGCAAACATATGAGGGCCAACTCTGTGCGGTAAAAACCAACCAACTAAGGTGCTGGCTCGAAACTGATTTGTATGATTGTTTTCTAAATTGTGTGGGTCTGTAGGTAATGTCTGAGTACTACTCAGCACCATCCAGTGTTGGCTCATATACAGGGATTGGCTTTACGCAATCGGGACGTAGTCCAGTGCGCAGGTCCAGTGTGGGTTGGTAGATGTCGCATGTCTTTGTTGAATTTTTGGTTCTAGATCATGCCGGTTTCCTCACGTTGTTTTCCTTCACCGTATGGAGAGCAGTGGCGATGAAATAGTTTCCACAAAGTAAAGTGCCTATCTGGGTTCGAATCAACGACCTACATTTCGTAAGTCGCTGCCACCACTACTCTCAGCTTTGCTCGCTTTGCTTTACTTTACTACAAAGTAGGTAAGTACAGCAAACAAAATGAATAAAATTGTTATCAAGTACTTGATATTATAACAAGTGATTATTGATAGCTCGGTCCTGCACGTGATAAAGACCATATTCACTGTCGTTACCATCATTATAATTACGGAAAACCCACCATCTTTTTTCCGTGATTCAATTTGTGTAAATATGAAAAAATGTATTTCAATTTTAAATAAGCAGTAGACGACTGGATAAAATTGGGTTGACTTGGGACCCGCAACGAATTTAATGAGAAAAAATATTATGAATGTATTTTTTTTGTTTCTCTTCACAACTGATGGTAAAGATATTATTTTTTGTTTGTTTATTTTACTTCCGTAATAATCTTAATCTGAAAATCAGATAGAATTATTGGCCCTGCATTGGCGGTGTAGTGCGTCCGGTATGTTTGCCGAAAGTAGGGTTGACGACTTTTACGCAGTCATGAGAAAGTCACAGGCCTCCTTTTTGAACCAATCTGACAATGGAATATTTAGGGCCATATACGAGGTAAACTATTTCTTCATATATGGCAATTAATATTCCAGCGGCATAACACTTATAGATCTATTAGTTAGTTGTGTTGTTTTGTAATAATTTTTAATTTTGGATATAATTTTTTGATTTTAATTTTTGATTGTAATTTGTAATCTGGTTAAATTTTATATGGGTGTATACCTGAAATAAATGATTATATTATATAGATATCTTCGAATTTTTGGTCCGGTTTCCTCACGATGTTTTCCTTCACCGTTTTGAGTGCAGCGGTGATAATATTACACATAGTAAAACAACTGCCTGGGTTCAAACCCACGACCTACAACTCGTAAGTCGGGGCCATTACCACTAGGCCATCACTGCTCGCTATCTACTAACATCATCTGCCTAGCCTTTTCGAGTCTTCGGTCAGCTGGACCCGTTCGCCCCAACTATGTTGGGGTCGGCTGCCAGTTTAATCGGATGCAGCTGAATACCAGTATTTTAAATTTAGCGTCTGCCTATCTGAGCTCCACAACTCTTACTGGGTAATACGATACCCCTTGGTAAGACTGGTTGTCAGACTTTCGGGCTTCTGACTACCCGTAATGACTGTCAAAGGTCCACGAGTGACAGCCGGGACCAACGGCTTAACGTGCTTTCCGAGGCACGGAGGGGTCTCGGTATGTAAAGATGGTCACCCATCCACAGACCAGCCGCGGCAAGCGTAGCTTAACCTGATCGAACGACCTGTGCGGCTGTTATTATGCAGCCACGGGCCCCTCGCCATCTACTAACATTGAAGTCAATTAATCCCAAAGATAGTAGATAATAGAGTAGGTAATTACTTACAAATGAAAATAACAGAAAAAGCTACATTATTCAGCTTCCTGTACCGTCATTTCTCGACGTAAGAAATAAACGAGGAAAGTATTTTATTTTCACGTTGGACAAAAGACAACCTGTTACGTCGAGCTGCATTACTCTTAGCCACCGTAATTACTTTCAGTTCCTATTGCTTTCAGTTATGGAAATATTTCTATCAATTTTTATTAAACACTTTCGTGTTGGAACGATTTGCGGAGCTGGTTATTAGGATACAAAAGTTGGATTTCAATTATGAAAAAGGCCCATCATAAAATATGCTCCGTACATATTTTATGATGAGATACGAACACAAACCAAGGTCTTCGATATCGGAATATCGGTTGTGACAGAGTGGTCTCTGTCACAACCTTACTCCACCTGTCATCACTGCGTTTTTGCCAGGTGTCCTGCCCAACTCAATTTGAGTTCCATAATGCGCTTTCGCCTTTCAGTCCTTGGACACCAGTCCAAGGACTGAAAGGCGAGATATCGGTCAGATATGCCACTGCGGGCAAAAAGTGGTTGAGGCTGGCACAGAGGCGTGGTGATTGGCACAAGAAAAGAGAGGACAACTATTTATTTTGTTAGTGAAAACAAACTATTCTACAGGCGCCAGCACATCAAGCTACTACAATCTGTCAAATTTCTATAATTTTCAACTTTATCGTTAAAGCATAAGGTTCAAAGTTGATTGGGAAAACTTGACTGAAAATATTTTTACCATATCATGAGATTAACCATTTACATAGTTTGTACCGATACGAGAGAAGAAGTATGACTCGACTACAGTCAACCACCCCTTATTGCTAGGGAATAAAGGCTCTGTCGAATTTACGTAGACGTGTGGTTAACTGTATGTCTAAAGTTCTAAGTCACCACAGACTATACAGGATGGGTAAAAATTAATATAATTTACAATATTTGCCAACCCGCACTGGGCCCGCGTGGTGGATTACGGCCCGCTCCCTCTCACCGAGGGGAGGTCTGTGTCCCAGCAGAATAGAAATAATTAACATCACTACAAAAGTGCTTTTATGACAGTGGGTACCATGATTTATCTGTTTAGGCACATTTTTCAATATCTTACAAGTCTCGCGAAAAATTATTTGTAACTTTAGAACCTTACTGTAAACACTCAAATCGTCATAACTTTTAAGGAGATCAAGTTAGGGCTCTGGCACACAGATATTTTTTACTGCAAATAACCCCAAAAATCGCTCGGTTTCGTTTGATCCACAATTTATGCCCACCCTTTATAAGAAGAGTACTTACATGAATTTAATGCTCTGAATAAAAGTTTAGAAGCAGTAAACAAGCGTAATAGACAGACTTTTACTGAAATAATTACAATTACCGACTAAGATAAGTACCTACCTAATTACCTTTATTTCATCTTATACTAAAGCAAAGATAACGTAGGTAATAGAGACTTGAAAATGGGGTTTCATTTGCAAAAGGTCAAGGAAAGCTGTTGCCAAGAATAATTATTTGAGACTGGCTATGCCCGCAGTGCCAACTAAGTTTCAATTTACCAAGATCAAAAGGGCCTATGTCTTTCTTCATGTTTGTATATCTACATGTATTTGAAGAACGTATATAAAATCATATTAGAAGGTTAATGAGAATCATGATGATACTAAATGTCTGCTCAACGATCTATTTTGAAGGTTTATACGTCTAAATTACTAAACTAATTTGGATAAATGTGCTTGCTTCACTCGCTTGTCTTGGGGCTCGCTTTGCTCGGTTATCGCTTGAATAAGCGCGCTCTGCTGATTCGTGCCGTTTGAGGGCTCGCTTCGCTTGCTTGTCACGAAACTGTGTTCACCACAGTCGCTTTTCTTGCGAGACGGCTCGAGAGATAAGACTGGATTTATGTAAGGATATGATTATGCCCTTTTCATTAGGTACGCAACTACCTTGGAAACACGCTAGAAATTACTGTTTCTCAAACATCTCCTTTCCCCTTAGAGAATTGAAGAAAAAACGCATTTATATAAATGTTGAACTAAGAATTCTTAGAATTTTATTCCCAGGAACTTACTTATTCACTTAAATATATACTTCATTGTTTTACCTGCTCGAGTCCGCTTTGCTGAATCAATAAATTAGCCGATGAACTACTTATTTCTTCGTCTACGAAATTCGTGCCCTTGTATATGTGTCTCGACTGTATCCACGGGTAGCTGTAAACAATAGATGTTCTTCTAAGTTTGAATGTGAGTCCAGTTAACCAATAAAAATACAGAAAATAAATGATGTGGTCAACTGGACCCGCGGGTCCAGTTCCAGTGGGTCCAGTTGATCAAAGACTGTTGTATCTGCAGGGTCTGCAATGGCCTCTTGAAATTGTAGATTTTTATACATTACTTTTACCCAGTTTTACACTATCTATTTGAAGGCTATTAATGTAATAGTGTGTAGCTTACATAAGCTTTTTATAAATATTTTATCGGATCTATTAAATAGGATTATAAGATCAGACGCAACGTTTTCTTATAAATATCTTGATAGGTGATATTCACACAGTGAAGTCAGTAATTTATTTCACACAGCTTTTGCCTGCGGCTTCGCCCGCGCGGAGGTCCGAAATTATCCCACGGGATCGTGTTACCAGGATAAAACGTAGGTATGTTCTTACACAGGTCTTTATCCGTGTGCAAAAGTTGATCCAAATCCTTTCCGCCATTAGGGCGTGAAAAGGTAACAGTAACTTGTCTGCCGCAAGTTACTTTCGCATTTTTATATTAGTATGGAAAACTTTTGAAAATTTTTGTGTTACCTACTTTAATACCTATATTTTCTTGGCCAAAGAATTAGCATCACCATACAATGTGGCAATGCTGCCAGCATTTTGGGCACTGTTCCTGTTGACAGGGATGCGGACAAATTTCTTGACGCCCTATGATTCTTTTGCTTCTTTTTTCATCGTATTATTATTTTAAATGTTAGTTTATAATATGCAAATATTATCTTGATTAATAAAAATAAACATCTGCACTTTAAATAGACCAGAAATAAGAATTTTGAAACTGTAGGTATTTTGATGATTTTAATTTGTGTTGGCCGACCAAATATATCGTCAAAACCAGCGCGTACTTAGGTTTATATAATCTATAAAAAGCGATAGGTATAAGCATTGACACCTTTTATTTAAAACGAAATCCAAATGGACACAATAAAACAATATCTATTGTTACTACCGGTCATGTTTTTCGAATAACAGCTGCTGTAACTCCCGCGCAAAATGTAAAAAAAAAAACAATTGAAACATCAGTGTGTGATTTTATTTAGATTTGTATTTTTTTGGTATCGATGAAAACCATAAAAAACTATAGGGTTTAAGGGACATCGACGCCAACGGTTACCATAAATCTATATAAAATTCAAAGTCCTGACTGACTGATATATCAACGCAAAGCCTAAACCGCTGATCCTAGAGACATGAAATTTGGAGGGTGTTGTCTTTGTGAAGAGTATTCATTAAGAAAGGGTTTTTCGAAATTCCACCCCTAAGAGGGTAAATGGAGGTGGGTGAAAATTCACGCGGACGAAGTCGCGGGCAGAAGCTAGTTCAGCCGGTCGATTCTGTAAAAATCTCATCGTGAAAACTTAGGTGAAGTGAGTTTGTTTTTGCTAGGAATTGACAGTATTGACAGCTCACTCCACGCTCACTTCACCTAAGTTTTCACGGTGAGATTTTTACAGAATAGTGATGCAGTACATGATTCTATAGTCCGCGCGGAACTAGTTGGCCGCGCCTTAGATATGTGAGCGGTGGGATGGAGGGCCCCCGGCGCTTTGTCATTACTCAGTACGTGCGTTGCGAACAATAGGCAACCCCGCCGCCCTCACCCCCGTCCCCACCCAAGGCGCGGCCAACTATAGTTCCGCGCGAACTATAGACATAACAGGCGTTAAAATTGTTCGTCTTTTGATAAAAATTTGCTTTTACATACGTTTTGACCATATCAAAAAAGAAAACAAATGCCATTTATTCAAACTAGGCTGAGAGTCAGCACGTTTTGGACGTCAAAATTACATGAGAGAGTCGGGACCAAACCCGCCTCTCACCACTTCCTAGTGCTTTAGCTCGAAAGAAGTGGCGCAATAAGTTTGACGTCCCTTACACGAGTCCGTAACTTAACTTCGAGAGATTGGAATACACTGTGCAAAACCTTAACATAATGTTTTTCAATGTTAATGTGGTTGGTACAGACGCCAGCACATCACGCTACGCGAAACTGTCAAATTTTCCCAATCAAGTGTGAACCTTATGCTTTAGCGATAAAGTTAAAAATCTATTACAGAAATTTGACAGATTGTTGTAGCCTGATGTGCTGGCGTCTGTACATAGCTACAGGTGCCTACAAAATCCAATATAAGTGGATGACGCGTGTTTTCTCCCAAATTGTTATTTTGTTCTTTTTGTATTTGTGTTTTTTTGATGTGTCATGTTTGCCGCAAAAATACATATTTTCTTTCATTTTTCTTTTCTTATTTTTCTTTACGTAGGTGTCAAACCTACTAAACAACGTTCCTAAAAAGTATACACAAGAAAATGTTGACAACAACTACCTTTTAGAGCCACCGACCAATTCCCGTAGATAAAGACGTTCAAAATCTAGTCGCAATCTCATCTCAGCGACAGTCAGTGTCAAAAACTTGTCAAGAAAATGTATAGAAATTAGAGATATTTTTGACGAATTGAGATCAGACTGTGAACGCTCTGTCCAGTAGGTTAACCGTTTTTTGACAGCTGCCTTAGAACGTAACTATTCCAGACTACGTAACAGTTAACTTTAAAATGCGTGATAAAATAAATAAAAACTGCCTTTTCTTATTGTTGTCTTATTAATCACTTCTACTACAGACATTATAATACCGTACATGTATCAGTTTTGACAAAAAAACATAATTGATATCCGTATTAAATTACAATCTATCGTACTAAGTAATGGTATGTAAAGTAATCGCTTCAAATTAATATATTGAAAATAATCATTTTATATTATAGGTAAATCAGTAAGTATAGAAAAACCATCCACTCAAATATCAATAAAATGTATAAATAATTTTCCAGGATACGGATTTGCCATCATAAATAAGATGTCAATGTTTTATTTCGATTTTAAAAATTTCATAGGTCAGTGGGTCGTCTTAGGGGCGGAGTTGTTGGAAAATGTTATGCATAAAAAACGTTGTGTTTTAATAAGTAAGTAACGTGTAACTTTACGTACGTGTAATGTGTGTGTATGTATGTTGTGTTGTGTGTGTTTGTGCCCCATATTTATATATTGTGAATACAACACACGCACAATAGATACGGCAAACCAGTGCATACTTTATTTTTACGCTGATTTCCGCTATAAAACCTTCAAAATTGACATGAAAGTAAACAAAGCGGCTAATTTATATTGTTTTGTATTTAATAATAATAAACACAGGCATAGAAACCGCACCATTCGTTGTTCGACAGCAATAAATCGATAGTCGATGCTAGATACAAATTAAAGTGTAAACTATCGAAATGTGTGTTATGACGTTGCTGCAATCACTAGTCCCAACTGTCAAAAAACTGTTGACCTATTGGACAGAGTTTAAAATTACGAGAATCGCCCCTCTAGCAGGTTAATTGCGTAACACACTATCAGTAGCAATGGGTTTAATTTTGACAGTTCAACAACATTCATTGCGTTATTTATGTTGTTGAGCAGATACACTTTTCGTACATAAGGAGCAATGGAATAGCAATATGCTATTACGCAATTAGGGTGCAGGTATGAATAACCGTTCATTTTTTACCGAGACTTGAATGATGAATAAATAAAAATAAACAGGCATATCTAAAACCCAGCCTAAACCTTTTAAAGCCCATAAATAGAATGTATTGATATTTGTTATAAACATAAACGGCTTAAAGCGGTCCCGCAAGACAAAAAGTAGAAAATATAAAAATAATACAAAAAACACATGTTACAGAGAAAAGCCTATATTTTTCTATCAGATAAGCCGTGTGTACCGTTCTTTAGCTTTCTAGAACACGTTGCCTAGGGCGGTTATAGAACTGCGTACAAATATTGCAGGAAAAGATGCTTTGTTTCTTAGTCCCATTAAACATAATGTTTTTGTTGCTTCATGTTTCTATCCGTGATTTCGCGCGTCCGCGTGAATATGCTTGTTGTAACATAAATGTAGGTAGCTATAAAGTAGTGACAGAATTTACGAAATCGGATCAGCAGCTCCGAAGATTACCGCTAACACGTTCACAAACTCACAATTTTTACTTCTTTATAATATTAAGTTATAGATCAATTCTCCACCTTCCGCATTCCATCTATCCTTGTTGCCTTCTCGACTGCCCAACAGTAAGGACAGGGTTCGTCCGTCGGTCTGTCTGTAACAGTTACAAAGCTTAAATTTTTTTTCACAGTGTGTTCTATTGCAGCTATCTTTATTTTTCCCCCTTGTTCAACAATAAGATGGACCCTAATCTTATTACAATCTAACCTTTTAAATAGACTAATAAGTAATTGAATTATAACCTAAACTATTAACAATTGTCTTTAGTAACAATGTGTCCAAAAGCACTTTCCTTATTGTCTCTATTAAGGCGAATACACTTCGTTCTTGTGTTTGTTTGGCACTTTTTGTTCTTTACACTATTCACTAACACTAAACACTAGCTCGAACGGTTTTGTTCTTTTTAGTCTTCTATGTTTGTGTGGGTGGGAAGCTGGATTGCCTCTACGTTCACATGCTGATGAAGTCTCTTTTCGTGAGCTTCTGCAAATTTCTGGATCCCTTTTTCGAT
The DNA here is from genome assembly GCA_948474745.1 of Oligia latruncula. Taxonomy (NCBI): domain Eukaryota; kingdom Metazoa; phylum Arthropoda; class Insecta; order Lepidoptera; family Noctuidae; genus Oligia; species Oligia latruncula. Next base: position 5,797,242 of record OX419696.1, read on the forward strand.
AAACTCAACTTTTAGGTCCCGCAGCTATAATAAAAATAAAATAACTGTGTGTGTGTGTGTGTGTAAAATAAAAGTGGAGTCCCAGCAGTGGAAACACTACAGGCTGATTATACTTATATGCTATGTATTCTCAGCCTTACAGAAACATGTAACAATTTGCCAAACAACAAACAATACATTTAGACAACTGATGTACACTATTACGTTTACGTAGATGACTTCATTTACTTTCATGGCAGCCTGGTACTCGAGAAACATGTGAAGATGACTATTACTCGTAATGTAAGAGATAAGTTACTTTTATTTGTAACATAACATTACGTGACACCACTTCTGTATTACTTCAAGGTATAGGCAGACAGTTTATAGATTCTAGCCGGATAAAATGCCATATGAGAGGGCCACGGAAATTCGAAAGATTTTGAAATTGAAAATACTCAGTTTCGCATATCATCATCATCATTATCAGCCTATAATGTTCCCACTGCTGGGACACAGGCCTCCTCTCAGCGAGAGGGAGTGGGCCGTAATCCACCACGCGGGCCCAGTGCGGGTTGGTGAATGTCACATGTCTTCGAATTTTTGGTTCTAGGACATGCCGGTTTCCTCACGATGTTTTCCTTCACCGTTTTGAGAGCAGTGGTGATTAAATAATTTACACAAAGTAAAGTGCCTGTCTGTCTGGGTTCGAACCTACGACCTAGACAGGCACTTCGCATATAATAGGTATTTATTTAGTTCGAAGACTTTCCCAGGGGTGGCCCAGTAGTAACGGCCCCAACTTACGCATTGTGCAGACGCCAGCTCATCAAGCTTCCCGAAACTGTCAAATTTTATCAATCAACCTTGAACTTTAGCGATACAGTTCAAAATTGATTAAAGAAATTTGACAGATTGTAGTAGCTTGATGGCTTGCTTGATTGTGATGGCTTGGTAGCTTGCTGGCATCTGTACAGTCAACAGCAAAAGTAGATGATCAAAATCAGAAATTCAATACCTACTAATGAACGGAGTTCGCGTCAGAACTCTGCCACACAGCCACACAGTCTCTGCACACAGCTCAACAACAACAACAGCAACAGCTCTGCCATACAGTTTTGACGCGAACTCCGTTAATTAGTATTGTATTTCTGATTTTGATCATCTACTTTTGCTGTTGACTGTACATGGTGGGTTCAAATCCAGTCAAGCGTGTTACTCTGTGTAATTTACTTCATCATGACTGCTCTCAAAACTGTGAAAGAAAACGTCTTTCGGAAACCGGCGCGTCTTAGAAAAAAAAAATCGGAGACATATGACATCAACCAACCCGTACTGGGGCCGCGTAATGGATTACGGCTCACTCCCTCTCAAAAAGAGAGGCGGTCTGTGTTGGATACAGGCCTCCTCTCTTTATGCAGTGGAAACATTATAGGCACTCTGAACCTCCCTAAAAGTTAAAGGGATTACTGACTTGTTCTTAAAAAGAAATGAGTTTCTTCGTCAAAGCCGATTAGCGAAAGACTTTGAAGATTTAAATGTACTTAAAGCAATTAGAAAAGGAATTAAAGCCGAAAACATGACATTTCAATTTGAAGGTAATCTGTGTTTTTTAAATCGTTCAGTAGATTCCGAACTTTTCGAAAACAAACCAAATTGATTACAAATTATTGTCGTGAAAAAACACTCATAATAATTATACATATATAGGACTTAGACATATTTACATAGTTTAAAAGCTAACAATCTTAATATAATAATATGTACAAATACATAAAAAGGAGAGGAAATAATTAGATGGCATCAAAAACCGCGTCCGCATTGTTGTCAACAGGAAACGTGCCCAAAAGGCAGCATTGCCACGTTGTATGGCAATGCCGATTAAAAAAATAGGCCAGTCCTCTGGTCACGTGAAGAGACGACCAACAGTTTAGCGATGTCTCGAAATACTACTACTCCACTGTCATGATTTATAAGGAGTTTAATGTAGTCTGAACATAGTATAAAAATTATAATCAAATATAAATTTATAAGAATTTCTTAGAACTGTGAACGCTTAAAGGCTCCTTGAGCCTTAACTCTCACCCTCATATACGAGTATTTCCTAAATTAAATTGTGGCATCTCTAGTTTCAATATTGTTTTAGGAACCTAACCAAGAAATTCTGAAGATTATAGCAATGTTTTGCTGTCAATTTCATTAAACTAACATCCAAGGTTAAAGTAACTATACCTGACGGTCTGTTACCTTTTCACGGATAACCGGCTTAACGGATTTCCATAAATTTGGCGTTTCACTATACCAGTACTACGATCCGGTGGGATAACCTCCGACCTTCATGGATGACGCCATAGACAAAAGCTAGTTGTTCATAAATAAGCAATTTAAAAGTTTTAGGATACGAGGACTATCGCAGCACCCAATACGCTTAAACATTTATTGCTGAACTTGAACATACTTAAACAATCTCATACAAAATTACAGATCTATACTTTAAGTGTGAGTAAAGCCTACAAAACAAAATAAAAGCCTGTAATGTAACTTCAGAACAAACCAGGTAAGCTCCTGACATTGAACTTTCAACAACATTTGCTATACTTACGGACACTTCCCCACATTTATAAAAGAACTACAACTAGTTTAAATTCGCTTGCCAAAGGGCAATCGAATTTAAACTATATTACATGTTTATATGAGTTGAAAATACCTTGAGTATTATTTAGTTTTGGGACACATTATTGAAGACTTAATTTAGCGGGAAGTATGGTCACATGCCAAAGTCCACTTTTGCAGGTTTACAGTTTTGACAGTTTTGTTGAAAATCCTTTCTATAACAGATTTGCAGGCTGACTTATCTATGAAACCATACTTTGACCACGTGCTTAAAACTTAGGTTATACTCACCTAAGGATATTCGACGAGAATTTCAGAGAGCTTGTAGTTGACACCATTGATTTATGTGTAGATAAAGTTAATTTGAACTAAAATTTAGACACACTTTAAAGTTTATTCATCGGTTGTGCTGTACTTAACCGATGACTTAAGTTCAAAGCATCAATTGTTATAATTTATAAGGGTTATTTCTGTAAATAACCTCCTCTGGTGATCCGATGTTCTGGATTTCAAAGGGAACACAAGCGCTCGCAAATTGCAATTACAATTGCCAGTGCGGCTTGCATTTACAATGTCGATAATCATATCGCAAGGGCAGTCTTTAAGTGTTTGGGGCATCAAATAATATTTTTTGTATTATTTATTCCAGTTCGAATTGAATATTCATAGTGACAACGTCTGGCGGGTCAGAATTATTATTATGAAAGTTTATTCATCAAAAAGTAATAATACGATGTTACATATTCGGTGAGCCACAAACTAAGCGTCACCTATATTTTGTGACTATGGAGTACGAATTTTACAAAGTTATAAGGGTTACATTGCAGTTTGAGGATGTTAGTTACTTACAGTTTTTTTTTTTTGATAGACAAAACTAAAGAGTAAAAATAACATATAAAATTCGTGAGATTCTGAACACAAAATAAAATAGCAATGGTTATCATTGACTTGTGCAGTGGGGTGTGTATTTGTGTTTGCATATGTGTCTACTGTTTGTAGGTGCTACAATATAAAGGCTTCGGTGTCGTCGAATGATAATTTTATAACAGCTTAATTTAGGGTTTTCTTACAGGTGGTGATTGAGCAGTCCCTTAGGTCACAGATTTTGCTAACTTTATTGTAAGTGTTGGGAAGGGAAAAATGGGTAGGTACAGAGTCTAGCTTGTTCAGATTTAGCATAATTAATTATATAAATCAGCTGTTTCATAGAAAAGTGCAATCCCTACGTGGTCAAAATGTATGAAGCAGCGGATTTTTTTTTTCAGAAATAAATATGTACCAGGTTTGGCGAAAACGTTACACCATATATTGTGTTCAGCTTATGATGCGGAGCCCGACATCAGACTTTAAACTTTGCACGCTGGCAGGAATCAGTGCATGGTTGAATAAATAAGCAATAATAATAAGCAGTTTGGGAACAGATTACCAGAAATCGTCAAAATATAACAGTTCAAACCAGTTCAACAGTTTATCAAGCAACTAAGGGCTGATTTTTCTAACGCCCAATAATTTTATCGGAGGAAACATTTTGAATTTTTGACAGTTCTCCCATACAAAATCTGTCAGTCGTACTAAATTTTATTCCTCGAATAAAAATTATCTGTCGAATGAAAAATCAAAGAAATCCGTCAAATAGCTTATCATATAAAAAAAACACGTTTGAATAAAACATTTAAAAGGCTTTAACCTAAGAGGTGAGGTTTTAACAGCGGAGGTAACGCTGCAGTAGGTAAGTTAAACACAAGAAAACCCAAAAGTTATCAATGAGGCTCAGAAGGCAACTTCCGTACTTACTTGTGAACGACTGAACACGCACTTAAGTAAGCATAATTGTTTGAAACCGACGAGTCGTGCGTCTGACGTACAAGATTGATAGAACCTCTGTGGAGATATAAAACTACTGAATGTGACATAGTCTGGGAAGTTTCTGGACGTACAGTCCCACAAACTTATCTGGCCCGATGAGGGAGTCGCTGATATCGCATTTGGTGTCGCCAGGAAAAATAAATTTAGCAATAAAGTGGGAAAGCAAGTCGATGTAACAAAAACATTTTGGTCCAAATCTTGAAAACTACTGGACCGATTTTTTATGCGACACCAAATGCGATATCAGCGACTCCCTCACCGGGCCAGATAAGTTTGTGGGACTGTAAGTTGAACTAATTATTTTAATATCCTCTTGACGATGAGCTACAAGCGCTTTTGCTATTTTTCAATTTAAGACTGGCTGATTAAGTGACTGATTCAGAAGTGATTTTCGGTTGTAGCTGTACTAAGTCTCAAATAAGGAAAAAGGAAGAAATCGTTTCAACCCTTAAAAGACTGCCCACTGTATGTTTTGTAGTATTAAATGTCTTTTTTTTTTGCGTTATCTACAACGCCACATGCGAACAACGCGTCGTACTGACGTCACGCAAATCCTGCATCGCGCAAGCAGAGTTTACTGCGCAACTCGAAACATGAAGGTCTTACGACAACGGCCCGACATGAATCGTCGGGCAGTTGACGTAAGACCTTCATCGCTTTCTAAAAAAATGTTGGGTCTGACGACGAACTGCGGCAAAAACTTTACAAGAGACGGTAAAGACTTTTATATTTAACTTTTATATTTGAATATAAATACTGAAAAAACAAAAGTTGAAGTTACCAACTCGTAATTCTAGAATTACTTTCCTCGAATACAATAGAAAGGTCCCAAAGTTCCCTAACATTATTCACGAAAACATTATTCACGAAAACATTATTTTTACAAGAGGCTTAGGCCTTGTTGAAGAAAACTTTTTATAATTATTTTTAGCCCTCAAGCTCAGCACTACAAACAAAGATATAAAGCGCGTTACCCAACTCTCTTGGAGCGCACTCCATCAAACTTGGCTCTTCCATTTCACCCAAAATCTTTTATGCCCGAATCTACCGAGCCTGGTAAATTAATCTTCGTACAGATTGGGACAATGGGGGACTTAGCAACATAATACAGAATTCCCGTTGGCAAAATTTTGCGCCTACAAGAGATTTGTTCTAAATAAATGAAGCTTTTGGTTTAGGGATTTCTTTATAGCTTCTACGAGTTAAATTTGATTTTTGGAAACAATGATAGCGGAGCACCGTTTCACCTGCATTGTACCTTTTGGTAGATGCCGACCCCCTCGACTGGTACCTTAATTATGTCCGTATAAATCGACAGAGCCGAAAACAGTCGTAAAATTCGTTCACAAAGGGAAATGAGTAAAATTGTACGGACGAAAATATCCTTTAGCCTTTCATTTGGAGTAACTTATTCACTTGTTGTAATTTTATGGGGGAAATGTAGCTATTCTTGGAAGTTTTATGCTTTCATTTCTCAGTCAATCATCTCGGTCTATTGTAGTTCAAGTGCCGCCATGTTTTTTTTATCTGTTCAAGCAAGTACAAAATTCAGAAGCAAAAAATTTAAAGAAATATACAAATTATGTATATTAATCCGTCCGTCCTTAGGTATCTACATAACAAAATACATGTAGATGTAGGTATGTATGTACTAGCTTCAAAGAACTTAGAATTCTAGAATTTATCAAGGTAACTGAACAATGATTATTGTAACACGAATTTGGGAAATGTTTCCCAGTACTTACTAACTTTGATACCAATTAATCAAAATATACCTAAATTAAATTAAGTTTCTCATTGAATGTGTTATATGTATATATCAACAATTCAGAGTGGTACCTAAACTCACTCGAGTCTAAGTAACGTAATTGGAGCATACATAAATCAAGTACCTCCTATTCGGGAATTAATTTATATCAAGACCTATAGGTTAGCTTTTGTTGTTGATCTTACATACTGCTACTATTGTAGTCGAATAGCAATATATTGACCTTGTTTAATTATTAATTATTGTATATATTTATAGGAGGCCTATGTTCAGCAGTGGACGTCTTTCGGCTGAAATGATGATGTATATATTTATCTAAACAGATAAGTTGAAGTTAGTGTATGTATTTATTGTATATAATTATGTAAATGGTACACCACAGACTACCTGCAGTATTGTCTCTCCTTTTTCTCTAAATCCACCCAAAGGTTGTCTTTAAAGGTACTATTTGGAACCGAGCTGCCAACTGCAACTGCCGACTGCACGTGCAGCGGCTCATATCTCGCTCGTGTCTGGTTCGTGCAGTGGCTCGTGTGCGCATGCAGTCGCTGCACGTGCTGTCGGCAGTTGCAATTGGCAGCTCGGTTCCAAATAATACCTTAAAATATCGCTTTTAACGATAAGATTGTGTTACCCCTTGCAAAATGTCTATACCTATTCATAACTGTTATATTTAATTTTATATAAAGAATATTCTATTCTATTCTATAACTGGGCCTGAGGGCAGGTCTAAATACGAAGTAGGTGTGTACGTAATCTTGGGTGAAATTTAATTAATTGTACGAGTATGTACTATGTAGGTTGTTTTTGCCTCGTCTCACGATATAGCTTAGTAACACAGTCAACAAAACATTTCGGAATTAACGCAACAAAGAAGCATGCTAAGGTACGCAAGCAATATATTTTTTTTCTGCAACAGTTTTCTTTAGTTGGTGGAAATCAGTCACAGACAAAGTAATTCGCGCACAGTCTAGTCAATTTTTTTTTTGTTTTTTTTTTTATTGTCAACAACCAATTGTTACAACATTGTATCAACCGTATAGGTACAAAACATATTATATACACAATTTATTTTAACAAAACAAAATAAAAGTTTTGCCCCAAAACATCTACACCCTATGATCAAAACAAGTTAATCTACATAAATCTCACAAATATGTAAGTATACAGTAATCATTCAATAACGAGGACAACAAATCGCCGTTTACTTTAACGCGTCAGACTGACATATTATTAGATATTTTTGTCTGTGAGATAACAACGACAGAAAATTGCGAGAATTGGTTATACCACTCGTATCGATCTATTATTGCCGGTTTCTTGTATCTCATAATAAAAGTAAAAAACCGATCACTAATCAAAGACTGAACGTCAAGATCAGGACAAATGTAAGTCGCTTCGTTCAAGTGTGAAATATTCGCTGAACCTTTGAACGAAAATGGACACTTGCCCTTAAAAGCAAAACTAATGGTCTAGTTATTAAGTCAGCTCACAAAGTAGCACTTACGTGTCAATGACCAGAACTAGAGTAACGACAAAATGTTCACTAGACGAGGTCAATGAAGAAAATGGCGTCAAATTGTTTAAGTAGGTAGTAGGTAGCCTTTACAATAACTTTAAAATTTTGAGAAGTCTAACAAACTGGTGAAATATGTTAGAAAGAAACAAAGAAAAAAAAATTAATTGGACACGGTTCGTGAAACACAAACTACAAAATTAACTAAATAAAAAAACATATGTTTCGACAACAATAGTGTGTGCCTCACGGCTGCGCCAACCAAAAAGGTTCTGTTAAAAGTAGTTTTTTTTGCAAAAAAACAACATAAAATAAAAACAATTTGAAGTTATGCAAATACCTTATCAATAAAATTATATTTGAAACGGAAAACGAAAAGTCATAATTTTAATTAAACAAAATTAAATGTTTTAAGTATAACATTTAAAAAACATCAACTTTTATTTAACGCTTGTTATAAAAATATGATTTTTGGCTTTTTCAATCTCAAATAGCAGCCAGGGGGTTAATTGCACACTATTGTTGTAATTGTAAAAAATGCTCAAGATGTTATTTCCCGTAGGAAAACTACTTTTTTTCTGACCGGCTCTTTAATTTTTGGATACGAATTTAATGATGTACGTTATAATGTGATGAACACATCCTTTAGTTGTTAATGTTAATTATAACTAACCTATGAACTTAATTACTCTAATACGATTTGTTGAAAGGTTTCAAATTTAATTTGGGTAACAAAAATGGGAAGAATAAAGAAATTACCTCCATATAAAATTTTACAGATCCTTGCAGAGTTAGGATAATTTCAAAAAGACGAACTTTGAAAAGTGCTCTGGACGGCACTAAAAACTTTAACCACTTCAATTCCTGGCAGAGGCAATGTGAATGTGGTTGCTTTATTTTTACTATTCATAATTAAATTATAAGAGCCTTTAAGATTCTTTAGAAAATTCATAGTTTATCAGAACAATAAACAGAAAATTACTATTTTTTTATGTTTATACTAGCTGACCCGGGAACTTCGTACCGCCTCAGCCGGTCGATTCTGTCAGAATCTCACCGTGAGAAGTTAGGTGAAGTGAGCTGTCATTCCATCTGATGCTAGGGATTGAAACTAATGACAGCTCACTTTAAGCTCACTTCACCCGAGTTATCATGGTGATATTTTTACAGAATAGCATTACAGGATATGCATTATTTTCATTTTTTTTTTCGTGAATTTTTCTAATGTTTTGATAGTTATTCTGCTATTCGGGGCGGAGACAAATCCAACTAATCAAAGATGTTAAAAATCGCTCCAGCCGTTCATGAGTTATAAATGCTGTAGTTAACTAACCTGACTTTGTTTTATTTATATAGATTAATAAGGTAGCTACTATCGTAATACCTACTGTACGGTTCACGTACAGGCAAACTGCTAACGCCGCGACCTACTTATCGCTACGCGTTTTATTTACTTTTATAATTATAATTGTTAGTTGACCAATAGCTGCCGTGGCGCTATTACCGCGGATTAGCATCCAACGGAACTTTCATGTAACTTTTGTGAATAAACGAAATTATCGTGAAATCTGTGGTTTTCGTCGACTCACATCAACTTTAACTAACTGGCTACCTCTGAGCCATACATAAAAGTGGTCCTTCGAGCCGGATAAGGTACGTAGTCTCTGTTAACGTTAGCGCGTTAGTGGGGTGCCGACGCACTTAATATCCGAAACTTGCGGAAACTTCGCAACTTTGGTGAACTAGTACCTGCGGTGATACAACTCTACTCCACCAACGGTCAAACCAATAACTAATAACAATGGTTCAGAGTGTAACGGAACTGATAAGCCGTCAAGAAACTATCTTCAGAGACTTGAAGCTTATTTGCACCAACTACAAGAAGGACAGCCCCACCAGGAAGAACTTGGCGTACCTGGAGGAGCGTCTTTCTCGGCTGAACAATAACTGGGAGAAGTTTGTTCACAACCATCAACTACTGGAAGAGTCTGGAACAACAGACCTTCAATACTTCAACGACGGCATTTTCAACAGTACGAAGAAGATGTATGAAGAAGTGCTGCAAGACATGTTGAAACGTAAATCTGAATTGCCGTCTGCATCTACTAGTAAGACGGAACAACCACCTGCGACGCCTAAGCAAGGTAAGGGACAATCGGAATTTACTTTCGACGATATCAAATTCCACATACCTCCTCGGGGAACAAGCGAGTCGACGGAAAAGCAACAAGATCTTTTGCGTCAACAATACTGCAACTTTAGAGCGTTCGAACGCAATGTGGAGAAGATAAACATAGCATTGGCAGTACCGATGGAAAGATGGGAATTAGAAGACAACTTAAGCACCCTGAAAACTAAATGGGAGCATATTGAAAAGGCAAATTGGGAACTAGACTACATACTACAAGATGAGGACACAATTTATCAACAGAAATACAACACCGCAGAAAAACTCTATGATCACCTGAAAAGGAAACTACAACACAACATCTGGAACAATGCACATTATGAGAAATCTACGCCAAAAATTCAGATACCGGATTTTCATGGAAACTATGACCAGTGGTTGGCTTTTAGAGATCTTTACCTCGAAAGTGTACACAACAATCCGACACTTTCGAAAGCTCAAAAAATGCAACACTTGAAAACAAAACTGAAGGGTGAGGCGGAGAAACTGGTTCAGCACCTTGGCATCAGTGCTGAGAACTACGCATCTTGCTGGGAGCTGCTGAACCACCGCTACGATAACAAACGGCTGTTATTCACATCATACATGAACACGCTTCTGAATCAACCTAGTATTCAGCAACCAACCGCTGCAAATATACGGAAGCTTCACGACGTCATGATGGAGTGCTTGAACGGGCTCAAAAACATCGGGCTAGACACCACCAATTGGGATCCGATCGTGGTTCACCTATTGATTCAAAAACTAGACAGCGTTACGTATAACGAATATATAAAGGAGATCAAACATCCCAGGGAATTTCCGGACCTGGAAGAGTTCGCCGAGTTTTTAGAATCAAAATTCATGTCACTGGAAGCTTTGCAGGGAAGCAGCCAAAAAGTATCGTCATCAAACAAACCATGGAAATCGGAAAAGCAGCCTCATAAGGGATCAGAAAACCGAAATAATAACTGCAAGAATAAAACGCAGGGGTCATCGTACTTTAACAAGTCACAAAACTCACCAAAAGCCTTCTTCACGACAGCAAAAACATGCCCAATATGCAAAACTAATCACGTTTTGATGAATTGCGAACAATTCTTGGCTATGAACACAAACAAACGAAATGACGCAGTTCGCAGTTTGCATATTTGTAAAAACTGCCTATTCAGCCACGGAGAAAAACAGTGCAAATCACGAAAGACGTGTAAATTGTGTCATAAGGCACACCACACACTTATGCATGAAGCTGAAACTGAACTATCTAGTAACAAACAAGCAACAAGGGAGGAAAACCCATCGTCGACCCCTTCGACTTCCTACGGGGTCAACAACATAACGAACGAAGAAAAGGAAGTGTTGCTGACAACTGTACTTCTGAAAGTCAAAACAATTGATGGAAACTTCATCAACTTGAGAGGTCTACTTGACCAAGGCTCCCAAGTGAGCCTAATAACGGAAAACGCGGCACAGCGCCTCCGATTACAGCGACGTAAAGTGAGCGCTGTTGTATCGGGTGTTGGAACCCTTAGCGGCAACTGCAAAGGGGCAATGAACTTAGAATGCCAGTCAATACATTCAGACTACAAATTCAACTTTGAAGCATTAATAATGAAAAAACTCATAAGCAACTTACCTACCGCATCATTTTCAATCAGCAACTGGGACTATTTGGAAAACTTAAAACTAGCGGATCCACAGTTCAACCTGTCAGGCCCGATCGACCTGCTCTTGGGCGCGGACATCTACTCAGAACTTATCCTAAACGGCGTCATCAGGAGTGATAAGAGATACCCGGTAGCTCAACAAACCAGGGTAGGCTGGATTCTTTGCGGGAATGTAAAGACATTCAACTGCTTGGTGACACTTAACGATTTCGAAAACATGGCAAGATTTTGGGAAACCGAGGAAATTCCAGACAAATCATCATCAACTAGTGAGGAACAGCACTGTGAGGAATATTACAACACGACTACCACAAGATTGGCGAACGGACAATATGTGGTACAAATGCCTATGAAGCCGAACTTTGAAACAAGCTTAAAAAATGCAAGGTCACAAGCATTAGCACAGTTCCTTCAACTGGAAAGGAAAATGCTAAAAAACAAAGAACTCAGTTACGAGTACAAGCGTTTTATGAACGAATACATCGCTATGGGACACATGAAACCTGTCACAGGAGAAAGTAGGGGCCAAGTCTACCTACCTCACCATGGCGTGTTGAGAGCTGAGTCCACTACAACAAAACTAAGAGTAGTGTTCAACGCGTCGTACAAGACAAAAGGAGACAGCAGTCTCAACGATCACATGTACTGCGGTCCGAACTTACAAAAGGATATACTGACACTACTAATTAATTGGAGAACTTACAGATACGTCTTTACGGCAGATGTAGAAAAACTTTATCGGTTCATCTGGCTGAACGAAAAACAACAACATCTGCAAACGATAATCTGGAGATCTTCCCCTAACGAACCTCTACAAGATTGGCAGTTGCGCACAGTAACTTATGGAACGAAAAGTGCACCTTATCTGGCAATGCGCACTCTACATAAACTTGCGGAAGATGAAAAAGATACCTGTCAGGAAGCTGGAAACGTCCTGAAAAACTACTTCTACATGGATGATTTGGTTTACGGGCAGGATACTGTCGACGCATCGAAAACACTGGTCGCACAGCTAATTGAGTTGCTGAAAAAAGGATAAATAATAATAATAATAATAATAACTTTATTTCATAGAAAACAGATTATACATGTTTTATAAAAAGACAATTTTAAATGAGCTTAGGTAGGAACACAATGCAATACAAATCTAAGACTAAAATCTGTACACAATATGGAAAACCCTGCCTCTCAAACTAGGCAACCTGTATCTTGAGAGACAGTGATTCAGCTTAAGATGTGGTGCTTATTATAATAGTAGACTGTGTCGATCTACCCGAGCGATTGAGGATAATAATAATTAGGTACTACTAATACTAAAGCTAATTCAAGTATGTTTTATACGAGATGTGTGGGGGTGCGTTCGTGTGAGGGTGTGCGTGTGTGTGAGGGTGTGTGAGGGTGTGTTTGTGTGGGGGTGTGTGTGTGGGGGTGTGTGTGAGGGTGTGTTGTGTGTGATTGAGAAATGTAGGTAATTAGGCGACGTACTTAAGTAAGGATTCTGTTTCTAAATAGTCCCGTTCTAGTAGCCATTCTGTTAATTTTGATTTTATTTCATATTTATTTAGATCGACAATGTTTAATTTCTTGTGAATTTGTTTGTAAATGTATGTACTTAATGTGTAGTATTGGTGTTGAGCGAAGGATGTTTTGTGAGGGGTACTTATGGGAAGTTTCTTCCTTTTTTTAGGGTCAGATGGGGGAACGCTAGCGTGTTTTCGAACAGTTGACTGCAGTACAAAAAGCTGGCGCACTGAAAGCACTTTGCAATCAGCGTATAGTTGCGCAGTGGGATAGCGATAAGGTTTGCGCGACATCACCTTCAGCACGGCTCTCTGCGCTCTTTCAATCCTCAGAAGACTGGTTTTATTTGCACCACCCCATACTGTGATGCAATATCCAATGACGGATTGACATAATGCATAGTACACCATCTTCAGGGTTTCAGGCGCAGCCGAGTCTCTAAGGGATTTGAAAATATGCAAAAGTTTCATAGCTCTAGTGGTAATGGCGTCGACCTGTTTGTCCCATCGTAATCCTCCGTCTATTTGGACACCCAGATATTTCACATTATCAGTTCTAGTAAGTGTCGGACATAAGCATTGTGGGGATTGTTTGGAGCAGGTGTGCGCTGTTATGGTAAAAGATTTGTCGGGCAAGTTGTTACGCCGGATAGCGAATGGAATGTACGATGTTTTGTCGCAGTTTAGGGTAAGTAAGTTTAGGTTGAGCCATTTCATTATACTTGTTAATGCCGCTTCTGCGTAGCACTTAACGCTATCCCAAGTTGGTCCGTAAACCATGACTGCGGTGTCGTCTGCATACGCAATGATCTTGGAGTTGGGGATGGTCATACTGCACAACTCATTGACGTATATTTGGAAGAGGGTGGGGCCTAAGATGCTTCCCTGGGGCACACCGTAAGTGGTAGATACTTCTTCACTTATATGCTCTCCAATTTTTACTCGTTGGGTCCGGTTGTGAAGATAGTCTTTGAAAATTGCGAGGGTGTTTCCTCGTACCCCTAGGAGTTCCAATTTAGAGATAAGTTTGGGAACAGACACTGTGTCAAATGCTTTAGATAGGTCTAAGAAAATCCCTAGACTTTTAACTCTATTGTCAAGATTCCTAGCAGCGAATTGTGTCAGCTCAAGAACCGCATCCTCAGTTGAGATTCCTGTGCGAAAACCGTACTGATTATCAGCTATGAGCTGATGTTTGCTGAGGAATATTTTTAAACCATTATTTAGGATCCTTTCTAGTATCTTGGAGAGTGCTGATAGGACCGATATGGGTCTGTAATTGTTGACACAGTTTCTGTTCCCTCCCTTATGAATTGGATGGACGATAGCTTTTTTTAGCGCATCAGGAAAGATACCTTTTTGAAGGCAACAGTTTAGGATATACGTCAATGGTGGTGTCAAGGTCTGGCGGCAACTCTTTAGCACTAGTGGAGATATGCCGTCCCAACCCACTGCGCAATCATTTCGTAGTTGCAGAATAAGAGACTCCACTTCCGACTCATCAACCTCAAGTATCACAAGGGAGTTGGCGGGGCTGGATAACGTAGTTTGACATGATCTCGTAGGTGGGTTTGCAGGTTGGTGAGATTGGGACAAGATTTTTTCTGCCAAGTTAGCGCCTATATTACTGAAATATCTACACACTTCGTTTACGGATGATATAGCGCTATCACAGATATCCAACAGTTCAACCGGGCTAGTTTTCTTTTTTGTGGTATTGGTGATTTGTTTTATAGTTTTCCAAAGTGCTTTGGGATTGTTAGAGGATTTTTCAAGTTCGCTTTTTTCGTGGGCTAATCTTAGATTCCGGAGCAGGTCGTTACAAAAATTCCGGTACCGAGTATAGGTTGTTTTCAGGATAAGATTATTGGGATCTTTCCTTGATGTGTTGTGCAACCGGTCCCGGTTTTGTATACACTTTAATAGGCCGGTGGTCATCCATGGTTTTATTATTCTTTTTTTCCTTGGGATTTTAATTTGTTTAGTATGTTTGGCAATTACTGAAGAGATAGTAGTTATGAACATATTCATGGATATATTGGGGTCAATAATTTTGTATATGGGGGTAAAATCCGAGTTTTCTAAATCTAACTTAACTGCATCAAAATCTATGCGGGTAGCTATGTGCTGAAAAAAGGAGGATTTAACTTGAGAAAATGGAAAACTAACGAACCGATTATCTTGGAAGACTTGCGAGATGATCAAAAGAGCCGCAATACGAACATCGACTTTAGCCCAGAACAAACAACAAACTCAAAAATGTTGGGCATGAGGTGGAATCAAGACAACGATAGCTTCACATACCAATGGGATCTACCAATCAAGAAAAAACTGACAAAACGCGTACTACTGAGCGAAATAAGCAAGCTATACGACCCACTTGGATTACTATCGCCACTTACAATAAAAACCAAACTTCTGTTCCAAAAAATCTGGATAAGCAAAACCAACTGGGATGAATGCTTACCCGACGATCACGCTACGGAGTGGGAAACTATAAGGAAAGATATCCCGTTGCTAAACAAACTTTCCATACCACGATGGTTACAATGTCAAGACAACAACCTAGAGATACACGGGTTTTGCGACGCAAGCGAAAAAGCTTACGCGTGCGTCATTTATAGCCGAGTGAAAGATCAAGCCGGCGAATACAAGACTGCACTAATAACGGCAAAAACAAAGGTTGCACCAATCAGCAATAGGATAACTGTACCAAGAATGGAACTTTGCGGGGCCGTTTTACTAGCCAAACTGCTAGAAAAAGTTCAGAACACTCTCTGCAATAAAAACATACATTTGAAGTGCTGGAGCGACTCCAAGGTCGTTCTAGCCTGGTTGCAGGGCGATGTAAACAGATGGGAAAAATATGTAGCTAACAGAGTGAAACAAATAAACAGTGTTATCTCGGCAGACTGCTGGAACTATGTGAAGTCAGAGGAAAATCCAGCTGACTGTGCAACTAGAGGGCTCACACCTTTTCAACTCCTAGATTTCAAACTTTGGTGGAATGGACCAGATTGGTTGAAAACAAACATGCCAAAAATCCATCAAGACAATCGCCTGACCTACACAACAAACACAGAGTTGCAAGAAATAAACTGCTGCGCAGTCACATACCAAAGTTATGAAGTAATTGATACATTACTGAATAAAAACAGTAATTATAAACGCGTAATACGAGTGCTTGGATGGATTTTACGACTGAGCAACATTCGTAAGCAAAAACGCACACTAAACACAACTAATAACTTATCCGACTGCGGGAACAAAAAGGTGGTTATGTGTTTGTCACCACAAGATATTATGGGAGCAACAGAATTGGTCATCAAGAACGTTCAAAATGCAAACTATAGTGACGAAATTGAATGTTTAAAAAAAAATCGACCAATATCAACAAAAAGCAACTTGCTGAAATTAACCCCATTTATTGACGACAGGGGAATACTGCGTGTGAGGGGGCGACTAGGCTACTCAACTCTATCTCCCGAAGCAAAACATCCTATTATTCTTCCGGCTACAGGAAGATTAACGGAGCTTATTATTCAAGAGGCTCATCGCGACACTCTCCACGGCGGCGCCCGACTCACTTTGGCCCATTTACGTCAAAAATTTTGGGTCATTGGAGGTAGCAGAACAGTCAAGAAGGAGCTTCGACAATGCGTCCGATGTCATCGTTTCAAACCAAACCGGAACGTACAACTGATGGCAGACTTGCCAAAGGAGCGTGTAACTCCATCAAGACCGTTCACAAACACAGGCGTCGACTATACCGGACATGTTGATGTGAAAATCAACAAAGGAAGAGGAGTTAAAACTTGCAAGGCTTACATAGCAATTTTCATATGCATGGTGACCAAGGCTGTGCATTTGGAATTGGTGTCGGACCTGACTACGCAAACGTTCCTCGCCGCATTCAAAAGGATGTGTGCCCGCAGGGGTACACCCCGACACGTATTCTCCGACAACGGAACGAATTTTGTGGGCGCTGCAAAACTACTTCAACAGGAATTTGAACAACACAGTACGTTTAAGACTTCTGAATTCTTCGATGAGATGAGCCACTTACAAATTGAGTGGCATTTCAATGCACCACTTTGGCCAACAGCTGGAGGCCTGTGGGAGGCTGCCGTCAAAGCCATGAAATATCACCTACATCGAGTACTGGGGGAACAGAAGCTTACTTTCGAACAATTCACTACTTTACTTAACCAAATTGAAGCCTGTCTCAACTCTCGACCGCTGTGCCCATTAACAGAGGATGTTGAAGACCTGGAATACCTAACTCCCGGTCACTTCCTCATTGGTGGCCCCCTACTGTCACTACCACAAGAAGAGCAAGATTTTGCTGAGCACGATCTAAGAAACAGATGGAGGCTTGTTGAACAAATGAACGTGCACATCTGGAAGCGCTGGTCGAACGAATATCTACATCAACTGCAAATCCGAAGCAAATGGCAGCACCCAAAAGAAAACTTGAAACAAGGAAGCCTAGTATTAGTAAAAGACGAGCACTTACCTCCTGGCCGCTGGGCTGTAGGAAGAGTCCAGGAACTACATCCAGGCGCCGATGGTCGAGTACGGGTTGTTACCTTGAGAACTAAGAAAGGGTCACTTAAACGACCAATAACGAAGCTGTCACCATTACCGCTGAAACTCGAAGAACCTAGAGTAAACGAAGAGGAAGAGAAGCGGACACCTACTCCGGAAACTAAAAACCGGGGAAACACAACAAAAAACAACAACAATTGGCTGTCACTTGTTCTCTTATCTATACTAGCAATGACGGGATTTGCACAATCAGCGCCAACGACGAATAACTTGAAGATTACACCTATCCCGAGCAACCATCCGATTTACTTCGATGAAGCAGGGAAAATACAACTAATACATGACGAATGGACCCTATTGGTTTATTACAACTTAACGTCATACTGGCAAGCCACGGATCGGATCAACGATTATGTGAACCAGATAGATAAACTATGTCAAAGAATATCACATGAGTACACGCCTTGCGAAACAATTGTCGGCCACCTACGTCATGAACTGAGTCACCTAGCCGACTACAACTCTATGCTGCTCACTCAACACTCAAGACCAAAACGAGGTTACTTTGATGGAGTTGGGAAATTATCAAGAACTCTTTTCGGAGTGCTCGACGCAGACTTTGCCGAAAAGTACGAAAGAGACATACAGAATCTACAGTCAAATGATGACTACCTACTACAACTTATGAAAAACCAAACATTAATTGTGGAGGCTGAAAACAACATTATAAAAAGAAACACTGCCTTTATGGATGAACAATTCAAAACATTGAGCGTCTACATGAACCAAACTTGCAGCGAAATCACAAAAATAGTGAACAAGGCGCAAATGCTATTCACGATGAATGACATAAATACCGCTGCCGTGACGTCAACTCTGATTTTAAGTGATTTAAATCGAATATTGGAAATGCTGATCAATGCACTTGCCAACATTTACAGAGGACATTTAGATACTCATCTTTTCCCGGCTAACCAACTGATCGAACAGCTAAACATAATATCCGGAAGGTTGCCACAGGGACTGTCGTTACCTGTAAAGAACATCCAAAGGGATTTGAAAAATATCTATGACGTCATCCATGTGAAGGCACGAATTACAAACAACTATATGCTCTTTGAAATACACATTCCCTTGTTGAGCGATGAAGACTACAAGATATATCGAGTCATACCAATACCGATCCTTAGACAAGGACAGTTAAAACTCGTACAACCAAGCTCAAGCTTCATCGCAATCAACTTTGTAAAAAACTCTTACATAACAATGGAAGACGAAGACATGCGCCAATGTATTTCATACGGAGAAGACGAATTCAGTTGTGTCTCACGAAATCCTGTCTACAACATGCACGATAAAGACGCACCATGTGAGGCCCAAGTCTTCAACCAACAAGAGTCTTTATCATGCGTCCTTAATGACGTAACATGCAAAGAAACCTGGACAAAGCTTCACAAATCAAACATGTGGCTATTTACACTGTGCGGAAAACAGCTGATGCGCGTCATATGTAACGATCAAGTTACGCCAGCGGTCATTGACGGGACTGGAGTGATTACATTGAAATCAAAGTGCTTACTACAGAAAAAGGACGCCACGATTTATACACACAATCAGCTGGGAAGTAGTTTTAACATGGAACCAGAGATAGAAATACCAACAACAAATTCAACAGTTAACGACATCTTTGACCTCGGCTGGAAGAATGCAAAATTAAATATAATAACAGAACAAAAAGCGCCAACTGCAGTAGAAATAAGAAGAATAGACCAGCAGTTGGAATTCCAGAAAAACAGAGAAACATTACCGAAGGCATCAGACATGTCAAGTCACGACATCTATCTCTACTCGGTCACTTCTTTGTTGTTGGGAGGAATCGCTGTGCTTACCCTCTATATTATCATGAAACGATGGTGCAAAACAAAGAAAGGCGTCAAAATACTCTCTGCCAAAACAGGAGTGACACCTACAGGAAGGGATAACTTTGGAGGGGACATCGAGCTACAAGAAATACATTCGACAGCAGCGGAGCCCGTTTACAGCGAAGCAAGACCGCCGAAGAAGGCATTTCACTTTGACGAATTGAATTGAGTGTTAAACCTATACTTTTACATTTATACTATTGTTTACTATTTAACTTTAATTATTTACTTTGTAATGGATGCTCATCCCACTTTTCCCTCGGGAGCATGTACGGTTCACGTACAGGCAAACTGCTAACGCCGCGACCTACTTATCGCTACGCGTTTTATTTACTTTTATAATTATAATTGTTAGTTGACCAATAGCTGCCGTGGCGCTATTACCGCGGATTAGCATCCAACGGAACTTTCATGTAACTTTTGTGAATAAACGAAATTATCGTGAAATCTGTGGTTTTCGTCGACTCACATCAACTTTAACTAACTGGCTACCTCTGAGCCATACACCTACTTAGTTACTATTAGTGGTATTGGTTGGTTAATTTACTATTTTAATTCAAGTTAGAAAAATGATATTTTTACTAATTTCATGATACCTACAACCTACATGTTCTTAATGTAGGTAGGCATATTTACGGTTTTAATTTCGTGCATGTTTTAAAAAAAATAATCCAGTTTTAATCTCTAATCAGGAACTGACCACGAGGCGAAGTCGCAAGTTGCTCTTTAGTAATATTCTCTCAGCTCTAAGAACTTTTGAAACAATTCATCTGTTTTATCGAGTAAATAAATCAATCAAACCGTGACAGCCTCGAGACCAAAAGTCAATTAAGTAATTGCTTCATCAGAATCAAACCAATTGCAAACGAATTATGGCCTGCACAGACACATTCCCATTCTCTTGGGCCTCGTATAAAGTGACAAACACAACGACCCCAACATCCAATACAAGTAAAACCACAGGTAAACGATCGTAAACGGGTAAACCTACCCACAATACGAAAAAAAATCCTGAAAACGCAAATTCCGAACCGTTTGATCGCAATCATTACGAGTGACGTACCAAACAGAAAGATCCACGACATAAGCCTCCACAAAAAAAAATGAAACTTCCAAGGAGGCCGTAAAAATCGTCAATTTTACGGATTTCCGAATTTCGATGTGCGATTCATCGTGAACGGTGAATGCTTGGGCGAGCGAAAACTTACAACAATAGACAGTTTTCAAGCGCGTAAATCTTCCTTTTAGTCGGCAACCCTATTGGTGACGACGTTACGAATCGTCGTGATTTTCTATTTCGTGGTTTATTGATAACCCTAATTTTACATGGCCATTTAGATGATTCAAGAAGCAGATATTTATGGCACGTATGATATTCACCCTCGTTCGGCCGATAGTATAGCGAAATTGCTGTCGTTTGTGATAATACTCGTAATTTAAAACGACAACAACCCTTAGGGTTGCCTGCTGATCGAAGGGTCGTGGGTCCGAACGGGAATCTATTACGTCATTACCCACATACAACTTATCGGCCCATGTCTTTCTGATGACTCGTGAAAATTACAAGATTACAGGCTTTCCGCCATAGCCTGTAAACGACGACCGAACATAATAACAAGAATGTATTGTTTTAGAGGAACAGTTCCTTGATCACCACTTTATTGAACGGGTTGGTAATTGCGGCGTGTTTGGGTAGTTAAGAATGTATGGGATGAATGAAAGCGTCAAGAGATATAAAGGGTTATTCGATAGCTGTAAACATGCAACAATTAATAACCTAAATGATCACAAATTGTTATTTGTGATCATTTAAGTCTGAGAGGCCATTTCAAGTATGAGAGGACCTACCTCTCATACTTTAACAATTCTAAAGCTAATGAAGTCGGATTCCAGTCTAACTGGATGCATCTGAATACCAGTATTTTACATGGAGCGATTATCTGACCTCTAGAACTCAATGACTGGGTAACACGATACCAGCCGATGACAGCCGGGACCAATGGTTTATCATGCTTTTCGAGGCACGAAGGGGACTCAGTATGTAACATGCCCCATGATCTCCCCCATCCACGGACTGACCACGGAAAGCTTACCTTTTATCGGCCCGTCCGACTGTTATTTTTTTGCGAAGTCTTTTTAGGGAGAGCTTGCGGTAGGAGTAAACTTAGATAGAGAATTCGTCACGTAACGAAAAAGTACCCCCTCCATGCGAATGTTTATTACATAGAGAGAGTGAGAACGAGAGAGAGATAGTTGTCATGGTTTTAGAGGGTGCTGAAGCCGATAATGAGATTAAAATGAAAATCCAAGATGGCCGCTGCGAAAAAAATAAAAAAATTATCGTGGGTGTCGTTTTCATGGTTTTCAAGGGTGCTGAAGCCAATAGTAAAGTCAAAATGGAAATCTAGGATGGCGGTTACGAATATTTTCAAATTTATATTTAATTTTTTTTATTTGGACAATTTTTTTATTTTCATATTTTTTTTCGCCGGGGTTCACTCGACCCCACAGGTTTTTTTTTATTATTTATTCATCGTCAAGTAGCAATAGACTAATATTAGGCATACACTTTTAATAACAATACACGGACAAATATGGGAAAAATTTAAATTAAATAACAATTAAATCATAGGTATTACTACTGGTCATCAAAAAATAATAAATAAAACAATTATATTTTGGAACCAGCATTGGAACGGCAATATGCCTGCCACATCCATGCCGAACATAGGGACAGTTATCACTTAACCACGAGCCATTCAACCTAGTGAGGTAGACCCTTTAGGTATAGGTAATTACATTATAATGCCTTTATGTAAATGTATCGTAATTAAACCAAACGAGCTAAGTAGGCGCTGTAGTTTTAATGATAAACATCTATGTAATAATGAATATACCGTTGGTCGCGTAACGAGCGTAGAATGTTTGCCTAAATTATAAGGACTGGTATATAATCTGGATCAGAATTTGACGTGAAAATGAGAGGTCTAATTGACCTAGTTTTATTTTGTTTTAGCTTACGTTAAAAGTAAGCTACTACGTGGTATAACATGACCAAACAGAATATTAGTTTTTGCTGATTTACTCTATTATGATAATATAAATAATAGCCTCCCGACCGATTCCGGTCACTGTAGCCAATCTCAACTGAGACTAGCCAGATACGCAGGAGATATTATAGTGCACAAGTGCGTGCGCAAACACAGCCGCACTCTCTGTTCCTTTACTCTCATAGTCCGATGGGATGGCAATCCGACACGTTCGGGGAGAGATAAGGAGCAGGACCAACGGCTTTACGTGCTTTCCGAGACACGGGGGTGTTAAACCTCCAACTTCCAAACTCCGGGCTGTTACTAAGAAACTCCTAATGGAAAACCCAATAACACTGCCCGACCTGGGAATCGAACCCTTACACCACGCTCAGCAGTCGCGCTTACAACCACGAGACCAACGGGGCATAGTCTATTATGATAATAATTACAGGAAGGTCCAAAGAAAAAATGTAGAAACCTTTCTTCAAGGGCTTCCTGAAACTTCACATTATTACTCAAAACCTCCTCGCGACATTTTCCTCATTCCTCCTTATCACATGCCTGTATACTGACTAACTTACTTTTATATAATACTAGCTAAGCCCCGCTGTTTCACCCGCGTAAATGTCGATCGCGTAGGAATATCGGGATAAAAAGTACCCTATATGTTAAACCAAGGTGTCAGCTACCTCCATACAAAATTTTATCAAAATTGGTCTAGCCGTTTGAGCCTGAAGAAGTAACAAACATATAAACACACACACACTCACTCACAAACTTTCGCCTTTATAATATTAGTGTGATGTGTAACTAAATTAATGCACATTAAAACAAACTAGTTTCGTTTGTGCAGAATCGTTTACTGAATCGATTTCTGTCATTTTTATAGACGTAATATTTTATCCCAATAATAATTAAAACTACGTAAATTACTGGCACACTTCCGCTGTACAGTCAAAACAAACCAAAATGGATGAAGAAGTATTACGTAAAACCATCATACGTGTGCGACGTTTTTTTTTTTTTTTTTTTTCGGATGGGTAATCATCAAATGACCCCTCCCGGAAGGGAGTGTCAGACTCTTACTGACTAAAACCCACCCGTGTTCCTTCCTTAGACCTTTATGTTCTCCCACAATCAGTTTAACATATTTAATTAAAAAACAATATTTGATACATACCCAATAATAAAAATTTATTGTATGTATACCTAATACAGCTGAATACCAGTATTTTACATGAAGCGACTGCCTATATGACTCCACAACCCAGTTACTGCATGGGTAATACGATACCTCTTGGTAAGACTGGTTGTCAGACTTTCGGGCTTCTGACTACCCGTAATGACTGTCAAAGATCCACGAATGACAACCGGAACCACGTGCTTTCCGAGGCACGGAGGTGTCTCGGTATATAAAGATGGTCACCCATCCACAGACCAATCGATCGACCTATGCGGCTGTTATTATTTAATCACGGACCCCTTCGTATGTATTATGATTATAACATAATATTCTAATTGAGATGTTTGGTGGTGTGTCAATTCCGGGACATGTTTTACCTATATTTATAAGCCATAAGTGCGACGAACAGTTCAAAATAAAATATAAACTAACATATTTTAGCGGATAATTCCAAGATTTTCAACTCCATTTGTAAACCGATACCTTTTTATCTGTAATGACATGTTTCTTTCCCCAGAGTCTCCAATTATCTTTTACGAAAGATCCAAGAGGATCTTGAATCTTTAAAATCGAAATCAACATTAAAGGTTCCTTTGTTGGGCAATTGGAAATAATTGTTAATTAAATTTAAGCAATTTAAATTGAAAACTCGAGAAGCGTTTAATCGACATTGATTGATTTCACTTTCGTTAAGTGGTTTGATTTTTAATCTAAAAGCCGAATTTTTGTGTAGGTACCTAGGTATTTTGAAATCAAAGGGGAGACTGACAAAATCACCTGGGATGATTACCATAAGACTCATGAACATGCCACCATATCTTGCGCCTCATGCTGCACAAGTGATGACCTAAATGTCGCGGACCGCTATTGAAATACTACTGATGTGACATTCTGGCTACTCATTGGTGATTTAAGTTTTTAACGACGTGCTTTTCAGTAGCAGTAGTAGACAATGGGCCTTAGGCGGATCAGCACGCAAAGTTTCAAACTCAAACTCAAAGCATATATTTCAATTAAACCAATTACAGGCACTTTTGAATTGTCAAGGGGTCGGTCAGTCAGAAAGATGAAGCTAGTTGCCCATTCCAAAGCGTAGATACCTAAGTGGACACACAACGCGTGATTTTTTTACAAACAAATTCAATAATAACGCGGGGATTTGGTTTCGTTCAAGTTGTTTTGTGATCCGTCTTACTTTCATTCGACAGGACAAGAAAAACTTGAAAAGCTTTATCCTCTTTACTTTGCCTAAAAACGCCTTTCAACTTCTTTCTTCCATTTCACGACCAAGACAAAAATTTAAGACCGGTTTTCCTTCATTACATTTTCATACATATTATTTACATGTTTAAATATTTTTATAAAAACATTGAAAGATATGTACTTCTAAATATAATAGTGGCCCTTTGGCATCAGTAACAGGGTCCAGGCTGCCGGTGGTCAGGACTCCAGAGAAAGGAACACACACACACGTCACACACCCACTACACACAGACGCATTATGCGTGCTAAAAAAAATTATCAAGTTAATAATTGAACAGATCTGAGAAAGATAAAAAAATCAAGTATCTCGACCATAATCTTGACTTGGCACACGAGGTTGTCGACATGACATGTGTGACGTGAACTCTACAATCATTATAATCGTTACTGTAAATAACCTTGTAGGGTTTCTACAGGAGTGTCAGGTTATTACAGCAGTACTCAAGCAGGAGTACTGCTTTCTGAATCAAGCCCTTGACCCAGCCGCGCAATGAGAGCCTCTTGAGGTGTTGGTCGAGGCTCTCCACTACAAGGTTATTTACAGTAACAATTACAATGATTGCAGAGTTCACGTCCCACATGTCGACAACCTCGTGTGCTAAGTCAAGATTATGGTCAAGATACTTGATTTTTTTATCTTTCTCAGATCTGTTCAATTATTAACTTGATTTATTTTTTTATCTTTATAAATAAATTTACTAGCTTCCGCCCGCGAGGTATGTCGATAAAAACTATCCTATGTCCTTCCCCGGGATGCAATCTATCTCTCTGCCAAATTTTATTGAAATCCGTTCAGAGGTTTAAGCGTGAAAAGGTAACATACAGACAGACAGACAGAGTTACTTTTGAATTTATTATATTAGTATGGATTTCTAACACACAACCTATTTTACAATTTAACACTAAAATATACATATTATATACAAGAATGTAATAAAAAAAGGAAAATAAAAATGCAGGAGCTCATTGTGCATCAAAAAATTCGTCCGCATCGCTGTCAATGGGATAAGTGCCCAAAAGGCTGGCAGCAATACTTGATAATTAAGTACATTCATGTATCACTGGTAAAGATCAGCCATACGTTAGCCCACCTGCATTATTAATTTCCTTGTTACTCGCCCTGTTTAATGTTAGCAAGTAATTACTTGCTTAACTATAGATATGTAAACTGACAAGGATAAGGGTCTGGGTTTCCACGAGTAAGGGAAAACCTTGAAATACAGATCTTTGGAAGTAAGTTTTAGTTAGAAGACAGGTAGATAGATAAATCGTTTATTTTCTGCACACAAATGACATAGCATAACATATAAAAGCACGATGATCTACAGAGTCTAATTAGATTAGCTAGCGAAACTTTGCAGACGAGTATCGATAAAAAAGAAAAAAAAAACAAAGATTATGATGTTTGAATAACTAATTGTAACATGAATATTCTGAAATAGCTAGCATAAGCATAATCAGCCTATAATGTTCCCACTGCTGGGACACAGGCCTCCTCTCTGTGAGAGGACTGGGCTGTAATCTACCACCCTGGCCCAGTGCGGGTTGGTAGATGTCACATGTCTTCGATTTTTTGGTTCTAGGACATACCGGTTGCCTCACAGTGTTTTCCTTCACCGTTTTGAGAAAAAATATTTACACAAAGTAGCGCAAAGTCAATAAGCACTGGAGTAAGATGCTATGATAGTCAATCATAGCATTTAATTCTTTGAAATTGTATAACGTGGCTGGGTTCGAACCCACGACCTACAACTCATAAGTCGGGTCCAATACCACCTGACCACTACAGCTCTCTATGACTATCTATACAGTATTTTGACTACCACACTTTAAAATTCAAATAAAATAACGAACATAAAGTGCGGTGTGCGTCTCAAGGTTGTACTAAATGGAAGTACAGCTAAGAATGCGTCAGGCAAATATGCCTGACGCTGATTTAAACAGGGTTCCATTAAAATAGATGGATAAATTTGAAC
Organism: Oligia latruncula; assembly: GCA_948474745.1. Taxonomy (NCBI): domain Eukaryota; kingdom Metazoa; phylum Arthropoda; class Insecta; order Lepidoptera; family Noctuidae; genus Oligia; species Oligia latruncula. The sequence goes on from OX419696.1 coordinate 5,824,262, forward strand.
ACAGCACTCAGTTCGTCTAACCAAAGATATCCAAGCAAAAAAAAAAACACTGATTAAAGTGGTTTTATTTTGACCTAAAATAATAAATTGCCGGCACATTAGTGTATTTTCGTTAGCTGGTTATTTTTCTTGTATGTATCTATACGTTTTTCTTATATATTTTTTTACCATCGTCCCTAATTTGGTGGTCTGTACACCATCGAACTGAACAACTTTCACTATGGGACCAACTCTTAAGTCACGAAAAAAAAAATCAGCTGTTTCATACATTTTGGTCAAGTAGGTATTGAACTTTTGTATTAAACAGCAGATTTTTTTTTTCGTGATTGTAAATATTTCATAACTAGGTTTTGCTTGCGGCTTCACTCACATGGATGGCGGAAGTTTTGACCAATTTACTCAATATCTTTATAAATTAAAGCCTTTGGGTTATGTTATTCTTATGTATCACACTAATATTATAAAGGCGAAAGTTTGTGAGTGTGTGTGTGTGTGGGGGTGTAATACCTATCTTAAAAGTTACCGAAATCGATTCAGAAATCAATTATGGACAAACTACTTTCAGGACTTGCGTTTATTCTGTTACACCTTATAGTTGAAATTCTGAAATACAGGAGCTATTTGAGAAACCGTGGTGATAAATGCTAATTCCTTCTTTGCATGAGAAGAGGTTTTTTTTTTTAAATTGCCAAACATAAGTGGCCTGGGGCAGGGCACATTGCTCGCAGAACAGATGGCCGATGGGGCCGAAAGGTTCTGGAGTGGCGACCGCGTACCGGAAGACGTAGCGTTGGAAGGCCTCCCACAAGGTGGTCCGACAACCTTGTAAAGGCCGCAGGAACCCGTTGGATGCGGGAAGCACAGAACCGGTCAAAGTGGAGGTGCTTGGGGGAGGCCTATGTCCAGCAGTGGACGTCTTTTGGCTGAAATTATGATGATGATGATGATGATGATGAGAAGAGCTTTTTTGCACTGCGGTAAGTTAATTTGAGCTGCACGGTTTCTGACAAATGCATGCACTGACTGACTGGACAGGTCCTCTCAATCTGTGTGGTTCTTTCCTCAAAAAACCATCTCAGACATCGATATACATGGTCTTCATATAACCTGACCAAAATTATGTCTGGACTTTAAAAGAGACTGATGACCTCTGAGTTTGTTTCGGCCCTTCTTCTAAGAGTAGTCAGTCAGATAGGAAACGCCGACCTCATGTAGTTTAAAAAAAATATGATTGACGTGAAAAGTGTTTGTGTCAACGTACTTACAAAAATAAAATCATTTATCATTTAATACTTATGTACAAGCACTTGAGTGAGATCCCTGAAGTACAGGTTTATTCCTAGTTCAGGTAGAATCCAATTGTTTTTACCTACATCTAGTTTACGCTACCTACGCTTTTAACGCATACGTCTTGTTTATTTTTACATCGTTCTCACATTATTTAATTATAAATTCAAAAGTAATGATGTAACTAATATTTTTGTAAAATATGATTTAAAAAGAGTGTCCATGGAGTTTCTTGTCCGTTCTTCTCCATAGGTACCTACGCTTTGGAATGGGCAACTAGCTTCACATTTTTCTGACTGACCTACTTCTTGACAAATCAAAAGTGCCTGTAAAATGGTTTAATTGAAATAAATGCTTTGAGTTTGAGTTTTAAGGCCGTATTTTGTAAATATTTACTCGTATATAAATCAATTGTTTCAAGAAACAATTTCAATTTCATTGTCTGTATAATTTTAAGCGAGATAGCCAAAACATAAACTAGGCTAAACTTCCCACAAAATATTCTAGAATATTCCCTCTTTTCAACCCACCCTTTCTCCGTCGAATTTCCCCGAAGAAAGTTTACAGAATCAATTTTGTATTTTATATCCCTCTAGTGGGGGATGTGATCAATACACATTACGCTCTAAACGGGTTCGCAGTAAAGTTTCCCCTGGACACAGGTAAACATGTCTTATTTATAATAGAGGCGTGATAAGTGGAGGTACGATTCTATTCTTCGGGAAATTTATAGGAATATAGACCTTATAGTGCCTTTAGTTGGTGCGAGGGGCCCCTGGCTAAATAATAACAGCCGCTCAGGTCGATCGATCAGGTTAAGCTACACTTGCCGCGATTCGTTCGTGGATGGATAATAATCTTTACATACCGAGACCCCTCGAAAAGCACGTTGAGCCGTTGGTACCAGCTGTCATTCGTGGATTTTTGACAGTCGTTACGGGTAGTCAGAAGCCCGAAAGTCTGACAACCAGTCTTACCAAGGGGTATATAATTCGTATTACCCAGTAACTGGTTTGTGGAGATCTTCTGGGCACGCTCGTTCCATCATAGACCTCATCTATCGCTTACCATCAGGCGTGATCGGGGTCAAGAGCGGGCCCATTTAGTAATAAAAAAATAAAAAAAAAGATAGGCAACTGCCTATCTGATCTAAACTGACTGCCTTTCTGAGCTGAATACCAGTATTCTACATGGAGCGACTGCTCCATGTAAAATACTGGTATTCAGAGGCATCCGGTTAGACTGGAAGCCGACCCCAACATAGTTGGGAAAAAGCTAGGCAGATGATGAGTGCCTTTAGTTGGTCGGTGTTTGGAATCCATACTAATATTATAAATTCAAAAGTAACTCTGGTCTGTATGTTACCTTTTCACGCCTAAACAACTGAAAGGATTGTGATAAAACTTGGCGAGGAGGTAGATAGCATCCTGAGGACGGACATTGGCTACTTTTTCCCGGTAGCACGTTCCCGTGAGATAATTTCCGACATCCACGTGGGTAAAGTCGCAGGCAAAAGCTTGTTGTAGATATGTTAAAGAAATGGTAAAAATTCAAGGATTATATTGTTTAGGTGGTTGGGTAGCGTTAATATATAGAGTTGCCGAACCACATGGTGTGTAGAGGAACTTGCAGTCGAAACCAGATGTAGCTGAGTATTATGTATTGGACTTGGCGAGTGATTGGATGATGCTCTTCAGAAAAGGCATGTGTAGTACTCGCAACCAGCGTGCGAGTATGAACGTAAACGAACCAAAAGGAGTGTGTAAGGATCGCAGCAGGTGGCTGTAGTTTCTGCTTACCCCCATGGAAAAAAGGCGTGTTTATGTATGTATGTAACCTGCATTCGCGATTTATTTGCCAAAAATGTAAACAAATATGAGTGTATGGTAAAATAACATTAAATCCTAAACAATAAAGTTTAGTTTGCGCTACAACTTATATCATTTGTATAACTTTTTTGATAGTCACTCTGAAATTAACTTAATTTACATTAAAATAAAGTTGATATTTGTTTAACTTGAAATATTGTTAATTTGAAACATAAGTTTGAATGGACTTTAGAATTTATGTAGTTACTGCCAATCGTTTCAGTTTGAAACAGACATAATAAACTGGAAAGTCAACCGATTCCGTCTATAAGGGAGCACCCTTACTGTGTAATACTCATTCAAGAACAACCTGAATGATTTTGAAGGATATTGGTAATCCATTGCTTCATATGTTCGAAAAATGTGTTTACTGAGCAACGTAAAGAACGGAATGAATTTTGTTGAGCTGTCAAAATCAACGGAATTACGGGCAGGAGCGGTTATTTAGTTTTCGGAGTTCTTCTACGTTTATACCGCATAAGGTGCATAATGTATATTCACCGCTGCAATTCCAGGTTGTAACTAGTTTTTATTTACCCTGCCAGCTTGCAGCCAACATCAGGAGAAGAAACAAAGTAGGGCAGAAACTTTATTTTAGTTTCTGGTATTTATATAAGAACAAATATACCGGTAAAGAGAAAATAAACTAGAATACCGAAGTACGAAAAATTTTTCATGCCAAGTACTTTTACAAATTAAACTTAATTAGTACATAGGAATGAAGAATCAGAACCCTTATAGGATCACTCGTGTGTGTGTCTGTCCGTCTGTCACAGCCAATTTGCTCCGAATCTAATTAACCGATTTAAGTTGAAATTTGGTACACACATGCATTTTTATGACCCAAACACGGACGTGTAACGTAAGTAAATGAATTTTGAATATGGGGGTCACTTCTGTGATATAAATAAAAAAAAATTGTTTTGCAATCTGTAGGTATTGTGTGATATATCAAATCAAAGTCTTATGAGGGTCTCAAATATAATTTTATTATAATTTTTATAGTAATAGAAATAGTTTTAAATAAGATGTGTGTAAAAAAAAAATTATGAAAACTGACCATGGGACCCCCTTTTATCACCAAAACTACTGCGCTATGAAACCGATCCCTCACTTCTTCTAAAACCTTTGTACCTACTTAAGTTAATCGGGTAAGAAAGAAATATAGAAATAGCGCTAAAATAAATTTGCCGTCCTCACCAAAAAGGTTATGTCTGTACTGATATTCAAAACTTGACATAGGTAGGTACCAAACTGTCTAACAAAATATTGAACCTCACTATTATTCATAATTTATTCTCTTGAACCGTTCCAATGTCAGAAACAAGACAAGCCCACTGTCAAGTTGAGATATACTTTGATTTAAATATCAAGGATAACAACCATAGCAATATTCTAACATCAAAATAAACAAAGACATTGTTGATACTTCTAACTCATAAAATATTCAATACTTAGTTTACAATTCCAGGTATATTTTCAGTTACTTTAATAACATACCTAAGTTTACTTAGAAACCCTATCGGTAGACAATAAACTTACCTACCTAACTAAAGTGTAGTTTACGAAACATAAACAGTGTCGTGGAACCAATTTACAGTTTTAGAACAAAACTACATAGTTAGAAAATGATTGAAATAATTTTATTTTGGTCCTGGGCTTGACTCCCAGATCGGGCACCCAATAACACTTATTGGGTTCTTCACCAGGAACTTCTCAGTAGTAGCCATATATCTAGATTTGAGCCCGGTTGACGGCAATACGCTCGCCCCCTATTACATGAGACTAATCTTAATTAACTGGTGAAATGTGGGTGTACTTAGGTACACTTCTGCCGTGAGGCCGTGGACACCTGAGGCCTTAGAGTGAGTTTTTTCGACTCACGTTCGATTGCGAGCGCGTTAGAATTTTATATGGGAAATTAGGTTTCTCCTAGTGACCACCAGTGCAGAGCAGTGGTGGCCCAGTGGTAACAGCCGCGACTTACAAGTTGTAGGTCGAAGGTTCGAACCCAGACAGGCGCTTTACTTTGTGTAAATTATTTTATCACCACTGCTCTCAAAACGGTGAAGGAAAACATCGTGAGGAAACCGGCATGTTCTAGAACCAAAAAATCGAAGACATGTCACATCTGCCAACCCGCACTGGGCCCGCGTGGTGGATTACGGCCCACTCCCTCTCACCAAGAGGAGGCCTGTGTCCCAGCAGTGGGAACATCATAGGCTGATTATGTAGTGACCACCAGGTGGCGCTATAACTTTTTTCCATATAAAATTGTAACGCGCTCGCAATCGAAAGTGAGTCGAAAAAACTCACACTAAGGCCACTGTTATATTGCCCCCGAAGGACTTATCGTTGTCACAATATCGCACTTTACATATCACAATTATTCCTATTCCTACTAATATTATAAACGCGAAAGTTTGTAAGGATGGATGTTTGTTACTCTTTCACGTAAAAACTACGCAACGGATTTGGACGAAATTTGGCACACAAATTGTTTATAAATAGGATTAACACATAGAATACTTTTTTTATCTCGATATTTCCATGGGATCAAAACCTATGCGAGTGAAACCGCGGAGCGCTGCTAGTATAAAGGCGAAAGTTTATGAATGTGTTTGTATGTTTGTAACTTCGTCACGCAAAAACTAATAAACGGATTTGAATGAAATTTGGCACACAAATAGTTTATAACCAGGATTACCACAAAGGATACTTTTTATCCCGATACTTCTACGGGATCAAAACTTATGCGGGTGAAACGGCGGGGCGCTGCTAGTGTTATAATATGGTGAATTTTGGTTCACAAAACTAAACAGACAACTAACTGACTAAGTCAGAAAACTAAACCACATAAATGAGTTGTTATATTATATAATTATATTATATAACACACAGGGCGGCCGACGAGATTGCGTTCTTGACACCTGTCAGTTTCATAACAAACGAATAATATGTGTTTCACGAATTTGATCTTTATTAGCTACTAGAATTGTCGCACTGACAGGTGTCAGGGACGCATTCAACTGACTGTAATTACAAGATGAGAAAAAGTGTAGTAAATATTTATTACACAAAATATCTGAATCTGAATATTAAAAATCTTTTTCCTGGCTGGTTCAGAGCTTGAAAGACTTTTTGCCACATTTGAATGCTTTTCCTGTAACGTCGATCCGAGTAAAAAAGGTATAACAGCTGCTTATCTTTCCTCAGTCGTAAAGTCGAAGAAAAGGGTTGTTTTACTATAAGATATCCAACGGAGTGATAAGAATGTTCTTGTCAGTAAGTTTATCAATTTTTGCAGAACTATGCTCTATGGCGTAGCTTCTGAGCGCCTTGTGAAGGTTCAGTTAGTGCGACAGTCCATTTCAATGTCAAAGAATAATATTTAAATAAACTTCACCGACCGATTTTAATTAAACTTCATACGCATAATGATGCAGGATACAAAAGTCTAAAAAGTTACTTAAGAAAGAACATTTTCGAAATGTCTTATTTAAAAAAATATAACTGGAAATCTCTGTTTCTATGGAGAATTTAAAATCGGTCTAATTTGGCTGTAACACTATTTTTTTTCCTTTTGAGACCTTTGTATCCTGCTTATGCGTGTGAAGTTTCATTAAAATCGGTTCATTCATTTCGAAAAACAAGGGCTTGAAAGTTTGTATGAAATGCCGTACAGCGTTAACGCTCATAACACCCATGTAGAAGGAGGCAAGCCATGAACCGACCAGAAATCCAGACCCCAAAACCAAAATAATTTTCGGTTTATTCCGATTGACGTGAACAATCCGGCTTTTTCAGCATAAAGTATGGTTTTTCCTCCTCATAATGACTATTCGACCTACTCCGCCTCAAAAATACGTTAAGTCCGTCCCTAAGCTAAGTGATGTTGGTCGTTAAGGCACAGGCCAGATAACTGGAGAAAATAAAGTGGGGTATTAAGGGGAAGACCTCTACTGGCTGCCAATTATCATAACATGATAATGCCACGTTTTTTTGTAGACTGACCTTGGCTTTAAATCTTAGGGAAGAATAGAAAAATAGTACGTATTTTTTATAAAAAAGGTGCGATGGATTTCTAACGCCATTTTTTCCCCATTTTTACGGTTCCGTACCCAAAGGGTAAAAACGGGACCCTATTACTAAGACTCCACTGTCCGTCTGTCCGTCTGTCACCAGGCTGTATCTCATGAACCGTGATAGCTAGACAGTTGAAATTTTCACAGATCATGACTGTATTTCTGTTGCCGCTATAACGACAAATACTAAAAACAGGATAAAATAAATATTAAAGGGGCCCATGTGTCTCATACAACAAACGTGTTTTTTTCGGCGTTTTTGCCTTGTGGTACGGGACCCTTCGTGTGCGAGTCCGACTCGCACTTGGCCAGTTTTTTTTTATGTTAAGATTTTTAGCGTTAGGGTGAATTTCTAGTAGAAGTTTTTTTTTTGGTATTCTGTATTTAAACTAAATAATACTCCTGTTTGGAGTGGAATCCTGTGAACAGAAGGCCAATTCACGTAATTTGTAACGTGCAAAATCTAGTCGCAGTCTCATCTCAGCGACAATCAATGTCAAAAACTTGTCAAAAGTGTAGGAAAATTAGTGGTATTTTTGACAGATTGAGACTGAGAACGCTCTTAAAATTACGAGAATTACCCCTCAGGGCCAGGTATTTTTTTTTTTTTTTTTTAAGAAAACGTTGCCCCACACTAGGAATTTCTCCTGTATTATGGGTGCGTTTACAAACATTTAAACTCACATACACAAACAGCCAGACCCGGAACAACTATTTGTAGGTCATACAAATATTTGTTCCGTGCGGGAATCGAACCCGCGACACGCAGCGCAGCAGTCAATCGCTTAACCACTGCGCCAACCGTGCCGTCCAAGGTATGATTGTATGAACTCATGATCTCTCACTTGCCAAACCCCTACGCGTTGGGATATTGCCACTTTTTTAAAACATATTATTTTCTTTCTTCCTTTTTTCAAATCGTATGAACGGTCAGCAACAAAAGTTGATTAACACTTCAGTTTTTTAAATCTCAGTTATTGAGTAAAATATTTGTTCAAAATTGCTTTGTACTTTTGCTCAATAACTGAGATTAAAAACACTGAAGTGTTAATCGACTTTTGTTGCTGACTGTACCTAATTGTTCAATATTATTATGCTGAATAAATTAAAAAACAGTCATTGGTAAAATAATCGGTATAAGCATAGCTCATCATCTGCCGTTGGGGTCGGCTTCCAGTCTAAACGGATGCAGCTGAATATCTGTATTTAAGATAGAGTGACTGCCTATCTGATCTTCAAAACCACTGGGTTTTGAAGGGCAGATAGGCAGTCGCATAATACAGTCACTGGACTGTGTTATACCGTTCTCTACCTTATTTTGCCCACCTTCCACTTTATTTATTTTTTTGTCTAGAGCACCCTAATTTTTTTTACCTGTCGTGAATCTGAAACAGCTATTGCTACGATTATTATTTAAATGTGCAATATTATACAATCGTAAGATAGGATATATAATTTTCTCTGGGTCTTTTATTGCCTGAAAGTCTCAAGCGCCCACGAGGGGGCGTTATCGCCTACGTTGAGAACCTATCTCTACCTCGCCTTAGCCTCTGATTACCCGTAACCAAATAAAAAAAATCAAATTATTTATTCGCTAGAATGCAGGTAAGTATAAGGTCGTGAAGAATTAAAGTTGAGCCATGCATTCCACGTTGAGAACCTATCCCTACCTCGCCTTAGCCTCTGATTACCCGCGTACCTAACCAATAAAAATATCTAATTATTTATTTGCTATAATGCAGGTAAGTATACAAATAAGGTCGTGAAAAATTAAAGTTGAGCCATACATTCTGCCCAAGATTCGACATGCAAAATTTAAATGAATTTACGATGTCGTCGACGACGCCGACAATCAAAAATCTACAAATGACAGCCAGGACCAACGGCTTATCGTGGCATCGCGGCTTATCAAGGCACGTAGGAGTCTCGGTACGTAAAGATGGACACCCAACCACATAAACGTATTTTCTTTCTTTCAAACACAACCCCAAGACAGTTGATATAATCCGGTACTGCAGTAACTACATTCTAAATTTCGCAAAGACGTGGTGAACTAGGGCAAACGGTTACTACAAGCAAACTGTCAGTAGCACAATGCTTGTAGCAATCTAGTCGCATAGAGTTTTGCTTCCTAAACGCAAAGAGCATAGGAATAAGTGTATAATTAACCGGAATCCGGTAACCGGTTAACCGGTTGTATTCACGTCGCCCGATGTTCTTTAGTACGTTTTGCACGTCGCGGTGAAAGATGAAAACTTTAGCTTGGTTTGTTTTACATTAAAACAACAACTAGTGCAGAATAGAGAGTACGTTCAAGTTTATTTTATTTTAATACGAAAAGATGTAAAACTAAATTTTTTGATTGCATACATAACTTCACGCCTGTATTTTTCAAAAAGGTAGGTAGACATGTTGAGTAATTTTTTATCAAGTTTTGCTAAAGTCCGTTTTAATATTTATTGCTACTGGGATTTTTTTTTCGTTAGCCTGTACTGTCCCACTGCTGGGCAAAGGCCATTTGGATTAAAAGTATTTATCATTTTGTTCCAAAAATTTAAAAGCTTTTAAATAACGTTAGCGATTGACAAAAAAAATACATTAAAGGTAACAAAAAAGGCACTAGAAATACAATTATAATTCCCTTCTTTAGTACAGTTATACGTTTATTTATTTGAAATATGATTTTCCCTAAAATAATGTAATCAGAGATGAAACAATATTTATAGTTCTCCAGACCGAATTTCGACCACGGCGGCCAGTCTCAACGGAGACTAAGCCTTCGGTGCGGGAGATATTATAGTGCACAAGTGTGTGCGCAGACACAGGTGCACTCCCTCTTCCCTCAGGGCTCCTATACACGATGCCGCTGCTGCGCCGACCCCGCGCCGCCACCGCGCCACCGCCGCACCGCCACCGCGCCGCCATTCGCCACTGCTTGACTAATGACTTTGCTTATTCCATTACCGGCCGCCAACGTATGCGCAGCTAGCAATGTATTACTAACAACTGTATAGTGGTATGGTAAAATCTAGCGGCGCGGACGCAGTGGCGGTGCGAGGGCGGTGCAGTCGCGAACATATAATACACGTACACAGCATAGAGGTGCGGTGTCGGCGCGGGCGTCGGTATCGTGTACAGGAGCCCTCACTCTCATAGTCCGATGGGACGGCAATGCGACACGACCGGAGAGAGATCAGTTGTAGGCACGGATATATGGGCATAGGAATAACGGCTTTACGTGTAATAGTCTATTTACCTTCTAAACAAAGAACCGAAAAAAAAAAAAATCTAAAAGCATTTGTGACTTTAAATCGTTCCAAGGCGAAACTAAACAAAGAGTCTAATAAATTCTACCTTTAGCATTTATAAATATTTCCACATATCTTTGGATATGTGCGCTCCGTCTCAAAGAAATCGTTTCGCTTCCACGCTTACAACTCATGTAAATATAACCGTCAGAGGATTTACATACGAACGTGGATTCTAGCAAAAATCTGAAAACTTTTTACTAAACCATAACAAAATCGACATCTTAACAAAATTACACCGTACCTGACACGTATGTCAAAACGTCTACATCAAATTCCAGATTCAAAACTTTATAATTACACCCGAAAAAAAACCCAGTAATCTATACTAGACTCTAGCCCGTTAAAATAGAGCCTAAAAAGCCACTTAATTAGCTTCGTTACCTGCTTTTGCAAGTTTGGCGCGGATTATGCTAACTAGGTTAGCCAGAAAATGTATGTCAAAGAGATTTTGTGTCGTATGTCGTCTTTTCTGACAGAACTTACAACGGAAAATAAATGTGAGGAATAATTTATATGTTTTTGTTGTTTCATTAAATTATATTATATAATTAATATTAAATTATATTTGTGTTCAGATTTGTATTGTATATTAGATTAGATTTGTATCGCCTAAAAGAAAAGCTTGCAAGAAAAAGTTTTACTTAAAGGTCAAGCAGTGAATTGCTCTTTGATATATATTCTGTACAGCAAACAGATTCTGATAAAAATCATTGTGAAAAATAGATAAAGGAAATGAATCACTTACAATTCGAAAAAAACACAACATTTTTCCTTTAGCAATTTGGTTTTATATTCACAGAATAAGATTTTTTTGGGCTAGTGAGCTTCTTTAAGTGGAAGGAGGGAAGGGAGGCCTTTGCCTTGCAGTGGGATAGAAATGGCTGATAATAATAATAGTGAACTTCCGGTAACTACGTAAGTGATGACTTATAGAAAAATGGCCGAGAATGAAATATCTCTCTGAATCTCGAAGTTATTAAGGCGCCCTCATCGTTTATTTAGTTATTTCTTTTATTTTAGAATGAAAATGCAGAAAATAAGCACGTTAAGTGGTGTTCCATAAGATTATACGTTAATATTATTACAAACGGTAGTTTTACATGGTTTAGTTTTATTGTAATCGCAAAAACGGAAAATAGTGACCACTATTAATATAAAAGAAATAACCAAACAAAGTATGAGGTAGACCGCCCACTGTATCACCTAAAATTTAGTAGTAAAATTTCTACATAATAAAGAGTATTATTTTATATATTATATACTAGCGTACTACCCTGTTTCGCACGGTTTTTACGACTTAGCAAAACATTGAGAATTTTTTAATAAAATGAAAAAAAAGATGAATGAATGAATAAATTAAATAATGAATGAATTTTTTGATGAATGATTTTTTTTTTGATGATTTATTTAATACTAATCTGTTATACAAAATCAAAATCAAAAGTCATTTATTCAAACTAGGCTGAGTATCAGCACTTTCCGAACGTCAAAATTATAAAAGTCCCCCTAAACGCCTGCCCTTCACCACTTCCTAGTGCTTTCACTTTCGGAATAAATCTTCTAAATTATGTTGCAAACCGCATGAAAATCCGTTACGTAGTTTAGAAGAACAACGCAGTCTCACAGACAGACACGAAAAGCGACTTCAATTTTATAATATGTTTAATCTGCATTCGCGACTTATTTGCCAAAAATGTAAACAAATATGAGTTTATGGAAAAGTAACTTTAATTCTTACACAATAAAGTGCAGCTTACGCTACAACTTCAAACATTTTTATAACTTTATCAATAGTGCTAGTCACTCTGAAATCAACTTAATTAAATACAATAAAGTTGATATTTGTTTAACTTGAAATAACATCAATTTGAAACATAAATTTAAATAGCTACAAGTTGAAAAGTATGCAGGGTGTTAAGTTAAACCGGGGGCTTACTTTAAGAGAGTGTAGTAGTCATGAAAATGATCAAATTTTACTGTGGGACCAACTCTGAAAATAAATCATCATCATCTGCCTAGCCTTTTGCCAACTATTTTGGGGTCGGCTTCCAGTCTAGCCGGATGCAGCTGAATACCAGTATTTTACATGGAGCGACTGCCTATCTGACCCCCAGTTTTATTCCAAATTAGTATACAGATATTATTAGTATATATATTATGGGAAGTAGGACGCTCACGCATTAATATTTAATCATCCATTACTTCCCACATACCACCACGTGTAACCATTTATATCATTATATTCAACCTACAATATATTTATTATGAATTAAGTTGTATTATGAAATGTGTGATCGTTTAAAATTGTTTTTGTGTCGTCCAGGCTTATTAAATTTAATTATCGAGACTTGGCTGGCTTGATTAAATATTTACAAACATTTGTGCGCCATCTGGCATAAGGCACTCTTTATATACCATAATAAATACCATTATTATTGATTTATTCTCCGTTCGTCCTAACGTCTTGTCCCACATCCCAAAAAATTCTTAGTTTGTCCCATATCTCTATTGAAGTTGTGCTTCGTCCCAAATTACAAGTACTGTAAAGGTACAGTCGACAAAAAAATAATGTACTTATTACCGACTTCAAAAAAAGGAGGTTATCAATTCGATACGTATGTATGTAATATTATTGGAATTGCATTATATTCACATATGACAATCTACTAAGGCTTCCAAACAAATATACAAAATTTCATAGACGTATGTATGTATGTATGTATGTATGTATGTATGTATGTATGTATGTTTGTCCACGCATTTCTCAGCAACTATTAATCGGATCGTGACCATTTTTTTTTTAAGCTTACATTTACTTCAACTTAGGGAACAGTGCAAGTTTCATCAAAATCGGTTCAGTAATTTTCAAGATATGGACTAATACGTGTAAGTGTGACGGCCTGGCGTATTGATACGAGCTACGGGTGTAGTGTCAAAGGGAAAACATCTCAAAACCTTGGTCAAATTCTAGTGCAGAAACTAAAAATTAAGAAATAAAAAGTAATTTAAAAAAAATTAAACCGACTTCAAAAAGAAATCAACTCAAAATTATGAAATAACTTTAATTTCGGAAGTCGGTGGCAAAAAACTTAAATACCCAAGACACCGACTTCCGAAATTAAAGTTATTTCATAATTTTGAGTTGATTTCTTTTTGAAGTCGGTTTAATTTTTTTAAATTACTTTTTATTTGTGAAACAATAATTCGTCTTCTTAATAATTCTATTTATTTAGCAATAATCGTTCTCCTAATTCGTGTCTAGACAAAAACTCAATCCATGAGTTTTTGCATGCATCAGCTCTAATTTTCAGATTTAAAACACAGAAAACACTTTTTATCATATCACAAATATATCGTTTATAATAATAGAATACACGTAAACGTATTATGTCAGATAAATAGTTACACACTGATTTATCTCTTTCAGTGGCCAGTAATTTGACTTTCGAAGGAAGAAGACAAAGAATTGTGAAACTATACAGACGCTATACCACGTTTATTAGTAAGGGGATTAGTATCTATCTTTTTAAAAATCCACAAACATAAACATAACACCTGTTTTACCCGACGGGTTAGGCAGAGGTGTACCTGTGGTACATTCATATTTTGCCCGTTATGTTTGAGCTTTCCTGTTTTCTTGTTAAAAAAAGCGACAGTAATTTTTTTTCTCGGTTTTTTATTTTTTTTATTGCTGAATGGGCCCGCTCTTGACCTCGACCACGCCTGATGGAAAGCGATGGACGAGGTCTATGATGGAACGAGTGTGCCCAGAAAATGCCTGAGGCACTGGAACTCCCAGTCATAGAACACAGCAGGCTGCTTGACGCCGCCGGACTTCGGTGGAAGGGTGGTCGCAAACCAGGCGGGCGTTAGCCCTACCACCGCAAGGGAAGAATTGGCCAGTCAAATAAGGTGTTGGGTGTGACTGTTCAGGTTCAGTTGAGTGGCGGAACAAACTGCGCCGCACGAGAAGAAAAAACCCAAAAAAAACCCAAAAAATCGAAATAAATCTTCTCTCTTGATACCAGAGACGACAAAACAATTTAGACAAGGAAATGGAAGTTTTAGCAGATTCACACTACGTTTTGTTGTATCATAGCCATTGCATACGATTGATGAAGAATGACAGTTAGGGTTTTTATACAGGGTGGAGGGATCGACACACAACACCATGGATTCAATACAGCATTCTGAAACCCTGCGTTGAAATTTTTAGTCTTATATAAAAAAAATTGCTCTGCCATACATTTTGAACGCGTAGGTATTGCACTTTTCTAGGAAACAGCAGATCTTTTTTTTGTTACCAGCGAAACATTTCTACGCTAGAATCATACATCATCCATCGCTTTCCATCAGGCGTGATCATGGTCAAGAGCAGGATCATTCACCAATATAAAAAAAATACGTGTTGAATTCATGGTTTCAGTTTACGCGTCGAAATCTCCACCACCCTGTATACGGACTATTTCAACGTGCTAAACAACGTTTTCCCTGACTGCAAGACACAAGTGTAGATACATTCTTTCAGATACTAAAAAGTTTAAAAACTAAGAGATGATGTTTCATAACTTTTGTAATCGCCTTATATCTCACTATGTTATTGAAGTATTTAATCCTCTCACGATATATTGGTACACAAAGCTTCAAACCGCAGCGAGTCACCTTGCACCGGCTTACTGCGTCGCTACAAAAATAGAACGCCGTTTGTGCGATATCACGATATTTGCTCGAATATCACGATATTTGTAGGAATATCTGGATATTGGTCGTTTGACAAGAGTTTCGTGGAGCTGCGTTTTGTGGACCACATCGTGAGGTTTGTTCAGTGTTACGTTTTGAAACTAGAACGTTTTTTAAATCTTTTGGTGTCGATCGGCGGCGGTGGAGTAATTGCGTAACATATTATCAATAGGAATGGCTTTCATTTTGACATTTCGACAACATTCATTGCGCTATTTACGTTGTTGAGCAGACAAATTTTTCGAACATATGAGCAATGGATTAGAAATATCCTTCAAAATGATACAGATTATGATTGATAGTGTGTTATGCAATTAGGGTGAGGTTTATCACGGACGATTTTCTCGTGAGTGGTAAGATTTTATACTTACCAAAAAACGTTTAAAAATCCTGTTCATTAATTAGCTCTAAAAAAGTCGTTCCACAAAGTTTAAACTCAACTTTCTCTCTTTGGTAGTAATGATTTCGGAAGTGACCATAAACTTACATCCAACTCAATTTTACATTTCGAAAAACCTTGAACTGTTAGCCTTTTCTGTAAAAATCACAACGTGAAAACTTAGGTGAAGTGAGCTTGAAATGAGCAATACTTCCTCCCTATTTTAGGGATTGACGCTATTGACACACTCACTTCACTTAAGTTTTCACGCTGCGATTTTTACAGAATAGAACAGCCGCACAGGTCGATTGATCAGGTTAAGCTACGCTTGCCACGGTTGGTCTGTGGATGGGTGACCATCTTTACATACCGTGACCCCTCCGTGCCTCGGAAAGCACGTTAAGCCGTTGGTCCCGGCTGTAATTCGTGGATCTTTGACAGTCGTTACGGATAGCCAGAAGCCCGAAAGTCTGACAACCAGTCTGACAACCAGTCTTACCAAGGGGTATCGTATTACCCAGTAACTGGGTTGTGGAGGTCAGATAGGCAGTCGCTCCATGTAAAGTACCGGTATTCAGCTGCATCCGGTTAGACTGGAAGCCGACCCCAACATAGTCGGGAAAAGGCTAGGCAGATGATGATGAGGTCGGCTGGTATTTTTTCTGATAGCTTAATCATTTACTGCAGAAAGCTTTGCGCAGCAAGTTCGACAATCAAGTAAACTTTCGCTATAAAAGATGTTAGCGGACGTCAAAAAAAAGCCTTGCGCTCTTATTAGACAAACACTCTTTGACAGATTCGAAATAGGTTTGTTAAAAAATATTGCTGTCAAACAAAACTACGAGTATCTATGTTTTTTCTCTGAAAATCCTATTGCTGGAGCAAAAAACAAGCAAATACAGCGCGGTAGATCCGTTCGGGTTACACGAGCGATATTTTCAGTTCAGATTTACTTTTTGGAGTTTCCCAGTAAAATAGGAAAACCGTGAAAGTTCCGTAGGAATTGAACAATTGCCTAATAATGTAACTTTCGTCTGAAATATTCATGTTCCTGTTTATGTGGTTTATGGGTACGTGTTTGTTTTGGGTTTGCTTGACTAGGTTCAGTTTAATTTCAGTTCGACTTGTTACTTTGCCTTGTTGTGAGCTCGTTACTAAGAACTCTATTCGAACTCGAAACTTGTCAGACGAACCCGAAATAGCCAAGTCTAGTTTCGGACTCAAATAAAATAAATAAAAACCTAAATTAAAATAATAAACATGAATGAATCAAAAATTCATCTGTCTAGCCTTTTCCTAACTATGTTCGGGTCATCCTCCCTGTCTAACCGGAAGTAGCTGAATACCAGTATTTTACATGGAGCGACTGCTCTTCACAACCTGGTTACTTGATAATACGATACCCCTTTGTAAGACAGGTTGTCAGACTTTCGGGCTTGTGACTACCAGTAAAGACAGTGAAAGGACTGGTCCCGGCTGTCATTTGTAGCTCACCAATGACAGCCGGGACAAAAGGCTTAGGGGCCGCCTCCACGAGCGATAGAATCGCGGCGATATTATTGTCGTTCCACATAGGTATTTCTATACACTCTCTTAGAACGTGTCTCCACACGGCAATATCATTGCCGCGAAAATTTGATGGCACGGCGAGACTATCGCCGCGATTCTCTCGCTCGAGCCTTTCGAGTATGGATGGTCACCCATCCACGGATCGACCTCAGCAAGCGTAGCTTAACCTTCGTTCGACATGTGCGGCTGTAATTATTAAGCATGAATGAATCAAAAGCTCTAATATTCCTAGATGATTGATGGTCACCCTGCAAGGGTGTGATATTATGTTAGCTTTGAGGAATTTATGTGACATGCGTAGTAACGGGTGGTGTTACAAATTAATTACCGCGTTCAAGGCCTGCGGTTAATTAAACAGGTAACGGTACCCTTGACGTTGGTTTACCACCAAATTATGCGTGTTAATTACGTGTTAACTGGGGGTTATTATTGAAAAAAACTTCCGAGGAAATTTTCGAGGAAATTCTCGGAGATTTGATTCTGAATTCTTGTTCGTTTTTGCTGTTACTTAGTAAATATTAGATTATATGTTGGTATTGTTTATTGTACAATAGACTCTGTAAAAGTTTTAAATGTTTTCAGGAAATTATATTTTCAGCATTGGAAGAGCAACAATGGAACGAAAGCTAAGAAGGTATTGAAGAACAAACAATACCTAACTACTTACGCAGAAGTTATTGTTAACAATTTCTTGATAATCGAATGATGTTCGTGTTTCCATTGCATTGTTAAAATTTGATAGCCAATTAATTTAGTTAATTGGATAATTTATTTATAATTCAGTCTTTGTATCTTGAGCCACAGAAAGTGGACCTGGCAAAGCCCGGATGGTGCTATGCGTAACTAAAATGAGATTGACTTCATTATGTCGACGAAGAAGCAAGTATTCAATGATGTCTCAGTGATTAACGCGGTGATAACCGGAAGTGATCACCGCATGATAAGAGCCACATTGAACTTAAATAACAAGCAGGCAAGACCACGACTGATGAATTCTACCCTCCGCCCAGCGCCGATCCAAGTCCAAAATCCCGAGAGCTTTCAGCTCGAACTTCAGAATCGTTTCGAGTGTCTAGGGAGTTCCGTGGACGAACATAATGATGGGTTCGTGGAAACTGTCCATATGGTCGGGTCTAAGATCTTCAAGACCCGTCGTACGAATATAAAAAAGAAGCTCTCTTATTCTACTTTGCGGCTCATGAAAGAGAGGCGCGAGATGATCCTGCAGTCTTCTGATGACGTGCTCAAGTACGCCGCGGCTCAATAGACGGATCTCTGAGTCCTTGAAAAGCGACCTTCGCCGCTTCAAGGCAGACCGTATTAAGAACGCGATAGAGCGGAATAAAGGCTTTAAAGTGTTTGCTAGAGATATTTCTATTGGGCAGAGCCAGCTTACGAAACTGAAGACCGATGATGGCAGGATCGTATCCGCCAAACCTGAACTGTTGAGAGAGATCGAGAGGTGCGTAGTTTTTTAAAATAAATTCTTTTACTTTAAAATTTTGCTTGCCGTAAGGTAAAATGTACCTTTCGGTACTATTTTAATACAAAATTCATTTTAGTGTCAATGTCAATGCATTTATTTCAAATAGGCACATAAAAGGCACTTTTGAACGTCAAAAACTACAATAAAACAGAATTTTTTCTAGTCGCCCCTTCCAAAAGGTAGTTTTCGTATGGAGAAGAATGGGCAAGAAACTCCACCGATACTCTTTTTAAATGTTTTACAATTTAGCATACATTATTTATATAATAATATATGAAGACGATGATGCACCTTAAATAAAATTACTATTGGTATGGTAATTTATTTTTAATTATTTTACTTAATGACCACTTTAAGTAAAATAATTAAAAATGAAACCATGACATATAAATTAATTATGTGATAGATACATGGTGCTCACATATTTACAAACATAGTAAAAGTAGATGACATATATTAAACAAAAAAAAAATTACAAGTAATAAATCAGGCTGTGACTTAAAGTAATTATAGAATGTAAATCAACGTCAAAAAAGAATAAATTTTACAATTAATTTAGCAACCAGTTTGATTTTGTCTAGACTCTAGATTGTCCTATGAAGCAGGACCAGCATGTTTCCAAGCGTTCTTATCTTGGTTATATGCTCTAATTTATAGTATGTTTGTTTACAAAGTGTACTTTTAATGTGAGTTTTAAATTTTCTTTCATTTAATTGCAATATAACACAAGGTATTTTATTGTAACATTTAACATTTACTTTGGCTAATCTGAAAAACGGTTGATGTATTTTATTACCGACTTTACAAAAAGGAGGAGGTACTATGTTCGGGTGTTTGTATGTTTTTTTTTTTTTTTTTTGTATGTTTGTTCATCGAATACGCCGCCAATTGTCGACGGATTTTCAAAATTCTTTTTTTGTTAGAAAGTAGATAGTTCTGAGGTGGTCCCATTGTCACCAAGTTAGGATCTGATGATGGGGTCTTAGAGAAATCGAGGGCAACCCTTAAATTTTATAGGCTCACTTATTGTTTTTCGCATATTTTATGAAGTATCTTGTGTATTTGTGTATGGTTGTCACCATCTCAGGTAGCTGGGCTGATGATGGAAGGTACAACTCCTTAACAGTAAGAAGTTACTCGAACAGGCAAGGACTGTTTTAGTAAATTGTTTTGATGTTTGATAGGGCATTTGCCACATTTGGTCTCATGATCATCAAGTCATGACCTGATGCTGCAGTCAGGATAGTCTGCAGAGTACCTAACTCCTCGACAACTAACAGCAGATATATCGTGTTTAGGCTCATTGAAAAGGGCTCGATGTGTGGATAAACGTACTGTTACTGAGGAACACCGAAGACCTGATGCTGAAGCCAGGAGCATCAGAAAAAGTACAAACCTTTAAATTACAGCACCGTAGTCGTGTTTGGGCTCATTTTAAACAGGACTAATTTTAAGTTCAATGCAATGTTGACATAAGTCTGGCCTTATGCTGCAGCCAGGATTATCAGCATCTAATCTAAAACTAATAAAAGGAGAACTCCTCAACAATTAACGTCCCTGCATCGAGAAAAGGAATATTTTATAAAAAGGCGATGGGCAAGTTGACATTAGGCTATTGTAACTTAGATAAATTATAAATAGACCCACTAAAAAGCGAGAAATAAAAACTTTTTAACAAAAAAAAAACCGACTTCCAAAAAAAACACTACAAACTGAAAAATAACTTTAATTTCGGAAGTCGGTGGCAAAAACTAAAATACTGATCCCTAAGACACCGACTTCCGAAATTAAAGTTATTTTTCAGTTTGTAGTGTTTTTTTTCTTTATTTCTAGTATTAAAATTATGTCTATCGTTTATTTTATTAAAAAGATGTGTGTGTGAAAAAAAATATTTTTTACATACATAAATAAAAAAATGCCATACAAAAGAAAATGTTAATCTTGCCAATTTATTTATTTTCAAAAATTAATTGGCAATCCTTTTAAAAAGTTCCCTGAGAGATTCGGGGCGACGTAGATTATAAATGGCTCTAACAGCTCTCTTTTGCAAAATAAAGATGGATTCTATATCAGCAGCCCGACCCCATAGTAAAATGCCGTACGATATAATGCTGTGAAAATAGCTAAATAGACTAAAGTATTTATACACACGAGTAAATAGCAGAGGCAACCACTACCTCTGCCGTTCACACATATCTGTATACCTACATTTTAAGCAAATAAATGATTTCTATTTCTACACATAAAACTGTATGAAGCACTTAAGTAACACACATCCAAGTTACAAAGTCAAGTTGTAAGTGATACAGGTAACTTCACGTCGTGACGTAACTCGTGGGTGACCAAACTGTCACCGCTTGTACCTTGCTTGAACGTGCCAGCTAACTTGACTTAACTTAGACTTAGCTCTCTATTTGTTTTTGAGGGATACGTTGTGAGTTGTGACGATTTCTTGCTTATTTTATGTTTCAGACTAAAAATACTCATAATCGTAATAATTTATTTGTAATATAACACACACACACACACACGGTGTTGATACAGTGTTGGTCTCTAAGTAATTACGTTACCCAATACGTAGTCAGATTATTATTTGACTTGTAAAACTTTATAGTATACTAGTTGCCCGTGACTTCGTCTGCGATCCAAGATTTTCATCTTCATTTATTTTTTATTTTATTTTAAAGAAGGCTTACAGACTAACAAACCAATGACATAAAGAGTTTAATATTAAAAATAGCTAACAACAAAAGTAGCAGTCTTTCTCCTGGTCATGGTCTACCCACACTTATGCCAAATTTCATCTAAATCCGTTTAACCGTTTTAACATGAAAGCGTTATAAACAAACATACATAAAAACAGGTCTTTATAATATTAGTATATATTTAACTAGCAGCTCCCCGCGGTTTCACCCGCGTAAGTTTCGATCCCGTGGGAATATCGGGATAAAAAGTATCCTATGTGAAATGGTCTAGCTATGTGCCAATTTTTATCCAAAATTCAACGGTTTACGCGTGATTGAGTAACAAACATTCAAACATCTTCACAAACTTTCACATTTATAATATTAGTAGGATTATTAGGATGATAAAGTATATTTATGTCCAATATAATTATATAAATTTTTAATTCACATTGAGGGGCTTGTGGCTAAGTAATAACAGCCGCACGGGTCGATTGATCAGGCTAGGCTACGCTTGACTCGGTTGGTCGGTGGATAGATGTCTTTACATACCAAGACTTCTCCGTGCCTCGGAAAGCACGTTATGCCGTTGGTCCCGGCTGTCATTCGTGGATTTTTGATAGTTGTTACGGGTAGTCAGAAACCCGAAAGTCTGACAACCAATGTTACCAAGGGTTATCGTATACCTAGTAACTGGGTTGTGGAGGTCAGACTGGAAGCTCACCCAAACATAGTTGGGGAACAAGGCTAGGCAGACGATGACATTATATAAATAACAAACTAGGCTACTTACGGTGAAGATTCCCTTGTCGAACATAATTATTCACCTTCCTAATGACGACATCTACTCGTACTCATAAATACATTAAGTTATAGATAATCAAATACATACGCAACAAAACTTAATGATATAATGAACTATAAGAGTAGGTGTACCCACCAACTACGCAGCCATCAAAGTTTCCAGAATATTATATAACATAACATCATACTTTGTTTGCCCGAAGGGTTGGGCAGGGTTGTATCTATAATACACCCACATTTCGCAAGTTATATTTAAGTTCCATTTAATAGGGGGTGAGCCCATTGCCATCAACTGAGCACAAATCCAGCCTCCGTGCTGCTACTGAGAAATTCTAGATAGACTCTAAAAAAACTCAATACCACTTTGCCCGACCTGGAAATAGAACCCAAGACCTCATCATGCCTGCGGCCATTAGACCCACGAGGCAGTCAGCATAGTAGATTATCAACAACATTACCAAATCAATGTGTGTAGATCATTGACCCCATTTACTGTTTTCACTTAGCTATTACATATTATATCGGAAATATACTGATATTCCAATGTACATCACAACCCATTTTGGACCTTAACCGCATGTTATAGATTCTATATTAGTGTGGGATATGTAATCATCATATGTGAGAGCAGTAGTGGCCAAGTGGTGAGTTACGGTCGTAGGTTCGAACCCAGACAGGCGCTTTACTTTGTGTAAATTATATCATCACCACTGCTCTCAAAACGGTGAAGTAAAACATCGTGAGGAAACCGGCATGTCCTAGAACCAAAAATTCGAAGACATGTGAAATCTACCAACCCGCACTGGGCCCGCGTGGTGGATTACGGCCCACTCCCTCTCACAGAGAGGAGGCCCGTGTTCCTACAGTGGGAACATTATAGGCTGATTATGTATGTAATCACAGTTCGGAGACTATTTCACTATAAGAGAACAAACTAAATTTTGCTTCAATAGACACTCACTATTTCTAATAAAGTCGTTAGAAAAGACTCACAAGGCTGAATGGGTTAAGAATCTGCGTTAATCAGCACTTAGCTGTCAAAGAAAAACATGCTGAATTGGTTGGAATTAAGGTTCTTTACATTCAAACTCAAACTCAAAGCATTTATTTCTATTAAACCGTTTACAGGCACTTTTAATTTTTTTTTTAAATCGGGCAGTTAGTCAGAAAGTTGAAGCTAGATGCCCATTCCAAAACGTATATCTCTATGGAAAAGAACGGGAAATAAACTCCAAGGACACTCTTTTAAATAAAGATATTACAAAACCATATGTTTTTTTTCCATTATTTTGATGTCTTGGTGATATTCCACTCCTACACCACAGCCTACACAATGCCTTTATGCGAAAAAGTCTACGACCTTTAGGGGGATCAGTTGTCGTGAGATATCTTTACACAAATCATTTTGAAAAAAATGGCTCACGAACCTGTTTTAGAACATCGGCCATCTGTTACTTCCAGAACATGTAAGAGGCATTTGCATTATGAAAAAAACATGTACCACAGTAGGCTTTCGACACTGCTCCCACCGACTATAATCAGAGTGTGGCTTTTAAGAAGAATCTCCGGTAAAACGAACCGGAGATTTAGAGGCTTTTCATAAAAGAAATCAAGTATGATATCGAAATTACCCGCCCCAGACTGTCTGTAAAGACACCTATACCTACCTCTAAATAACACTAAGTCTTCATGCAAAAACTCGGTCCGCCCCCCTCTATATACAGGGGTAGATTAATATTGGATTTAATGAAAACCTTTAGAGGAACATAAATCACTGGGCTATTGATGGTCGGGCTTATTAGTCCGGATAAAGACTGTCACAGTATGGAAGCTTTCAACGTGAATATTCCAGTAACAGTCAGATTTATTTAATGTTTCGGCCGACAAACTTAAATTGTTGTTAGTTGAAAGGAATAATAAATTTAATATAGCCATATAATTATTAGCCTGTAATGTTCCCACTGCTGGGACACAGGCCTCCTCTCGGTGAGAGGGAGTGGGCCGTAACCATCATATTATTTAACGCGCCAAAAAAAATGTATTTTTTTAAAACACATTATGTAATTAATTATTATTTTATTGTTTCTTTCAGTTTCGTTCCAAGTTACATTCTAGGGTCTTTCTCAAATGTCCAAACGGGCCTATTATGTTTTGACAACTATAGTTGCAAGCATAGACTATCTTTAAAAAATATAACAACTGCACACTCAACTTTCCCATAAATTAAGCTTTAAGCAACACCAATTTAATAAGACATGAGCGTGCAACCCGCCTTATCAAGTCCTACATGTGTCTTCGACGCCACTCAGCTGATTGCACAAGTTAAATCGAATGTCTTGACTCCTCGAGGAACACTGCGGAATACACAAAAATATCTTTTTCTCACCCCTTTCTGAGGAAACTCGTTATTGTGTTCTATTACGCTGATTAATTGTCATTTTATCAGAAATAGTTAAACAGTTCAGCTATGACTGTGTTTACAAAGGTTTTTTTTTTTTTTTATATACGATAAGTTTTTTTTTTTTTGTATGTTTGTTCATCGAATACTCCGCCAATTGTCGACGGATTTTCAAAATTCTTTTTTTGTTCGAAAGTAGATAGTTCTGAGGTGGTCCCACTGTCACCAAGTTAGGATCTGATGATGGGATCTTAGAGAAATCGAGGACAACCCTCAAATTTTATAGGCTCACTTATTGTTTTTCGCATATTTTATGAAGTATCTTGTGTATTTGCGTATTGTTGTCACCATCTCAGGTAGCTGGGCTGATGATAGAAGGTACAACTCCTTAACAGTAAGAAGTTACTCGAACAGGCAAGGACTGTTTTATTTAGTAAATTGTTTTGATGTTTGATAGGGCATTTGCCACATTTGGTCTCATGATCATCAAGTCATGACCTGATGCTGCAGTCAGGATAGTCTGCAGAGTACCTAACTCCTCGACAACTAACAGCAGATATATCGTGTTTAGGCTCATTGAAAAGGGCTAGATGTGTGGATAAACGTACTGTTAATGAGGAACACCGAAGTACATAGAGACCTGATGCTGAAGCCAGGAGCATCAGAAAAAGTACAAACCTTGAAATTACAGCACCGTAGTCGTGTTTGGGCTCATTTTAAACAGGACTAAATTTTAAGTTGAATGCAATGTTGACATAAGTCTGGCCTGATGCTGCAGCCAGGATTATCAGCTAGGAGAGTGGAATACTAGGAGAACTCCTCAACAATTAAAGTCCCTGCATCCCTGTATCATACGGAAAATTACAAAATAAAACAATAATTTCAATTCATTTGAAGTCGTTTTAATTTTTTGAAATTACTTTCTTTTTATTCTTATACTAGGTTTTCCGAAGAAAATGAAGTATGAAGAAATGATTGGATTTAATGGGATACATTTTCATAGGCAGATTTGGTCCTTACCATTTAGGGGGATGGGCAAAGGTAGCCCGCGAAATTCAAATTTTCTTACGTTTTTTGCAATTTGCAGGTCAGTGTCAGTTGTATGTTGATCAAAATATGGTTCGCGACAATTACAAATAAGTACGTGACTTTTTTACATAATTATAACCATAAGAATCATCAATAAATCTCTCTAATTTGATTTTAATTGTTGCGAATCATATTTTGATCAGCATACAACCTGACCTGCAAAAAACGTAAGAAAATTTGAATTTCGCGGGCTACCATAACGCATTCACCTTAACTTTTTCAAGTGGCACGGTATAATTCTGCCTATATTTCTAAGAAACATGTCCGCTGATTTGTGTTAAAATAAAATAATAATAAATGGGTAAATTTGGCTAACATGGCAACCCTAAATTCACTCACACAATAAACAGGCGCCGCCATTACGGGATACAGTTTTGTCATAGCGGGAGTTCCGTCCGCCTTTATTTATACGTCTATAATATGGTTCTGCGGTATTAACTAAGTATGATACACATATTTCAGGAAATAACATATTAGAACCCGAAAACAACATACATTCCCATTCCTTTGTTTCCTGAAACTCTAAACAACTATTGCATATTTCGGCACACAACTTTACTCATAAACCATATATTCACCCTCTGTATACGAGAAACAAGTATAGAAAAATATTATATTTTCATATTTTCAGGCGCGCCATATTGATCATTCTATATGAGATGGTTATTGAAAATGCCTCGCAAATATATACCAATATTTATGACAAGTTATCACACCCCCTAGAGAGACACAAACCCCCAGAGACGCAGACCAAGATATATTTGATTCGCTTCTTGGTCCCAGACAACTACTGCCGCGGCAGGAACCGCAGGCTCTTTGCTGTGCCTCCATGTCGCACCGTTGTGCGTGCTAACTCCCCAGTACCTACCACGTACTCTGGCCGCACTAAATGATCTCTTGGACAACAAACGATCTGCTTGCGGACGAATGAACGAATTGCGGAAGACATTATCAATCTCAATTTGAATCATTTTGAAAGATATTGCTAATCCATTGCTTATATGTTAATCCAGGGTGTCAGCTACCTTCATACAAAATTTTATCAAAATTGGTCCAGTCGTTTGAGCGTGAAGAAGTAACAAACATATAAACACACACACACACCCCCCCACAGTCACAAACTTTCGCCTTTATAATATTACTGTGATTCTATGTATAGAAGATATAGATGAACTCAACTACATTCGACCTGTAACCTTTTCCTATAATTATTAAAAACTGAATACAGAATCACAACTATGTTCATAGTTCTGACATAACCGGTTAAAGTATGCCGAGTTCATTTCAAAATTCCTGCGCTATATCATCGAGTAGAACGTCTGAAGTTCAGTAGTTTTTACGTGAGTCGACTGCCGATGGTGGCGAGCGATCCAAATGCAGCTCTTTTTGACATCGTTAGCTAATAAGTGAGCTCCCATTTTTGTCTCGATCATGTTCTTATGTTTTAAAAAAAGACTTAATATTTTTGATATGATAATTATAAATAGGAAAAAAACGGTGAAAAACATCGTCAGGAAACCGGCATGTCCTAGAACCAAAAATTCGAAGACATGTGACGTCCACCAACCCGCACTGGGCCCACGTGGTGGATTACGGCCCACTCCCTCTCACCGAGAGGAGGCCTGTGTCCAGCAGTGGGAACATTATAGGCTGATTATGTATGTTATGTTATGTAATTATAAATAGTCCTGCAGACCGAATTTCACCGGAGACCAGCCATATACGCGAGATATATTATAGTGCACAAGTGTGTGCGCAGACACAGGTGCACTCACTCTAATGCTACTTACAATGTACTGCAATCAACAACGTAACAAAAAAAACCAATACAATTTCCTTTTTGACGTGAAAACGTATTTTCGCTTGGTAAGTTCAATATTTCTGACGGAGAAAATACTGCAAGATTTCAATCAATAATAACTACGTAACATTTAATTCTAGAGCAATGGTTGCAGTTGAAAGATAGGTCATGCCTGTAGGTACCAATACGTTTCGTGATCAGATTTAATTTGCATGTGGCGTCATCTCGCGCGTGTTTTTGGGCACGTTTGGTAAGTAGGTCCAGTTAACCAATAAAAATACAGAAAATAAATGATCTAGTCAACTGGACCCGCGGGTCCAGTTCGAGTGGGTCTACTTGACCAAAGACTCTTAGTAATATTTATTTTTATTACAACTGGACTTTACGCATTCGTTTTCAGGCCGTTAAATTCTAGAAAGATATTTTTGTTGAATAGTCTATTCAATTGTACGTACGACTGTGGACAATGGTGGTCGACCACGTTTTACCCTTTAGTAATAAGATTGACAATAATAATAATTACTTTCTCAGTTAAACTATAAAGTTACGTAGGTACTCACTAAAATTACAACATTATTTTTAGTATATGCGAAACCCGAATCACGTGTCTAGTATTTTTATGTAAAGAATCTATGTACAAAATTTCAAAACTGTATCATAAAAAATCACAAAGTTATAAGCTTGTTAAGTTACCTGTTTGTCCGTACAAAAACATGCTCACCCGCGCCGCTCGCACCGCGCCGTCTTGCGCTCATTGATAATAGTACCTAGGAACCGATAGATGTTCTCGAATAAAATTAAATTTTATTAATAGAAAACTTACCTACAGCTCATTTAACAAATTAAATTTTAGTCGACAACATCCATCGGTTTCTTACTAAACTTCAACTACATCCGACGGTCCTGCATACTTATCTCTTTTGTTGACTGTACCTAACCGTTCGGGGCGGAGATTGGATAAGCTGCTTAGTGTCCCTCCGTCCAACTTTTAACCTTTTTTAAATATTTTTAGGACAAAACATAACATGGGGTAAAAATTATTGGAATCGATTCAGTTACTTATTCTGAACCAACTATATTCAGGTCTCGCATATACTAAAAATAACGTTGTATACCTAAACATAAACGATATACTACTACTCAGAGAAATAGCAACTAATATTTCGAATTGCTTTTAAAGAAACTTTTCCAATTAGAATTTCTTGTACAAACTTTAATAATGTTAGTTTAAATAATGATTGTCATTTACCTACTGTTTTACTTACCAAGTTTCACGATATATCCCGGGTTTGAAGAAGCCATCTTATAAAGTCCCATTTTTATTATAAATTGTTTTGTAGGTGATGGTTGAGGTGATGGTACATCTGTAAGCGCAATATGTCAATGTGTCAAACACATGTCACTTTTGATATAACTTGCTATCTCTCTCGCGCAATCCAATGGTTGTCGTAGTAATAACATTGTGTGTTTTCATATCTTTATACAATATAAAAGAAAGTCGTGTTAGTTACACTATTTATAACTCAAGAACGTCTGAACCGATTTGGCTGAAATTGTTGGGGAGGTAGCTTAGAACCAGGAGACGGACATAGGATACTTTTTTATTTTTTTTAGGAGGAATGTAGGAGTAGTGTAGGAGTAGGTTAGGAGTAGGGTAGGAGTAGGGTAGGAGTAGGTTAGGAGTAGGGTAGAAGTAGGGTAGGAGTAGGGTAGGAGTGGATAGGAGTATGGTAAGGGTAGGATAGGGTAAGGGGTAGGACACCACGCGAACGGAGTAGCGCCAGGCAGCTAGAAATAATTTATATGGCAAAACAACGTTTGCCGGGTCACCTAGTATATAATATATAATACTAGCAGCCCGACCCGACCGCTTTGCACGGGTGCATTTTTTTTCGAATTTCCGAAATTTTCTTTCATACAAACCTTGTCCTGACAATAACGAATACAAAAAAAAGGATTATCCAATTTAGTGCAGTCGATCAGGAGTTATGCGCGTACATACATTTCGGCGATTCATTTTTATTTATTAGAAGATTCAAAGTCCTGACCGACTGACATATCAACGCACAGCCTAAACCGCCGGTCTTAGAGACATGAAATTTGGAGGATATGTTCTTTGTTATGAGTAGATATCCACTAAGAAAGGGTTTTTCGAAATTCCACCCTTAGAGTGAGTGTGTGATCTTTCTGTGCGAGCCCCAACAAATTCTTTTTCCTTATTTCATTCTTTTACCGGGCACACGGCTTATCTATCTATAAATACACATAAAAGGCCACACATTCCTAATATCAATTTAATGGAACAAGTTACTAATCGAAGTTCTCATCGGTTACAATACTCGTTACACACATAAGTTTGTCTTCAGCTATTTGTTTAACCCACATACAGAAGTTACGACTGATCTCGTATTAAATTGATCCAAAACTTGCCTTGGATACTATAATGTATAACATTCATATGTTGCGAAGGCTGTTTCTAAACTTAGTTTATTTGCGGAAATAAACTAGAACTTGATTACGGTGAACAGGTAAAGTCTGAAATTTCATATTTTGAATGTTTAACGTCGGTATAGAATTTCCTTTGATAAAGCCACATTCAGTACCAAGAAAAAATCAACTACAACATCTTTATATCGCTATAGTTAATTTGCTTAATAAGTATTTTTTATAAGTTTTAGCTTATGTCTCGATCCCGTGTGAATGTCGGAATAAAAAGTATCATTCAGGTCATGTTCTACCCATGTGCCAAATTTCATCCAAATCCGTTCAATTGTTTTAGCGTGAAAGCGTAACAAACATACAAAAATCTAATATTTTCTCTTTATTATAATATTGTTAGGACAGAAGTGAAATCACAATTAAATAGAAGAATTATTTGTTATCCTAAAAACTAATCACATGAATTATAAGAAACCTCCTCCTTTTTTGAAGTCGGTTAAAAAGAATTATCAACCATGGCAAAATTACAATCAGAGGAACAAAATGATCACTAATCAAATTAAAGAAATCAACAAGACATTATTGAGATACCAGCCGAACGGCTGACGGCTGACGGAAAGCGCTTCAGAAGACCCATAGACCGCCAAACAAAGACCAGAGAGCCTGGCCTGCCGCCTGCGGCAGCCTCCTTTCAGTGACCGCGTCCTTCGCGCTCCTGCCGGTCGATTCTGTAAAAATCTCACCGTGAAAACTTAAGTGAAGTGACTTAGTTTTTGCTAGGAATTGACACTATTGACAGCTCACTCCACGCTCACTTCAGTTTTCACGGTGAGATTTTTACAGAATAGCACCGCTGGGCCGGGTAGTAGTATCCAACAATATATATTCGATTAGATAATAAACAACACACTGTACAAACTTGTTTGTTTTGTTATGTTTCTTAAATATCTACATAGGTAATTAATAATAATCGCTATTTCATGACTTAATTAGGAAGCCATGCAGCCATGGCTAGAAACATCACTACGTAGGCTAACCACAGTTAAAAGGAAAGTACATGGTAATAATCGCAGTAATAACATCGTAACTAGAAAATTAGCTTATCTTTGGCAGTGACTTGAGTTGATTTCCTGAATTAACTTTCCATTTTGAGGGGTAATGTAATTAAATCTCAAAGTTAGAAGCAAGAAAATAACCAAGATATAATTCGAAAATCTTATTTCATCATGCTATTTTAAAGAAGCATACTTTATCACTAATTTTCAAAGAATTCAAGCTCTGAAGATAAATGAATGCGGTGTAACTACGTGGCCTGGGTGTAATGACGTCACTGCTACGCCTGCTACGTACGCTACGCTCTCGTAGCAAACCGCTACGAATGGCTACGAATCAATTGAATACATCGTTCATTGCGAATGCTTGGAAAATTGTCTTCGAAATACTACTTTTATGTTAGTTGACGTCTTTTGGCGGTTATGATATAATGACTCCTATAAAAGCTTAATATGCATGAAAAATCCATCAGTGTATTAATGGTTTTCTCATGTCAATACATCAACTGAAATAATGATCTGTCTTGTCCTCTATTACATATAAACATACCTTGGTGATGATATATTATGTTGATAGATATTTACTATTTATACTCACTAATTTATTTACAGTATAGAATCAAGGTAACAGTAAATATTTGATATTAAATTAAGTAAGAGAGAGGGTGAGTGAGTGAGTGTTTCTAAGTACACTTTGTAGTTCCACTTAATGTAACGTAAAACTCGTATTTTTCCGTTGAATGTAAATAACGTAAACTTTAAAATAAACTCTGCGGTTTCCTCCGACTGTTAATTGAAAGAAAATAACCAATAATGCTGATTCCACTTAATCGTGAATAAATAAATTACCGGTTGATTTTATTTATTCTTTGTAAGCATTTCAAATTAATTACACAAAGTGGTAAGGTAAAAAGCCTGTTAATATTCGGGGTTTTGAAGCCTGTTACCTGGTAATATAAATTGATATTTCGAGTGATTAGACCGTGAAAGATTCTATGAAATTAATGGCAAAGTAAAAAGTGGTTTTAAAAGAAAATTCGGTAGAAGATCGAAGTCTAATAATAATTCAGAACATACTGTGCATAAACTTAGTTTTATAGAACAACAAAATCTGAAGAATCTATTACAATTTTTTTTTCATATTTTATTTTCAACAGTTTCTGCTGCAAAGATCGTCTTCAAAATCTTCTTTATGTGTAGTCAATCTTCGCCAATGTATACTTATATATTAAATTATAAGGCTGAAGAGTTTGTTTGTTTGAACGCGCTAATCTCAGGAACTGCTGCTGGTTCGAATTGAAAAATTATTTTTGTGTGGGATAGTCCATTTATCGAGGAAGGCTATAGGCTATATAACATCACGCTACGATCCTTAGGAGCCGCGCAGCGTGTGACACCGCGGGGAACAGCCAGTCTGTCATAAACGCCTTTAAGTCATCAGTTCATCACACAACTTTTTCATAGGCCTGCCTTGAGTTATTTTTGTCAACATAACCTAGTAATCGGTTGAAGGATATTGAACGAGGCAATAAATATTTTATTGTTATTACGTCTGGGGGCGTTAGGTGTCCCGCAAAGTATTAATGTGCCTACACTGAAAGAAATAAGCAGTAAATAAAAATGAAAAAACATTGATCTGAACTGCTTTAAACAGTTCCACATGAACCTAACGTTCAAAACAGTATTTTTTACTGATCCTAAAACAGTTAAAGCTTGAGGCAAAATGTTACCGTCATGACAGCAAACTTTACCGTTTTAAGTAGCTAAAAGGTCACAAACTTAACTGTTTTATTAATTTGGTGATATCGTTCAAACCATCGTACTTACATTGCAGTAACGGTGGTTTTCCTGTTTTTTTTTTGCTGTTTTTTTCAGTAAATAATATGTTCAATCATCAAAAGTAACTGTTTTATCTTTACTGTTTTACAACCATTTCTTCCGATTGTATTAAGTCAGTAAGTCTTAGTGAAATCGCTATAATGTGGTGTAGTAAGAAATTATTTTTTTTAGTGCACAGAAGAAAACAATATTAAGCGATATAGAGTGCATCAAACAGCATTGTGAGACGAGTGACGTCATAAAATATGCTATGTCGAAGTCAAGTCAACTACATAGGTATGTCATCTTAATGAAGCAAAGACAATACAGTCATGAACTGCTAAGTAATTCGCTTTCAAATTCGTCAGGTGTAGAGTAATTAAATTGTCTTTGAGTTTCTAGTCTGCATTTATTGCTGGAGTTGTTTGCTGGTTAGCTGAATTCTATGCAATATTTAAAAGGGCTAAATAATTGTCGAAGTTGTTAGTGATAATTATAATGAAAGTTTCTATTGACGTGGAACTCCTATGACAATCCTATTTATGGTGTCGATTTGAGGAACCACGTTACATTTGTTGTATCTGATTAATAAAAAAAAATATTATGCTTTATTGGTAAAGTTATCATTTTCTCTGAATAAAGCTATAATATACCTATTATAGCTTTATTCAGCTTACACATGAAATACCGGTCTCCTTACACATATACACCAACATTTGTCCGTACATTCAAATCACAATAATAATTCAATTAATAAAATTGTAATTTTAATTAAATTAATTTATTAATTATTTGTATTATTTTTCATTAATTTATTTTTATTTATTTACTTTATTTATTATTATTTTAAATTTCTTTTATTGTAATTTTTTGACAGTTATGTGAAATAGCAACACGGCAAATTGTCTTAGGACGTCAATTTGCTTGACAATTATTTTTGTTGGCTATACATAGATCCAACCGTACCTAATAACACGTAATTTTTGTGAGTACATTAGTACCCTTACCGCCACTATTTCCGACCACAACAAATCACCCTTCGCGTTAAGAGTAAATATCAAAGATTGGCAAGCATTGAGTCAGCTGTGAACCTGTGAATCAATCACTGGCCTGTCAATGACGTCACAGCAGTGATAGTACTTATTAATCGATTGCTTACATCAAACATTTTTGGTTAAGCCGGAATAACACGGATCACTTTTACCTTTGGGTGAGGTAACCAAATTGAACCGTTTAAAAAATTAATCATTTAATGTTTATTGAATTATATTTTTACTTAAGGCAATTTTGCCTATGTTGGCAATTCTGCCAAGGTCAGATGTGATATTTGGAGAAGTGTGTGAAGAAGAAAAAAACTATGACAAAAAATTGTACGTAGTGTGAGAATCATTCAATGTCAACCATGCTCTTTTGTTTCTGTGACTTGTAATCAAAGTGAACCAATTTTATTGAACCGTGTAATAGTAAAATTGGTTAAGCTACGATTGTGTGTGCATGGGACATTGCTCGCAGCACAGATTACCGAAGGGGCCGAAAGACGTAGCGTTGGAAGGCCTCCCACAAGGCGGACCGACGACCTTGTGAAAGCCGCAGGAACCCGTTGGATGCCAGAAGCACAAAACCGCTCTAAGGGGCGGTGCTTGGGGTGCACGTTGAAGAGCCTCCACGTGGCGCACCCTGGGCAACGTCGGCTCCAATTGCCCACCAGGTTTGGGTGGACAATTGGGGGGGGCGGCAAATCTTCGACAGGAGGAGAAGGTCATGGTTCCAGTCACCGATCATCCTCGATGGTCGGTGAAGGGAACCGGGCTACAGACGGTCACGCGGCTACTCCCCCTCTGCTTACAGAGGGAGGTGAGTGGGCGTAGATCGTCGCGGGGCGGTTCACACCGCGGTACCCACAAGAGTGTGGGTGGTGGAGGGTGTCCCATGCCCGCGCTGCGTCTGTCCGGCATCCGGCGGCAGCGTGGGGACGCCGGGGCGGCGGTTGGTTCTGCCCAGCCGTCGGCCACCCCGTAATCCTGAACTGACAGGACCGGGGGTCCAGGCCACTGAGGCCCGGGCCGCGAGGTAGAAAACCTCTATAAAAAATTACCCCAATCCTAAGGTCTAGCGTGCCGAGGGGATGAATGGCCGGAGGGGATCCGGTCGTTAGCGCAAAAAAGGGACCTCACCCTTAAAAGGAACACAATAATGGAATCGACAGACCGAAATAAACTACCCCAGGGCGGTACCGGCTGCTCAGCAGTCGGAGAATCCGCCACGTTCTCTTTGGGAACGTCAAGCCCCCAATCGTATTCTGGGGGGGGCAAAGTATGTCGTCCGCTTGCCATTGGCAACAAGAGCCGAGGAGGCTCCTGTCCCTTAGGGGACCAAGAAGAGGCGAGAAGTGATGCGGGGTCGGAGTCCGACGCCGCATCTGGAGGCACGAGCATGGGAGGCTCAGAGAGCCCCTGCCGTGCCGGGGAGGTGGCTGCGAAGATAGGCAAGCGGCCAAGGTCTGGGGACAGCCAGGGACTGTCCTCAGACGGAGAGCAGGCCTCGGCCCGAAAAATCCCCACAAGTAGGCGGGGTGGGGTCGCAAAGCGAGGCAAGGGCAGGGGGCTCAATGCCCGTGAGGCGAAGGAGAGAGCGGAGGAGCCCGCAAAGGAGGGGGGGACCGGTCGTACGGCCGCTTCGGGACCCTCGAGCGACGAGGCGGGTGCGGCTGACGCCCCTGACCCCGAGGCGGACTCCATGCGAAGGTTCGCGGCGGTAGTGGAGGCCGCCATCCGGGACGTGTCCTTGAAGAAGCTACAGACTTCTAAGAACAGGGCCATAGTCTCGGCGACGGCCTCCATCATGGCGGCGGCGGAGGCGGCCAACTACACCGGCCCTTCGGCCGGCGAAGTGGCCGAATTGCGGGCGGAGGTCGCCCGCCTGACGGCAGCCACGGAGCTTCTCCAAAAGGAGAACGGGAGGCTCCGGGCAGACCTGGCCGGCCTGCGGGCCACCGGGGGAGCGCAACCACCGAGCCAGCCCGTCCCGGTGGAGAACCAGGTCCTCAGCCTGGTTCGGCAGGAGCTGGCGGCTTTCCAGGCGCGGTTTTCCGTCCTGGAGGGCATAGTCCTGCGCCCCCCCCTGGCGGGCGGAGCGACCCCGGGGCCGAAGGCGGCCTCGTACGCCGCCGCTGCGGCAGCTGCCGGCCCTAAACCCGGACCGTCGGGCCGGGCCCAGGCGCCGGCCAAGCCGGCGTCGGCCAGGCCGGCGTCGGCTAAACCGGCGCCGGCCAAACCGGCGTCGGCCCAACCGGCATCGGCTGGAGGAGCCGCGGCGCCGGCGCCAGCTGGCGGGGCCCCGGCGCCTATGGGCAACCCCCCGGCGCCTATGGGCAACCCCCCGGCGCAGGGCCGAAAGAAGAAGGGCAGAGCGGCGCGGGAGGCGAAGGCCCCAGAGCCCACGCCCCGCCCCCAAAACTCCCACACTTCTCCCGCGACCGACGCCGACTGGCAGGTGGCCGGGGAGAAGAGAAGGGCGGCCAAGGCGGCCAGGAAGAAGGAGCAAAGGCGGCGCCGCAAGGAGAGAGCCGTTGCGGCTAGGCTTCGCGCCCCGAAGACCGCGGCTGTAGTGATAACGCTACAGCCGGACGCGGTTAAGAGGGGCGTGACGTACCGTGACGTGCTCTCAAAGGCGAGAGAGACGGTGGACCTCCGGGAGCTGGGGATCACCGGGGGCCTCCGGCACAGGGTGACCGCCACTGGCGCCCGCATGCTGGAGATCCCCGGTGCTACAAGTGGCCCCACCGCTGACGCCCTAGCTGAGAGGATAAGGGCGTCCCTCGCGGATGAAGCTCGGGTCACCAGGCCCGTCAAGTGCGCAGATATGCGCATACTGGGCCTGGATGACTCCGTGACGGAGGGAGATGTGGTGGCCGCCGTTGTCAGGACGGGCGGGTGTCTGGCCGACCAGGTGAACCTTGCGTCCTGACTACACGGGCATGCGAACCATAACGGTAAGCTGCCCCGTGACGGCGGCCAGAACCATCACGGAGGGCCGAAGGCTCCTGGTGGGCTGGGTTTCAGCGCAGGTCAAACTCCTGGAACCCAAGCCTCTGAGGTGCTACCGATGCCATGTGGGACACCACGTTGGCATCCAGTGCACCTCCGAGGTAGACCGCAGCACACTGTGCTTCCGCTGCGGTCAGCCCGGATACAAGGCCGGCTCGTGCAACGCCGCGCCGCACTGCATCACATGTGCGGCTGCTGGCAAGCCGGCCGATCACCGGGCGGGGAGCAAGTCCTGCGCTCCACCCGCCGGAACCAGGAGGAAAGGCAGGCCCTCCGCCGCCGTTGCCACTCCCACCGTCGCCGCCGCCGCCGCCGCCGCCACCGCCGCCGCCGCTGCCGCCGCCACAACCGCCGCCACCGCCGTCGCCGTTGCCGCCGCCACTACCGCCGCCACCGCCGCCGCTGCCGTCGTGGAGCCCTCGCAGGGGGCCCGGGAGGGGGCTGAAATGGAGGACTAATGGCTCCATTGCGCCTCCTCCAGGCGAACATCAACCACTGCGCCTGCGCTCAGGACCTGTTGCTCCAGAGCATGGCGCAGTGGTCGATCAACATCGCCGTGGTCG
Source organism: Oligia latruncula (assembly GCA_948474745.1). Taxonomy (NCBI): domain Eukaryota; kingdom Metazoa; phylum Arthropoda; class Insecta; order Lepidoptera; family Noctuidae; genus Oligia; species Oligia latruncula. The sequence continues at coordinate 5,861,681 of OX419696.1, forward strand.
CTGAGCCGTACTTTTTCCCGCCCAGGGATGACTGGGTGGAGGACCTGAGCGGCTCAGTGGCCATAGTTTCGTCGGTCGCCGCCGGCACCCCGTCCCTGGAATGCGTCACGAAGGGACAGGGGTGTGTAGCAGCACGGTTCGGAGAGGTTGTAGTCGTGGGAGTGTACTTCTCTCCGAGCCGAACTCTCGCCGAGTTCCACAACTCTTTAACAGAGTTGAGTGTCGTCGTCGCCGGAAGCCATCCCTTCCCCGTGCTAGTGCTCGGGGACTTCAATGCCAAGAATTTGGCCTGGGGTTCCCGTTGCACGGATGTGCGGGGCAGGATGGTGGAGGACTGGGCTCTGGAAACAGGCCTGGTCGTCCTAAATCGGGGTTCTGTTCCCACGTGTGTGCGGATGCGGGGTGAGTCAGTGGTGGACATCTCGTTTGCCAGCCCCGCTCTGTCACAGCATGTCATTGACTGGCGCGTCATGGAGGAGGTGGAGACCTACTCCGATCACCGGTATATCCGGTTCGACGTCTCCACCCAGACCTCTAGCGCGCTGGTCCAACAGGCCCCGAGTGGTCCGCGGTGGGCGCTGAAGCAGCTGGACCGGGAGCTTCTCCTGGAAGCCTCGATCGTGCAGGCCTGGGTGTCATCACCGGACAGGCCTGCCGATATCGACGAAGAGGCGGAGTGGTTCCGGGAGGCCATGTCCGAGATCTGCGACGTGGCAATGCCCCGAGTCCGGCCAGGACGCGCCCGACGTCAGGTGTACTGGTGGTCGCAGGAGCTGGATGCGCTACGCAAGGCGTGCGTCGATGCGCGACACCGGTACACCAGGCACCGCAGGCTCCGCATTCGTCCTCCGGATGCGGAAGCCACGGAGGCGGAGCTGTACGAGGGGTACAGAGCAGCGAAGACCGCCCTCCAAGAGGCTGTCCAGCGGGCCAAGGATATGGCCGGCGAGGAGATGCTGGAGACTCTGAACAGAGATCCGTGGGGGCGCCCTTATAAAATGGTGCGGAATAAACTCCGCACCTGGGCCCCCCCGCTGACGCAGAGTCTCCGCCCCCAGCTGGTGGAGGAGGTGGTGAGCGCTCTGTTCCCTTCACGGGGGGAGCACACCCCCCCGCCCATGGCTCCGCCAATTGCGGTGCCCGAAGCGGACCACGCGGACGACGACGACGACATCCCTGAAGTGACCGGGGTAGAACTGAGAGCGGCGGTAGGAAGGCTGAAGGCCAAAAATACCGCCCCAGGACTCGACGGCTTGCCGGGTAAAGCCTGGGTCCTGGCCTCGAGGGCTCTCGGGCCTCGACTGGAGGCGCTCTTAAGCGCATGTTTGGAGAGAGGCCAGTTTCCACTCCGTTGGAAGACGGGGAAGCTGGTCCTCATTCGGAAGCCAGGGCGCCCTGCGGACTCTCCGTCCGCATACCGGCCCATCGTGCTGCTCGACGAGGTCGGCAAGCTCTTTGAGAGAGTGATTGTGGGCCGCCTCGTCGGGCATCTGGTGAGGACGGGGCCGGATCTTGCGGACAGCCAGTTTGGTTTCCGCAAGGGGCGCTCGACGGTGGACGCCATCATGCGCGTGAGAGCCCTCACGACGGGGGACGCGGTGTCCCAGGGTGGGGTCGTCGTGGCGGTGTCACTCGACATCGCCAACGCGTTCAACACCCTGCCCTGGAGCTGCATTGTGGAGGCACTCCGGTATCACCGGGTGCCGCCCTACCTCCGTCGAACAGTCGAGGCGTATCTGACGGACAGAGCCGTCAGCTACCCCGGTCGCGATGGGGAGTGGAACCGGCGAGAGATGTCGTGCGGTGTCCCGCAGGGATCGGTCGTGGGGCCGTTCCTGTGGGACATCGGCTACGACTGGGTGCTGCGGGCCGACCTCCCTGAGGGCGTCAGCGTGGTTTGCTACGCTGACGACACGCTGGTCCTGGCGCAGGGGAGGTCGCATCAGGCGGCGGCCGACGCGATGACACGCGGGGTTGCGATAGTCGTGGAGAGGATCCGGCAGTTGGGTCTCGAGGTGGCATTGCACAAGTCCGAGGCCATGTCGTTTCATGGGCCCCGGAACGCGCCACCATCGGGATCCCAACTAACGGTAGGAGGGGTTCACATCGGCGTCGAGACAACGATGAGGTACCTGGGTCTCGTCCTCGACAGCCGGTGGAACTTCGTCGAGCATTTCCGACGTTTGGCCCCCAAACTGGAACGGGCCGGGGCCGCCTTCAAGCGGCTCTTGCCCAACCTGAGGGGGCCAAACGCCTCCTGCCGGAGGCTTTACGCGGGGGTCGTGCGGTCCATGGCCCTATACGGGGCCCCGGTGTGGGCGCGTTCACTGCGGCGGCGAGCCGCCCACTACCTGAACGCGCCCCAGAAGGTGGTAGCCATAAGGCTTATCCGGGGCTACCGCACGATCTCTGGCGAGGCGGCAAGCCTCATTGCCGGACTGCCGCCATGGGATCTGGAGGCGATGGTCCTCGCGCGCGTCTATGAGTGGCGCGCGGAGGCACTAAGCCGGGGGGAAGTTCCGCTTCCGCGGCAAATCGCTGCGGAGCGGACTGAGCTCCGGCGCGATCTCATGGCGACATGGAAGGAACGACTGTCGCAACCCAGCGCAGGGCACGCCGCGATAGCGGCGATAAGACCCCTCTTTGAGGAGTGGCTAGGGAGGCGCCACGGCGCCCTCACCTACCGCCTGACGCAGGTCCTCACCGGACACGGATGTTTCGGGAGGTTCCTGCACATCATCAGGCGGGAGGAAACGCCCGGGTGTCACCATTGCCAGGATCGCCCAGAGGACACGGTGGAGCACACGGTGGAGGTCTGCCCCGCTTGGGCGGAGCACCGCCGTGTCCTCGTAGAGGCGATCGGCAGCGGCGGCGACCTCTCGCGCCCGGCCCTGGTGCAAGCCATGGTCCGGGGCGAGAGGGAGTGGGAGGCAGTCACCTCCTTCTGCGAAGCAGTCATGCTAGCGAAGGAGGTGGCGGGACGGCTCAGGGAGAGAGCCTCCCGTCCCAGCCGCCGCGGGAGACGCTCCGGGCGTCGGGAGCCGCGCGACGACTCCCGGCCACCGTAGGCGCGGGCCTGCGGGCGGAGAGTAATGGGTAGCTCACCGTCCGATCAGGACCAGGCCCGTGCCGGACGGCGCGTACGTGTTCCACGCGCGCCTCAAAGAGATGTCAGCATCGAGGAGGGGCCCCATAGGGCCGAAGCCTGCCGGGTCAGCGGGATTGTCCGAAAGGGTTACCGCTGGCCCGGAACATAAAGGGCTAAGGAAGGAACACGGGTGGGTTTTAGTCAGTAAGAGTCTGACACTCCCTTCCGCTCCACCCAGAGCGGGAGGGGTCATTTGATGATTTCCCATCCGCAAAAAAAAAAAAAAAAAAAAAAAAGGGGCGGTGCTTGGGGGATGCCTATGTCCAGCATCAACATCTGCCTAGCCTTTTCCCAACTATGTAGGGGTCGGCTTCCAGTCTAACCGGATGCAGCTGAATACCAGTATTTTACATGGAGCGACGGCCTATCTGACCTCCACAACCCAATTACTGGGTAATACGATACCCTTTGATAAGACTGGTTGTCAGACTTTCGGGCATCTGACTACCCGTAACGACTGTCAAAGATCCACGAATGACAGCCGGGACCAACGGCTTAACGTGCTCTCCTAGGCATGGAGGATTCTCGGTATGTAAAGATGGTTACCCATCCACAGACCAACCACGGCAAGCGTAGCTTAACCTGATCGATCGACCTGTGCGGCTGTTATTATTTAACCACGGGCCCCTCCTCACTTATAAATTCTAAATAAAAATATAATAGCAACTACCTTAAATAATTTATTATTCAGGAAATTGATACTAATAAGAACATCTCCAATTCGGTTTGGAGATATTCTTATTACGCCCGCATTATATGATTTTAAACCAACTCTAAACTTAATAGAATTCTAATAATATTAGGACCAATATAGCTGTACTAAGAAAGAACTACGCGTCCCCCTAATGCCTAATGTCAGACCACTACGAGTAGATCCATCACCTAGTAACAACACAGTTTTCAATTCTCACATGCCTGTAATACGACCAGCTTTCCACATTCCGGTCCCGATAACAACATAATTCGTATGACAAAGTTCTGGAAGTCTCGGGAGCTCTGTGGATGACAGCACAAAGCATCAATAGTCGGAAGGTTAACCGCAGTCAAGCTCGCCACAGTCCACGCGACGTACAGACGCCAGCACATCAAGCTACCCGAAACTGTCAAATTTTCCCAATCAACTTTGAACCTTATGCTTAAACTATAAAGTTGAAAATTTATTAAATAAATTTGACAGATTGTAGTAGCTTGATGTGCTGGCGTCTGTACGTTAGATGGGACTGTTGTTGGAAAAGTTATTAAGTTATTCCTTGGAAGATTGTGTGGAATAAGGCCTTTTTAAAGTAATGTTTGAAAGATAAAGAAAGAAAATACGTTTACTTGGGTAAACATGGCGGTAAATTTTTGCTGCCGCCATCTTGAATTTCCATTTCCACCTCATTATTGGTGAAACCAATATAACCCTCGAAATCCATGAATTTATTTCTCTCTGTTTCTTTCTATTATATATACCTACTAAAAAGTCGCATAAACATATTTAAAACATCTCTCTATTTCTGTAAATCATTTAATTTTAGAAGGTTACAGGAACAGAATGATTTTTTACATAATATATGTTTAGCGCTAAACGATTCTGCCCGCAATTTGATCTGCATGTTTGTTGTTTTCCATCGCATCGCATCGCCTGCCCGTGCTAGTAATTGGTTTCCGTTTAGCGTTCTTTCTGACTTTTTTGGTTTTTGCTCGGCTCCTTAGGGTTCTAGCGTGATGTTATGGAGCCTATAGCCTTCCTGAAAAATTGGGCTATCAAATGCAATAAGATTTTTTCAAATCCGACTGGTAGTTCCGGTACATATATGTAGATAAAAAATCAGTACAGCAAGAAATGCCAATGTTGAATCATCATCATCGTCCTTGCCCATAGGTATACAATTGTATGTAGGTGTATCATAATACATAATTAATAACATCCTGTTATGAACATAATTACACAGTTCAGATCACATGACTACACAATCACAAGACGCCAATAGCAGTGGAAGGTTAACCACAGCGCCGCCATGCCTTTGCACCGGACGCCGGATGATCGACCCGGATGCCGGACGAATTGCCCGGACGCCGCTCGGACGCCGGACGCTAAAGGCTTTTTAAAATAAATATATTGAAAGAATTATTATATTTTACCGTTTCAATGCTCGTCTTTTTAAACATTAATATAGGCACCTGTTCCATCGCTAAAGATGAAGCGACGCTATCAACGATTATCTTGCTCACGAAACGTACAAAAGATTTTAGGTCTCGATAAGTAAAAGAGATACATATATTAATAGTCATTGCGTTGACAGCCACTACACAAGTGATGAGTTTTTTATATCGTCAAAGTTTCAAATTATTTGTAACAGTTGTAGTACCAACATTAAACTACACAATCTTCAAAGAACCAGCTTTTCATTAAGAGGGAAGCGCTAAGGCACGTTGTGGCATGCCGCGGCGTCCCGCGGCATGCCACAACGTGCCGCGGTACGATTTTATCGAAATAAAGTAATATGAATTCTAAACATATCGAAATCAGAATAAAAAGATCTTGATCAGAAATAAAATCCTTTACCATGCCGTGCCGTGCCGCGACGTCAGTCAGCGCTGGCCCTTCAATAGTCGTTTACGGAGTGAATTTATTCAGATGTTCGTTTGTTTTTAATGAATGTGTGTACTTATGAATGGAAATAAATAAATGTTATATGAAACATTTATTGTGGTGAGACGTATTGCAATAATTGAATAAATAGTATCCGGTTGAAATCAGCATCATTTATAGCATAAAATATTCTCATAAATGAATTTTACAGCGTCTTCCCTTAGTGTACACACGAGTGACACGCGTCAACAACAGAGGCAACAAAGCGACACGCGTCAACGACTGAGGCAACAGAGCGACACGCGTCAACAACAAAGGCAACAGAGCGATACGTGGCAACGACAGAGGCAACAGAGCGTCACGCGTCAACCACAAAGGCAACAGAGCGACACGCGTCAACGAAAAAGGCAACAGAGCGACACACGTCAATGACAAAGGCAACAGAGCGACACGTGTCAACGACAGAGGCAACAGCAGCCGGCTGCCGTCAACAATATACGTTTAGTTTAGCACCGTACACACGAGCGTATACACGACCGGCACGTTGTCGATCGCAGCCGCCGACGGGTATCGACGACTGCCGTCGACACTCGTCGACGGTGCAGTTGCCTCTGCCGTTGACGCATGTCGTTTCTGTGTATGTACAGACGCCAGCACATCAAGCTACCTGAAACTGTCAAATTTATCCAATCAACTTTGAACCTTAGGTTTTAGCGATAAAGTTGAAAATCTATTAAAGAAATTTGACACATTGTAGTAGCTTGATGTGCTGGCGTCTGCACACTAACTTAACCTGTCACATTAGGTCTACATCGGATGGTTTAAGTACTCATAAAACCTTGACATAACTATGACAATCGCCAGGTACTCAAAAGTGTTAACATTTTGCAAACACTTTTTTAAATCGATTTCAGTCAAAAAGATATCTCCCATAACCTATCGTCTTCTAACATAAACCTTAGAATATCCACATCGGAGGTATAATGGCGGAGATCAGATTGCAGCTACTCTATCAACTCAGCCTAGATACACAGGAATCTGACGCTAGCAAAGTTCATAGACGAACCGACGACCTCAAAAGGTGGCTGGGACAAACTTGATACGGAAGGCCAAGGACAGGGTGTCGTGGCGCAGCCTGAGAGACATAGGCCTGCCATGGGCCTGCTGGACATAGGCCTAGCAAGAATATGATTGTTAGATCGTAGCTACAACTAGAGCAAGACTTCTCAGCTTTTATATTGAAGCTGAGAAGTCTTGAACTACATGACACAATAATTTTTGATACGATTAACTTAACAGTTAACTGTCCATTTTTTTTTTTTTTTTTTTTTTTTTTTTTTTTTTTTTTTTTTTTTTTTTTTTTAAACGTTGCCTCACACTAGGAATTTCTCCTGTATCGTGGGTACTTTGTCTATTCACACTGCTATCCTGCATAGTTATCTCACACTAGCATAACTCGAAGCTATTTAAACATAAAATCTGCTTCAATATAAAACTATATGAGACAATAACTCTTCTGCCTCTGTAAGCTTGTAGGCCAACGTTTAGAAAATTACGCCCATTACCCGCTTTGTATGCAAAAGCTCCATTAAAGTAGTTAGTAATGGAGCAATGGACATAATTTGTGGTCCAAGCTGGGCGTAAGAGCATTGTTGATTGCACTGCGGGACAACTTCATGAGGTCGACATTGAGCCCCAAACTTTATCTGATGTATTCTGGAATGTCAGTGTGAAAGTGTCTGTAGAATGTAAAAGTAGGTCATTAAAGGACCCACTTTGTGCCTCCTTTGCCATGAAGTGTATTCGGGGTCATCGCACCAGTGGGCGTAGGGATTTTAGATACGACAATATAAAAATATGGCCTCTGAAAAGAAAATGGGATTTACCTAATATTCTAAAATTGGTTTGTTTGTGGCTACGAGATATCAAAATAATAGGGTGAACATTACACAATAACACATAACACAATTGCTGCAACCGGTTAGACTGGAGGCCGACCCTAACATAGTTGGAAAAGTCCAGGCAGATGAATGAATGATTGTTCTGTGAATCCATGATGGTTAATTAGAAAAAAAATGTGAAACAGCTACAGTGTTAAACTAAGAAAGACGTAATTCTGAGCACTGATTTCAACGGCACTGGACCGAAAGGCACCCGAGCTACTAACCAAAATAATGACCAAAATCATCTTCACAAACCAGCCTATCCATTCTGTAATAATCTCACCGTGATAACTTAGGTGAAATGAGCTTGTAGTGAGCTGTCATTTCACCTAATGCCCCTAGCATTATTGACAATATTTTTTTTTATACTTTATTTACTTCAGACATTGATCCTTAAGATGTTAGTAATACACACTTAGACTGTGCTTTTATACTATATTCGTAAGTAACAAATGTAGGTAATAGAATATACATGGTCCCATTAAAATAGATGGACAAATTTTAACACAGCGCTCAGTACGTCTAACTAAAGATATCCAAGCAAAAAAAAAACACTGATTAAAGTAATTTTATTTTGACCTAAAATAATAAATTAGTGGTTACATTAGTGTATTTTCGTTAGCTGATTATTTTTCTTGTAAGTATCTTTGGGTTGTTCTTATATATTTTTTTACCATCGTCCTTATTTTGGTGGTCTGAATGATTTCTAATTTTTTTTTTTTTTTTTTCTAAGTTTGTCCATCTATTTTAATGGGACCTTATATCTATTTTATTCGTGTATCTGCTGCACTTCCCTGACGCACCGGGTACATGCACATGTACATGTACCTAATGCGCCATAATGGCGCAACATGGCTTCTCACTGATGACCTTCAGAAAGCCGTTGACATTTCCACGTACTCTACGCATCATGGACGCCATCCTTTTTCGCAGGATGGTATTGAACCCATCAGTATGTGCTTCGGCAACTGATGCACTGCAGTAACGTGGAATCCCCAACAACATTCTGAAGATATATCTATTGATAGCTCACTTTACATAAGTTTTCACGGTGTTCTATGTTATGGGTTTGGTTTCCGCACTTAGTCCTTCAGTGGATTGTGCGTGAGTTTTCACGGTATTATACAGAATACACATGCACTACTGAACTAGATAAATAGTTTTCAAAGCCTAACCTTCTAAAACGTGACATACTACTATAACATTAATCAAAATAAAACCAGAGCACGTACTAAATCAACATAAACATCACCATGATATACTGACTCACAATAGCGTGTAACACCTGTTCCATCAAAGCTCCATTTGTAACGGGCAAGTCAGTGACACCCGCGTTGCTCTCATAAAATGTTTTAATGTGTAAATATTCTTGTTACTTAAGGGGGAAGCGCTAAGGTAGCCCGCGAAATTCAAATTTTCTTACTTTTTTGCAATCCTAATCCTAATGATTATAATTCTGTAAATACATATTTGTTACGGTCGCGAATCATATTTTAATCAACGTACAACAGTAAATTGCAAAAAACGTAAAAAAAATATGGAATTTCTCGGGCTACCTTAGCGCTTTCGTCTTAATACATAACGTTATAAAAAAAAAAAACCACTTCCAATAAAAACCACTACAAAGTGAATAATAACTTTAATTTCGGAAGTCGGTGTTTTTTTGTATCTGTATTTTAGTTTTTGCCACCGACTGATAACAATCACCCTATAATGTTCCCACTGCTGGGACACAGGCCTCCTCTCTGTAAGAGGGAGTGGGCCGTAATCCACCACGCTGGCCCAGTGAGTGTTGTGTCACATGTCTTCGAAATTTTTGTTCTAGGGCATGCCGGTTTCCTGACGATGTTTTCCTTCGCCGTTTTGAGAGCAGTGATGATGAAATAAATAAAAAAAATCGGCTGTTCCCTACATTTTGACGAGTTATGCGAACATAAATGTAGGGAACAGCCGTTTTCCTTTCGCGACCGATTTCGTTCAAGTTTTGTATATCGTCAGAAAAGGCGATAAACAAGTATGTGGTATAATTTATTGTATAATATATTATGTGGTTTAACTTTGGATGCACAAAGTCAAACAGTGGAGTAAATTCGAAAATTGTATGAAAAAAATATCGACAAGTGGCACCTTAATACCGCATTTATAGTTAACTAGCTTCCGCCCGCGACTTCGTCCGCGTGAAATATCACCCTCCCCCCATTCACCCTCTGGGTGAATGGGGGGAGGTGGAATTTCGTAAAATCCTTTCTCGGTGGAATTTCGAAAAATCCTTTCTTAGCGGATGCCTACGTCATAACATCTACCTGCATGCCAAATTTCAGCCCGATCCCTCCAGTGGTTTGGGCTGTGCGTTGATAGATCACTATGTCAGTCAGTCACCTTTGAGTTTTATATATTTAGAAGATAAATGACTTTGAGTTTGAAGCAACGATAAACTAGCTCAAGTATCAAGTTAAGTATCCAAACATCAGACCAAACGTGAGAGTTTTTTATTGTGAAGCATCACGTACAGACGTCAAGAAACTTAACTCGCTGCTTCAGTATTGCAAATGCAAATCAGCTATACAGAAAATACAAAAAAAAAACAAATATCAAAGCCAGCGACAGCTGTCTCCAATCAACAAAGACAAAAAAAGGTTAATATATTCCATAACATTATTCAGTTTTCGTTGAACCCAAACTGGGTTAATCAATTATTTACTTCAATCTTTGTGAATAATCTCACTGAGTCAATAGGCAGGTCCGAGGTCTCCAACCGAATCAGCTTGCCCTACATTGATACCCATTACACATGCATAAGCCATTTACTTTTACTTAGAACTAAGTAATACTAAGTGGTACCACGAAAAGGTAAGTAGTTTATACTTAAGACTACATAGCTTATGTATTTACCTACTAAGAAAATCTATGTAAGTTACTCAGCAACACGCCAAAGATTCTAAGGATTTTTTTCCGTCTCAAGTCTGTCTGTATCAGGAATTACTCAGTGGCGGCCCAGAGTTTGGATAATTACGTGGCCGATTGATGGTAAGTAATAGGCTCGCCCCCTATTACATGGAACTTAAATATTGCTGGCATTTAGATGTGTTATAGGTACACGTCTGCCTAACCTTTTGGGAGAATACAGGCGTTATTTTTGTCATGTTACATCTTGACTGACAGTCATTAAAAACCGTGAAAATATTCCAAGACCCCAAACAAAGAGATAGTACCATAAACAAGACAAGCGCACGCCAAAACGATACTAATAGTGTACCATTTTTCCAATTTCGGTATGAAACACTAAAAATATTGGCAGAATATTCGCAATAAGGAGGCAATACACGCATAGCCGCGCGCGCCGAGCATGCCAACCACCCGAAAGTGATAAATAACATATCGATACCTAATAACCACAGACAAAAATAAACAATATGTTATCTTCACCGCAGGATGAGTCTCGTTTGTAACCAACCTATTACGTAACTTTACGGGCTATAAACCGGACAAATGAAATAGTTTGTCGTGCGAACGCAATAGTAGCGCGTCGGCCCGTCAATTTGTCAAGTCGTATGTTTCACTGGCTCCCTCAAAATTGCTTTTGTATGCTACATGTTTAGAGTTGCGCGTAAAGATAAGCGAATGTGAATTATATTACCTAGACCGTAAAGCCGTCTACATGAAAGCGATAAAATGATATTATTTCTAAATGTTTGTATGCGCTTTGCGTTCGTGCTATATAGGAGCGAGAGTTGTATGTAAACTTAACACTTTCACACGACAGCACTCCGCACTAGTGACACTAAACTCGGTCATGCTCTGTGCGACAAATGAAAAATAAAATGGTCTTGCTCTTTCTACATTTCTCTAAGTTATTTTAAAGTCGCCAATAAACTAGTGCCGACTTGGGTTTATTACAGAATAGGTCACCCGATGGTAAATGGTTATAAATACGTAAACTGCAATCTTAACTGTTCAAATTGATTGATTGATTAACTTACTACCTACTTGTCAGGGTTAAAATGACACACGCGACAATTACTTACTCTCGCTTCGAAGAGATAATTTATGTCTATTTCTCTCACTTTCTAGTTTTCAGACAGCGCTGCTATACAAATTACTCGACTCGTTCTGCCAAACTTGATGTGTTCTCGACAAACCCTAACATGACACCTAAGTCGTCTCGAATTTTGACAATTCAACAATCTCAGATTTTTCTGTCATATACTCGTAGTTGTCCTCAATTTTGACGAAAAGAAGATCAGACAAAATTATGATACACAAAAAAAAATCCCTAAATTAATATGGTAGTTTCATAATTATTGTACTTATTTTAGTCCTAATTTTATTTTTCAATATATTATTAATGAAAATACTTAGTTTTAAACTATTATTATTTATATAGGAACCAAGTTTCACTTAGCGGCCAGAAGGGAGCACTATTACGTAGACGAACATCACTTTCCGAAATAACCAGTCACTTTGTCAATTATGGTGATTACCGATATCTAGGGAGTTACGGCTGTATGGCATAATCGCGTCCGGCCCTCGCAGCGAGAGGGAGGAGGCAGTCACCTCTTGTGCACCATAAATTACCAATTGCACAACACAAATGACCAACTGAGTAACACAAATGCCTTATGAACCATCACATAAAGCAGGAATTCTACAGAACACATTTAACGAGTAACACAGCTCTGTACTCGCTATGTTCGCGGTTGAATACAGAATCGGGTCGTAACTCTTAAGTTCAGGATCATGATATGCTATGACAAATTGGACTGTCGTTCTATAACAAATAGGTTTTGAATTTTAGATTTTGCAATATAATGGTGTTTTTCGTTTATGTTGCTTTTGCAGAAAACATATCCTGGATACAGTATTTTCATCTTACGAAGTGACGCGCGCTTTACTTGTAGTAACTATGTGTATAAAGATGCTATGAAGGTGCGCGTCAAGACTGGACACGCCACAATTGCGGCGATAAGTCTCCCTCTTTGAGTAGTGGCTGGAGACGCGCCACGGCGTCCTCACCTTTCGCCTAACGCAGGTCCTCACCAGACACGGCTGCTTCGCGTAACAAGACTTTACAAACATTTCGAACTAGCCATTATACTTACTAAATTACCTACTTTTTTTTTACGGATGGGAAATCATCAAATGACCCCTCCCGCTCTGGGTGGAGCGGAAGGGAGTGTCAGACTCTTACTGACTAAAACCCACCCGTGTTCCTTCCTTAGCCCTTTATATTCCGGGCCAGCGGTAACATTATATACTATACTAGTGGCACATTATATACTCACTAGATAATCAGCACAAATTACAAATGAGCCAACCATGACAATTTGACAAAGCGAAGTTGGATATTGCAACAATCACCATAAAAATAATGGTATTGCAAATTTTGCTAATCACCACACCAAAAGGACTGGCGGCATATGCACCTGGAGTTGATTTTGCTATTTTAATAATAAAACACTAATTGTTGTTAAATCACCACGCTTTTTGTTTTTTTTGTTTTCGTATGGGAAATCATGAGGAGTGTCAGACTCTTACTGACTAAAACCCACCCGTGTTCCTTCCTTAGCCCTTTATATTCCGGGCCAGCGGTAACCCTTTCGGACAATCCCGCTGACCCGATAAATTACCTACTTTATATGCGAAAGAAAGTAAGCATCTCTAACTGTTAGTCTGTTTGTTAGGTTTTCACGGCTGAGAAGCAGGACCAGCTTTCATAAAATTCTGTGTAGGGATAGCTTGTACTTAATTTGATAAAAGGCGCTGGCATATTTCTGAAATTGAACCCCTAGTGGGGTGCTGAAGTTTGGGACATGTAACGTAGCTAATTGAATAAATGAGTATTTCATACTCATCTATACATACGTCCTATTATAAATTAAAATCGTTTTCGTGTCCGTCTGTGACCGCGTTGTTCTTCTAATCTAAACTATGCAATGGATTTTGATGTAGTTTTCACCCTTATTCCGGAAGGTATAAGTGTATAAAATATCCATATTAAACTTACAACCAATGAAGAAATCTAAATGTTTTTGCTAGGATTCATTATGCAAAGCCTGCCTGCCTAAAGAAGCACCTGATAGAATTAAGATTAAGGCAAATCACGGAGCACCTAAACAAAAGCAGAGTACAAGGACAGACTACGTGAAAGTAATTATAATTACTTAGGATGTTTTGTTCCGCGCGTCTTGTAATATCATATCCGAGTTTTTGTTAGGTTTTTACGGTTTTCGTTTGCTAGTTATCCTGTTGACAACTTCGGCCTCGTGGGATGCTAATTAAATTTTTGTAGGTATGCTTTTTTTGTGTGATTTTTTTTTTTGGTATTTTGGAAGTTTTTGTAGGAAAAATATTTTACTTTATACGAGTTTATTTATATTGTCGTAAGCTGCCTAATTGGGCACTTTTATGGCTTAACTCTCCAGGTAGTTGAATCGTTTCGTGGCTGGAGGATTAATTCTTCTCTCCTATTGGTATGAGCTTATACCTTGATAATGTCAACCTTGAAAGAAAAAACGGCAGCTCAAGGTAGAGTCAACTAACTCAGTTTGTTTCGCCATTTCTTTTAATTTTTTCTTCTTTTTTTTTTTCTTTTTTTCTTGTCAGATAGCAAATGTAGACACCATCCAGCTTTTTTTTGGAACAAAGTTCTTTAACGCGGGTTGCGGACTTGCGGTAGGAGTAGTCAAAATGAAAATGCAAGATGGCGGCTGCGAAATTTTCAAATTTCATGGGTGTCGTTTTCATGGTTTTCGAGGCTGCTAAAGCCGATAGTGAGACCAAAATAAAATCCAAGATGGCGGATGCGAAATGAAAAAAAAATGTATCGATGGTGTGTCGTTTTCATGGTTTTCGAGGATACTAAAGCCGATAGTGAGGTCAAAATGAAAATCCAAGATGGCCACAACTTTATGAGAGCTTCTAAAAACTGATACTTTATATATCTATCATATATTCGAGTGTGTGTGCGTGCGAGTATTGCGTAACGAACTTTGTTCCTGATTTATTTTTATATAACGAGTAAACGTGATTCTGATATCCTATTAACAGAAAATATAATTTAATTTATTATTCTAATTCCGTCACGATAATTGTTTTACATACATCTCTCAAATGTTTGTTTTTGTTTTCATTTGTAACAAAAGACGATCGATAGTGCAATAATCTCAACACATTACTCGAAATGCCGATTGGTGATCGCAATTTCACTGCAAATAGCTTCATCGTCTGAACACGTCACAAATTGTAAACGCGTCATTGACAATCGAAAACGATTCGATCCATCGTCCACTGTAACGAAATTGAGAACAGAAAGTGTTTTTTTCTTTCTTTTATTTTATTTTGCTTGAATTACATCCCTGATACTAACTTCCATACCCTTTTTCAACACTTTAGGAGAAGAAGATTTGAAAGCAAGAAAGTAAGTGGAAGCTCTGTAACAACAGTGTATGGGGTCTTGGGCACGAAGTCCAGCAGGGTAATTGCGTAACACACTATCAGTAGCAATGGGTTCATTTCGACAGTTCAACAACATTCATTGCGTTATTTACGTTGTTGACCAGACACATTTTTCGAACATAAGGAGCAATGGATAAGCAATAAGCTTCAAAATGATTCAAATTGAGAGTATTAGTGTGTTACACAATTAGGGTGCGGGTCTGGCAGCATGGCATTTCTCAATACAACCCGCATTCAGAATTTTTCAGGTGACGGCTATAGGCTCGCCTCACTGTTAAATTGGGCTTAAACTTAACTGTGATGCTCAAAAGGTACTTCAGATATTATAGCCTATTTGGTGCTTAAATGCAAACTTTATTGATACTTTGAAAAGTACATGGCAGAAATACGAGACAAACAGTGATTTTGTGTGATTTTGACTGACAAGCCAAGTGACTAGGAAAAAATGTAAAAACGTAGAAACATCTTCTAGGAATAATTATTGAACTTCAGTAGCGGCCCTAGGGCGGTGCGAGCGCTGCGACGACACCAGACGCCATCATGGGGAGGCGCTGAAATCAACCGAAATGCGACCACCAGGCACCAGTCAACGAATAGTTACTAATAGTAACTATTCGTTGACCGATGATAGTAACCGAGTCGCGACGATCATTTAGGCGCTCAAACAGAGCGGGCGGCGCGGAAAGGTCCATATTGGAAAAAGCTTGTGCCGATTTGCAAATCAGTTTAACAGGAGCGCCACATTAAGGTTTAGCACCACCTAAAAAAAATCTAGGGCCGCCTCTGTTGAACTTATACGACAAACGTGATCGGGGTCAAGAGCGGGCCCCATTAAAAAAAAAAATGGTGGTTTAATTTACTCGTCTCGATCCTGAGAGGCTGTAAAGCTTTCCCGAACCGAAAAAAAAACCTTTACCGAACCTCCAGTAAGACTGTTAATTTTTTTGTCAAACGCCAAATTGCTCAATTATTTGAACGGAATGAGTGGAAGTGTGAACGCAAATGTTTTGCAACACTCGCCAACAAAGAATTATCATTGCTCCCGGCATTTTAATCATCTAAATTCAGGCATTGTTCTGAAAAAGTTGGCCCCGACAGTTCATTACATTGCGTCCCGACGATTGTACAATGGAAACAATGATGTTTCGTATACAATGTTACTTATCAGAACTTTTTATTGAGCGAGGAATTGAAGACTTGTATTTCGCAGCTGTAGGCAAAAATTCTTCCTTGTACAAACCTTTTTTTGGCGAGAACTTCTTGGAATTCATTACTTAGAAATACATTTAAGCCTTGAACTCTGTTAAATTAACGGCAACATTTCTTTTTGTTATCTTAAAAAGAAAAAAAAATATATTAAGAAATTAAGAAAAATGTACGTGATTACCTATCTTTCATCTTCTGTGTTTAATTAGATATAATCCTATGATTTAGTTTCAACAAAACAAGAACTTGAACTGGTAATCCACCCACGCCGCGATGAGGCGTTTTTAAAATTAAACAAACATAATATACTAAACAATTGCTTTTTCTTTCCTTTCAATGGTAGCATCAGTTGCGTAAATATTGATCAAACTTTTAATATCTCATCGTAACGGAAAAATATCCTTATGAAAATATTCCCAACTCTCATTATACTGTTAACGCTGGGTAGTCCGGGAGATAGCAACCAAAAGACTACCTTCATACATATTAATCAAAAATTAAATGGGGTAATGAAATACGGAGATAGTTTGCCAAAACATATCATTACGCCGCCTTATTTTCCCGAAGGGCCCAACCAGATGTGTAACTATATTACACCCACATTTCGCCAGGAGGTGTAACTAGGTATATTACACCCACATTTCGCCAGGAGGTGTAACTATATTACACCCACATTTTGCCAGGAGGTGTAACTATATTACACCCACATTTGGCCAGGAGGTGTAACTATATTACACCCACATTTTGCCAGGAGGTGTAACTATATTACACCTACATTTCGCCAGGAGGTGTAACTATATTACACCCATATTCCGCCAGGAGGTGTAACTATATTACACCCACATTTCGCCAGGAGGTGTAACTATATTACACCCACATTTCGCCAGATACGTTTAAGTCGCATGTAATAGCAAGCGAGCCTATTGCCATCAACCGATGCGTTTGTCAAAAATTTGGCGTTAATAAAATGAAATTTATTTCCAAGAATTGTACAGATGGTCGGGTTTTTTTAACAATTTCTAAAATATTCGCTAATACTAGCACGCAAAATTATTGATTGCAATCTATCTATACCTATATATATAAATAAAACAAAGTCGGGTTAGTTACACCGTACACGCCATTTATAACTCAAGAACGGCTGGACCGATTTGTGTGATCTTCGATTTGTTGGATTTTTCTTCGCCCCGAATAGCAGAATAACTACTAAAACATGGGGAAAATTCACGAAAATAAAATTCTGAGGCGGTACGAAGCTAGCTAGCAAATAAATAAATGAAACCAAGAAAATTCACATTCAAGTAGATACTTCTCAAATTATATTAATAAGATGTCCGTGTGAATCTTTAAAGTCTAAATAAGATAATAATTCACAAAATAAAATATTTTTTCTTTATGCATTAAGCTTAGAAAAAAGAGACTGTCACAAAATACTATATGTTACCGTGGTGCTTTTAAAGTCGCTAAGATACCTACACAAAAAACTCAGTAAAAACCGCTTGCGCTGGTACGAACATGTGATGATGCAAGATGATGACCATATGACTAAAAGAGTCATGAATATAGAAGAAGGAAAAACCAACCCTGGACGAACACCAATAACTTGGCTACGAAAAATAAAACTGACATGATAGTGAGCAACACAACAAAAGACATCCCACAACCATATGGTCAGGCGCAGAAGTAAAAGTCCTCAAGACCGTATTTCGGCCACGGCGGCCAATCTCAACGGAGACTATAGCCTTCGCTTGGACGCGGGAGATATTATAGTGCACAAGTGTGTGCGCAGACACAGGTGCACTCCCTCTTCCCTCACTCTCATAGTCCGATGGGACGGCAATCCGACACGACCGGAGAGAGATCAATCGCACGGTCTGGTACTGTAGGTATGTATATCTATGTCAAAAGTAATTTAGATATTCATTTGTTTAACATAGGTATAATAATAATAATGGTATGGTGTAATATTTCATGTTAGACTTGTTAATCAAACAAGCTATAAAGCGCCAGTAAAAGTTCAGTGCTTTGATTTAGTATTTTATTTTTTAGCTTCTCATAAAGAAATCCCAGGTTGTGTTAATTCCAGCATGAAATTATTCCCATTTTACTCGTGTCACAAAAGGTAATTAAGATATAAACATCAAAGGAATTGGTGGCAACTTCCTGCTGCTAATAACAACAGCGTGATTATTATAGCATTTTCCTTTTAGCCAATTGGGGCCAGTAAAAGACGGTCGTTTTGCTAATAATTATAATGATCAAAAACTCCGGCTCTATGGATTCCAACAAGGAAAAGGGAAGTACGAAATAATTATGGCATCGAATCATGAGGAAAAAGTGAGCAGTAGCCTTCTATTAGATAATATACCTGCTGCGTTACAACCATACAATCGTTAATTAATTAAAAGAAATGAGAAGAAAGAAGTCATATAGATAAACGTAGGTTGGTCAAGTTAAGGAAATTAATTAGTACGCAAAATTACTACCAACGTCCCGCATTTTAATAATTTATGCTGTTTTTATTAATCAAAGTAATATTTACACAATAAAATAAACTACTTAATATAATAATATGTACAAATACATGTATTTGAAAAAAACTGGCCAAGTGCTAGTCGGACTCGCACACGAAGGGTTCCGTACCACAAGGCAAAAAAGCCAAAATAAACACGTTTGTTGTATGGGAGCCCCCTTAAATACATATTTCATTCTGTTTTTAGTATTTTGTTGTTATAACGCCAACAGAAATATGTACATCATCTGTAAAAATTTCAACTCTCTAGCTATCACGGTTCATGAGATACAGCCTGGTGACAAACGGACAGACAGACGGACAGTGGAGTCTTAGTAGCAGGGTCCCGTTTTTACCCTTTGGGTACGGAACCCTAAAAAAGGAAGCAAAAGAAATCATAGGGTATCAATCGTTCACATCGCTGTCAACAGGAACAGTGCCCAAAAGGCTGGCCAACATTGCCACGTTGTATGGCGATGCTGATTCTTTGGCCAAGAAATAGATCCTCTGGGCACGTGAAGAGTCAACCAACCGCTTGGCGATATCTGGAAAAACCACGCCAACCTAACAATTCAAATTTACCGATATTCAAATCACAACTGACATTCTTCGACAATTTTATGAAATTGCTATAACACGAAAAATTTACGTACACCCTACGTAAATTTTTCGTGTTAATTTGTAACAATTTTTTTTCCCTGACTGCGCATAATACACGTATAATTTGTTACGCTGATAAATTGCATCTAATTTCAAACTACGCTTGTAGTGGAGAGGAGGAGACTGACTGACCAAGTGCTTAGCAAATAACTTGAAACGTTTGGTCGTCCGGAAGATAATTATTAAATTAGTGACATACATTACATAATTAGTTTAGAATGTTCCCACTGCTGGGACACAACCTCCGCTTTTGTAGAGGGAGTGGGCTAATAATCTACCACGCGGGCCCAGTAGGTTGGTAGATATCACATAACTTCAAATTTTTGGTTGTAGAACATGCGTTATGAAGAGTTTAAATATTTTACCGAACAAAAATAGTATATTGTTAAGTACGTCACTCGAGCTTAAAATAGTGTTGCTCCCGAGGTGGACACTCTAATTTTATCACCTTTACCACATCTCTATGAAAAAATAAGTAAGTGCAACTTATGAATAAGAATAGTACATTTATTTACATACAATTTTGAGTAAACAATTATTACGAACGAAGGCAGAATGCCTTTCGCGTGACTTTTATTTTTTCCCAAACTTTTTTTTTATAATACAGCCTGTTACTTGTTCATACAATGTTCGTGATTGATCTCTTTGGTGATTGGAACTTTTACTAACAATATCCACATTCCAAATTCAAGTAACTTTTAGTCCCTAGGGATTGAAGAGCTATTTAGACCCTGTTTACGAAGAATACACTAGCTCTTTTTAAATAGATGTAGCAACAAATAATATTGAATTTAAAAGTTCTTTAAAAATAAAACAGACTTTTTTTGTATAGCTCCCCGCCTAACCATTTATGTGTGTACACCCCTCGCTTTGTAAACCAAACGCATTCGCCATCATAATAAATAACACGATAACAAAGAATACGTCGCCGATACAGTACATTTACCAATACATTTACTTTCAAAGCAAATCAAAGCTCTCATTAATTATGAGCTGGCAAGGAAATATGGCGACCGAAATAATATGGCGACCGAAATAATATGGCGACCGATTTCACCATTGCGATGCGATGCGATGAAGTCTGCGAATAAACGTGGCCGACATTGATAAATTAATAGTCGCTTCCAACTGTTTCCGTTATTTTTCATTTACTTTTTAGGGTTCGGTACTCAAAGGGTGCAATGGGACCCGTTTATTACTAAACCTACGCTGACCCTACGTTTGTCCGTCCGTCCATCCATCCATCCATCCATCCGTCCATCCGTCCGTCTGTCAAAGGGCTGTATCGTTTGAACCGTAATAGGTAGACACTTGAAATTTACACAGAGTGTGGACTACTATTATTGCCGCTTTAACAACAAATATTAAAATTAAATAAACTTAATACAAGAATCGTGTACGGTGCATATAGTATGGTGCTATGGAACCCTTCGTTTGCAACTCCGACTTGCTCTTGGTCGCTTTTTTCAGTTATTAATATGTGTTGTGAAGTCGGGAGATCGGCTGTTCAATAGTAATGATTGTTCGACGCATATGTGCTTCAATAAATACGTGTTTCGCGTTTGTCCTTTGTGGAGTGAAATACATTAATCAGGTGACTCGGAATCAGGTCAACGAGCGGTTACGTTTATATCTAAAAGTTCGCATTAATGTAAAATTTCTGATATACGTTTCGTTGGTCAAAATTGTTTATCGAATAAATTATAGTAAGTAGAGGTGTTTTGGCCCAGTCACTTCCGAGTTATAAGGTCGTAGGTTCTCGAACCTAGACAGGCGCTTTACTTTGTGTAAATTATTTCATCACCACTGCTCTCAAAACGGTGAAAGAAAACATCGTGAGGAAACCTGCATGTCCTAGAACCAAAAATTCAAGGAGGCCTGTGTCGCAGTAGTTGGAACTTATAAGACTGATTATGCTAAGTAGGTAGTCTAATCTTTCAATTACTTCGATTGTTACTACAAGAAAGTAAATCTATACATAGTACAAAACAAAGTCGAGCCTTTTGAGTCTCTCTGTGTGACCGCTTAGTTCAGTAGGTAGGTAATATTACTAAACGTACTTCACTACTAACGCTAGTAAAAACTCTGTAGTCGTCTGTGGTAGGTAATCTTTCAAATAAATGAACGATGCAAATTATTTTCACTTGCTTAATCACACCAAAAAAAAATATATATATATTTATATACATATATATTATATATTTATATCTACTACCTTACAGAATATGAGTCATCTCACTGTTATTTAGGTACTTTTCTTAATTTTTCTTTTTAAGTTTGTAAGAAATAAAAGGCTTTTTTATATTTATTTTTTATTATTTATTAATCACACTAATATTATAAAGGCGAAAGTTTGTGAGTGTGAGTGTGTGTGTGTTTATATGTTTGTTTCTTCTTCACGCTCAAACGGCTCGACCAATTTTGATAAAATCTTGTATGGAGGTAGCTGACACCCTGAATTAACAGGCTACTTTTTATTCCGATATTCAAACGGGATCGACATTTATGCGGGTGAGACCGCGGGGCGCAGCTAGTAATCCATAATCTTTAAATGAAGTCCCAAATAGAAATTCTTCCGTGTGATACTGCAGGTTCACAGACGCAAATCTCAGCACATAAAGACAATCGATCAGACACTGCGCCAATCTCATTAAAAGCCACTCCAGATTTTACGATCTCGTCAAATCTTGTCAGAATTGTTCTACGCCTCAAACATTCTCTCTCTAAAAATCGTTTTGTTTTATTACACAGGCTTTATGTCCTAGTGAGTCCATAGTTATGTGGAATTCTAGAACAAAATTCTCTTTTAATGCAACTTAAGACAAAGTTGACAAGGGTAATAATTTTCCTCAGGATCTCCCCTTGTCCCTCAGCGGAAGCGAGCTCCTACGCAAACCTCGTAATAAACTATCGAAGGACAAAACTACGTATAAATTGACTGACCAATTAAAAACTTCGTATTTTTGTTCACAACAGGATGTCACTCCAACTGTGCCTATTTGCCGCATCAGCGAATACACGATTCACTGTCTTGAAATTAAACTACGCTCGGGAATGTTCGTTTTAAACAAATCTCCACGAATTCACGCCAGGGGATAATAGTACTTATTTATTTTCGGGCTGCAGAGCTTTAAGTAGGAGCTCGGAGTGTGAATGTGGTTTCAAGCTAGATGTAGTGAGAATGCATGTTTAAGGATTGAAAGCTAAGCTAGTGAATAAAACAATGATTTGGTTGTACAAGAACTGGGGGCCTAAAAAGGACACTTTGGCAGAATCATAAAAGGATAACATTATGAATCATAATGGACAGTTTACTGTTAAGTTAATCGTATCAAATCCCATTGGTGAAGGATTTTTTAGTTATTTTTTTTTGTCTGTGCTAAAATACCAATTCATCCAATCCAAATCCATTCCCAATCTCTTTGATTATACCTACGTAGTGCAGCGAAAACAAGAAAAACACGGACTGTCTTCGCTATGATTCATAATGTTATCCTTTTATGATTCTGCTAATGTGGTCTTTTAGGCCCCCTGGTCATTAGCAACTTTAAACAGAGAGAATTGGAAAGAGAGTAGGGAGGACTTTGCCCTGCAGTGGGACCTCACAGGATTTTACTGCTAGCTTCTGCCCGCGACTTCGTCTGCATAAAATTTATTGTTCCCCCGACCCACCCCGTCGCATCGCATTGCCTGCCCGCGCTATTACTTTGTTTTCGCTCAGCGCTCTTTCGGACTTTTTTTTTGTCTTCGCTCGGCTCGTAAGGGTCCTAGCGTAGGGTTACATAACTTATAACCTTCCGTAAGCGTATCAAAAGCGAAAATATTTTTACAAATCTGACTGGGGGTTCCAGAAGTTAACGCGCGTTCAAAAGAACAAACTCTACAGCTTTATAATTAGTACCTATAGATCATTATCTGCCTAGCCTTTCCCCAACTATGTTGGGGTCGGCTTCCAGTCTAACAGGATGCAGCTGAATACCAGTATTTTACATGGAGCGACTGCCGATCTGACCTCCACAACCCAGTCTTAACTGGTTGTCAGACTTTCGGGCTTCTACGACCCTTAACGACTGTCAAAGATCCACGAATAGCCAGGACCAACGA
Organism: Oligia latruncula; assembly: GCA_948474745.1. Lineage (NCBI taxonomy): Eukaryota > Metazoa > Arthropoda > Insecta > Lepidoptera > Noctuidae > Oligia > Oligia latruncula. Next base: position 5,885,284 of record OX419696.1, read on the forward strand.
CTTAACGTGCTTTCCGCGGCACGAAGGGGTCTTGTTATTTACTGATGGTCACCCATCCACGGACCAACCGCGGCAAGCGTAGCTTAACCTCATCGATCGACCCGTGCGGCTGTTATTACTTAGTCACAAGCTCCTATTATTAGCCTAGATAGATAATAGGTATAATATGTTAATCGGTTAAAGGACATTGAACGAGACCACGGAAGTTTTATTGTTATTACGTCGGGGGGTGTTAATAAAACTTTCCAAAATTGTTCCTAAAGACTTTGGTTTTGTTATAGACAGTAACACAGAATCGATCAGGTTCAAGTAACAACGGTAGTTACTGTTGACCTCCCTAAATTTGAGGGGCTCATGGCTAAATAATAACAGCCGCACAGGTCGATCGATCAGGTTAAGCTACGCTTGCCGCGCTTGGTCTGTGGATGGGTGACCATCTTTACATACTGAGACGCCTCCGTGCCTCGGAAAGCACGTTAAGCCGTTGGTCCCGACTGTCATACGTGGATCTTTGACAGTCGTTACGGGTAGTCAGAAGCCCGAAAGTCTGATGACCAGTCTTACCAAGGGGTATCGTATTACCCAGTAACTGGGTTGTGGAGGTCAGATAGGCAGTCCCCTTCATATAAAATACTGATATTTAGCTGCATCCTGTTAGACTGGAAGCCGACCCCAACATAGTTGGGAAAAGGCTAGGCACGTGATGATATTTGTAAATAAAACTAGTACCTAGATACGTATTACGTATCGTAAGTCATTTAATACTCTAGCAGTTAGCACTAACTAAGGTACCTATTATTAGAAATACAAATAAAGAGGGGCTGCGCTATGCGAGCACTTGTGTTTTTGTCGATTTCTTTCTTTTGTTTTGTATTTGTCACTAGCTGCGCCCCGCGGTGTCACCCGCGTAAGTGTCGATCCCGTGGGAATATCGTTATAAAAACTATCCTATGTCCTTCCCCGGGGTGCGATCTATCTCTCTGCCAAATTTTATCGAAATCCGTTCAGTGGTTTAGGCGTGGAAAGGTAACATACAGACGGACAGACAGAGTTACCTACTTTAGAATTTATTATATTAGTATGGATTTAACACGATAGCTGCTGCCACTCTTTATTTTGATAAATATTATTTTGAATAATAATTGGTGGTAGTCCACCAATTATTATTTCTCAAAATAAACAATACCTACCACCATTCGTAAATCTGAATACGTAAGCAACCTAAATTGTATGAGAGCTTTTATACACACCTCGGAAATTCTTCCCAACAATTTACAAGTTCCGAAAAACTCGCGTACAAGTTTAATACGACGGAAATTCTTAACGAAACAGTTCTACAGGGTCCATTTAGGTGTTCCTTTTGTTATAAGTTTTGATTAAAAATATTGTTAAGTGAATGTGGTAGGTACAGCTTAAGCGGTTTAACTTAGAAACCGCTAATGCCGGATGAAACCCCATTTACACGATAAAGATTTCTTATTTGTGGCATGCAATAAAAAACCGGCCAAGTGCGAGTCGGACTCGCATACGTAGGGTGTAACAGGTGTAAAAATATGAGATTCACTTGTACTTCCTGCCATTTTAATATTTTTTTTGTACTGGACCTGGGAACTACTGAAGCTCAAAATTCCAACTTTTACTGACGTTTTTTTGAGAAAGCAAGTTTTTAATGAATAACACAACTTTAAATCTGTACCGTTTCATGCACCCATAATCACAATGTTTTGCGACCGTTTCATTGCGCACTACGGCAAACAGCAAATTTTCACACCAAAAATAAAAGTCGTTTCCCAGCAATTATTTTTTGCAATGTTTAATAGTTTGATGTACAGAATGTGTAGTTGACAGCTATATGATGTGTCTTTTTACACCCCGCCTTATAAAATAAACCCGTTTCTTGTATGAGCACCCCTTTTAAATTTTAACTTAATTTTATTTTTATTATTTGTTGTTACAGCGTGCATAGTACACTCTCTGAAAATTTAAATTGCCTACATATTACGGTTCAAAAGATAGGTACAGCCCAGTGACAGACAGACGGACGGATGGACGTTGGGTACGTACGGATCCCTAAAAATTAAGAAACAAATGACTTGCATTGTGTAAACACTTTTTAGTTGGTCCACCCTTTTTTTTGCTCCAAGTTATTGTATGCCAAACAAAGCTAACAGGTCAAGCCTCAGAAGATATGAGCGAGTTATCATGAGAGACTTGATTAACCACTCTAGGAATAAACCAAGACAAAAGAAAATGCATGAAATCTTAGACGGAAAAACAGTAACCAAACGCATCAAGAACCACCGGATGTGCTACCTCGCACATGTCTACAGGCGCCGCAAGCCACATCTACTGCACGCAGCAATGCAGTACAAGGCCAAATCCAAGAAGGTCGACCGACCTATTTACACATGGAACGACAATTTAAAACAGGACATGAAGTACTTCGACAAGGGAACCAATTTTTGGATGGATACAGCGGAAGATAGAAGTAAAATCAAGATTGCTGCTAGCGAGATTTACAAAAAATTGGAAACTGATAGTAGCTAAACTTCCGACGAAGACATTGAAAACAGCAACATTTAACACAACACAGCTGAGCAATGACATACAAAAGAACCGAGTAAGCAGAAGAAGCTCGCCAAAAGACGCACCGAGGAAGCTCGACCTGAACCAACCAAGCGGCAAGGTCGATAAAAGATGCCCATCCATAGATAATAATTACCCATCTCTCCACTAGTCCAATGCTTACTCTAGGATGCATATCCGGTAGGCTCTTAAATCCTTACCTATCCTACGGGCACGTCTTCCCTACCATTAACGCGCCCCCCGGTCTATTCCTTGATATGCAATGGTCGCTGTAGCACCATGAACATGAGGCTACAGGAGCTAGTGCGAATCTTGGGGTTCATTCGATTAATCGAGTCTGGTTTAACCACGCTGGGATCGGTGCAATTCATTCATTCATTCCAAGTTATTGTATGCCACAGGAAATTAAATCGCATCGTGTAAATCAGGCTCGAAGCATCACAATCAGTAAGACAATTATTAACTTTACCGTTGTTTAGACTAGTTTATAGCAGCAACAGATTTTGTCTAGATGTAGAGGTACGTCCCCCCCCCCCTCCAGACCGAATTTCGACCAACCATCAGTAGAGACTAGCCACCTACACGGAAGATAATGTTTTAATTACGTATCGTGTGATCAAGTCACTGGCTAGTAGAACACTCTTAGTCAAATTCGTTGTTAATTTTCTAATATGCAAAGCCCTTATTACAAGGTTGTACTGCCTATCATAATATTCTACCAGGGATGCTATTAGGCCATTATCAGTTCTGAGAAAACGATACAGGTTAAGGGGGAAGCGCCAGGGTAGCCCGCAAAATTCAAATTTTTACAGAATTATAATCATCAGAATCAGTAATACAACTTGATAAGTTAGTATAATCCCAAAATGTCGAGATTTCATGAAATAGTAATTCAGTGGGATTACTTAGTCTAAGAGAGTTGTGTTGATGACTTTAATGATTATAATTCTGTAAATTCATATTTGTTACGGTCGCGAATCATATTTTAATCAACGTACAACCTAATACTGACCAGCAAATTGCAAAAAAAGTAAAAAAAAATAATTTCGCGGGCTACCTTAGCGCTTTCGCCTTAAAATCAAAATCAAAATATTTTATTTCACATATATGGGCACTTATGAAACGTCAGAAGCTAGATGCACGGTTCCAATTGGTCGTTTCCTATGGAGAAGAACCGGCAAGAAACTCCAACTCCGGTTACTCTTTTTAAAAATAATTGGCTTTTACAATATTTTCAAATTACAGTAGGTTTACGCTGCTGTCCTGGAAGGACAGCAGCGTAAACAAGTACCAGGTACTTGATAAAATAAAAAATGGTCTACAGATCTAAAGTCTACAAGGCCTACAAAGTCCTCACATTTACAATATAAGAATCTATCAAAAGGATAAATAAAAAATAAAAACCTAATAAAACCAAGTGATATGATTCCCATTACAACCACTAATAAAGAGATGAAAAAATTTAATTGTCTTAACATATCGCATTAGTAGGAAGCGATTAACAAACAGCATAATAAGGGTTTAACACAGAGGTGGCAAACCACAAGCAATAATATTACTTACCATTTCCTGATAATGTGTGAGACACAAAGCAGATGCTTCGTGCCGTGTCTACCGCAAAACAGATAAGTACAGAAGGCTGGCGAGCATCATCAGGCGGGAGGAAACGCCCGGGTGTCACCATTGCCAGGATCGCCCAGAGGACACGGTGGAGCAAACGGTGGAGGTCTGCCCCACTTGGGATGAGCACCGCCGTGTCCTCGTAGAGGCGATCGGCAGCGGCGGCGACCTCTCGCGTCTGGCCCTGGTGCAAGCCATGGTCCGGGGCGAGAGGGAGTGGGAGGCAGTCACCTCCTTCTGCGAAGCAGTCATGCTAGCAAAAGAGGTGGCGGGACGACTCAGGGAGAGAGCCTCTCGTCCCAGCCGCCGCGGGAGACGCTCCGGGCGTCGGGAGCTGCGTGACGACTCCCGGCCACCGTAGGCGCGGGTCTGCGGGCGGAGAGTAATGGGTAACTCACCGTCCGATCAGGACCAGGCCCGTGCCGGACGGCGCGTACGTGTTCCACGCGCGCCTCAAAGAGATGTCAGCATCGAGAAGGGGTCCCATAGGGCCAAAGCCTGCCGTGTCAGCGGGATTCTCCGAAAGGGTTACACGGGTGGGTTTTAGTCAGTAAGAGTCTGACAATCCCGTCCGCTCCACCCAGAGCGGGAGGGGTCATTTGATGATTACCCATCCACAAAAAAAAAAGGCTGGCGAGCAAAATACAGTCCGATCGCAGTTATTTTATCTCTGACAGCAGCAACCTAACAGCAACCTTATTACAACTAGAATAAAGATCACTGTGATTTGGACAGTGATGCAAAACCAGAAGTGAAATAACTACGAAAGGACTTACGCAGACGTACGCAGACATAGACAAAGATATTTATTCGTTGGATATGGTAAGTACAAAGTTGGTTGGTATACAGGGTTAATGAAAAAACACCAACAACCTCTTAAGAGGTCATTGTACTCACCATTATGAACAACTTTTACTATGGGACCAAACCTGAAAAAATCAGCTGTTCCCTACATTTTGACGAGTTATACGAACAAATGTAGGGAACAGCTGATTTTTTTTCGCGATTTCAGGTAAGTATATGGTTATATACCTACAGGGTTATTGAAAAATAAACACTACTCTAATAAACAATACAAAACAGTTATTCAATGGAAGTTTACCTATACTCTAATATACAATATAAAGTAAAAACACAACAATACTTACCTACAACTAATTTCAACTTTCTGACTGACTGTTTGGAAATTCAAAAGTGCCAGCCTGTGAATAGTTTGAAATAGCCGCTTATGGCCGGACAGGCTGACAGATGGTCATGACGAAATTATAAGGGTTCCGTTTTTGCTGTTTGGCTACGGAGCCCTAAAAAGGGAGCTCATTTGCAATGACTCTCAAAACTTGCGGGTGAAATTGGGTGGTTTGTAGTAGTTAAGGCATTTTTTTTATTGCGAGAAAATCTGGACGCAAATCTTTTTTTTTTTCTGAACGCTGACTGTCATAGTTTAGTTCAAAAACGAATTCATTAACAAAAAACACCTATTGATATGTAACGAACTTAACGTAGGTATGTTAAACGTGTACATCATCATCGAACTTTCGCGCTTGTTCTCTCACTCACACTCGCCTCATGCCACCATTTGGTTCCTAAAAACGTTCGTGCGCAGCCTTCTGCGCGAAGTTCAGGCCCGCCAAGTTACGTCTAAACACTCCCAGAGAAACTCGACGGCAAAACTATCCATATTCTCGTCTTTTTATCGGTTGATATCATACTGCCGTACGTAACGAAAGCATAGCATAATCGATTTGTTTTTACCGACTTTTTTATTTGTTTGTTTGAACGCGATAATCTCTGGAACTACCAGTCGGATTTAAAAAAATCTTATTGCATTTGATAGCATAATTCTTGAGGAAAGTTATAAGCTATTTAACATCACGCTACGACCCTAAGGATCCGAGCAATACCAAACCAAAAGGAACGTTAAGCAAAAACAAAGTAACAAAGCGATGCGGCGCGGTGCTTCGGGTTCCGAGAATCTTTTCATTTATTGCATAGAGTAATATGTGAAAAGCAATAAGTAGCCTTCTATTCTTATATCTATTCTGTGGTACTGGTTACGTTTAATTGCACAATTGCCACCAGTGCGAGCAGTCACCGTACTTAATAGCTCGTGTTAATAACGCGTCAAATATTACCAAGTGTTTCAATGGAAATCCTGGCTGTAGTCGACCGTGTACATAATGGGCCAGAACAGTCGTTTAAACGTAGGTATATTAATTGATTATTTACTTATTAATTGATTGTCCAGAAATTAATTTATTGCCCAGTAATTAAGTAGATTAAGTGGCAAATAGGTATTAAACTGTTTTGATTATTGCCGCATTTGGTTCCTGCAACCACTCACATGAATATGTCCGAGATTCTGCCTCGTGTGCGCATTCACTTAGTGCGCATGTCCAGATCTGGGTGTTGCAAAAACTGTGACAGCAACCACGTTCCACGCCTCAGTATTTTATTTTTCGTAATTTTGTCTATTGTATTGCTTGCGTTCCAGGTTCTTTAGTCGAGTTGTTAAATATAGTACATCTGTGCCAAAAACCGTGAGTGTGTACCGGCATTACGAAATAAGTTATCTGTAGTTGAAAATCATTAAAAAAACAAATGACGCATGTGTAATTCGATACTCGCGTGATGTTAATGTTATTGTTTATCAAAACTTTAGAACAAAAATGGTTTGTAATATATGTCATTCGATTCAGTATGAATAGGGCTATTTTTTAGGTAAATAAAAAAATAGGGTCATCGCTTTCGATTTTGAAATAAAATTATTTTAATTTTTAATTTTCGTAATGTAAACAAATTTCTCATAATTTATTGATGTTAAAATTGGAGTAGTACAAAAATGACACTGTTCATTGACATCAATATATTCAGAGGTATACGACTCCAAGAAGAAAACAGGTCTTTTTCCCGTCAATTACTTAACACGCAAGCTACTACGCGTTCTTCGTAAAGGACCCTACTATTTCTTCGTTACCCTTCATGAGTAGGTCAAGGTTACAAGAGCAAACGTATCGTTTTACTTTCTTTTACGGATGGTTATACTTAGTCATGGTTGTTACAAGATGTGAAAATTATTGTTGCTTTTCAAATTTTTTTGGAATATTTTTGTCTTGTGTCGGCACAGGCATTACTATAATAGCCTAGCTAGCGTAGCCTGGCGTAATCTAGCTTATCGTAGCCTAGTAAAATCTTATTTAGACTAGGGTGGCGTAGCCTTAGCGTGACGTAGCCTGGTGTAGCCTAGCAAGACCTTACTTAGTCTAGCTAGCGTAGCCTGGCGTAATCTAGCTTATCGTAGCCTAGCAAAATCTTATTTAGACTAGCGTAGCTTAGCCTGGCGTAGCCGTAGCCTTACCGGCGTAGCTTACAAGAACTTAGCTGGTATGCTTTCGTCGTTATCACCAATCAGATGATGTTCTGCAACTTACTTGTATGTCATATTGTGTAAGCTACTAGCATATAGCTATTCTATTCCCGGCTTTACGAAAATTATCTATGCCGTAGTGTATCTGCAAGTGGGGGCTCTGTTAACACTTTCAAAGGATGCAAAGATATACCATCATGAATACTTCATATCGGCAAAGATACCAGGAGTAGGTATTTGTTAGATTTAGCCAAACTTAGTAGGTCGAAGAAATCGAGCAGAAAATAATGGCCACAAATGGAACACTAGCTCAATTTGCTGGCACATTATGCACCACAAGATCACACCCCGTATTTTTATTCGCATGAAAAGTTAACTACCCAGTTTTACGATTCTGCAGGAGTTTTGAAAAATTCTGTCTCGTTGCTACGCCATAAAATAACATTCATATTATTATTATGCAAAATATCTCACCACTGCAGTTACCTAACCATATTTTTCTCTTATAATAGAAAAATATAGCTCTGTGAATGTGTGATAAGGGCTATAATATTTATGCAAATATTATACTGAAATGCGATAGTGTGACTGTCTGTTCGCTAGCTATGTTTTATAGTAACAGTTGCTGGTGGCAGGTTTCGGAGTTTTTTCTTTTTGCTCGGCTCCTAAGAGTCCTAGCGTGATGTTAAATAGAATTATAGCCTTTCGCAATAATTGGGCTATCAAATGAATTTTATTTAAAAAAAAAATTTACCATTTTAGTGCTTTTAAGGTTTTTTGAAGTCGGTTTTTTTTTGCATTTTTTTTTTTTATCAAGATATTACAAAATCCAGGGTACATTATTCTTGTTGCTTCTTCGTGAGAACAATGTTTAAAAAAAAAGACACTAATGAAGAAACAATTCAAAATGAGCAGTCTCAACCGACGGCGCCCGTTCACGAACATGACGCGTGGATCAGCACCATCCTGCTCAATCATTTTGTAGGGAACCGAATGATTCAAACAAGCAAACAATAAAACAAATAAACTCTTCAGCTTTATTATTAGTAAAGAGTTTAGATTAGCAGAACCACAGATATAGATAGACCTAGATAACGCAAGTATCACGAACTGTATGAAAACCAAGCGTGCCATTTTTTGACTACCTACTATGACGTCAAAAGCTCGCGCTCTCGCTCACGCTTACGCAGCCAGCAGTACACAGGACTGAGCGCGAAAGTGGCGGCTTATGATTTTTTATCGTAAGCTGGTGCGATTTTTGGCACGCGAAGTAGTTGCTCTTGCGTTATCTAGGTGTATCTATATCTATGAGCAGAACAGTCATTTGTTACAGTAGTACAACACTTGTTACATTACGACGAAACTTTTCATGCGGGTTGAGCACACACTGTCCCGCCGTCACAGCTGTTAGCAATAAGTTTATCTATCCATCCATACTCATATTCCATACTAATGTTATAAATTCGAAAGTAACTCTGTCTGTCTGTCTGTATGCTACCTTTTCACGCCTAAACCACTGAACGGATTTTAATAAAATTTGGCAGAGACAGATTGATTACGGGAAGGATAAAGGATGGTTTTTATTCCGATATTCCCACGGGATCGACATATACGCGGGTGAAACCGTGGAGTGCAGCTAGTATAATATAAAATGATTTCTTTTCGTGTCTGTCTGTGTAACCGCTTAGGTCTTTAACACTTTCACTATGGATTTTGATGCGGTTTTCACCGTCTTTTAGAAGTTTCATTCCGAAAGTATTGTGTGTATATTAAGTTGATATAATAAAATTAATTTTCGAACCGTTTGGGGTTGAAACTCTCGGGCCGTGGGGTCCGAGTGCTCATGGTCTTTTTAAAGAAATTTCAAAACGTCTGGTTGACACTTCCCGTGACCCAAGGGCTGGCTTTTATCTTGGCCAGAGGCTAAGCATCGCCATACAACGTGGTAATGCCGCCAGTCTCTTGGGTACATTACCAGTCGACAGCGATGCGGAGGAATATTTCGACGCAATTTTTTAGTTTCTCTATAGTTTTAGTTAAGTTAGGATTTAATTTTGTTATTTTTACATTGTTAAATAAATAACCTAATGTTTTAATTAAAATAAAATAATGAATTTTCGATGTTTTGTCAAGTCGCAAGAATTGCGTGAAGCAGGGGCGAGTCGCTAGTAATTTCCCTAGTAAAAAATAAAGGTGCGCTAGTAATTAACCAATCTTTATTAAAAAGATTGGCTAATGAATAGCTGCGGACCAGTCACTCAGACCAATATTGGTGATATTGTTGTTTCCAAATAGATAATAAGTTTACTAAGATAGGTACTCGTATAAGTTATCTTTTTGTTTACTAACCCATATGGATGGTGCTTATCCGAAATAAAGATTATTTTATTTTTTATTTTTATATTTATTGTCAAGAGAATACAGTACATAAATTATCTTGAAACGTTTAATTATTGTCCCTTATAATATTGTGTCAAATGTTTCCTGTACATAACAATAAAGTATAGTTATTCAAGCTCGGAGACGTCTACAATCCAGACAGTTAAATCAACATATTTCATCAAATACGTCGGCTTCACAATGTTTCCTCTACGAAATGTTTGGTTTATGATTAATTAACACAGTGAATATTCCAAATATTTTTAATAACAACATAACATGACTTGATATCCGAAACCGCACCTCACCTCACTTTAAGCAAGCAACGGTAGGTATTTACTTGCCGTACTAAACAAACACTCGAAGGTTGTATTTACATATGATTTGGGCCAAAACTCGACGCTCATCGATTACAAAGAAATTGGAATCGAGTCAGTGCCCTTATCTTTGTGCTTACAGTCAACTATTTTGTATGATTTTCGGGAGCCATTTCAATGTTCACTTCCGTGAGAATGTCAATGGAGTCGCTATTTGAATGTGTGTTCTTTTTTTATTTGGCTGTTCTTTTTTTATTTGGCTGTTCTTTTTTTGACGAACACTTGGATGACATCGGGATATCGAGAGGTTGTTTAAATTTTCCCCTAACAATTTGTTTGTGTGTGTATTTGTTTGTGTGTATTTATCGCATTGATGTTTTCTCTTTGATAAATATCACGTTTCTGAAGGAAAGGCTCTCTTTGACTCATTAGAGCTAACGCTAATTATTTGGTTGTGTTTTGTTAGTTAATGTGGCGTTTGTAATCGCTTTTGTCAGTCACCAGCTGTCAGCGACGTTGTTAACGTGTATGTCGGAAAACAAATTGGATTTTATGGGGTTTCATTTTTTGCGCGAAACTCTAATTTTCATTTTTATTTTCTAAAATAAAAGTAGTCCTTATAATATCAGCTATCTGTCAGTGAAAGTCCTGTCAAAATCGATAGAGCCGTTTCGGAAATTAGCCGGAACAAACAGACAGACTAGACAGACAAAAATGTAAAAATATGTTTTTCGTTATAAGTACAGTTTAAACTTTCATATTCATTTAGTAAAACGCTGTTATTTTGACTTAACAAACAGACACTTAAATTTAATTTGTTTATATTATTTGTTATAAGTGATTGGTTTATATTGTAATAAGCTGAGCTGGTCAACTGTTGTTCTGTATTGTTATAATATGGCCAATATTGCTAATGTTTTAAGGTGTATAATGGAATATTCCTAGCTACTGTTATTATGCTGCTATTATTTTGAGTTCCTTGGACCATTGTCCAAGAGATAGAAGTAATTGTTTTTAAAATAACGATAATTTATGACAATGTAATAAATATAATAAATTTGTTGATAATACTATAATACTGTTTCCATGGAGTTTCTTGTCCGTTCTTCTCCATGCTGATCTAGATTTTGAACGGACTAGCTTTCTGATTACTAACAAGCCTAAATTGAAATAAACACCTGGTCTTGTCTTTCTGTGCTTTATTTCATAAAATCCTTTCCCTACATACATACCATATTCATGGGTACTTCTACACACATTAAATAACTAGTAACCATTCTGATATTCAAAGCTATATTTTTGGGTTGTTTACATAATAATATAAAGGTATTTTCCTAATAAGCTGAGCTAAATAAATGCATTGCAACTCAAAAATATGATACGTTCTTATCTCTGCAAAAGTTTTATAAAATTTACTATTAAAACGTAGTTTCGCGTTATTTCTCCACGTCGTTCCCGCGTGGGTGATAAAAATATTCATTTAATGCCTTTTATATATTTTTCTGTGTGCTTACTTATTATAACTCGCGCTTTGTTCCAGCAATGGTCTCGTAAAAACATTATGAGGAGACATGAAACGCAAACCTCTACGTTATTAGGTATATGACTTATATTATATAAGAGGAAGAACACGGACGATTTTGTTCGTGTTTTTTGCTGCAGATATTTATTTTTTGGTCGAATATCCGACAGACCCTTTTGATGTCTTCATGTGTGAACTACCAAACTTATTGGACGTTCGATAATCAGGGTTATTTTAAATCGGCTGGCTAAACTCCGCAGGCGCGATGGTTATCTACAGGGTTATTGGTAAAACATTAACAACCTCTTAAGAGGTCATTGTACTCATCATTATGAACAACTTTTAATATGGGACCAACCCTGAAATCGTGAAAAAAATCAGCTGTTCCCTACATTTATGTTCGTATAACTCGTCAAAATGTAGGAAACAGCTGATTTTTTTCGCGATTTCAGGTTGTAGTGACCTCTATAACCCAGTAACTGGGTTATACCCATTAACTGGGTTATACCTCTATAACCCAGTAACTGGGTTATAGAGGTCAGATAAGTCGCTCCATGGAAAATACTGGTATTCAGCTGCATCTGGTTAGACTGGAAGCCGACCCCAACATAAGAAAAGGCAGGCAGATGATGATGGTGTTTAGATATCCATATCCATCGCGTCTGTGGAGTTTAGCTAAGCAATTTAAAATAACACTGTTCGAAGTTGTGAAGTCTCCAAAAGTTCCGATGTGAGCGAAACACAACTTTTAAGGGTATGGCTTTTTAATGGTCTGACTAACTAAATCAGATACGCATTAATTAGTCCGTAATGATGTTTGGAAGTTTTTTTGGGAAACCGCAACTCTATCCTCTCGAATGGTTCCCATTTCGATATTGTGATGATCTGAGGAAGAACTTTGGAGATAGAGAATGGAACCCATTAACGACGCACAACGCGACAATAAAGTCATCTGTCATATGTATACAGACAAGTACAACCACAACCAAAATAACAAATCAAACGATCGATATACTGTAGGCTCCAATGGTGTAGAATCTGACCTAACGTTTTGCCAATAACCGCATAACCAGCTGCTCTATAAAAGTCCACCTAATGTTTGGCAGTGGTCCAAAAAGTTCAAATATTTTTAAGCCAATATGATTGAGTCCTACACGAACTTCATTTAAATCTATATGGCTATAATTTTGTATAGACTCTACTATATTTCAGTCTAACGAGTATGGGAGCCAGGGAGTTGATAGGCACATCTAAGACCTGTTATAAACGAATACTCACACGCAAATCGTAGTTAATTCAATTCTCACGCTGTCCTTGTCATCTTAGAGTATTTTGTAGCGACAGAAATACTTTTATGAAAGCCTTAGGACGGTATTAATTGTTGCGAAAATGCTTCGTGTTGTTTGAGTTTTCGGGGTAAGGCTCCCAATGAATCGGAAAGCTGGTTGTTAAAAGTGTTAAAAATTAAAATGTTGTATATTTTACGTAAAGCATTTTCCCATCAGATGGGTCGTAGACATGTTTGCCAGCCTAACACATGAAAAAAAAACTATCTTCACAAAGAGCCACTATTCTTTGCACAAGCAATCTTTTCGGTGCCAATGCTGCCATAATGACTGGCAGATAAGAGATAAGGGCCGTAACTGCAATACGTTAAGAGACAACGGATCCAAACTCGATAGATTGGAGATTACCAACTGTCAAAGTAGGTACTTGAAACTCCTTATCGGAACGCCATCACTTTTATTGAGTTTCAGTACATTTGTATGGGAGTCTGTCCTTGAAAAGAAGCTTCTGACCGCGTCCGGGAGAAAATGTGTTTTATTCGGGCTATTGTTAAAAACTTCACCAGTGGAATTAGATATAAATAATAATATAATTTTAAATAATAATGATATCAAAATAAAAAAACCAGATATCAAAATCCATAGGTACAATTAAATTATATCAAGATTACAAAAACAATTGGAAAAATGGAGATTAAAATAGAAATTAAAATGGAAATTAAAATTTAAATGCAAATTAAAATTATGATTAGATGACTGATTATTTTAAAACTAAGTAAATATTATGAGCGAACCGAGTATTTTTTTATTTTAAAATTGTTCGAATTAGCATTTCGTTCAAGTCGCATTCGTGGAAGGGCCTCATTATATACGATCGTGCCATATTTTAGTTTGATGTATTTTACATAGGTAATCCTTTCATATCAATTATTCACTCACGTAAAGCAAATTGTCATAATTTACCTTCCTATTGGTGAAGGGATTTGTTCATTCATAGAACATTTTTAGGGTTCTGTAGCTCAAAAGGAAAAAACCATAGATATCCGTGGAAAAAACGGAACCCTTGTAGGATCACTCGTGTGTCTGTCCGTCCGTCTGTCACAGCCAATTTGCTCCGAATCTAATGGACCGATTAAGTTGAAATTTGGTACACATATGAATCTTTTGACCCAAACACAGACGTGTAACGTAAATAAATGAATTTTGAATATGGGGTCATTTTTGGGGGTAAGTATAAAATTAAAAAAAAAGCCTCGCAATCTGTATTATATATTGTACGTGTGATTATTATATCTCAAATATATTTTTTCCTAATTTTAAAGTCAATTGTATTAAAGTTATTTAAAGAAAATAAACGAAAATTTACCATTCCCCCCCCCCCTTTATCTCTGAAACTACTGAACCTAAAATGCAGTTATACTAATATTAACCTTTAGAACGCCAGAGCATTAAACGCACGCGCGTGCCCTCCACGCCAAGCCACAATTTTAAATATTTAAGGTATACAAATAAAAACACACAAAAATAATGATTTAATTGTTTATTTCGTGATAAAGTGCACCGCATTTTTTGTCACATATTTGTGTCGCTCGTAATAGGATAGGCGACACACGAATGGCGTACAGGGCACGCGCTTGTTTGTCACGTATATGTGACAATGGCGTTCAAAGGGTTAAAGCTGAAGTTAAAATTATCCTAATAATATCCTATATTATACTAATAATAAAGCTGAAGTTTGTTTGAACGCGTTAATCTCTGGTACTACCAGTCGGATTTGGAACATTCTTTGATAGCCCAATTTTTTTGAGGAAGGCTATTTAACAAACACGCGGGTGAAAAACTGGTAAGCCATAAGTCCCTTAACCAGTAGACTGAAGTTCACTGTTTAATAAAATAAAAACCGGTCAAGTGCGAGTCGGACTCGCGCACTGAGGATTCCGTACGTAACTATACAAATTTATGGTTTTCGGATTTTTTCCTTTACTTGTGCTACATGAAATTGCTTCTTGTCAAATTTCATGATTCTAGATCAACGGGAAGAACCCTATAGGTTTTGATTCCCTTGCGACTGTCATAATATGCGGCATAAACGGAACATAAACGCCGGTATCTTTTGATTGCGTTGACTTAGATGTTTGATTTTTTCAATGTTTTAAGGGATGTCAGCCCTGCCTGAGTATCTGTATCAATTTCAACTTGATAACTCCACGTGTTCCTGAGAAAAATCGTTTTGAAAGACGGACGAAGTGAACTTATAAGTGTTCCGTTTTTCCTTTTGAGGTACGGAACCCTAAAAATAAGAATTTTACTGTCTATCTTCCGGTAATTTTGTTGCCCAGTATTAAACCACCATCTTTTGTTAAAACTCAATCTGCCTAGCTTTTTCCCAATTATATTGGGGTCGGCTTCCAGTCTAACAGGTATTTTATATGGAGCGACTGCCTATCTCACCTCCACAACCCAGTTACTGGGTAATATATATTCCTTGGCAAGACTGGTTGAAGGGTTTCTGTATGTAAAGATGGTCATCCATCCACGGATAGACCGTGGCAAGCGTAGCTTAACTTGAAGGCCAATTCTCGTACCTAAAACACGTCATATTTTAGTAGCAATCTCATCTCAACGACTTAAGTAATTAAATTAATTGTATTTTTGACAGATTGAGACTCGAGAATGTTGTTAAAAAAAAACGGAAACTACCTCTCAGAACAATCGCTATTAGTACTTAGCCATGAGCCTCTCTTGTTAAAACTAAAACAAAATATTTCTTTGCTAACAAGCAAACTTTAGCGTTTCTGCAAAGTGAACAGTTTCGGAATAAAGGCTTTTAACCACAATAGTGGGCAAATAATTAAAGTGATGACTCAGTGCCTTATGCGAAACATGTTTATGTATTGTTTCCATAACAATTCCAATGCTGAACAACGTGATTCGACCTTTATAATATTTACTAGCTTCTGCCCGCGACTTCATCCGCGTAGAATGTCCTGTTCCCCCGACCTGCCCCGTCGCTTCGCATCGCCTGCCCGCACTAATACTTCGTTTTGCGCATAGCGTTTATTTTTGCTCGTGTCCTAAGAGACTTGAGATGAAACACCGGGGTGGGTTGTCCTAAAAGACCTAGCGTAATATTAAACAGCCTATAGTCTTCCTCAAAGATTGGGCTATCAAATGCAAAAAAAATTATGTAAAGTTCGGTTTGCGTACATGTGTATCAACATTATGCTCAGGGAAACACTGTAGCGGTATCTACAACGCCACATGCGAACTACACTGACGTCACGCAAAATCCTGCATCTCGCAAGCAGAGTTCACTGCGCAACTAGCATTTATACAACGGCCCGACATGAATTATTGCGCAGTTGCCCGCCAGACACAACACCCGTCTGGTCGGAGGATCCTCCCTTTTCTATGGAGGATGAGTGAAATTTACACCCTGTTCCTAATATCTCTATAACACCATTCTGCGCGTATGTAACACATATTTTCCTACCAGTCTTTTTGGTTATACTTTTTGTTTGTTTGCCTATATTGTGTCCCACTGCTGGGTTTCCTTCCAAACCTCCCAGTCTTGTGCGATCTCTGGCCATGTTGGGTCTGTAATCGTCACACCACCTTCGCCATGGCCTGCCTTGACGGCGATGACCGCTCCCTCGCTCCTTTTTACTTAAATTACGTAAAACCTCTTCCTTTTCAAGATTATAGTAGTACCTTTATGAGTTTCTAGACAAGTGACGGTTACAGGAAGAAAAGCGAGAACGCGGTGACCTACTCCACAACCTTTAAGAAATAAGAATAAACGCTTATCAAAACACTGGCCATTTCATACATGTTCGCTCCAATTTGCACATAATAAGCTCCAATTCCGTCTCTTTAACCGGCTCTTAAATTAAACATAATTTACGGACCATTACTCAGAATTACACCCGGTTTTATTTATTATTCGCAAAGCTACGGTATTGGGATAAAGCCGTACCGGTCGTACTATCGACCACCACCCGACTTTGATGCTTTATGAATACATTTTGTAGTGTTTACTTTGTTATTTAATTGCCCTCAATTCATTATTCTGTGTAGAACTAAACACCGGTATATTAATTTATCATTGCGTTTCTGTGATTCATTTATTTGTAAAGAAATAGGGTAGTTAATAAAGGCCTCCAGACCGAATTTCGGTCATAGCGACCTATCTTAGCGGAGACCAGTCTTCGGCGCGGGAGATATTATAGTCCACAAATGTCTGCGTAGACGCAGGGGCACTCTCTCTTCCCTCACTCTCATTGTCCGTGCTTTCTGAGGCACGGGGATATAACACCGCCAACTTTCAAGCTCCGGACTGTTACTATGAAATTCAGAATGGAAAAATCTAATAAAACGTTTGCCTGTCCCGGGAATCGAACCCAGCAACCACGCTCACCCATACTTGGCAGTCGCAAGCGCGACTACGAGACTAACGTGGTAGATATAAAGGTATTACCTAGGTACAGTCAACAAAAGAGATAAGTATGCAGGATCGTCGGATATAGTTGAAGTTTCGACGATCCTGCATACCTATCTCTTTTGTTGACTGCACCTATAGCGTAAAACTGATACCTAGGTACTTTTATAACTGAGGTCTTAACTTTATTTTGAGTATTTTAAAAACATGAGGACAAATTAAAACCTTGATCCATTGGACAAGTATTAAGAACGGACGTTTTTGATGTACAACTTTCATTAGTATCATTTTGAACATCGTTCCAAAGCCCAATTATAAAGGGCCAATTTGGAATCGTCAAATAAAACTTAACAATGAAATAACTTTGACGTTTTGACAGCTTTCCTATAGAGTTTGGTGAATACCCACCAATCTACTAAAAAGTCTTATTAAATAACAAAACATTATTTTGATATTAACATTAAGTTATGTTAATCACAAAAGAAGTTGAAAAATTATGCCGTAATTTAGATAAGAACACAAAAAGCTAATTATTTTAACCTTAGCTCATAAATTAGCATCAAAGTCTAAAATAAAGTAATTAATCCTAATTATTACTTACACAGCAGCGTCTCTTGAAGTATATTTAGTTAAATAAACATTAATATTGCAAGCTCTTTGGTTTACTCTCATTTGACATTCCTTTCTGCCCGGGGTATTTCATTACGCATTCCCCGGTTTGTTTCGACCTCGGCTATCGAGGGGAGGTATTGGTCACTAGAAGAGCCAGTCACCCTAGAATTATTTTATAAGCTAGCTGCGCCTCGCGGTTAGACCGAAATAAGTCTCGATCCTGGGAATATTGGGATAAAAAGTATCCTATATCGTAACTCAGGTCATGGTCTACCAATGTGTAAAATTTCATCTAAATCCACGTAGCCGTTCTAGCGTGAAACCTTTACAAACAAACATACAAGAAATCTTTTTTTTCTCTATATTATTTAGTTTAGATTAAGACTTTTTTAAGACAAAAAACCTAAATTCTATTCAAATCACACGATGAAAATCTGTTGAATAAATGAAATTAATCATAGATTGCCATTATTAATAGCCAGCGAAACTCAATGGTGACCTACTTAAACTCCAAATAGAGATGGCCCTTAATTAATTTTACAGCAGTGTAGATTACTTGGTTATATTTCATTCTATTTGATTTGCCATGGTTTTCTTAAAACTCGAAATAATCTAACTATAACTTCTGTCGAAATAAACCAACTCTTGTAAAGAGAAACAGATCGATAACTACAAAAACTCTTATTTTCAGCAACAAAACAAGATTCTATAAAAACCCCTGGCAAACATGAAGTCAACAGCCAAAATGTATAATGATTTTTATTTCGTAAACCAAAAACAACAATGTTGTTACATTCGAGATTTGTAGGTACTTACAATTTTTCGCATCTAAAATCAGGCTTTCATTTGACAGTTTGACAACATTAATTGCGTTATTTACGTTGTTGAGCAGACATATTTTTCGCATTCCTATATAAAATATGAAGTAATGGATTAACAATATCCTTCACAATCATTCAGATTGTAGTTGACAGTGTGTTTAACGGGTGATGATTGTTGCAGACGGCAATGGCCTTCACAAAGACCGTTATGAAATTAACAATCATTTAGCCTTATAGACTTCCTAATGACCGTCCTAAATAAATATTCATTTACACACAACTTTTGACGAAAAATATGCAGACAGAACTGCCCTTCTGTCTATGTTTTTGTCGAATTTGCCTTTGAAAAAAACAAATTGAAAGCAAGAGGCTTGCTTATCCATCCCCAGTTTACGAGTAACATCACTAAATCTATCTAAAACCAATATCCTGAACTTCATATGATAGTTGTTAAAGCAGTTCACTGGGACCATTCTTCAAACTTCCACCTTTCAATTTTACGTGCATACTCTAAACTTTTTCCCAGTACCGCCACGGAAACTAGTTTGAAAGTGTCTAACTATAGCAAAGTGTTGGAGCTTCAATAAATTCTGTATCCGCGGCGGATCTCCGCGAAATAAACAGGAAAGGTTTATGAAGAGTTTCGGATATAGCGTCGTAAGGGTTGTGGCTTGGTAAAGACCACCGCCTGACTTTCAGTGGGTATCGTATTCTTAGAAATACGATTTTCGGCACATAGTTCTTTTCAGAGAACGTCCAGCAATATCCTTTTCCCCAACTTACGAGTTGGAAAATCCCGACACTTTACTTTGTATATTTAATTTCGTCACCACTGAACCCAAAATAGTAAAGGAAAACATCGTACGGAAACCGGTATGTCTTAGAACCAAAAATTCGAATATGTGTCACATGTAGCAACCCGCAAAATTATGCCAACCCCCTCCCACAAAGAACAGGTCTGTGTCCTAGCAGTGGGAACACTATAGGCTGATTAAGCTAGAGCTAGAGCAGTGGTGGCCCAGTGGTCACGGACACGACTTACGAGTTGTAGGTCGTAGGTTCGAACCCAGACAGGCGCTTTACTTTGTGTAAATTATTTCATCATCACTGCTCTCAAAACGGTGAAGGAAAACATCGTGAGGAAACCGGCATGTCCTAGAACCAAAAATTCGAAGACATGTGACATCCACCAACCCGCACTGGGCCCGCGTGGTGGATTACGGCCCACTCCCTCTCATTGATAGGAGGCCTGTGTCCCAGCAGTGGGAACATTATAGGCTGATTATGGTAAGCTTATACTTTCCTTTTACTCGTAGCGGCATGAATGTCATTGTCATGTCAAAAATTTAAACAAAGTTCCCTCCACTTTTCTGTTGAGCTGCACGATTACAGAGAAATGCGTGCACTGACTGGACAGGTTCACTCAACGTGTGTGGTTCTTTCCTCAAAAGACCATTTCAGGCATCAACAATCTACATGGTATTCACATGATCTGACCAAGATTATGTCTGGACTTTAAAAGAAACTGTGACTTCGGAGTTTGTTTCGGCTTTTCTTCTCAGAGTAGTGAGATAGGAAACACCGACCTCATCTAGTTTTTAAAATATGATTGACGTGTAAAAGTGTTTGTGAACACAAATAATAATTATGAAATAATTTATCATTTTCATGGTACTTCATGAAGCTCTAGACAATAACGTTTTATAAAAATCTCTGTATATACTTGACAGGTTTCGGCAAAATAAACAGGACAGATTTATGAAGAGTTCAGACCGTAACGTAAGGGCCAGTACACACTACACGTAGACCCGGAATATACAAACAGACGCATCTTTCGGACCGTAAAACTTAGTTGTTGTTCTTGTTTTGTTTCCCACCGGTTTGGGGCTGGTTGGACACTTACTTTTGATGTGACCTCGGAGGTTAACGGGGTGAGACATATTATGAAGTTTGTCAATGTCATATGTTGTGTTTGGGGATACCTACTTACAATGTTTATACATTTTACCTGTGCCTATCATGCCTGTATTTCCCAAAGGGTTAAGCAGAGGTGTATTTATAGTACACCCACGTTTTGCCAGTTTGTACCGGTTAAGTCCCAGGAAACAGGGGGCGAGCCTATTGCCATCAACCGGGCACAAAAGCCTCCGTGATGCTACTTAGAGATTCCAGATGGAAAAACCCAATAATACTTTGCACGACCCAGGAAGTGCGACTGTTGAGCATGAGGTCCTGCCTCATACTCAACAGTCGCGCTTGCGACCACTAGACCAACGTATGAAAAGTTATTTCTCTCTAAATCTTGTTTTTTTTTTTTAAACATTGCCCCATAGGAATTTCTCCTGTATTGTGGGTGCGTTTACAAACATTTAAATTCACATACACAAACAGCCAGATCCGGAACAACTACTTGTAGGTCATACAAATATTTGTTCCGTGCGGGAATCGAACCCGCGACATAGCGCAGCCATGTCGTCGTTCTCAATTTATTGTAACTTGAATGAGACCCTCTTGTGCCTGTGATACTATTTGCTACAGGTCTATCATAAACAAAGCAAGTGACTTATCATTGCTTAAACCCCATGCGCTAGGTAGCCCGCGAAATTCAAATTTTCTTAATTTCTTTGAAATTTGCAGGTCAGTGTTATGGGTCCTACAAACAGGCGCGACACGCGATATAATCACGCGCGACACAAACCCTCTAAGGTTATGTAATCCCATTTATTAATATTTCATGAAATAGTCATTCAATGGGATTATATGAAGTTATTTATAACTATATAATATATGTTATATGAAGTAATAAAATTACAATTGATCGCAATATCTTTCATTTTGACATTACAGCCACGTTCATTGCGTTATTTACGTTGTTGAGCAGGCGAATTTATGAAACTTAAGAAGCAATGGATAGGAATTAATATCCTTCAAAACTCTCGGATTGAAAGTGTGTTACGGTCAGACATGTTTTTAGTGTCCCGAAAAAAAAAGCAAATTCGATACGAACATCAGTGTTCATGTTTGAAACATTAATCGACCAGGGTCAGCGCTCGAAGGGAAATGTCCCGTAAACAAGGGAGATAAGTATTGTTATTTTTTATTTACATTGTCGACCCTCATGGAGTTATGATCTCTTAAATTATTGCCTTTTCCGGAACCTGTGGGCCTGACACGAACACGGAATAAACGTCACATAAATAAAAATAACTTAAAATACTAGTTTCGCACATAATATTTTCTTACTAGTAGTAGGTACTCGCAACTGGCGTTCTCTGCGTTCAGAACTCCTCAACAACCACTCACCATACGCATTGTGACGAACATAAATTGCTTAGCAAACATGTTAAAGTAATCGAATCGCAACCCGTGAAATATTTATTATTGAGTAGTTCCGATGGCCATCTGTGGTCTTCATCGTCAGCTCCACTTTACCAAATGATGATTTCCGAGAGCAAATGCTAAAGTTACTTTAAAAAATACCCAAATCGCTTTAGATTTGTCTATAAAATTTGAGGGTTTCCCTCGATTTCCATGGGATCCTGGCATAAGATTCCAACTTGATGGCAATGGGACCACTTCGAGAGTATACCCTTTCAAACAAAAAAAAAATAATGGTCCACAATTGACGGACATACAATCGGTGAACATACATAAAAAAAAAACATGCATAAAGTCAAACATATAACCTCCTCCTTTTTGGAAATCGGTTAAAAATCGATTATATTTATGTTACGCTTACTCAGCGCGTTTGTGCTAAAGCCTCTGAAGGAAAGGTCAATCTGACCGAGGCTCGTAAGGCCCTTTGTACACGGCACGATTTCTTTACGGTACGGTGTAGGTATAAACCGCGCCGTAGAAAGCACGTGTCTGTCAACAAACTTCCATAGTGATCCATACAACACTAACGAACCATGCCTACGAATAAACTGCGCCGTTGATAAAACGTGTCTGGTCAACAGGGTTTTATAGTGAACCATACAACACTAATGAACCGTGCCTACGCACGGCGTATAAATCGCACCGTAGAAAAAACGTGTCTCTGTCTGTCAACAAGCTTCCATATTGATCCATACAACATTGACAACCATGCCTACACACGGAGAATAAATCATAGTTTTCCACGGCAAAAAAAACCTGTGTATTTAAAGCGCCTAAAGGGCAAACATTCACAACTTTGGCAAATACTTGGCATTTTACAGTTGGGCTTCTGAAATTCAGCAGTTTTAAAACAATTCTGTTATGTGAGAATATATCATGTTCAACTATTGAACGAGAGTTGGTCGGTTTCATATTTGTATAGGAACTGATCCAAGCAAGTTCTACGTATGTACAGGACATCAAGGTACTACTGAGTTTCAGTTTGAGTTTATCTTTCAGAATATGTAAATTATGAACTTGAACATCCAAGCAAGTTCTACGTATGTACAGGACATCAAGGTACTACCGAGTTTCAGTTTGAGTTTATCTTTCAGAATATGTAAATTATGAACTTGAACATCCAAGCAAGTTCTACGTATGTACAGGACATCAAGGTACTACCGAGTTTCAGTTTGAGTTTATCTTTCAGAATATGTA
Organism: Oligia latruncula; assembly: GCA_948474745.1. Taxonomy (NCBI): domain Eukaryota; kingdom Metazoa; phylum Arthropoda; class Insecta; order Lepidoptera; family Noctuidae; genus Oligia; species Oligia latruncula. Next base: position 5,908,804 of record OX419696.1, read on the forward strand.
AATTATGAACTTGAACATCCAAGCAAGTTCTACGTATGTACAGCACATCAAGGTACTACTGAGTTTCAGTTTGAGTTTATCTTTCAGAATATGAAAATTATGAACTTGAACATCCAAGCAAGTTCTACGTATGTACAGCACATCAAGGTACTACCGAGTTTCAGTTTGAGTTTATGTTTCAGAATATGTAAATTATGAACTTGAACATCCAAGCAAGTTCTACGTATGTACAGGACATCAAGGTACTACCGAGTTTCAGTTTGAGTTTATCTTTCAGAATATGTAAATTATGAACTTGAACATCCAAGCAAGTTCTACGTATGTACAGGACATCAAGGCACTACTGAGTTTCAGTTTGAGTTTATCTTTCAGAATATGTAAATTATGAACTTGAACATCCAAGCAAGTTCTACGTATGTACAGGACATCAAGGCACTACTGAGTTTCAGTTTGAGTTTATCTTTCAGAATATGTAAATTATGAACTCGAACCTCTTAAACAACGCCGTTTTATACACTTTGCCCTATAACACTGGGAAATCTTTTAGAAAATAATATTTTCCGAGTCGAAAGTAAACTCCCTTTCTAAAACAACACAGTGTCAAGATAAAGAATAATAAAAAAACATTTTCAATTATCCTCAAAAAACTGAAAAGACATTAAAATGATCCATTAAAACCTTCCCTAATACAAATGGATTCCGATCCGAACACGAATCGCTCGTCTGATTGACATAAAACATTAATTATGGTAACATTCTCTTCGCCGTCTATAAATAGAAAACAAATTAAAATGCCCCGACGATAATCGCACGAACAATGGACGCAATACAACAAAATGTTGTTCGAAAACGGAAATTAAACCGTGCTCAGTGAGTGAGAATCAAATGTGAATGAATGAAGGCTTTTGGAAACCAAGGTCAGATGAAACCATATTGTCATTGGGTGTAATGACCGGTATTTTTGGGTTGCATGATGAAGAAACCTCCTCGTGTAGCGCAGTTTGTTCCGCCAGTTAATCAACTGAACCGAGCGCTCGGGGCATCCTGGACAGTCACACCTTACACCTTATTTGACTGGCCAATCCTTCCCTTGCGGTGGTAGGGCTAACGCCCGCCTGGTTTTCGACCACCCTCCCACCGAAGTCAAGCAGCCTGCTGTGTTTTGTAGATACGTGGGAAGTTCCAGTGCCTAAGGCATCTTCTGGGCACACTCGTTCCATCATAGAGCTCATCCATCAGACGTGATCGAGGTTAAGAGCGGGCCCATTCAGCAATGACTACGTCTACAACTATGGACTACATCTGAAATAAATTTCTTATTATTATTATTATTAAAAAAAAAAAATGACCGTAAGCAAACATAAACTATTGCCATCATCGTTATCATTTTAGCCAAAAGACGTCCACTGCTGGACATAGGCCTCTCCCAAGCATAGCCACTGCGAACGGTTCTGTGCTTCTTCATCCAGCGAATTCCTCCGGGCTTCACAAGCTCATCGATCCACCTTCTGGGAGACTTTCTAACGCTACGTCTTCCGGTACACGGTCGCTACTCCAGAACCTTTGCATTATACATAGCAGGAAATGAGAAGTATCAAAATGTGGAATTAAAACTTTCTAACAGGTCGACATGATACCCTGAACGTTCTAAGGAGCTGCGTTAACCACAACCTGACGCGTTGCGGTGCGGCGTCTTCGGCGAGGCGGTTACTTTGAACTTTTGTTTTGTTTTGTTTTGCAAAGTGCTACTGCTGAGCAAGGTCCTAGTTTCGATTTCCATGTCAGACAAAGTGCTATTGGGTCCATCTGGAATGTCTCAGTAGCAGCCCGGAGTCTCTCCTCTATTATATGGGACTCAAACATCACTAGCGAAGTATACTAAAGGTGCATCTCTCTCGTCTCGCACACGTCACCACACCTCTCCCTCGCCGCGCTGCTACCTCAGGCAACGTCTCAGCCTATAAACAATCTAAGACATGTGATATCTACCATTCCGCACTGGGCCCGCGTAGTAGATTACAGCCCATTCCAGCAGTTGGAACATTACAAGCTGATTATGATTATGCTATTTATAGATATCGATACCCATCACGTCTCCGGAGTTTCTCTAGCTAATTAAATTTGACCCTGTATAATTTTGAATTGATGTCTAATGAACCCTGGATTAATAATGCAGCCAGTAGCACAAAATCCATGCGTGTCTCAATTTGGGTTATGTTAACCACAGTGACATCATTACATCAGTACTGTAGTGATCTCCAGAGCGTGAACAATGTTAGGCCTCGAGCCCATCGGGGCCCACGAACAAGATTTTCATCCATTATTTGGCACGCGCCTAATTATCCGCATCTTGTACCCTCGGCACATTAAAATCGTTCTTTGTGTGTCCTCAGAGAACCCACCACTTCAATAAAGTCCCCTTTCTAATTAATTCAGAACTTCATAATCAACGATCCACAAAACATCGTAAAATTTTGAACAGCCTGCATTCACAATGACGGTGGATTTTTTTATTTAGACCGGTTAAACCAAGTTCTAACCTACTTCCAGTTTCGTGACTTTATCTGAAATGTAAAAAGTAATCAACATAAAATAAACTCTTCGTAGAAAAACGTGGCAACATTATATATTTGAGAACGGAAGATCGATTTTCTTTATTCAAAAGCCGACTAAAGAAGAGTCAACACAGGATCTTTTATCGCAATTCTTTGCTCGTGAACTTTAGTGATTGTACATTTTTCCGTGTCAGGATAAAATTTAAACATCGGGCATATAACGGTCGAATCTGCTTATGTCACGACGGAGAAACGTCAGACGGGAAAAGATATTACTTCAAAGAGACCACAACAGTTTTACGACGTCACAAAGGAGGAGAGCGCGGAATGCTACACAATTTGTTTTTTCTTCTGGCGTCCGCATTCGCAGTAGTGTGTTCATAGCTCAAGTGAACGCATTAAGAGAATGGCACCATTTGTGGGGAATTTCATTAGTCATTCCCTGCGGTGGGGGTATTCCATCATAGATTCCTTTCGCGTCTCACGTACCGCGGATACTTCGCAGACAAATATGTAGGAATAGGGTGAATTTTCAATTGGATCTTCATTAATTATTTACCGAGCGAGTTCCCAGGATTGTTTGGTAAATAACGTAAATTGGACGCGTAAATATATTGTTGCTTAGGCTTGTTTGTTCACACTAAAACGCTATTAGCAAAGTCAGAGTGAAGTTTACCCCAGTTGAGAGTTAAGTGTCATAGCGCCGTGTCTCAACTTTACTTGTTAATAACAACGCGCATCAATCTAGGCCACAGTGATCGAAGCACCTTGTACTACTCGATTTAATAACCAGTTCAGTCGGCCGCCTGGCGCCTGCCTAGTTACTAGATACGTTCGGAAAATTCTCTCGAGCGGCGATTTAATCAAAGGGAGCTCTGAAGGCATATCAATATTGGTCCGTAGAAAAATATTTTTCTCGTTTAATTATTGAGCTAGATTTTGAGAAAATTATAGATTTCTGAAGCGTCTTCTAGTTTTTGCATTAATCTCAGAATCAGAATCATCTCACTAAGGTAGATTGGCTTGTGTCTGATATGGGTTCAGCGGCGATCCTATATTGGAATCCGAACCTACGATTTCAGTACCGTAATCTTTTAGGATATTGAAACAATTCTAAAGCTGAAATCTCGAATAGGAAAGTGTGAGACCGGTGCTGTGCATGTAGGTATTTCTGTTAGTTTTATTTTTTGTAGAGGAAACTGTAAATGTGGGAGAAGCTGGAAATCGGAGGTTGCGATTGGCTTACATACCTGAATTGGCGCTGAGATAAGATTTTTTTTTCTTATAGCTTGGGACACAAGTGGGACAGTTTTCTGCGCTGCTTGCTGACCTAATTCAGCTAGTTTTCTTATAAACACAGCACGTCAGCTTTGATAATAGTAATAAAAAGTTGGGGTGTATAAGACAATATAGTTGAATCCGGTTCCCGAGAGAAGGTCGAAATTTCATTGGGACGACAACCGATGGAATGTTTGGACGTGCGGAATACTCCTTGCTCCCGAATCCGTGACAATATAAAAACATTTTTTTCTCAGCAACCGACTGATTTTACGATCGACTTGATTTCACGATATTTTTTTTCGTTCGAAAAAGTTTTTATAGAAATGGATTACGTTAGGGATAGGGCAAAAGCTCTGCGGTCGTTAGCCTAAATCCAGCGCAACTACTAATGTTCCAACGTTTTAAACGATATAATGTAGTTTCACACATTAGCTTCCTTGGGGACTTGTTTGCCAGACTTTTAATTAAAGTAATTGCTTATTTTATTTTGTCAGGGAAAACAAACAATTGTAAAATTTAATAAAAACATAGGAAAATAACTTAACAAACACACTACCCACTACATTTTCCATTTTACCCAGTTTAAATGGTGGTATGGTATCATAATTTATTTAGTCAGAAAATATCTACAAATTCTTGACAACATTCCGTGCGGCTTAAATATTTTTCGTATGTCGTTTAAGCATTGTTTTAGCTAAGACCAGATTTATAAAATATTTTTTCACTTCTCGTGCTCTAAAAGTTCGTCTTTATGATTGCGTAGGCGACATAAAGTCGCTTTTTATGCTCTAGCACATGTGGCTCTAGTGCATAAAATATTATTTTTTCTAAGACTGATAAATCAGGCCCAACAGCCACACGCACAATAAAACGTCGCAATTTTATTTCATTTGCTTTTATATCAATTCCGTGTTTTCTATTGTTCATTTAATAAAACTTGATAAAATAGTTGTCATCTATCTATCTATATAAATAAAAACAAAAGTCCTGACTGACTGATTGACTGGCTCATCAACGCCCAGCCCAAACCCTTGGACCTAGAGAGCTGAAATTTTACACAGAGGTTCCATTTATAATGTAGACAAGGTATAAGGAAGGATTTTTTGAAATTCAACCCCTAAGGGAGTTAACCTTTTGAACGCCAGAGCATAAACGCACGCGCGTGCCCTCCACGCCAAGCCACAATTTTAAATATTTAAGGTATACAAATAAAAACACACAAAAGTAATGATTTAATTGTTTATTTCGTGATAAAGTGCACCGCATTTTTTGACACATATTTGTGTCGCTCGTAATAGAATCGGCGAAACACGAGTGGCGTACAGGGCACGCGCTTGCTTGTCACGTATATGGCGTTCAAAGGGTTAAATAGGGGATTAAAGTTTGTATGAACAATCTTATTCCTTGAGTTAATAAACTTGAAACTTGGCAGGAATACTTACCTAAGTAAATTATGAAATTAAGCATTTTTAGTTTTTCTAAACTACCCCTTACAGGGGGATTGGGGGGTGTCAAAGTTTGTATGGAAGAATTTTAACGCGCGGTCCGATTAACTCGAAACTCGGTATAATTATACTTAGACCTATATAAAATTCAAAGTCCTGACTGACTGATATATCGACGCACAGTCTAAACCGCTTTGGTCCTAGATACATGAAATTTGGATGGTGCGTTCTTTGTGAAGAGTACCTAGGCATCCACTAAGAAATGGTTTTTCGAAATTCCACCCCTAAGAGGGTGAATAGGGGGAGGGTAAAATTTCACGAGGACGAAGTCGCGGGCAGAAGCTAGTTTATTATATAAAACGCAAAGAAACGTTTTTATGACTTGGCAGTATTATTATTTTACCCAAGTCGAAAGACACATGCTGAAAATTTAAAAAAATAATCTTTTATAAAGTTTCGTGGCGGGAATTAGCTATTCCCTTCTTCAATTGCAACATTTTTGAACAATGAAAATACTGTTACATACTATGCCTGTTTCATTTTCTCGCAATCGAAGTGAAAAGCAGGACATAAACGAGCAATTTTACCCCTCGACTTAATAACCCACTCTCGCCTGCGGCTCGGGTGGATATAAAGTGGTCGGGGTAAAATGGCTTCTTTTATGCACTAGTTGTACAATTTACTATTTTTAACAGGTTTATAAACTTTTCGGTAATAATTTCCAAAAGGATAGATTTGTACAGACGTAGACGCCATCACATCAAGCTATTACTACTACAATCTGTCAAACTTTAATAGATTTTCAACTTTATCGCTAAAACATAACGTTCAAAGTTGATTAGGAAAATTTGACAGTTTCGGGTAGCTTGATGTGCTGGCGGCTGTACAATGCGGCTTACTTTGTTGTGTACGCTTCTGCCCGGGGCTGCGTCCGCGTGAAATATCTTGTGGCCGCGCTTTTACTTCGTTTTCGCTTAGCGTTCTGTTTTTTTTTGTTTTAGGGTCTTCTTATAGGTCGTAGCGTGATATTAAACAGCCTCCCTCAAAAATGCAACAATAATTTTTCAAATACGTCTGGTAGTTTCAGAGATTAGCCCCTTCACACAAACTCTTCAGTTTTATTATAGTAGTATAAATAGATTTAATTGACATCGTTCATTATAAAAATGAAATACCTAAACAAACTGTAGGTAAGTAAAACAAAGGAGACACCCGTAACAGTACTTAAATGGCTCAGTTAAGTTAAATCGAGTGACGACAATGTTACTAAGTGACTGTCTCCACTGTGTCGTGACAACAAATAGTCTTGTTGTCCAAAATTTCGTGGCTTTTATATTTAAACTGACTTTTGATAGTGGCCACGGGAAAGTATTACCGGGATAAAAATCCTATGTCCTATCCCAGGCCATGGTCTACCTGTGTGCAAAATTTCATTAAAATCTATAGAGCTACTGTTTCCTAGAAAAGCGGTGACATACCGTTTGCAATTTACTGGTGAATGACGTCACTGAAATGTTATTTATCAAAGTAAGTTGGTGTGTTTTCCTAGAGAGCGGTTTTGACACCGAAAAGTCAAACCCCGCTGCCCAAAGATTTAAATCGCTAGATTTTTGTACTTATTTACGCGAAAAAGTGTCCATACTGAGAAGAGGTCACACACTGTATACCGTTTCCATGACAATCAAGTCACTGCGTCAGAGTGAAGCCACACTGCTCCGTTGCGATGCGTTGCGACGTCGTAGCGCAAGATTTAGATTCGACAACGCAAAGGAGAAGTGTGCCATGTTTTAAAATTTATATGTAAAATGACGCGCTGCGACGACGCAACGCAGTGCAACGGAGCAGTGTGGCTTCACTCTCATTGTGTGTCAGAGGTGTCAAAACGAAACAGAAACACGACTACCTTTCGACGCAGTAGGAAAAGAAAGAAAGAATAAAGTTTATTTAGACAGTTCGTGAAACACAAAACACAAAATTAATCAAATAAAAATACAACAATATTGTGTGCCTCACGGTTGTGCCAAAAAGTTTAATTTTAGCATTAATGCCAGACAGATGCTGTCTGACGTTATCTAACGGTTTAAATCTTTGCCGCTGTCATCATTTTCATGACAGCTGTCACTACGGCGCGCAGTCACCGCTTTGCTAGGAAACCGTAGTTTAACGCGTGAAAAGATGACAGCCAGACAGTTTCTTTCACATTTATGATATATACTCGTAGAATATAGTACACGTAGTTTGAATCTGAATAGTATGGATGGAGGTGTTTATATATACCATAGCACGATTGCAACCAGTTGCAAATTAAGAATTTTTATTCTTTATTCGCAACTAGTTGCGAATCAAGAAAGCTTTTTCCTTAACCGCAACTAGGCATCCTGATGATTAACTTTCGTAACCAGTTAAGTACGCCAAAATATATTTTTTTCCTTATTCGCAACCTTCGTGTTGACACTATTTTCGAATGACAGCCGGGACCATAGAGTAAGTAAACATGTAAACATATTTAAGAGACGGCACTCCCATAGAAAAAGTTGAAAAACGTCGCTTTTATGAAACGTGCACTAAAACTGAATACCAACAAAACAAAAAAAACACAGACTGCAGACACATGGACGTAATATATAGAATATTACGTCCATGTGCAGACATGACGTAAAGCTGCCATCATAATAACAAGATAGGGATGTAGGTACTAAACATGATAGAGTCGAATAGATGTTAAAGCGAGACAGCGATAGCCGCCATTACCTATGATTAGTGCACGTTTCATAGTTTCTTTTTTAACCGGCTTTTTATTAGACAGTTGCGTCACACTGGCCGGGACCAACAGCTTAATGTGCTTTCCGAGGCACGGAGGGGTAGCTTATTATTACCTGATCGATCGGCGCGTGCGGCTGATACACATAACTTAGCCACGCTACGAGTGACTTGAGCTTAGAGACTTTAAAGACTATAGGAAATAATAAACTCTTAACTTAAAAACTTCATTATTCTCATTAATCCGTTTTTTGTTTTGAATTAATTATTTAAATAGAAGCGGTTTTTATACAGTTATGAGATCATATTTTATAGCTGTACCTACTCATTAATCTCCTACAATTAAGAAAAATCATAAATTCACTCACTGACAGACAACGCTCAATCTTAACCGTTGGGTCTAGAAGCAATAAATTGTGCTCAAGAGTTCCTTTTATAACGGAGGTGATCACTCATCATCTTCCTGCCCTTGGCCTTTGTTACATAGGCCACGGACACGAAGTCAGCGATTGCGGGGCGGCAGCGGCGGCGCAGGGAGCTTCCTTTCCTTCCCGATCACTAAGAAAAGATTCTAGAAAGTTCTTCTAAAGAGGGATGAAAGTTGTTGTATGGAAGTTCGTAATTTTTGCACCACGACTTCTGTTTTATATGTTGGTAAAAAACCAGTCTATTTTAACTAACTGCCAGCATATTCAAGTATTCAGCCAATAAACTATTTAAAAAGAAAAACATGTTCACACTAACTTCTGGCCGCGACTTCGACCGCATGAAATTTCTTCTTCCCCCGACCCACCCCGTCGCATTTCATCGCCTGCCCGCGCTATTACTTCGCTTTTGCTTAGCGTTCTTTCTGACTTTTTTCTCTTTGATCGCCGTCCTCAAGAATTGGGTGGAAATCCGACTGGTAGTTCCAGAGATTACCCACTCCATACAAACTTACAAACTTTACCTCTTTAAAATATTAGTATAGATTTATACCCGGCTGCAGCGGACGTAATACCTACAATTGCCGAATTCATGTAAAATTTCCTGGAACTCGTTATACGAGGATCACTAGAACATTTCGTTTCGTCGCATTTCTATGAGCTTCCAATTAAAGCTACGTAACTCTAAACTAACTAGCGGTGAACTAGCCAACTGTCATAAAGTCCTGACTTCCTGACATGTCATCGGTGAACATCAGTTCAGATTTATGTAGTTACAATAGTAGTTTACATGAAGATAACATTTTTTAATCATAATATAATAATATAGAATAATACAAAATCAAATTAAAATAAATTAAGAAATAGGTATTGTGTATTTATTTTATTTCTTATTGTTATTTGTATCTCTTCGTGTTTTCGTGTGTGTGGTTGACGAACGCCGTTAACGCCGGCTGTCGCTGAAAACCAGCGCAGGGGCAGACAAAAATTTAAAATCCATCACCAACGGGATTTCATACGATTAAAGGCTCCTTCAAACAGGCGCGACACGCGATAAAATCGCGCGCGACACAAAGGCACCGCAAGTTGCGCAACGGGCGGTGCCTTTGTGTCGCGCGTGATTATATCGCGTGTCGCGCCTGTTTGTAGGAGCCTTAACTAGTTAACTGTCTATTATGATTCATAATGTTATCCTTTCATGATTCTGCCAAAGTGGCCTTTTTAGGCCCCCTGTTCTATAATATAACATAACACACATAACATCACGCCTGTGTACCCCGAAAGGCCTGACAGGGTTATTATAGTATACCCGCATTTCACCAGTTAAGTACTATAATGTAAACAATCCTTTTACTACATTGGAAGAGTTGGCAAAATAAAACAAACTTTCCTGTTCCAAGTTTTATCTACATAGTTTTAGTGCTAACAAAAAATTGTGGATGAAAACTTTTCTTTTAAATGTTTGTTTGTATTTGTGTGTCGTAGTTTTTTTTTGTGTGTTTTTGTTTCTTCAAAATATTTTTTTGCTCAAATTTATTTATTTTTTACATAATATTGTTCCCATCGCTTATTATTTTGCTTTTTATTACTTGCTAGTGCTTTTTATGACATGAAGGTTTCTTCACCATTATTTTTCAACCCCGTTTTTAGAGCAGTGTTGATGAAATAATTTGCACCAAGTAAAGTGCATGTCTGCCAGCGTTATGATATGTAGGTATGCATTGATTATAACGTAGCTGAACTAGATATCACGTACTTCAATAAATCAACCTAGAATATCGCAATATGTTGCTAGGTAAAAGCCTCCTCAGGTTAAATTACCAGATATCGCGCAATTACCAGAGTCAACCAGAGTTAAGTGTCTCAGCATAATCAGCCTGTAACGTTCCCAGTGCTAGCTCACAGGCCTCACCTCACCTCTTCAATGATAGAGTAAAATAAGCAAATAAATATCTAGTTTTCATTTTCAAACTTCATAGTCGCTTTTCACAAAAATAAGAGGGCCTAGCAACGTAATTAGGCTTATTAACTACCTACAATAGACTCACGAACACGACAATTTTCGAAATAACAAAATCGTACCAAAATTCGACCAACACGAAAAGTTCTATAGTGCAAAACCATCCACAGCGGAAGAGACCATTCGTACGGCAGCTAGTCCCGAAAACACAGACAGCCTGGAAACCCCACTAGCGGCCGCAGGAAAAGCAATAAAAATCCTATAATCCATACAAAGCTTTATGGCGGCGCGGGCGCGTCGCTGCAATTTTTTCGTCCGCCAACTTTTTGTCTTGTAAAACACATGATATTTATGTTGATAGAAAGAGTTGGGCCAACTGTACCCCCCAACTTACCAAAACCCGTCTGTTTTCGGATATATTGTTTTATTTGATGCGAATCTCAAGGATACGGATTGTGTTGTCGTTCATCTTGTTCGGATTGAAACTTTGCTGGATATGTTTATAAAGTAGGTAGAATGTTAGTGATGTTTGTATAAAAATAGTTGTGTAGATTTTCACAGGGAATCTTACTCATGTCGGTATCGAAAGAGGCAAATAAAGGGATGATAGTATTCAGAGTGAACCAGAAAGGTGTGGTCTAATTTAAAGGTGTGTCCAGATCTGGTGAATGCGCAGTCACGAACCGCTTACGAACTGCGCGCGAGTTACTCGCGTGCGGCAGCCTACATTTGGTGCGCCGCCCTAGTGCAACTCCGGCAAGGTTCGAGTGGGGCGCGTGTGCAGCGCGCGCGCATCTCGTGCGCACATAGCTTCTTTCGCGTTTGAACTATCAGCCTCAGTTGTGAATTTGCTTGCGCCGCTCGAGTAATTCGCGTAGCTTGTGCGCGAGCGGCGCGCGGACGTCACAGGGGCTGCGTATGAAAATGAAATGCACGCGCACAGTTCGCAAGCGGCATGCGAGCGGCGCATTCGCCAGGTCTGGAGTCTGGACACACCTCTAGGGTGTGGTACAGACCATCAAACTAAACAACTTTCTCTATGGGGCTATCATCGTAATCGCGAAAAAATAATCAGCCGTCTCATACATTTGGGTCGAGTAGCTATTGAAGTTTTGTTTGACAGTTGATTTTTTTTTCGCAATTACTCGTACGATGTTATCCCATGGAAAAAGTTGTTCGGTTTGACGGTACATACACACCCTTGAATTTGGCGACTCCTTGCAGGTACACCCTATAGACTTAATATCAATTTCTAGGATATACGTAGCGTAGAACATAGAAACCATTTAGCCACGAGACACTAGCTGAAACCACGCTGTCCTAGCCATGCAAACCGTGATGGATTTATACTATCGCTACGCCGTAGCACCTACTTCGTAGCAATTAATGGCGTAGCTGCGTACGGCGTAGCAACAGTAGAATTCGTGATTCCAAGAATATAGGTACTAAACAAACACACTGTTCTTACATAATGTCAATTTATTTACATCTGCGTAGGTTTAGATACATAAGGCTCATTTCCCAATAAAAGTTTGCACAAACAACAATCTGAATACGTTACTTATCATCGCCGTACTTTGGGAACAATTTATAAGAAAATATTGTCGTTTCGAAAGAAAAATCGCTTGAAGAAAAGACTTAACTGTGCGAAACAGCTATTAATAAAATGTCTTTACCTAAAGTTTTCACAAAGATTTCTTTGTCATCTAACATCAGTATTCCTACCTATGATAATATAAACTTCACTCTCAAGATGAATTCGAAAATATCTCCTGCCTTTAAAATATATACCTACCTCACTGCAATTTTGGTAGGGGGGAGCACTGGACGCAATAAATCTACGTAATAATCCAATACGTACCTACATTGTTAACAGCGCAAACAAGTCCTAAACAAAATTGCCTATTCGGTGGATTATAGTATAATTTCTGTAGGTCGATTGTGCAAATCCCACCTAATTGTAATCCCAATCGAAACACAGCACAGTGATAAATATTGTACAGCAGACAAACACATCAATATGGAAATAACAAACAATCTGCACACACACACACACACAAACACACATAAGTCAACTTACTACCGCCACATAACACAGACTTCCTAACAATTATGTCACAGAGAACTAAATACAGAAGACCCGTGACATGCATTAACTATGTATAAAAACTTGCTGGAGCCAGAAAAACTGGTCGGTTTCAGACCACTTCATCTGCTAGCTAACAGTTGAACTGCAATCCGCGTACGGTTTACGCGTGATTGAGTAACAAACATCCAAATATCTTCACAAACGTTCACATTTAACACACACACACACCCCACAGAGACACACACACATGTGTGTGTGTGTGGTCTCACTTTCACTTTTTTTTTAAATAATATTACTAGGATTGAGTAAACCTAACCTTCGGAACTCATTTCATTTTGCTTACCACGCAGCATCTATGTAGCTACCGGCCACTATTCAGTGACCCACAGATCCAAGATATATTCTCTCACAGATAATGCCCCATTGTTGGTACATACAATGCGTACATCACTCCTATCAAAATGTGCAATGGATTCCCGTATGGCCATCGATATTCAATATGGACGCATAATTTTATGTTGACCGCACGTAGCGTATTGTTGGTAGCAAAGTTTTGGTATTTGGCACGCATGCCCGCGTAGTCCGACGGTAAGGGTTTATCTCTCTGAATGGACAAAATTTGAAGCTACTATTATCTACACTCATCTGTGTCAGCTCTGTATTAGCTTTACTATTAGTTATGTCTATGTTACCGGAAATGTATGAAACCTAGGAACTTTATACAATGCCTAGGAAATATATGCAATTCCGAGCCTACTTAGGAAACGTGTAAAATAATCTTTCAAAGATTCTTTACTACACACATTTCCTGTGAATTGAACTTTGCTGAATATGTTTATAAAGTAGGTAGAATGTTAGTGATGTTTGTATAAAAATAGTTGTGTAGATTTTCACAGGGAATCTACTCATGTCGGTATCGAAAGAGGCAAATAAAGGGATGATAGTATTCAGAGTGAACCAGAAAGGTGTGGTCTAATTTAAAGGTGTGTCCAGATCTGCTGAATGCGCAGTCACATCTTCACAAACGTTCACATTTAACACACACACACACCCCGCAGATACACACACACACACACACATATGTGTGTGTGTGATCTCACTTTCACTTTTTTTATTGTATGTATGTATGTATTTCCTAGGAATTGTATGCAATTCCAAGATGATACTAGGAAATATATAAAAAGTAATGCTTTCTTTGACTAAAGAAATAAAACACGTTTGTAAAAAAATCTGAAATCAGATTAAGCATAGGTAACATTCTAAAGCATAAATTTAGCATGCTGCATGTTTTATTTCTAACGACGTCGTCGTCGACGTCAACGTCAGGTGGACGAAGCCCCGCGCAGCACGAGTTAATCTCTGGAACTACAATTCTCTTTGCTTTTGATAGCTAAATTTTCGAGGAAGGTTATATAGGCCATTTAAAATCACGTTAAGACTCTTAGGAGCCGAGCATAAAGAAAACTAGTCAGAAAGAACTCTACGCAAAAACGAAGAAATGCGCGGTCGGGCGATGGGATGCGACGCGGCGGGTCGGGAGACAAATTTCACGCGGACGCGTCGAGTCGCGGGTTTAAGCTAGTATTAGATAATACGAGTGGACTTGTAAATAACATACAAAAGACTCTTAGGTAATACGGGCTGGTGTCAGAAAACTCCACGTCAATGCGCGTATTTTGCGTACGGGTACAATAGAAAAAAAGAAATAAAAAAGTACAAAAGACTCTTATTCATGATTATGTGTTCCAAGCATTCCAACTTTAAAGTTTACCAAAATAATTATAATCGTTTAATTTAATATATTATGTTCTTAATTATATTTTTTTTCTATTGTTTTTTTCGCATTAATTACTGCACTTACATAGATGAATATGTTTGCCTCAATTAGGAGATTGGAACCCACGACACAGGGAATCCTAGTGTGGGGTCCACGGCATTTGTAAAAACCTAGTATCTAAGGCTCCTTGTAAACTGCTACTAGTTTTTGTTTTTTTTTTTATCGTACCGTGTTTTTTTTAAATAAAGATTTTATTTATACAAAAAGAACAATCCTATTTCTTTGTGACCTGAATTTTCTACCTATAATCCTATTTCTCTTCTACAATATCATTAGGTATATTGTTCATATTGTGTATTATTCTACAGTTAGAATGATAAACAATTAGTTGTTTATTTTTACTTATTTGAAACTCTCAATTAGAACAACTCACAGAAAAGACGAAGCTGTAAACAACCAACTTATTAACGAACCAAAATATTAATGAGAACGTGTCGGTTGAGTCATAAACAATTTCAAGTTTGTCAACTTTGTTAAGGTATTGTAATTTATTTAGAATATTACATCAGACTTATCTGGTACAAATACCATCTTTCGTAACCTCTGTAAAGTCCGTGTGGTTTCTTAACAAATTGACTATGAACTCAAATAATTTGTAGAGATATGTCATACGACTGTCAAACAATGACAGTTGTGATACAATTATACAAGGATCGAATGACATTGACAGAGCGCGTTGTCGGTAAACATTTGTGGAACTGTCACAGAAATTGTATGCTGACAAAACAAAATGGCGGCGTTATTTTTGATTTTGGTCACGCGCCAAATGAAAGTTGTAGCGTTGTTTATTCAAATCACAACAGTAACTGTCATTGTTTGACAGTCGTATAACATAAATGAAATAAAATACGTGTATTTGTGGCAAACATGACACAAAAAGAACAAGTTGGGGGAAAATATGCGTCACATCCACGCTAAACGGCCATCGCTCAGCATAATGCTACAACCCTATGCGAGACAGAGCTACAGCGCTGGATTTCAGTGACAGCCAGCGTTAACGGGATGTCCTCAATCGGTGCAGTATACAACAAGATATAAATAGTACAGTAAGAAATAAAAAACAAAATTAATAGACAATACCTGAGTCAATTTTTTTACAAAAACACGGCAAATTGATTTTGCCTAAGGGTCAGTTCACAACGAGACGCGACGCGACGCGCAGTTTTCAAAATAGAAATACAATTACAGACCTTATCTACTACACAAAAAGGTACACAATGCAGTGTTCACAACGTCGAGCTACGCAGCGCTGCGCCGCGCGGCTTAGCGCGGCGCAGCGCCGCGTAGCTCACTGAATCGTGTACCTTTCCGTGTAGTAGATAAGGTCTGTAATTGTATTTCTATCTTGAAAACTGCGCGTCGCGTCTCGGTGTGAGCTGACGCTAACTGTAAATTTCCTAAACTTACCGCAACAACAGCCCACAACATCAAAAAAAATCATCTATCTACATTACTCCCTCAAAAAGAATCGAGGATACTACAATAAAGTGCATGTGATATAAACACTCATGTTTTTCAG
Organism: Oligia latruncula; assembly: GCA_948474745.1. Classification (NCBI taxonomy): domain Eukaryota; kingdom Metazoa; phylum Arthropoda; class Insecta; order Lepidoptera; family Noctuidae; genus Oligia; species Oligia latruncula. Next base: position 5,924,675 of record OX419696.1, read on the forward strand.
CTCTGTATTAGGGAACCTCCATTACGTTTGTTCGCGAACCAGACGGGGCCGCGCGTTTTTTGCTCGCGCCTGCCTATCTCTATAAATCTTTGTAAGTGCCTCGTTAGTTTCTCTGGTCAATTCACGTCCAGTTTCTACGTTCAGATTTTTTATTCATCCAATTTGGGTGTGTGTTAGTGTTTGTGCGAAATAGAGTTCGCGTAAGGAGGATCGGTCTTTCGAATACATTTGCATTTCATGAAAATTGAATTGTTGAAATGATTATTTTGTATTTTTTTCTGGCATTGGATGATTGCTGAAATAAAGTGAACGGGCGCCGTCAGTAGGGACTGGTCACCTCTTACTTGCCATGGCATAAGCCATTTAATTTGAGTTTTTTTTTTTTTTTTTGGTTTTTATCATTTTTATTAGGTACGCTTTTAACGGGCACGTCTTTTTACATCGTTCTCACATGTATAATTAAAACATGAATAATGTAACCAATATTTTGTAACAATTTTATGATTCAAAAGAGTGTCCATGCAGTTTCTTGCCCATTCTTCTCCATAGGTACCTACTACGCTTTGGAATAGAAGCAGAGTATAAAAGCAGTGGCACCTGCTCTCAAAACGGTAAAGGAAAACATCGTGAGGAAACCGGCATGTCCTAGAACCAAAAATTCGAAGACATGTGACATCTACCAACCCGCACTGGGCCCGCGTGGTGGATTACGGTCCACTCCCTCTCACAGAGAGGAGGCCTGTGTTCCAGCAGTGGGAACATAATAGGCTGGTTATGAAACCAATTACAGGTACTTTTGAATTGTCACGGGGTCAGAAAGATATAAATAAATAAAATAGTGTTTTAATTTTTTAGTCCAAACAATAGATTTTTTGTAAATAGATATTTGCTTTATATTTTGTAATAAATTACCAGTGTCGTGTCATCGTGCTTCTCTTTCCTTTCTATGCAGTTCGACAAAGACTGCGCTTTAGGTCATGTAGTTGCCTTAAAGCAAAATGTTACCGTCATGACAGTAAACTTTAATTAAAAGGTCACAAAATTAACTCTTTTATTCATTTTGTGATATCGATCGAGGAGGGGGTGGAGGGGGGGTTCAGGGAATCAGACCGGAATAACTCGTTCAAACCATTGACATTACAGTAATGGTGGTTTTCCTTTTATTTGTTGTTTTTTTTTCAGTAAATAGTATGTTCAGTCATTAAAAGTTACTGTTTTGTCTTTTACTGTTTTACAAACATTTCTTCTTACTGTATAAAGTCAGTAAGTCTTAATGAAATCGCTATAACGTGGTGTAGTAAGAAATTATTTTTATCAGTGTGCGATTGTTATAAGAAAGTTTGTTCAATAAACCAGCTTTATCCATTGATTGATAGAATACTTCCTGTCAAAGGCACGTTAGAGTATGTTTTACATAAGCCTTTCTATATAAAACTTTTAATGAGTATTCGTATGTGTATTGTATCTCTTTTACTGTTGTTTCCCTATTACATGGGACTTAAGAGCCCTCTTACATTTCGGTACTTAGCGCACATCTTTTTTTAGGGTTCCGTACCCAAAGGGTAAAACGGGACCCTATTACTAAGACTCCACTGTCCGTCTGTCTGTCCGTCACCAGGCTGTATCTCATGAACCGTGATAGTTAGACAATTGAAATTTTCACAGATGACGTATTTCTGTTGCCGCTATAACAACAAATACTAAAAACAGAATAAAATAAATATTCAAGGGGCGTTTTTGCCTTGTGGTTCGGAACCCTTCGAGTGCGAGTCCGACTCGCACTTGGCCAGTTTTTTTTATTTTTTATAAATGGCTTCTCGCAGTTCAACCTAGTGGTTGTCGTCTGCTTAACCGGACTTGCCTGTGGATGCCTCAATATGTTAAGGCCTCCAGCCAGGGCGAGCGCGCATCGCCGGCGCAGTGAAATATAAATCGTAGTTTTATTTTATTTATTAAAAAATCAAAGCATCAATATTTTTTTTAAATGTTTAAGCAATTATTGGAGACTATTTTGGTATAAATACTACGTGAAAATGATGTAGAAGTTCGGAGATAATATTCAGACTTGTTTCCAGTAGAAAATGTAATTAGGTCCAGTCGTTTTTAGAGTTCCGTACCTCAAAAGGAAAAAACTGAACCCTTATAGCATCACTTTGTTGTACGTCCGTCCGTCTGTCTGTCTGTCAATACCCTTTATCTCGGAAATTCGTGGAGATATCGAGTTGAAATTAAAACCATATACTTAAGTCTGCAGTCCCTTGAAGCTGTGGAAAAATCAAAAAGATACGGCCGTTTATGCCGCAAAAAACGTATATTTCACTCTCAAGGGAATCAAAATGTATAGGGAGGGTACTTCCCGTTGAGCTAGAATCATGAAATTTGGCAAAAAGCAAGATCATGTAGCACAAGTAAAGGAAAAAGTCCGAAAACCGTAAATTTCAAGTTACATAAAAAAAACCCATGATAAACTATTTACATACCTACAAATTTGTACGGAACCCTCGGTGCGCGAGTCCGACTCGCTCTTGACCGGTTTTTTCTTTATTTGTAAGGCATATAACAAAAATGTATTCTATTATTATAAAATTATATGACAATTCTGTTAAAAAAAAATGTTCTGATTGATTATTTTTCAACAGAATCTGCAAATTAGAGCTCTCAATCAGCTCTCCATGAGTTTTTGCCTAAACAAGCATCAGGAGAATGATTATTTCTAAATTATTAGATAAATAATAATAAAAAATGCTTTATTATTATTGTAGAAAACGAACTATCTTTATCGATTAATTGTTATTTATACCAACCAACGAATAGTATTCAATTTCAACGAGGAAATCATGCATCTACGTGCATTTTTGCTAACTGACAAAATATGGGTGCAGTGTCGGTACTATAAGTACCTACACCTCTGCCTGACCCTTCAGTAATTACAGGCGTTATGGTTTGTTATTATTTAGAGGAGTCTGAAATTACCGAAGTCACATCATCGTAACATTTGAATTCGTAGCTAAAATCAAGTTACATTTGTATTTCGGTAATCAAAATTGTAATTTGTCACCATCAATCATTTACAACGACTTAATTACACATCCCCGTTGAGTTAATAATTATACTAATAGTAGACGCCTCTGAACCAGAATTGACAATAATGTGTTAACTAGATTTTAGTGTTGGCTTTGTCTGATTAGTGACATTCCAAAACCTGTACACTGTACAGCATTATAGTAGGTATAAAGGACGATCTACACGGTTTAAAACGGTGGTTTCAAACCTAAGTTTAAAACAGTGTAGACAGTGGTTTTAAACCAATTTTGTATGACCTTTAAACGTCCTTGGTAGAAAGGCCTGCGTTGCAAACCAGTGGCAAAAGAAAATGTTGGTTTCAAACCGTGTAGCAGGCATCTCGCAACAACAACAACTTCAAGGTCACCTTGGTTTGTAGACTGGTTTCAAACCGTGTAGATCGTGTTTAATGGTGTACAGGTTTTGGAATGTCTCTAACTTTACTTACTTACCTAGTGAGAGGGGCTCATATGTAAACAACTACAGCCGCATGCGCCGATCTAAGGTTAAGCTACGCTTGCCACGGTCGGTTCGTGGACAGGTGACCATCCGTTACATATCAAGACCCCTCCGTGTCTCGAGAAACGTAGTCCTGGCTGTCATTCTGTAGATCTTTGACAGTCGTCCTCTTCAGTAGATCTTTGACAGTCGTTACGGGTAGGTAGTCAGAAGCCCAAAAGTCTGACAACCAGTCTTACCTAGGGTATCATATTACCCAGTAAATGGGTTGTGTAGGTATAATACGCTTCATGTATAATACTGGAATTAAGCTGCATCCGGTTAGACTAGAAGCTTACCCCAACATAGTTGGGAAAAGGCTAGGCAGATTGATTGATTTTATATGTACCTACAGTTAGGGAAATATTTTGCTTAAAATAAGAGGATATAGAGGCATGAGGAACAGAGTGTAAAATTCACTCATCCTCCATAGAAAAGGGAGGATCCTCCAATCAGACGGGTGTTGTGTCTGGCGGGCAACTGCCCGATGATTCATGTCGGGCCGTTTGTATCTATGCTAGTCGCGGTAAACTCTGCTTGCGAGATGCAGGATTTTGCGTGACGTCAGTATGACGCGTTGGGCGTTTTAGATACTGTTACAGATTTACCGTCTACTTAATAGATATTTTTACGGATGTTAAAGGACGACAGTTTTATTTGAATACCCGATCAATTTATCTAAAGAATCTGTTTGTCTGACTGTACGCGAACACTCGGGCTTCGTAAATGTGGGGTACCTATTAGATTAGATTACATGTGACCGCGCCTGCCACCGTGCCAGTCACTGCCTCCGCGTTCAACGTGAACAATAATGGAAGCTAATCACAATACACATCGGAAAACGATATGATGATGATAATGGTTTTAGAAACACGTTTGATATATATACCGTTCTGCGTTATATTATATTATGTCTTTACTAACAACTTTGCGTTACGCCGACTTGATCTGTTCAAAATCATGTCCGTGCCTCCAATTTTTGAGAAAGGTTTAAAAAAAGATCCTGTTAACTACAAAATCGATTTCCTGATTTATTGCCTGTATTATATATTATTACCTTTGAAAAAACAATGAAGAACAGGCTAATGAGGCCCTTAAAAACTCACAGTATATAACTGTCAATAGCCAGCAATTCAGATACCAACTATCATTAGAAACTACCGATGCTAATGAGGCGCTAATCAATCAAAATCAAAACATTTTTTTTTCTCATAAACCTACAGGTACTTATGAAACGTCAAAAGCTAGGTGTACGGTTCCAATTCATAATCAGCCTATAATGTTCCCACTGCTGGGACACAGGCCTCCTCTCTGTGAGAGGGAGTGGGCCATGCGGGCCCAGTGCGGGTTGGTCGGATATCTATGGGGTTGGTAGATGTCACTAGTCTTTGAATTTTTGCGGTTTTTTTTACGGTTCCAATTGGTCGTTTCCTATGGAGAAGACGGCCGGTAAGAAACTCCACGGTTACTCTTTTGAAAACAATGGCTTTTACAATGTTTTGAAATTGCAGTATTAATAGGTATGGGAGGACAGCGTAGACAAGATAAAAAAATGGTCTACAAATCTACAGTCTACAAGACTTAACGCACACAAAATAGAAAAGAATCTATCATAAAGATAAATAAAATACAAAAACCTATTTAAACCAAATAATAAGATTGCCATTACCGCCTAAAAATGAGTTGAAATTAGAATTGTCTGATTAAAATGTAAAGTAATAAAATAAAAAGATAATCTCATAGAAATATGTAAAAATAAATATCGTAATACTTAGACATTTACATAGTTATGTAATGGTAATAAGGTGCCAGGGAAGCCACATGTGCAGAAGGAATTATTGCCAAACTACGTTGTCTTCGACGTAGTCTTTTATCTTATAATATGCAATATGCTTTTTTGGGACACGTTTGATGAGGGTTTTGAACTTTCCATCGCCAAGTTCTGTAACCGGCTTTGGCAACTTGTTATAAAAGCGGAAGCTGTTTATAAGAAATGACTTGCTAGTTTTAGTTAATAATTTCATTTTTAATGCTTGAATTTATATTATGAAAACCGCTTCTTAGTTTGAAAAGTCCTAAGTTTTTACGTACAAAATACTTTCTAGGATATAAAAGGAAGGCAGAGTAATTATATCAATTTATTTTTTCTACTTGACGAGGTTGTCTGCTACAGCTACGCAAAATAATTGGTTGTCATATTGATTAACAAATGAAATGACATTCTTTAGCAGTCGTATAATATTGCTATCACGGCTAGTTTTATGTATATTATTTAAATAAGATAATGCATGTCACAAGATTTGTAGGTAGCACCCGCGTGAAGCAGAGGCGGGTGTAGACAACCACACCTATACCATAACCATAATCAGCCTATAATGTTCCCACTGCTGGGACACAGGCCTCCTCTCGGTGAGAGGGAGTGGGCCGTAATCCACTCGCGGGCCTAGTGCGGGTTGGTGAATGTCACATATCTTCGAATTTTTGGTTCTAGGACATGCCGGTTTCCTCACAATATTTTCCTTCACCGTTTCGAGAGCAGTGGTGATTAAATAATTTACACAAAGTAAAGCGCCTGTCTGGGTTCGAACCCACGAACTACAATTCGTATGTCGTTACCACTTGGCCACCACTGCTCCGGTCGGTTTTATTAAAAAAAACGTTAAATAAATTCTTATAAATAAGCTTACTTAGCTCGATTTTCGGCATAAGCACCCTTTTTAGGGTTCCGTACCCAAAGGGTAAAAACGGGACCCTATTACTAAGACTTCGCTGTCTGTCCGTCCGTCTGTCCGTCCGTCTATCCGTCCGTCTGTCCGTCCGTCTGTCTGTCACCAGGCTGTATCTCAAGAACCGCGATAGCTAGACAGTTGAAATTTTCACAAATTATGTATTGCCTAAAGTGCCTAATCAATCTAATTCACTTAGATCGCAAAACTTGTACTTCGTCTTGAAAATGTTTAATTCTTTTCGCTATTATCGCTTCTGACTAAAACCTCAAGGTAATAAAAATAATCAAACTCATTCACATAAATTGAAGCACATTTTCACAATAGACCCTTAAAAATGTTATGTTATACTTGTTTCAAAACTGTATTGTGCCTGAGGGTCGTTAGGAACAGTTGAAGTACTCAAACTGAAATTATTTATCATCTAGAATTAAACCTTCATGTTTGTGACGGCTAGGCTTTATGAACGTCAGACGGACTAAGTAAAAGTGGTTTACCGAAGGTTTACATAATTTAAATTTTGAGCCTGGTCAAACTTTATTTTGCTCTGTGTCTATATACCTAAGCCTATAATGTTCCCACTCATGGGACACAAGCCTCCTCTTTTCGGAAGAGGGTGGGCTATAAATCTACCGTGGTGGCCCAGTAATGGCCCCGACTTACGAGTTGTAGGTCGTGGGTTTGAACCCAGGCAGGCGCTTTATTTTGTATAAATAACTTCATCACCACTGCTCGCAAAATGGCGAACGAAAACATCGTGAGGAAACCGGCATATCCTAGAAAAAAAAATCGAAGACATGTGACATCTCCCTACGTTCTCTTGCTAGGTAATAATATAAACTTATCCATGCGACCCTAGCAGCGGGAACAGCTAGTTAACTAATTTTAAACCATTTAAAACTGTCTTCAGTTCGACACTAACATGGACGACTATTCCAGGCCACGATCTACAATTTAGTCGAGTCGGTTTTTGTGATTTCAATATTCAAATAGTAATTTCTGAACAATTTAATTAATTTATATACGATTCCAAATTCAAATTCAGTCCGAAACGTCAAAAGCTACGCCACAAAGGTTCAGTTTAAAAAAGAATAAGTAATTATAAATGAGACCTTCATGGTAAACAGTTTAACCAGAAAGGTCTGAGTTATAAACGTTTTTCTGCTAATCCATTGTGAGAGGAATATGCAAGGGTTGTGTCTTAGGGGCGGCAACTCCGAGTCTTAATAGATTAGCGGGCGTGGTTGCTAGTACTTAAGTAAGATATATGAATGATATGGGAGATTTACTAGCTATATTACTTGGGAGTTAGTTTATTGGTACTGTTTGGTTGTTGCGTTATTGTAAACTATGGCTGTTTGTTTGGTTTTGCTGTGAGGTCATATTTTTGGTTAAGCAAATTTTCCACGTTTGACATGGAATACAAGCTTAAAAAATTAAATACTTTTGTAAAAACTGCGGGTCATGCACAAGAACATGGGGAGCCTTCAGTAGGCCATGGTAACAAACATTTTGTCAGGAGATATGCATTTCAACTAGCCATCAAGCTTAAACTGATTCAAAGAAAGACAGATCTGTCTGTCTTTCTTTGAATCTGTTTACGGTCCACGCAGCGTTAGTGATAGGGTCCGTACCATCTTCAATAGACAGATAAAATAGACACTAGAGTTAGTTGAACTAGAATATGAAGTACAAACGCGATTCCACGAACATTCTCCGTCTCGAAGAGAGAAGGCCCAAATCCCACCAGTGGAAAATTATAAGCTGATTATATACGTGCACATTTCATTTGTAAGCACAAACTTTACTTCCACAAAAGCGCGATCAAACACAATGATGTTGAATATGTGTTCAAATTGATGTAATCCACGGCTTTATATTTGAACGACCGAAGTTAGTCGCGTTCGATTAGGACAGTGCTTAAGACCGGCTCGTCGAGAGGTGTATCCCACTTAAGACTTAATAGCTATAGTGGTAGACCGCGAAACTCAAATTTTCTTACGTTTTTTGCAATTTGCAGGTCAGTGTCAGATTGTATCTTGATCAAATTATGATTCGAGACATTAACAGGTACATATTTAGAGAATTATAATCATTAGAATCATTAAGGCGAAAGCTCCAGGGTAGCCCGCGAAATTCTATTTTTTTTAGGTTTTTTGCTATTTGCTGGTCAGTACCTATTAAGTTGTACGTTGATTAAAATATGATTCGCGGCCGTAACAAATATGTATTTACATAATTATAATCATTAAAGTCATCAACACAACTCTCTAAGACCATGTAATCCCCAAGAATGACTATTTCATGAAATCTTGACATTTGGGGATAACATGGTCTTAAAGAGTTGTGTTGATGACTTTAATGATTATAATTATGTAAATACATATTTGTTACGACCGCGAATCATATTTTAATCAACGTACAACTTAATACTGACCAGCAATTTGCAAAAAACGAAAGAAAATTTGAATTTCGCGGGCCACCTTAGAGCTTCCCCCTTAATATATCTTTCAAAGTTAGATTTCTACCACCAAGCACCAATCTTTTAGGGAAAAGTGTTAATGGTAGAAATCTAATTTCTCTGACTATGTACCCACTGACAGCATTATGAAGGAAATAGTATAGTTTGAAAAGGTAACGTGATAGCTATGATTTGCAAAATGTGTTATTGTTTAACCTTTTCACTCCGTGAGTATACCGATAGTTATTGAAGTGAAAACTTCTTTAGACGCGTTGGGCATTTTTTGAGATAGGAAAAAACAATTGAACTCGCGACACTGTTACCGTAACCGACACCGCGCGTATTTTGTTTACAAGACGATTCTAAAAATACACACGTAATTGTTCAAGTATTCACTTCAGTCGGCACTCCCGGAGTGCCACTGTTTTTCCAACTAGTTTTATTTGAATCCCAATTTAGTATCGGTCAATACCACGCAGACTGCACTGTGGGCGGCTTGCTAACAACTCCATTAAACACATGTTGTTGATGTAACGAAGTAGTGGGAGTTTATTTCCACTAATCCGTCCACCCACGCGACACTCAAATTTAGGACCTAAGATCCGTCATATAAAGGCTTTGTTGTAAACTTCGATCAATAATAGTACTAGATGCCCGATAAGCGCTTCAAAAACGGCCCGAAAAATACGAGCACGAATACTTTTGTGCTATTATTTCAAATTAGTATGGTCCAATCATAGCCAATGTTAAAACGTCAAAATGGCTCAGTGCGCGTTCAAAAGTTGTGTAAATAACCACCGTAACACCAAGATCTTTTTTTCGGTAAGTCTTTATCATTAAATGTTTTTCATAAAATAGTAACACAGTTAAATAGTAAATATAAATCAATTAGCAAATATTATGATTGTTGGCCAATGTTTGCGACAACGCGCCAACTATTCTAACAAACATTGAAGCATTGAAATGTGATTCCAAGAACTACGTCTAATTCCAAATTCGAGTAAGTACGAAATTGTCAACAAAATGTTTTTAACCGTATTGCTTAGACGTTAAGTTTCATTTTAGAATAAATATTTTTGTACTTATTATAAAAATGACTTTTTATTTTCAAGTGACATTTTAAATTTATTGCTTCGATGACAGAAGGACTTAAATATGAATCATTTGCAATCGTAATTAAACTTTATGTTAGAGTGTTAAGGTTTATAATAGTCTGAAGTTGTTAATATTATTAAACTTTTTTCTATAGTTCGTAGTAAGAAGTATAAATGTTTATCTGTGTGCAAACGTGGCCACTTTAGCGACTTATTTTTGTTCCTAATCATTCATCTAGTACTATTATTGATCGAAGGTTGTAAAACTTTTAATTTAAGTCGACCACTTGTCAACCGAGGGACTTTTGTCGCGTAAAAATATCAACAGTGGAAATATGAAATAACGGAAGGGACCGCCCTCAAGTTTTCAAGAGAGCTAAAATAAGATTTTATCATAACATAACTTTTTGTCTAAATATAAGTTCTAATTAAAAACTGTATATGAAATAATCGTAATCGCTCGCGGCTAACTAGTAAGAGCCGCACGGGTCATAAAAAAAGCAAAAAGAAAAAGGATAATAAAAAGGTAAAATATCAAAAGGAAGAAAAGACTTGCACATTCTCCCTTTTTTATGAAATGGGCAGCTTAATCAGCTTTTGGAGAGGCCTTCATTAACTACTTTAATAAAAATGCGCTGGTTCTTGGTAGTAAAAAAAAGTATAATGTGTCAATCAGAAGTAAAAACCAAAAGGATAAAAAGGTAAAATATCAAAAGGAAGAAAAGACTTGCACAATAGTATACAAATGATCAAATCAAAGCAATAAATTTGTAATTGACATTTTCTGATCTATTTATGTATCATTTTAATCAGATACTTTTGGAACAGACTATAATATATGCTCAATTTTACACCTACTATATTTTATTTGGATTCTCCACGACCTTACCTATTTTTTCGTCCAGCCAAAACAACAAATGAAGCTATAAAAAATGTATCAAAGTTGACCGACCGTCTGAGAACTTTGAGCTTTTGTACATTTTTAATATATTTTTTTATAAACTAGAACAAAAATACAAAAAGGTCACCTTGGAATACGGGACACTGAATAAAAATTAGCAACCGTTTGATATATTTTCATGAATTCCACGAACCTTGGCTCAGGTACCTACGTCAGGGTTATTAGCATCGTTTTAATGCTTTTAAAGTCTGGATTTTTTTAATAAAATATAATAATCCAAGATACACAGTGTACTCGTAAGTCTGCTTATAAAGAAAAATGTTATATATTATACTAGCTTCTGCCCGCGACTTCGTACGCGGATCCTGTTGCTTATGCCAGCGACAACGGGGTAGTCAAAATCGAAGATCTGAAACGTCTGATGTCGAAATCTAAGAGCCCGGGGACTGGATAACAACGGGATGCGCGAGACGATTCGAGACGTCATTTTCAGGCAATAATGAACCAATAGGGTGGTAAACTTGGCCTTGCACTTTGAATGTTGGCATAAATGGGCCTTCTGAAATCGGTTTCGCAACAAAATATGTCATTTGAAAGGCATTATTGTACGAACGTATGTTGTCCAAGAAATTTTTTGACTGTGATGGTCACCGATTAGCAGTGATCTTAACATTTCTGGAGGATTTTGTAATATTTAAATATGTACTTTCCCACCTGAGCAACACATACCGTTTGTTTCTTTTTGCTATTTAACAGCTTCACAAAAAGTAAAATTTTTAACTATACCTTGGATGGCGGAATATGTGGCGTAGTCAATCATAGGAGTATACGTAAATGCACTCCGTTCCTTATCAACCCAAGGAAGGTCGCCATGCCCTACGGCTATATCTTGAGACACATCCGATTCTTCAGATGATATCGACATTCTGTTCAGAGAATGTCGAAGTCGGTCAGAATTCAAACGTTCGTTGCGCTCTTCTTAATCTGTCTCTTCATGCCGTACTCCAGCAATTCTTTCTTTCTCACTTTCTGATTATGAATATTTTGTTGTGTGCGTGTTCGGAACAATGTATGATAATCTCACCGTATCAGCGGTCAGTCGCGCATCATATTCTTCACTGGTCTCTAGAGATCTGGATGTAGATGCGTAAATACGCTGAGAACGCAGGCGTGCTTCGCGATCCGAAGAGGTTTCCACGGAGCGAGTTGCAGCCTGATGTTCTCAAACAGCATCAAGTCTCTCCTGACGCTCTTCGGTAGATTCTTGAGATCTTATGATCCTCAATCTTTTAGCTCCTTTGGAACATTGGGAAAGATTTGACCTCTTTCTAGGCATGGTTATAGTTTTATTATGAAGATACCTGATCAATTAAAATCGAAAAAAAAAAGTGACTGCTCCCCTACCAAGGGTGCCCAGACACGGGATCGTCTGGCGCCCATGTGCTGGTTTGGTCCCTGGGGTGGTCACGGCGTGCTATGTGTTCTGGTGCGCCGGTGATGGGGAGTACTCCCCAGCGGAGGGTCCGGTGACGGACAGCCGCGGCGGGTTCACGGATGAGTGCTAACGCGTGCCCATGTTCCCGCCGTAAGCGGCAGAGGAGGACACAGTGGAGTTTTAGTGGGTTAGAGTCCCACATAACTGCACTATCTCCCCGTGGTAGTGCAGAATGCATGAGCATTTCTTCACGTTAAAAAAAAATAAATGGGAGTTTTGGCCATTAGAGTCAAATTTTCAATGATAAACCATCGTCATCGAAAATCAGTCCTAAACTGCCTTCACCGCGTGGAGGTGAAATTAGTGATAGCTTAGATTTCCACATCAGATGTTTCTGATCTTCGATTTTTATAAGTCAACAGGAAATGCCCATCAGACCGAATAACTTTTACTAAGACGTCATTCCTATATGTGTTATGGTGTAGCTGGGCTCTTGGAGTTCCCCATCAGGTGTTCCAGATCTTCAAATTTATTCTCTCAGCAGAAAATCCTCATCACGTTTAACAATTTTTGCTATGGTACCATTTTTGTATCTCTTATAGTTAAGCTGGTCTGTTTCGGTTCTGCATCAGGTGTTCAAGTTGCCAAGATAAATTATGTTGCCCAGACATAATACCTATACAACAAAAAAAAAATCATTTAAATCCGTCCAGTAGTTCCGAAGATCCGACGCGCAGGCGCGAGGCGTGTACGTACTCTTCTGATAGAATATACCTTAACAAATGTTCGCCGTGATTCTTTAAATTGACATAACTTTTTTATTTATGAACCGATTGACATGAAATAAACACTAAATGTTAAGTGAAAACCGCATCTAAATCGAATAAGCCGTTTCTGATATTAGCGTGCACAAACAAACAGACAAACAGACAAACAGACAAAAAAAAAATTAATTACAATTTCGGGTTCGGCATCGATATAATAACAACCCCTGCTACTTTTTTTTTATATATTTCCATTGTACAGACACCACTTTTCTACAAATTTATTATATGTATAGATATTCACCATTACATTGATGGGGATTGGACGCACACATACCTACGATATTTAAATACAATCCATTTGCAAAGTAAAATAAGGTATTTATTTAACATTTAAAAGCGTGATAAACGTGTAGGTAATATGAGCCGAGTTTAAAATATAAAATCAGTAGTCAAGTATGAAGGACATTACGCGTTAATTGACGCGCATAAATCCTGATGCCAATGTCACATACCTACCGTTCGAATAATATGTTCGAAATTCGATACAGCCGTAGTCGGCTTTATTGAATTTAAAATTAAACGCAATTTTAAAGTTATTACGCGGTTGGCCACTAACATTTCGTAAAACGGAAAAACGAAACACTAAAATTATTTTACCGCGACGGAATTTAATCCTCCTCTACAAAATAAAGCCGTCTGTCACGCTGGGTCAATAAAACGCAATAATATTTCCACAGTAGCTTATGTTCGACGACTTTACTTGTGGAAATTGGAGGATTTCAAATAACAATAGCAATTTATTTATTTATCTAAACTAATCGCACAAAAAGGTACAAAGGCGGACTTAATGCCTTAGGCATTCTCTACCAGTCAACCAAGGGTGGTGAAGAGATTATATGGCAGGTGCTTTGGTTGAGAGGACAATGAAAAAAAAACTATTACAATTCAGTATTGAATTACTTAATTTTAATCCTCAAATGAATGGATGCAAAAGGAACACCACGCTGCGTTCCAAAACATTTATGATAGACGTAGGCAAGAAGGCTGCCAGGCTCGAACGGGATTGGGCGGGTCACATCAACCGTATGCACGATGACCGCTGGGCGTCTCTACACATTAGGTACCTAAAGATGGACGGCGTCGCCGAGGTCGGCTCGGAACGCGGTGGTGAGAAGGCCTACCACGACGGCTGATTCGAGGTGGCGAGGGAAAAGAGTTCTTGGAAGGACTTTAGGGAGGCCTTTGCCCAGCAGTGGGATAGCATAGGCTAAACAAAAAAAAACAAAATGCAAATAAGTAGGTATACCGCGTACGTTTATATGTACAGACATATAAACGTACACGAAGCGTAGCACATCAAGCTACCCGAAACTGTCAAATTTTCCCAACCAACTTTTATGCTTTAGCGATAAAGTTGAAAATCTATTAAAGAAATTTAACAGATTGTAGTAGCTTGATCGGCTGGCGTCTGTACTACATGCCACGACACAATTTCAACTTAAGATCAAAATGACCAACCAACTGAAAATCCACCAATTGATTTTCCACGTTTAAAAGACATTTGTTGAATTTATAAAACTGCTTGTAAATGACAAGCAATTTTATAAATTCAACAAATATCTTTCGACGGACGGACATATTTGATAGTTCTATTATAATACATAGATTTCCATTTTGTAAGGTAAACATAAAAGTTGATGAAGTCGCCTGCGTGACAAGGGTCAAAGTCCAAATGTTGACACCGCGTGCGCCATGACAGTTACTTTTGACAAGTGACAGTTAGCACCAATATGGCGGGCAATCGCTTCAAGATTATTATTATAACTTCGGTGAGTAAACTTTAATATTTGCCGCGAGAGTTTACCAACAATATATAAAAAGCTTCTATCTATCCGATTCATTGATTTACTCTATAGTCCATGTATTGTATAGCATTCGAAAAATAACGGCAAAATAACGACAGTTATTGTGTAATGTTGTTGAAATTACTGCACTTTAGAGTTACTTTGTTCAAGTAAATGGTAAATAGAATACATATCTGTGTATTTATCTTGAAATAACGGAGTTTATTATACTTACGTTTATATCAAAATAACGAAAGCGTGACTACCGTTATTTTTCTAATGTTATAATAAATGGAGTGTAGTGTAGAAGAAATTAGTTCAAATGAAGGTTTGATAATACAAGAAACACTCATGGCACATGGAGTTCTGAGACGACACCCAGATTTAGTTGCGTAACCTTGTAAATAAACAGTATCCCTGAGTCACTTTTGACTATACACCAAGCTGTAAAAGAAGGCCTGCAACCCACGGTTAAGATAAAACTAATTCTTGAGTGTAAAGCAAAACTTTAGTCTAAAATATCTAGCAAAATTTAAAATAGGCAATATTCTTAATGACGTACAATATCGTTAGCTTAAAACAAGTGAGTATATACGACGCCATTCCTGTATAGCGGGGCCTCATTTAGGTACAAGTTCGCTCAAATATGGGCAAACTTCGGCAAACTCCGACACTACACTACTCTACGAAAATATGGACTTAACGTTGTAGATACATTACCGAAGTAATTACTTGCATCACTGTAATTATGTAGAACGTGTTACTAAGAAAGTGCCAATGTTTGTTTCATCAGGATATTATTGTTTGTGTCATAATTCTTGCGACTTAGATTTTTTTCAAGCAGTGTGCCCGATGGGGTTGCCCATCGGTAAAAATTACGTACTTCCGCAATAAGTATGAACGGTGATAGATACTTTCCCGATCGAGTCCTTTCACAGGGAGCTACTATAGCTGAAAGTTTTATTTCCAACATTTCGGGCAAATTAAACCGGCTGTAATTACGGGAAGTCTCTCGAAATAGACTCGGCCTCTGATTTCTACGTAAACGAATCCAGAAGGTTAAAAACATTAATCATCATTGGACGGTGGTACACTATTCCTGAGCTCAACCGATGGATTCTGTAAATATTTAAATTCTGAAGACTTAGGGAGTCTTCACGGTGAGATATTCACAAAATCCTTCAACAGACAGCTCACTTCACCTATGAAGTGAGCTTGAAGTGAGCTGTCAATAGTGTCAATCCCCAGCATTAGGTGGAATGACAGTGTACTTCATCTAACTTTACACGGGGATTTTTTTTATAGAATATACCTACCAGCAGGTTTTGCAGTAAACAATAGACGGCCATTAGAAAAAAATGTCATTAAGTGATTGATAAGGAAAAAAGAGAAATAAATTGTAAAAGATTGATTGTTCGTGTCAGTTCAATATTGTTTTCTGCTATCGCCCTGTGGCTAAGAAAATGATTTGGCTTTCTATTTAAACATATTGGGAACGTTTTTTCTTGATATCAAACCTCGAATTGTATGCGAATAATGTTCCCACTGCTGGGACACAGGCCTCCTCTCTTCGCGAGAGAGTGGGCTATAATCTACCACGCAGGCCCACTGCGGGTTGGTAGATGAATATTGAAATCACAAAAACCGACTCGACTAAATTGTAGATTGTGACCTGGAATAGTCGTCCATGTTAGTGTCGAACTGAAGACAGTTTATGGTTTAAAATTAGTTAACTAGCTGCTCCCGTTGCTAGGGTCGCATGGATAAGTTTATATTATTAGCTAGCAAGAGAACGTAGGGAGATGTCACATGTCTTCGAATATTTGGTTCTAGGAAATGCCGGCTTCCTCACGATGTTTTCCTTCGCCGTTTTGAGAGCAGTGGTGAAGAAATTATTTACACAAAGTAAAGCGCCTGCGTGGGTTCGGATCCACGACTTACAATTCGTAAGTCGTGTGCCTGATTTATTTAAAAATATTATTATTAAGTGCCCTGAGGGGTTACAATAATAACACGTCTTATTTATTTTTAACTGATCTAGGTTACTATCAATGACTTTGATCCTAAAGGTAACAACACATTCTATTTCTAGGTTATATCTTCGTCTTTAATATAATTATAATATTCTTAGTAATAAAATGTCTGGACCCACGCAAACGGTTTACATACAAACCGTCTGGTCTTTTTGTATTTATTTGTCGAACTAATCTGAGATTATTTTGGTCCTTCGAGTCGAAACCTACATAAAGTCCATAGAATAAAATTATATTACAAGTGATTATATTTGATTTCAAAGAACTTTATTGGATTCGCAGAAATATTTTATTTAATTTGTTAGGTAATAATATTTGCCTATGTAAATTTCCTTGAAATGAGCGAAATTTTTACGAAAACTATTAAAACAGATTAGGTACTGATTTCATAATATGATATGAAAATGCGAGAGTAAGCTGATATAGTTACGATCCTCTGCTTAGCTACATAATTGGTCCGTCTGTGTCGATATTAAGGCTTGGATACACTAATTAAGAATACACGTGCCTTCTTAAAACCTCTATTAATAAACTACACGATATATTTAGGGCCCGATATTCAAAAGATGTGTTTTTTAATACCTATCTCTTTTTAATACCTATCTCTTCATCACTTTCTCTTAGTATAAAATTTTTATTTAGGGAAAAGGTCCCTGAACATCGCTTAGCGTATAATAATAAGGCTTTTAATCTCTTAGCTGGCAACCTTGTGTTATTGTTATATTAATCCGTTGAAGGCCGCTGATCGAGTCACAACAGAAGTTTTATTGTTATTTTACGCCTATAGGCGTTTAGTGGCCTCAATGTGTTAAGGTAGGGATGAGATTAACTTAAGCATAATCAACCCATTATGTTCCCACTACTCGGACACAGGTCTCTCTTCAAGAGGGAGTGGGCCGTAATCTACTACGCAGGCCCAGCGCGGGTTGTGGACGATGTTTTCCTTCAACGTCCAAAACGTTGAAAACGTGGTCTAAGTCTAACTTTCGGTGAAAAAAAATCCGCTTAAATAATCTGTGTGTGAACTGATTATCAAGGTACTCTTAAAAAGTCTTTGGATAGGGAAAAAAAATGGATATAATTATGAATACAAAGGTGAATAAAGGTTTTGTTTAGTAGTTTGCCTCATGTATTGTTTATTATTTATTTATTTTATAATTTATGTACACACTGTAAAATACATGGATATGACATAATTATGATTTGAGTACAAAGGTACTGCATATAGGTAGGTAGGTATTGTTATGTAGTGACAAAACAGACATTGTTTCCTTAAGGCTGCACCGACCGCCAGTTGGCGTCCTCATCGTTTGTTTGGTTATTTATTTTATTTTACAATGAAAATGCAGAAAATAAGCACGTTAGTTGTGCTCCACAAGATTATTCGTGTCCTTACAATACCGAACACAACAAAAAAAGAATTATCCGATTTGGTGCAGTCATTCGGAAGTTATGCGCGTACAGACATTTTGGCGACTTTGTTTCAAACTATTTAAGGATTCCACAAGGCCTATTTTACTATACTACAAAAGCAAGCCACGAAATAAACAAATTCGGAAGCAAGTCGAGTTACTGCCACGAATAAAACGACAGCTGATTTTGTAGTCACATTTAAAAGTTAAACAGTAGGCGATTACAATCTTTTCCAAAAAAGGAGGCTTGACTCCCAACCACCCTTCCTAAGAATGTCTAAAGTAAGCTGCATTAAGGGGGAAGCTCTAAGGTGGCCCGCGAAATTCAAATTTTCTTATGTTTTTTGCAATTTGCTGGTCAGTATTAAGTTGTACGTTGATTATAATATGATTCGCGGCCGTAACAAATATGTATTTACAGAATTATCTATACTATATTATAATATTATAAAGCTGCAGAGTTTGTTTGTTTGTTTGAACGCGCTAATCTCTGGAACTACTGGTCCGATTTGAATGATTCTTTTAGTGTTGGGTAGTCCATTTATCGAGGAAGGCTATAGGCTATATAACATCACGCTACGACCCTTAGGAGCCGCGCAGCGTGTGTCACCGCGGGGAACAGCTAGTAATTAATAAAGTCATCAACACAACTCTCTAAGACCATGTAATCCCCAAATGTCAAGATTTCATGAAATATTCATTCTTTCAAAATTGAATTTCGCGGGCTACCCTGGCGCTTTCACCTTAAGTCAAAAGTACAATAAAGTCCGGATCGTCGCGTGCCTCCGTCACGACCGGCCTGTACTTCGATATGACAGCCGATTGCGTCCGAGTATTCCCGAGCGTACAAATTGGGTACAGTTTTAGGCATAAGCGCAGTGGGGTTTTTAGATGTGATAATTTGATTTATGGGTTCACACTTTGATTTGACTTTGACTATAGAAAATATATTATGTTGTGTATACAATGAGCCATGTTGAGATACAAAAAAAAAAATCAGTAACTTCCATAAGTAATCAGCCTATAACGTTCCGCCTGCTGGGACACAGGCCTCCTCTCAGTGAGAGGGAGTGGGCTGTAATCCACCACGCGGGCTCCGTGCGACTCGGTAGATGTCACATGTCTTCGAATTTTTGGTTCAAGGACATGCCGGTTTCCTCACGATGTTTTCCTTAGAAATTGTGTTTTATTTTTCATAAAAAATGTTGATCTTATTTTAATCAAAGTAGTAAAAATATTGCAAACGATAAAAAACTTTATGTTCGAAGGTTAAGGTTTATAATCAAATTATATGCAATCGCGACCACTTGAGCGATGTGTTTTTGTTCTAGTGCTATTGTTAATCGAAGAATGTAGCGGTATCTACAACGCCACATGCGAACAACGCGTCATACTGACGTCACGCAAATCCTGCATCGCGCAAGCAGAGTTTACCGCGCAACTAGCATAGATACAACGGCCTGAAATGAATCATTGGGCAGTTGCCCACCAGACACAACACCCGTCTGGTAGGAGGATCCTCCCTTTTCTATAGAGTATGAGTGAACTTTACACCCTGTTCCTCATACCTGTTTAGTAACATACATTAGTTCCACATAGAGCGCTAGTCGCCCCGTAAGACCACCCGACCTACCCCGTCGCATCGCATCGCCTGCCCGCGCTATTACTTCGTATTCGCTTAGCGTTTTCGTCTGCCATTAGGCACCTACTCCTGTCAAACATGATTAAGCAAAATATGACATCATTCATCATCATCTTCTCCTTTCATTCTGGTTCTCCTGCTTCCATATGACATGTGTATATAACGATGTAGCTACGGAATACATTAAGGAGACTAAAAGCTAACAAACGCAGTCTGTACCTTTTTTTTTTTTTGTTGTCGGGGGGAAACCTTCAAAAGGCACCCGACCTCCGGAGAGGGAGGTCGGGGAATTTGGTATTTTTACCTCACTTAAACCACCCCGGTGATATCACCATCAGCACATAGGGGTGGTCCCGGTTCCTCTTAAAATACCAATTCCGGAACCCCCCCGTGAAAGGCACCTCCCTGGGGAGACTGTAAAGGGGCCTCCCCTGAAACTCGCTATGCACGACAGCACGTGATCACTGTGCCACCGTCTTCCCTGGGGTCACTTCTGTACCTATCATTATTCTAGCAAACTTTTAATTTTCTATTTTTATGAAACGTCACGTCCCAAAAACAGCAGTCTCAGCCCTGTACAAATACTGTAATTCATTTATGAAAACAGCACGAAAGGTCAAGAGTCAGAACGAAAAATAACCTTACTTAAAAATCTCCCGAGTACATCCGACGTTGCAGCAGCAAAGAGTTTGATGCCTCTTAATCCTGCCACATTAACAGCTTCCCTCGCCACCAGCAGCGTATTAAAACAAACCGGCCAAGTGCGTGTCGGGCCACGCACAGTGTAGGGTTCCGTAGTAGCCCGTTATCACAATGTAGTACGATTCTGTTGTTCTTTATTCTGAATTCTAGCTGCGCCCCGCGGTTTTACCCGCGTAAATGTCGATCCCGTGGGAATATCGGGATAAAAAGTAGCCTATATGTTAATCCAGGGTGTCAGCTACCTCCATACCAAATTTTTACAAAATTGGTCCAGCCGTTTCAGCGTGAAGAAGTAACAAACATATAAACACACACACTCACAAACTTTCGCCTTTATAATATTAGTGTGATATAAAAAAATAAAAATGTTCATATTTTGTATTTCAATTTTTATTTCTTATTATTTCAACTACTTCATCTTAGACACTTTAAAGGATGAATGCTAAGGATTTTGTATTTGGTACAAAATTATCCAACACCCAAGTTCAACGACTATTACTGCTAAACTAATAAAGTTATCGTAACCGCTATAATTTTCCTTTAAAGTTCATGAAATGCACTATCATCGTGAATTTTTCCAGATTTTTCAAGCCAGCAGTTTAGGTTTTAGAGGGGGGGACGCCCTACTGGAACAAAAATTTGCACTTTAAAGTTTAATATTTCGTAAATAGAGCATTAAATCAAAAAATAATTTTAGCAACCCCAAGTCATTTTAGAAGGCCTATTCAACAATACCCCACACAATGGGGTAGACGACGAAAAAATATTCATCCCCACTTTACATGTAGGGGAGCTACCCTAAAAAAAAATATTTTCCAAAATTTTATTTCACCACTTTGTCGGCGTAATTGATATACACACTCCTACAAAATTACAGCTTTCTAGTACTAACGGTCTCTTAGCAAAACCTCGGACAGACAGATAGACGGACGGACATGACGAAACTATAAGGGTTTCTTGTAGGAACTACGAAACCCTAAAAACCTCGTTTAAATTCAACTTAGCACAAAGTTTTAGCAAATAGATTTAACAGGGTTGCGGTTTAGAGGTCCCTATAAACATTTACTGTATGTATGTTGCTTTATCTACTGAGTTTTATTTTTGTTTCAGAAATATATTATAGTTAATTTGATTTAACAGTTTTTCAAGTAGGGAATATTCTAGATTATTTTCTGTAGTCTGTTAGTGATTTTGTTGTTTTAGGTGTGGGCAGTACTTCTGCCGTACATTGTTTAAAATACGGTTAAACCCATAAAGTAGTTTCAGAGATATCGGACAAAAACCTGCGAAATGATGTCTCTTCCAAACGAATAAAGATACAAAAATCTCTTCTCTATCTTTTGTGCTGGGTCCCATTACTGTAACAGTAATGGGACCCAGCACAAAAGATAGAGAATTTTTCAAAACGTAATGTGTGATTCAAAACTAAAAAATGGCAGTTTGAGGCTTAACCGTGTTTTAAGTAACGTACGGCAGACTTACGTACATAATAGTTTTAAAGCTAATATTTTAATTATAAATGGGAACATGGATCTCTCCTCTTTCCTCTAAGAGTGTTCAGGATTTTTTTGTTTTGCACAACGTTCGACAATGGTTAGGCAGATAATGATAACGTTACGTAATAGGGTTGCAGAGGTCTGATAGGCAGTCGTTCCATATAAAATACTTTAATACTGTTATTCAGCTGAATCCGGTTAGACTGAAAGCCGACCCCAACATATAGATAGCGCAATCCACGAAGACGCGCCCCACTCTTCTTCCTAATCGCTTACAGTACAAGTGTGCAACATTCCGCTAGTATTTTAGTTTTGTCGATACACAGTAATTACTTATTAGTGGGTAATTAGTGTGTTTAAAAAAACTAAAACAATAGCGGAATTAACTAGCGACAACTACTATTGATCTGTAGATCTGTAGTTGGAAAAAGGTTAGGCAGATGATGATGATAATGACGTTATGTTATAGTAAGATAATATTCAATCAAATCCGGACACGAAATTCTGCCAAAGAAAAATTTTAATTACTTACTACGTAGTTTCACACAAGAACCAGAAGGGGCAATTTTCTTAAAATCCTTTTAATCGAAGACCTTCAAATAATTTTCCCTAACTTTGTCGTTATAATACAGAATTTTGCTTCCGAACAAAAAGGTAGGGGTCCCCTGTGTTTCAAAGTTCCTTCCTCGATAAAACATTTATTATGCACAGCTATTATAACTTCGATGACACTTAATGCCACCTCTTTTGTTGAGATTTTTATCTCGGTACTAGCTGTCGTTTTCACAGAAACCGTTCCGAACCGTTTTCGTTTCTTCCGAAAGGTCAAGTGCGTTGTACTCTCAATCGGCGTGCGTGTATGAACAGGGGGCCTAAAAGGGCCACTTTGGCAGAATCATAAAAGGATAAAGGATATGAGTCATAATGGACAGTTAACTGTTAAGTTAATCGTATCAAATCCCATTGGTGAAGGATTTGTCAGTTATTATTCCTTTATTTCATTTTAAACACATAAATTACTTATATTTTTAATTATTAGGATATAAAAAATACAAAAACATTTAAAAATATAAAAATAGTAGTGATTATAATATTATAGCTGAAGAGTTTGTTGTTTGAACGTGCTAATATCCGAAACCAGTCAGATTTGGAAAATTCTTTTTGCATTTGATAGCCCAATTCTTGAGGAAGTTTATAGGATATTTCATCACACTACGGCTCTTAGGAGCCGAGCAAAATCAAGAAAAGTCAGAAAGAACGCTAAGCCAAAACGAAGTAATACCGCGGGCAAGCGATGCGATACGACGCGGTGGGTTGGGGGAACAAGAAATTTCACGGGGTCGAAGTCGCGGGCAGAAGGTAGTTTAATCATAAGATTTAAGAAACCTCTGCTGTAGGTTCCAGATAGAAATTCAACAAAAACCATACTTTCAATAGTATAATTTATTATGCAACTAGCTGCGCCCCGCGGTTTCACCCGCATAAGTGTCGATCCCGTGGGAATATCGGGATAAGATTTTGCCTATATCTTAATCCAGGGTGCCAGCTACCTCCATACAAAATTTTATCGAAATTGGTCCAGCCGTTTGAGCGTGAAGAAGGAACAAACGTAAAAACACACACACACACACGCTCACAAACTTTCGCCTTTATAATATTAGTGTGACGTGTAATTGTATTTTCATTGAATAAAACTATTATACGGTCAGCTTCAAATGTTCTCGATTTTTTGTGTTCTCATCCCGTCCCGCATTCGTACAAATCAAACGACGTGTCATTTGACAGAATTGGTCCGATAAACGACTTTCCTGGAAGGGTTATGGTGATTTATAGATACGTATATTGAATAAACTTCTGTTCTTGTTGATGTACGCTAACACTAGATTGATTTGTTCGATCTGTTTGTATTAGGGACATCAAAATTGACAGTACCTAAATGCATACCAAAAAATAATTACACCTCTACTCGCAGTGGTAAGCACGGAAATCCTGAAGCTATTTTCGTTTCTATAGGAGGTATTTGTGCATTTAGATAACGCAAGTCATAAATCCCAACGCTCTAACTACATTCCTTTTTACTTTTCGTTTTAGGCATGAGTAAATCTTACCAACCCGGTTAGCTAGACGTGCCATCACGTAATGTCTGCTGTCCAGACTCCAGACGTGTTAACAGGAGAGTAAATATCTCAGGATAGAAGCGAAATCTTGACCTAAAATGTTCGCCAACAATATTATACTGACGTACGAAGGTAATGGTCCGAACGACGTTGATATAAGCACAAGGGAATATTAGCATGAAAATACCTCGTACGCTCTTTGTTTTCAAAGGTTTCAGTAGATTTACTGCTGAAATAACTATTTTGTTGGCTTAGTTTGGACCTTGTATTCGTAGACTTACGACGGAGGTAACGTCTTTTATGGGGGGACGATATTAAGAAAATAGCTGGTGTTACTTGGAGAAGAATGACCCATAATGAGGGTGGCAAGCTTTAGGGGAAGCCTTTGCGAAACTCAAGACAATCGCGATACCGGTGTCAAATAATGATTATCTTAAATTTTATTAGTTAAGTAATTCAAACTGTAGTTAATTTACCTTCATTCATGTTTTATAAGATTGTTGTCTAAAGGCTATTACTATTATTATTCATAGACGTAAAATTAAGGTACGCCATTAAATATCTTCGTCGTCCAGACTATTCTCTTTAGCAGCACATTTGTTACAGGCCATTTGCTTGTTCCCCGGAACAGTAAAAATCTCTGGTCATTAAGGGGCTTACACAAAAAAACGCAAGTTTTAGAAACAATAAAAGTATATGATCGACTACAGTAAACAAAATCAGAAAAATATGTGATATTCTTCAGGATATATGCTAGGTAGATAGTGTGTTGAAAACATAATACAACTAATTAGATACGATAGAAAAAAAAATCATGAAGATACCTCTAAAAACTTTCTTTTTACAATAAAAACCATATTACCTATACATACAATCATTCTGATATTTTGTCAATTATTTTACAAGCAACATACTAAAGCATTAGTGTTTCAATTTTTTAGTCCAAACAAAAGAATTTTTTGTAAATAGATATTTGCTTCATATTTTGCAATAAATTACCAGCATTGTGTCATCGCACTTTTCTTTCTTTTCTATGCAGTCCGACAGTAACCGCACTTTAGGTCATGTAAGCCCCCTATGTCGAAAGAAAAACATTGCCAATTTGAGATCCCGTATAGCTCGTTGTACACAACGAGCTATACGGGAAAGTGAGCTAGTGTCTATTCTAATCTAATCTAACTAGCCTGTGTTGTCCCACTGCAGGGCAAAGGCTCCTCCCATTTCACGACGTCATCGCGGCAGGCCGAGACGAAGATGTCGGG
Organism: Oligia latruncula; assembly: GCA_948474745.1. NCBI lineage: Eukaryota > Metazoa > Arthropoda > Insecta > Lepidoptera > Noctuidae > Oligia > Oligia latruncula. The sequence continues at coordinate 5,950,128 of OX419696.1, forward strand.
GACGAGCTTAACTCCTACAAGGACTCCTGAAAAGACTGGCCGGTATTAGCAAAAGACAGAATTGTGTAAGAAAAGGGAGTATCTATCAGATAATAAAACATATGACGCCAAAACATAACACACTACGTGTTTAAAGTGTATAGTTTGTTTTATCGACTCTTCCTACCTGCTAAATATTGCTTACACAGTAGGTAATGGATGTACCATTACCTACTGTGTAAGCAATATTTGTACGGCTTGCAAGGCAGCACATAGTGACACAACATATCTTTTTATTCTATCCATCATGTACAGTCAACAGCAAAAGTCGATTAACACTTCATTTTTTTTAATCTCAGTTATTGAGCCAAATATTAATACTTCAGTTTTTTTAATTTCAGTTATTGAGCCAAATATTTGTTCAAAATTGCATTGTACTTCTACTGCAATTTTGAACAAATATTTTGCTCAATAACTGAGATTAACAAAACTGAAGTGTTAATCGACTTTTGCTGTTGACTGTACCACTACATTTCACCTATGTGTACAAATAAATAAAGTTGAATTTGAATTCGCGCTTTAATATAAAACCTCAAGAAACTAAACGTCTAACGCGCACTGCGGTCCAGAATAATAGAAGTCACTGATGGCACTGCAGGTCCGTAGCTGAGTGAAGTAGGTATCGTATTTGCAAGGCATGATACAGTTGTCGTGTACTGGGTGATTACCTACTGCTCGACCGCAGTCGTACTTGTGCACAGTACTCTGGTTCTGGCTTAGCCTGTCAGAAATCACTCCTAAATCTGTACACAAGTAATTTATTATTTGTCTGACTATAGTGACATGAAAAAAGATCAACAACGAGCTTTCCGCAAACGTGCTAAGTCTTTAGCTTAGCCAAATACCTAACAACTCTTATAACTGACGGCATGCAGCGCAAGCAGTACCAATCCCCTCCAAATCGTCGTCGCTTTAAATTCCGCTTATCCTAGTTCCGGAAAAACTCATTATACATCCCGAACTCAGTCCAGCCAAACCAATTATTTCTCCATCTATGTGCGTGCCTGCACTGTTCTCTAAATTCCTGAACATTTTAGTAGAAATAAACGAGCAACTGTTAACAATATTGAAATGCTTAAATTCGAGTCATTAGAGCTATAAGCAGGGCTGTAACGTGAGTTTTCTACGTCTACCCACACATGGAACCGCGCCAAAATGAAATGGCGGTGCGCCGAACCACTTTAAACATCCAACTAACAGGCTTTATGAGACAATTTGCTTGCATTTACATACTTGTTGAAGACATGATATGTCCGTACAATTTTATCGTTGCGGCTAAAAGGACCATAAAGCTATTTTCCGTAGCTATAGTGGCTATAGTCTTGGTCATCGCGACCCATTCTGAACAAGCAACGGGTTTGTTGTATTATGACATGAGCATGCACTATGTTATCCTAGGATACTGTCCTAGTCCTCGCACATTGCCTCGAGTTTCATTAGGCATTGGGCGGATCTAAATAATTCGAAAATAAGAATAATTTGTATGCACAAAATCACGCGCGGGATCGAGTTATCTGCACACCGTCGCGGGGCGCGTTGTAGTGTGTGATCAGCGTTTAACTGAGCCGTCTTGTCCACGTGTCCCAAACCCCTGCTTTTGCATTATTATATTTTCGGCGAAGAAATTGTCCAGGGAGGCGACGTGGTTATTTGGAGCTTGCACCCATTAAAAACTTCGCCTGTGCACCTACTTTTGCCTTGATGGGTGGACCGCGAGAACTGCTACGTATGACATTCGCAACCTCTTTTGCATTATCCTACGCTATCTTATTCTACAAGTTTTTTGACATATTAGGTAACTAGCTTCTGCCCGCGACTTCGTACGCGGATCCTGTTGCTTATGCCAGCGACAACGGGGTCGTCAAAATCGAAGATCTGAAACGTCTGATGTCGAATTCTAAGAGCCCGGGGACGGGAAAACAGCGTGATGCGCGAGACGATTCGAGACGTTTCAGATCTTTCATTTTTGTAAGTCAACAGGAAATGCCCATTAGACTAAACAACTTTTGCTAAGACGTCATTCCTATATGTTATAGTGTCGCTGGGCTTTGGAGTTCCACAACAGGTGTTCCAGATCTTCAAATTTATTCTCACAGCAGAAAAAGCTCTTCACGTGGAATATTTTTTGCTATGGCACCATTTTTATATCTCTTATACTTTAGCTGATCTGTTGCGGTTCTGCATCAGGTGTTTCATTTTCCAAAATAAATTAATGATAGTTTGTTGATTTACAGAAACACTCAAAAGATGCGTCTCATACTGTACTATAGCTTAGATCCCTCAAAAACTATTTGGCTTAGTAAACTCAAAATTTGAAAGTTATGTAGTTAATTTACTGGTAAGAGACGTCAGGTTAATAAGGAAATTTAGGAGACGTCGAATAACAGAAGTGTTATAATTTACTGTAACACTTCGGTGTAAACAACGTTCGTTGTTTTTCCCTCGGTCTCATTCAATATGTAAATACAGCGAGTCAGGACTGGTGACGCGGGCAAGCGACGTACAGTTGTCCGTGTGAGATGCAGCTCGTCCTGAGGTCGACACCCGTAGCCTTCAGTGTCTGCCCCTGTGACTTATTTATTGTCATTGCGAAGCACACGCTCACAGGAAACTGCACGCGCTTGAATTGAAAGGGGTAATTGTGGCCGGGTGTCACCATTGCCAGGATCGCCCAGAAGACACGATGGAGCACACGGTGGAGGTCTGCCCCGCTTGGGCGGAGCACCGCCTTGTCCTCGTAGAGGCGATCGGCAGCGGTGGCGACCTCTCGCGTCCGGCCCTGGTGCAAGCCATGGTCCGGAGCGAGAGGGAGTGGGAGGCAGTCACCTCCTTCTACGATGCAGTCATGCTAGCGAAGGAGGTGGCGGGACGGATGAGGGAGAGAGCCTCCCGTCCCAGCCGCCGCGGGAGACGCTCCGGGCGTCGGGAGCCACAAGACGACTCCCGGCCACCGTAGGCGCGGGCCTGCGGAGAGTAATGGGTAGCTCACCGTCCGATCAGGACCAGACCCGTGCCGGACGGCGCGTACGTGTTCCACGCGCGCCTCAAAGAGATGTCAGCATCGAGGAGGGGCCCCATAGGGCCGAAGCCTGCCGGGTCAGCGGGATTGTCCGAAAGGGTTACCGCTGGCCCGGAACATAAAGGGCTAAGGAAGGAACACGGGTGGGTTTTAGTCAGTAAGAGTCTGACACTCCCTTCCGCTCCACCCAGAGCGGGAGGGGTCATTTGATGACTTCCCATCCGAAAAAAAAAGGGGTAGGGAATCGGTGGTATAGGTACGTGGTATAAACACTGTCTCGCCGACACCACAACCCGTTAGAATTTCCGCCTCAATGATATTTCTCTGCAGCGAGACGACTTTGAGCCGGGTCCCATTGCACAGTTTCGGCAGAGCGAGATTCCGAAGAAGCATAATTGGGACACCGACCTTTAGCTTAATGGTGTGCGCTGGTAGTTCACTTGCACTGAGGAAATTGAGAAATTCTACGGGGTAATGTGTATCGTCATCTTGGTCGACAACAGTGTTTTTTGAAGTGTAGATCACTTCATTTCCCTCAATTTCCGCGAGAATGCATTCATTGATCGCTGAAGGTTGGTCGTTTCTGGGTGTTAAAATGGCTCGTTCACACACCCAAGAATTATCTTGGTGCGGTATCCTATTGATGTCCCCGTACACCAGGCGAATCAAATCTTCTAAGGTGGACACCACTCTCCCAAGTATCTCAGGTAGAACCACCTGGCCACCGTCTACTGGTAGCGTTCCCTCACCAATTTTAAGAGAACATCAGAAAATTCTTGGGCGTGTACATTCCCGCCAAGCTGTGCTCTCATATTCATCGTTAAGCGCAACCTATGAATATGTGGCCATAAGAAAGAGCATTTCAACAAAGCATTCACCTCATCAGCCCTAGTTCCTCGCGTCACCACAGGCAGCGTTTGTCGGAAATCGCCGCTTAACAGAACTGTAACGCCACCCATCATTTGCTGGTTCCTGCGGATGTCCTGCAAAGTCCTGTTTACCGCCTCTACTGCTTTTCTGTTCGCCATAGTGCATTCATCCCACACGATTAAAGAGCAATCTTTAAGCACGCGCCCTTTGTCGCTGTTGCTGTTGCGTTTGGAGTGTCAACTCCACAAACAACAAATGTGCTTGGTAAGATATAACTTAGAGCCAAAAGTTTGACTTGATAGGGTAGCTTGTTGTACCACCAATCAATCTGTTTAGTAACATTGGTGTGAAACTCCCCATACAATTAGATAGGACATGTATAGTTCTCAGATTTCATAACAGTATCGTTCCTAATGCACATAAAAAATGCAAAAACTAAAAAAAAAGAATTTTACGATTAAAAAATAATAATAATACGGGATTTGAACTCGCACCATTTAGTGCGGTAAACGGTCGCCTGACCATACCGCTAAATTCCCTGTTGACATATTGTTGAAATAGCTGTTCCCTTGCAATTTATAATATTACTGCCCCGCTCCTTTATAAAAATAGCGTGATTGTTATGTTTCCAGGATTACATTTTTATTAACTAAATAAATAACATGTCATTTTGGGCACTCAATTATTTTGTGCATTCAATTAAGAACCAAAACCTTTTAAAATCAATATTGCTTACCTCCCATAACATACGGCGTGATAATATGTAGCCTAAAGCCTTCCTTGGTTTACAAAGAACATTTTTGCTGAATTTCAATTCAATCTATCCAGTAGTTTTGGCGTGAAGCCGTACCATACACACAGACAAACAGACAAAAATTCTAAAAAGTCACTTTTTGTCATCAGTTACGTTTTTCTAACAAAAGCCACTTATTTTTTCTCGAAAATTCTCAACGTACAGTTTTTCTTTCGTTACTGTTTTATTATATGTACAGATATTGGTGTGAAACTCCCCATAGAATTAGATAGGACATGTAAAGTTCTCAGATTTTATAACAGTATCGTTCCTAATGCACATAAAAAATGCAAAAACTAAAAAAAAAGAATTTTACGATTTTTAAAAAACGTAAAATTCTATATTCTACACGGGATTTGAACTCGCACCATTTAGTGCGGTAAACGGTCGCCTGACCTTAGCGCTAAATTCCCCGTTGACATATTGTTGAAATAGCTGTTCCCTTGCAATTTATAATATTACTGCCCCGCTCCTTTATAAAAATAGCGTGATTGTTATGTTTCCAGGGTAAAATTTTTATTAACTAAATAAATAACATGTCATTTTGGGCATTCAATCATTTTGTGCATTCAATTACGAACCAAAACCTTTTAAAATCAATATTGCTTACCTCCCATAACATACGGCGTGATAATATGTAGCCTAAAGCCTTCCTTGGTTTACAAAGAACATTTTTGCTGAATTTCAATTCAATCTATCCAGTAGTTTTGGCGTGAAGCCGTACCATACACACAGACAAACAGACAAACAGACAAAAATTCTAAAAAGTCACTTTTTGTCATCAGTTACGTTTTTCTAACAAAAGCCACTTATTTTTTCTTGAAAATTCTCAATGTACAGTTTTTCTTTCGTTACTGTTTTATTATATGTATAGATTTTTTCTTGAAAATTCTCAATGTACAGTTTTTCTTTCGTTACTGTTTTATTATATGTATAGATGAAACTCGGAATAAAAGCAAAACTGCTCTCTGATAGGTCGGAATGAAACAAATGACCGTTGCATTATGTAAGAGAAGTAATGTTCGATGTTTAAAGAAAGGTCGCACACGTGACAAGAACAAAGGAGACATATTATGAAAGTTTAATAGACTGTAAATAATGTATATGTTGGTAGATTTGTATTTTTTTCGTGTTTTTGTTTTCTGAAGATTTATTTACAAAGGCGTTGATGTTTGTGAGTGAATGAAAAGACATTTTTATTGTAAATTTATCTTTCATCACCGCTATTCCAAAAGTCCAAATAAAAATCAGTTGGATAGATTTTTTATTTGATTAATAAACTTATTATTACAAATATCCTTTTTTTATCTAAAAAGTAGGTAAGCACCATTATGGATTCTAAAAGAAATACAATAGAAAACATTTATGATTACAAACTTCATAATTTTCTGACTAAACAATAACCTAGATAACTTTCATCGTATCTTGTCTCAAACAAATCTGCTTAGAACAAACCTATCTACCGAACACCAGTTTTCATAGACGAAAGAGCACCCGATAAGTATCTAGACACATCGGATTGTTTTAGTTCAGTTTCAGTACTTTTTCCACGATATGTTCAAACAAGAGCACCAAACAAACTACGACCCGACACGGAGCTCGCAAAATATCACGAAACGAGATCTTATAGCCTGGAACAACAGAGGCTTTACTCACAAACAACAGCTTTGCATAACAGCGAAAATCTTTTAGTTTTTTTTTTGTAAATTTTTCATTTTTCAGTACGTTGAAATTTAGACTTTAGTCAGTACATCGAAAGATTCAAAAAGTAAGGATATCAAAATGTTTTTTTTTACAATTCAGCTGCTTGGCTAATGACAGCTTTTTGCTAGGAATATTACGAAAAGGATATTTGAGAGCACACAGCTAAGGCTGTGCCCTGCAATACAGCGGGTAGCAGTATGACTTTTACTGCACCAATATTAACGTCTGGCTTGCTTTGGCCAGGACCTTGAAAAAAATCAGCAAAGAGGGACGGAACTTAGTCGGACATTGCTTTCATCTAACAACCCCACTCCTCATTTCTCTCAGCCCTCTATGACACAGACCCTGTTTCGGAAAACAGTCATTCCTAATATTTAAAAAAATGTTTTCAGTCTCAATCAACTTGAGGAATGCTATACCCCTGTTCTGTTTGCGATGGTCGATATGACTCAACGCTACATGCTGATTTTGTAGCCGGTCGGCATAACATAATAATAGAATTTTGGTCATTCGATAAATTAATTATATATTTTAATATCGATCTCACTCAACGTTATACATAGCCGCAAAATGTATTCCTTTTTAAACCGACTTCAAAAAAGGAGGATGTTCTCAATTTGGAGTTTTTTTTTTTATTGCTGAATAGGCCCGCTCTTGACCTCGATCACACCTGATGGAAAAAGATGGATGAGGTATATGATGGAACGAGCGTGCCCAGAAGATGCCTAAGGCACTGGAACTCCCACGCATCGACGATACACAGCAGGCTGCTTGACGCCGGATTCCGGTGGGAGGGTATTCCTCAGATAAAAAATATCTGACTATTGAAACATCAGCACTAAAGATTGTTTTTGTGCGTTTCATAATTATTTTTTTAAGTAATGCATTATTTTCCTGGCACTGTAAAGTCGTAGCCAACCATCAATACAACTCCGGTTGCTCAACACATACACTCGAGAGCCGCCATTTTTCTCAACTAATGTCACTTGCTGCTTGCTGCGTTCCTAGTAAAAATGTTTTATTCAAAGTTCACAGCCATGTTTGAATCGGGAAACGAATTGGGAAGTAATCCATCGGAAGAGAAATAAAACAGCTGTGAATAGTTTGATTTGGTTTAAGGTACCAATTCTTTATCATTTGACAATGTAAGATTGTTATCTACAAAGATCACGTGGTACGTGTTGGTAGCAGACACCCCTGAGAAGTGAGAATTTGCCTTTTAAATTTGTACTTAGGAAGAAATCATTAATTCATGCCTACTAAATATCATAAAAATCAGTGCATAAAGCCCATAATTATCCCACTCTTACGCAATGAATTAATAAAAAGAGCAATTATGAATGCACACACGTAGGCAGTTAAAACACTGCAGCACTACAAACATGAATAGACGCCAATGAAAGCAGTCTGCGTCGAGTTCGCACCATTTGCATAAGTAGATACATAGTCGAAACTCTTCCGTATTTTTCTTTCCTTTTAAGTCCCTGTTCTGACATCAAAAGTACGGTAGTTTACACGGATTTATGTGAATGTGAGACTTTACGCCTTTCATCACATCTATTACTATGTCGGATCCTCTACTTAGAATTGTGATTAGATATAGTGTCAGATATACCTACTGTGGGCGCAGAATTGCGATACGTGACGCAATCAGCTATCTAACGAAGTACGAATATAAAAAAAAATTAGAGATGAAACAGTCGATAATGCTGGGAAAGTTCGAATTTGCAAATTGTTAAAATACTTAAAAATTTAATTGGGTATAATCTGTTATAATCAAATTAATTAACTGATTTACGTTATCTTTTTACAACCCAACAATTCTTCCTACGTTATGTAGCCAGGTCGGTCGTCACGACCAGTTTGCATGTTGATACACCACTTTTGAGTAGTTTTGAGTAGTCAGACTCACAGTCGATGAGCTAAACACTGATCACTTGTCGCTTAGTTCTCGTGATTTTAAACTACTGCACACGTGCAAACTCTTAATGTTAGAATCTTCTTCAGTTTTTAGGCATTTTTTAAATATTTGTACATCATTAGATAGCTAATTAGATGAAAATGTCTTCCCTGTAATTTGAATGCTTGATGCCATAGTAAAATTTCGAAATAACTGGTGTTAAAGTTCATGTAAGATTGATGATGATTTTTAGAAATGGTTAATAAATAAACTTTAACTTTTAACTGTTTGTTTTAGAACAGTTGGTTACATCGAAAGATTTGTTAAAGTATCAGGTATCGAATGGAATAGCAATGAAGGCCTTTCAATTCGAGAGTTTAGAGAAAAGTGATATTTAGTGACAAATTCTGGGAAATTTTCAAAAATACATAAAAATTTAGTTTTTTCGAATCCCATGAATTTTCGCATACGCTATATGGGGTGCTTAATTGTTGCACTAACACGACCTAAAAGAAATACGTGAAATTACAAGTCAGCCTGTATAATTAAAATTGTTCATGCTTCTAAGAAATTCACGCTCTTTTCAATGAACTATCAAGGAAAAATTTCTTGAAAATTCGCCAAATGTTACGTAGAAATACATTTGGTTCGGAGCACATAAATATTGCTAATGGTTTAACAGTACCGAATAGAATTTCGAGAAATAAATCCAATTTGGCAGTGAAGTAAATCTAAGAAAATACACCAAAACTCTGACTAATGAATTGTATCGCATAGATCTTGGTTTTGTATGTATTAAGTGGTCATTTGTAATTTCTATATTCATTTGGGAAATAAAGAGAACGATAAGATTACAAACTTTTTGTTGTCAAAACTGCAACAACTGCAACAGGCCTTTTACAGTTATTTTACCCTTGATTTTGCATCGCTGTCCAATACACCCATGTGTGTCACAATGACCTTTATTCTCGTTATAATAAGGTTGCTGTTAGGTTGCTGTTGTCAGAGGAAAATGACTGTGAACTAACTTTACCTTTAAGCCCTTTGTACACAGCACGGTTTCATTACGGTACGGCGTATAAACCGCGCCGTAGAAAACACGTGACCGTCAACAAGCTTCCATAGTGATCCATACAACACTGACGACCGTGCCTACACACGGCGAATAAACCGTCGTTTTTCACGCCAAGAAAAACGTGTGTGTATAAAGGGCCTTCCTCTTGACCAAGCGGGCGAATTTCCGCGCGAATTGTCGGAACAGTGAGCCAATACATTCCTTCCCTAAGCACGCGTTCCGCTTACGTAACTGCGCACGATTCCAGAAATCCTTGAGGCGCCTTGTAAAGGCCAGTACATGTGTGAAATGATATTATGTACCCGTGTATTTCGCGGGAACTATGCCTGTTCTGTATATATGCGTACCTAAACTAAGATCATTTCTGCACCTCGTAGACTTCAACAGTAATCAGAGACCATTCTTAAAAGTAACAGAAATCTAAATAAAATTATAGTCACGCAATTACAAATACAGGGTCAGGTGATTTAAGACAACTATATACATATTTTAACCATGCGTAACAAACAAACATCAGTAAATTCCGATAGAAAGCAAAACTACTTACCAAAGTGCAAAATTCGCTTAGAAAATGGAACTCTAAAACTAAATCGCTACTCCAAGTTATCAAATAAACGAAGCAGATTAATTCAAACCGCATATCGTATCCATTATATTAAAACATACTCGTACGCTGAAAATCCCTCGACATTCGACGTCACGACAAAATCCCCAGAAATATTATCGAGCACACACGAGAAAATTGTCAACGCGCAAACTTCTTATTTAGTTATACGCAAATTCTCAAACTAGTGGGATTTGCAAGAAAATAGGGGTGCCACCACACCACACAAGGCTTTTTGTTGAACCAACTTATTAAATCAGATGGAAATGAGTTGCAAAACCGAAAAATTTCGGGTCATAGATCCAATTAACCGGTAGTTAGGGGTGACACGAACTTTTAGTGTAGGTCATCTGATAACAGATGTTAGTTTATAGGTCGCTACATTAATATGTTGAGTGTATGTAAATATGAGGTAGCGTTATTAAAGTGCGTTAGGTATGAAAAAAGGGACGTGATTTTTTTTCATAAAGTGTTTTTAATGTCTATACGCAGGTTTAAAGCACCTTTTCATTTAGGGGTACACTACACAAGGAGGAGGAGGATCTACACTGCTATAAGGATCTTTTGGCGCTTTAATAATGTTGACAGGGGGGCGCTGTTGGTAAACATTTGTGCAATTGTTTTGTGAAATGTATTGAAAAACAAGATGGCGGCGTTAGTTCCGATTTTGGCCACGCGCCAAAAGAATCTTGTAGCGCTATATGTTTGCTGCTTTCAAAACTGAATTCCAATCGTTAACAAACGGTTTTGAATGTTGAACGATATGATGTTGGTATTAGCTTCACCAGGATTAATACCTAATGGTCAAGTTTTCAGGAGTCTAGCAAGTTTCAGAACCACTTTCGTAATGCAAACTCCACTGAAAGCGAAAGAATCGCAAGTAAAGTTGCTCCTTCATAGTTATCTTTTCATTGAATTAGATAAGTTTGAGTCTGCGTCCGACTACATGTACTCACGGTGATGTGGTTTATTAAGATTATGATACATTTGCTCACGAGTTTGCGGTTAAAGTTTATTTCGAAGCTTCTAGAATTTATAAGCGCAGTAGTGGAAGAGCGAGTGGCTGCTCGAGTCCCGTAAGGAAGAAACTTAGTATTATTATGGAGATATAAGCAAGAAAAATGCTACGATTTTTAAGATAAGATAAGATAATAATATGAAAATAGACAACGGAAAGACAATTAAACCATAAAAAATTGACAAAAATTACACAATTCACGAGAAAATGAACAGTTTCCAATTGATATATCTAGAGCTTCCGTCGCCGGGTAACCCGGCGTCATAACCCTCAACCAACTCTCGACACAAATGAAGGTCCTAATATTCCGGGAAAACGCGAACCCAAGGCAAATATATAATGGAGCATTTTTTATGCTTGCTCGAACTTCAGGCCATCGACCCGAAAATTCAAAAGGGCTATCATCTCGTCAAAATGAAAAGTTGTCACGACTATTGGAAATTTACATGTTTTCCTTTCACGAATGGATTCCTGAAACCCGAGCTCATCGTAAGTGCAGTCGTTTCGTTTTGGGTCGAGTGCCACTTTCAGGCGTTATTTTTACCTTGATATCATCCCCTATAAGCTTAACAAACTATCGAACGATCTCTGAGAAGGATTAATGAATAATTGGGAGATATATAAAAACGAGCAACTATTGCTTGGATATTTCTCTTCAGATCAAGAATTATAACCATGACAACGATGTTTTATTCCCAAAATTTAAAAGTAAAAAACAAGATATGTATAATCGGATTAAGTATAATCGTTATTACTTTTATTATCGGTGTTCCCGAAGTCATCATCTGCCTGGCCTTTTTCCTAACTATGTTGGGGTCGGCTTCCAGTCTAACCGGATGCAGCTGAATACCATATTTTACATGGAGCGACTGCCTATCTGACCCCCACAACCCAGTTACTGGGTAATACGATACCCCTTGGTAAGACTGGTTGTCAGGCTCGGAATCGGTGTTCCCGAAATCTAAGTCATAATTCAATGAGCAACAAAACTGATCCACATAATTGTATCTGTAGCCCCAAAAATTCAACATATAGCATTATCAGCCTATAATGTTTCCACTGCTGCGACACGGGCCTCCTCTCTGTGAGAGGGAGTGGGCCGTAATCTACCACGCGGACCCAGTGCAGGTTGGTGGATGTCACATGTCTTCGAATTTTTGGTTCTTGGACATACCGGTTTCCTCGCGTTGCTTGAGAGAACCACACTAATATTATAAAGGCGAAAGTTTGTGAGTGTGTGAGTGTGTGTGTGTGGGGGGTGGGGGTGTGTATGTGTGTTTATATGTTTGTTACTTCTTCACGCTCAAACGGCTAAACCAATTTTGCTAAAATTTGGTATGGAGGTAGCTGACACCGTGGATTAACATATAGGCTACTTTTTATCCCGATATCTCGAGATCTCACAGGATCGACATTTACGCGGGTGAAACCGCGGAGCGCAGCTAGTAATTTCACAAAGTAAAGTGCCTGCCTGGGTTCGAACTCGCAAGTCGGGGCCGATGCGACTGGACCACCACTGCAAATTCATTCAACATGAAAATTGTATGTACAGTCACCAAAAGAGATAAGTAACCAAGGTCGTCGGGTATAGTTGAAGTTTAGTAAGAAACCAATTTAAATTTTCGAATAAAATTTAATTTAATAAATGAACTGTTTGTTTTCCATTAATTTAATTAAATTTTATTCGAAAACATCCATCGGTTTCTTACTAAACTTCAACTATACCCGACGACCTTGGCTACATATTATCTCCTTTGGTGACCGTACATGCAACTATTCTACAGCAAACGAACACATTGTAACACATATCTACCTAACTTTCAATGGCAAAATTGAAGTTTTAGAACAAAACCTCTAGCCTACTGTTGTAAACGACCAATCAGTTTTAAACCTGAGCCAACGAATATTACCTATTGGTACAGTCACAAACATTAACATCTTACACTTACGCAACATTTAAAAGCGATTTTCTCGTGAAAAGATCTATTTTTATCCATAACTCCATAATCAGCCTATAATGTTCCCACTGCTGGGACACAGGCCTCCTCTCAATGAGAGGGAGTGGGCCGTAAACCAACATGCGGGCCCAGTGCGGGTTGGTGGTTGTCACATGTCTTCGAATTTTTGGTTCTAGGACATGCCGGTTTCCTCACGATGTTTTCCTTCACCGTTTTGAGAGCAGTGGTGATGAAATAATTTACACAAAGTAAAGCGCCTGTCTGGGTTCGAACCTACGACCTACAACTCGTAACTCGTGTCCGTGACCACTGGGCCACCACTGCTCTCCTATTTTTATAATAGTATAGTTTTGAAAATAATATGTTCGTAACACCACAAAATGTCTATCTGTGTGTGTTATTCTGTCTGTGTTTGGAGAAAATCGCTTTTGAATCTTGCGTAACTGTAAAGTATTTATGCTCGTGACTGTGCCTACCTACGATACAATATCTCACACCCTTCACTTCAAGTAGTTACGCCACTCACCTACTTAATTAATTTAAGTGAACCAGAAACTATAAACCTGCGACAGTTAGACACTTAAATAATCTTGGCGTATACTATACAATACAGGATCAAATTGTATAGGTGCGCCAAATTAAAACATCTAATTCAACGTGTTAAAAAGAAAATTTAAAGTACGTCATTTTGGAAAGGGATGCACATACTACTATTTTTTTTTATTATTAGAAATTGGTTTCCTCTTTACGTGCGCGTAGGCAAGCGATTTGGCAACGTCAACGCGCGCTTTTTTTTCGTAGGAACGGTCAAATTTAGGTAAATGACCGCTGGTTCAACGCGTTGCCAACTTGCTTCATGTTGCGAACTCTACGATGAATGGATTGCTTATCATTCGCGCGCTAAAATTGATACTTTAATTTTCTTGGTTTTGATATAAATTTTGTTTTTTTTTTACTGAAACGCCGATAATTCGTGTTTACTTAAAGGCCTAATAACTTGATTTGCACTATCTAAGACAATAATTACACGATTTTTTTCAGGAATTTAGATTTGTTTATAATAATTATGTAGGTTTTACGGGCTGGTGTCCGCAACTCTACGTCAACGCGCGTAATCTGCGTCAGGATAAAATGAACAAATGAAACAACAATAAAAAAAAAACTAATGTAATTGAATAATTACGTAACAGTGATCCAATTTCGAGTTGGCGCAAGTTTTCAATTTCATCCTATATATACCTAATATAAAGGTATATAAGGTATCATTCTCATCAAATAAAACGTGAAAGCCACGATCCTAATCCGTTCCCTCTTTTATAAAAGACGTTTAATTAATTAATTATGAAGTTTGTGCCCCACTAACTAAGATTAAGTAGAATGAGAAGGTTCTAATGCCGCGTCAAATTAGCATTTAAACTATGCTAACTTTGAAGTTTCAGACCTTGAACTTGATGAAAAATTTTGTCCCATTTTTTCTCGTAGGGAAAATCTGAAATTAAATTAAGGATAATATTTTTGTGTTCACCAAAAATCTAAAGGTACATCTATGTATGCATTTCTAAAATATTGATCTTAAACCCGTTTAATTGTTTTACTATAATTAAACTACTCGGCCAACAAAATATGTTACATCAAACAAATTCCAAATTAACACCAAGATATAACACTTTTTTATTGTAGTGCGCTGCAAATATTCTATTGTAACAATAACTATTTTATTCTTCCCCGAAAAATACTGATCGTGCACCAAATATTACAAAATATTTGTAACTTACTATTTTAATTTTTTTGAAATGGACATTATCGAAAACCGAATTAGTTACGAGTAGGGAATGCAAATCCGTTCTGTTTTAAAATCCGGATTTTTTAGAACGGATTTTTGGTCTAATCCGGATTATCCGGATTTTACGGATTTTTCATGAAAATAAACAAATCTACCCATATTAGTTGGTTAATATGATGTTTCTGATATTTGTGTACCTAAATCGATTAAAATAAAATAACAGCACATGAAAATCAAATCAAATGAATGTTTTAATAGTACACCCAGCAATAACACCATAATTATGGTATTTATTGATAAAAATTTGAATAAACCCACAAAAATAAAAAATAATTTGATTTGATTTTCATGTGCTTTTATTTTGGGTGTACTATGCCATATCCAATGCCAAATAATCCAATATTACTTGATCGACCACTTTAAATCGTACGTCTAAATACTCGAAAGTTCTTGCTCGATATTTTGAACGCTCGATGTATTGAGTGGACGGTAGATTGAATGTTCAATTTATTAACCATTCGATATTATGAACGTTCGAGTATTTAGACTTTCGATTTATAGTGGTCGATCAATTTATATTCGATTATTTGGCATTCGATTTGGATTTGTACACCCTGCCCCGCTCGCTCCCCCGTGAACCGATAAACTCGATACTCACGAAACCTGACGCGCGAACAGCGAACTCGCTCGTTTCGATTTTTTTGTTACAATTTCTTATTATTCAAAAAATCCGGATTCGATTTTCAAATCCGGATTTGGAAGTCTATTAAAAATGTGCGATAATCCGGATTTTTCGGATTACGGATAGTTCGGATTGCATTCCCTAGTTACGAGGTTAATTATTTAAAAAAAAATGCTTAGGTTAGGTTAGGTTAAAACTGTGACCTCCTACGCACGAGCCGAGCGAGCGAAGCGAGCGGTGCCGCGGCAGCGGCCGGCGAGTGCCAGAAACGACTAAATTTTAAAGAAAAAAAATATGGAAAAAGAGATTATTTTTAACAGGCTGTCGAGAACCGAATTAGTTAGACGAGGTTAATTATTTTAAAAAAATGCTTAGGTTAGGTTAGGTTAAAACTGTGACCTCCTACGCACGAGCCGAGCGAGCGAAGCGAGCGGTGCCGCGGCAGCGGCCGGCGAGTGACAGAAACGACTAGATTATATAGAAAAAAAATATGAAAAAAAGAGATTATTTTTAGCAGGCTATCGAGAACCGAATTTGGACATTAATTGGTGTTTGATTCAAATACATTTTGCAGTGCATTATCTGAAGTAAAACTAAAAAAATAAATGCTTGTTTTTAAAATTAGGTGTATTACTATTTTTACAAATTTGCAACAGTTGTTAAATAGATGCTCGTTATGACATATTTTAATGAACATATTTTGGTGCACATTCAGTATATTTGGTGGAACACAGGCAAAATTAGGTAAATGAAATGGGAATAAATTGAAGTACTTTTAAATACCATCCTTAAATTAAAGCCTTTGGGAATAATGAAGGATTACGTCAGACTCTAAGGTCGACATCTACGCTAATACGTACTTTGGGTAAGCTTATTTCCTGTCACTACGCACAACTGTCAAACTACAAATGCAAGATAGAGACGAACATGACTAAGTCAAAGCTCGTGCTACGTAACTTAGCCAGGTGGTTTTCTTTCTTCTCACGTTATGCCAAAGACCCGGGTATGGCCGTCAGGATCGCCTATCATAGTCTACGTTTTCTCGCTTCTTCCTGGTCGCAGCTTTCATGAATAAACAATACATTTTCTGACAAACTGGTAGACTTATATGTAAAAGTTATTTTTTATGGATGCTTAGATATTCCTACAAATTCGTTTAACTGAGCAGTAGATAAGTAGTGTGTACCTGGTGTAACCCTAATTTAGAGATCACGACCAAAAGTTTAAATCAGATAGTCAGATTCGCCCGACCGCATCAGAGATGGTCACGTTTGTTTCGTTGACAATGACATTTGAATAGTATTGTCCCGCTCACTCTTCTCAGAATGGACAATTTTTCGCGCAACCTAAGGTGACGACCACTCTAACGATATAAATCTTTCGTAATAACATGCCCGGTGTTGACCTTTACTGACTCAATAATAATATTCCAAGTATTTTGTAATGCATGTCACACACAAACTAATAACAGTTATTAATCAAAATGAGAGTTCACACAATCAACGAACAATGTTTGAAATAAAGCAACACAACAAATGAAACCGGTAGTAACTCGTTTAATACCAAGCCTTTTGTTTACTGCACAGCCAGTAATTAAAATATTATCATGAACGTATTAAAATGTGATTGTTAATGTTGATGTTATTTATATCAATATTTGTAATTGATTTTCATTTTTGGTGGAGTTGATATAATTGAATTGCGGCTACACCTAGTTTTAGCTGGGTACAACGAGGTGCAGCCGGCCACATGCGATTCGTGTGTACTTCGAGTGACATCGGTTGCATGGTTGCGGTCGGTCGATAGGCGACGTTAGATGCAAGTGCGAGCGAAGGGCACCCCGAGGTTAGGTTTGGTTAAAACTAGGTGTAGCCGAACTTCGGATAGTAGCCGTAACATGATACATACATAATAAACTCACGCATCGTTACGGGTAGTCAGAAGCCCGAAAGTCTGACAACCAGTCTTACCATGGGGAATCGTATTACCCAGTACCTGGGTTGTGGAGGTTAGATAGGCAGTCGCTCATGTAAAATACTGATATTCAGCTGCATCCGGTTAGACTGGAAGCCGACCCCAACATAGTTGGGAAAAGACTAGGCCGATGGTGACATACATAAACTCACGCCTGCTTTGTACGGGGGCAGGCAGAAACTACTGAATCCCACGGGGTTCGGTCGATTAGGTATGGAAGTTTTATATGGGACAACTGATCATTTTTTTCGCGACTATTTAAGAGAAGTCTGTCATATCGTATAATAATTTTATTTGGGAGTTCTAATTCTAATATTTAGCTATAGGGTTAAAACATACTTAGGTGGGTACATTTGTTACACAAACCCAAAAGAAAAACGAGTTAAGTATATCCTTGTTAAACAAATCCTGTTTCGGTATTTAGTCGTTGGGTACTTGCAACACTTATGGAGATTATCAGGAAATAATTCCACGAAAGCCTTGAAGATAGATTTAGTTTGAGTGGAGATAAGTTGTTCTTGGCATTTATTTCTACGTTTATTTAATAGTTTAAGCACATAAACGTACAACAGAGGTGGAATGCCATAAACAATTTCACCAGTCCTTTGCGTGATGCAGAGACAAACAGTGGTAGGTGCAGTAAAGAAAATTGAGGAATAAATATTTATACATACTAATATTATAAATGCGAAAGTGTGTCTGTCTGTCTGTCTGTCTGTTACCTCATCACGCTTAAACCGCTGAATCGATTTAGATGAAATTTGGTATAGAGATAATTTGAGTCCCGGGAAAGGACATAGGATAGTTTTTATCCCGATATTCCCACGGAATCGACACTTAAATATAAAGATAAAACATATCATCATTCTCCTGCTCTTATCCCAATATAATTGGGGTCGCCGCAACATGTCTTCTTCTTCCATACTTCTCTATTAGCCACCATCTCGACAGTCTCCCCCTTTCTAACCATATCATCATTCAAATAGTCCATCCATCGTTTCTTTGGTCCTCCCCTACTCATAAAGCCATCGACATTCATACTCAAAATTTTCCTCACGACGTTTTCCTCATTCCTGCATAACACATGCCCATACCATGACAACCGATTTCCATACTAATTTTCAGTTACCGGTGCGACTTTCAGACTTCATCTTATGTATGTACTCATTTCTTACTCTATCCATTTGTGTAACACCACACATCCCTCTTAGCATTCTCATCTCAGCTGCATGCAATTGCCTTTCATTCATCCATTTTGTGGCCCAACATTCTGATCCATACAAGACAGCAGGTCTAACCATGGTTTTATACAAGGAGTAACGTTAAATGTGCAAAACCTCTTAAGGGGTCATTGTACTCATCATTATGAACAACTTTTACGGTGAGACCCAAGCTGAAATCGCGAAAAAAAAATCAGCTGTTCCCTACTTTTATGCTCGCATAACTCGTCAAAATGTACTGAACAGCTGATTTTTTTTTTGCGATTTCAAGTTATGTCCCGTAGTAAAAGTTGTACATAATTTACAATGACCTCTTAAGAGGTAGGATGCGCATTTAACGTTACACATTGTATAACTGGTTTTTAAAGATAAAACATTTACCTATACAAAACTGTAAATATAACATATAAATTCCTAATTATACAGGGTGGCGAGGACATCGCTGCGCAACATGTTACCAACGATTCAGTACCTAATTCTGAACTCCCCCAATTTTTTGACAACCGATGAAAAATTCAACGTTAGTCTAGACTCCAGTTTTCGCGTCGATATCCCTGCCAGCCTGTATAACCACTAAAACACACATAAACACACGAATATACTAAAAACAAACAGGACAATACGCTTCACTTATCTCACGAATTTTTCATTGTACCTATTCCTATTCACGAACCCGCATTGTTTTTCTTAAAGAGTTTACTGAAACTTTAAAACTTTCAGTAGCTATGAATTAAACATTGGCGACTTACTTTGAGCAGAGTAGATTGCGCGCAACCCTAAATAAGCTTAAACAAACCATCAAACACCCTTTCATTTCTATCTTCCACGCCATATAAAAACACAAACCTTCCCTCGAATGCCGAAAACACTATTTTCTTTCCCGTAATGCCCATAAAGTTGATAAATCCATATTGACATAGCCATTTATTCGACGACGCTTGATTAAAGCCATCAATAAGCCGCTTGCGAAGTCAAAGACCTTTCCAATCCTTCCATATTTCACGGATGTTAGGTGCACTTTACTTATTTGTTTTTGTAGTAACGTTTATATACCTATGTACTGAGCCTTCTCCGTCCAATCGGTTTGGAACGAGTCTAAATCGTCACGCCAGCGTTTCTTAGGCCTGGCTCGGCGCCAATCGACACCCATCTTCAGCCACCCACTGTGTGACGATCCTGGTCCATCTGTTTGGATGCATCCTATAGGTGTGACCCGCCCAGTCCCATTTCAGCCTTGGAGACTTACCGCCAACATCTGCGATACCTGTCTTGTAGCATATTATGGTGTCGCGAATTTGGTCGGAGAGTTTGATTTTTAAGATGCTACGTTCCATCGCCCTTTGACAAACCTTGAGTTTGTACTTCTGAGCCTCGGTTAAAGACCAAATCTGAGCGTTATTAAGGTTAGGATAGGCAGAATACACGTGTCGACGAGCTAGCGGTTTAATGAGCTAGGAAGGACGCCCTTCATTAGCGCCTTCATGGACCAGTAGCTCCTCCAGGCTTTTTCGACTCGATTATGTTGTATTAAAAAAAAGCAAGAGAAAGATAACGTAGTTAACTTACACTTTGTGAGATAGACTGAGTATTTATTTATTTAGTAATTTTATTTCAACACAAAACACAAATTATTTTTTTCTAAAAACCACCCGTACGTCAGTCCATTTGCCAATTCAGATTCAGAGTAGTTTTTATTACAATTCGTCTAAAAAAATACTGTATGAAAATACTCTTAAATCCTTATATAAATAAGCCTTTTGCATGCAGAGTGCTGTACAATTTTTATACAGATCATTAACCAAAAAAATACAAGTGGAAAAATATATTGACTAAGCAAGTATAAGCAGGGAATAACGAAATTCATCAAACTGAAATAACCATCGAGTAACTGTTATTCCAATGTTACATTTTTATTTTTAATCAATTCACATGTATATGTGCCGAACTGTTTTTTTTTTTAGAAATAAATCGAGTCCATTTCTATTTGAATAAATATACTTCGACCAACCCTATTTTATTTTATAAAATATCTACGTTTTTTAAAAGTCCGCGGAATGTCATACAAAATGGAAAACTGCCCACAAAAAAGCTACGTGTGTTATTTACAAAATTGTTCGGCAGTAGATATTTTTGCTAGCAACAAAATTGCCGATTGATATACTTACATAGTTTCACAAGTTCAACATCAGAGTAATATTTTTTTAAAGTAAAACGAAAAACATTTTTTATGCGAAATAAATTTATATTGTGTATATAAATGTCATATACATACCTATATTTAGAAAAAACAAAACTGCTGACATTGTATCGCTATATCGCAAGGTCAAAATTGCTTCTCTTAGCATTCCGAGCGAGTAAAGACGCAAGCAAAAACTAGCGTGAAAATAAATCTTACTCCATGGTACGAGCAACCAGCGAATTGGTTGCATTAGTTTTAATTATGAATACAGAAATATGCATAAGGTGCATTTCAAACTACAACGCACTACGCGACGGGACGCGGGCAACGGAGGCAAATGCCCCTCGCGGAAACGCTTTTCTATTGAATTTGTTCGTACTTAGAAATCACGCGCGGGGGTGCGTGTCCCGCGCACCGGAGCGTGACGCGTGTTAGTGTGAGATCTGCCTAATTCGACACATTGAATTACCTAAGTACGTGAGTAACTGTATGTAATATGTAATGTAATACACTTCTGGACACATCTATTGGCCCACCTTAGAGTTTAGGTTTCGATGGCCCCTACCGAAATATGATTGCTAGATTGAACAAAAACTGTTGATGCAGTTTTAAACCTGATACATTTTACCATCTTTTTCGATCGTATTGTTTTAAATTTGAATTCAGAATACCATACGACATGGAGCTACGCCTAACAAGTCGGATATGCGCCTTGTTAAAGGCAATTGATTTTTGAATAAAAAACATGTTTTATCAAATAAAGGTTTAATTTAATAACGCGTGTTGCCTCCATGGGCATCTACCACAGCTCTAATACGATTAGGCATAGAGTTTATCAACCGCTCTATGAAATTTTGAGGGATCATCTCCCATTCCTCTTCTATGGCAGTTTTCAACTCCTGCATCGTCTGGGCAACTGGCTGACGAGCCCTAACACGTCTTTTTAGCTCGTCCCACATGTGCTCAATGGGGTTCATGTCTGGGCTTCTGGCTGGCCAGTCCATAACTGTGATGTTCACATCCCGAAGATATTCCCTGACGATGCCGGCCGCATGGGCTCTTGCATTATCATGCATAAAAAGGAAATTTGGGCCCACATAGTCCGCGTATGGTATCACGTGAGGTTCTAAGCACTCACGAATGTACCTTTCAGCATTTAATGTTGGCAGCCGTGGTCCTGTAACAACCTCAAGTTGAGTTTTGCCGCTCGCGGATATACCGCCCCAGACAGTCCATGAGCCACCGCCATAAGCAACCCTCTCTTCAAAGCAGCATTGTGCGAAACGCTCTCCCTTACGTCGGTAGACCTTCTTCCTTCCATCATTGCCATGTAACACAATTTTAGACTCATCAGAAAAGAGTACACATCTCCAATCTTGCTGTGTCCAATTTAAATGACTGCGTGCGAAATGAAGGCGCGCTGTTCGGTGGGCTCGCGTTAGTTTGGGCCCATTAGCTGGCTTGTGTGGTACCATATCGCGTTCTTTTAACCTTCTTCGAACAGTTCGAGCGCTCACAGATACTCCGTGGAAGTCGCGAAGTTGGTTTTGTATCTCAATGGAGGTAAGGTGACGATTTCTCAAGCTGGTCGTCACGATGAATCGATCCTGCCTTTCAGTTGTGACCCGAGATCGTGGCCTTCCTTGGCGACGAACAAAGCCGCCAGTCTCTAGGTACCTCCGATAAACATTTCGGACCGCAGATCGACTTAAATTAAGTTGAGCACTCACGTTTCTTTGGCTGTGTCCGGCCTGAATAAGTGCCACAGCTTGGGCGGCGACTTCAGGTGAAGTATCCATAGATTATTGATAGAACCTCACCTTAATGTTAAGAATAAGTAATGTTTGTTGCAAAACCAAAGATATCAATCACTTTTTCAAGAATTAAATCCAAGTAAACCAATAAAACCAAGTTTTCTTAGTATTCGATTGTTTGATATCAACAAACAGGCTCCAAATTGTCTTTTGTTTCTTTAAATTCTGTGTTCGAAATTCAAAAAAAGACTATTGAATGAAATTGTGAATGTGCCAGGTTCAAAACTGCATAAAAACTTTTTGCTCGACCTAATATAAAATTTTAGCTAGGACCAAACGAAACTGAAAATACAAGGTGGGCCAATAGATGTGTCCAGAAGTGTATAAACAAAAATCAAGTAATAAATTACTCATAATTTCTTTTCTGTTTGTTGAGTCGTAATTTCACCGAAAATAAACATAGTTGTATGTTCATTTTCGGTGAAATTACAACTCCATTTAAATCAGTAAAGTTGTATTCATTTTTATTAATTTGGTGCAAATATATACCAATCGACCACGCGTTACCTTTTACGCCCGTATTATTAAAAGTGGGCAGGTGAGTGAGTGAGCAACGTGATTTATTTCCTATAGTCCGACTTTTAATTAGCTGCAGTAAAATGACACTTCTTAATAACTCATTTCGGACTGAGTTTAGAGATATGCAAGTCAAATAAGTTTCGTTTGTTACACTATTCTGTACTAGAAAAACAAGATTTGGTTGAAGGCCGCGGAAAAACAAAAAGACACCAATTTCAGTCATTTAAGTAACACATTAAGCTGTCATTTTACTGCAGGTAATTAAAAGTCCGACTATAGTTCAGCATTTATATTCAAGTTTTCGTTTTATCAGCCTGTTAACCTCCACCTCCGAGCACAATCAGCAGTGAGAGTTAATCTATTTAGCTCAAACTCTTTCCATGACATCATCATCATAATTTCAGCCGAAAGTCGTCCACTGCTGGACTTAGACCTCCCCCAAGCACCTCCACTTCGACCGGTTCTGCGCTTCTCGCATCTAATGGATTCCTGCGGCCTTTACAAGGTCGTCGGACCACCTAGTGGGAGGCCTTCCAACGCTACGTCTTCCGGTACGCGGTCGCCACTCCAGAACCTTTCGGCCCCATCGGCCATCTGTTCTTTCCATACAACAATAACATAATCAAAAAACGCTCTCTCCTTTGAAATCTCTCTTAACTCAGACCTCAGTACAAAGAAACATTCTAGAGGCGTCAAAGAAAAATCGTAACAATTTATTTGGCGGGGTCGACTCTGAAAGTCTGAATAGAGAGAATTTTCGCTGTCCCACCATTACGAGGCTTTTCACTCACAACGCTATATTATGTAATCTCCATCATTAATTCTTTTCGTTTTAAAATTTGTGTCTCGACTTCAGACAACTTTTAAACTTTGTGGTCAGTAATAAAAGTTAAATAGTCTTTTTTGTGAAATGGCTCGTTTATTGTAAGTGACGCCTCGCTTTGTGAAGTGGACAACAGTACGAGGCTGTTTATATGGCCCATCGAGTTTTAGAAAAAGTTCGGCGTAATAAAAGGTCGTCGCTGTCACTTAAACTCTGACCAAACTGAAGCGGATTCCGAGCTGGATGCGAGACGAAATTTCCTAACTCCGAGTATAAAAAAATCATATCATTTATTTCAAGTTCATCAAAAGGCACTTTTGGACGTCAAAACTGACAAGAAAATAGAATTGATTCTAGAATACCCCCCTTTTCCTAGGCGCCCCTTCCTAAAGGTAGTTTCGAATGCAGAAGAGTGAGCAAGAAACTTTATAGTTAACTCTTTTATAACGCTTTACAATATTTTGTAAAAAAAAAACAAAAACAACAAGTTTTGCCTTGTATGAAGGTAGTCAAACTGGCACGAACGGTCGTTGACTCCTCAATCATTAAAACAATTGACACACGCATTCGCGTACCGCGCGGGATTCATCTCAGCGCGGCCAGCAAAAAATTATTATTATATTGAAAATTATTATTATTTATTTTATTGAATTTCAGTAAGAGATTTACCACACAGGCCTGTGTGGTAAAATCTCTTACTATAATTCATTGTGCCATTTTCGGCTGGGGTACAAGTACTTTTTGTGTCGTTTTTGGCGTGGCGCTAGATAATTTAGGCACTCTAATGAATTAGTACCTTACAGTGTAAGGTTGTCGACCAAGTCATGTTTTCTGAGGCTTAGACGAGTTGACGTGTAGAAATATTATGTAAATCTAAAATAAACAGGTCTTGTAGTGTCAGCACGGTGATAACAGTGTTATGTAAAGACTGAAACGCGTAAAGGGCTCAGGTCTCTACCTAGTCGCACGATATTTTCCGCTGGCAACATTTTCCTCAATAGCCACTTATCTCAAAGGATGAATAATGCGAAAACTTGATGTGGGCACATTCCATAGAATTCTGTCTCAACCAAATGGTGAAGAGTCTGTTCAGGTTCATAGCCCGAATGTAATCCCTAGCAGTATGTATTTAGGGTACGATGGGACTGTCATACGCATTGCGGTCATAAAAGTAAATAAAGAATTTTAAAAGGCGAAAATCAATGAGTAAAAAACTCGGGAGCCTTACTTTTTCTTTTTATTCATATAAAATTCTGTTTGTAAACATCGTGGCGTTATATAAAGAAATATTTTATACACTATGTCACCCTTCAATGGATATCTGAGTCAGCGATCATTTTGAATGTTTGACGCACCATTTGACATTGCCGTAGACAATATTTTCAAGTAGACGCGTCAGCCATTTTGTCCCTACATAACGTTTGATCAAAATATTGCTCGTTTTGTTCCAAGTATTTTTTTGGCTAGGTAAATAAATACTAGACTATACCTAAAGTATCTAAATAAAGAATTTTTTTTTATGTTATTAAGAAAGAAATGGTACTACTATGTTTGTTGCTCTATACGTACATTTTTGGCCGGAATTACATCATTAAATACAGATTTAGATATCTGTGATACGAGGGCAATATAATTATAGTAGCATAATCAGCCTATAATGTTCCCACTGCTGGGACACAGGCCTCCTCTCTGTGAGAGGGTGTGGGCTATAATCCTCCACGCGGGCCCAGTGCGGGATGGCGGATGTCACATATCTTCAAATTTTTGGTTCTAGGACATGCTGGTTTCCTCACGATGTTTTCCTTCACCGTTTTGAGAACAGTTGTGATGAAATAATATACACAAAGTAAAGTGCCTGCACCCCAGCAGGCACTTACTTTGTGTAAATTATTTATTTGATCCCACGACCTACAACTCGTAAGTCGTGGCCGTTACCACTGTGCCAGTGCTCTCACCTACCTATAGTTTTAAAAATAAAGAGCAGTAAAAGGAATCACATCAGCATAATAACTTACAAGCGCGAAAAACTAAAATTAATTCGTTCTACTAAAAGGAAAACTATAAATGCCTAACAGAAGAAATTGCGCACACTGCGCAATTTTTTTGCGGAATTGTGCAAATTTCTTTAAGATGGTTCTAGCAATACAATTAATTACGCTCTTATCCGCCCAAAGACTAGATCAAAAGAGATCTATTTTTAGCAAGAGACAAAGTTAGCGAGAACCTGCCTGTGTATTTCAGTACACAAATTAATAACCTAGACATGAAAGTCAGATACAAAAAACATATAGTAGTGAATGTTTTTTTCCGTAGTCTGAAATTAAATAATTATAGTATCCTTATAAAAACAGCCTGTAATGTTACCACCGATGGGACTCAAGCCTCCCAAAGCAGCCTTAGTTAGTACAGACGCCAGCACATTAAGCTACCCGAAACTGACAAATTTTCTCAAGCAACTTTGAACCTTATGCTTTAGCGATAAAGTTGAAAATCTATTACAGAAATTTGACAGATTGTATTGGCTTGATCTGTACATAAAAATCAATCTGCTTAGCCAACTACGTGGAGGGTTGGCTTCTAGTCTCACCAGATGCAGCTGAATACCAGTATATTACATGAAGTGACTGACCTCCACAACCCAGTTACTAGGTACCCTTTCGTAAGACAGGTTGTCAGACTTTCGGGCTACTGACAACCCGTAACGACTGCCTAAGATCAACGAATGACAGCAGGAACCGACGGCTTAACTTGCTTTCTGAAGTACGGAGGGTTCTTGAATAGTCTTGATAAGTAATGATGGTCACTCTTCCACGGTACAACTGAGGCAAGCGTAGCTTAACCTTATCGATCGACCCGTGCGGCTGTTATTACATAGCCACAAGCCCCTTCAGTCAGTACATAAGATTTACAAAATAATATTTGTAAAAATTGTTAAACAAAACACTTAGAGTGAGTTGCATCAGCTAACTATAACCATAACCAATCTCATGACAGCCGTCAAATCTCCGGTTAAGCAAAATTCGGGTTGCATCGGTTTGAGAATTGTTAAAATGACGTCATAAATAACTATAACAAGCCATTTTTAACTATAATCAAAGCTTTGACAGACGTCAAATCTCCGGTTAAGCGAAATTCGGGTTGCATCGATTTAAGTTTTGTCATAATTGTTAAAATGACGTCACACATAACTATAACATTAATCGACCAAATTCGGCCGGTTAAGGGCTATAGTTACGGTTAGTGTCATTGTAATGTCATCTGCTTTGCAGTTGTAACCTATAAAAATATTGTGTTGTTGAATAAAGTACCTATTAAAACAAATTAGGTATGTCTTTACTCCGCGAAATATTGTGGGAATAAAGCTCTTCTAGCGATGATAGTGACAGTGAATCCGATTTGCCAGTTAGGAAGAGAAAAAAAATCACCATCGCATTGATCGATTTCATAAGTGTGATGAGAATAAATTTTTGGACAGATTCCGGGTTTTTAGTTCCCAAGGGTTCTTGTTTTCAGCAAGGGTCCTCCCTTGCTGAAAACAAGAAACCCCTGAGAATATTTTACTTAAGAATATCGATTTCTAATTTCAGTTTTTTTATTTTTAGTTCTAGCTTCACTGTTGCTCTTCAGTGTGTTGCTTTAATTGCCAAAGAAACTTAAGCTCTAGCGTATGCTTCTGCGTATTCTTCTGAATTTTTGGTTCTAGGACATGCCGGTTTCCTCACGATGTTTTCCTTCACCGTTTTGAGAGCAGTGGTGATGAAATAATTTACACAAAGTAAAGTGCCTGTCTGGGTTCAAACCTACGACCTACAAGCTGTAAGTCGCATCTGTTACGACGGACACACCACTGCTCAGCGAGTAGGGGTGTTTTCAAACGTTAAAAAAAAAACACATAAATTGTACATAACAAAGCATTTTTATTTCTGCAAGTAGGTACCTACTTATATTAATTTCAACGTCACACGACTTAGAAGTAGGTAATATTTCATCTAAAAAATATGCAGGTCGCTCCACCGATGAAAATACATAAATACCGCATGCTCAACATTACATGTGCACAACAGCCAACTATACCAACGTCTGCCCACCAAACAGTTGCAACCTTGCAATAGCATCCAGCAAGAACAGCTCGGTGTTACAAGCGTATTCTAACTAATATTATTATTGTTCTTTTTGGTGTGCTGGAATCCACTGCAAAATAATGTTCTTTCTCGCATTCATCAGGCACAGTATGCGTTTGCTGTGAAAATCGCCATATGATGTTAATATTCCTGTATCCAAATCTCCATAATGTATAACAGTTTCAATACTTTCTTGCATTGTCTATACGCACTTTCGTTAAACTGCACAGATGATTTGATTTGCGTTCGTGAATCCATGCGTTCTCAAGTTACCGCACATCTGCAGCAGTCTCGGGCAATGTTTTCGCACATTGCGTTGCAATCTTACTGAACAATTAACTCAACATCCTTCTGGAGTAAATGCTGTAATGCATCTTCCAATAATACAATCCTTCAATTACATACAGGAAAACAGAAATATCAATTTCATGCAATTCGAAAGAAACGGAAAAATAAAATGAATGTTATTATCACTTACGTCTTGTCTTTCTGACAGTGTCAGATAGTGATGCGGCTCGATTTTATTTAACTCGTTACTCAAATAAAAAAAAATAAAGAATCGAGTCCATTTTCTCTCGATGTGCCACTCGGTTTAGTTGCGATTAGAAATATCATCAACACTGCCACACCTAGTTAACTATCATTCTTGGATAATAAACCAGGTAATAAATATATTTCGTGTAATAAGCCGTCATAATACTGTAATGTACAGAGTCACAGAGTTTTAATAAGAGAAAATACATGTTCTGTGGGTTAGTGCTGTCAGATAATAAAGTGTAATTTTTCATTAAATCTTCACTGATTTTATCAGATCAATCTGATAATCAGTGCAATGTAAGACAAAAAGCTCTTTACAAAGTCGAACAAAGCCAATCTTAGCCGAATTATTATTATTATCAGCCATTTCTGTCCCACTGCAGGGCAAAGGCCTCCCTTCCTTCAGTCACTGACTTAAACACCTTGGTACATTACCAATATAGAACGGTTACTGTATTTTTGATCTTGCTATGATTCTGTTCTTGTGTTTTTAATTTACATAATAGAGACAATCGAGTGCCTGACCGTTAATGACTGAGTAACATCACTAGTGTCAAACAAAGAAAGCGTGATGACAACAAGCTTGAAGTGTTGCCCTTGTCAAAAAATTACCCACGTACATTTTGGGGAAATATGACGTCTTATCACTTGTCACCCTTTTAACTTTAACTGTAAAACATGTAAAATATATGACGGTGCAACAGCGGATAGTAGATTCTATGGTTATGGTTATGGTTACGATTAAATTTAACTTTGACGCAAACTATAACGGAGCTTTTGATACAACCCACCCTTAGAGGCAGTAATCATCATTTAACATAAAAATTCCCTTTCCAACCTATGTATATCAGGTTAATTGAAAAACAAAAGTAGAAAATGGAGCAAACCTAAATAACTATGCTCTGCCGCTTATTAAAACAATTTGGCCTGACAGCTAAGAAGTTAGATTAAACTAAAAACATGAAAAAACACTAACAACGAAAATGTTTTAACCACCTAAGTACTATATTTTTGAATGGGGAAATTGCGCCGTATCTGTATTTACCCAGTCTTTTTAAACTTTTGTAACAGTATAAGGAGTTTTGTAATGGTTTATATCTATCCATTTCACGCTTTTATTATTTGTAACGTGACTAGTGACGATATTATCGTGGACGTCCTAGACGATATCCATAAAATGTAAGGAAATATTTGGTTGACAATTGACAAATAGATAGATCATTTCCTGAATTAACACATAGAATACTTTTATCTCGATATTTCCACGGGATCGAAACTTACGCGGGTGAAACCGCGGGGCGCTGCTAGTAAACCATACATTTTACTTCCCTGTGTTATCGCGATGCCGTGAAGTGGACATGGACGTCCACGATAATACCGTCAAAGTATAAAAGCATACAATAATGTTCAAAATGTACCAAATGATCATTATGTAAGTTTTCCTTCCTAAATGTGATTTCGACCTGACATTATTCTGTATATCTTTATTAAACAATAAAAGTGCCGTCGAACAGTATGAACCTAAAGCGTGGGCCGACACGCACTCGGCACGTTTTAGTGTTGCCTACAACAGAGGTCGGACTAATAAGTCTCTAACTAGAACTAAGTAAACACATTGGAACTCCAAACAGCAAAACCAATAAATAAAGCGGAGGAAAGCCGGGTTTTCACTTAGGGCGGATTTCACCGATGTTACTGAACGCGATCAGCACATCTGAACCGCGTTCACGAGCCGTTGGTTTCATCATTATTATAGAATACTAGCTTCTGCCTGCCACTTCGTTCGCGTGAAATGTTAGCCCCCGCGTCGTATCCTATCCCCACGCGCTTTTACTTCGTTGTCTTCTTTCTGACTTTTTTTATTTTTCTAAAGGTCTTAGCGTGATGTTGTGTTAAGGCTCCTTCAAACAGGCGCGACACGCGATATAATCGCGCGCGACACAAAGGCACAGCTCGTTGCGCGACTTGCGGTGCGTTTGTGTCGCGTGCCATTTTATCGCGTGTAAATAGCCTATACCTAACCTTCCTCGAGAATTGGGCTATCAAATGCTAAAAGAATATTTCAAATCCTGCAAGAATTAGGCTATCAAAAGAAAAAATATTTTTCAAATCCGTCTGACAGCTCTAAAGATTAGCGCGTTTAAACAAACAAACAAATTCTTCAGATTTATTATCTACTAGCTGCGCCCTTTCTTTCTTTCTTTCTTTCCTATATGTTAATCCAGGGTGTCAACTACCTCCATACAAAATTTTATCAAAATTGGTCCAGCCGTTTGAGCGTGAAGAAGTAACAAACATATAAACACACACACACACACTCACAAACTTTCGCCTTTATAATATTAGTGTGATTAGTATAGATTGACACTGACAGCATTTGTACGCGGTTTTGATCTGTTGGTCGACATTGACATTTAATTCAATTGGTGAAATTGGCACATAAAATGAACTCACTTTTCACGCTTTCTTTGAAGGATTCAATTGATAAAGTTTTTCATTAGCATCTTACAGAATTATCTTTTATATTTAATTCACATAGCCAATTAGCAATAAATCAAAATTGAAAGCCGAATCCCCAATTATCTTGTGTCCTATTAGATAGTTACTGTTTAATTAATTGCTCTGATGGCCTGTCTGTATAATGTGTACGTATATTAGACATATGTATTATCTCGTCCGGATAAGGCCTGTTTTGTGAGTATCTTTCGTTGGATCTCTCTCTGAGCATCGTGGGGGCGCTAATGCGAGGAGGCTGTGGTATGGTGTTGCTCAAATATGTTTTAATTAGATGTGTTATAATAATAGTCCGAAATAATAATATAAAGCTTGGTGTTGTAGCTATTTTTAGATGCTATGTCCTGGAATAAAAAAAAATAATTTAAAAAAATTAAACCGACTTCAAAATGAAATTAACTCAAAATTATGAAATAATTTTAATTTCGGAAGTCGGTCTTTGGTATCTGTATTTTAAAGTTTAAATTTTTTGCCACCGACTTCCGAAATTAAAATTATTTAATAATTTTGAGTTAATTTGTTTTTGAAGTTGGTTTAATTTTTTTAAATTATTTTTTTATTTCGTAATTCTTGGTTGTTGCACTAGAATTTGACCAAGGTTTTGAGAAGTTTTCCCTTTGACACTACACCCGTAGCTCGTATCAATAAGCCAGATCTTAAAAATTACTGAATGGATTTTGATGAAACTTGCACTGTTCCCTAAGTTGAAGTAAATGTAAGCCAATAAAAAAAAATGGTCATGATCCGATTAATAGTTGCAGAGATATGCGTGGACAAACATACATACATACATACGTCTTTAAAATTTTGTATATTTGTTTGGAAGCCCTAATAGATTGTCATATATGAATATAATGCAATTCCAATAATATTACATACATACGTGTCGAATTGATAACCTCCTTTTTTTTGAAGTCGGTAAAAATAGTTCCCTTAAGTCCTTTCTACACGACACGATTTCTTTACAGTACGGTGTATAAACCGCACCGTAGAAAAACGTGTCAACAAGTTTCCATAGTGATCCATATTTTAACTCTGACGACCGTGCCTACACACGGCGAATAAACCGTAGTTTTCTACGGCAAGAAAAACGTGTGTGTACAAACGTACACACATTTCGTTTTTCCCACGTTTCGTTCACGTTCGCGTTTCGTTTTAAGGCCCTACGGCCTTAGACATGACCGCTGAGCGGTTTCAGTTTCACGGAGTAGCTTCTAGTAACTCCGTATTCTTTTATTTTATTTTTGATCCTTTCCTTTGAATTTAAATGAAAGTCTTCACCTTACTGTGAATAGCGGAAGAAGTAAAATAATTAACCTCCGTCTATAAATAAGGGAAGGTTCATTCATAAACCACCATTCAACACTTCAGTTCCACAAGCCTATTCAACCATACATTTCCGGCCCAATATTAAATCTCAATAATTTCGTTACGCTGATCAATAAGTAATTAATTTCTGCGCAAACAACCCGAGCTTATGACGTCACACCCATGTCAAGTGTAAACTCTATGTGTTTGGACGTCCATCGCAACGCTGATATGGTTGCCAATAACAGCCTCAAACTTCCCCGAAGTACTTTCAAGTTGGACGGGCCATGTGAGTTTCGGTAATAGTGCTTTGACAACCCTGTTACCTCGTTCGAGTGAACTAGTGAAGCTGTTTCTGGAAAAGTGTTGCGAAGCGAGTTATTAGTAGACGAAGAGGGACGATTACACGATAAGAGATCACTGGCTCATTTCTCATTATTGAAAATGGACAGCGGCGTAAATTATGTTGCCAAGGTACGTAATATGACTTATCAAGATGAAGACAAACGGCATCCACTTTTTTCAAAGAATACCTATGGGTAGGAATTAATACTAAGGTACTGTTAGCATCCGGAATGAAGGTGATACGGCAGATAACCAAAGTTGACGACATGGCTAACAGAATAAGCAAGCTGAAGTGGCAATAGACCCGCCATATTAGCCGTAGAACCGATGCCCGATAGGGTAGACGTGTTATCGAGTGGAGACCGCCTAGCCCGTGGGCGTCCTACGTTACATTTGCCGACTGCAAATGTAACGTAGGACGCCCACGGGCTAGGTGGAGCGACGATCTTCGCAGGGTGGCTGGTAGCAGCTGGATAAGAGTTGCCGAGAATCGAGCTAGATGGCGTGCAATTGGAGAGACCTATGTCCAGCAGTGGACTGCTATGCCCAGCAGTGGACTGCTATGCCCAGCAGTGGACTGCTATGTCCAGCAGTGGATTGCTATAGGCTGATGATGTTGCTGTATGTACAGCAAGCATCAGTTTAGTATAGAAAATAATGTAAGAAAAGAAATGACATAATCCTGCTATTCCCCTAACGTGTGACCTAGCTCAATAACAGAAACGAGTAAGTATAAGATCTCGCGACCGTCGCAAGATACGATCAAGGGATTACTATTTAAAAGATAATCTGTAGCTATCAAGTCATAATACCACCAACCCGATAACACTAATCCGCCAGGACAACTAGGTGATAGTCAGAAAACAGATAAAACCTAATAGTCCTTGTTTTTGCAATGTCACACAAACATGTTCTGGAATCGAATATCGATATATTGAGTTGAGACAACAAAATAAAATGTTTGTGCATTCGAGAAAAAACTACATTAGATATTCGAACATCATTTGTTTTACGAATTTCATTAATCTTTACGTCGACTCATACCTAAATCTACTCCCATTCAAATTGACTCTGACAAAGCTGCCAGCAAAGCTTTTTTACACAATATTGAAAATAGAACATGCAACGCAAGAAAAAAAAAACGTTTTTCAATATCGCCTGCAGCGAATAGACGTATAAAAAACTTCTTCGTTTTTATAAATAAATTAAAACAAAGACCTTTGTAGGGCGGAGCGTTTATATCAATCCGTTGAGGAGTGGAAGAAAATAAGACAAATTGAATTGACAAATTGATATTAATACGGCCTTTGTTAGAGGACAAAGGCCGTATTAACATCACTTAAGCGTGTCTAATGTGTCGTCACATATTGAGATATTAACTTCCAGAGCGAATGACAGTGACCGAATATTGTGAGGTCAAATGCTGATTCTGCTAGGAACAAGAAAAACTCACACATACACCAATATCTTTATCTGTTCTTTGTGTTGCCAAACATAAGAGAAAAACGAAATAATTTTCTTTTCTTGAATCAAAATACATATGTTGCCAAACAAGAAAAAGGTAAGGCACGACTCGTGAAAGTGGCCATGACAACGCCCCGTATGCAATTTAGCAGCAAAACAAAGCTTACCGCGAGCGTAAGAGCTCAGATTAAATAGATTAGATCAGCTAATTGAGAACGCGCTGAGCTGAACAACGCGAGCACTTTGTTTCATTCGATACGCAACGAATCGCTCGCTCGGCGTTATTGGAGATCAACTATGTATTTGCCGCTACATTTGTGATTGCTACACCGATTAACTGTGAACGCTACCAATGAAATAGTACGCATCGCCAACAGCCGACCGCTAACTACGAGTCGTATGTACGCAACCTAATAACAATTACAGTCGCGTTCCAAATCATGACGCGGATCTCTATAGGTACTAAATACGGATCGCAACTCGTTTCCCTCAATCGGCTCATTTCCCGAAACATACGATCTTTTGTTTTACTACTTCACAGGTGTTTACTATTTAATTTTATTACGCATCCAGTCCGATATATTAAAGTTTCAACGTTTGCGGACAACTCCATTGAATGTTAATGCGGTTGCGGCGCTCAGCAACAACAATATTGTTTTATGAGACAACCAACCGAGTGTTTTCCACAACGCCATGTTTTGATTGCTCTGTAAATCACACACACGGAACTATTGTGTCCGACAAATGCAGATGAACATTTTTGACTAACGATGCAAAATGTCATAACGTAGTAAAGAGCATGTTAACATGCGAATTGCAAAAAGGATTTTTATGAAGCGTTGTCGATCCAACTTTTATTTTTTAAATGATATTCTTTTTAATTCATATGTAAATACAATACAAACTGCATAATTCATTTGTTCTATTTTCGTAAGTGAAGTGATATTTAGAAGTTACCCAATTCGACCTTTTTTACGGACCGCACTCATGTGGAAAACCTGAATGCAAGACTGCCTTTGCCACTCACCCGGAACGCATCTTGAAATCCATTTAATTTCGTTTTTCCTGCGCAATTCCAAGCCTTTTCTCGCCGGACAGATAATTTGTACGGAGACCGTTTTGAAATTGGAACAGAAATTTTCAACTTTCCTTTTTCCGTGCTCATTGCAAGAATTGACGTCTGAAACGTCAAATAAGTCAAACCAAAGCTTTTCGTTCATCAGCGTTCATCTTGATACCTTTTTCTACTCTCCTAATTTCCCTGTTTTTTGTCATACCTATAAAAAAACAACATGAATTTAATTGTTTACCTAACTACGTTAAAACATAAATAAATGAACAATTGAATTAGTAAAGTATTATTTAAAAAGTTCTAGTTCCCCAGCATTTTGAAGCGAACTGTTTTAGTTAAGGCAATTTGTGATACAACAAGTTTTAGCAAACTTCTTACTTCGTAGCTACACTTGAACTAAGCTAAGACCGTACAGCTAATTATTGCTATCGACCTATTTCTATGAACTGTTTAACCGTATATTCACCAAGTTTAACTTTATCATTTATTTCATTGGTTTCTCCTGGGATTTAAAATGCTCTTGACCACTTTCAGAAGGGCCTTATAAGAAGGGTAAAAGTCACCCAAAGGGAAATGGAGAGGGCTATGCTTAGAGTTTTCCAGCGTGATCGAATCAGGAATGAGGAGATCCGCAGGAAAACCAAGGTATCCAACATAGCCCGAAGAATTGCCAAACTGAAGTGGCAGTGGGCAGAGCACATTGCTTGCAGAACAGATGGCCGATGGGGCCGAAAGGTTCTGGAGTGGCGACCGCGTACCGGAAGACGTAGCGTTAGAAGGCCTCCAATAACGCCAAATGGGGTAGGTTAGGTTAGAACTGTGACCAACCGTGCTCAAGCCGAATGAGCGGAGCGAGCAAGCGGTAGTGCTTGCTCGCTCCGCTTACTCGGCTCAAAAATACTAAATAGCCAAGTAACTGCGACCAACTTGGATGTATTCCAAATTGCTTGGCTATTTAGTATTTTTGGTAGTAATTATTAGAGTTTCACAATAAAGAGCATTCACTTCATTAGTGTTCAATAATATTTTTAGGAAAGCAAAATGGGAATTATTTGAGGTTTATTTAAATATACATGCCATTTATATTCATATCAGCAAATATTCTCAGTAGGTACTGGTTATGTAAATGGTTTTGAATCGCTCAATAGTGGCTGTAACAATTAAGTTTTATCGGCCATTTTGTATAAAGCCTAAACCATTTGAACACTAAAATGTATTGGACTAATGTCCGTGTAATTGTTATCGGTTTAAATGTATATTAGCTAATGATTTATAGCTATAATAGCCATAGATAAAATTCGACAATCATTTTATTTCAGAATAATAAATCCATAATTTGTTAGTAAAACATAAAAACATAAAAAACTGTTAGTAAACATGCAGATTGGACAAATAATGGACGAGCGGCCAATCAAATTTCCCTGCAATGACATTCAGGAGACTGTTCGAGCTGCCCCGGACCCTCTGCAGCAGCGACGCGGCACGCTTACGTCTGATCGCCGCGAAGCCATCAGTGTGCGCATCAGCAAACATTCCCGAACCACTGCAGAAGCGTGGAAGCCCCCAACAGCATCCTGAATGCATTGTTGTACTTATTGAACTCGAAGAACATTGATGGCTTTCTGCGTACAACTTGTCCAGAGGCTCCACGTGTAAAATGTCTGACAATATGCTTTAAAAAGCATCACTTTCACTTCACACGTGCAACGAGCAAACCTACGGACAAGCATGTTGCATCGAACCGCCAATGCTCTTCGTTCCCTTTTTACATCCAGATCATCTTTGATATATTCAAACTAGCTGTGCACCGCGGTTTCACCCGCGTAAATGTCGATCCCGTGGGAATATCGGGATAAATAGCTTCTATGTTAATTCAGGGTGTCAGCTATCTCCATACAAAATTTTATCAAAATTGGTCCAGCCGTTTGAGCGTGACGAAGTAACAAACATATAAACACACACACACACACTCGCAAACGAAGAGTAGAGAGCACATAACACACACACGCACACACACTTCCAATTTCGCCATTGTCTCAGACGGTACCGAGAGCTCCGCGCTGACACACACATGCACAGCGTGTTTGTATGCTTGGTAACCACAAGTAAGCTTCGTCATAGTACTATTAATTATGTTGCGAATGTTATCAAGCAAAATGCCAAAATAATATTCAACGAACAAACACCATTCTCAATTTCACTGTATTAAAACAACCATATTCCTTATTAAAACTCGTATATCGTCCGCTTCCATACAGAAGTTGTTAGCGAGAGTAAGAATATGTACCAGGCAGTTATAAATTGCAAGGTTTAACGGAAAAACTTTGTTATCGTCGGTCGCCTACCGCGTACCGCCAGCCGATTTACCTCCTCGAGATAACGAGTTCCGTACTAGCCTAGTACCGACCTGTCGGGGGATATTTTTTTAATTTTGTAATCAATATGCGGTAAAAAAAAACTTAATTTTCGTCGAAGACAACACCTTTTGTGGTGAACTTCTTCCTGATAGGACGAACAAACTTGAAACTTGGAGGAAGGTACGTAAACAATGGCGGAGAAAGGTAGATAAGCTGATGGAGGGATATTAAGTAACCCCGCGAAAGTTATAATTTTTGGATCATACCCGTTTTGAAGCTCGGGGGCGGGGGAGCCTTTAAATTTAAAATTTTTGGGAGAAACTTTGATAGCGATCGAAGAAGAGTTAGCACTTAATCTTGACTGTGTAGCACATCGATGGTTTTGTTATACATTTTGAAACGAAATAACTTATTTTATACGTGCTTTATGTTCTATCTCTGTTAAGTGACTTATGTGGTAGGTAGACTGGCCCTAATATGAAGTTTAAAAAAAAAATCTACAAAAAATACCTTAATTGACAGTAATTTAAATTTTGTTGGCCCTTAACTTCGCCACATCCACGGCGTTATCGGTGACAGCTCAGATGTCACTTTCACTGCATGTTTTGAGGCACAAAGGGCAGGATATGAGGTAGAGGATAGTTCTGCCATTCCGTTGAGGTAGCCCCACTTTACGAGGTTCGACTTACATCTTCCACTTGGGTACGGTTCAGGGACTTCCAAGTGGACCACGGAAAGTTACACCCTGCAGGAAGATGCTCGTTTAGTGGTACATAGTGAGTCGGTACGGGACACGGCCTTTTTTTTTTTTTTTTTTGTTGTCGGGGCGAAACCTTCAAAAGGCCCCCGACCTCCGGGGAGGGAGATCGGGGAGTGTGGGATTTTTACCTCACCAAAACCACCCCGGTGATCACCATCAGCACATAGGGGTGGTCCCGGTTCCTCTTAAAAGACCAATTCCGGAACCCCCCCGTGCAACGCCTGTAAGGCACATCCCTGGGGAGACTGTAAAGGGGCCTCCCCTGAGCCTCGCTGTGCATGGCAGCACGTGACCACTGTGCCACCGCCTACCCTGGGGTCACTTGGTGGACGGACAGAGTACGGGACACGGCCTGCCATAGTTTGCAACGGACGTCGCCCAGGTTACCTGGTTTATCATGAAATAAGTATAATGTTACATACATTTCTATTATAATTGTCATTTAGATCGTTTTACGATGCAAGTAGATATTTAAATATTTGAGAAAACTCAATAGAACTACCAAGGTGGAATTTCTCATTTTGAATTATAAAGGAAAATTGACAACCGTAGATACATACCTATGTATATAAAAGCTATATGTATAACTAAAGCCACTGTACACTCATTGCAATTTCCCTCTTACATAAACAACTCACGAGCAATCACATATTTATCTAAGCATATAGTCTGACGTCACGAATACAGGATGTAGCCAAAAGTTTCACACAACATGATTTTTCCTCTTGAGGCCGTCAGTCAACAAAAATCAACTTATGAAAGCTGAGTGCGGTAACATTTTATTCGTCTTACGTGCGGCTCACCACCCTTCCGGCCGCTACAATCCATGGCGTTTGAAATATTAAATAACTACTTTTTGGAATGTATTTTACCAATATAGAGAAGTTTTTTTAAATAATAATAATATTTTTTTTATTTCGAGCAACAAGACTGTGTTAGTAACAATATACTTACAAACTATGTTAGTAATACAATTACAAAGACAAAAACAAAACAGAAAACAGATTGTGACATCACTGCTGCACGGTGACAGGCCCAGCCGAAACCTCAAAGCAGTGGTTCACAAACGCACAATCAAGCCTGCTTGCTATCATAGACAGGATACTGTTGGCGCTGCCCCGCCCTACGGACCAAGTATGCGCACCGCTTCCGCATCACCGCGTTTAAAAACAGTCCACGTGAGCTTCAGCGAATATCCCTTATGCGCTGCAGTATCGGAGCAACCCTGAATGCATTATTGTATTGGACGCAAAAGGCGCCGTATGATTTTTGAGTATAATGAACCCACAGACTGCAAGTGTAAAAAGACGTACAGTAAGCACTAAATATAGTGCGCTTGACATCTCTAGAGGCACGCCTGAATCTGCGGGCAATCATGTTAGCTCTCACACACAGCGCCCTCCGCTCCCTGTCAATATCCTCATCGTCTTTGTGGCCAGGGTCAATAAGTGACCCAGATATTTAAATCGTATATACCGTTCAGCTTAACAGAAGGTACTGCTTCCGGGTATTTACCCCTGGCCCCAAAGACCATGACCACACTCTTCTTAACATTATATGCATTATAGTCTGGCATATTGCTCGCAAGTGGCTAAGAGTGTCCTATGCCCGCAGATTTATAACGTAGCATATTATTTCTTCATTTGGGTCCGCTTACACTACAAATGACTACAGTCCAGCCGCCGAGAGAATGGGTTCCTGGCACCTGTCAGTGCGACAATGTAGTAGTTGATAAAGATCAAATTCGCAAAACACGTATTCGTTTGTATGAAACTGACAGGTCTGAAGAAAGCATTCTCTCGTCGCTGTAAATACTATAGACGTAATTATTTTTAACATCATTCGGTCTCGGTCAACTGCAAACGACGATATAATATGTATTTAAAAAAAAGTTTAAAAACTAAAACCCGACTACTGTAAAGGATGAAACAAGAAAGTACCTTCCCGTGGTCGCATGCCGCTGTACCAACATACATATAAACATATATTATATCCGTAGTCGGGTAAATATATCTCGATCTATACAATTTATATAAATTTGTAGTTAATTTGTATAACAGTGAATTAAAAAACTTTATATAAGTAAGTAAAATCAGTCTAATTAATTGTTAAACAAATTAACTACAAGCTTAAATTGTCCGTATATTCAAATCACAACTATCATTCCTTGTAAGTTGTATAAAATGGCTATAACACGGTAAATTGACGTAGTGTGTCAATTTGATTAAAAATGAATTACCTTGGCTGTATTTATTGATTTTAGTATTAGCTTTTAGGAAGTGATATATTTCAAAGTTCCGAAAGATCAAAACACTACTTGCTTGTTCAAAACCAATATGTTAGAGCTCGCTAGGTCATGACAATACCACCTGGAAACCACAGCTGCACAGTACCTAAATAATGAGACCACGTGTGTGATGTAATGTGATTACACCTGCAAGCTTTAATGGCACTGGTGACTGTTTATACATGCTTGCCGTATACATACTATTGGCACTGGGAAGTTTGCTGTAGTTACAATCATATATTATCACATCCTGAAAAATGTACCTATGGAACGCTTCATTAACAGAAGTAGTTTTACTATAAAATATTCAGTTCTATTTTTGTCGTCTAACACATTTGAAGAATATCATAATACACATTCATAAACTCACACCTTTCCTCCATGGGGGCAGGCAAAAACTACAGAATGCCATCCTGCTACAATCACTACAACGCCGACTGTCGCTGAAAACCAGCGCTGAGGGTCTACCTCGCATAAGGTCTTAGCATTACGCCGAGCGATGGCCGTTTTGCGTAAATCTGACGCATATTTTCGCCAACTTGTTCTTTTTTGTGTTCTTTCTCTGCATCATGTTTACCGCGAATAAACGTTTTTGTTTCCTAACATAATCCTTTTGTTTCGTTTCGGTTCATACATCAGGTCGTAACCATGGCCGTGCTGAATGCTGTTTCACAATGTATCTATCTATCATTTAACCGACCTATGTCAGTTCAACTTTCGACTTTAGCACTTTAGTTCTTTCAACTTTAGTAAACGTTGAAAAGTTGACTCTAGAGTCGGCTACGCATCTGTACCTGTAGGAAATCTAGGTTCCGGCACTTCAATAAAACGAGTTATAGGCTTTTCATAACTGTAAGTATATTATTAGCCAATTAGAAAGTCACTAGGAAGGATATGCATCCATCTTTTATAAGGCTCAAAAGGCAAGTAAAGAATATTAGAGATGGCGGTTAAAGGAGAATTTTATTTTTTTAAATAAGTACCTTCATATCGATTATTACAGAATCGACTAAAGATTGATTTTTGTAAATAAGTAAATCGAATAAATCAACACGCCCCCTCAAAAATTAATCTACCAATTGTACAAATAAAATAAATTAAAGTCAATACCTAATTGACCGGAACATATTCACTTCCTAGTGACTGCTGGGAAATACATCTCATGGCCCAACATTTGTTGCTAAGGATTAAGGGAAACCCAGAAAACCTTAATCAGACCATTACTATATAATAATTAAATTAATCACAACACAAAAATACTCAGAGTTTTATTCTAAGAGTTTAATTCTATTGGTTGGATTATTTGCAATGCTTAAACAGAAATTTTTATTCTCATAAATTATGATAGGTTTATCAATGTCTATCTTAAGCCATAATGCCTCAATATGACATACATTAAACATCCTATAACGTTTCGACATGGCGCGTTATATTTTGCTTCAGAGTTTAATGCGTCATAATTAAGTTTATTTTCAATGTATTAACAGGTTTACAGTCCTGCATATTAAATTTATTTAATATCGTCTGTATGTATGCACTTTGATCTAATGTAATTTCATTTGCATGCCTTTTAATTTTTATACCAAGAAATAATTTTCTCTTTCAAATCAGTCATTTTAAATTTACTCTATAGATACCTTTTAAAATTATTCATTATTTCAATATCAGCGCATACTATATTTAAATCATCTACATAAAGAAAGACATAAATATTTTTATGTACATCTCCATTGTCTTGCAAATATATATCCACACCTATCGACTGAAGAACTTTGAAAACCTTCTTCTTTATTCGAAAACTTCAAACCAACACCTAGCTGCCTGTTTCAGCCCGTAAAGTGCTTTATTTCATTTACACACATAATTATCTGGACAAGAGATACCCTTAGGGACTTCCACATATTTTTTTTGCTTTAATTCGCCATTTAAGAAGGCAGTTTTGACGTCCATATGATGAACTAGCAAATTAAATTGATTCGCAAAACTAAGTATAAATTTGAAACTAGCTATTCTTGCTACAGGTGCAAAAGTTTCATTATAGTCCGTGAGGTATTCTTGACTGAAACCCCTTGCAACAAGTCGTGCTTTGTATCTGAATAGGTTTTCCAAATTCATCATTTTTATAGTGAATATCCATTTACAATCGACAATGTTTTTATTTTTATGTCTTGGTACGAAAGTCCAAGTATTATTTAACTTTAGAGAAATTAATTCATCCCTAATTGCGCTTTCCCACTGAGATCTATCGTCTCAAGTTTTGATCTCTTGTAATGAATTTGGTATTTTACATAGAATAGACTGAGCACACAAAATGACACAATCACACATCATCATCGTCTTCATTATACGAAATAGGTGGACGATTTTTGAGTATATTGCTTATTCTAATCTCAGG
Source organism: Oligia latruncula (assembly GCA_948474745.1). Taxonomy (NCBI): domain Eukaryota; kingdom Metazoa; phylum Arthropoda; class Insecta; order Lepidoptera; family Noctuidae; genus Oligia; species Oligia latruncula. The sequence goes on from OX419696.1 coordinate 5,993,262, forward strand.
ATTATTATCTGTGTTTTCTTTTGGTGAAGACGGGTTATCAGACTGAAAGTGTATTAACTATTTGTTCCGATTCAATTAAATTATCATGGTTTAATTTGCGAATTTTACTAGGACACTCGTGCCCATCAGGTTTAGATGTATCTGATATTAAATTATCAGGGTTATGAGACTTTACCGGCACTGACTTGGATATTACATCATCAGTTTTGCCGTGAGAATTTTTAATATTCCCTTCAGACTTGAGGTCTGGCCTGGCTTTAAGAAAACCAGTCTCATTAACAATAATATCCCTGACTACTACGTATTTTTCGCATTCTGGGTTCCAAACTTTATAGCCGTTTGGTTCATTACCCACTAGTATCCCTTTCCATGATTTTTCATCAAACTTGGTCTTACTGATTTTATTATGAACGTAAACAGTTGAACCAAATACCTTCAAATATTTAATTTGAGGTTTTTTTTTTTTTTTTTTTTTTTTTTTTTATCATGCTACATTGCGAATTATTTTTCGCATTCTGGGTTCCAAACTTTATAGCCGTTTGGTTCATAACCCACTAGTATCTCTTTCCATGATTTTTCATCAAACTTGGTCTTACTGATTTTAGTATGAACGTAAACAGTTGAACCAAATACCTTAAAATATTTAATTTGAGGTTTTTCATCATGCCACATTGCGAATGGTGTTTTTGAATGTTTCAAAGCTTTAGTTGGGGTCAAATTAATTTTATTAAACAGCAGTCAGTACTGCATAGCCCCAAAACACTTTGTCTAATTTCGCACCGCTTATCATGGAACGGGCTTTTTCAGTAATGGTTCTGACCATACGTTCAGAAACGCCATTCAACTGTGGTGTTCTCGGAACTATTAAATGTTGATATCCCTTGTAACGTTGCACCTAGCAAGTTAAACTTTAAAAGAGTTTATTCTAAGTATCCTTAATAATAACTAACCTATATACACTGAAAACTGTACCATTTACACATAAAGCTTAAAAAAAAACCAAGTGTAATAATTAAAAGTAAACATAACACTTAAAAACAACAATAAACTTAACTTCGAGCGGTCATTAACTTAAAGGTACTCTACCCTTCAACCCTTTCGCCACGTCGTGGTTCCGGCGTGAAGGAGGACGCTTGGTGAAGATCCTCTGCTGCAGAGTGATTCACGTCTACTACCATACACTGAAGTTTTACCACAGAACCTGGAACTGGAGCCGGCAGTTGCGGACAAAGTCTGGGACTACCATTATCACCTGAAGACGGTTCTGTTCCCTACTCCATTACTACCCTCTGCTATCGGGACTTGAGAAGGCCACGGAAGTTAGGCAATAAATAATAAGTATACCTATCTTCTAGTTCTTATTATTTACGAACCTCCTACATTCCTACCTGCTGGCAACCCCCCCTAAGGGAAGAGTCACACCCTCTCTCTACACAATAACTTTTCATTTAAGTCGTTAGATATTCGCCACCGTTAAGTATCACAGTATAAGTTGACTAATTTTAAATTAAACTTAGCCTCACTTTTAGCCACAAAATCTTTAAAAACAGCAAACACGCCTGATTTATAGGTTAATATATACGTAACGCAATAATGTATAGTATACTCTTCAACAAAAAACACAAAATAGTTTTTGTTGTTGTTAGTTGGGGGAGTAATAGGTCCACAAACATCTGAGTGCACAATATACATATAATAGCCGTTTAACATGACTTTTATCTTTAACCAGACTGAACGGAAGTCGACTCTGTTTTCCATTTATACAGGCCTCACACAACTCATCATCTGGCATTACAGTTTCAACTTGGCTGATGTCATAAACCATTTTATTAGTTTTAATTTCAATGAAATTATTTTTACTAATATTACCAAAGTTATGATGCCATAATTTGTACATATTTTTATTACTGCATACTTGAGAAACAGATTGACACTTATTTACAGATGCCATTAAGTCTACAGCAATTAAATTATTTTTCAACATACCTTACTTAATAGTTTTACTATCCTTACGTATTTGGACTCCTAGCTGGTCGAAAATGACTGTCAACGCAGCACGTTCCATTTTTGATACAGATAGCAGGTTGCATGGTACCTCAGCACAGAAGAGCACGTCCTCTAAATCTCCTTGAACGCCCATGTTGCTGGTCACTGGTCACATACATTGTTTCCTTTTTGGTACCTGAAACATAAATTCACCATTTTTAGCAATAGAAATTTTTAATGGCGTTAGTGACGGTGTGACTAATGAAAAGAACTTCCCGGTTTATAATATGGTCCGATGCTCCAGAATCCATAGGAAAGTAACTTTGCTTCCATCATCATCCGCTTGATAGTCTCCCATCATAAAAGTAAATCCAGAAAAATTGTTTGTTGTGGTCCACTGATCTCCAACTGCCTGGACCGTCCTTGTCCTTTCCGTATTTTTCTGCTGCTGCTGTTGAGCTCTTTTGAAGTAGAAACAGTCGTTTTTCACATGCCCCTTGCGGCCACAGTGATGACACTTCAAGAACTGACACTTCTTCTTCTGCTTGTTATCCTTCTGCTTGTAGCTATTATTCCCTTTATAATTTAGAAAATGATCGAATTTTCTTTTTCGAAATTCCTGTCCATTTTTCGTTCAACTTGCAAAACTTTGACACTGGTATCACTGCACTCATTTTTAAACTTGACTTCATGATCCAAAAACCTTGTTTTTAACAAATGCTAGCGTTAAATTATCCTCCGATAAAGTTTTGATCGCAGTTGTCACGCCATCATAAGTTGCATCCAATTATCGGGTCTTCGTCAATAACTTTTATCACTTCCATTTCACATAACAATGCCCGTATTCTAAACTTCTAGACACTGCATATTTCACCATCGAATGGCTTGATATTACGTTTGTTTATAGATTATCCGTTTTAAAAAGTTCGTAACGGACTTACTTTTTGAACCACTTATATTGCAGTAAAAACGTAACCTGGGCCCATAACCTGTAGGAAATCTAGGTTCCGGCACTTCAATAAAACGAGTTATAGGCTTTTCATAACTGTAAGTATATTATTAGCCAATTAGAAAGTCACTAGGAAGGATATGCATCCATCTTTTATAAGGCTCAAAAGGCAAGTAAAGAATATTAGAGATGGCGGTTAAAGGAGAATTTTATTTTTTTAAATAAGTACCTTCATATCGATTATTACAGAATCGACTAAAGATTGATTTTTGTAAATAAGTAAATCGAATAAATCAACAGTACCTAATCCTTCGACCGTAGTTGGTGTCTACTTAAATGGTATACAGGGCTATTGTTAAAACATTAACAACCTCATAAGAGGTCATTGTACTCATCATTATGAACAACTTTTACTATGGAACCAAACCTGAAATCACAAAAAAAAAACTGCCGATGATCCCTGCATTTTGACGAGATAAACATAAATCTAGCGATCAGCTGATTTTTTTTCGCGATTTCAGGTTTGGTCCCATAGTAAAAGTTGTTCATAATGATGAGTAATTCTTAAGAGGTTGTTAATGTTTTAACAATAACCCTGTATATGTCAACCTGATGCCAAAGAACAACATTACAAAAACATATTGTGCCACCGGTTTTGCGACATAGTAATGCTACATATTACTACTCAGCAAATTCTACAACTCCAAAACTTGTTGATTCCTTGAACTCCGAAGATAGTCAAAAAAACTTCTTCTCCAATTTATTACAAGCCGTCAGCCCAGTCGACTAGTTGCCAACTTTACACCGAACACAATTTGTCTAACCGTAGCCTGCTCCCAGTTTACCTTCATTTGGACTGTTTTTGTACTTAACTGACTTTTAATTAACCAAACGGTAAGTGCTTCCAACTTGGCACTTGTCAGAACCAAAAAGTTTCAAATGTCTAGCATAAATAATAGCATTAAGTATGTCGGATATCCGGGAATGCAATGAGTATTTGTTAATGTTCGAGTTGTTAGCTTAATTAAATTCCCACGATTCGCATCTTCTCTGGTTATCAAGTGCCGAATACGCAGTTAACAAATTGATTAAAGTTCTGCGTGTTTAATCTGGGTTTGTTTAAACGGCGATTAATTTTAATGTTTAGAAAAATGTGGCTAACAAGCTTATCTTAGCTTTAAAAGTCTTGAGTTTGTAATAGTTCTTGCGAAACTTTGGATGTTAGATTTAAAATTGAGAATTAAAGTTATTTGTGATGTTCGCATAGTTTTTTAATCGTAACCAGTTGTTTTTTTTCGGCAGTTTGACCACATAAAAATATTTAATAAAACCTTGTATAAATCGGTTGTGCTTAAAATAATAATATTTATTTATTTATCAAATGACATTGATCCAGCAGTTTTGTAACAGAATATTTTGTTGTTTATGCTGCACTCTGCGTATTTTTCTATCGCGTTAACACAATACGCGCGCCAGTTATGATGGCGGTTTCCATAAAAATAGAACTACACGCTCGCAAGTGAAAAATGAAACACAACTGAACAGCTCCCGAATTCCCTGTGAAATAACAGGTGCTCGTAAGTATTAGCAAAACGGCGATTAATATAAAAGGAGTGCTGCACGTAAACACATCAGTGGTATGGTGCCAAGAATCCCAAGCGTATACTTAGCGCGAGCCGGCCGCCAACCGCCACACGATACATGAGACTGGGGGCAGGAGACAGGCATATCAGAAGTGTTAATCTAACCCCGTGGCTACGAGCTACACGAGTGACGTGCGTCTTGCGTCAGCGACTGCGGGGAAAACAAATGAAAGAATTTGTTTAGAGCATGCCACAAGTCACGGCGACAGGACTTGCGGAGCGACGCACAAAAACAGGTGACGAGCGTGCGTCGTGCATGCAACGCTCAAGGCCATGAACGGAACCTAATCCCGCATCCTAATAAATAAGAACAATCTCGTGAATGCGCGATCGTCGCGTTCATATGTCACTCATTTGTTTGGAAAACCGGAAGGCGCCCTCTGTCGACAACACTTGAGTATAACCAAAATAACATACACATAAACCTTGCTGACTGATTAATCCTTTAAAACGGCATGACAATCCGAGAATTGCTCGTGTAGGTACTGAGGCAAAGCACCGAACATTTGATTTGCGGTCTACTGTTAGACATCGTTCATCTGAATTTGGTGGTAAACCAAACTATTGAGAACGAATTGAAGTCAGTTGTTGGAAACGAGTTGAAAAAGTTAAATACAGCCCGGGAGGACGAACGAAATTAAATTGAAAATTTCTCAGAATAATGTCATACACTGTTTTATTTGTTCTCTCTCCTTTTCCAAGCAAAAGCAATAACATATATACTACATGTCCATTATACTCGTATGTAACATCAGTTTAAATAAAATCAAAAGTTTTAGTTTTTAATTTTTTTTGACTCAAGCTACGAAAAATCAACGGAACAACTTGCTATTTTTAATCAAGTCAACCTATCGCAGTGGACATAGGCCTCTTTCAGACTGCGCCACAACACCCTGTCCTCCGCCTTCCGCATCCAGTCTGTTCCAGCCACGATCTTAAGATCGTCGGCCCATCTAGTGGGCGTCCTAGCTACTATTAATACTTCGATATCCGTGTACTTAACATTTATTATCCTCTAAACATTCGGTTTTGATAGTTTTGATGAATCATCGAACAATCATACCGATTTTTTTTTAAACAAGTGAATTCGCTTTCGTTTGACGCCTGCAGTCTTTTGAAAGCTGTGGTGGCCCAGTGTTAACGGTGGCGACTTACAAGGTGTAGGTCGTGTTGTCGGTCGGTTCGAAGTCAGGAGGCCTTTGTCCCAGCATTGGGAACATTTTAGGCTGATTACGCAGTCTTTAAAGAATAATAAAGCTTCTACTTCTCCTCTCATGCATTATGAGCATGAGTCATGCTCATGTCTTATCATAAGTATAATGCTGCACAGGTACACCTACTCTAATTCCACCGTCTGTCACAAGGACATGACTTACAAGGTGCATCACAAAGTGCCGGAAACATCCAACTGTCAAGTATACAACACGATGATTGACACACACACTGTTGTCTTAAGCCTAGAGGAAATTACTACTTGAAGAGGACATGGCATACACAGTGATAGCGATTTACATACTACCTATACAATCTAGCAACTATAATTTACTACATAACCATTTATTACATTTATTTAAAACAAACACAACATAGTGGTTAATAGTATCAGTGCCAGTTACAATTGGGCAGCTACCCAAACGCAAACTTGATACTAAATACATACTGAAATCAGTTTTATCGTTTGGCAAATTAACAAACGATTATGATAATTTCATACTTCATTTTAACTATATAGGCCATCGACCTTCCATTGCGTACTCACGCAGGCAACTAATATATGGAAATCACAGAATTAAATCATCTTCAAAAAATTATTCGGGTACTTTAAAACGAAATAAGCGCCTAAGCCGTAGCATCGTAGCAAGCCGCTACGAATCGGCTACGAATATTCGTAGCTGCGTAGGCGCCGTTTATTACCAACGACACAAATGTTTCTAACCTTTTCTTATCGCTAGCTAATTCTGTCTCTCATCAGAACAAATTCATATTTCTATTACTTCAATTTCTTTTCGGTTTTTAAGGATTCCATCGGTTTCGTCCCGTCATCTGACCTCTGCCTAACCTTTTGGTGAAATACAGGCAGATATTGTATTTAGTTTATATCCCCTATTTCTCTGAACAACATTTTTTCAATAATTATTACACGTAGTTAGTTCGTACTTGACGTACCGCCAGAAAGTCTTAACGTCATAATAGTGAGTCTCAACACCACGTATCCTACCGAGACACCAAATACGTTCCACTACTCGTGCTTGGCCAGACTGGCAGCGCAGGCGCGGGGAGCGCGCGGGCAACTCACGCCATAGCTCTTTCATACAAGTGGCCGCAGTGGGTGCGCGGCGCGGGCGTGGGCGGCCCGCGCGGGGGGACCGGGGTTCTCAAAGTAGTTCGTGCTTTTTTCTATTAAAAGTAAGACTTCTTCATCCATATTATTATTATATTTGACAAACACTGGACACGACAGCACGCAGAACGCAGCCCCGCTCCAGTGCGGACAGGCAGCCCGCGCGCGTTCCCGCACCCGCGCCCCAGTCTGGCCACATACTAAATGTAATTTAAACTTTTCATCGTTTCTGACGTGCTAAGCTACACTTCTGTTCTCACATGCACATGTACTTAGACGAGGCTTCGGTATGTTTACACCACACACACACATACAATCATCCAACGGATGAATTTCGAGTTCCAACACAGGTTTACATTGTACAATGAAGATTTATTTGTATTGCTGTGTTCAAGTATAACTTTCAGAATGAATCGAGAATCTGAATATATGTATAAGAATAAGTAATGAGGCTTGGAGCCTTTGTATCGAATTCTGGAGTTAAATAACTTTAAAGTTTAATAAATACATTATGCATGAAAAAGGGTAGGTACCTGCATATTCTAATCTGATCTATTCAAATCTCTTTGACTTTCAATATAATATTTTTAAGCTAAGTCATAAAATGATAATATTATTTAAAAATTAAGGGGAAAGAATCAGAGGGCGTCAAAAATTCGTCCGTAGCAACAACAACCGTCGTTCCGTCAACAGGGAAAGTGTCCAAAAGGCTGGCAGCATTACCACGTTGTATTCAATGAAGGTTTTTTTTAATCAAAAATAGGCCAGCCCTCAGGTCACGTGCGGAGTTGACTCACCGCTAGAAAAAAAAAATTAAAAAACCCTCGACACAAACCATAACCTTCGAAAAGTTAAAAAAAAATATATGTATTGGCCCATTAAGTTTTATATAAGTTGTAGGTAATATTTTGATCCAGGCGTCGCCGTCGTCGCGTCGAGGGACGGATAATGAAAAAAATAGGAAGCTAACAGCAGCTATTCTTTCTCCACTAGCATATATAAAATCCCATTAAAATAGATGGACAAACTTTTAGAAATCATTCAGACCACCAAAATAAGGACGATTACCTACTGTAAGAAAAAAGCATAGATACTTACAAGAAAAATAATCAGCTAACGAAAATACACAAATGTGCCGGCAATTTATTATTTTAGGTCAAAATAAAATCACTTTAATCACTGTTTTTTTTTGCTTGAGTATCTTTGGTTAGACGAACTGAGCGCTGTGTTAAAATTTGTCCATCTATATTATTGGGACCCTGTATAATCATTATTTCTAGCACAGTCTGTTTGGCGAATTCATTAGCCTCCTCTGTTTCCGTCGGGGGTTAATAAACGAAGAGCCAAACAAAACACAAGTTAATACCTACGCAGTAAACAATATGCTACAAATTAAAATAATAGTAAACATTCATTCAAAGGTGTATTATAGTACATAACAACAGACGAAAATGGCATGCATCGACAAAAAACTGTAATGCCACGCTATCGACTGGCAATGCGACGCAGAAACAAAATAATATTTTCACATGGCAGATTAAAAACATGCATTTTTAACGAACCTTTGTCGTCGGCGCGTGAAAATTATTTTAATCGAAAACAGAACTTTTAATTAACGCGGACACACTTTGTGTAACATAACATAATCTGCAAAAGAGGATAAAATTTCTGAAAAGGACGCCCGATTAAAATGTTCGGTTACAAATAAATAAGGACGGGCTTTGATATGATTTTTTTGTAGTCATTATCACAATCCTCTCATTTCAAAACAACACACACACGCCTGTAATCCCTGAAGGGTTAAACAGAGTACCTATTAGTACACCCACATTTCACCAGTTATGTGTAAGTCCTATGTACCAGGGGCGAACCTATTGCTATCAACCGAGCACTTATCCAGGGTTACACAAATAAGTCACCCTCAATTTTCAATTTCAACATCACATAAAATAAAGTCTGATACATCGAAACCATGTTCATTAGGATGAAAAAACCAGAAATTAAGACTGTGTTTTATTATCGCCTTTAGTGCAATTCCCAGATAAATTAATTGGTACTGTATTGTCCTGGAGTCTGGATTAATAGGCTCGCCCCCTGTTACATGGAACTTAAACAAAACTGGTGAAACGTAGGGGTACTAATAGGTGCACGTCTGTCTAACCCTTCGAGGAACACAGGTGTGATGTTACGTTACGTGTATTGTCGGGAAACTATGCAATCGCACGTACTGTGAACATCAAAAGTGGGTAATGAATTGATGATTGTGCACGAAGTATGAAAAATTATAAGAATTATATAAATGATATAATAATAATAATTATATAATTGAAATGCAAAGTAGCCATGTCATCACCCCCCAGTCGCAGACTGCTGTACTACTACCGCAGTCTGATACAAGTCATGCTGACGAGGGGAGTAATGACAGGGCTACAAACGTAAGTACCCAATGTAATGAGGAATTGAGGAGTGCTTTGGAGGATGCGATTCAGGAATATCGCTTCATGTCACCCGAACTTAGGCCACGCTTACCTCGTTTGCCCATGCATAACAAAAATAGGGCGCTGGTGGCGGTTCTGGATTCGCAGTTGTCAAACTATTTTGATGGCTGCGAAGACCTCACCGATGCTCATTCGATTCTGTACTGCGCGGCTGCAGCGGCATGTCGTGTAGCTCACGTCAAATTTGCCAATGACTCTAGAGCTACACGACCGAAACCAGTCGTACCAGCTTGGCAGTGCAGAATTGAACGCCGTATTGGTGGGGCCAGAGCGCTCATTGGCAAACTAATCTGCTTCAGGGAGGGCAATACTCGCCCTAGAGTGATGCGCTTTGTGAGACGGGCATTCTTGGGGACTGATATCAGTCCTCAAGACTATATGTCTTGTGTCACGGAGCGCATCGACTTCCTGAAGCAGAAAGTGTATGCATGGGCGAACCGTATTCGTCGGTACAGGCGGCGAGTGGAGCGATACACTCAGAATCGCACATTCCAGAGTGATGAAAGGTGGGTTTATAGGGCTTGGGAGCGACTGGACCAAGGTGTTACTGACACGTGCCTACCGGATGATGACGCCATGTGCTCGTTCTGGCGAAACATCTGGTCGGTGCCTGTCAGTCACACCGAGGGTGATTGGACTGGGAAGATTGAGCGAGCGTGCGATCTAATACCAGAAATGGGGGTACTTACCATCAGCCCCCAAGATGTTGCTCGTGCAGTCCGACCGTTGCCTAACTGGAAATCTCCAGGGCCGGACGGGCTGCACAACTTTTGGATAAAATGGTTCCAAGGGTCGCACGCCTGCTTGGCATCCCAGTTCCAGTCAGCCTTAGAGTCAGGGTCGCTACCCCAGTTCCTAACGACAGGAATAACCCACCTGCTCCATAAATCAGGTAGTACCGCGGATCCCAAAAATTATAGACCGATCACTTGTTTACCGACGGTCTATAAAGTTCTTACATCCATTTTGAGAACTAAAATTAACAAACATATAGACACCAACTCCATCATGTCTGTCTCTCAAAATGGATGTAAGAACGGGTCCCGGGGTACTAAGGAGCTGCTCCTCATTGATATCGCCATTAGCCAACAGGTTCGTCGTTCCCGAAAGGATCTGTCGACATGTTGGATAGATTACAAGAAGGCCTATGACTCGGTGCCACATACATGGCTCATGAGGGTGCTGGAGTTGTATAAAGTAGATACAACTCTGCGAACCTTCCTGATGTCGTGTATGGGGCAATGGAGGACGGTCCTTCGCTATCCAGGATGTCGAAATATCCAGAGGAATAGCGAGCCGATAAGGATCGAGCGAGGCATATTCCAGGGCGACAGTTTGAGTCCGCTTTGGTTCTGTTTAGCCTTGAATCCTCTAAGCACACTGCTGGAGGATTCTGGTCTAGGCTATCGGTTGAGGAGAGGTAGTCAGGTTATATCTCACCTCCTTTACATGGATGACCTAAAACTCTTTGCTCCTAACAATTTGCAACTGATGGAGCTACTGAAAATTACTGAAACTTTCAGTAACGCCATCAGGATGGAATTTGGTGTGGACAAATGTGCGGTCATGCATGTAAAGCGAGGGGAGATTGTGGAATCCGTGGGAACCCAACTCTCGGATTCCACAAACCTTAGAGCCCTCTCCGCATCCGAAACCTATAAGTATTTGGGTATGTCGGAAGCGTTAGGGATCAATGTTACTGACATGAAGCAATCGTTGAAGGAGCGCTTCTTTGGTCGCTTGAAAAAAGTACTTAATAGTCTTCTATCAGGCGGAAACAAGGTGCGCGCCTTCAACGGTTGGGTCATGCCGGTTTTGATGTACTCTTTCGGCATACTCAAATGGACTCAGACCGAACTCGACGCCCTGGATAGGAGGGTCCGTACGCTGCTGACTGCAAATCGAATGCATCACCCACGGTCATCGGTAATGAGGCTGTATATCCCGCGAAAGTGTGGAGGTCGAGGGTTTTTAAACGCTAAGACCCTCCACAATCGCGAGATATGCAGTCTCAGGGAATATTTCCTAGAAACCGACGTGGGGATGCATCGAGATGTAGTCGCCGTGGATAAGGGCCTCACCCCGCTCTCCTTAGCTAAAGAGAACTGGCGCAAGCCAGTAGTGCTTGACACCAATGATCGCATGGAGGTATGGCAGAGTAAGGAGCTTCACAGACGCTTTTTCCGGGCCCTACATGGACCCGATGTAGATCTACTAGCGTCCGTAGCCTGGCTGCGTTTCGGTGATCTCTTTGGAGAAACCGAAGGTTTTGTCTGTGCAATTATGGACGAAGTTATGATGACGAACAATTACCGGAGATTTATTGTGAAAGACGGCACGGTTGACATCTGTCGGGCATGCCACCGGCCGGGAGAATCAATCAGGCATATTATCTCCGGGTGTTCTCGTCTAGCTAACGGAGAGTACTTGCATAGACACAACCTTGTAGCCAGGATAATCCATCAGCAACTTGCTCTGAAATACAGCCTTGTGGAATCGGAGGTGCCGTACTACAGGTATGTGCCCGACCCAGTTCTCGAAAATGGTAATATCACATTATATTGGGATCGATCCATCATCACTGACAGGACTATTGTTGCCAATAAGCCTGATATAGTGGTGGTGGATCGATCAGAGCGGCGCGCAATGATTGTTGACATAACCGTCCCGCATGATGAGAACCTCGTGAAAGCCGAGAAAGATAAACAGATCAAGTATCTTGACTTGGCTCGCGAGGTTGTCGACATGTGGGATGTGGACTCAGCAATCATTGTGCCGATAGTCGTGACAGCCAATGGTTTAATAGCCAAGAGCCTCGACCAACACCTAAGGAGGCTCTCGTTGGGCAGCTGGATCAAGGGCTTGATTCAGAAAGCGGTACTTCTGGACACGGCCCGCATTGTTAGGAGGTTCCTCTCTCTGGAGCCCTGACCGCCGGTAGCTTGGACCCTGTTCCCGATACCGGTGGGCTACTATTTTTTATATTTTTAAATGTTTTTATATTTTTTATATTCTAATATTTAAAAATATAATTTATATGTGTTATTTAATGAAATAAAGGAGATTATATAAAATTTATTTTTATTTTTAAATGTATTTTTTTTTATATAAATATTTAAAAATTAAAATAATTTGTTTGATAATGTAATATAGATATGTTATACATGAAAAATTAAAAGATTAACAAACGAGAAATCCAAAGAAAAAGAAATCCAATTAATGTAAAAGCAAACCCTTGAAAAAACATAATCGAATTCGAAAGTCCAGAAAATCCCTTCGAATTCTGATGCCGATTTTCCCAACTATAGTTACGTACGATATCATATAATGGCATAGGATTACTCGCGACACGCCCGAGAGTAGCGATGCGTCCGGCCGCCCGGCCGGTGCGGCTGTGCACAAACAATTTGTAAACCAATTTTCTACAGAACGGATTATATCGAGTATTTCCTGAATAATCCTTCGTTCGTTCTCGTTGAATATTCAAATGACTTGTGTTATTAAACTTCTACGGATCGCCTTTTAATTTGCTCTATAGATATTTTCAGTTATTCGTAATAAAGTAAAATAAACAATTTTATACAGTAGCGAATGAGAAATTGGAATAATAAATCAAATGATATTTGTTTTTGTATGGTAAGTGGGTAACCTTTTTATTTCGCCAATTTGCTGTTTCATTTTAGCAATTGAACGAATAGAAAAGGTCTCATATAAAAATTGGCTTCAGTAAGAACTTTTTTATCAAATTGGCCTTATATTTTTTAACTGCCCTGAATAAATTAATCATTTTACTAACATGGTTATAAGTATTATTTTACTAAAAATGTATTTGAATGTAAATTTACTCTGAAATAAAATTATAACAATAAATGAAAATCTACCATACTCGATGCGGTTTGTAGCACTCGACCGAATTGGTATTAAAAATAAGATTATTAGAATGGCAATCGTTAGGAAAGCGAAGGTTTTTATTAATATTTTACGAAAACGTTTTACGTTTCATGCTGTAAACTTTTCTGCTCATCCATTAATTGTAACTGGTTTTTGAGAGATCTTAGAAGCCTTATTTTAGTACACTGACATAACATAACATCACGCCTATTAGACCTCAAAGGGTTAGGGCCGAAGCCTGTCGGGTCAGCGGGATTTTCCGAAAGGGTTACCGCTGCCCCGGAACATAAAGGGCTAAGGAAGGAACACGGGTGGGTTTTTGTCAGTAAGAGTCTGACACTCCCTTCCGCTCCACCCAGAGCGGGAGCGATCATTTGATGATTTCCCATCCTCAAAAAAAAGTAAAGGTTTAGGCAGTGGTGTACCCATACATCCACATTCACACCACACCAACACACATCATCATCCACATTTCACCAGTTATGCTTAAGTTCCATATAATAGGGGCCTATTTCCATTAACTGGGCACAAAGCCAGACTCCGGGCTGCTACTAAGAAATTCCTGACAGAAAAACACAATAACACTTTGCCCGACCTAGGAACCGAACCCAGGACCTCATGCTTAATTGTAGTATTTGCGACAAAGTCACGACTCTAACAGTTAAGAAAATACCAACATCTTCTTCCATTTCAACCCATTCCATGCGTCTTATAAAGCCAGTCATACAAATAACTTGAAATAAAAACATAAAGAGATTGTGGTGGGAACGTTTACGAACGCTCTTAAGCAACCCCTTTCAGTCAATTAAGTTTAACTTGCTCAAAGTATTAACTTGTTTAGACGACAAACAGTTAATACGGCTTATGTTTTTATTCGTTCTCAAATCACCGGTGCTTTCAACGTATTGTCGAATTGGATTAGATGTGGTTTTTAACTTGAAACTATGATATCTGTTTTTAGGGTTCCACACCAAAATGGTAAAACGGAACCCTTATTTATTTTTATCTATCTATATAAATAAAAAGATAAGTCCTGACTGACTGATTGACTGACTCGTCAACGCCCAGCCCAAACACTTGGATCTAGAGAGCTGAAATTTTGCACAGAGGTTCCCTTTATAATGTAGACAAGGAATAAGGAAGGATTTTTCGAAATTCAACCCCTAAGAGGGTGAATAGGGGGAGGGTAAAATTTCACGCCGACGAAGTCGCGGGCAGAAGCTAGTTTATTATATTTTTACAGAAAGCTTACAGACTAATAACACAATTAAAAAAACATTCGTAGACTAGAAAATTTGCTAATTACAAGCTTCCACATAAAATTTGGTGAGACTCAATCTGTCTGACTATCTGTCTGTCTGTCCCTCTGTCACAGCTGGATATCTCAAGAACTACTAATGTTAACTTGCCCTAGTAGCACATTCACATGCACATTCTCAAACATTTTTTTTTTTAGGCCGCATAATTTTCGACTTTTGATGAAAAATGTAAAAATAAATACGAGGGGTATTTATTTTTAAATTTTTCATCAAAAGTCGAAAATTATGCGGCCTAAAAAAAAATCTCCGAAGTTTGCAAATAGATAAATCTCAAATAATTCTATGTGATAGAAGTTTATGTAAAGATTACAGGAAAAATAAAATTATGTCTCTAAATAGCATACTTTTTCAGAAATCATCAATAAAAGTTACACTAGTTCCACTATCGGTCAAGAGACGGCGCTGACCTATAACTGCAAACAGCTGATCCACCTTTGCATACATGATTTAGATTTTTTAGAATACGAATCGATAGAATTTTATCATTCTTTTATATTTTATATATTTCAGCAAAGTAAATAAAATACAAATTATAAAATTCTATCGATTTTTATTCTAAAAAATGACAGCCAGGACCAACAGCTTAACGTGCTTTCCGAGGCACGGAGGGGTCTCGGTATGTTAAGATGGTCACCCATCGACAGACCAGCCGCGGCAAGCGTAGCTTAACCTGATCGATCCACCTGTGCGGCTGTTATTATTTAGCCACGAACCCCTCACACTATATTCATCACAGTACCATATGCCTAAGCCTTCCAAGAACACAGGCATAATATTATGTTACAAAGTTCATACCCTAAATGAAATATGGGCTTACTCTATTGTTAAATTCTAGTCAAGGCACAGAGATACAGTTACTGCTAACAAACAATAGTCCAGTAGTCATGTACAGTCAACAAAAGAGATAAGTATGCAGGATCGTCGGATAAAGTTGAAGTTTAGTAAGAAACCGATGGATGTTGTCGACTGAAATTTAATTTGATAAATGAGCTGTTTGTTTTCTATTAATTAAATCAAATTTTATTCGAGTACATCCATCAGTTTTTTATTAAACTTCAACTATATCCGACGATCCTGCATACTTATCTCTTTTGTTGACTGTACCTATATATTGTGTTAGAACATCTACTGCAAGGACTGGCTCAGACAAACATGAATGCCGATAAGGTAGAACACCGTCGATTGAATTTGGAAATTGATTCAATGCTTTGATCACAAAGTAAATGGTCTGAATAATATAACGCTGTTATTACAATGAAGGTGTGATTGTGCAAATAATATGCCACCTTTCTCTGACCGTGACTTTGACTAATATAATCAGTCTATTTTCCGAAAGCAACTTTCAAATGTCTTTTGTGCATTATTGCAATCCCAGTTTCCCGCGTATTTACGAGTACGTTTGACCGCAAAGTCATTCAATTGTTCAAGTAGCATAAACGTAATCAGCCTATAATTTTCCCACTGCTGGGGAACAGGCCTTCTCTCTTCGAGAGGGAGTGGGCTGAACCTAACCTAACCTGTCCATTGAAGGACTAAGTGCGGAAACCAAACCCATAACATAGAACATAGTGCGGGTTGGTAGAAGTCACATGTCTTCAAATTTTTATTTCTAGCACATACCTGTTTCCTCACTATGTTTTCCTTCACCGTTGTAGTTCAAGTAGTCAACTTCATTTTAATTTCTCTAATATTGATACATTGTAACGCTACCCCAATTAGCTTATAACATTCCATATGCATTCTAATTTACATAACAAGTGAAGCACCTTCAAACTCCGAGCACACTTTTAATCTATTAAGTTTGCTTTCCCAAAATTACTTAAACTATAACCTTCCGCCATTTTGTTAAGTCATCTACACCACGTGTATAAGGGCGAAATATTAATAAAATTCAAAATGGACATATAAGCGGAAACTATGGCGGAACGGGGTTTGTTCATGCGGGGCATACATGTTTTGTACTGTTGCTGCATATTTATGTCTTAATCAAGGTTGGCAGCTGTTGCCTATATGGCACATTACTGCTCTATGTTTACGTGTCTTGAACGTATGTCTTGGAACAAAGCCTAGGAGTTTAATATTTTGGCAGCTGAGTTATACAGTGTTTGCATTCTCGCTCTTAAGCTGGGTCGACATTTGTATCATGTTGCTGTTTTGAAGGTAAATGATTCGAACCATTCATCAAAGCGGCTATTATGTTTCAAATAGTAATTTTCCCGAAAAATATATTTTTATCTATAGCCTAATCTCGTGTAATCAGTTAGCCATTAATTGTTTGTTGTTATTTTCTAAACCAAGCAATTATTGTCAATCAATCAAACTCTAACAGATTATCAATTATTGATGACTTTATGGGGCTTTTTATATAGGTATTAGTTAGGTATATTATAAATATACCTATATAAAAGTCTGATAACCAGTCTTACTAAGAGGTATCGTATTACCCAGTAACTCGGTTGTGGAGGTCAGATAGTCAGTCGCTTCATATAAAATATTGGTATCTATTCAGCTGTATCCGGTGAGACTGGAAGCCGACCCGATAATTAGAAAAAGGCTAGGTCGATGATGATTACAGTGAAAATTAAATACCAAAACCTGAACCCGTAATTACATAACACCAATCTAAATACAGAACGTAATTTGGGAATAGGCAGTGCCAACATAATATGATTATACATATCTTGTCTGTAAGATAAACAGTCAGTGATGTCAGTTTACACAACCCGATCTTGTTTAAACAAGTATAAGTATGAATAATCATGGCCTTACTATATAGCGGGGTTGTCGGTTTGCCGCTATTGATTTATATATTAGACTTTGTGACGTTGGTATTGCTTGTTGTGTGATGGTGTCATTATAGAACAGTGAGGTTTGAATCTGTTTCGCGGTTTCAAATGAATTCACCTATTACTCGTCGTATTTCAGTGTCTTGGAGATTTCGGTATCGTGTGTGTGTCGGAGTCTGGATTTGTACCCAGTAGGTGGCTATAGGCTCGCTTCCTATTAGGTACATGGGACTTAAACATAACTGACGGAATGTGGGTGTACTATAGGTACACTTCTGCCTAACCATTAGGGGATTACAGGCGTGATGTTACGTGTTATGTTTATGTGTCTCCTCCGGAGCGTCAGGGGAAGCACTTCACTACTTACAATTCTGTCTGTCCATTTTATTAAATTATTAATTTATAAAGAAAAGGGTGGTGAAATTACGGTCAAATAAGACTACACATTGCCATCTTCTTGATATTTTAGGTGTCATAGATGGTGATAACCTGTGGTAACCATTCTCCTTCGGTTAAAAAGTTTCGGCAGCTGGGTTTGGATGTACAAACCATGCTTCACCTTCTATCCAGCCCTCAGTTTTCCAAAAAATGCAGTCCAATTGACCTCTGCGTTACTACCGACGACGCCGTGGAAGTGGCGCAGTTTTGGACCAGCAAGATTTGAAGTACTGTCGTGCCAACGACACGAAGAAGAAGAAAAAGTGTCTAAGACTAACGCTTAAAAAAGTTTCACACTCTCAAGTAAAACAATTAAACACCTGGAAACGTTAAACTTTAGAAACATTAATACCTGTTGTTGAAAAGAAATAAAAACGAACACCTTAATTTTCATCTTAATCGATAAATTTTCTTAATCTCGCCTTTTGCGTCCCTTTTTTGACACATTGTCCATTTCAGGTGATTTTCCTCGCACATATTGACTTTACGAGTAAACTGGGGCACAAAATAGATAAGTACAGAAGGTGATCTCCATACAATGAGCGAAAGCGCACGCAAATAGATACGGTTCGCGTACAGCAAGTGCAAGCGTACTCACAACTGGTACTCTTAATGCCTAGTCTGAACGTGGCATTACAAATACCTACTGGTGAAATGTCACAGGCAATGACAGAATTTGCCATCCACATTGCTGCAATGTATCAAGCAAGATAACAAATTCTCTTAATCTGGACACATTGCGCGCGCGTCCTGTGCATTTCACGCGCACGCTACGAGCTACAAATCGCTCTTGGAGCGATCCGAGACGTGTCGGTTTTTGGATGTACACACGAGGGCAGTGTGCGCGAGACAGTAGCCTGGACGGTCGTGTCGCAGACGCGCACGTGCACGAAACGAACATGGAGGGACAAACTGACAACGAGTGGAGTGAAGAAATGCACTGCATTTGATCGAGGCGCGAAATTTTCTGGAATTCTCAAAATGTGAACTTTTATAACAAAAATCTTAAGCAAGATGCGTGGTCAGAATCGACAAAATTTTACTATTGGTATAAACCATCTTACGTAGGTAAATTTTAAGTCTTTGGCCGTCATCCTTGTAAATTTTTTGTACTGTAAACTTATGTCCTGAAATCTATGGAAGCAGTTCTGCACTTGCTCTCCGTTTATACAAATCTGCAATCTGGTGCTGAACGCCACCAACTTCGGGGTCTTCGGAGTTTTTTCATTAGTTGATGTATTTTTGTTAGAGCGAAAAGTGGACCGTCACACGTCATAGCGCTCCGCGTGTTCACCGTAAACTGACGAAAACAGACGCACGAAGCAGCGGGGTTACACACCAATAGTAGCAATGCCTTTCATTTTGACACTTCAACAACATCCGTTACTGTATTTACGTTGTAGAGCATACACATTTTTCGAACATATGAAACAATGGATTAGTAATATCCTTCAAAATGATTCATATTGTGATTGATAGCGTGTTACGCAATCAGGGTGCTGGTTCGTAGTAAATGGGCGGTTCGTGCACGCGACGCGTCCTAACTGATACAGTGTAACATGCGACGTATTGAAAATGTTACGTTTCACCGGTCTGTACGCGGCATTTGAGATCGCCATATGTGTGCATATGAT
The DNA here is from genome assembly GCA_948474745.1 of Oligia latruncula. Classification (NCBI taxonomy): domain Eukaryota; kingdom Metazoa; phylum Arthropoda; class Insecta; order Lepidoptera; family Noctuidae; genus Oligia; species Oligia latruncula. The sequence continues at coordinate 6,012,747 of OX419696.1, forward strand.
AGTTTTTTGCTCGTTGTATGGAGTGTCCTTTCGTACCTATCTATTCTGTGACTAGGAGATCCGAATAGAGCGAACAGAAATAGGTGAAACCCGCGCTGGAAGGAATGCAATTAATTAAGGCAATTTAGGGGAAGCTGGGATGTATTCGACAATGTCCGAATTATTCAGGAAAGCAGTCAGCAGCGTTCCTGTTGAATTATTATTGTTTAAATGGAATGTTTATAATGTTATGCGTCTGTTGTTTTGAAATGGGTGCTACTGGGATGAATAGACATTTTTTTTTTTTTATGTACAGTGATGATTATTCAGGGTGGCGCAAAAGTAATGCAGCAGGAGAACGCTGTCATTTTGCATGGTACTTATATAATAGTTTTTTTCGTGTCTTTGATAACTGTGAAGTAGACAAAAGCCGACAAACCATGAATAGTTTGTAATTATTAATTAGCATTCTTTGGGAAGTCTGGAACAATGTCTTTGTATATTATTTTGAGTTGGGTGTTGATAGCTGCGCCACAGTATCTTATTTATTTATAGGTACTTTACAAATCTACCCATTAACCAAGAGCAGATGAAACTTGAGTCCTGGTTAAAATCACAAAATCATGATGAAACAGAGAAACTCGTGTAAAATACTCATCACTCCCTCACACACCCCAACAAAACCACACACAACACACATGCCACAAACACTCCTCGTACACCTCACTATCACTCACCCACACACGCGTTCACCCTACACTCACCACATTAACTCAACGTCAAAATACATACCAAATCATATATATATCCTTAAATTTTTTTTGTCTTATTTTTTGTGTTTATTATTAATTAACTAAATCTACGTTCACTTAATTACCTAATAATCACTTTTTGCATGGAACAGCATTCCATTATGTATCTGGAGAAGGAGGTTGTTATCTGCGCTACAGTTTATATTTTTGCAGCTATCATCGTTTAACTTGTTGTACTTAGGGCTGATTTTTCCAAAAAAAAATTTTTTTGAAAAATTTTGAAATTTTGACAGTTGATTCGTACAAAAACTGTCAAACGTCAATTTTATTCCTCGAATAGAAGTTATCTGGCGATGGAAAAATCAGCCCTTAGTGTCTTATTACTTACTTGTTGTGTTATTGTTCCGAAATAATTTTTTTTATTATTTATTACTAGCTGCGCCCCGCGGTTTCACCCGCGTAAATGTCGATCCCGTGGGAATTTAGGGATAAAAGTATAGCCTATATGTTAATTCAGGGTGTTAGCTACCTCCATACAAAATTTTATCAAAATTGGTCCAGCCGTTTAAGCGTGAAGAAGTAGCAAACATATAAACACACGCTCACAAACTTTCGCCTTTATAATATTAGTGTGATCATCTTCACAAGAACACAATATTTGGTGCCAATTTGGCGATGGAATATGTTTTAAACAATTTCATATTAATTTCAACAACGAGAGCGGGTTTCTCGTTACCAGAATATGTCACGCATTTGCTTCTGGAAATATATTGCCAGCACATAATTATATTGCACGAAGGTAACGTTCTTTTCGAGAAAAATCCTAAGGAAAATGATAATCTTACCGTATAGTAGGAGGGTGACATATTGTTAGCCGAGAATCTCACATGTACTCTTAACTCACGCCAAGGCTGCAAGGCTTACGAAGTAGACAATATTAGGTAATCTGTGCCGACGACGCCGAGATGTTTAATTAAAAGAACATGGAGCTGTGCTTTGTTTGTACCGATACTAATTATGTAAGGACTAGTATTCCTTTATATTATGTTGGGTGAACAAGTGATTTGCTTTTCTGATTATTGCATAAATAAAATATAAGTAAAAATCTTTTCAATAACAAGCTTTTAATTAACTAAAAAGTACTATAGGCTGACCGCTTAACTGAGACGTTGTCTGAGGTAGCTGTGCGGTGCGGGAGGGGTGTGGTGACGTGATGCGAGAGCTCACTGATTCGTCAACTTGTGACAACTATCACCCCTCCCGCACCGCGCAGCTACCTCAGGCAACGTTTCAGTTAAGCGGTCGGCCTATTAATAAAACTTACGAACTCTAATATTTTCTTAAAAGTTTGAGGCTTATCTTTAAGTGTCAGAAGGACAGTCACGCCTATATTTTATTTTGTATTTTATAGCATTAGAATTTGTTTAAATATCTGTTCTATCATCTTGACTTGCAAGGCACATGTCAATATAAATCCAACGAGCCCAACACAACAAGGCTATCTTGTAAAGTTGAGGAGTTCCTGTGGTCACTTTCCTGTTCCATCACCAGACCCTGGACACCACCTGTAATAGCACTTGTCGGTTCATAACCAATGAGTCCAAACATGATGGTGCTATCTTGTTTGATTGAGGAGTTCTTATGGCCAACTTCCTGCTCCATCATCAGACTCTGGACACCACCTCGTGTAATAGCACTTGTCAATACATATCCAATGAGTCCAAACACAACAAGGCTATCTCGTTAAGTTGAGGAGTTCCTGTGTCCACTTTCCTGCTCCATCATCAGACCCTGAACACCATCTAGTGTAATAGCATTTGTCAATACATAACCAATGAGTCCAAATAAGATTGGCTATCTTGTTTGATTGAGGAGTTAATATGGCCAACTTCCTGCTCCATCATCAGACTCTGGACACCACCTCGTGTAATAGCACTTGTCGATTCATAACCAATGAGTCCAAACACGATGGTGCTATCTTGTGTGATTGAGGAGTTTCTATGGCCAACTTCCTGCTCCATCATCAGACCCTGAACACCACCTAGTGTAATAGCATTTGTCAATACATAACCAATTAGTCCAAATAAGATTGGATATCTTGTTTGATTGAGGATTTCCTATGGCCACCTTCCGGTTCCATCATCAGACCCTGAACACCACCTATTGTAATAGCACTTGTCAATACATAACCAATGAGTCCAAACAGGACGGTCTCATCTTGTTTTTTTGAGGAGTTCCTATGGTGACCTTCCGGTTCCATCATCAAACAAGCGCCATGGTATCATATTTGTACATTGTCACCATAGTTAAATAAGAATGCCAAGTTTCAGCTCAATCGGTTGCCAGGAAGTGATTGACAAATGGATGAAAATGCGAGTAAATCGACACACACACGAACGAAGCAAGCTAAAAACCCTGGCTGAAGGCCTTAATTTATTGAGCCAAGGCCACCCACAGGCAAGCCCGGTTAAGCAGACAACAAACTCCTCGGTGGACCTGCAATATGCTACACCCATGGACGTAATATATAGGCTACACCCAACAAGAAAATAAATATAGATGTCAAAATTAAGAATAAGCTTACCAGGATTAGATACAGGCTACCAACATTGTCCATGGTTTAGTAAATGTTTTATTTTTTTTTATATTTGACATTAATTAAAAAATAATTTTAATTTCGGACGTCGGTGTCAATAAACAAAAATGCGGATCCAAAGACACCGACTTCCGAAATTAAAGTTATTTTTTAATTTGTAGTGTTTTTTTTGGAAGTAGGTTGTTGTTTTTTGTAAAAAGTTTTTATTTTTCACTTTTTAATGGGTCAGTTTGTAATTTATCTAAGTTACAATAGCCTAATGTCAGCTGGTCATCACATGTTACCATACGCATTGTGACGAGCATAAATTGCTTAGCAACCATAATAAAGTAATCGAATTGCAACCCGTGAATTATTTGTCATTGAGTAGTTCCGATGGCCATCTGTGGTCTTCATCATCAGCTCCACTTTACCAAATGATGATTTTCGAGAGCAAATGCTCAATTTACTTTAAAAAACACCCAAATCGCTATAGGTTTGCCTATAAAATTTGAGGGTTTCCCTCGATTTCCATGGGATCCTCTCATCAGATTCCAACTTGATGATAATGGGACCACCTCGAGAGTATACCCTTTCAAACAAAAAAATAATTTTTGGAATCGGTCCAGCCGTCTTCGAGTAATCAGTGAACATACATAAAAAAAACATATATAAAGTCGAACATATAACCTCCTCCTTTTTGGAAGTTGGTTAAAAATCGATGGATGGATGGATGAAGGTGTCAGAGACGGTCTTTAATATATTTAAATGGCTGACATATTTACAACTGGTAGTCTCTCAGGTAAAGTACTTACGCGGGTAAAGTATATGACCAAATAAAGGCGAGAATATTCCCACCGACTTACTGAAGGAAACTCTTAAAATCCAAAAGTGCTTTACTGAGCTATCTGCTCGGTTTACTGCAAAATACCTTGCCGGTTTCCATTCGATTTTCTTAAAATTAAATGGCGGATTATAAAAGAGTAACTTGATATCCTGGCGTGGTTAATAAAATGGGAATTTATTTTTTTAAGATCAATCATATCAGGTATTACGTTTTCGTGTCGGACTGAGTTATACAGGGTTAAATAAATTAGGTAGCGAAACTCCGCAGGCGTGGTGGGAAATCTGAACATTATAAAACAAAAAAAAACGTTGTTAGTTTTTTTGCTGCAGTATAATTGCTTGAAGTATGAGTAGAGAAACTCAGTTTATTTATGTTTAATTGTGATATCGATAACCATTACGCCTGTGAAGTTTACACAAAAAAACTGTTTTTTTTACTGATATTTCAAGTAACTACACAAGACGAAATAAAAATCAAATCAATTTTGTTCTTGTTTTATCATGTCATCCATCAAGTCTATTTAGTTTCTCTAGCTAATTTTATTTTGTGTCGTAGTTACCAATTGCAACCGATTATGACATCGTCAGTACTAGCTGAATGTACCTATATTAGATATATATGTCTACTATTGTCGACAATTATCCAGCACAGTTCACTCGCAGTAGGACCTATTCGGTCCAATGAGTCGTGTGTGATAAGGCGTAAGCTAATCACCAAACCGTACACAATTACTGCGCAGGACAACAGCTTGTTCTAAACCGCCAACCCCGGAAACTTTTCACAATATCCTAACCACCTCAATAACACTTTATCCTTGGGGAAATATCCTAGAATCTTCGACCATAAAAGACTAAAACTGTGTTTATAAAAGCAGTGGTTTAGAAAGAAAAAAAATCGGTCAAGTGCGAGTCGGACTCGCGTACCGAGGGTTCCGGACAAAGTAGGCATGTAACTACAAATTTACGGTTTTGGTATTTTTTCCCATACTTGGTTTGGGTAAAGAATCACTGTCTCGCCACAGCTTCAGTCTTTCTTGTGATGGTTCGCCAGTAAGTGGGACGACACACTTTAAAAAACTGTTTCGTCTTTTCAGCCTTTTTGGCACAAGGATGTTGTCGTGCAAAGGGTGTCGTGTGTCGGAGACCACTGGTAGTGCTATTCCTGCTAGTGGATACAGCATTTGTAGCGGGGGGGATCCACCAAGTGATCTTATAAGGGTTCCGCTTTTCCTTTTGAGGTACGGAACCCTAAAAATTAAGTAAACACATCACGAACATATTCTAAACTTTCAATTAAAATATCGGCTTACGTTGCATGCGAAGAAATTTCTAAAATAACCGCAACTGCAACACTTCGTTTCATAAAAAATATCAAAGTGAAAATACAGTTTTAATTGAATTTCTTTGTGATTACTTAAGCTTTCCTAGTACTTCGTTTGATGTTCAGTTTACACGCAAACGTGAATAAGCCGGACTGCCGCACTGGTGGACACTCAGTATTTCATTTAGCAAATACCTAGTGACAGAAAACCAAACAGCTTTGCACACAGACTGCTAAAAGCAACAGTCTCGGAGGTATTGTGTTGGTGCACTGTGCACAGTACAACTACCTGTGTGCAAAGGGAGAAATGTTTTACCTTATCATTTTCTAGTTCTGTGTGGTTCATAGCAAAGAACCGTGCCGCACGGTGCCTCCCCTGACGCACTCCGGTATCGTAAAATCTAGTCATAAATTATTACATACCTCAAGGGAGTTGGCAGCTGTGTCCTACTATTTACTTCTGCCCTTCTTCCTTCACATAGTCACGATCTGATGGATAGATAATTCAGTGCACACAAGAGCACAATAAAATTGTAATTAAATACATGAATATAAAAACAACATTTAAAAAATTAAACATACCTAAAGAAATTAAATGACACTAAATCAAAATAACGATCTGGTTAAAATATTTTTCAGTCGAAAAGATGGTTGTGGGGGCTTCCTGCCCAGGAAAAGCAGGCCATACGTATAGTTTAGTATCGCCCCTCTGGGATACTATTTCAATGCACCTTGTCCTAATACATGATATCCCTAATATTAATAGGTATTCAAGTCTTTAAATACTTTCTGCCAATTAATTTTGTTTCTAAATTTTTTAAATGCCGCTTTTGTCTTCTAAAATCTAAGTAGGTAGCTATAACTGATCTGCTGTGAAGTATGTCACTAGCCTATCCATCTGGAATTTGTTTTGCCAAAGGATCTTTCCATAACACCGAACTTCAACAGCTGCGTTTTCCCGCGTCGCATACATACCACGGAATATTGACGTCACAGCAACGCTCGTAGGGTATTGGCGGATTATTTCTGCAAACATGATGGCTCCGTAATTGGCGCGAATATGACAGCCCTGTTCCCGCCAGTCGGGCTTCAAACGTCAGGATAAGTATACTTGCGGAGAGATTTTAAAATAATAAACTGATATAATATGAAATTATAATTTTAAAGCCGTACAAAAAAGGCCCGTATTTTAGAACGATGTGCGATGCTAAAAAACCTAAATTTTGATTAAAAACTGTCACATTTCTAATCTCAACCCAAATCTAGTTTCGCTTAAAATTCAGTTTTATTTTTATTTACATTCAGCTGCGACAACAAAGCTCTAAATTAAAATGGAAATCATTCCAATTACGCTCATAAATTCGTTAAGCCATGCCGTCCATACAAAAAAAATGTGATGTCGCTTCTTGCTCCGCAAAAGCCACCACATTTTTATTTAAATTAAAAATATAATAAATTAGCCTCGGAATAGGGGAGTTTCAAAAAGCTATCAAGGGAACAGTCTTTAGTTAGACAGGATCGTACAGTTTAAGGGGTGCCTGTTTAATTTTCCTCTCAAAACTTTTACCGTATATCTCGGAAAGTATTTTCCTAAATTTAAGTTTTATTGAAAGAATTATAGAACTCAACTTTAACATCGTCATTATTGTAAAAATTATGGATATTGCACCATAATTTTGTTTTAGTGAACTACACCCGGAAGGGGCTTGTGGCTAAATAATAACAGTTGCACGGGTTGATCTTCAAGGTAAAGCAAGCAAAAAACACCCCTCCATGCCTCGGAAAGCACGCTAAAGGCTCCTACAAACAGGCGCGACACGCGACGCGAATCGCGCGCGACACAAAGGCACCGCTTGTTGCGCGACTTGCGGTGCCTTAAGCAATTGGCCCCGGCTGTCTTTTGTAGATCTTTGACAGTCGTTACTGACGTGTCTTGCCAGTAACTAGGTTGTGGAGGTCAAATAGGTTGTCTCTCCATATAAAATACTGGTATCTAACTGCATCCCGCTAGACTGGAAGCCGACCCCAACATAGCTGGGAAAAGGGGAAAAGGCTAGGCGGATTGATTAAATTACATCCGGAGTCCGGTCTAGGTTCGAAACGCTTAAGGCTCCTACAAACAGGCGCGACATGCGATAAATTATATATTATATTCAAAAATCGCGCGCCTGTTTGAAGGAGCCTTTAGGTGCTGAGCTCCTGTCGATTCATTTTTAATTTAGTAGGTACTTACCTCGGTAGGCACAAAACATGACTAAGGGCATTCTTACCTATTGTTCAAAACCTAATCTTTTAGAAACCTTTTGTGACCATCATATAATAGAAGACTGTTTATGCTACCTTTCTAATCTATGTTGAAAGATCCTCACTGCTTTACGTATCTATAATATAATCCATACTTCCATACTAATATTATAAGTTCGAAAGTAACTCTTTCTGTCTGTCTGTATGTTACCTTTTCATGCCTAAACCACTGAACGGATTTCGATAAAATTTCGCAGAGAGATAGATTGCATCCTGGGGAAGGACAGAAGATAGTTTTTATCCCGATATTCCCACGGGATCGTCACTTACGCTGGTGAAACCGCGGGGCGCAGCTAGTTATAAATAATAAAAATTAAATGTTTTCGTTGGCAAGAGCATAACTTGACAACGGCAGGACCCATTTGGCTATTTTTTTTGTTTTAAAATGTTCGTAATAGTCCGAATAAGGGTTTAAAGAATGGACAATTGAAAAAGTCTCCCGGGAAATTGGGAAAATTAAGGGAATAACTGAAGTCCTTTTTCTATGGGATTTCGGTATGAACTCTTCTTTAGGCTGGGCAAACGTCTGTCGGGTCAGCTAGTAAAATATATAAACAGTGAAATCTTTCCATTTTTCCTAGCTCAAATTAACACAAAATAATGTTATTCCATAATCTTATTCAATAAAATTCCGTCTGTGAAGTTTCCACCGAATACCAGTTGCGAAAGGGTGGTTTACATTTACATAATATTTAATATTCGTTTCCTTTGTAAATTAAATAAATTGAAACAATACCTAAATCGAATAAAGACTGTGGTTTGATTAAAAGATTGTTTATTTTATGTTGCAGCATTGTTAACCGAACCTGTAGAAGTTTTTTTTTTTAATGTTTTGAAAATAGATCGTGAGTTTGATGTAAGTACCTATTTGAATTTATTTAAAAATCAAAGTCATTAATTAGCAGTACATGCGGTACAAAAGATGGTAGCTATATAAATTGTTAATGCGATAGCATATTTTGCCATACATGCAAATATTTAAATAACCAGGTGCTCTTTTCAATAAGCAAACCTCTAAACAAAATTGAACACAACTATTCAACATTAAATTATTTCAAGTAACCTGTCATACAGTATTGTTCGAAGCGTGCTTTACTTTTTTACCAAGTACAAATACGCTGTGAATGTGTGTGTGTGTAAGTGCAGGAGCTCACGGTACCGTCCGAGAGAATGGCGAAGTCGGAAGTGTGTGTGTCTGTCTTATGTGCTGACTGACTGACGCTACTCGTCTTCACGCACAGTGGTTTTGTACACTTGGTTAACACAATTATAGCGCGCTTCACTTCGTGAGATAAAATACTGTACTACCTACATAATATTAACCTTGCTAAACTTAAGTCAGTAGGTATGATCCCACCAAAAACATTTTCATGTAAAATGTTGCCAAGACGAGACCACATATGGCTCGCACTGTCAAAAAGTTATCAGATCTCATGTAGAGCCAAGCTTCTGACTCTACACGCCCTAACTTCACAAACTCTACACCTTAGTCAAAATATGAGGCTTGGCCGTTTCGTTACTACAAGAACTATTGTATAACAGAAAAGTAATGAACAGTTAATAAATTTTTCACCTTACGCCCATGATGGAAGCGAAACGGCCAAGCCACATATATTTATATTTTGCTCACTGATTTCAGGCAGCAAAACCTGCATGTTTGAGCTACTGAAGTGAAAAGTTATTTGACGCGAACTGTACCTTGACCATTTTTGCACCTATCTTGATTTTTGTCTGAATCTGAAATATTGTCTTGTTTCGTACTTTTTAGATCACTTTTATTTTTCAGTAGTCGGGTTACAGTTTTTTAAACTTATTTTTTTATTAAACATCTGCCTACTTCCCGTGAAGCTTCCATGATTAAAATCACGCAATTAATTTATCAGGACGTCAATTCATCTGTTGTCAACAATTATATTAATTGATCAATCGTCAATTGTCAATATGCAATCGAATTCCCAATAACTTCAATCTCATGTCATTGTGTCAGCTCGATGCAATTTTCAGCGAAAAATAGGAGTAACAGATGGTTTTAACAGTCCATTACTTTTTATAACCTCGCTTTTTTTATAGCTGCCATATGTAGATATAAGGGTGACATTCATTGCTCTTAAATTTGGGAAACAACCTGAACCGAATGGATGAGAAAAGCATGTAGGTACAGCACTTGGAGTTTTTAAAGAGAATACGAGTGAGTTCGGCTTCATAGAGCATGGAGAGACCATGCTCTATGCCGAACTCACGCGTATTCTCTAAACCAAGTCTAGCATGTATGTAGATTCGAATGACGTAGGAGAGTCGGCAACAAAGGTCGATGGTTATAATCCTCATAATTGATACAAAGTGATTCGATAGATTGCTTTTCTGCATTTCATGTTTTAGGTGTAAACGAAGACAGCATGTTTTATACCTTGGTGAAAATCTGGGTCAAAAGCAACTCCTTTTTTTTCCGGATGGGAAATCATCAAATGACCCCCCCTCCCGCTCTGGGTGGAGCGGAAGGGAGTGTCAGACTCTTACTGACTAAAACCCACCCATGTTCCTTCCTTAGCCGTTTATGTTCCGGGCCAGCGGTAACCCTTTCGGACAATCCCGCTGACCCGGCAGGCTTCGGCCCTATGGGGCCCCTCCTCGATGCTGACATCTCTTTGAGGCGCACGTGGAACACGTACGCGCCGTCCGACACGGGCCTGGTCCTGATCGGACGGTGAGCTACCCATTACTCTCCGCCCGCAGGCCCGCGCCTACGGTGGCCGGGAGTCTTCACGTGGCTCCCGACGCCCGGAGCGTCTCCAGCGGCTGCTGGGACGGGAGGCTCTCTCCCTGAGCCGTCCCGCCACCTCCTTTGCTAGCATGACTGCTTCGCAAAAGGAGGTGACTGCCTCCCACTCCCTCTCGCCCCGGACCAAGGCTTGCACCAGGGCCACAAAGCAACCCCTTAGCTCAATAAGGGCTAAGCCCTTAAATCAAAAATAACCTAGATTCCATAATATGAAGTTTGCTTATTGTGTGGAAATCCTCCGTAGACCCCCAAGGGGATTTCCACACTGAAAAAGCAAACTTGATATTTGAATGTTTTAAACAATTCGGTCAATGTCAACAAATACCTTAAGAAAATTCTAGAACATAATTTCAAAGCTTAGTGGTTAAACTCTCGAACAAGTCCCTTAGGTCAAGGGACACTTACCTAACAGTTTAGGAGGCCATATTTTCTCTGTTTCAAACTGCTTGTCACCATTTTGTCTTGCTTGCCAGAACTTTGTTTTCGTAAGTTTTCCAAAAATATTGAGCAGTGGAAAGTCAGTATAATACAAAGACCATAGATTTATAAGAATGACATATTTAAATCAAAATAATATAACATTATGCCTGTAGTCACCGAAGGGTTCGATAGAAGTGTACCTATAGTACCTACACCCACATTCCGTCAGTTATGTTTAAGTACCATGTAATAGGGGGCGAGCCTATTGCCATCAACCAGGCCCAGATCCAGACTCCAGGCTACTACTGAGTGCAGATCGAATTCCAATAACACTTTAGCCGACCCGGGAATTGAACCCAGGACCTAATGTTCAGCAGTAGCTTTTGTCACCGCTAGACAAACGAGGCAGTCACAATAATATATAGCTTATTATTTATATCCACATTTATAATTTACTCTCCACTCGAGCGCTAATGAAACTCCTCCGCAAATGAAAACTTAGTAAACAGCACCACAGTCCCGCCTTGTGTGTTCTAAGCGAATGATACAAAACGCTACATTTATGAACAGTTCCATAAATAACTGAATAGTTGCGTGAGCATAAGAAACGGAATTCGCGGAGTTCTTGACTTTATAACGGGGCTGTTTTGTTTAGTTCGCCACAGCTCGGGTAACTGCCGCGGGTGAGCATGTCTTCTGATGTTCGGGGATAAAACAGGTACCTTGTTTTTTATGAGTATTATTCTAAACTAGCTTCTGCCCGCGACTTCGTTCGCGTGGAAGCCGTAAGATGCACAATGCCTATAAGTACTAAAATAACAACCACATTTTTATAAAGCTCCCTGTCGGTATTAGGTACTTCGTTTTCGCTTAACGTTCTTTATGATTTTTTTTCTTTTTGCTTGGCTTCTTTTGATCCTCGCGTCATGTTAAATAGCCTATAGCCTTCTTCAAGAATTGGGCTATCAAATGCAAAAAGATTTTTTGAAATCCGAAATGGAGTTCCAGAGATTAGCGCGTTCACACAAACAAACTCTTCAGCTTTATTATTAGTAGGTATATTGATTATTCGATGGGTTATAGTATAACATTGGCATCACAATGTCGTTTAGGAGACCTTGACAAAATGTTCTTGTAAATGTATTAACGATACTGCCTCAGGGTCAAGACGACGGAATCCCAATGTTTTTTTAACATCTTTATGTTAAAATCTGACATTTCATTTCATTTCATTTCAATAATTCTCTTGTGTTTCTTTTGAACTTTTGGATATCCGACCTTCTCTCCTGGACTGTGACATCATACTTGCTTTCGTAAATGGGATATTTTGTAATGATAATGGTAATACCTTTCCTTTAACTATAAAGGCTGCCAAACAGCGGCAGCTTAGGCAGTCGCTCCATGTAAAATACTGGTATTCAGCTGCATCCGGTTAGACTGGAAGCCGACCCCAACATAGTTGGGAAAAGGTTAGACAGATGATGAGATAAATCTTAGATATAAATGTAGAAAATTTGCATAGGGTGATACAATGGGCGGTGTTGTCGCTAGGAGAAGGATTAAAAAGGGGAAGGAGAGACAATACTGTAGGCTGGTATGGCAACCTTCTTCACCGTATTGACACAGATTGTTAATGGAAGATGAAGAAAAAATTGAGTGTCTTCCATTGTTGTCAATGTGGTTGTCAACAAAAACAACGAATAAAGATTATTTCTACTTTCAGTCTATCAAAGAGTACTCTGTGATTTCTACACAATCCTTCTGATCCCGACACTGGTATTATTTATTGGTACAGAAAACCCCTAATCCATAGTCACTGTAGTCATCGAAAACTGGTGGGTGCGGGTTTGTCACAAGAGACAAGCACGCCGGGGGGCGGAGCACTTAGATTTACGACCAACAACTTGGTCCTCACTTAATTTATGACGAGAAACTTTCCTCGCGCGTAAATAATAGTGTTCAGACGAATTAGCAAATTGCTTGACGACTTGCCGACCATGTTTTGGCGGTACGGCCTGGGGGCCTAAAAAGGTCACATTGACAGAAACATAAAACGATAACATTATGAATCATAATGGACATCGTATCAAATCCCATTGGTGAAGGATTTTTCAGTTATTTTTTTTTTGTCTGTGCTAAAATACGAGTAATAATCAATCCAATCCCAATCGCTTTGATTATACCTACGTAGTGCAGCGAAAAAAGAAAAACACGGACTGTCTTTGCCATATTATGATTCATAATGTTATCCTTTTATGATTCTGCCAAAGTGACCTTTTTAAGCCCACGTCATGCTCCCCAGCCACCCCATGATCGATTTTGCTGTTTTTAAATTCATACAACAATTGTACGCAATTGTTGTAAATAATTAATTTAGTCAAGCCAGAGAAAATAGAAAGTGAGTTAGGCTACGTACGCACTAACAAGTAGCTTGCTTAGCGCCTAGAGCCTAGCGAGTTACCTTGCAAGTAGTGAAGTGAAACGAACGTTCGAGAATTTTCGCAAGCGGCTGCACTGAGCGCTTGGCGCCTTCGCTAGATGTTTCCATCACCTGCGTAGCCGAAAGGTGGGTACTGACCGGCGTTACGGGTCGTAATGTAACGTGTTACACGGGCAAACAAGGCGCTCGCAACCTGGTTTTCCCGTACAGACTGCACGAACGCTCGCTGTGTAACACGTTACATTACGCCCTGTAACGCCGGTCAGTACCCGCCTTTAGACTGATTTTGAAAGCTATTATAATATAAGAATAACTATATAACGAAAACTGAACCCTTAAACGACTCATTAGGGACACTTACATAACACATATTAGCTAATCTCTGGTAATACGCAATCGCTGTTCTCAAACACGATAATATTAGGCCCGATATCATCTAACAAATATCGTAGTTCCACCATTATGTTCGAACTTTATCAATTAAATCGAAACTAATGTCTACTTATGTTGATTTACATTTCCCTCAAGCCTTGTTAAAATTCGCGAGCTTTAATCCCACTAATATTATAAATGTGAAAGTTTGTGAAGATGATGATGATGATGTTTGTTACTCAATCACGCGTAAACCGTTGAACAGATTTGGATAAAAATTGGCACATAGATAGACCATTTCCTGAATTAACACTTTTAACCCGATTTTCCCACGGGATCGAAACTTACGCGGGTGAAACCGAGGGGCGCTGCTAAGTCTATACATATTATTAAACATAGTCGCTTTTCATGTCCATAAGTGCGACCGCGTTATTCTTCTATACTACACAAGGGACTTAGATGCGGTTTTCACTGCTGCTGGGGAGCTTCTTGCGCCACTTTTTCTTCCCAGCTAAAGCACTAGGAAGTGGTGAAGGGTGGGCGTTTTGGGGACTGCTTCATGTAATTTTGACGTTCGAAAAATGATTATTCTTAGCCTAGTTTGAATAAATGACTTTTGATTTGATTATAATTTGACGTACCTAGTTTAGAAGAAAGGACTCAACAAAAAAATTACAAACAAAAAAATGCGTTAGTCTGTGTAATACAACTTGACTCATGAAAATATTAGTATAACAGCCCATAGGTGACAATATTTCAAAATATTCCAAATACAATATCATTACAGCAATACCTACTTACACACCTAAACTTAAAACCTCGATAACTCAAAAAATACTTTTTATGGGTTGAGTCCTTTCTGCTAATCTACGTCCAATTTAGAGAATCTATTCCGAAAGGTATTGTATAATTTACTAACAAATAATAAAGAAATCTCAAATGTTTTGTCTAGTCGTAAAAGCCGTGCGAAACAGGGGCGGGTCGCTAGTTAATATAATAACATGACTGTAATTAATTCTTCTCCAACAAGAAGTCTTCTTAAGAACACGGATTTTGTAATATTGTTCGCCATCAAGCTATACTTCAGTGAAGGGTCGTCAAGAGCCCTTCTGACGTCTCATCTCGTTAAACAAGATCTCATTCATTTAAAACAATGCATATTAATAACAGACCGAGAAAAATACGAAATTATTATTTTTCTAACAAATCATTACGAGTAACGAATATCTCATCTACCATTTTAACCACTGAGGATTTCGTGACAGGTCCTGACTTTTTTTTTGTGGGGTTATCTAAGTGTGCATATGTCGCAGTAAGAGAGTTAAAGACTATCGGGATATCCCTAGGGATATAACTATATCACTATAGTTATATCCCTAGGGATATCCCGACGCGACGTGTCGGCGGCTGCCGTCGACCAAATGCCGCTATCATACTCGAGAGACGCGTGTTGGCGACAGCCGTCGACGGTTGCAGTTACCTCTGTCGTCGACGCGTGTCGCTCGTGTGTATGCACACTAAGCGGACGTCTTGTGGTCAATCTTGATCACGATAACCAGAATATTTGTGATTTTATTTGTTAAAGTTTAATTATTTCTGTCAGCATTTAATAATTAATCATTAATACACTTAATTTATTGAAACACAAATAATCTACAGAATTATTAACTTAACATTTAACCTTACCTTAATTCAATTGTAGGACTGTAAGACAATAGCCACGGGGTTATTTGAAACAAATTACGGGGGTATTCCTCGAAAGGCACCAACTTTGAAACGCACCAAAAGTAGGTAAGTATTTCTCAAAAAAAAAATATTATAATTTTTTTCAAACATAGAGCATTATGAATTCATGAATGATATCGATAAATGGTTTCAAAATTTATGCGTTTCGAGGAATACCCCGAATTACAAATGGAAAAGACGGCTTTATTAATTAAAAATGAAGAAAATTACAAGATGCCATTAAGATTGCTGGAATGTTGAATGTCAATGTCCATGTCCTTGCAGGAACCTGTGGAAACCTTGTGGGAACAAGGTAGACCGACGACCTTGTGAAGGCGGCAGGAACCCGTTGCACCCGTTGTACCGTGCACCGATGCGAGAAGCACAGAACCGGTCGAAGTGGA
The DNA here is from genome assembly GCA_948474745.1 of Oligia latruncula. Classification (NCBI taxonomy): domain Eukaryota; kingdom Metazoa; phylum Arthropoda; class Insecta; order Lepidoptera; family Noctuidae; genus Oligia; species Oligia latruncula. Next base: position 6,028,664 of record OX419696.1, read on the forward strand.
GGTGCTTTGGGGAGGCCTATGTCCAGCAGTGGACTTCTTTCGGCTGAAATGATGATGTTGATATGTCAATTCCTACGCTCTACCATTTAATCCATTGCTAAAAATGAAATAAGTACTTATCTGTTACTTATATCAGTCGTAGGTGTTTAAGGTGGGATCTTCACACGCTATCAATCAATCGTATAAGATCAAATCAGCGCATTATCAGATAAACTCCCACGTAGACTAAGCAGGGGTAATTCAACGACATTTAAATGTCACCCATTAATTTTGTTTCATGTACCTATGTATTTTGCGTTCAAAATGCGACACTTCGAAGCAATTCATTTTAGTTAAACCCCCTATATTCACATAATGATGGCAATTTTCGAACAGCAATAAATTCTGATTCCCTTAGTATATTTATATAAAATTCGGAGAGAAGTTGGCGTACAGAGCCGTACGCTCGCGTGTGTTAATTAACTCCATTCAAGCGTCCGTTTCTTTTTTAAAATACGAAACAGAAGCAGGCCGCTAACAAAGCAATTATTTTCTTTGCAAAATTAATTATTTCCCTTGTATTAGTGTTCTGTTCTCTCGCTTTAATTACCGAAGTGGGTGCTACGTGTTGCGACTTGCGACTAATTGACCGTAACGCGCACTAAAGTATACCGCCGCGCCACAGGAGGAAAAATTCTCCAGTAGCCCAATGGGAACTAATCATGCTATTGGGAAAAATAATTACTTTTATAACGTAAAGACGAGCAACGAGCCAGGAAATTGAATAGCATTTCTATATGTAGCTAATGTTTGTACTATTTTATTGAACACAAAAATATCATCAATTCATCACCGACCAAAGTACAACTTAAAAGGAAAACATAATTTCATCTTCTTGTTATCTCGACATTTAATTAGGAAAAGTAACCAGATTATTGTTACGTTTGTGTATTGCTAATGTTAATATTTGCTAAGGCAGCAGAATACAAATTCGTGTAGGTATCTATGTATTACGAAATAAAGCTACAAGCTACTGAAGAAACCTTGTTGGCATGGAAACTGGAGGTGAATTATTTTATAATTTTTTCATTAAACTGTAGTAGGCACCTAGCTACTGATTAGAGGTACTTAATAAAGAGCAGCACCCTGATTGCGTAACACAATTAATCACAATTAATTTTATTGCTTCATTAATTACAACCTGAACCATTTTGAAGGATATTGCTAATTCATTGCTTCATATGTTCGATAAATTTGTCTGTTCAGCAACGTAAATAGCGCAATGAATGTTGTTGAACTGTCAAAATGAAAGCCATTGTTACTTGTTAGGGTGTTACGCAACTACCCCGCTCATATAAATGTCGGACCTATGCAATATGTAACTACACCACGAATGTGGTATCTTAGTTGGCACCTTAGTTTCTTGTAAACTATTACAATACTAGTTTAATAACCCTTGTAAAAAAAACCCGTACTATAACAGGATTCAGATGATTATTGCCACGCATTCAATAACTTTAGGTACACAAGCCACAGTTGGAACAAAAACGTAGAAACAGCCTACTCGGCTTACTGTTTATTCCAGTCTGTGGCGAGGAACAATTTTACCGAACAACAAGAGTCTGGCTAATGGAAATTAGCTTCCAGGGCTAATTGCCATGAATACGTTTAACATAAATCAACGGTGTTTTAAAAAACATGACGTGGGAGAAGGGAGAATTTTTCGGGGAATAATACCTTTTTAATGGAAAATCTTTATCGCATGTACAGTATTTGAATATGGAAATGTAATTTTTCTTACTTTTCCCGAATTTTCTATGGTAATAAATAATATAGGCATAGGGAATTCGAAGTTGTTTCTAACTATTGTTGTTGATTTGAAAGTTATTGTTGTTTATTGTGATGAATTATCATCTTCTAATCCAATAATTAAATAGATTTTTATTTTACGTCTTTGTATTTCTTAAGTCATTGTGTTTAAACCGGGAAAAAAACGGAAACCTATAGGTAATATTATCACGTTTTTCTCAAGATCTAGGCATGCAATGTAGGAATCTAATGAATTTTAGCATAATGTTTAGGTCATGTTGACGCGCACACAAATTGCCAGTCAAAGAATATGTTTAAGAGAGGTGTGAATCTCTATGCATTTTCATTAAAACAAAAAAGTTACCGCGACTTTAAAGTTATTTTTTGTTTTATTTTATTAAGTATGTTCAAAAGCAGTCATAGGATAATTATGGTTTCATTGAAAAGTGATAACCCATGATAACCTCATCGCCATTCTGAAAATGGTACAACTCACGACGAAAAAATAAATCAAACAAAATAATTGTAATTATTTTAATGGATTGCATTGTTAATATTTTTAGAAATAGGTATATTGTAGTAAAAGGTACAATAATAAATCAATTAGTCGTTCTCGTTACACTTAAGATGGCGCTGAATCCCACAAACCTCGTCCAAATTAATGTTGATAAATTGTGTTTTTTACTAAGCCAGCAAGATTTATGAACTTCTGCGCCTTATTTAAGCTTTTTAATTTAAATATTATACGTTCTACGCAGCTTTTGAGAGGGTTAAGAGGCATCAGCGTTGCTTGAGACCACTTGAAATATAAGTTTAATTTTAAAAACGATGAAAATTTTGCATCAAATAGAGATAGGAACTCGCCTATCGTCTACCAGCACAATCTTTTCATTGAAGGCCGTAACGAGTCATTAATTATTAAGTTTTGAACTTCCGCTGAATTTTTTGACACTTTGAAAGTCCGACTTTTTTAAATGGAAGCCATAGCAAATAAGTTGCGGAACATATTGAACAATATGAACATTACATGACATAATTTTTCAATTATTTTCTTGCTGCTCGAAATATTAAATATTTTACTACCAGGAATTTAAAAGTAACATTGAACAAAGTCCTCTTAAAAACTGGACCTAAACAACAGCTGACGCTCTCCACTACTATAAAACGAACGTAAAAATACATATTTCACATCTTATCAACAAGGTTCAGCACAGCTCTTAACAGAAATGAAAATTAGCCGCCCATTTACATTCAAATTAGCAAAACTTAATTTACCTTTTGTTTTTAAACGCAGCTGTACTCATTAATTTTTATTTCTGCTAAGCCTCAAGTCTTTTTGAAACAATTTCATATTTCAATTTGTGTCTTAATTTTAAGTATTTTTATGTTTACTTTACATTCTACGATATTAATATCGCGGTTCACCCAAAAAGTTGAGTAAACTCTAAAAAAAAACATTTTCAGTCTTATTTGCGAGAAAAAATGAGCGAATGCATTGTTTTTTGTATAAATGTGAAACAAAAAAGGATGCTGGTTTTTTATTTTCTGGAAACTTCAACGAGTAGGTACAATTTTTGCTTCTCTGTAGGTACCTACTCGGTTACCTCAAAGAGAAAGCAGTAAATAAATGCAGTTAGGTACATTATTAACATCATTTATATGCAAGTTTATTTTTTCTTGTTCCACATCAAACAGATAAGTTCGTTGTAATACATATTTCCAAAGGCAGTACACGTTTTAAAAGTATATTCGTTATAAAGTTATAATACTAGGTATTTATCATAATATAGTGCGTAGTTATAAGTACAAGGTGTCTGTTTGAAGGCTTTTGAAGAAAGTTACAGAAATCTTGATTGAGTTTCTAGTTCAAGGAGAAATTAAGTAGGTAAGTAGGTACCTACTTCTTTTATCTTATTCAAATAAGTATCTTCAATAAAAAAAATCTAAACTCTATATCTCTCTTCAAAAACTTTCATGTTCCATTACTGTGATGTTACGCATTTTAAATAAAACAAATATAGTCATTATTGTATAAATGCCTGTCTGTCCGTCACAACCTTCGAAATAAAAATATAATAATAAACAAAAATGTACAAGAATTAAAATATAATGAAACAGAAAATTACTGAAAGTAGTCAATATACAATTTAGTTTGTAACAAAATTCATAACAAATCTTAAGTACATTGCCTTTTCTACCATTTAAATTTTCGCATTTTCTGGCAACACTAGAGATTCTTATCTAAGCAACAGGCTAAAGCGCATAACGCTAAGCGTTGCCAAGTATAATAATACATACTTACTACTAGCTTCAGATCATACACACAGTTCTTCTCAATACGTTAATAAATAAAGTTATAGTAAAACTTGTCTTATAAATAAATCAAACCGTTATCGTAGCAATTTCAGCTATTCGAACAAAATACTTTAACCCACAGTCGTAGCAAACTTGCTTATAATCTTAACTTCGGAAATTCGGAATCCACAGTGCCCTAACATTTGATACTAAATAATCACAAATACCTACACTAAGTAAATATTATAAATTTAAATTTTGTACTGTCATAAGTCCGTACACTTCGATATGGCGATAAAATGATATCACATTTCTCCTTCAAAAATTTCGTATTCTACCAAAATGGTAGAAGTTATACCAGGGCAACACTTGTTTAGATTGTGAACCTTATGTTTAAAGTAATTGAGTCTCTATTCACACGTACTGTCGCGGTGTTGGGCCATTCTTCCTTGAATGTGGTAGCGTATCGTCATTGTTTCCGGTGTTGTTATTGTGCAAAAATGACATTTCTACCCCTGCGTCGCCTCCCTAAGGAAATCAAAAATATTACTTATTTTACTGAAAGTTAAAATTATAAAATCAAATATAATGCAATTTCTCAATAATAAGCAAAGTACACACTATTAGCCAAATATAATGTTAATCTTAAAAAAAATTGTTGATGTTTTAATCGACAGATAAATTTTATTCGTGGAATAAAATTGACGTCTGACAGATTTTGTATGGAAGAACTGTCAAAAATTCAAAATTATTCCTCGGATACAGTTTATCTGCCGTTGGAAAAATCATCCCTAAGACAAAAAACTACCGTCCCAAGGTAAGTTAGTATTCTCGAGGAATGTTAATTTATTGAGAGATTCCTTTAGAGTAATTCCTCGCAATGGCTGTCTTACCTCAGAATGCATAGGGTTGGCCGTAATAGTGATTGGCACTTTAGCGTTGGCAGGGATGTACCCGTTGGCGCCTCCGCTCTCCGGCACGGATCCTTTCTCCTCTGTAATAAATCATTCAATGTGTTTTGACAGCCCTACTTTGAAGTCGGTATTATGCTATCAATGTTGTTATTATGTGATTCTATTGTTAAGTTAAGCGCTCTTGACATTCCATGCTCGGATGATCTTGAGATGTTTTGACGTTTAATTAAATTTTGAAGCATTTATAATTCTAATTAGGCCGTGTCACACTGACCAGGCACGACACTGAGTAGGCTCGAGAGGTACTATATTGCGCTGGGGATCTAGGCATGCTGACAACTGGATGCAATAGCTACCCTGTAGTGTAGTGCGTATAATATGTATATGTAGTTCTATATTGTTTTAACTCCCAATAAAGCAAACAAATTAGCTCTTGTTTCGGGTCTCGTGTGGTGGCCGCGTGTATGAAAATTGAGGTATTGAGTACCCAAGCTACGCGTTTCGGTCTGTGTGAATGTGGAACCGCTTAATTTTTGTTTTCTTTTTACGTTTGCAGCTAAACATTTCACATAAATTATTAAATTAGTGTCTCATAAAAATCACTCGATCAATTCAAAGCGACATAGAACAAGTCAGTTTAAGGAAAATTTTCACCAAAGAAACTGAACGCGATTAGCATACTTGTCTAAGTGTCATTGTCAATATTCCACAAGAATGTCAATATTCCACAACAACGTCCATATTCCACAACAATGTCAATATTCCACAACAATGATGACAGATTTTGAACGCGGTTTAGATGTGCTGATCGCGTTAAGTTTCTTTGGTGAAATTCGCCCTTTATGATAAGCAAAAATATTTAAGTTTAATTACCCAAAAACTACATCCAGACACCCTTAATTTTTACACCCTTAAACGAACACTCACTGTCAGTCGTGGGTCTCCTCGCGCGGCGACACAGCAGCAGCGCAGTGGCCAGCACCACCAGCAGCGCCGCGGCGCCCAGCGCGCCCCCCGCCGTCACCAGCGCGCCCGGGGCCGCGCGCGGGTCGGGCGCGGGCGGCAGCGGGGCCGCGCTGGTGTTGCCGGGGCCGGCCGCGAGACGGAGTGTTTTAGCAGTCTGTGAAGAAAAAGTGAGATTTTAATTGCGAGACCTAAGCCTTTTTTTTTCCGAATGGGAAATCATCAAATGACCCCTCCCGCTCTGGGTGGAGCGGAAGGGAGTGTCAGACTCTTACTGACTAAAACCCACCCGTGTTCCTTCCTTAGCCCTTTATGTTCCGGGCCAGCGGTAACCATTTCGAACAATCCCGCTGGTTTCCCCGACAGGCTTCAGGGCCCGTTCTATGATGCTGACATCTCTTATTAACCGACTTCTAATTTAATTTACGGAGTTATTTTAAAACCATGATATCTCCTAAGATATTCATTGACATCAAATGATGTCTAGGGCAATTTTGTTCAAAATTAAATACTTATGACGAATAACGTACCTATTTATTTGGATAAGGATTAATATCGTGTTTAGAGAAACGCGTTCGCAAATAATGTATGTAAAAAAGGTTATAGTGAGTCAACTTTAAAAGATAGACATATGCTGTCGCGTATTTTTTTTTTTACTTTTTAAGGGAAACAATTCCGTCATACATGATTTTTGCGTAACTTTAACCGTTTACGCAGCTTAAGCAGTATTTTTTTCAATTAATAATGACACATTTTGACCAGATTTTTGTACTGTTTGTATTTCCTATTCGTGTCCGAAGTAAAATATTTTTCTTTCTTTCTTATTTACCTTAATAGCGCTAAATTCCGAAGCCGCCTGTGCTGTATACGCCTGTAGCTTGATATCATAGCTGGTGTCAGGCGAGAGGTGCGTTAACAGTAGTTCCCGCGGTTCTCCCGACGTCGTCACTTTCTCATAGGCACCAGCTGATGAAACAGCGCGGTAGTACACGTAGAAACCTTCTGCCTCCACCTCTCCGCCGCTTGTCCACTGAAGACATAAGTTTATTATTTTTTTACGAAATCAAGGAAGAATTTAGGAAATAATTGTGAAAACTTCTTGGTGAAGATAAAACAATTGTGAAATTTATGGTGAGAAAGTCGTGGTCAATTAACAAGAACACTCAATCTGCTAGCCTGAGAAAATACTGTAACTCGTGTGTAAAATGTTAAACATATATCTAGTATATTTTGAGACACGAGAGATAGACATTTACTAGACAGTTTGTTGCGCCACTTCTTCCCAGCTCAAACACTAGGAAATGTTGGATGGACAGGCGGGCATTTTGGAACCTCTCTTTTGTAACTTTTGACGTACAAAAGTGCTGATTCTCGATCTAATTTAATACAAGATTTATTATTTTGTATATTTCCCCCAACTTTGTTCTTTTCGTGTTATGTGCTTTATTTCTTTCTTCGTCAAGTTTAGTGCAAATAAATGACTCACAGTCCACCCCAGCTGTATGGCGGTGGGCGACATGGCCTGCGCGCGCGCCAGTGCGGGCGCGCGCGGCGCCTTGAACCCGCCGCGCTGCAGGTGGAACCGCGCGCTGCTCTTGCCGAGCTTGTTGTCCTGGTTGGAATATACTGCTGCTATGCGGAACCTTGGTGGAATGTTTAAGATATTAGAAACCGATGATATCATACTTCTATATCCTAATAGCAAATGCTACAGGCCCCGAGCTTTGGGGGGCCCGCGCAAGGACGTATGTACAAAAAACAAGTCATGTTAACCCGACCACCGGTAGGTCGAATGGAATATTATATTAAAAGGTCAAAAGAAAGGTAACCTCTGCGAGGCAGGATGCTAAAGTTTTTAGAGCTCGCTTCGCTCGCTCCTGCATATTAGTATATAAAGTATTAATTCTTCAGCTTTTCTAAGTAAGTCGACAAAGCAACTCCTATTTCTGTATGAATTGTCAAAAGCACCTTTCTGAGGCGGGATGCTAAAAGCTAAAAAATATTATTCTTGTTAATAAATTATTATTCGTATGTCACACTCCACCAAACATTTTGCACAGATGAGCATTTTCAAGTTCAATACCTTCTACCTCCAGTAATCTACGTTTTCTCAATTTTACGTATATAGGTACCGTAGTTTAGTATGCAGGGCTGCACTGTCGACGATGGTCGGTACTTACTTGTAATATTTCCCGGGAGTCAGTCCATCGATCTGGTAGGAATGTATGTAAGCTGGGATGTCCTGGTTCGCGGTGTTCCACTGAACATTACTCGAGTTACTCACCTCTCTGTATTGTACCTTTAAAAAAACCGTAAAACATTGTATCTTTACATTTTACAAGCTGTGCGCCCGATGGGATTCTCCAACAGTAAAAATGACTAACTTCTATAAAAACTTTCATCCTCTATTAAACCCCTTTGGGAGATGAATTTTTAAAAATCCTTCCTTAGTTCTTACTTTCATTATAAATGGACCTCGAGTGCAAAATTGCATGCTTCTAGACCCAACGGTTTAAGCTGTGCGTTGGTTGTCAGTGAATTTAAGTTTTTTATTTAGTAGGTACATAAGGTACGGTCAAGAAGCCAATACTTTAAGTAATTTTCCTTTCCCACATAGCGGGCACAAGGCACCTTTTCGCACTACCGTTTTCATTCATAATATTCGCAATACGCCGATGGAAAAATAATAAAGTGCAAGTAAAAATCAACCTTAGCGTGCTTAACATTTTCATTCCTTGACTTTTACATGAACCGTTAATTTAATAACAAACATAAACTTTTAAGTATTTTGCTACTAACAGCAAATTGGTAATGCTATAAACCACGAGAAGCACTATGATCCTCCCCTACTCAAGACTCCTCGTAAAAAAATAACACAGATTGAAATGAAGCTCGGCTATCCTCACAAAGTGCTTTTATTAAATCCTTAGTTTCTCGAAGAACAGAATTAAAACAAATGCCAATTTGCCATCGTTAATTCCAATGAGTATTCTCGCTAGATGGGCTAGCCCACAAAAACTTGCAGCTCGTATAAAATGCTAACTTTTGTCCGCATTTCCGTCTGCAAGGCACGGGCGACGGACCAAAAGCAAAGACTTAAACCATTACTTCGGTCCCCTTTGAGCATTTTATACAAGAAAATACGAGTTTCCAAGAAAATAATTATGAATCGGGTTGTGTATCTTGTTTATGCAATGTACTCTCTAGGTTGAAAGGCTGCTCTTTTCTCATGAGTGACATAAAGTGAGACTGAAAATTACTAGCACATGAAACACGAGAAACCATGCCGAGAACTCGTTAAAACACAACGAATAATATTTTTTTCTTACAAATTACGAAAATACGTTACGAAAAAATTGGAAATTACGTTAGGTTGGGCCGAAAATCTAAGTAAATGGTGGAGTCACCGTGCATCGTGTGGGTTTTGCAAATGTATCCGATGAAAGTGTAGCAAAGAGTAAAGTAATATAGTGGGACAAGTGAAGACAAACCCTGTTCCACAGAGTAGGTAGATACATTTTATGTTGCGAATTTGATGTTTATTAGCATCTAGGATTGTTGCATTGACGGGTGACGGTGTCAGGAAGGCATTCTCTCGACGGCCAGTACTACTAGACTGTACTTTGAAGGTTTCAACTTCATATTCCACCACTTTTTCAGTTTATTTCAAGTCAAAATTATCTAAGGAGTCGCGATTATTGTACTTAAAATATCATAATCACGATGTTATTAAAATGGCGCTGTGTTCCTATTGGATTGGCTATTGCTTCTACAGATGCTCAATCTGCCTAGGCTTTTCCCAACTATGTTGGGGTTGGCTTCCAGTCTTACCTGATGCAGCTGAATACCAGTATTTTACATGGAGCGACTGCCTATCTAACATCCACAACCTAGTTACTGGGTAATATGATACCCCTTGGTAAGACTGGTTGTCAAACGTTCGGGCTTCTGACGACCCGTAACAACTGTCAAAGATCCACAAATAACAGCCGGGACCAACAGCTTAACGCGCTTTTCGAGCCACGGTGGGGTATTGGTATGTAAAGATGGTTACCCATCCACGGACCAACCCCGGAAAGCGTGGCTTAACCTGATCGATGGACCCGTGCGGCTGTTATTACTCAGCTACAAGCCCGTCAGCCGCTACCACTCGTAATAAGATATATTTTTCATTATTGTAGACGATAGCTTTGTTTCGTTGTTCCATCAAAGCACTCAATTTGTAAAATAGGCATCTCCAAATAGGTTCTTTGATCAATTTAAACATACCATAACATAAATCCTTTTGTTCGTGCTAATAGGTACTTATCAAGAAAAAAGTGCTTACCTTGAAAAACCGTATAGTTAATCAGGTAGGTTTTTTGATCAATTTAAACATAGTACCTTAACATAAATCCTTTTGTTCGTGCTAATACTTATTAAGAAAAACTGGCCAAGTGCGAATCGGACTCGCACACGAAGGGTTCCGTACCACAAGGCAAAAACGTCGAAAAAAACACGTTTGTTGTATGGGAGCCCAACTTAAATATTTATTTTATTTTTAGTATTTGTTGTTATAGCGGCAACAGAAATACATAATTTGTGAAAATTTCAACTGTCTAGCTACCGCGGTTCTTGAGATACAGACTTAGTAATAGGGTTCCGTTTTTACCCTTTGGGTACAGAACCCTAAAAAAGCGCTTACCTTGAAAAACCGTATAGTTAATCCTTGGTTGTCGTGTGACCATGACACCATGACACTTTCGTCATTCAACCTTGTGACGTTGGGTCTCGATGGTGGAATCATCACAGCTGTAACAAAAACTTTACCATTTAAAAGTGGATCCTTTCTGGCTTCTTTTGGACGTGACCTTATTGATTTCTTATCATACCTTTATGTTTTCTTGGGTTCTTCCTGCTGTGCCTTTTGGGTGGTATAATGGAGTACCCTGTCTTTGGAACTTGTACTGGGTAATCCTGTGCAATGAAACATTAGTTTATAATTTATTAGTTGGCCAGTATTATAACACCTAACTGAAATCTCATCCAGAGATGGCCAACGCGTCATACTTTTAGCACTAAGAGTGTGACGCGTTGGCATCTCTCGACGAAAATTGCCGAACGATCCATATATTATTTCAGTCCGGATTCACCCACTGCTCGGTATAGGAATCCTTTCTTTCCAGCATTCACCTCGAGGGGGGACTTAGTAAACCGGCCCTCGTTGAGGCGTCTCCTGCAACCTTGACCATGTCGTTAAAACCATGCTCAGAGGGGCAATTCTCGTAATTTTAAGAACGTTCACAGTCTGATCTGTCTCAATCTGTCAAAAACACCTCTAATTTCCCAACATTTTTGACAAGTTTTTGACATTGATGAGGTTTTTAATTACAATAGTTGCTTTCTGTTGTCAGCAGCGGTGCTAAACTGCGAACTGTTTTATTTCTCCAGAGTGGTGACCAAGTTCGTTTATTTGCTTTTCAGACATTCTGGCAAGAGCTTGTTTCTTACCTGGTCGGGTATCTGCAGCGGCACCACAGTGAGCATGCCGGCGCCGTACGCGCAGCCGAGCGGGTTGCACGCGAAGCACTGCACGATGCCCGCGTGACGCTTCTCCACGTGCTCGATGAACAGGTCTGTGTCTGATGAATAAGGATTTATTTAAGGATCGTTCGATGGATACATGTGGAGCAGAGTCTTTCTAGGCTCTTGGCCGTCCATCTGGTCCAGACACTGAACCTGAAGAGCCCTAACCCGAACCGTGCGGGTAGACATTTATCTGGCCCCTTTAAATAAATTATTCAACCTGTATTGTCCCTTCCTTTTTCCACTCAACCCTAACCTAAGCCAATATGGCCCCATCCCTCCATAAGCGTCAAGTTAGTCCCGCCAGTTACACATGGGTCTTCTACGATTCCGTTAGACGTTTGTTTGTTTGAATAATTCCTCCTGTACCCGTCACAATTTCTATTCAAAGACTCAAATCTGAACAGGAATATGGAGGTTTTTTTTTTTTTAATGGGTTTACTCTTGACTCTAGTCTAGGTCAGAGGTGACAGAGACTGTGTCGAAGTTGTTTGGAACGTGTTAGGGTGAAGGTAAAAAAAAACATCAAACTCGCATAGGCATGTAAATGGAATTGGATTTTATTTGTAACAGCAGTGCAACAAGTTCCAATATTTATGTCCGTCACGCACGGACGAATAAACTACCCGACAGGGGCGACAAAAAGTAATTGATTCATGAGGTTTCATGTAAAGGTTAGCAGAAATATGTAGGTAACTACATTTTATTTTACACTGAAAAAAATGTGTCCGTTTTTCAGACAGGTGTTAAATTAATAAGGAGAAGTAATCCAATATAGTTATGTAGCGTAGGCACATCTCTATCTCTATTTTTCATAAAGTCGAAGTAAAATTTATAAACAGATAAAAAATGTCTCATCCAAACCAATTTCTGGCAGAAAATCGTTATGGCCAATCAATTTGCGAAAACGAATTACTTTTTTGTGCGAATATTACCTTGGGGCTTATTACCGAGGGACTTGTGGCTAAGTAATAACAGCCGCATGGGTCGATCGATCAGGTTAAGCTGCGCTTACCGCGGTTGGTCCGTGGATGGGTGACCATCTTTACACACCAAGACCCCTCGTGCGTCGGAAAGCTCGTTAAGCCGTTGGTCCCGGCTGTCATTCGTGGATCTTTGATAGTCGTTACGGGTCGTCAGAAGTCCGAAAGTCTGGCAACCAGCCTTACTAAGGGGTTTCGTATTACCCAGTAACAGGGTTGTGGAGGTCGCTCCATGTAAAATACTGGTACTCAGCTGCATCCGGTTAGACTGGAAGCCCCAGTTTGCCTTATTTTCTATAAACGTTAGGAACTACTCACTATTAGCCTTAATTCCTTTTTCGTTCTTCAGCACATCAGCATTAAGCACCCAGTACACACGGGGAGCTGGTTCTCCGAAGGAGTTCCCGCAGGTCACGTGCGCCTTGCCGCCTTCGTTGGGGGTCGATACGGACACGTTGCCGTCCCAGTGAGGAGGTTGTAACGCTATGACCTTCCACGAGCGACGGATGCCGTTGGCTGTGCAGGAGTATACACCCTACAACAATAATGGGTAATTTGATTATCCTATAAAACTAATATTATAAAAGCAAAAGTTTGTAGGTGTGTTTGTATGTTTGTTATTTCTTCACGCAAAAACTACTGAACGGATTTGCATGAAATTTGGCACACAGATGGTTTATAACCAGGATTAACACATAGGATTCTTTTTATGCCGATATTCCCACGAGATCGAAACTTATGCAGGTGAAACCGCGGGGCGCTGCTAGTCAAGTATAAGGAATACCCCAGAAAATGTTTCTGAGACTTACCATAGTGAGAACGAGCCCAAGATATAAGTACACATATTCACGGCCTGAATATAATATTTGCATCTGAATGAGTTGCATCTCAAATAGCCTAACCCTACATTAATATTGTACAGACGCCAGCAGGTCAACCTACCCGAAACTGTCAGATTTTCCCAATCAACCTTGAACCTTATGCTTTAGCAATAAAGTCGAAAATCTATTAAAGAAATCTGACAGATTGTAGTAACTTGATGTGCTGGCGTCTGTACCTACATTCAATTATGGTTATTTAAGTGGACCTACCTGGAGAAGACGACTCATTCATGAGTGACCAGTATCGTTGTAACCTACATTAAATAATTCAGCAAGTTTTACGTCTCTCGTAATACCTATGCTACGGTGAGCAGGTACCTAAATAAATATTTTAAGCCACCGAATCCAATCTTCAATCTAAAATGACCAAAACAAGTGAGGCCTCAGGTCATCCCTTGACAACATCAAACAAAAACATGCCTTTAAGACACAAACCATTTTTATTTATATTACAAGAAAATGGCACTACTGAAAATTTTCGTTTTCAAAGCTCTTTTCTCCCGTCAAAGACTTAAACACAATGCGATGCTCACACAAAAAAATATTAAACACAATTTTATGAGAAATACTATTTTGTTATAAATAAAATGCTTTCACATTTTGTAATCTTTGAAAAACATTAAAAAAGCAATCTTAGAAGCTCTGCAAAAAAAGGCTGTATTTAAGCCCTAAGTTCTAGTTCATAAAATAACTTGAAAGAAAGATTGTGCGGAGCTGGTACATTCATTTCCATAATATTCAATTTAATTAATAGCAGTATTTTTTTTTTCTTTTTTTAAACGTTGCCCCACACTAGAAATTTCTCCTGTATTGTGGGTGCGTTTACAAACATTTAAATTCACGTACACAAACAGCCAGACCCGGAACAACTACTTGTAGGTCATACAAATATTTGTTCCGTGCGGGAATCGAACCCGCGACACGCAGCGCAGCAGTCAATCGCTTAACCACTGCGCCAACCATGCCGTCAAAAGTATGAATACTTAACAAGCTCTAGTTATCACTGCCTCAAGGGAATGGTACAAGCTTTTGCTCAATTAATTTATATGACGTCACCTGTATTGCATTTGCGTTCACCGAACTAGATAATGTACCCATTTCATTTTCTTACAAACACCAGAATACTAATGGTCCTCCAGGCCGTATTTTGACCTTGGCTGCCACGCAACGGCGAGTCTCATTTTCGACGCGGGAGATATTATAGTGCACTAATGTGCGCTCAGACACAGGCAGGAGATCAGGCGACCAGAATACCAACACAGTCTACAAAACTAACCTCAAAAGACCATCTCAGACACTAATGTGCACAACAACATTATGTCTGGACTTTAAAAAAGAGACCTCTGAGTTTGTTTCGGTCTTTCTTCTCAGAGTAGCCGGATAGGTAACACCGAGCTCATCTAGTTTCAAAACAGATTTAATCTTAACGTATACAATTGTTTTAATGTAACCAACAGTAATAAATAACATTTATCTTTTAGAATGCACAACAAGTAATCACAAACCTCATTAGCCGGTGTAAAAGGCGACACCATCAGCATATGCTCATTAGCATACGACTTCAGCTCTCCCTCTCCTTCCAAGCTCCAGGATATCTTCGGAGGAGGCGTGCTGACAGCTCCACACCACAGACGGAGTACCCCGTTAGGTTTGACAGGCATTGTGAGTACACCTTCGTCGTCTATTACACCTACGTAATCATCTGATTCGAGGAATCTGGGAAATACGAAAGAATGAACATTGCAGATTAGGAAAAAAATTCTAGATTAGAAATAAAAGAGTAAAAGTTGCGCGAGCCTATAGAAAAAGAAACAATACCTAGGTACAACTGCTAAACTGGGCGCATTTTGAGGAGTTCCGCTTCTAAAGCAAGTTATTTCTTTTTTCAATGAAATTATAGTTCTTCATTACAATTACTCGAACATGTGAGTCATCATCTCATCATCTGCCTAGCCTTTTCCCAACTATGTTGGGGTCGGCTTCCAGTCTAACCGGATACAGCTGAATACCAGTATTTTACATGGAGCGACTGCCTATCTGACCTCCACAACCCAGTTACTGGGTAATACGATACGCCTTAGTAAGACTGGTCGTCAGATTTTCGGGCTCGCACATGGGGACTCGAGCATGTGAATACTTACTATTTATTACCACATTTCAGTAAAATTATATTAAACTTAAAACTTAACAAGGGTACTTTATAACTCCAATATTTGACGAACATCCAAAATCCAAGTTCACGGAAGACAAAGTTTCGGAACCCCAACATGTACATGTGATCGGACTAGTCTCCATGTTTTGTGGTTTGGTTGGTTTTCAGTACCACTTGAATCCTACTGAAGGACTTGTGGTCGCAGCCGTTTGAAACTCAGTACAGTACCAGTACCCGCACGTTAATATAGCAGTTTGGGTTTTAGAAAGAGACGGCCATACATGTGTGAATGACAGAGACGTCACGACGTTCTACAAGAAAGGGTTACCGCTAGCCCGGAACATAAAGGGCTAAGGAAAGAACATGGGTGGGTTTTAGTCAGTAAGAGTCTGACACTCCCTTCCGCTCCACCCAGAGCGGGACGTCATTTGACGATTTCCCATCCGAAAAAAAAACCATAACAAGAATATTTGTAAGAACGCGGCTGCATTCCACCTATATATACGCACTAAATGTTTTGGAAAAACGTCCATTTACTTTTTGCCTTGATAGCTATTTCCTTGTAGATGTGACTGTGACTGTGTGATCGTCGACCACATCTTAATTTTCCATTAGGTGGACAGTAGTGAAACGTGAGCCTATTAATAGAAAATGTGTCTGATTAACGGCATAATATACTTAAACAGTCTATCGTACTAACCTGACTTCCCTACTTCCTTCTCGCTGGACCTTCAAATGTGTCTTCTGTGCTATTTCCAGCGCATCTCCGCTGAGCTCATTGGTGGCTCTGCAGCTGTATGTACCACTGTCGTCAGACGTCGCGTTGTGTATGACTAGCACGCCATGTGGGGTTTCTAGTTGCTTTCTCTTGCCCTGGAAGAAATAATGCTAGTAACAAAAAACTGGCCAAGTGCGAGTCGGACTCGCACACGAAGGGTTCCGTACCACAAGGCATAAAATGCCGAAAAAAACGTTTCTTTTATACCCCTTTAAATTTTAACTTTATTTTATTTTTATTATTAACAACAGAAACACATCGTCTGTGAAAATTTCAACTGTCTAGCTATCATGGTTTATGAGATACAGCCTGGTGACAGACAGACAGATAGACGGACAGTGGAGTGTTAGTAGGGTCCCGTTTTTACCCTTTGGGTACGGAACCATAAAAATTAACGTGGACCGCGAATGCAACATATTTTTTACAAAAATTAAAGGAATTGCCTGATCGCATGAGATAATGGAGTAGGTACTATAATTACGCTTTGTAATTGACTACATAAAAAGAAGGTAGTTATAGGTACTGCCTATATCAAGTCTAACCTGCAACGAGCCCGCTCCCTCTCACAAAGAGGAGACCAGAGCGGAGCAATTGCGTAACACATTATCAATCGGAATCGGTTTCATTTTGACAATTCAACAACATTCATTGCATTATTTACGTGTTGAGCAGACACATTTTTCGAACTTATGGAGCAATGGATTAGCAATATGCTTGAAAATGATTCAAATTGAGAGCAATAGTGTGTTACGCAATTAGGGTACAGAGTATTAGCCGTGGGAACATTAGCATCAGCCTATAATTATATTTTGTCAGCTGATCGTATTTTAATGCAAATAAACCCAAAAGTAGAAGCTTATGCAACTTCTCTCTAAGTGGAAATAACAAAGTTCTTATAAAATAATCAAAAGATAATATTTGACGCGTTCAATGTGTTCATGTTTGTATATGACGAAGTGTTTCCCAACACGTCGACATATACAAACATCGTCGATATGTTTATCAAATCTGTTGCCACAATCGATTCTATCAATTTGACAAGCTTTTTAAGACAGCTTATCTAACAAGCAGCAACTCTCTAGGCAATATTTCACAGTGACAAGCTGTCCTCTATTCAGGTAACTATTCATCAGAAAAGAACAATACACATCTAAAAACCTAATGGACCTAAAAAGATTAATAGGTTTCAAAAGTAAAAGTAGTCAGTGAGTGTGGTCCCCCAAACATTGACTTAGTTCGCTTTCAACAAACCCTTTAAAAGTGGATACGAAACGAAATATTCGCTTATCGGTTCACCGTTCAAAGCGACCACAAGTATACTGAAACATGCTTTGATTCTGTGAGATACAGGCTATGCTCAAACTTTGTTTACCAACTATTCACAAACCGGCATAAGAGTTTTCTAGGGTATCGGGTTTCTTTTGAAATATAAGCTTTTGTTTTCATAACGAATATAAAGTGGTATTATGTCAGGAGGAGTTTTAGTCCGGAACAAAATTATTTAGTCAAACTTTATACTTAATATTAATTCTGAAAGCCAATTTCCGTAACTAAAAACGTTCAAAATCTTGTACCAAATCTCAATTTCAAAAACTTGTTAAAAAGTTAGGGTATTTTTGACAGATTGAGACTAAGATCTGAGGGTAGGTTACACGAGGAACGTTCACAGTCTGATTTGACAAGTTTTTGACATTCATTGTCGCTGAGATGACATTGCGACTATATTTTGAACGTTTTTAATTAGGGGAATTGGCATCCAGACCGTGAACGTTCTTAAAATTTCGAGAATGTGTTTTAAACACCAGCACGCGTAGCATGAACATTTCTATCTCTACGAAGAGAAGACACATTGCTTTCTATACAAAGTGACATTTCTTTTCTTCATTTTTGATATACCGCCTAGAAATCTTTTTACAATCTGTCATTTTGTATTTCGTTTCAAACGATCTTTGTCTAGGTCATTTTATATGTAGACTATTTCAGAAGAAAGTTTTCTATCCCAACTGTCAAAATCACATTGACAACTGAAAGTTGTCTAAGAGATTTTGTAATCGCCACAGACTACAAAATGCAGTAGAAAACTTTGTACTCGACGGCCACAAAGTATAGAATCAAAAACAAAAAAAAACCTATGACAACAAAGAATTATTATGTAAAAGAGTGAATTTCGTAAAAAGTGCAGTTGACTCTTTCTATTTTGCTGCCGTCGTACTGTCTACACGGAACGTCATCTTTCTCTTCTTTCTTAGTCTGTGGTCATCTTTGTCTACTCTTCCGTCGACAAATCGGTGCTCATGCTACGCGTGCAGAGGTGCCCCACCTCTGGTGTTTAAACACATGAGGTACTACTATATGATTAGTATTGTCTCAAAAGACAAAGACTATCCAGATACATATTGGTCACGTAGATTTAAATAATCACAGATACATCGATGACACCACACAGCGAAATAATTACAAATTCACAAAACGAATGCAGTAATCACACGATTTATCTTTAAAATCGCTTCGGAATAAATGTAGCTATCTATAGTCATGTCAATCCAAGCAAACCTAATTTTAGGCAAAGTAACACAATTTATACAGCATTTGTTCAAAACCTTACCTTAGATCCTTCTTTCCACCACGTTAGCACAGCTGGCGGTTCTGAAGTCGGCTCCTTACAATGTAGGATCACAGTATTCAGCAGGGGAGCGATGATGACCCGTTCCTCTGCCGTGATCTTACTGGGCGAGTTGACCAGCCTGGCCACCGTCAGTCGGGCAGGCACTGACGTCAGACTGATAGCACCGTACCATACCACGCACTGGAACAAGTAAACAATAACATGGTATCATCACCATTCTGAAGTGGAAGGCAGAGGTGTACCTATCTATTGTACCTACAATAGGCACATTCTGCCATTTATCATAAAGTCCCATCGCCCGCGTGGATGTCGGAAATTATCCCACGGGAACGTACTACCGGGACAAAACTATGTTACTCCTTTAAACATCAGATAATTAGCAGTGAAAGTCCCGTCAAAATCCAACCAGCCGTTTCGGTTATAAGCCGGAACAATCAGACAGAGACTTCTCTCATAAGCATTTAGTAAAACACTTCACTTCAATTTTATTTATTTGTATGTATAGATGAAAAATGATGTTTCTTCAGTAAATCGGTTATAAATGACACATTTACTTTTCAGTTTTTTTTACTACATGAGTATCCTAGCTGACTACTCAAACAAACTCAGAGGTAATTATGGAATATTCATATGAACAAACCTTACTATACTTTACTCGGCATGCTGAATGTTTGAGTTGAAATGTTTGTCTGTCGATATCTGTACGAATCGGAGTTTCAATCAAAAAATGTTGGTTCACTTTTGACTTACTTTTTAGTTCGGATACACGTGAGTAATTGGAAGTAGAACATTTCAAATCGGACCGCCTACTCAGACCCGAAGCATGTATTTAAAACTAGCAGCGCCCCGCGGTTTCACCCGCGTAAGTGTCGATCCCGTGGAAATATGGGGATAAAAACTATTCTATGTCCTTCCCCAGGATGCAATCTATCTCTTTGCCAAATTTTATCGAAATCTGTTCAGTGGTTTAGGCGTGAAAAGGTAACATACAGACAGACAGACAGAGTTACTTTCGAATTTATAATATTAGTAAGTATGGATAAACCCTTTAACAGGCACTTGTCAAGGAGTCAGTTAGTCAGAAAGTTAAAGCCATTCCAAAATGCAGATCTCTATGTAGGAGAACTTAACTACTTTTTTACCATTATTATAACGTAGGTTGGAAGACTTTATTTTCTTCAGATCATACAGTTTCGTCGAGGAAAAGATCAGTTTGATTCTTTTAATCGATTCACCGATTCCGACTTGAGAATCCAAAACCAATCCAAAATTGCCATAATCATGGAACTTAATCGCTATATTATCTACCGCAGGTGTACCACAGCCACTATTCACTATTCCCCGTGGTTCATCCCTTAGTCACCTCCTACGACACCCGTGGGGGTGTGGCGTAGCCATCCGGAACCGACCACCGCATGGGGACGATTGAAAATCGTGTTTGATATATTGCCTTTTAATGTGAACAGGTTATGGCGAAATTTCCGGGTAAGTACCTTAATTATTTGGATCTGGAGATTAGAGTCCCGATAATTAATGATTGAATTCTGATTACCTTTCAATGATAGGTGCACTGGGTTTGTTAACATTAAAGCAATAGGCACAACATCAGGAAACATTTTAGTTGAAGGTGATCAATGGTCTTTCAATGAGAAAACGCCTTTGTTCTACAATGGACATGGACGGTCTCACTTTGATATTACATATTTGCAGATGACTACACCTATGATGGACATCGCAATCCCCTCTTTTCCGACATTCTCCTAAAATGGCCCTTTGACGACGAACTTTTCAATGTTCACATTGACATTGAAACTTTGGGGCGAACGATTTAAATGTAATTTAGGATTATAGTAATTTCTAAAACTGTTATATCTAATGTTATAATGACAATAAATTACGTACCTGATACCAAGTAGTTTCCATATTCATCCTAACTTCTATCTCCATTTTAGTGCTTCTTCCCGGCAGTCCAGGTATGATCTTCTTGCCTTCTCCCTCTTCCACTTCGGCCCAGTTATCGCCATCCCTGTCTGGTTTCCATCGCCATACGAACCGCGCTCCTGGCACATTGACTTCACACTCGAACGTTACTCTATCTCCAAGAGGGGCTATCACCGACTCAGGGTATTTTGTGAACCTCATCTCGAGTTCTGGAAGAAAGTATAAATTGTAAAATTATATTTGGGAAATTGGGAATAGGTTCTTTGTAATTTGTTGGCGAATAGGCTGAACCCCACCCCAATATCGTTCAAATCGAAACAGCACTTCAGCATTGCATAATCAGCCTAAAATGTTCCCATGCTGGAACACAGCCGGTCGATTCTGTAAAAATCTCACCGTGAAAACTTAGGTAAAGTGAGTTTGTTTTTGCTAGGAATTGACACTATTGACAGCTCAGTCCACGCTCACTTCACCTAAGTTTTTCACAGTGAGATTTTTGAAGAATAGCACCGCTCCTCTCTTCGAAAGGAATTGGGCTGAATCTACTACGCGGGACCAGTGCGGCTTGGTAGATGTCTTCGAGATTTTTGTTCTAAGACATGCCGGTTTCCTCACAAAGTTTTCCTTCACCGTTCAGCATGCCAACAGAAATATGTGTACCCTTTTATTCTTTAACGTCAAAGAAAACCTTTACCAATATTATTATTTTTAATCAGAATTTCCAATTTGAATTGCATTTAAATGTAACTTTTTACCGATGTTACCAATTTATCAATTAGCACTTATTACTAAGTAAGTTAGCTTATTTCTCAGATTCATTGTTTTAAGCATGTTGTGTTAACCTATAAGTAATTGATGCACTGTTATTTTACTTTTAAAAATGTATGTGGTTGTATTTAGTGTAATCAATTGTTGGTGAACCTAATAAAATAAATAAAAAATTAACAGGGAGCTTGGCTACAAGCAGCTTTTAAAAATAATTTTTTAAAACTATATTTTGTTCTCAAACATTTTAGAAGAAAGCAGATAGTCCACTTTATAAAATAATAATACTACGAGCGATACTGCATCTACGTCGTGAAGGATGCCTGGAGCAAAAGGAATTTCTGTAGAGGATATCGAAAACCGGTCAAAGCGAACACTGAGATGGAAGAAGATGGAGCATTATAGCCATTTCATACACAAAAAAAGGTTACATGCTCTGTGCTGTCAAAGAATGACAGTCATTGGAATATACGGACAATTTAAGAGGGAAGCGCCGGCGGCACGCGAAATTCAATTTTTTGCAATTTGCAGGGAATTTCGCGGGCTACCTAGCGCGTGCCCCTTAAGTTGAAAGTAAATTTGCTTGACAATTAATATCCCTGACTTTACATAGACAACGTTATCCCAAGCAAAGGTAACGAAGAGAACCAAAACCATTAACCTACAGCGTTACCCATTTCGAATGCAGCTTTGACAGTTTCAAAGGTAACATGTATTTCTGTCATACTATCAAAATATTTTATCTATTGCGCTTCGTACAAGTTTAAATTATGTTCTAAGTTACAAGTTCGAAATGAAATTACAGCCGCAAGATCCACTGGTATCCTTCTACGAATGTAAATAAAAAACGGGGCCTATGAAGATATTTAATAAATAAAAAACGTTGGAAATGGAATAATTTCGAAAATGGAACAAACATTTTTACATAATTTAACAAATCAGAGTCAAATCTCCATAATCAATACACAAGTAATCAGTAATTCTCAAGATCAAAAGGAACACAATTAGAATCTTTTTTTTTATTTGCATACCAAAAGACCGGAATAACAATAAAAAAAGAAATCTTACCGTCCTTGATACCTTGTTACCCACACATTTCGATCTCGGATGACGCATCCGACTCCAGTGGAATAAGCTCATAATAATAAACCACGCATACAAATAACGACTTTATGTTATGCACCAATAAGTTCATATTGAAGTGCATTCAGTAATTGAGATGTTACATTTTATTTTTCTTTGTTGTCGGGGCACCAATTTATGTGATTTCAGTCCCGTCAGTCATTGACCGTAACTTTATGAGATTTTTTTTAAATTTCATCTCGTTGCCGCGTGAATAAAAATACTGTATGTATGATTTGTAAAGGCGATATTTACGAGTATGTTGAAAATCTCGTGGCTAATCGATTTTATGTTTTTAAGAACTTTTCTGTATACTAGGCTCAACAAGTTACTGTAAGGTTATAAAAAATTTAGTAAAATGTTATCAGAATATTTAGCGATACTCAAAATACACAGACACAGAAAATATCTAGGCAAGATGATCGTGAACGGGCGCCGCCCGCGCCGTCATTCAGTAGGGACTGGCTTTGCTGCCATGGCTTATTTTGATTTTATTTAATATTTGAATTGTATTTTTTTCTCGTCTTTTCATTACGGACGCTTTTAACGTTCTGCATCGTTCTCACATGCATAATTTTTAACATGAATGATGTAAACAAGACTTTGTAACCATATTATTTTGATTTAAAAGAGTGTCCATGGAGTTTTTTGCCCGTTTTTCTCCATAGATCTGTCGATCTAGAAAAAGCTTTTCACCACCACTTACAAGTTTTAGAACTTTTTTAAGCTCGGGGCGGGTTATCGTGTTTCACACCTGTAAATCTAGGTACTGCTCGCTTGATTTTATGTATAATAGTAATGATTATATCAGTCGGCCTCTACCTCCGCTATAAAAGATGATTTAATTCCTGCCACGAGCGATATTATATTTTTAATTGATTATAATCTTGCATAATTATTATTTCGTTAGCAAAAAAATATATTTATTGCTCATGAATATAAACTGAATAAAATTAAAAGATAATAGTGGAGATTTTTATCTTTAGAACTAAACTGTGTTTCTCGTCTCTATGATACGTACATCTAGGGTTGCCAACGTTTTTAGGGTTCAGTACCCAAAGGGTAAAAACGGGACCCTATTACTAAGTCTTCGCTGTCTGTCCGTCTGTTCGTCCGTCCGTCTGTCTGCGACCAGGCTGTATCTCAAGAACTGAGATAGCTATACAGTTGAAATTTTCACAAATTATGTATTTCTGTTACCGCTATAACAACAAATACTAAAAACAAAATAAAATAAATATTTAAAAGGGGCTCCCATACAACAAACGTGTTTTTTTTTCGGTGTTTTTGCCTTGTGGTACGGAACCCTTCGTGTGCGAGTCCGACTCGCACTTGACCAGTTTTTTATATCAAATATTTCAAAGCCATTGCCTGTAAAAATTTAGTAGGTGGCGCAAAAATAATAAGATATGGTATCTAGGTATGTTTAAAAAAATAATTAATTAATGCATATTTTTTGTTTCTTTGAGCCTTTCCTAACAGAGGGGCAATTCTCGTAATTTTAAGAACGTTCACAGTCTGATCTCAGTCTCAATCTGTCAAAAATACTTCTAATTTCCATACATTTTGACAAGTTTTTGACATTTGTTTGTCGCCGAGATGAGACTGCGACTAGATTTTTAACGTTTTAAATTACGAGAATTGGCCTTCTGGTTTTTTGTATAAATGACTCATAACTACAATTAAAAAAAACACCAAGGTTACAAAATACCATTAATTCATAATGAGATAATAGTATAAGATTAATACTGGCCCTAGGGCGCTTAAATTTCGCCATTTTGTATTAAAATGAAAAATAGTAGTTTCGCCTACTATATATTTTTTTATTTTATTTAGTCCACTAACATATCAGTATACTATATTATATAATAGGGTTGGCAACCCTACCTACATCCTAGATCCTATTTATGTTAATTTATACAAAACATAAACTTGCACTTAACTTAGGTACTCTTTGTCATAAACCCGCTGTGAACGTCTTTTCATAGTTATTTTCATAGGTACGTCCTACATACAAGCAAATTCCTTTGCAACGTACTTCAAAACACCACAAGTCCAAATCATTGACAAATGGTAGATATGCATCAAACGCCATAGGGAGACGCAACTAGTGACGTTCACATGCATTCCAATGGTAAACCGGTTCGAAGCACCATCACTACGAAACATGGTGGTCTCTAAGATTACCATTCATTTGTTACAGTTGTTACTATGGCAACCGCAGAGATATTTTCAGGAACGAACAAAACCACATTCGCATGGACCTATTTACATTTGTAAGTACGTTATGAGACCTCAAGGTTTCGTTGAATAATTAAGTTACTGCATTTTGTGAAAATGTCAATGTTACGTGACTTTTGAGTTGAGCTGTATGATTACTGTCAAATGCGTGCACTGACTGGACGGACCCACTCAACCTGAGTGGTTCTTTCCTCAAAAGACCATTTCAGACATCAATCTAGATGGTCTTCACATGATCCGACCAAAATCATGTCTGGACTTTAAAAGAGACTGTGACCTCTTAGTTTGTTTCGGCATTTCTTCTCAGACTAGTCAAATAGGAAACGCCGACCTCATCTAGTTTTTAAAATATGATTGACGTGTAAAAGAATTTGCAGAAACCCACTTAAAGAAATAAATTAATTTATCATTTAATTTTGAAGACAGAGCATTTAATCTAATATGCTTATCTTATTTCTTACTAAAATCATCATCTACTGCCCTTGTTCTATTAAATTTTTCTTCCATAATAAATCTTTCTTTAACCATCATCTCGTAATTCTCTTCATATCATCAGTTCATCACAAAATCCATTTTTCTTTTCTGTGGTCTGCCTCTTGTCTTATCATCTGATCTTCAAAATCCATACTAATATCATAAACGCGAAAGTGTGTCTGTCTGTCTGTTTGTTACCTCTTCACGCTTAAAACCGATTTAGATGAAATTTGGTATAGAGATAGTTTGAGTCCCGGGAAAGGACATAGGATAGGTTTTATATTTCCACGGGATCGACACTTATGCGGGTGAAAGCGCGGGGCGCTGCTAGTCATCAATAATATCTAAAAACTCTGATTCTAAACTTGACTGTTCAATTGAGAGGATTTTTAATGAAGCATTTTCAACCAAATTAATGTTTCAGAGATCGCGTTTGAATCATATTCGCAAATAATAAGTGAATAATATTATTAATGCACATTGCATTTCATATCGTGCGGTCGTCATTGACAGAAATGTTTTATGATATTGCGTTTTTAATAATTATCATGCAAGCGGAATAAGCTCTCGTATCGTACTCAACATTAATTTCAATAAAAATAAGTGACAAAGGCACTGACATTTTAAAGCGTTAAGCATTTAATTATATCTTCTGCTTGTTGGGGTTTTTCCTGACCCTGACTATTGCATATTATATTGTTAGGTTTAATGTTTTGGTGCTGCTCAAGCCATTGCCATTTAGCACTTAAACAACAATAAACGAATACCATCTGAACACCACAATCTTCGGTCAACTTAGTGATCAATGTGGACAGCACCCTATTGCGTTTGCGTTACACACTTTAAATCACAGTCGGAATCATTTTGAAGGATATTGCTAATCCATTGCTTCATAAATGTTCGAATAATTTGTAAGCTCAACCGCAATGAATGTGGTTAAACTGTCAATGTGAAAGCCATTGCTACTGTTAGTGTGTTACGCAATTACCCCGCAGCTCATGAAATTACTGATCCGAATTTTGGATATTTTATGAGACAAATCACAAGGTCGTCGGTCCACCTTGTGGGAGGCCTTCCAACGCTACGTCTTCCGGTACGCGGTCGCCACTCCAGAACCTTTCGGCCCCATCGGTCATCTGTTCTGCGAGCAATGTGCCTGCCCACTGCCACTTCAGGCCGCAGGAACCCGTTGGATGCGAGAAGCAGAGAACTGGTCGAAGTGGAGGTGCTTGGGGGAGGCCTATGTCCAGCTGTGGACGTCTTTCGGCTGAAATGATGATGATGAGACAAATCGACTATCCCAGTAGCTCGTACCGGTCAGTGCTAGATCCTACTGTTATTATTAAACCCCTAGTCAAAACAAAACAATGTACTTAAAGGCATTCAGTGTAAACACAACTAGGGAAACAAGAACGTATTCTGAGAAACAAACGTCAACAATTTCTAAACTTGACGCAAAACGTCAAACACTCGGCTATTGGACTTCTAATCAACTGTGAGTGACCAAATCCAATTTCTGAACGAGCCGTTTCGAATCAAAACTAGTTCTGCCCGTTGTCAGGAATGAACGGACATAGAAGGAAAAAATATAACAAATCCTAAACGAGTAGGTGGTACTAATGACTTCACACAAATACTTCGACAATATATAATGACTAGTAAGCGTAAAATTTGTTCGGCACACACCCACACGAACAAACCCCGAACATTTTTTGGGTTCCCTTCGAAACTGGACGGACTTAATGACCCTTTTGTAAAATGTAAGCTGTCTGGATAATTATGTACCTATAGTTCTATATTTTGCTTAAACAGAAATAAATAAGAAATTATTTTTTTCAGTGTTAGTAAGTAAGAAATATAAATATTTCTTACTTACTAACACTGAAAAAAATAATTTCTTACTACACGATTTCATTAAAACTTACTTACTTTACTGTATAGTAAGAAGAAGTGTTTGTAAAACAGTTAAAGACAAAATAGTAGGTACCTAACTTTTAATGATTTAACATTTATACTATTTAGATTTACTAAAAAAAACAAAAAAAAGGAAAACCACCATTACTGTAATGTAAGTTTTCAATGGTTTGAACGATATCACCAAACGAATAAAACAGTTAATTTTGTGACCTTTTAGCTACTTAAAACATTTTGCCTAAAGCTTTAACTGTCTTCGGATCAGTAAAAAATACTGTTTTGAACGTTAGGCTCATATGGAACTGTTTAAAGCAGTTCAGATTAATGTTTTTTCATTTTTATTTACTGCTTATTTCTTTCAGTGAAAAAAGTTTCAAAACTACAATTAAAGAAAAGTAAAAAAAAAATAACTATCTCAGTTAACTACAATTTCTTAAATTCTATAAAGTTAAGCATATTTTAAACTTCTGTGCCAGTAGGAACCTCTCATTTAATTGAAGGTGAAGGCTTCTAGAGATTTCCATTTCTCCCTATTCATTATTCAACCATAACTATTTGGTTTATTTATGTGAACCAAATTCAATATGCGCAAATAGTAAGTCTTGTTTTACACATTTTTTTTTATATATTTGCATTTCTTCACGTGAATAAACAAATAAAAAAACAAGTAACATTTACATTATTTACCTGCTCTACTATGAAATAATAAAATTTTATTGGACAGAAATAATCAAATATTTTTGTCACTACGAGTATCATTCGATGAAATTATTTTTTTTAAATGTCATCATCTTTGACGTACTACTGGCAAGTATTGGGAACTGAGATATAAAAATAATACAAAATATCGACAGAACCCGGTAATCTCTAGATATTTTTTGTCCTTTCGCCGCCATAAGCCTGTGTCGCTGTGTGCGTAGCTACCTGCGGTATCCGGGAGCTTGTCCTGCCTGTTATAATTCCAAAATAGACAAAAAAAATCTTATCGTTTTACACCTCGTACACCACCATTCATCTTCCTTTTCACGCCATACCGGGCCTTTCTAAGCACGCAATGATAATCAAAAGGTATTAACTTTAAGATTTCCTTTGACTCGGTTGAAAACTTGAAATAGTTGGCGTGTACCAACGCGGTCCAGTAATTTGTTTTGAATTTAAGCGTTAGTTCTGTATATTAATAAAGTTAATATGCTTTAACGTAATTATTAATATCTAGTTTGTGAATATTTGAAGAAGGTGGATGTGAAGTTTTCAATAAGTTAGTAAATAATAACGCTCTAACTATTCCATTCTAACTAAAATTTAGGAATTTCAATATAATTTAGAGAATTAATTTCGGAAGGCTTACTTTTTATTACACTAGCTTCCACCCGCGACTTCGTCCGCTTGTTTTAACATATCCTGTTACTCGGCCATAGCGTAGCGTTTTATTAGTGAAAGAATTTTTAAAGTGGGATGAATAGTTCCAAAAAAATTTCACCTCTTTATAATCCTACTTCCTACTATCCTACTTAATAATATTATAAATGTGAAAGTTTTTGAAGATGTTTGGATATATTGTTACCTACTCATTAGAGGATAAAATTAGCACAGAGATAGACCATTTCCTAGTAATTGGGTAGTGGAGGTCAGATAGGCAGTCGCTCCATGTAAAATACTGGTATTCAGCTTCAGCATCCGGTTAGACTGGAAGCAGACCCCAACATAGTTGGGAAAAGTCTAGGCAGATGATGAGATAGACAATTTCCTGGATTAACACATAGGATACTTTTTATCCCGATATTCCCACGGGAACTTACGAAACTTACGCGGGTGAAACCGCGGGGCGCTGCTAGTATTAGTATAAATTAGTAATAAACTTCAAATAATAAAAAAATGACGATTTTTTGTGAAGCCGTAAAACCATGCGAAGAGGGGGCGCGTCATTAGTTTCAAATAAAATATTACTCACGTGCTATCGCTGGCACGAACATCGCCAGAAGCAGCTGTAGATGCAACGGTGCCGCCATATTGGCAACCTGAAATAAAAAAGAAAATTATTAAAAAAACTCTACAGGATTGTTTTTTTTTAAACGGTTGGCCCAGCCATGTTTTTTTTTGGAATTCAAGGAAGAAGTTTGTAATAAAAATGTTGAAGTTGTTAAGGTTTTTTAAGCTTTATAATAGCTGGCTTTTATGTTTATTACTTAGTTTATTTATTCTAACTAGACCTCGTTATGGTCCTGTACACATAGGTATAGGTACCTAAGTGCTAAATATTCCAATCATTGAAATTAGGCACTCATAGCCTCAAAGGTTATTAGTTCATAGACGAATTAGAACTACCTCGTTATCTTAATTAGACACTGCAAGTTCCATGATTGATTTAATTGTCGGTACGTTTAACGAATATCTAATCATCCATGGCGCTGCGCAACACACGCGCATTTGAAGCTGTTCAACTTGGATAATTCAGAAGGCCAAACTCATCTCAGTAAGAATCAATGTCAAAAACTTGTCAAAAATGTAGGGAAATTACAGGTATTTTGACAGATTGAGACTGAGTTCAGAGTTTCAGACTGTAAACGTTCTTAAAATTACGAGAACTGCCTATCAGACCTTTTCTAAAGAGCCTGAGCAGGCTGACTTTAAATAAAATTATAAGGTCAAGTGTTAGGTATCTACACTAAATTAGGTTCGTCTCAGTATATACTAATACCATGGTTGAACTCTAGTCAAACCAAAAAAAACAATCACAAAATATGCATACTTCATTTGTTCTTGCTCCTTTTTTGAATGCAAATCTCATATGACACTCCTTTTAATGTTGCATACATAAAATGGAAAGACCAACCGACACCAAAGTCAGCGTGTTAATAAATTAAATCTAAGATAAAACTTTTATGCGCTATATATTAAAAGGGCGTGAAAACAACACATGTCTCACATCATATTATCTTAGGTCTGTTTCACAAGTATTTTAACTACCTACCTACTAACCCAAATATGGCATACCTAACGTAAAAGTACCACCCACTATTCGATATAAAAGAAAAGCTTTATTTTAGTCAATATACGTTCTTCTCTTTAGGGTTATTATAAAGCTCATCTCATAGCGTAGAATTCCTGCTTTTATCTTTCTGAACTAAATTGAACATTATCTATCCTACAGTCGGTCGGACAGTCAAGTTAAATTGTTTTCAAAGGCTCCAAGGCAAACATAAACGCTCCTTTCCATTTGTAATTAAAATGAAAATTTTCTAACCAGCCTGAATGTTATTGGGCAACAAGGAGTATTATTTTAAATTGCAAAGTTGTTAACGCATTTCAAAAGCGAAAGCACTTCTCCACTCAGCCTATGTATTTCTGTCATAGTATACTTATCCCACGTGAAAAAGCAAAACACAATTTTAAAATTAGAACGTTGTTGAAATCGGAAACCGACGCGTGCCAATAAACCAAAATACGTGAATAACGCGCTAACCGTTACAGACCGTTATTTATAAACAAAAAATAACCACAACAGCGTGTCTTTTATTGCATAAGTCCAATGCATTCTTGATCGATCTTTCGTTTAGGTACACAAGACTGTGTTGCTAATTAATCTCAACATCGCGAGATTAATCGTCAATATCTTTGAATATTTGCATAACAACACAGAATCGATCATAAAACAGCAGTTATCACGTTTATGAATAAAACATTGAGACACTAATCTATGGTAATTATTAATTTATAGACTGCCCGCCGCGATGTTCTGTAGACTATTTATCACAAAATTGACATTAAGTCGGTCGTAATGGCGGCAGTTTATCGTAATCATCTAGTAATAGCCAGTGAAGAAATCGCCGATCGATAACCACTTGATATTGCTGGCTAATGACCAGCTAATAACGTTAATAGATGTTAACTTTAACGTTATAGCTCCGGTTATCGAGCCGCAAACATTATTTTATCAAATTTAATCACAGTTTCGCCGCACACTAATACGATTCCGTCTAGTTCTGACTTTCTTTTTCGTAGAATTACCCCAAGCTTGTTAGTGGCAAAAGAACTTTGTTTTTTCTAAAGTTAATTTGCAAGCAACTAAAAGAAAGAAAGGACCTACCAAATGTTTTTTTTCCTTGCCAATTGGGAGCAACATCTCTATGGCACTCATAGGTATTACCTTTGCCAAATGCTTTTATGTAAAGTAGCCTGAATAGGTAGTGGCGTAGTGCTTGGCTAAATTTTCTCATCCTGGAGAGTTCGGCGTATGTTATAGCAGTCAGTTCGAAACTATCGAATAAATATACTGGGTTTATTTGAATTGAACTTCGAATACCTCGTTCGATTGTATGCAGTAATATTAAAGTTCTACGTTTGATAGACATCAGACGAATACTCCGTTTACATTTCATTGAGGGTGTGTCGGCAGGCCCCTCTATTCCATTGGGCAATCTGGGCAAGTGCCCAGGGCCCCGCGATCGCCGCCGGGCCTGCCCTCAAAAAATCATTCTTTGCAGCTAATTTTCTTCTTTCTTTCCATTCAACGTATTATTAGTACCCTATTCAATGACATAATAATTGATTAGCAGTGCGAATTTCAATTGTGATTGTAAAGAAATAAAAATAATTTTAGAATTTTGCTTATCTATACTACTCATATCTACACAGGGGCCCCGTGATCCTTATGTGCCCAGGGCCTCAGTCGGTCCTGTGTGTGTCGGTCCTGTGTGTCGGGTGTGTCCACACTTGTGCATGCAAAGTGAACAATGGCCTAATACAACAAAAGACAATAAAGCGATGGCGTAGCACTCGTAACAGTCAAAGGGAAACAAATATTGGGTCCATTATTAATAAAATGTACAATTTGAATGCAGGTAATATCTCAATAACACAGTAACACTAATAAAATGTATGTAATATGCAGTATCATAATACGACAGACTATCAAACAGTTTAGTCCGAGAGCCAATCACATTCTGAATTTCATTACTTACACATTCTGAGCACGCGAGAGGTGCTACCAGTTGTATCGGATACTAAATAACAAGAATTGGCTCATACATGTGTGACTAACGATTCCTAGAAAAGGGATCACTCGTAAAATGTGGGTGAACGTGGTGGGCAGTATTATTGTTTTTGTCCGCGGGTAAAAAGTGCTTCCTCGTTCAGTTTTTAGACGGAAGTTAGTGGCATCCCAAATTCTTAACCCTAATTTCATGGAAATTGGATTTCAGAAATGGTTGGCGTAACTTTTAATAAAGACTTATTATAATCTTTATTTTAGTGTGTGAACGTCCGCTGCTGCAGTTCAGCTGTTATGATCTAAGATTAAGTTTAATACTTTCAAATGCCGTGAAGACAAAGCCGCCATTGTTTTAATATAGAGCCACCGCCAAAACATCAGAAGGGCAATTCTCCTAATTTTAAGAACGTTTACAGTCTGATCTCAGTCTCAATCTGTCAAAAATACCTCCAATTTCCCTACATTTTTGACAAGTTTTTTGACATCCAATTTTTTTGCGATATACCAAAACGTGACTAGTAATTGGCCATTAACACCTATACCAATACAAAAAAAACCGGTCAATTGCAAGTCGGACTCGCGCACCAAGGGTTCCTTACTTTGTAGGTATCCTAAATAGTTTATTACGGGATTTTAATGTAACTAAAAATTTACGGTTGGGTTTCGGATTTTTTCCTTTACTTGTGCTACATGACCTTGCTTCTTGTCAAATTTCATGATTGTAGGTCAACGGGAAGTACCCTATGAATTTTGATTCCCTTGAGAGTGTCGAAATATACGTTTTTTGCGGCATAAACGGCCGTATCTTTTTTTTACGTTAATTTAGAAGTTTGATTTTTTCACAGCTTCAAGGGACTGTAGAACTGAGTATATGCTTTTAATTTCAACTCAATACCTCCAGGCGTACCCGAAATAAAGGGTCTTGACAGACAGACCGACAGACGGACAACAAAGTGATCCTAAAAGGGTTCCGTTTTTTCCTTTTAAGGTACGGAACCCTAAAAAGAAAACGGAATATCTACCAAACTTCGACGAGAGAATGAGCAGAAACATTTTACTGCAAAACAACATATAAGTCAGTTGAAGCGAACCAACTCGTTTTCCAAATAGCCAATACAGACAAAATATAGGTAAAACGTTATAATAAGTCGCTTTTCACAGATCTCTCATTATAATTTCTGTGTGTATTGGGCCAATTGGGGTGTGAAAAGCAGCTAATTAAAATAATATTAATCTGTAACTCTCTGTGGCCACAATAACTTCCTGCCGAACACATCATCAACAGTGATGCAATTCACGTAGGTAATTACGCGGTATTCGCTTCAAGTAGCCAACTGTCAAATTGAAATATAAAATGGCGGATTATTCAAATCAAGCGTCATATTTCAAGCATAACGGAAATTCAATATATTTTTCGCGGAATACATACCACAAATTCTAGTTTACTACAAATACGGTGTTACAAATTGCAGCATCCGTTTTCAGTAAAACTCTAACCCAATACGCATTAGTAAACGTTAGGCCGCGTTAGTAAGCCTAGGTATTGTTAAATAGTTCATTGTAATCATACTACGTACGTACTATAGAGTATATTAGGAATTCTGTTATACGTTTCCGTGTAACCATAACATCACACTAATATTATAAAGGCGAAAGTTTGCGAGTGTGTGTTTATATATGTTTGTTACTTCTTCACGCTCAAACGATTGGACCAATTTTGATAAAATTTTGTATGGAGGTAGCTGGCACCCTGGATTAACATATAGGCTACTTTTTATCCCGATATTCCCACGGGATTGACATGTACGCGTGTGAAACCGCGGGGCGCAGCTAGTATATCAAATAAATGGAACAAACAAAACAACCACGTAGAAACTGTATTCCAGTTTGTTGCTCTCTTTTCACTTCATAAAATCATTTTCCGATTAATGGAAACGACTGGAAAAGTCTCAGCTGTTAAATTGAAGAACTGGATAAACTGGGTATTTTTTATGTTTTTTTCTATCAGCGAGGTAACTGAATTTATAACGTTTTACATTCTCTGATCTACTTAAGTACCATACTATAATACTGTTTGAATTTTAAAAGGCTCTTTTATTGATGCTGCTAGTGTATCTTCATTTCTTTTAAGGTAGGTACCTAAAGCAAGAATTCTTCGGAAAATGTCAAAAAAGTAAGAACTATATAACTATAGTTCTGGAAAACAAAAGAAATTCGGTAAAAAAGTTTTATTTTTAATATTTTCTCAATTTTAACCCAAAGATGTTAAACTACAAACCACCAGCACCCTAATTGCGTAACACACTTCCAATCACAATCTCAATCATTTTGAAAGATACTGCTAATCCATTGCTTCATATGTTTGAAAAAAAATCCTGCTCAACAACATAAATAACGCAATGAATGTTGTTGAACTGTCAAAAGGAAACCCATTGCCAGTGTTACTGCGTGTTACGCAGTTTCCCCGCGGGTCGTGCGTTTGTAGTTTAACATGTTATTAAGGTCTGAAACACCTTGTTCATTCTGTAAAGTAGAATAAAACCTCTTCGGTAGTCACGGTCAATGTGTATGACTATGTATTTCCTGCGAGGCGCCTCGCTATGCAGTCAAGCGGCATTAATGTACCGTGCACTTTTTATACCCTGACCATCATTCAGGATTCCAGTACGAATGTCACTGGCAACCAAACAGGTGTGGGCATTCTTATCGATGTTGGCTGTTGAGTTTTTTGTTTGTGTATTTACTTTTTTTAGTAGCCGTATGAGCAGGTCTTAAAGGATAACGATGGTAAATGTTTTAGCGATATAAGTTGCTAACCGATTTTGAAAAAGGAACGATGTTCGTCGTCGTCATGATGTGTTTTATTGGTTTTTAGGCTTCTGTATTATTACTAAGGCCCCGCTGTCCATCCATCTGTCCCAGTGCTGTATTTATTGATCCTTGTTAGGTAAACACTTGAAATTTTCACATATTGTGTACTACTATGGCCGCTATGACAACAAATAATAAAAATAAAATAAAGTAAAAAATTTAATGAGGTCCAGATTTTTGCTCTACCCTAATAATGTAAAATATTTTACGGTGGTACGGAACCCTTCGCGTGTGAGTCCGACTCGCACTTGGCTGCTATTGTTTTATGAGTGAAGGCTTTAGTGAGTTTTCCAATCCATTATTATTTTACGATCTAATTAATATTTTGTGATTGTCTAGATTGAAGCCTATGTGCGTGCAATGTATTACTTATTAGGTACCTAATATTTATGTACTTAAGTATGACAGATTCAGCATAATTATCCTACCAAATTGTCGAGTTGGTTATTGATTGATTCGTGTGCATCATTTTTAACGTGCACGAATAAAATTCGGATTATTTATGTTCTGAAAACTGTTCAATTTACGTCGTTGAACCTAACAATGTTAATTAAACAAACAACGGTTTAAGTTAAATTTTCGTAAATATAATTATTTAATTAAAATGTAAAAATTACTCCTTAGATAGTTGCTTAGGTATAAGTTTTAATACAATTTAATTGATGTACAACTCCTACCAATTACTGTTCAGAATTTACAAAGATGTAAATACACATTTACCTAATGAAAATGCAGTTTACGTATTTTAACCGAGGACCTAATCTAATTTGAAAGTTGCTTTTCCTTCTTTTTGCTACTGAGAAAAGCTTCTACAGAGAATTTAGTCTGAAAAAAGTCGTTAAAGCCTTTGCAGTAGGGTGCAGATTAAAAACGGAGAGTTATTTTCATTCGTGCATGATGAAACATAAGTTAGAACTATGGCTAAAGTACCTATTGCTTGGTAACCGTTGCAGCTGCATAGTTACCAGTACACTGTATGTACCTACTAAGACAATGATTTATGTACGGCGTGGTCTGTAAACTTGTACCTGACTAAGAATAGGCTGAGAATGCCAGTGGAGAGCGCCTACGTTAAAAAGCTGCTTGAATTAGACCACACTGAAGCTTGTAATGCAGTTACAACCTTTAAGATAACAAAATTGTATGTATATCATACATATCCCACTGCTGGGACACAGCCCACAGTCCACTGTTTCTCGAAGAGAGGACTCTTCGAGAAAGAGTGGGCTATAACCTACCACGCGGGCCGAGTGCGGCTTGCTAGACGTCACATGTCTTCGAATTTTTTGTTCTAGGACATGCCGGTTTCCTTACGATGTTTTTCTTCACCGATTCGAGAGCAGTGGTGATGAAATGGTTTACTCAAAGTAAAGCGCCTGTCTGGAATTCTGGATTCGAATTTTCGAACCCACAACCTTAGAACTAGTACGTCGAAGCCGTTACCACTGGACCACCATTGCTTATCATAAACAGGTTTCTCTAAACCACAAACTTGGTTAAAATATTCGAATGCTGTTTTAATAGATAGAACCTTTATGGTTGTCCCATATTACGTCAGAGCTCAAAATAAAGTCATTCATTAAAAAAGGGCTAAAATTAAAGCACCCATAAAGGACATAGGTACACTACCCACATACAAAATACATCAAGACACTTCCACTCTTCACTATAATA
Source organism: Oligia latruncula (assembly GCA_948474745.1). Classification (NCBI taxonomy): domain Eukaryota; kingdom Metazoa; phylum Arthropoda; class Insecta; order Lepidoptera; family Noctuidae; genus Oligia; species Oligia latruncula. Next base: position 6,065,601 of record OX419696.1, read on the forward strand.
CCTACTTTCCTGGTATTTAAGCTTACTGGGAACCCTTTAAATTGGCTTCGCTTGAAGTTCCCAGAAAGTGTGGCAAATGCCCTGTAATCGGGTAAGGTTTCTAGTCTTAACTCCCTCGCTTCACTTAGAAGTTAACTTTGTACACTTGCTGCGCTCGGGAGCACTAGGATCCTTCGTTACGCTCGGAACTCAATATAGCGCCCGTGATATTAAACACTGCTTTGACCACACATGCTTATCGAAAGCATGCTTAAAATTGGCATGCCCTGCAGCTGTTCACATTTGCTAGAAATAAGCATGCTAGTTTAAAGCATACCAGTGGCGAAGGTTCCATACAACTCAATTCCTACCGGCTTCTCTTTGAAAAATGGCACAGTCCGTATTCTATAGACAAATAATTAATCATATTAATAAAGATATCTACTCCGGCTTACCTCTTACAAAAATTTACCCTTCGCTACTGAAGCATACTCCTACATAAACGTGTGCAGACGCGCTCGGACCACTCTTCACCCGCACCGGTAACATGCTCGAAAATCAAACGCCTGTTGATTTTAGCATGCTCATTATTAGCAATGTTTCGACACACGTGCTACTAAGTAGCAATTGCTCAATAATAGCATGATGTCTGTCCGTACCTATCTATACATATAAAATTGAAAGTCCTGACTGACTGACTGATATATCAACACAGCACAGCCTAAACCGCTGGTCCTAGACACATGAAATTTGGAGGGTGTGTTCTTTGTGAAGAGTAGGTATCCACTAAGAAAGGGTTTTTCGAAATTCCAATTCTAAGAGGGTGAATTTTCACGCGGACGAAGTCACGGGCGGAAGCTATTAATCAATTTTATTCAATAGTAACATTCGTAGAAAAAGTTATTCAAAGTTTTATAACTTTGTCTACGAATTAAATTCACATCAATAACAATCATTATTGTGGCCAAATATTTAATGATATATATCCTCAATCAATTCGACAGTTAACGTACGACACTCATTGTTTATTAAATCAACAATTAGAAATGCTAAATGCAAGCCTAAACAAGACATCGAAGTAAATGACAGGGGCTCTCAATCAAAACAAACGAGCCACGATTGATAGTGTGACACATTAATCGTTGAGTTAACATGTCATTCTAAGGCCCGTTACACACACACGTTTTTCTTGCCGTGAAAAACTGCGGTTCTGCCGTGAGAAACAAGGTTGATTCACCGCGTATAGGCACGGTTGTTAGTGTTGTGGGGATCACTATGGAAGCTTGTTGACAGACGTCGCCGTATGCATCCTATGGTGGTCATGTGAACATCGAGGCAATTCAGCTGTTAGACCAAACAAAGAAAGTGGAACGGACTTGTGTAAAGTACAATCAACACTATTCTAAGTTTTAAAGTAATTATCACGTAAAAAATTAAGTTGGATTAAAATTGCTTATTAGTCATATATAGGCTAGATTGTAATTAATTATTAAGAACCTGGTTTTTTTTAATAAAGGATAAAAAAATAAAAATAAATCGTCAGCACGCGTAGCATGACGACGTTTTGTCGACGGAAGAATAGACAAAATGACACATTGCCATGCTTAGACACGTAGAATGCGTACAAATATTTCTACAATCTGTCATTTTGTCTATTCTTCCGTCGACAAAACCCGTTTCTACGGCGGTCATGCCGTGTCACATACAAGCTCACACGATTATTCTACGGTGCGGCTAACGCGCCGTACCGTAAAGGAACCGTGCCGTGTATAACGGCCCTAATAGTTGAGTTAACATATCATTACAGTCAGGAGTGTTTGCATTACTATGCCGGGCATGTCCTGCCGAGGACAGTGTCTACGCAATGTCGGTGTTGTCAACTATGTACCTTTTAAATATTAATTAAGTCGCATTTTATTTCTTGGGACGAATACCCAAAAGTATTGCAGTGAGTATCGTTCACTTCTTCATCTTCTTCACTTGGAGACTGGTAAACTTATAGATGGTAAGTTCATAGAAAAGAATGGCAACTGCCACTTAAATTCATAAAAATATTCCCAGTATTAGGTACTTTTGTCATATCGATTTCAGATCATGTAAGTAATATTTATTCTATGCTAGTTAATCGATGGATTCTAGAAGCTAAACAGTAGGTACAATCATCTAATCTGTGGTGTGTCTTCTGTGTAAATAGACGAAAGTTCTTAAGCTCCTCTCCATAGATATCCGTGCTCCTCTCACTACAGTTATATTTGTAAATGTACTAAATAATAAACAGACTAAAGCATTCATCAGCCCATTCGCACTGCATATCATTACAGATCCATAAATGCATACAAACCCACTAAGGAAAGCAAACATGTCTTACATCATTCATTGATTGTCTAACAATTTAGGACTGGCCATATTTTCTGTCAGTTCGAACGTTTGAATACAGAATCCATATGATGATGGTAAACTGGACATATCCTTTTCTCTTGTCCTCTATACTCCCAATCCTTTAACTAGTATCATAAGCTTGCCAAAATTAAAATCCCACTTCCTACTAACTTCCATTCCCTCTTGACTAACTTTTCTCCTAAACTTATCAAAATTTTATCATTCTTTTTAAATTTAAATGAAATCAAATTGTAGTTAGGCGTGTAGTAATATTAATTTGTACTTAAAAATATACCGTATAGATTTATGGTGTTCTAATATATTTTTTTGTTAAACTATTTACTAACAAAAATTGTCTTGTCCTTTCAGCTACCAACATTTATCTAGATAACTACCACGGAGTGCAAAGTTCGACGGCTACGGCTCAGCTTGCTGCGTTGCCGTCACCACATGACGCTGGTAGAATAGTCGACAACGGTTCAGTTGCCATAGAAGAAAAAAAAAATAATCCATAAACTGTCACGTAACATGGCAACACTAACGCGTACACCGATGACGTTTCCTTGCTAAATTCAAATCATTTTGGACATGGTTTAGTGCTTCCTCGACAGACATGCGCGTCGCATTAGGATTATTGAAATGCGTATTTATGGCCATCTAATTGACGGCTACCGGTCCTTCGTCACTTTGTCACTACATACCTTTATCTGACGTCATTGTACGGCTTAGATTAAGGATGTAACGTTTTCTATTCGTTGTGGGTACGAAAACAGGAAAGAGGCCCGTTGTGTTTTAGTTGTATGAAGCAATTAAATGATACAATGTTGTAGTAAAGTAAAGCTGATTGGCAAGTATCTTGAGCTACTTACTCGTCTTCCATCATTTGTTTTCACCGCGAGAGTGATCATAACATAACATCACGCCTGAACATCACGCCTGTATTCACCGAACGGTTAGGCAGAATTGTACCTATTAGTACACCCACATTTAACCAGTGTACCTATACTTAGGTATGTATACACTTGGCTTTATTCAAAGGCGATTTTCTCCTTTATTTTTGAATGAAATTTTATATTAATACGAACATAGTATTTTCGAACCCATAGGTTTATGTAAAGAGTCGTATTTTAACGTTGCATTCGTTATTTCGTGAAAAAATCACAATTGAAAGTTGCTAAGTGTTGACATTATTATTGCTCGTGACTGTACAGGGTACATTTCGCCAGTAACGTTTAAGTACTATTTAACAGGGGGCGAGCCTATTACCATCAACCTGGCACAAATGCGGTCTCCGGGCTGCTACTGAAAAATTCCAGATGGAATAACCCAATGACACTTTGCCCGAAACGGGAATCGAACCCAGGACCTGATTCAAGCTCAACATTGGCGCTTGCGGCCCTTACACCAACGAGACAGTTATAATGAAAAGTAATCAACCTAACAAATTAAACATACAATTCAGAAAGTTTCGACCTACCGAACAAAATCAGATAACCAAGACGTTTAATATAAATTGCAAGGGAAAGTAAAAGGTACGAATGGCGAAGGAAACTGAGACTAGGTAACCTATCACGATCAAACACAATGGTTTCTCTCAGAACTTGGAAACTTTTTAAAGATATTGCTACAAATATAATCTGGGAGTTTGTTTAAACTGTTTAAAGATTAGTTAAGGCTTTCTACTCGACGATGTTATGATCTTTACACTCGACGATGAAATTAAATGTTTATTTCTGTAAAAAAAAAACAATATTGCGTCAATATTGCTTTTAAAACTAGATGGCAAGCATTTCCTAGCTAACTGATCTACTGACTAAAAAAAGATATAATCATAGAAAGGACTTGCAGATGTCATGATTGGTTGCCAGTTGCTAGGCCATCGTCAATCTTCTTTAGAACCTACATATAGTGCACAACAACCACCTTTACCCTAGTCACGCGTTACTCATGATAAGCTCATACATTCTGAACTTTGATACCGATCAGCATAAACCTCTCCCTTATTATATGATTATAATCATCTGTCAAAGTAGGTAAATCTTCCTCGTCTTTATCGAACAATAACTTCCTTTTATCGGGACGTTACCAGTTAACTTTTAAGTGATGGATAAACTTTGTAATATAATCTCCGTTTTATTCACACAGCGGGAATTTGGGAATCACGCCAGCTGGCTTTCCTCGTGGCGTCCTATGGCTTCTTTACCCTCCAAAATTGACACAAATTTCCATTCTCCTTGTAAACAAATGCCCTTGTTTTAATTCTGCCTTCGCACGTCTAAATAATTGAAGCCAGTTGCATTTATTATCGAGGAAAAGGGCCGCAAACCATAAAATGTTCACAAAAACTAAAACAAGAAGGTTTAATCTTTATTTGGGTGTATTCAAGCCTTACATTTCCTTTAGTATTTTTTAATCGGAGCCCCGTTTATTACAGCTATCAAACTTACTGCTTGCATACTTTTAAGAGGCTTACCCATACCCCAGTGAACCTGAGAGGACTTTTAAAATCGTTATAAAACTGAACCTTTATTCCCGTCACACACATCACACGAGTGTTAAAAGGATAGGAGACAGACATTATTGTTTTCAATAAATGCCTCGTAAAGTATTGTATGGACCCGCATACCACACAGTACGTGCGACCATAAAATTATTGCTTTTATTTCTTTGGGATCATGAGCTTTTCATCATATTTTAGGACAATGGTTAAGGAGACGGCACACTTTACTGTTAAGATGCAGTAGGCTAATCGTCGAAGCGATGCACGATGGCATTAAGTTCTCAAGTGTAAATCTAAATTCATATCATAAATTATGAAATTCGCTTTTCGTGTCTGTCTTTGTGACCGTTAAACTGCGCAATCAACTTTGATGCAATAAATGTGGCATAAACGGGCTGGTTCTGCGTCTACTCCTGTCAGCTATTGCTGTCAGGTTTGTTTTTACAATTTCAATATAATTTATTTTAAAAATTCATTGAGTCCCAAAAAATCGCAAAGAATGTGCGCAATTTGGATGGAGTAATGGAACTGTGGAGTTGACACTGTGTGAGCATGCGTGTTCCATCGCCGCCCGTTCTATGTCCGCCGCGCACAGGATGGAAGGAAAGCAACACATGAAGTAATGTTTTGCTCCGTTGGTGTAATTGCTATATGGCGTACCAGTAGGAGGATACATAATAAATCCCAAGGAGTGTTCGACAGGGTGTGTGTGTGTAGCGCCTACGTGGCTGTTTTCACCATCATTTAGAGAATTTATTCCGGAAGGTTGATGTTTACCTATAATCCATTCATATTAATCGGACGTATATTAAATACGATGTTTGTCAAGTTGTAAAAACCGTGCGAAGCAGAGGCAGCTCGCTAGTTGCTCATAAATACAGAAAGATTAGATACAGAGTGTGAGAAAAAGTTAAAGACGAAACAATTGAGCATTCTAATAGCATCTTCTCGTGTTAACGCCATCAAATTACCTACAATGTTCTCAGAAGGTACGCGTAGTAATTTATTTAAGTATTCCAAAATCGTTACGATAGATTCGAACGTTTAACGCCTTAATGGCCAGTTGGTGCGTATCAGCCTTTAGGACGCGTTTACTTTTAAAGGGCCAACGCGCACTTGAAACTGTTAGCAGGCAGATAGTTTAATCTATTGCTTACAATACGTATTTACACCCAATTTTAAATCAGTGTAATCACGCACTCGAATAAAAGCTTTAAATAAAAAAAAAGTAATTTAAAAAAATTAAACCGACTTCAAAAAGAAATCAACTCAAAATTATGAAATAACTTTAATTTCGGAAGTCGGTGTCTTGGGATCTGTATTTTAGTTTTTTGCCACCGACTTCCGAAATTAAAGTTATTTCATAATTTTGAGTTGATTTCTTTTTGAAGTCGGTTTAATTTTTTTAAATTACTTTTTATTTTGTAATTTTTAGTTTTTGCACTAGAATTTGACCAAGGTTTTGAGATGTTTTCCCTTTGACACTACACCCGTAGCTCGTATCAATACGCCAGGCCGTCACACTTACACGTATTAGTCCATATCTTGAAAATTACTGAACCGATTTTGATGAAACTTGCACTGTTCCCTAAGTTGAAGTAAATGTAAGCTAATACAAAAAAAATGGTCACGATCCGATTAATAGTTGCTGAGAAATGCGTGGACAAACATACATACATACATACATACATACATACATACATACATACATACATACATACGTCTATGAAATTTTGTATATTTGTTTGGAAGCCTTAGTAGATTGTCATATGTGAATATAATGCAATTCCAATAATATTACATACATACGTATCGAATTGATAACCTCCTTTTTTTGAAGTCGGTAAAAATAGCCTTCAGACCGTATTTCGGCCATGGCTTCCAATCTCAGTGGAGACTAGCCTTCAGCGCGAGAGCGCGTGCACTCTCTTCCCACACTCTCATAGTCCGATGGGACGGCAATCCGTCACGACCGGAGAGAGATCAGGCGCAGGACCACAGGTTTTAACACTTTAATAAAATCTTCATACTGATGACTGACTGACCTAAAAGTATTGGCCGATTACCTACATCTGTATCTTGCTTTCGGGGGTTTAGGTAGGTAGTAGAGTTTAGAATGGGCAAAGCTCTATCGTACTAGGCCAATTTAAAATTCTAATTGAGGTACAGATACCACATCAAGCTACCCGAAACCGAAACTTTGAACCTTATAATTTAGCGATAAAGTTGAAAATCTATTAAAGGAATTTAACAGATTGTAGTAGCTTGATGTGCTGGCGTCTGTACATAGACAGTGAAAGCAGCCAGCACTTCTATACACTAGCTTGCCTTTATGTCTAGACTAGACTATTTAAGACTAAAGCCATTTTCTAATTCGGCCACTTTCTTACCAATGTAAACGCTCTCCTACGAATGAACTCGCGATATGAACCGCTCATAATGTTTGCGGTAGATGTTTATTACGTGTAGTTTCTGACACCAAGAGTAGTAAGTACTGCGTACATTCTACTATATTACGTTAACGAGACACTTTGTTATATCGCCGCGGCTTTTATCCTTTATTATCGCAAGTTTTAAGCCGTATTAATGTGGGTGGGTGATGGTATCATTTTGTGATATTGCTTCTGTTGAAGTCCGACTTTATGTATGTGAAGGTATGGGAAAGAGTCGGTAAGGTTCTATGATTGTATTCATAATAAAGACAAAAGATCAGATTTTTTGTTTGTTACGCTTTAACGTTAAAACGGCTCAACGGATTTGGATGAAATTTGGCACATGGGTAGACCATGATCTGGAGGAGGACATATGCTACTACTTTTTATCATGGATCGCACACGAAGAAAGGCAATGGACCATCCATAGTAGGTAAAAAGAAAAGTAATTTACAAAATACCAATCTTGGGTAACTACCAAGAAATTAAAAGTAATTGAGACATTTTCACTAACTTTTCACACTATTTGACACAGTTTTCACGTAGAACTTTGGCAACCATTGTAAGACTGCCACCCTTTAGTCATCTTAAGCATACAATGTGCATAAAGTGTTCGCAAATGTTGCGTGAAAACTACTAACAAATATAATGCGGCATTTCAGGAGCGGTATCAGCAAACGACGTACAAAATTGCCCTGAAAGCACTAGACTAGAAAATTAAGCTTTATCGCCAACACTCTGAAAATTAACACTTGCTGAGCGAAACGGAAATTTCTGGATCACTGTAATAAAGGCAATATGCCTGAAAGGTTCCTCACAACAGATAATAGTTTAGAAGACTGCCAGCGACTGAACATGGGCCATATATTTGCAAATAGCTTAGATTAGGATCACCTTCGTCGCGCCTCAAAGAGATGTCAGCATAATTTGAAGGGGCCCGTTAGGGCCGAAGCCTGTCTGGTCAGCGGTGGCCCGGAACATAAAGGGCTAAGGAAGAAACACGGGTGTGTTTTAGTCAGTAAGAGTCTGACACTCCCTTCCGGGAGCGGGAGGGGTCATTTGATGATTTCACATCCGCAAAAAAAAGACCCACTACACCTCTAAGGCGGGAGACATCGTGGAGGTACACGCCAAGTGTGCAGTAACTGCATAGCTATTCACAACCTCTCGATACGATTCCGTACCGTATGGAACATCAATCAATGTTATCTTAGGAGTCCCCTAAACGCTGTTCACAAATTTTGTCTGTTTAAATAAAATAAACGACCGCTATTCTTCAGAGAGTTGTTTGCTGTCGGGGGCAGCTTGTCGAAATGTGTCATTTTCGATACGGTAGCCAGTCGGATGGTTGTGAATAACAATGCAGGAGTGGTACCGCAACGTCAACTTCAAGGCGTTCGTGGTGCGCCTACCGATTATCTGCCCTTCGTCATGGAAGAAGACTTTTGGCCTTATTTGGACTGTTGCACGTGGTGTTTCGTCGCTTCCGCGGACAAGTAGAAAAAACAAGTAAAGTAAAGGTAAAAGGTAAGTCAAGTACGGTAAAGTAAGTGAAGTAAATAAACGTATTTTCTTTCTTTCTTTCTTTCTTTCTTTCTAAGTACCACAGGACAGCACGAGGATAAGCTAGTGAAATGCTACTAACATAGTTTCCAGATATATTTATTAACACAAGTTTTGTTTTATACTTTGTACAGGGTGGAATTAAATGAGCTAGTGAAACTCTGCAGACGTGATGTATATCGAGATCTAAATAAAACTGGCCAAGTGCGAGTCGGACTCGCACACGAAGGGTTCCGTACCACAAGGCAAAAACGCCGAAAAACACGTTTGTTGTATGGAAGCCCCCCTCAAATATTTATTTTATTCTGTTTTTAGTATTTGTTGTTATAGCGGCAACAGAAATACATCATCTGTGAAAATTTCAACTGTCTAGCTATCGCGGTTCATGAGATACGGCCTGGTGACAGACGGACAGACGGACAGTGGAGCCTTAGTAATAATAGGCTCCCGTTTTTACGCTTTTGGTACGGAACTCTAAAAACTGTAAAATAAAATAAAAACCCTGTTTTTTCTTAGAGGTCAACGACCGCTGGTAGAGTTGTTTCTTGAAGTAAATCTCTTGTGAAAATGTGTTTTATCGCTTTCAGTTATCAATACAACCACGTCTGTGAAATTTACACAAGAAATATAAACTTTTTAAACTTATAATTTCAAGCGGTCGATGACTCCACAAAAAAAATCACCAAATTTATTTATTTTTTGCTTTATCAATTATCATGTTTAGATCCATACCCATCACGTCTGTCACGTCTGCGGGGTTTCTCTAGCTAATTTAATTTGACCTGGTATATGTTAACTTGTAAAAAGAGAGGTCCGTGGCTAAATAATACCTAACAGCCGCACAGGTCGATCGATCAGGTTAAGCTACGCTTGCCGAGGTTGGTCTATGGATGGGTGGCCGTCTTTATATACCGAGACCCCTCCGTACCTCACTGCCTCGGAAAGCACGTTAAAACGTTGGTTTTCGCATTCGTGTATCTTTGACAGTCGTTACGGGTAGTCAGAAGCCCGAAAGTCTGACAACCAGTCTCACCAAGGGGTATCGTATTACCCAGTAACTGGTTTGTGGAGGTCAGATAGGCAGCCGCTCCATGTAAAATACTGGTATTCAGCTGCATCCGGTTAGACTGGAAGCCGACCCCAACATAGTTGGGAAAAGGCTAGGCAGACGATGATATATTAACTTGTAACTCTATGTGTAGAATCTATGGGCCATTGTAGCCGAAGAAAAATGTTTTATTTATTTTTATTTATCCGAAAAATGCTCATTACTAAAGACGGACCCCCTGCAAGCATTGCCACAACGATCATTCCGAAACCGGATCGGATTTCGCATATAAAAAGTCACTGTTGAACAAAAACCCTCCATCAACTGCTATAAAGTAGCAGTAAGGGAAATAGTAAGTGTACATCAACCGTAATAATTACATTGGGCGAAACGATCTGGCAATTGCAAAAAGAATGCCGACAATCCGTCCGTCTCTTGACATTAATCCTGCTGCAGTCTGCATTAAGAGTAGCCTTTTCCTTGCAGTAAACAACAAAATAGTTTAAACTCGACTTTATTTTACGTTGTTATCTTGTATCGTTTTTCCGTGAATTCCTAAAGGTCCGATTGTTTAAAAGAACTCGCGATGCCTTCCCCGCTAATGAGAAATGGAGAACACGATCGGTCTCTTCTTATTAAAATAACGAAACTTTCTTGTTTTACAAGGTTTTACATGTAGGTAAGAGTACTAGTAGGTAAGTATCGCTTGAACTGTGTAACCCCAGAAACTAGATGTTCGCTTTATTGTGCACATCAAGCTACTGGAAACTGTCAAATTTTCCCAATCAACTTTGAACCTTATGCTTTAGCGATAAAGTTGAAAATCTATTCTAAAGAAATTTGACAGATTGTAGTAGCGACGTGCTGGCGCCTGTACCATGTTTAGTAATGTCAATGGTTTCAATGTCAAGCAAGGTAACATTCTTAGCTTACGTGAGGGTCTCTAAACGAGTAGCAATCGCTTTCAAAGCATTTCGTTTTTAAACAGCAAGATTCAACATTGTTTTATTATTGAAATAAGCTTTTCGGCGGTTTAAACTTTTCCGTCATCGTCATCGCTGATGTAGAATGTCACTTTGTCTATTCCCTACGCCCTGTGGTTAGAAGATGCATACCTACTAAAGTAAAAATAAACTCATCATCATTTGCCTAGCCTTCCAGTCTAACCGGATGCAGCTGAATACCAGTATTTTACATGGAGCGACTACCTATCTGACCTCCACAAACCAGTTACTGGGTAAATCGATACCCCTTGGTAAGACTGGTTGTCAGACTTTCGGGCTACTGACTACCCTTAACGACTGTCAAAGATCCACGAAGAAGGTTTAACGTGCGTTCGAGGCACGGAGGGGTCACGGTATGTAAAGATGGTCACCCATCAACAGATCAACCGCGGCAACCTGATCGATCGACCTGTGCGGCTCTTATTATTTAGCCACGGGCCTTAATGTAAAAATAAAATGTTAAAGTTATTTATTTTTAATATTAAGTAAATATTTTTATTTTAAATGCCTTTGAGTGAAAGCTTTTACAGAGAAATTACCACAATGTTAAAATCGATCTTGTTTAAATAAGCTATACCTACTGTACGCTATTTGAGCGGATGTCTAAATAGACGATGAAAATAAAACGAATCCGACACTTGGATCAGATTCCGATCGCAATAATCACCCTAACGAGCGGATGAAGAAAGAACCGGCAACACTTGAAGCTAATAAACAATTACCTACTGTAAAAAGAACTATAAATAATAATGGATTGCAGAAGGGAGTCATGCAGTTCGATACGAATCTCTATTTAATACATCCACCTGTCGACGCCGCAGTCACTAGGGAGGGACGCAATTTCCGGTACTTATTGTTAAGCGTAAGGCTACAGAGCTGAACACATTGACAATTCAGACAAGATGGATAGTTCGGATAAATAGAAAATACTGGGAGCTGTAATTGAATGGAAAGCACCTGCCTGTGTATTTCATTACTCACAATCATCTCACAAGCAATCTCAAATCTTTGCTACCATCCAAATGCAATCACTAGCATTAGATGTCAAACATTGATAACGGATAATTCACAATTTCAATGAATAATTGAAAGATATTTATTTAGACAGGTAAAAAAATAAAAAAATCCATCTAAACCTATACAGAAACTAGAAAATAGCGTCGAAAAACTCATACGCATCGCTGTCGACTGGTAATGTACCCAAGAGACTGGCGGCTTACCACGTTGTATGGCGATGCTTAGCCTATGGCTAAGGTAAAAGCCAGCCCTTTGGGTCACGGGAAGTGTCAACCAGCCGTTTCAAAATTTCTTTAAAAAGACCTTGAGCACTCGGATCCCACGGCCCGAGGGTTTCAACCCCAAATGGCTCTAAATGAAATCTTTATGAAATCTATATAAATAAAAAGAAAAGTCCTGACTGACTGATTGACTGACTCATCAACGCCCAGCCCAAACCCTTGGACCTAGAGAGCTGAAATTTTGCACAGAGGTTCTCTTTATAATGTAGACATGGAATAAGGAAGGATTTTTCGAAATTCAACCCCTAACAGGGTGAATAGGGGGAGTGTAAAATTTCACGCGGACGAAGTCGCGGGCAGAAGCTAGTTAAATGTATATTTATGCGAGTAGATCTTCTATGACACTTTTACAAGTCAATATTTTGTTGGGCAATATTTTAAAACCTAGATGGCGCCGGAATTTCCTAGCTGACTGATCCCTGAGAAGGAATGCCTTATCAAACTCACGAGGTCATGGTCTCTTCCATACTTTAATATTATAAATTCGAAAGTAACTCAGTCTGTCTGTCTGTATGTTACCTTTTCACGGCTAAACCACTGAACGGATTTCGATAAAATTTGGCAGAGATATAGATTGCGTCCCGGGGAAGGACATAGGATAATTTTTATCCCCATATTCCCACGGGATCGACACTTATGCGGGTGAAACCGCGGGGCGCTGCTAGTTTAATATAAGGTGTTTTCATCATCTCGATCACGTCTTCCGCAACCAGTATTGTAACCAACCTAGCATTTCTAAAGTACGAAGATTTGCTGACTACCTTCCTATTTTTTCGTTGTTGGTTACAAAAAGTGACCAGTGAAGAGTGAAATACCCTCATGTACCATTAGTTGTAGCAGCCTCGTGACATTCCGTGACCCAGCAATGGCCCGCAACGAATTCTTTGTACACGTCTCTGATAGAGACCCTGTAATGCCCGACCGGCCCGACTCAATAATGAGGACATACCATAGAAATGATACAAACGATAAAACAGTAGTAGTTAATGTATATGAACCGGGTCAATAGTCAATACACACTATCGAAGAACAAACCCGAGCAACTCAAGAAACATACGTCACTCTGAACAAGCACATTGTCAGCTTATCAAATGGTAATTAAATTGTTTATACTACATTAAAGACTCATTTTTATCTTCCCACAAGATTTAATATACAACAAGAACTCCTTTTATTTGCACTTTCTATAACGTGCGACGAGAGGTAGCTACAGAGACTGCAACAAAGGGGAATTTTCTAAGAATTTGCTGCCAGTTTTACACCTCTGCTATGGTATGCCCTGTACAATACCTTCTATTTATCTTAGCTCTTTTCTTTGAGACTAAGCCACGTCTCTGCACCTTTGTATGGGTAATTTAAGCTGTTTGAATTATTGAAACCACATGCAGCAGCGCACTCTCGATGCTAATGTGAATTCGCGTATTCGAGAGCTTTGGACCTGAAGCTGCAAAATACACAATCATTTAAATATCAGTGTTTATTGCTCCTACATTATTACCTAAACATGTGTCGGGAGAGGGCTCGGATACTGAAGTCTCTAGAGAACAGCCACTCAACTAAATCGAAAATGTTTCTGAAACCCAATAGTGAAACTTTACGGTTAGTGTACACAGTTCGACTAATATCCTGGAGGGCATTTCAAACATCGGATCGGTTAAAACGGAATACTTCCTCATTTTGTCACTTGCCCATTTCTAAACTCGTAGGTCTCTAAGTACATCGATCACCATGTGTACAATTCGTTGTAGGGTTGCCTCGTTTGGACATCTTTTAAAGAAGTTTTACCTATACCTACTCGAACATTTCGAACTTAGCTTAGGTAATCTTATTGTTGTAAGCTTCATACAGTAGATACAATCATATTACATTTATAGATGGATCTAAGGTATACAGAATACTCCTGAACCTTGAAAATGTTTTCTACTGAAGACTGTACAAAAAGTGGCAAAGCCGGGCTTTCCATCCAAAAAGTTAGGACCAAAATCTTGCCAGCCCTATATGCGTTGTGGGTAATACGAACTGGGCAAGTACCCGGAACTTTACGGTGTGTGGTCCCGGGAGGGGGGCACGGAAATCGATGACATGCGATCCAATTTCAAAACAAACGCTTTTGGACACTGGCTATATTGATTTAAAAGACATAGACAATAATTTTAGAAGATTTTAAATATTGAGGGGAATGTTTTGTTGCCATTGAAGAAAGTTTTTAGAGGTTATGGTAGACATAATAATTCTTTCACACATTCAGAATGCTAGCAAACACCTTCAAGATGTAGCTTTTGAATCATCAAGTATGGAAAATAGGTACTTGATGATTCAGAATAAAAGGTTACATGCTCTGTGATTCAGAACTGAACATTGATTCTGTTTTATTAGTTTTTTTACATCAGGTGGACCTAGTTAAGTTTTTTATAGACTTGAAAGGATGAATGAATTAAAGCTAACTATGACCTTCACAGTCACCACGCAAACACATATCTGTAGTCTTTATATTAATCCAATAATATTGTATTGAACTACGAAACGTTATTAATACATCCCTCATGAACGTGATCCAATTTTGAAACAACACGCGTTTCACAAATTAGTTGATATATAACAAGATTGTCTAATTAACTAACTAACAAGACTAATAAAAGCATTGCAAACAAATAATTGTTAGACGCTGAAACAAAATAATAGTTCAGAATTAACTGGATGATTTCATGGAAATGGAAGGGTTTTTGATTATTGTGGGTACAGCATGTATCATGGCGCATCCACACATGCCGAGCGGCACGGCCGGCGCGGCAGCCAACCCGGCGGCCAAGCCGGGGCGGCCTGGCCGCTGGCACGCGCATCTTTTACCTGCGGCACGCGCGGCTTCATGTGGCAGTTTGCTTACATCAACACTACTGCGAAAATCGCAACCGCATCTGCAGGCCGCCGGTAAAGCCAAATTCAAGCAGCAAGACAGCCTGAAAGCCGGGCGGCAAACCCGGCGACATGTGTGGATGCGTCATCCAAAAGGGGTGTGGTACAGATCATAAAACTGAACAACTATGTCCATGGGACAACCACCAATATCGTAATCGCGAAAAAATTATCAACTGTCCCATACAAAACTTCAATACTCGACACAAATAATAATTATAAGGGACGGTTGATTTTTTTTTCGCGATTATAATGTTGGTCCCATGAAGAAACTTGTTCAGTAGTCTTTGACCACAAAGACCCTGCTCTTCACCTGGATTTGATGACGGTCTCCAGGTCGGGCTTTTGGGTTTTGTCCATTAGGAATCTCTTGTTTCCGGATATATTCTGGTTTCTTATTACATGGGACTAATATCATCAGGGTAAACGAGGGTATACTATACCTACACTTCTACCGTCTCTTTAGGGGAATTCAGGCGGGATGTTCTGTTTTTGTAGTTATTGACTCCTGCCTTGACCACTACCTCGCCTCACCTGATGTTGAACGATGATACAGTCGACGATGGTGCACGCAACCTTAGAAGTAAACGATGATTTGTAAAATTAGTCGAACCCTCGACAAACTAATGTTAATTTACCGGAATATTACTGAGCATTCAAGCAAAGCTTATGTAAATGATGTTGTATGTAGGTAGAAGGTTAGTAACTAGTTATTTTCCCGAAATTATTCGAGCAACATGAACTAATAAATGTTGAAAACAAATCCCTACTCAACTCCATGCCGTCGTTGCTACAACATATTTCGGATGACAGTAAAATATTATTACACACTAGCACTTTGCCCGCGACTTCGTCCGCGTGGGTGTCGTACATTCCTTCAAAAAAATTATCAGTCTCTCCACCTCCCCTTCGAAAACGATTTACGATTTTTACGATCTAAGATGATTTTTCGAAGGTTTTCATATTAACTGGATCTCGCCTTTTCATCCCCACAGTTTTTATCCCCATAGGGGTGAAATTTTGAAAAAAACGTTTGGGATGTTTCCTTAACTTGTCTCAAAGATATTTATACGAATTTACCAGTTATTCAAGCGACGTAATAAAAATACTCCTCTGTGAAATTCACTACCCCTTTTCACCCCCTTAGGGGTAGATTTTCGATAAAACTTTGACACACGTTATTCTTTATTTTTTTGGTCTTAAATATAAATACTAAGTTTGAAGTTAATCGGACTGCGCGTTAAAATTCTTTTTTTTTTTTTTTTTTTTATTATCTATTATAAATTTAGGGGCTTTTGGTCACAACACGACCATGCCAGCCCCATCATAACCTAATTCAATAAAAGCTTTACACTATGCAGATTTCAAAACCTTATATACTATTTTATAGAGTAAGATAGCTGCATTCGAGACAGGCTCTGATAATATGCTTTGAACAAAACCAACATCTATCAAATTAATTTTGAAGGTATTCATCAGCGCCTCTCTAGCAGCTCGGGTCCTGACGCACTCCACCAACAAGTGATGGACGTCCTCCATCGTATGACATTGTGTACAATTGGGGCTGTCACTTTTCCCCATTAAGTGTCGAAACTTGTTGAGTGGAACGTGTCCAGACCGTAGTCTATGCGCTATTATTATAAACTTTCTATTAAGCTTAGTATCGGCAAACCAAGGAATACGAGGAGGTTCACATTGCAATGTCTTGTACCAAATTCCCTTTTCTAATGACATTTTATTAAAATATTCTTTCCAATTTTTAGAGCATTCAATTTTGTATTTCGGCAGAAGTTCAAAGTAGCTCGGAGTAATATTCAGCTCAATACCGTCCAAGACAGAAGTCTTTGCTAATTGGTCAGCCTCCTCGTTTCCCCGTAAACCCACATGCGACGGAACCCATTGCAATATCACGTTAATATTATTGGATGTGAAATACCATATTTGGCTTAATATATCATAAGTTACCGAGACACCTCTGTGGCCAGAGGCGCATCGAACTATATGCTGCAGAGCACTTCTGCTGTCTATAAAAATGACAATCCTATTGTTGTTGATCTCCGCATTTTGCAAATATGTAAGAGCCTTTGATATTGCAACGAGCTCCGCCGTCATAATACATATATTACTGTTAGACATTTTAAATAATCCTTTCACATTGTGCCTCGGATCGTAAAAGGCAGCACCAAGAACATTTCCTATTTTAGAACCATCCGTATATAGTTTTAACCACCCAAAATATTTAATATGTAGCTCTTCCATTATTATGTTTTTCAAAATGTTAATATCATATGATTTCTTACATAGTTTCATATTATCTAAATGATCTCTAATGCTATCTCCCACGTTTATATTTGAAACCCAAGTATCTAAGCTGAACATTTCTAAGGGATAACTAGATGACACAACTTCTTCTTTAGTATTGCTGTATACCGTTACTAATAACGGTGTTTTCTTATTTCGCCAATAACTATTAGAAATGTGGCTCCTTAAACTATTTAATAGATCTAATATTACATTATTATCAAAAGATTGCGATTTTAAACAGTATTTAATTGCTAGATATTTTCTTCTTAGCGCTAGGTTAGGGATATACAATTCACATTCCATAACATGGATGGGAGTGGTTCGTATAAAACCACCAATTATCCTCATTGCTTGGTTTTGTACCTTGTCCAATTTACTAACGTGTGTTTTTGCACTGTTATCGAATAGAAAACTTGCATAATCAGCTCTACTTCGAATTAGTGCTATGTACAGCCTACGAAGATGTTTAGGGTGCATACCCCATGCTGTTCCTGCCAAAACTTTTAGTATACCCAAAAACCTTTGAGTTTTCACACATGTTTCATTAATGTGCTTTCCCCAGCGTAGGCTTCTATCCATCCATACTCCCAGGTATTTAACATATTCAGACTGACTTACTAGTGAGCCATTAATGTTTAGAGTTGTTTGTTGTCTCCTTCGCCCTCTACTAAACAGGCAGACTTGAGATTTATTACCTGATAATTCTAGACCTAGCTGCCCTAATAGTTTAATAATTGTATCAATCGCACTTTGTACTTCTAAAACACTATCAGCAAGATTTTTACAGCTAGTATAAAGGACGAAGTCGTCGGCATACTGTGATATTATAACATTAGTAATATTGTGACAAATTTGATGGGTAACTATATTAAAAATCAAAGGGGATAATGGGTCACCTTGGGCAATGCCTTTGCTGGTCCACCTAACTAAAAAGTTATCTTCATTACCGTCGAATGTGCTTTTGAGGTGCCTTTCTGACAAGAATTCCCACAAATATTTGCATATTTTCTTTCCGACGTTAATTCCGTTAAGGGCTTGAATAACACTATCTACCGTCACATTGTTATACGCATTTTCTATATCTAGAAAGCACGCTAACGTAGGATAATTCTTAGAGAAAAACGTTTGGGATGTTTCCTTAACTTGTCTCAAAGATATTTATACGAATTTACCAGTTATTCAAGCGACGTAATAAAAATACTCCTCTGTGAAATTCACTACCCCTTTTCACCCCCTTAGGGGTAGATTTTCGATAAAACTTTGACACACGTTATTCTTTATTTTTTTGGTCTTAAATATAAATACTAAGTTTGAAGTTAATCGGACTGCGCGTTAAAATTCTTCCATACAAATTTTGACACCCCCGGATTCCCTTTAAGAGGTAGTTTAGAAAAACAAAAATTAAAAACTTCATAATTTACTTAGATAAGTGTTCGTGGCAAGTTTCAAGTTCATTAACTCAAGGAATAAGATTTTTCATACAAACAAAATCCCCCCTTTTTACCCCCTTAAAGGTTGAATTTCCAAAAACCACTGAGTGCTACATTATAAAAGGAAGCCGTGTGCAAAATCCTACCTAGTTCAGGCAAATGAGCAACTGTGTTCTTTATCATTTTTAAGATAAGTTATTGTAAATCTGCACCATTTTTATAAATAACTGTTATTATTATTATTAAAATTTTACATTCCTAGTCCCAGTAGTTTCGGCTGTGCGTTGATATGTCAGTCAGTCAGTCACAACTTTTAGATTTTTGACTCTTTTCGATGGATAAATCTAATCTTGATGACTTAACGTGTACTGTGGAAGTTCGATTAGGGATTTCACTCAGTTCCTTTTATATTCGTTCCTCGTCAGCGAAATCATCACCTTGTTACAACCTAGTTTATCAAGTTACTTTCTATGTAGACAGGTATAGTAAACCTTTGGCTCAGGTTACAGCTTCCTACTCTCAGCTCAGATTATATCACTTTTCACGGCCCATTGTTTATCTTGTTGTGTTGCGAAGGGCCTAGATGTCGAGCCCCGATAAAAATTACCTTAATAATGAGAAGAAAGCCGGCTGCGTGGTACACTACCTTTCACTGGCACAATTGTTTTAACAAGCTGGGCTCAGGGCAGCCTTTGGCATCCACTCTGATTTACACAAAGCAACTGTGAGAAATTACTGCGCTAGAATGCAAGAATGAGGTGATCTTTTTCTTGGCTTTGCTTTATGTTTATTCAGTTCCATGTTCCATGTCAGCCATTTATCAATTTCTGCTGCAATGCAAAGGAATGTTGTAGATTTTTCGTTTCTGATTATCTATTTTTGATAGTGTTCGTGTTTTTCGTGAAAACGTCTTGTTTCCGATAAAGAAATGAATTCGCAGCGCACTTACTCAGACAAAAATACTATTTTCCACCTGAAGTACCTACAGTCCTTCGCAGGAGACCCTAAGGTAACAAAAGAGACCCCTTATTATTATGAACACGGATATTCTCATTCACAGATACTTCGCGCTGTATTTTTCGTCCATTTCTTTCCCTTTATGTATTCGTCCTGTAATTTTATGTATACCGAGCCTATTTTGAATAATAAGTCTATACAGTTTACGTAATCGCCACTTGGATGTAAAATTGTCAAGCGAATGTTTTCGGAATAGGCGCGCAGTCGTTTTGCAGGCAACAATGTAATGATAATGATCTTAAAAGAAGATAAACGTTGGCGGAATGTTGAGAGAAGAATTACAAAGATTTACATAGTATTTTTATGACAGGTGTTTATATTTTGTTTCGTATTTTATTTTCGTACTCGCGACTGAAGTGGTTTTAAGTCGAGGCTTTAAGAGTATTTTCAAGATATACAGGGTGGCCCGGATATCGACGCGCAAACTGAAATTTTTCGTCGGTTAACAAAAAAAGCCGTTTCATAGAAAAATACAATGCATGCGCAGGCAAAGAACTAGTTTTGTTTTAAATAACCGACGTGAAATTTCAACGCAGGGGGCATTGATATTTCACGTCAGAAGCATGTACTAAATCAGTTGTAACAGGTTGTGTGTGGACGACCCTGCCATCTTGTATCAATATACAAGATGGCAGGGACGTCCCTGCCATCTTGTTTGACTTTATTGGTTTTATCTGACCACGCAATCGTGGTTAGATAAAACCAATAAAGTTATACAAACGAGAACTGAACTGTCACCTACGACAATAATTATAGTTTGTCGCACAATAGTCATGCTTGTGCGGTAAATTGAGAATACCTATTTTTGGAAATAATACAAGCAAACGAAACGATGTCGGAAGGTCAAAAGCGTCTATAATAATTGTACTGGTATTAACATGATAACGCTAATAACATACGTGTAATTAACATTGTAATGGTTGCTAAAGATAAAGATCGAAATGAGTTTCAATATTAATATTTATGCTTTTATGCGTTACACCGTACAAAAAAGTTCATTATGCTCTAGCGCTATAATCCAAAGGCATAAAATACATACACAATTGAAGACTAAAATAGTCATGAACTTATTATTGAGCAAATAGTCAAATAATTCGACAAAATTTATCATTAATTATTTTTGAGTAGAATGCCCCTGCAATTCTACATTAGGTAACACCAATCTCCACGGACCTGTCACAAGGATTTAATCCTATGTGAATCGACAAACAAGATGCTCTATCTATCAAATCTTCAGGGAGACCTATGTCTATCAAAAGACTGGTTTAATCTTAGATGATTGATTGTTTTAAACTGTGAGCACGGAGCTGACGAAGAAGCGAAATGGAATTGATGGATTTCTCTTACAAAATTGTCTTTTCCGAATATTGATTTTGCCAACCAATCTACGTTATAGATACCTAACATAATACGGCTAGGCTATATTACCCAAGGGATAAGCATAGGTGTCTTCACATTTAAAACCCACATTTTGAAGCCCACGGTCAGCCTAATATACAAATGAAGACTGAGCAAATTCCTAATGAAAATATTCTGTAAAAATCTCAGCGTGAAAACAGCGAGGCAATTGCGTAACACATTATCAATCAGAATCGGTTTCATTTTGACAGTTCCACAACCTTCATTGCGTTATTTACGTGTTGAGCAGACAAATTTTTCGAACTTATGAAGCTATGGATTAGCAATTTGCTTCAAAATGATTCAGATTCCGATTGATAGTGTGTTACGCAATTAAGGCCCAGGTGAACTGAGCTTGAACTGATTGTCAGTTGTTTCAATCCCTAGTTTGTTCCTTAGTTCAGGTGGAATGACAGCTTACTTCAAGCTCCTCTCACCTAAGTTTTCAGACTGAGTTTTTTACAGAATAATTCGGAGAAAGGGAGTGACTACAAAAATGACGACTAATAGAGAAGTCTGGAAAAAAGACATGTTCCGCCGACACCAAATAAATTGGTATAGAAAAAAAAAGATAAGAGAATGACAATGACGAAATCGGCTGGAGACCAAACGCAGAACCTCAAGCTCCGCCATCCCATTTGCGACTACTAGACCTGATGCAGCCAATAAGTAAAATACCTAAACAAAACAACACACCTACTAATTTATTTCAATTCATACACCAAAAAAAAGCTCCTTTATACATTGTTATTAAAGCGCGCGTGAGGTCAAGCACCTACTTCATCCACGCTCCAAGACCACCGTGAAATAGGAAATAGATGTCGATTAGTTTGATAAAGGCTGTTTTTGCACTAACCATTGTTTTAAGTACGGCACGTGCTTGAGAGACTGCACGTGGTTCATTAACGAGATTGGGGTAATTTGTAGGGGAATGGGGGTTGTAGGATGTAGCGCCGGAATTTGGTGCAAAAGTAGGAACTTGGTCCTAGGAAAAAGAACGGCAAGGATCCACCAGTGGTCCTTTTTGCTAAAGAGTTACTGAAAATGGCTGATCAATTTTTTTTTCCAAAACAGGTTTACAATGATTGATGTGGTCAGTGGCTACCTAAACATTCCAAATGGATTTTATGTGTTACTAGCTGACCCGCGCCACAGAATTTTGTTTTCGTGAACTTTTCCAATGTTTTAATAGTTATTCCGCTATTCGGGGCGGAGATAAATCCAACAAATCAAAGATCATAAAAATCAGTCCAGCCGTTCTTGAGTTACAAATGGTGTAACTAACCCGACTTTGTTTTATTTATACATATAGATTTAAGCAGCTTTCTCCAAATCTTGACAGACATTTCGTGACTAGATTTCGACTAGACCTTGACTAATGTCACTACAATCCGAAATTGCATTTGAAATAGTAACTTATTTATCATTTACTAAGACCACCACCATTTTAGCTAGGTGCTGTTCCACAAACGATGGGATACTTAATATCGTGTCCTGTTGCCTGCACTCAGTGCCGGATTAGCCCCTAAGCAAATTAAGCAATTGCTTAGGGCATCACGTCTCGGGGGGCACCATAAGGCAGAAATAGCACCGAAACAGTATTTGATAGCACATGAAAGGCAATGGCTGTTTATCAGCAAGATATTACAAGGCCCAAAAGTCACTCTAGCTAGAGATGTGCGCCAATTTTTACAAATCACTCGTCAATGTTTTGGAAAAATACGAGGCGACTAGTGGATAGGAGGCCCCTACAGGCGAGGGCATCAAGTAGTCTTAATCCGGCGCTGCCTGCACATTACAAGAACTGATGGATGCTGGTGATGGCGCCAAACACGGAGCAGAATTCTACCCTGAGTTCTTTTAGATTGCCATCGACACGCTAAGAAGAAGAAGAAGCTAGTCAACCACACCTCGATAGGCCAAGACTTAAGCTGTACCGAAAATGTATGTACTAGATTCAATGATCCTGCTTATCTTGTTATTAATGGCTGCAATATATCAAGATATTTACAGCCATGACGTGTCCAAATATGTCCTGTCCATGTTCGAATAAATTAGATCACTCATCGTAAAAACTAGGGATTGCATCCTTCAACTTGAACATTAAGGCTTGCGCCTTGAAAGACTAGTTTTTGTACCGAGTGTGATTGGAGACGGCAAACCAATGTTGATAAAAGTAATTTTAAATACCTACACGTTAAACTTTTTGTTGTAAAGGTATTTTGAGCTTATAAAATGTTTTTAATTGTTTCTAATAACAGTTGGGAGGTTGGGTAGTTTTTTCAGTCGGCTAAAAACTTTTTTTGCGGCAAAGCGATCTTATTTTAAAGAATTAAGGGATTTTAAAACATGCTTCAGCGCGGAATACACATTAGAAGCTCTACGCTTTGGTAAAAAGCAAAAACGATCTAAAAAAACGAACGGGTCCAGCTTTTAACCGCATCCATCGTCGACATCTATGAAACCAAATGTCAAACGCATTCCCATTTTCCAATAAAAATAAGTAAAAAAGCATCCTCGCAAAAGATGAAAGAGAGTATTTTTTATTTTCTATTTACAAAATTGAGCCAAACACTGGTGAATGGTGCTTCCTTGATGCTAAAGAGATACTGATATCCACTTCCCTTTACGGAAACTAATTAGGTACTCTTTTCCTGTGTTCACACAGAAAAAAATACTTTGATTTCATACAAATGGTTGAAATGGAAAGAGCTAAAGAGTAAGTACGGCACAATTTTCTCATTGAAAAAAATACCACGTTAGGTACATTACTATTTATGAATTCAGTTATGGACCTAATCTGAGCCGTAAAACATAATATTTTATTGATACAAAAATACAGCGGATGTTGCTCTGGCAACACAAGACGAATGTTCTTGTACGGAGGCAGTTGAATCACATTAATAAAATGTGAAATCCCTTCGTTCTATGGCGTCCCTGTCGTTGTACACTGGTTTCAAATAACCCGTTTATCTCGCGGCTAATGTTTGTGGAGTATAGCAGAGAAATGGAGCGTCAAGGCACACAGGCCGTCGTCAGTTAGTGCATTCTTATTAACCTTTTAACTACACTGTTGTATTGAATCGTGCCCCTGGCGTTGTAAGTAGGCGTTCTCAACGTTGATTTATGCCTTAATGATAATAGTGAAGGGAACCGCTCTCGTGGGATATATTATAACTAGTAATTTATTCGTAAAATACCAGCTGTGACATGACTAAATATTAAACACCAATTAAAATCGTGAACATCGAATTTGACGTGTTGTGGTGATCAGCCGAGCGGAAGAAAGTGGGACTTCCAGTGTGGCGTGCTGAGCAACAATGACGCAGAATTATGTATAGATGGATAGATGTCGATGTGATGTGTAGAAGCCTTAAATACGACCATTAGGTAGGTACGGGTCCAAACTAGGTTTGTAGATAATTTTTGACAAACGCTCAAGCACGATGATGTACATCCCACGTAGCTATTAATACACCTGTTTCTGTGCTAATACCGAATTTATTTTCAAATGACACTTGTCTTGTCTTTCCCTCGATTATCTTGACACAATTTATGAAGATAAATAATATAATTATTTTAAGTACGGTACTTAATCTATGTGACTTTAAAAAAGTGAAGTCAGTCGAAGATCTATTTATGAAAGACGCTATGTCTCAGAAATCACGTACGCATTTCCTTATCATGAACGTTCGTAATAATTTATCAACGTACCTACCTACTTTATTGTTGGTTATGGCTCCACAATATTGGGATCAAGCGACCAATCAAAACGATAAAAATAACCCCTTGCATCACTGAGCATTTAGTATATCTGTCCAATATCTTTTTTTGTTGACGATACCAAACATAAACGAAAGCGATCGTAATGGAAAGATCTTTTTCTTAGTCCGTACTCCAGTACAGGGCCTAGGTCGCAAATAATCACGATTTATGGGTCTCCAGGCAAACTTGATAATTAGTCTGGCTTTTAATGATCGAACATTAATAACTGTTAGAAATGAAGCTTAAGTGATTACCACGATCAAGAGAACAAGGTGAAAATATCCTCAAATTATCTGAAGCGTTTCTAAACCATTGCTGGTAAAGTGGAAAATTTTTATTTTCTTACGTCACCAATGTAGCAGTTCTTAGATCGAAGAAACAATGGACAAAATAATCCCACAAAAACTACACCATAATTTTGAGCGAAAATATCGAAACAACTCCACCAATTAATATGCAAGCTATAAGAACCAGCATAAAAAAATAATGATTTTGTCCGGACACGCTGTTACAAAAGCAGACCATTCCATATAAAGCCACATTTTACCAAGAAATTATTAACAATAATGATTAATAATACTTACCTGATAGATCCATAGGCAATTATGTTCGCTCGATTTTAAGCGAAACCTTTTGTTAAATGCCATAAACAACATACAACATTTAAATATAATCTGACTCGTTTTATTTTTATCCTTTTCCTATTGTTGTTTAGATGAAAAGCTAAGTATCATTTCAAATAAAATTCAGCATGATATTCTGGTGAAAGCACCGGAGTTGTAATTGGGCGTACGAAACGTAAAATATTATGTAAGTATACCTATGCAATTACTATATTCTTTTGTCGCCAAAATTATTACAAATAAAGCAAAGTATGCACTCTGCACCTACATCTAGGTTATCAAAATAAATTGGCAAGCATCCAGATGGTATTTTTGTTTAACATTGAGTTTCCAAAAATGTACGTCTGAAATATTTTGCATTTTGAGAATTACAGTCGTATCGGGCTAATTAGGTCGTATGTTGAAGAACTGCTGCGACGAATTTCCATATACAAAGAGATGAATATACATGCAGTACTTAAATATTACCTACTACACTGGGTAAATATGGAGTCTTAATAATAGTCAACGTGACACAGACAGAATCATAGCATCAGCCCTTTCAAGACCTAGAGAACTATCTAGACGAGAGCAACGACATAATTAATAAAGGAGTTACTTTCAGTAGGAAGGAATGCAAGAATTTACATACACCATCACAGGGAGTCACAATTTATAACGCAAACTTCTGCATTATCAATCATACCTACCCGCTGAGAAACCCATCCATCAAAAGAGGTGATTATACGAGAAAATTTTAATGAACGGGCTCAAGATGGCTCGGATGATGCGCATCGAAGTTGACCGTCCACCTACGATTTTAACACTGATTTCGTAATGAAAGCTCTTCGGCTTAAAATACCTGTTCTATACAACTTCCCAATTTCCAAGGGAACTTGGAGATGTTAATAATGACGCCGTACGTGGTATCCGGAAATTAAATCCGTATTCTCATCTCGAACAAGACTTAAGCCGCTCAGGACTATTAAATAGATAGTATCTAATTGAAGGGATACCGGGAACGAAATCAACGCAATTAAATTAATCACATGATTCTATCGAAATCGAAGTGTTACAGAGTCCGGATATCAAGGAAATACTAGAAGATGGCTTTAGGAAATCGTAATAAAAAGACAAAAGAAAAACGATAATCTTGAAAGGAAAGTTTTGATTTTGCTTATGGTGTGGGGGACGTAGTTTTGGACGCTCCCCTCCCCAGCTAGATGGACCGAGGACCTTTTAAGAAGGTGCCTGGGACAGACTGGATGCGGAAGGCGGAGGACAGGGTGTTGTGGCGCAACCTGGGAGAGGCTTATGTCCAGCTGTGGACTGCGATAGGCTGAGTTGGTAGATTGAGTGTAGAGGATCAGGCAACAGGTGAAGTGGCTAGAAATTTTCTTTTGTTAAGTTGGTTTAGAGATCTAGGCATAGAAGAAAAAGAAGACATACTTAGCCGAACACAAATCAATTGGGATAAAAGAGCAGGAGGACGACGATAAAGAGATACTTAAAAGAAAAACGGGGAGCAGAAGGCCAATTCCCATAATTAAAAACGTTCAAAATCTAGGGGCCTAAAAATGCCACTTTGGCAGAATCATAAAAGGATAACATTATGAATCATAATATGGCGAAGACAGACCGTGTTTTTCTTTTTTCACTGCACTACGTAGGTAAAGTCAAAGAGATTGGGATTAGATTTGGATTGGATTTATTGGTATTTAAGCACAGACCAAAATAATAACTGAAAAATGCTTTACCAATGGGATTTGATACGATTAACTTAACTGTTAAACTGTCCATTATGTTATCCTTTTATGATTCTGCCAAAGTGGCTTTTTAGACCCCCGTCGGCGTCGCAATCTCAGCTGCGACAATCTATGTCAAAAACTTGTCAAAAATGTAGGAAAATTAGAGGTTTTTTTGACGGATTGAGACTGAGATCATACTGTGACCGTTCTTAAAATTACCAGAATTGCCCCTCTGGTGTCTGAATCACTTTAGTTCCAAATAAACTTCTTTCTTCTTACTTCAAGACACAACCAAATTGTTAGCAGTTGAATCAATTCGATATTCGCTATCAATAATCGGATTAGTATTCGCAATTGATTCCTTGGGGCATCTGGAGCTGACATAGTAATCTAGCTTCAGCCGTACATTAATTCGAACTAAGGCGATATCTATTATGCTATAGCCTTAAAGCTGGCCCCTGAAGGGAAATCCATTTTGCGTAGGTATCTTACTGGTTAGACCGGTAAGAAAACAGTAACGGCAAAAGAAAATGAAAAAAGTGAAAAAGAAATAAACTAAATCATACAGGAGTAACGAAAAAGTCACGTGAAAATACAATATTGTGGATTTTGACTACAGTATCAACGAATGGCTAGTTTGATTAAAATATAGATAGTAAAACTTTTAAACCCTATACCGTTCACGTTTGTTTTGAACGTGAATCCGACACGAGTTTGTACTTAGTTTTAACGTCAATACATCGTATCTCGTACGGTTTATTAGTACCTATGAATGAAAGACACAAACAAATGATAACAACTTAGGTACTTCTAAATTTACAGGAAGTAATAAACGATATGCGTGCACTATTTTGGCGGTGACTTGACCTCCAACCTTCTGCATAATACATCCAGATTAAACGAGGCAGATATTTCATTTAGGTACATAGCTACGGCTAACCACTTTAAAATATTCACGAATCCTTATTATTTTCCATAAATCAACATTACCGTCTTGTGGTTCAAAATACCCCAACCTACCCTTAAAATGTGTTCGCTCGCATCTAATCATTTTTTCTGGGTTGTTAATTACGGAAACTGGCGCACATGTCTCGGAATACAAATAAATAATTGTTTGTTTACGAAAACAATACAATGACATCTGTGTCCTCTCCCGTTTTTAACTTTAAATCTCGAAATATACGTTCAGGTAAAAACCAGATACGCCGAATATTGAGTTAGTTATTGTATCGACTGGACAGAAAATTCGATAGACTCGCAAGGTGCGCCGGGGCACAGCGAGGTGCAATGCATTCCTCCAAGAGGGACGCGAGAGGGCATCGGCTGCATTCTTAGTTATTCTTACCTTCACAAACAAAAATCCCACCAAAATCCACTCGTGCTTGTGCAAAACTGAATTCAACACATGTTCTTATCGACACTTGTGTTAGGAGAGTGCGTTGATTCACAGAAAAATTCAAGTTTAATTGTTTACATCACTGTCAAAAAAAACACGAAGGCAACACACACCCGAGCGACCGGCGTATAACAAGCAAACTGGATTCATTTGGCTTGTCTGTCTATGACGCGGAATGCTATTGCTTTTGTCTCTCTTCAACGTGGTATATAATTACATACAGCCGTCTCGCTCACTCGAAGAAAGGCGCCAGTGCACGGCGCGGGCGCCGACTTCTTCCTTCGGGACTTAAAAAAAACAAAAGCTCTTTTGAAACAAGTTACTGGTAATGGGGCTTTAGGTGCCTGTCAAGATATTGTATGATTTAAAATTGGTTTGAAATGCCATCAAGTAGGAGACGTGATGGCTCGACAAGGAATCTTGACTTGATAAATAGTAGCGATCCAAAAGCCAGAATAAGATATAGAAAAGATATTCTGGAGATAACTGAAGATAGATTTATTTGCATTGTCTGCACAAACAATAAAAGCAAAGCACATAATACAATAGAAATTATAATAAAAATATTGGTAAGTACTTTTCAAGATATTCGACACCGTAGATCCCTGAAAAGTATGACGACTGTAAAGCATGAAGCAAAGAATATTACATAAATCTTTAAAAAAATAGGCTTATCTCACATAAGTTTTTTAATATTTCAGGATCTTCAACAACGCAAAACCTCACTCCAATAAAATATTGGTCTAAGCTTAGAACTCGAAAGAAATAGGTATGTAGATACTTGAATTAAAATATGGAAATCGTAACTTACGAAAGTCTCTAAATGGGACAAAATAACCCTCCTTTGGTTTTAATAGTCGGGTAAAAAGTGCTTTGAAAAAAGTTTTTTCTGACACACTGCCATTATTGCCTCGTTCACCCCCAAAGTTACCGTGGGTAGGTACTTAGTTCATTTTGCTAGATCATTTCGCCTACCTGCCACGCTTTAGGACCATTTTTTTGCTAACCGTATCTAAATTATTTTAAAATGCTCTGATTACATTATTCCAGTATGAGTTGACACTTTGCTGAAAATTACAAAGTACAGTAGACATGTCCCAAACGCTTTTGTGATAGTTACTTTATCTATATATTATACTAGCTGCCCCGTGGTTTTACCCGCGTAAGTGTCAATATCGTGGGAATATCGGGATATATGTTAATCCAGGGTGTCAACTACCTTCCAAATTTTTTACAAAATTGTTCCAGCCTTTTGAGCGTGAAGAAGTTACAAACATATAAACACACACACACACCCCCACACAAACTTTCGCCTTTAATATTATTGTGATAAAATTCAAAGTCCTGACTGACTGATATATCAACGCACAGCCTAAACCGCTGGTCCTAGAGACATGAAATTTGGGGGGTGTGTTCTTTCTGAAGAGTAGATTCCACTAAGAAAGGGGTTTTCGAAATTCCACCCCTAAGAGGGTGAAATTGCACGCGGAAGAAGTCGCGGGCAGAATCTAGTTTGAACATAATATAACAACACGCCAGTATACCCCGAATGGTTAGGCAGAGGTGTACTTATATTACTCCCACATTCCGGCAGTTATGTTTAAGTATCTACCATGTATTAGGGGGCGAACCTATTGCTATCAACCTGGCAAAAGTCCAGACTCCGGACTGCTACTGAGAAATTCCAGATGGATACCTATACCCAATATCTTTTTGCCCGACCCGGGAATCAAATCCAGGACTTCATACTCAGCAGCAGCGCTTACGACCACTAGACCAACGAGGCAATGGTTGTGATTGTTGTGATATTAAAAAAAATTAATGTGCTATCACCAGCATTCAACATACAGTATGGAAACCACATATTTTTATATGCAACTAGCTGCGCCCCGCGGTTTCACCCGCATAAGTTTCGATCCCGTGGGAATATCGGGATAAAAAGCCTATATGTTAATCCAGGGTGTCAGCTACCTCCATACCAAATTTTATCAAAATTAGTCCAGCCTTTTGAGCGTGAAGAAGTAACAAACATATAAACACACCCCCACACACACCCCGACACTCACACACTCACAAACTTTCGCCTTTATAATATACTAGCTTCTGCCCGCGACTTCGTCCGCGTGAAATTTCACCCTCTCCCTCTTAGGGGTTGAATTTCGAAAAATCCTTCCTTATTCCTTGTCTACATTATATAGGGAACCTCTGTGCAAAATTTCAGCTTTCTAGGTCCAAGTGTTTGGGCTGGGCGTTGATGAGTCAGTCAATCAGTCAGTCAGGACTTTTCTTTTTATTTATATTTATATATATATATAGATAGATAGATATTAGTGTGATAAATTATACCACATACTTGTTATCGCCTTTTCCGACGATATACAAACAAGGCAAAAACGCCGAAAAAAACACGTTTGTTGTATGGGAGCCTTACCTAAATATTTATTTTATTCTGTTTTTAGTATTTGTTGTTATAGCGGCAACAGAAATACATCATCTGTATAAATTTGAACTGTCTAGCTATCGCGGTTCTTGAGGTACAGCCTGGCCTGCTGCCTGGTGACAGACAGACGGACGGACAGACAGCGAAGTCTTAGTAATAGGGTCCCATTTTCACCCTTTGGGTACGGAACCCTAAAAATGAACGAAATCGGTCGTGAAAAGAATCGGATACCTATTCCCTACATCTATGTTCGCATAACTCGTCAAAATGTAGGGAACAGCTGTTTTTTTTTTTACTAAGACCACTGTCGGTCTGTCTGTCTGTCACCAGGCTGTATCTTATGAACCTTGATAGCTAGACAGTTGAAATTTTCAGAGATGATGTATTTCTGTTGCCGCCTTATCAACAAATATTAAAAACAGAATAATATTTAAATATTTAAAGGGGGCTCCCATACAAGTGACGTGTTTTTTTCGGCGTTTTTGCCTTGTGGTACGAAACCCTTCGTGTGCGAGTCCGACTCGTACTTGGCCAGTTTTTTTGTATATCGATAGAAATAGCGATAACAAGTACATTTATACGGTATAATTTATTGCATATACATATGTGATTTCCATACTGTATCATCACGCCTGTTTTCCCCGAAGGATTAGGCCGAGATATGTAGCTATAGTAGCCTAGTAGGTACACCCTCGCCCCCTATTCCATAACTGGCGGAATGCCTATTACATAGAAAGAATAAACATCATACAAAAAAATCAAGAACTATCGACTAGCAGAACAAGCTGTGAGAACACTCAGTTTTCTCAAGTGTATTTTGCGTTCAATATTTACTTTAGTCAGAGGTGTAAAGAAAGCCTTCTGTGGAAGTGCAAACCGTGAAATTGTGTTGCTACTAGTTTCTCCACAGTAAATACTTGGTTTATAGGTGCGCTCGTTAGACTAAAAGAATCGCAGACAAGCGCTAGATACCTGTAAAACGTTTTTGTAGCCTTATATTTACAAACAAGTAACCAATTTATTAAAAACCGGGCAAGAGCGAGTCGGACTCGCGCACCGAGGGTTCCGTACCATCATAGGTCTTTAAATTTTCAGACAGACAGACTGAGTCTCACCATAAGGGTTCCGTTCTTACCATTTTGGTATGGAACCCTAAAAATCATCAAAATGAGAGTGTTGTGTCTATGCTAAACATCCAAGGGTAATTACATGCCGAAGATGCCTTACTGCGACACCACGCGATCGCGGTGCAGCTCGCTACCTCTAGGTCACCTCCATGTTAAACAAACGCACGCACATGTCTATAGGATACCTCACTGCAATATATCGCGGGCTGCTTGGGCCGGTTTACCTAGATGCCTGGCTGTTAGTTCGTTATTAGGTGAATAGTGGGCTACCGCGTATCTTTATAAGTAAAATAAAGTCGGGTTAGTTACACCATTTATAACTCAAGAACGGCTGGACCGATTTTGGTAATCTTTGATATGTTGGATAAGTTTTCACTGTGAGATTTTAATAAAATAGATCGGCTGCAACCTGTAACTCATTTAAGATTGTCAAAGCGTTGCTGATCTTCCAGAAAAGAGTCGTTGTGAATATCGAAGTTGATCAGCAGTCGGCTAGTCAATGAATCGTAAATACAAAGACCACGGCAAGACTATGGGTATTCCTCTGTAGCGGTATCTACAACACCACGTGCGAACAACGCGTCATACTGACGTCACGCAAATCCTGCATCGCGCAAGCAGAGTTTACCGCGCAACTAGCATAGATACAACGGCCCGACATGAATCATCGGGCAGATGCCCGCCAGACACAATACCCATCTGGTCGGAGGATCCTCCCTTTTCTATGAGTGAACTTTACACCCTGTTCCCTATACCTCCATACCTCCACCAAACAGCGCGATAATAGCGTAACACATTAAGTTTCAATGGCTTTATTTAGACAGTTCAACGACATTCATTGCGTTATTTACGTTGTTGAACAGACAAATTTTTCTAACATATGAAGCATTGGATTAGCAATATCCAACAAAATGATTCAGATTGAGATTGATGGTGTCTGACGAAATTAGGGTGCAGAAGTCAGTCCAAATGAAATTTCACGAAACTTGCAACAGTAGAAATGGCAGCTGTGATAATCAGATGAAATAAAACGACAATAATTATGTTCATTCATGTATAATTTATTTCCATTTGCGATTGGGTATTGAACGAATCTCACTTAAAATGTTACAATTGTATGACCTAAGTCCGCACACTGTTTCACTAATACACACACCCAGGGTTTCGGAACACGGAATAGTGAAGACATGGAATGCTGATAAGCATGAAAGGTCGGGAGACACATTTAGCAATAGTATAAAGGCACCTAATTGAACAACCATAACTAAGTACCTACTGATCGCTTTTTTTCGCTCCACTCAAGAGTTATTAATCGTTCTTTACCCTGTCAACCCAGCTTGAGTTCGTTTAAACTCAAGACGCACTAGTTCGCAAGAGATCGCCTCTGACGAATTTGCCGATGGAACCTTAAAGTTGTGTCAGAAGTAGTAGTATATTATTGTAACTGACAACGGTGTTTCCGCCGACGCAGAAAGTATTTATTCATCGAGCATAAGCACTCCCATTTGCTCAATACTCCGTGTTTCGCAGACACACGCGACGGCGCGGACGCATCTATATTGTTATCTGAATGCGTTTACAAATTAAAAACAACGGTGTAATTACAAGCCTCTTGTTTTTACGTATAACTACTTAGGTCCCTCTCTTTGACACATTGGTTTCAGAAAATAAAGGTACACTCAAAGTGATTGTTATTTAAATTGCTGTGATGTTAATCATAAGTGTATCATCTATGCTCACTGGATAAGTCCGCACCACCGTTCATTTATACTACTCAGTAAATATTGTAATAAAGGCATAGATACCTGAGAATTCTAAGAGGAAAGAGTACATACATATTCGATAGCACACAATCCTGTCGAATGATTAAATAGGTACATAGATTTACACACAAATCGCTTAGATTATCACTAATTTCATTGACGGCGCTAATAGAACATTGCGTTCGTTACAATTTGTGCTTACACTGTCTGTAATAGAAAAACAGTATAATACTCACACAAACTTATAGCCTTTATTATATCACATAAAGTTTAGGTACACATAAATATATTACTCTCGCATCCGCTACTACTGGGGCCACTGCTAGAGAGAAGCCGCTCTTTTAAAAGAAAATCAATGTAACAACGAAGATAACTAAATAAATAATTATATTTTGTTTCAATTCTTTCATTGTTGAAGGCGGCCACAGTTTGATTTGAGATTTACGGTCATAGCACACGTATCGAATCTGAAAGGGATCGGCACCGTATCGCCTTTCGCCTCGTCGTCAAACAGGCGTCAACCTAACGTAAGCACGTAACCAAAGCGGATCAGAAGCTCCGATACGTCGACTCGGCTACGGCTAGGCGACGCCGCGCTTACGGCTCGCCGACCGCTGGTTGATGGTGCAGGTAGGCCGTGGGAGGGGTGAGAGGGGAGCCGATGGTGGACGAGGAGACTTAAGCTCGGGTGTGGAGAGACGTAAGCGCGGGGACGGCGAGCCGCAACGCACCGCACCGCAGTTCGTAAGCTTGTCCCGAAGCGAGGCGATTACGTTACAATTCCGATTAGTGTGCGTTGGAGTAGGGAATTTCATACAAAGAATACTGAACGGCTCGAGTTGATACGGTGCCGATCCCTTTCCGGTTTGATACGTGTGCTTTGACCTTTAATTGTAAGTTCCATTTGAGTGGCTTGTTCGTTTTCGGCAACGAAGAATATAATAATTTAAATACATAAATAAATAAGAATATACAAACTGTAGATGGAGAGAATTTCGTTCTAATAAAATTACCTAGTGTAAATTTAAAATAAATATGGAAATAATTCGATTAGTTATTATAATAATCATTAGCTTGGACAAGCGTGAGATCGTTCTAAAATATTGTCCTCTATCAACGAAGAATGAACAAATTATACAATCAAGACGTGTATCAGGAAAAGCAGCTTAGCCTGACCAAAAAGGGGGTTTTCACGTTGGAAAAAACATTGTTGAATGATTGGTGCATATCTTGTGACAAGATGAAAATCTAGTCAACCCCAAAAACCTAATGTAAAAAAATGCAAAAAATGGATGGATTTCAGAAGTGTAACCTAAATGTAAAGATATTCCAATAAATGAACAAAGTCAACATTCCGCGTACCATATACAAAAAACAAACAAGCCACGCAGTCATTTAAATAAATTAAACTAATACATTAAGTTACTCCACGCGGTGATTATAACTCGGAATGTTCATCTTCGCCATCTGAGATCTGCAGCGGCGGTTCTGTAGTCTCAGTTTCATTCTCTTTCTCCGTTGCTGGCTTCTCCTCCTGTGTTTCTTCTGCTTTTGCCTCTTCTTCTCCAGCCTCAGGTTCAATAACTGTCTCTTCAGTTTTATTTTCAGTCTCCTTCTTCGCTGGCTTCTTAGGCCGCCATATCTTCATCTTATTCAACAGGTACTTCATCTCTCTGTCCAAATTCGACATCTTCTCTCGAATGCTGTCGACCGTCAGTTTGATGTCCTCGTTCTTTTTAAGAGCCTTCTGCTCCTTGATAGAGGTGCTGAGCCAGGTGGTAGTGTCTTCAATCTTCTTCTCTAATAAGTTAATTTCTACGTCAGTGAACACATCTTTGTCTGGGTTAGCGTCTTTAGTGAAGTTCTTCGCCATTTTGAGGAATTCCCGAGAGCTGTTCAACATGCTGCGGAGAGCTGCGACTGCATCGGGCCTCTCTCTGTGTTCCCAGTGCTTGTAGAAGATTGGGCTTGTCTTATCCTTCAGGGCAGCTAATTTGGCCTCGTACAATTCCGTGGCCGCCTCATACCCATCTTCGTACAACCATTCAGATGTTTCACTGCACAGTTTCTTAATTTCTTCAATCTGTTCTTGAGTTCCGCATTGAGCGTACTCGGCCATATCTACTTTCATTTGTGCGTCTACTACAAATGCTTCAAGGTTGTTGAGAGCAGTCTCTCTTTCGATGCGTTTCTTGTCAATCATGTTCAACTCAGCAATCAGAGCTTTGGAGGTCTTGTACTGTTCTGGTGAAAGTGGTTGAAGGTTTAGGAGTGTTTCCTCTGTTTTGATTGGCTCCTTCAGTATAACAATTTTAGGTTTGGGCTTAGTTTCTGGTTCAGTAGCGTTCTGCTTCTCGCCCTCTGTTTGGTTAGCTTTCTTTGTATCATTCTTAGCCTCTTCTTCTTGGAATTTCTCCTCAGACTTATCTTCAACCTTTTCAAGAGTTTCCGAATCTGATCCGAAGAGTTTGCTAATAGTGCTTCCTATTTTGGATAATGTGCTATCTTGGTCTTCGTCTTCGTCGACTGTTTTTTCAGCGACAAATTCGACGTTGACCAAGTTTAGAAGGCCAGAGTCGTCCATATTGAAATGAGCTTTGATTCCTTTATGTTCGACGTTTTCACCGGTATGTTTGGCGAGGGCGGCACCTACACCATTCAGTACAACTTGGCTAAGGTTCAAGGTACCAACGTATTGGAGCTCGTTAGAGGGAATGTGGTCTAACTCGGCATAGTTGACGTGGAAGTCGAAGTCATCAGTGTGTTTATTGAAAGTGATTACCTTCTTTTGTGGGTAAGGGTTCATGGGGCCGAACAATGTCCTCTTGATCTGAAACAAAAAAGAGTTTTATTAGACCAGTGCTCAATAAAATATGTTTAAACTTATTATCAAATTCCTAATCTAGAATACGTAACCTACTACTACAACTACCAGGATCTGAAAGAAACCCAAGACATAAAATAATTCAATATTCAATTGAATCCTATAAAATGATTAATACAAGAATCAACCATACAATCAACCAAGCTTAAAAACTATAAAACCTTTTGATGTCCATCACCGCAAGACAATAAATTATTTTCAGGGTGATTATAAGTTGTATGGGTAGTAAACTCACCAGTTTATCGGTGCCGTCGACGTGTCTGGTGAATGTCACTTGTATGGGGAACAGTACAGCATCGCGTACGTTCAGCGCAGCAACTTTGTACCCAGTCGCAAGAGATGCCGCCCTGTGAATAATATTGAATATTTAGTTGATTTGTTCGTGGAAGTTGCCCAGTAACTGGGTTGTGGAGGTCAGATAGGCAGTCTCTCCACGAACAATACTGGTGTTCTAGGTAGTATTATGTCTCCATCTTTCATATCCCGTTCAGCGAATGAGATGTCAAGCTGTGGTTTTTTATAAACTTTACTAAAATTCAGTGATTAAAGCATAGATATTAGAAATTCTAAAAAGTTTCATTCTTAATCGATAGTTTAATAATATTACCTGTACACAGCTCCCATAGTAGCAGCCTCATCAGCGTTAATAGACCTGGCAGGGTCATGTCCCACCGCATCCTTCAGCGCCAGCATAGCGGCCGGCACACGCGACCCTCCTCCGGCCAACACAAGCCTGGCGCCGGTACCCGCGCCGCCAGCCGATGCGATAGCACGTTGCACCACCCCTGATACTCTAGGCCATAAGTCTGCGCATAATTCCTCGAATTCAGCCCGGGTAACCTGAAAATGGAAACAAAGATGAAGATGATTGTAGGAGTGACAAAACAATTGAATGTTTGTTTATTTGCTTTCCATTGTTTTGAGCGACAATGTGAACTGATTGTGTGGAGATGCACTTGATTGCAGATTATTGGAACTCATGTTTAAAACAACTCAAGAAACGGTGCACACTAATTGTATCATCAGCTGGCACGCTTATTAAGAGTTGTATGTGAATGTAAAGTTGAAAATGTATGAACAATTGCACCCATTTCGTACCTGACGGAAAGCGAGCATTGCATTTGGTGTGAATCATCATTCCTAATGTAGTGAAGATTCGATTTGATTTGATATAACATTCAGAAATTACTAGAGAGTTTGTTGTCGCACTTCTTCCTAGCTGGACAAGGAGGAGCTGCCTTTTGTAACTATTGGGGTTCAAAAAGTGCTGATTCTCAGACTTAAAGATGGCACTAGTCGATATTTTTTTCATACAAATTTCGGGAGGCTATTATTGCACTGTTTGACATTGTGCATCCAAAGTTAAACATGATATTATCGTTTTGTCTTATAATTATTCATTTTGTCTGTACCGAAACAGAATAGTAAAATAAAAAGCCATTAAAAAGTTATGAGCCAACAAAGATTCATTTTTCTTGTTATTTTTAACGCAACTGTGGGTGTAAATAAGTAATAAAAGAACTGTAAAATTTTCCAAACAAAGTCGGTACCGACAAAGCTCAGGTATCGAAGAGTTCAGTAAACTTTATTTGTAATTGATTTATGCAGTGGTTTTTGCATAAAACTCGATTTTCCAAAGGACTTTTCGAATTTTTTTACGCGCGTTTCAGTTCGAAACGTTGTTTGTGTGCGTGAGAACTAGACGTTGTGCGTGTAGACTAGCGTCTAACTGCTCATCACTGATACTATCTCTGTCGGACACGATGCCAGGTGAGACAGCGTGCTTTTTGGCCATGCCCACCAGAGTTAGAGCTCGCGACTAGTTCCACCTTAAACACCATTTTCATGCAAGCAACAACTGACTTGCAACTTGACAATTAAATCGCAATGCTCGCTTAACCTTTTGAATGCCACTGTCACATATACGTGACAAGCAAGCGCGTGCCCTGTACGCCAGCGACACAAATATGTGACAAAAAATGCGGTGCACTTTATCACGAAATTAACAATTAAATCATTACTTTTGTGTGTTTTTATTTGTATACCATAAATATTTAAAATTGTGGCTTGGCGTGGAGGGTACGCGCGTGCGTTTATGCTCTGGCGTTCAAAAGGTTAAGCTTTATTCAAGGTTGAATTTTGGTATCGTCGAGCATGCAATAAATGATCGTAAAATCGTGCCCTATTTAGACACGCCAGTAACAACTAGCATCAAAGACGATACTCCCTGACTATCGCTATACTAATACTTTGGTTCATTGAATTTATACCTATTTTAACATATCTTCAATGCAGAAAATCAAAATCCAGTTAAAAATAATTAAGTATGAGAGCCACACAACTGGATTTTTTTATTTAAATTCACTGAACATACAGACATTCCCAGATTACATTACTTTATATGCACTATTGTAAGTTAATAAGCTTTTGGGCAAAAGCTGAATCAGTATGCAAGTTAAGTTTGATCCAAAAACAAGCACCTGCATACATAGCTGAATGAGAATATTTAAATATTAGGCTTTTTATATTTGTCAATTTAACATTATCCTTACATATTACATACATATTAATTGAGTATGTGGATTTTATCGCAATTCACATGCATGTTTTTGTGGATGATTTTATGTGACTTTAGATTTAACGTTGTTTCCTTATTGTTATAATGCTTGGTTTAAATTCTATAATTTTTTTAGTCAATTTTAATTTGAGTGACATATGTTTTTATTAAATACTAGCTGACCCCGGCGAACTTCGGACCACCTCAGATTTTTTTGTTGTTATTTTTTCCCGTGTTTTAATCATTATTCTGGTATTCGGGCCAAAGACAAATCCAACAAAAGATCATAAAAATCGGTCCAGCCGTTCTTGAGTTATAAAAATGGTGTAACTAACCCGACTTTGTTTTTTAAAATATAGATTTATTTTTAATGTAATGCCTAATTTAAGGTAAGTAGATTGTACAGGGACCACAAAGTTTTGTAAACACCTTTATTTTATGTACCTGCTTTTTTAGCAAATAAACAACTTTGATTATGATTTCAGTGTCTGGGTCAATAATAATTGTGTCATTTATGATCATGACTGATCATCATGTTATGATGGGTAACAATATGGATAGGGATGCTAAAGTGCCGTTTATGTGCCTAATGTCTTTTACAACGGCATGAGCTATTCTATGCAGTGTGATTGGGGATATCGATGTGTATAAAAATCAAATTGTCGTGCATTAGTCTCGCGAAAACTCTAAAACGGCTCGACCGATTGTGATGTAATTTTGGTAAGTCGTTGTGGGAGCGCCGATGGTTCCTAACAAAAAAAAAATTGGCATTGCAACTCATGCCGGTCATTAGCTAATATAATAATAAAACAAACTTGCCAATAAAATCCATAGACATTATCACAAATCCTCTTTTTCGCTTTTTGAAAACAGGTGATCAAATATTTAACTTGTATAAATTATTATTAATTTATTAAAGTATTCTCAACCTGACGCAACGCAATGTAGGACAGGATTTGACCGCATACTGCTGTTGACACATGACAAGTACAGCAACTAACGGTTTAGGCACTATTTGAATTATTAATTTTATAATCTAAACATGGATATTGTAATCGACAGCTAAGACGTTTTGGGCTAAGTCGGAGTAGGTACGATCGAGACGTCCGACTTCAGATGTCAAAGCTGAAGGCACGTGTGTTGTAATTAAATATTCAAGCTTCACCAATTACGACGCTGCTTGAACTAGGCAAAGGTTTTACATACCCGAACACACAAGTTTCGGACAGTCTTCAGTAAAATTCGAGTTCGAGTTTTTGAAATTTACAATATAATAATATACACTCCCGGACTCCTAAATCGAGCCATCGTGCATTTCCGTGTGAGGTATAAAGGCCTAATAGAACATCAAAATTATGATGAGTTAAAGAAAAAGTTTTTATGCAGTTTTGATGCTGAATTGCCGACATACTGGCACAGCATTTTAGTGTCGTCATTGTTCCGAATGTGAATTCACAACAATATAAAAAGTTATAGACTTCTATACAAAAAGCGCAGGGTGGCTGGATATAAGAGTCCGGGACAGATAATCTAAAATAGTACCAACAATTCAAATCTGCAACACTACCTATATTTTCCACAAAAATATAAACTAAGA
This sequence comes from Oligia latruncula, assembly GCA_948474745.1. NCBI lineage: Eukaryota > Metazoa > Arthropoda > Insecta > Lepidoptera > Noctuidae > Oligia > Oligia latruncula. The sequence goes on from OX419696.1 coordinate 6,106,745, forward strand.
GTGCCTGAAAATAAGTGACCGAGCGAAACACGATTTTCAGCCGAACCTTCGGTTCCTCTTCTAGTTTCGGTCGGAACCGTAACTCGTAAAGATAAGAAAAAGTATAAATTACATTATTTTCTGAGACCCATCGTTTTTGTAGATTTGTTACAAATATTTGACTACACTCTGTCCCCGTTTTTTTACAGATGGAACTAGTGATTGCAGCAACGTAACATTTCGATTATTTACACTAATTTGTATGTAGTATCGATTATCGATTTTTTGCTGACGAATAAAAAATGGCGCGGTTTCTATGCCTGCGCTTATTATTATTAAATACAATACTTATTTATTTGATTGTTTAATATACCGTTTTTAATTGACCTACATAATACCACTCTTGGAGTACGCTAATGTCATCTGGGACCCCTATTTTAGAAAAGACATCACTCTACTTGATAAAATACAAAGAAGGGCAACCAAGATAGTTCGCACCATGCGTAATCTACCTTGCGAACAACGCCTCAAAGACCTTGGCCTTATCACACTGGAACAGCGCAGACAAAGGGGTATGTTCATTGAGACGTACAAGATACTTACGGAACACTACGAAGTGCCCAGCCTTCAAGATCTTTACACACTGAATGCGAACACACATTTGCGTGGGCATTCCCTAAGCTATGGGAAAATTCATGAAAAAAAGCCTTTAAAGCAATTCTTGTATAACCGAGTTGTAACAGCATGGAATAGCCTCCCGGAAAATGTTGTGACGGCTCCCACACTGCACTGCTTCAATAATTGAATGGACAGTCTAAATATCTCCAAGCTATACGATACACACGCATCAGCTAATTAGCTGCTAGTGTGTCTAACCAAATAATAATAATAATACCCCACCGCCGTATCTCTACGTTGACGTCGTGGTGGGGCTTGCGCGCGCTCCGAACTTTAGGCCTGTGCCGGAAGAGTTTGATTTACTTTGCCGGAACAGGTCTTAGGATGAGAAGCCGGACCAAAGAGAGATACAGAAACCCGCAGGGCAGCATGTCGTGAGCTGTTGGGCAGTAGCGACCCCACGGACCCACCCTATCTCCCGGGAGAAGTCTTTTCCCTCACCTCTGGCTTGCCTTTATCGGCCGGCCGGCTGGAGTGAAAAATTACGAGGAACACGAGCACCCATCTCATTCCTGCCTTTATTGGCCGGCTTGAGTGGAGATTCCCAAGAGCAAAGGTGCTCGGAGGAAGGAAGTATTTCAGTAGATGCTGGTAGGGATCTTGGCCGTACTTCCGAGCTTGTCCTGATAGCCGTGGAATACCTCCACTCCTCATAAGCACCTCAGGACATGTTGCCCCCTTGTCGCTACGTCTCTATGTGCTAGCGATCGTTTTCGGGGGCCCATTATTGAGTGTGCAAGTCACCCCAGGGGCCATTTTATGTGTAATTTACATAAAACATTGGTCAGGCAGGGGCTATAGAATTTCCATAGTCCTAAATAACCAGTTCGCTTTAGCCTCCCAAACCCATAATCCAATATCTTTGTTTCCATATCCTGCAATAGTCCTACACCAACCGGGGTTGTTCTTGGGTGCAGTTGCATAGTGCTTGCGGGGATAATCGTAGGTTGGTTCTGCATTTCATTAAAGTTTCCTAAGGGGCCTCTGCGAGTTGGCCAAAGAAGTTTCTCATTTTTGCCGACGGGAAATTCCATCGGACACAAGGCTTGTTTCTTAATAACTCACCAGCTGTTTGAAGTCTTTATCATCAAGCAAGCCTTCGATCTGCGCGTAGAACTCGGTATTCGCCGAGAGAATAATCTTCAGCCTCTCTGCTTCTAAGAGCAGTTTCTCCATAGAGCGTGGTGAGACTCTGACGTCACCGCCACCCTGTGCTTCCCAGGCTTTGATGAGGTGCTCCCGAAGACGGAGGGTCATTTCATGGCCACCTAAAGTTCTGTGGACAAAAAATAAATATTAATAATCAATTAAGTGGTATCGGTCCCGACTTACCGAGTTATAGGTTGTGGTTTCGAACTCAACCTGGCACTTTACTTTCTTTAATTTATTACATCACCACGGAAGAAAAACAGCGTGTTTCCTCACGATGTTTTTCTTCAGTGGTGATGTATGTTCTTGAACCGAAAATTCGAAGTCCCAGCATTATTTTATTGTCGACTAGAGATTCGGCGCAATAGTAAAAAATTATAAAGAGGACTTCCCCGACCAGGGTAACACATTTTATTTCGGTGACTAGGTTTTGGGACCAACTTGTATGAAATGTGGCTGGTCTCCTTCACCTTCTACAATCTTCTACAAACATAATAGAGTCGGCAATCTTATCATTTAGCTAAGACCGCTGACTGGCTTCAATATTTAAAAGCCTATCCCTGTGGCCTATCCTAATCTATTTAGGAAAAGATAGGCAGCGACTTCAGGTTCTATGTAGATGTTTTGGCTTGGGAGAAACCTATTTCCAACAGCAGTAGGCAAAGTTTTTTGCAAAGTGTCAAATCACTCCTTTAGCACCTTAAGAGGAAATGCGGCCGGAGAGACTTTTGAAAAAGCCTTAGTAAAAAGTCATAATTCGAGGTTTGGCTCTCGCCTACTTCCTCCTCCAATATTGGATCAATTTAAGATATTTCATAAACTGAATAAGAAGGATATATAATGTGTCCCTACTCTATGTTTTTCTTTTTTTTTCATTAATAGTTGTCAAATTTGTACACTAGGCTTCTGTGGACAGCGGTTTATATCGGCATTTTTTGAGGGTTCTAGTGCTTATAAAAATAATGTATCACCAAAAAGGAAAACAGGGACATACAAGTAGTTAATATTTGGTCATTAACCAGACAGAAAACAGGCGAGAGCGTTTCTATTGAGAAACAACCACCCGCATTTCCACTTAAGTACATATTTAACAATGGCAAAACATGTAAGGAGATTTTTACTGTAAGTACCAATCTTTCAGGTATTAAAGCTAAACTTTTTTTATTGATGGGAATGAAATATAGATAAAGACCAGAAATAACACACATTACATTAACCTTACCTGGACTCCCTACCCTGAATCTCACCACCTTTTCTTTTATTTCAATAACCCCCTTAAACGTATTATATCAGATGAATAGTTAGACACCAATTTCTTTCTTTCAGTCGTCAGTAATTTGATTTTCGAAAGAAGATGACAAAGCATTGTGTAACCATAGAGAGGCTATACAACAGCCGTTTGAGCGTGAAGAAGTAACAAACATATAAACACACCCCCACACACCCTCACAAACTTTCGCCTTTAAAATATTAGTGTGATTTACCTGTCAAAGCCAACTCCCAACACTTGCAGCTGAGGTACAGTCTCGACATAGCCCTTCTCCTTTATCTTGACAGTCTTGTACTCGACCAGCGCCGCCTTTGTGGACGCGGCGCCCATGTCGAAGAACAACGCGTACCAGGCCGTCTCGTTGATTTCCTATGAAAGGAAAACATGTGTTATTACTGAGGAAATAAGGAGGTTTTGCCTGTTGATTTTAACATAGTTAGGTTGAGTACCCAGTGTTACTTGGATAAATAATTATAAAATACACTGGCTTTTCAATGCCAGAAACTAAGGGGCTTTCAGGGTAAACTAGGGAGACGAAACTTAGAGTAAAGTTACGATTCGATATTACAGTTTTTTTTACTAAAAATCAGTGCTTTTGGCTGGATTTTGACACCTAATAACGGCTAACCCCTGTTGGGCGGTGACGGCGTGACGATTTCAATCCGTTTAGGTACATCGGATTTTAGAATAAGTTTGGCTTTGTAATGTTGTTTCTGTTATTCATACCAGTGATGCTGCCCTTTCTAAAGCTTGATGTCTTGAGTGAAAGATACAATTATGAACATTATGAGCATATTGATAAAGTTCACATTCATATAAAACGCTACTTTGCTTAACTAGTAAAGTAAAAGTGCTATCTGTGAATTTTGCCCTAAGCCTAATGTCAATATCATCAATGTGCAGACATAATATGTATAGTTGTGTAGTCTCTTTTAACACAGATTGGCAAATAATCTCACCTTCCTCCTGAAGATACCATAGTTGATGGCAATAGCAGTATAATCATTAATCAGTTGCAGCACATTCAAGCCGGCGAGCGCGGCGGCATCCTTGAGCGCGCGACGTTCAGCCTGGTTGAAGTAACCGGGGACTGTGATCACGCATTCTGTGATTGGTTGACCTGGAGAATAAACAAATATGTACAATATTTAATTTGTTTGGGGTACAGTAAGTCAATACTCAATTTTTTATTGATAAACTTACTATCTCTTGAAAATTCTACTAATGCAGTATATGTAGGTACAGTATTTTTATCTCACGAAGCTTCGCGCGCTTTACTCGTGGTCATGAGTTTCTGCTAGACCTATATCAATGTGATAACTACTAACTACACCAGTTGATTCCTCATCTTACTAAGGGATAGTTCATTCAGCTCTCACTCAAAACATCCACTCAATAATAATAATTCTGATTCTTTCATAGTTGAATAATGCAGAGGAAATTTAATTCCATATATAGTCTCTTATCTCAGTTTCATAAATAAATCTTACCATGACTTATTTCAGCAAAATCTTTAGCCTTAGCTAGGAGTTGCGCGACCAGCTCCTCAGGAGTAAACTTGGTCTTTTCATCATGTATAAACAGTGGTGTGCCCCTGTCTGTTGCCACAATCTCATAGTATGGGTAGCGGGCTCTGAAAATGTGATTGATATTGTTAATAACATTCTACGTAATATTTTTTAGAAGCAGCCTAGAGTCTGGATTTGTACCCGGTTGATGGCACTAGGCTTTACATGTTACTTAACCTTTTGACCTCCACAGTCACGTATAGATGACAAACCAAAATGTGCCCAGCACGCCTCGGTTCGACTACATAACAGACTTTGACGCCGGGGACACGTTTTTTATTTTTTGACGTGTGGCGGTCAAAAGGTTAAACATTACCAACCAAATGTGAGGGTACTTCATCTACACGTACACCTAACCCTTTGGAGAAAAGATGTGTGATGTTTTGTTATGTATTTTACACATAATATGGTTCTTTTTTTTAAATCAATGTACCTACTACATAATTACATGAACTTAGATTAAAGTCAAAATGAATTCTAATTATGATTATTATGCTATTTATAATTGAAATAATTACCAATATTTTTTCCTTGTTTTAAAACACTTACAGAACAGGTTATTGGTAAAAATATAGCATTAAAATTAGTGAATTATTTTTCCCCATAGCTATTTGTTTTCTTTTTTAGATAATCCCATTGCAAAACCACAAGGATAATAATTATATCTGTCTATTTGATTAATTTGTATAAGATATCATACTTATCTATATACTAATACTAAAGCTGAAGAGTTTGTTTGTTTGAACGCCCTAATCAACGGAACTACCAGTCGAATTTCAATCATTCTTTTTGCATTTGATAGCCCTATTTTTGAGGAAGGCTATAGGCTGTTTAACATCACGCTAGCACCCTCAGGAGATGAGCAAAAAGAACAAAAGCGAACACGAAGTAATAGCGCGGGCAAATGATGCGATGCGACCAGGTGAGTCGGGAAAAAAAAAAAATATGCAGACGAAGTCGCGGGGAGAAGCTAGTTTGATAATACGAATGATATTGAGCCCAAGGAACATTGTATGGATGTTAGTGTAGAAAACATTTGCAACATGCTTATATTTTGTGCGACAAACATAAATGATTGAAATGCAACATAATCTTTGAAAAACTTTAAAATTAATGATCAGTTCTAATCTAAGACAGCAATAAAGTTTCCAATACAAAACTGTTTACAAGTCTCCCTTAAAATGATGCAATATGCAGCCATAATTAAACTTCATGCTAACTGAAGAATTTCATGATTTTAAACCTGGCCTGTTGGTCTAGTGGTCAGTGACTATGACTGCTATGCCGGAGGTCGTGGGTTCGATTCCCACCCAGGACAAATGTTTGTGTGATGAGCATGATCATTTGTTCTGTGTCTGGGTGTAATTTATCTATATATGTATGTATTTAGAAATATATAAGTATGTTTATCAGTTGTCTAGTACTCATAACACAAGCTCTGCTTAGCTTGAGACTAGACGGCGTTGTGTGATAGTTGTGGAATATTATTATTATTATTATTATTATTAATTAAAAAGTGACATGTACAGTCAACAAAAGAGATAAGTATGCATGATCGTCGCATATAGTTGAAGTTTAGTAAGAAACCGATGGATGTTTTCGAATAAAATTGAATTTTATTCATAGCTCATTTATCAAAATAAATTTCAGTCGACAACATCCATCGGTTTCTTACTAAACTTCAACTATATCCAACGATCTTGCATGTTTATCTCTTTTGTTGACTGTACAACGAAAGTGTACAATTAAGTGAAATGAACTATGAATGAATAGGTACTCAAGTTCTTAGACAAAAAAAAAACAAAAAACCGGCAAGTAGACTATTACTTTCTCTGCAATGCTGTATGTGGGGGCATGTCACTGACCTGTAAGCTTGCACCATTGGGTGATCAAAAGGTTTTCCAAGCAGATCCAGCAAGAACTTGTAAGTGTTTTTCGGGAATCTGACGCCAACAGTAACTGCGTCTTCCCCGAAGGTCCTTACATCATCTCTGAATGCCACGACAGCTGGCGTCTTCCTCTTAGACTCCTTATTTAATACTATCTCCATCGGAACTCCAGGAGACACGATGCCGACCTTCATCCATTCTGAACCCAAGTCAATGGATATTACCGCTGCGGCCTCCGTTTGTTGACTTAAAAGTAGTGGTAACAGTAACACGCTCAACACCCCAAACATTTTCTGTAAAGTAAAAATGAAACAATAAGATAAATCTCAAAACTACGCAAAACACATCAGCGATTCCGGAAAATAGGTTGACGCAGCAAACGAGAGTTTTAAAAGAAAGTATGCACTTACAATGTTTAAAATCATTTTCATTTAAAAACCTAACATCTAGAATATTTATTTTATAGTATCACTACGCATAAAACAGTGTGGAATAATTAAAATCTTATAAATTTTATTTCGATACAGTGAGCCAGCTACTTTAGTCCACGTCAAGTTTAACGTGTTTTCTTCTTTTTGGTTAATGACATTGTTGCCATTTTATTCAGCCACGTTACAGAAATATTGTAATCATCACAGAAAATCTTTCGTATTTTCTTCAATCACGATTTATAATATCAATAGGTTCTTCATTTTGGACATGTATAAAATTAAATGAAATCAATATTGAAATTAGTATGGCTAATTTATGTTCTCTTGAGTGTGACAAACTAACTGATCTTGAAAGAAACAATAATCGCCTAAGTAACGTTTTTCATTTTCACGAAAGCGCCTCACTAGCGTTTTCGGAAACGGAAAATCAACCAAAGACATTTGCAAATCATATGTTTATTTATGTAGGTTACTCTATAGTTTATGGTTTGATTGGGTGTTGAGGAAGGTGTTTGTTGAGTGTTGATCAGGCGGTTCAATCTTAGTACAAAAAACTGAGGACAGCAGTAGTGACAATGATACTAAATCACGACGTATGTAATATTCCTTAAGCGAACAAGGTGATAGGTGTTTTTTTTATTTTGTCGGATTATATCGTGACGTAGATGGATAAGATAACAACTAGGGAAAACAGATGGCGGCTCTGCACTAATGTTCACTAAAATTCCAACAGATGGCACTACAAGAAATCAAACAATGACAATTTTGTGAGGCTGATTGCTACTAAAATAGTAGATTTTATTATAATTTGTGACAATATTATTGATCAATTCCAAAGATTATAATAATATAAATTAGTTAATAAGACGTTTCATTGTTATTGGAAAATACTATCAAATATTCCAAAAAAAATTAATAATATCAATCATAACTTTACTCCTAGAATGCAGCGACGCGATGGTAGTATTTCATTAGTGGTCTATTTATTGATGAATAAACTGGTAACCCCAAATGCAAATGTCTGCTGATGCCTGACGCTTGCGCCGGTTTCATGCTGTAATTTTTGCTATTTGTTTTGTGATCTTTCTGTGTTTCGTTTTGCATTTGTCGTTAAGTTGAGCTAAAGTTCCTCCGGCTTATCCATAATTGTGACCAGAAAGGAATTGTGTGATTTTATATCAAAACTGAGACAGGACTCTGGTATAGTGTTTGAGATAGGACTCTTTTATTGCATCTGTGTTATTGCACCATGTCTTCGGACAAGCACTGCTGTGTTCCAGACAGAGTGCAAGGAGAGTGGAGGTATGTCAGACTTAATTTTAGTTATTTTACTTGCTTGTTGAAAGTACTGTTGTACAATGGCGGCCATGTTTTTTGTTTGTGCAGAATAAACAATAATTTTGCTTTCTTCTTTGTTTCCATGCATTATCTACCAGTCAACATAACATACAGTAATCTGTTGATCAATCCTTAATTTCCGTATTTATGAAAGTACCCTGTGATCCATTGCTTATAAAAGTTGTCCATGAATTTGACACTATTTATTATGAATCTTCATCATCACAGTACAAACTTATGTATTATCATAAGAAAACACTGCGACTGAACTTGGTCAATGTAAAAAACCTTGATCATACATTGTCATCTTTGATCAAGTCATACTGATACTGTACCATTAGCACCCATCGGCCCAAAGTTCACCAACATTATAGTTAGTCTATTTGTTTATGAATGCTAGAGATCTTAGATTAGATTGATTTATTTATTTCTAAGTTTATGGTACATTAATATCTTAGATCTACATATATTTATATCTTGACAGTATAACAAAATTAGTGTTTATGAACTTGACTTAATTATTTTCCAATTTTAAGGACTACATTATTTATTTTAGGTATGCGTCAAGTGCTGCATGGGTTCCCAAATCCTGAAAGCGATAGAGAACGCTTCAACACATGGCTTTATGCGATTGGTAGTGATATCTTGGGCTTGGAAAACGAGCGCATATTTAAGTACCGCCGTGTGTGTCACTCACACTTCGAAGATAAATATCTATGTCGTAACAATAAAATCGGCAAAATTGCTGTTCCAACATTAAATATGCCAGGTTAGTATAAATCATCACTGTACATAAAAGAATATACTCCACTGTGCTATATGTATTCCTGTTGGATTTATGTTGATGCTTTAGTAATTTATGGTTCTTTCTTTCAGCACCATTGGTACTGAAAAGATTTACATCTGTTATTAGAAAGCCATTAAAACAAATTTTGGATCTGCCATCAACCTCATCAGGTACCTATTTATAATTGTACTCTTAATATGCTTAAATTTGTGAAAAGCATTTACTTAAATTAATCATAATCATGATGTATTTTTCTTCCAGCTCACACTTTAAATTTTGAACATGTGCCGCATACATCACCAGTTAATAGAAAGCCAGTACAACAAATTCTAGAGCTGCCATCAACATCATCAGGTACCTTATTATACTCTTGAATGATGGGCATTTTTGTATGGAGCCTGGCCTCAGGCCTGATGACAAATAGAGTTCTAATGTATGTCAACTTATTGCTTATTACCAGCAATTACCATAGCAAAACATTTTATCTCAAAAATGGTTTGTATGTTTGTTATGTCTCAAAAATGGTGTCACAGCCTTCTGCTCAGAATTAAAATTAATGGTTATGATATAAACTTCCATTTGATGTATATGTGGTTTTTATTGGACATACCGGCCAAAACGCCCATCATTCTTTGCTTAAATTTGTAAAAAGCATTTATATAAATTAATCATTAATCATGATGCATTATTCTTCCAGATACCACTTTAAATTTTGAATATGTGCCGCATACATCAATGAACATTGAAAAGGACGTATTAGAAAAAGAAAATATTGGTAAGTCTTTATTATTTCTGATTTAATTAATCATAATTTAGATTTTTGCTGATTTATTCAATCATAAAGAGCATCATTCATCATGAAGTTTTCTTTTACTGCCATAAGATATTTGATCTTTTAAGAAACCCGAAAAAGTGAAAGGAAATACATAAACCTTGCCACTTTTAGCAAAGAAAACATTAGGAGGAAGCGCTAAGGTAGCCCGCGAAATTCAAATTTTCTTACGTTTTTTGCAATTTGCTGGTCAGTATTAAGTTGTACGTTGAATAAAATATAATTCGCGACCATAACAAATATGTATTTACAGAATTATAATCATTAGAATCAGTAATACAACTTATTAAGTTAGTAAAATCCCCAAATGTCAAGATTTGAACTGAATGACCAATGGGATTACTTGGTCTTAGAGAGTTGTGACTTTAGGCCTCGCCGATGAAAATTTAAAAACATTTATGATGGTGCGGATCCCTCGGTGCGCGAGTCCGACTCGCTTTTGCCCGGTTTTTATCTAAATTTCGCCTTACATACTCTGTCCCGACTCGTGTGTAAGGTTTCTTAACCTCGTCTATATGAGAAGAAACATAAAGAACTGAAAATAATATAATTGATATATTTTTTTTATAAATACTGACTGATGGATTGCCTTGCTGGTCTAGTGGTCGCTAGCGCTACTGCAGAGCAAGTAGTTCGATTCCCAGGTTGGACGAGGTGTTATTGGGTTTTTCTATCTGGAATTTCTCAGTAGCAGCCCGGAATCGGGATTTCTGCCAGGTTGATGGCAATAGGCTCGCCCCCCTATTACATGGGACTTGAACATACATGGCTAAATGTGGGTGTACCTACTATAAGTACGCCTCTGCCCAACCCTCCGGGGAAAGAAAGGCGTGATATTATGTTATATTTTTTTATACTTAAATAATAAACTTGCTTTGTTAATTGTAACTATTTTAAATTGTTAAAAAACTGGCCACTTGTTGGTCTTACACTTTACTACAAGATTATATATTATAATATTGTATATTAAATATTTTTTGTAGTATTTGATATTAAAACATTGTTAGCTTGCTTATGGTTAAAATGAAATAAACTCATATTTCAGATCCGGACACTTCAGTGCATGAGCATAACATGCCACTTGGAAATCCTACAATACCCAAGAAAAATATTAAACAAAATCTTGGTAAGTTTCTAGTTTTTTGTGACCATGACTCATACAACCCGAATCTCTTCAAAGTAAGAGTGAACGGGCTTCTTCTGGGTAAGCTCACTCCATCGTCGACTTTGTCTCTGTCACCTCTGACCTAGACTAAAGTCGAAAGCAAATCCATTTAAAAAAATAAATAAAAAAAGACCACAAAATACTTTTTGAAATTATTTACCATAGTTGGGTTATAATCCACTGATAACCAGCAAAAGTTCTGAGAACTTCCAATATGTAGGCACGACGACGTATTAAGCTATACATTTCCAGTATTAGCTGTCATGTGTGCGACTACGAAAAGCCTATACAATGCGAGGTCAGTTAAAACAAGAAATGTATAGCTTGACAATTAGGTCGTCGTGTGTAGTGTGTATATCTTCATTTGTTAAATTAATAATTATTATGAATAATAATATAACATTGGCGCAACATCCTTATTCATGCTATAAAGTCATATTATGACTAATTGCAGATCCCGGAGCTTTGGTGCATGAACAAGTTCCATTTTTAAGTACTCCAAAAATTAAGAACCAGCCAAATCTAGGTAAGTTTGATAAATGTAAACTATGATATTTATATGATACTAGCAGCGCCCCGCTGTTTCCCCCGCGTAAGTTTCGATTTCGTGGGAATATCCGGATAAAAACTATCCTATGTCCTTTCCCGGGACTCCAAACTATATACCAAATTTCATTTAAATCGGTTCAACGGTTTAAGTTTGAAGAGATAACAGACAGACAGACACACGTAAGTTTAGATCCTGTGGGAATATCGGGATATAAACTATCCTATGTCCTTTCCCGGGACTCAAACTATCTCTATACCAAATTTCATCTAAATCAGTTCAGCGGTTTAAGCGTGAAGAGGTAACAGACAGACACTTTCGCATTTATAATATTAGTATGGATTGTCCTCATTGTACATTGAAGTGCAGCCTATTATGCAAAGTCTTCTTTAATTAGTTGGCGAAGCTTTACAGATGTGTTGGGGACCAATATCTTATCTACATACTAATATTACAAATGCGAAAGTGTGTCTGTCTGTCTGTTACTTCTTGACGCTTAAACCGCTGATCCGATTTAGATGAAAGTATAAGTAAGTATAGCATAGATAGTTTTTATCTTAATATTCCCACGGGATCGAAACTTATGCGGGTGATACCGCGGGGCGCTGCTAGTATCTTATCTAAATAGAAAAATATATATTTTATAAACGGTAATCACGGGTTCAACGCAGTTCACGCGAGTCGCGTGAACTGCGGTGTGGGTACTTAAATATTAGCCTATCCAATTTATCTTCCCTTATGTATAGCTGTTGGTTTTCCTTCTACTACATAAATAAATGAGTTTATTTTGTTTTGAATTAACATCTTTTAAGTTTGATTCATATAGCTAGTCACTTGGTTTTTTTTTTCTGAATCCCATTTTTTTTTTTTTAAACGTTGCCCCACACTAGGAATTTCTCCTGTATCGTGGGTGCGTTTACAAACATTTAAACTCACATACACACACAACCAGACCCGGAACAACTACTTGTAGGTCATACAAATATTTGTTCCGTGCGGGAATCGAACCCGCGACACGCAGCTATTTCGATCACGCAGTATTTACTTAGAATGTTACTCAAAATATGTGAAATTAATAACATGTTATGTTTCTATTTTACAGGAGAAAGGAGAGTAGTCAGGAAAACTACAAAAAAAGTATTCCTTACAAATGTGGAAAAAGAATTGCATCAAAAACTTGTTGCTGCAAGAATAAAAATAAGCAAAATAAAAAAACAGACAGCCAACATAAAAACAGCAAAAAAAAATTGCATCTAGTCCTGCAGTCTTAGATACCCTTGAAAATTGCACAAGTACTGCTAAATTATTAATGCGAATGCAATGCCGGGAGGACCGAAAAAAAGAAAAAGGCCGACGTTTTACATTGCAAGAAAAAATTGCCGCTTTATCGATCTTCAAGGAAAGTCCCAAAGGGTATAGATTTTTCAGGAAGATTTTTATTTTGCCTGCTCAGCACTTATTAAATTAGTTCAAATGAGTAATCTGAAGCCTGGGATTAACAAAAACATTTTCTCTCAGTTAAAAACCAAAGCTGGCCTTATGAAAATAGAAGAAAAGCTGTGTGTACTAATGTTTGACGAAGTCTCACTGAAGGCCAATGTCACATACCAGGAGAGAAAAGACAAAATAACAGGTCTTGTTGACAATGGACAAGAAAGAAAGGGTGAATTTGCAGATCACGCCCAAGTTTTTATGGTGCGTGGTCTAATTTATAATTATAAACAGGCAGTTTTGTACACATTTGCATCAAGTGCAACCAAGGGACCCGAGCTGGCGAAACAAATTAAAGACGTAATAACAGGCTTGCAAGAAGCAGGGTTGATAGTAGTTGCTTCAGTATGTGACCAGGGAACCAACAATAGACAGGCCCTCGAAACTGTTGGCTAATGAGACCAGAGGAATCTATCTAAGAAAAGGAGAGGAACCGAAAGAAAACATAATTCTACTAAATGGCCAAGAAATCATACCTCTCTATGACCCCCCACACCTTCTCAAAGGAATGAGAAATAACCTCCTAAATAAAAACTTAGAATACACCACAAACGAAGGTGTTACAAAAACTGCAAAATGGTCTCATTTAAAGCTGCTCTATGATGAAAACCCAGGTTACAAGGGCATTAGATTGATCCCAAAATTAACGGAAAATCACGTCAACCCTGAAAAACTAAATAAAATGAAAGTCAAATTCGCCTCACAAATATTCAGCTGTACTGTGGCATCTAACATGGGATATCTAGCAGGTAATGTTTGGCTTATTTTATACTAGGACTGTATTTATACATTATATAATAGAATAAATGTTAGCTGGTTGACACTTCCCGTGACCCAAAGGCTGGCTTTTACCTTGGCCACAGGCTAAGCATTGCCATACAACGTGGCAATGCCGGTTCTTCTCCATAGGAAACAACCAATTGAAACCGTGCACCTAGCTTCTGACGTTTCATAAGTGCCCATGTAGGTTTATGTGAAATAAAATATTTTGATTTGATTTTAATGCCGCCAGTCTCTTGGGTACATTACCAGTCGACAGCGATGCGGATGAATTTATCGACGCCATATTTTAGTTTGAGAATAGTTTAAGTTGAGTTAGGATATCATTTTGTTATTTTTATTAATTTATTAACTTTAAGTGTTATACACGACATACATATTTTTAATTCTGAATTTAAAAAAAATCCCTAGGGGCTGATTTTTCAATCTTCAGTTAACCTAAGTAGATATTTTTTATCTGAAGAACAAAATGACATATTTTATATACAAAAGCTGTCAAACCGCAATTTTTATTCCTCGGATAAAAGTTAACTGAAGATTGAAAAATCGGCCCTAAAATAAATAGATTTGAATTGGTAACTTTCAATTATATTATCCCTACTATGCTCAGTCAGTTTGGGTTATTTAACAGAGAAAAACATTAATTATTTCTGTTGTTTATTGAGTAGTTATTGTCATTTAATTGTTTTTTTTTTTTCTGTTTGTTTTAGATAAGAACATACTTCCTACAGAGTGCAAGGAAACTGCGGACCTGCTGCTCTTCATGGACAATATATTTGACTCGGTGAATGGAAGCCAAATGAAAAATAAAAACGCCAAACCCCTACTTGGCCCAGCAACGCCGAACTCTGTCCACTATAAAACGTGTGTGGAGGGCATAAAAATATTTAAATCAATGAAATTTATAACTTCGGCTGGTAAAAAAGAAACTGTTCCCTCTGTAACTAATTGGGTGTGGACATTGAATGGAATACAAACATTGTTAAAAAAATTAAAAGATGATTTTAACGTGTCGTCAGTATGGTTGCGGCACCTTAATCAGGACCCCTTGGAAAATTTCTTTGGCGCAGTGAGAAGTCAAGGGTGTCGCAACACTAACCCGACCTGTGATCAGTTTGAATCTGCTTTCGCGACACTTTTAATAAATAATTTAAGCAATGTCCACACCCGCGGTAACTGCGAAGGAGACTTTTGCGATACATTGCACTCTCATCATTAACGAAAATGCGAAAGCAACGTCGACCTGCACCACATTCGATTTTACAAAAATATTCGATTTTAATTTTACCCCACTAGAGGTAAAACAAAGGGATCCCCGCATTATTGCTCCAATTCAATATATGAGCGGATATTTCTTAAAAAAAACAAAATCCCAAATTTTTAAATCTTGCCCTTATTGCCTAAAAGATTTATCATCGCAAAATGAGATAGAATATATTAAGTATATAATATGCAGGTCGACGATGGCTTTGCACTCCCAGCAAAGAATTAGTACAATTAATTTCGAATATGCAAGACATAATAAATGAAATCATTAAAGAAAACATTGAAAAATGCAATCTAAAAGAAATTATTAAAACAGCGATAATTATATTTGTTGATTTTGAATTTATAAAATGTAAAATCCTTAGAGAAAAATTAATTGATTATTTGATTAGCATTGTCATTCGTTGCATGGTTTTTAACTACTGTAAAAATATTAATAAAATATTAGCTGGGAGAAGACAGGTTGATGATGATGAGGACAATCTGCAAATAAAAGCCAAGAAGTTAAATAGGTGCTTTAAAAGACACAAATAAACATGTTTTGATTAATAATATTATTAGATTAAATAATTAATTGACGAGACCCCAACAGGCTCGTACTAAGTGAGATTCCAAGGTTAACTAAATATAATAAAAGCTGCCTTGCAATGTGTGTACGTCTATATATTATGTTACCAAATGATCTCAAAAATTTAAATACTAAGTTATTTAAAAATAAAATTTACGAGTGGTTATCTGTTAATAGTTTTTATAGTGTTAAGGATTTCATTGAGAAACAATGTTAATGTCAGTTACATACTGAAAAATTTGCATGCTTATTATTATATTGGCAAAACATGTTTTGTTCTACATTGTACTTTTACCATCTTTTTATACCGTGTTTTTTGCAAATAAATATATTATTATTATTAATAAAATGTTTCATTTATAATTCCTTAAATAACCTACAGTATAACCATCCATGAATAGTATAGTATACTACCTATATGTACGTACGTATGGCCCCTGTATACACAAAAATAGCTATAGTTATAGATAGGATGAGTAAAGATTCTTACTAGCGATAACAGATGGCGTTGGAGGCTAGGCGTAAGCGGTTACCCATTTTAAGGCCGAAGATTGGTCTCTATTTCAGTATACTATAATGTACTCTGTGGTGTTGATCACAAGTACGGAGGTCGCGGAATGCTGTTTATTTATTGTTATTAATTTATAATTAGTGCGTCTAACAAACAATACAACCTCAAGGTAAGTGCATAGCATTGCAATAGATGATCATTTACAATTTTCTCCGTAAAACCAAGCTATCATCAAGTATAGTATCATGATTACATCTGTTTTTGAGCTCAATATATTACGCATTTTGGATTTTGCACCCTGAATAACGTAATAATAGGGTACAGAGATGCGCACATGAGGTGTACAGCGTGGGGGTATAAAAGTATCGTTTACATGCGGTTCTAAAAATGTTACTAGACGCATGAATAACGTCGGGACGCATTGGTGGCGCTCCTTCTAAATATGGAACGGGTGTTAGTCAACGTTTGTGTTGTCCTCGGCGTCGTATCTGCGGCGGTCCCTGCGATTATGTAAGAGCCCTTCGAGGTGCGCGTCGGCACGTGCATACGAAGCTGCACGCGGCGCCTCCACGTCGGAAGCACGACGTAGGACGCTCGGGCACGACGCAATCGCGCACGCGGTCGCCGCGCTGGCCGGACACCAGTTTCCTAGCAACACGTTGTTGATGCCACTGCTGACCCAATGAATACAATAACACATGGTAACTAGCTGTTACATCACACTTAAATTACATCAAAATTACATCGCGTCCGTAATTTCGCTGCTTACGTTGCTAGGGTGTCTATTAGCCATAACATAAATGCTTAGGCACATTGTAGGGGTGCTAGATTAACTGGTGTAATTTTTGAAGTTTCTGAGTAAGTATATCATTAGATTTATTTCTTTACTATTTAATTTAATTGAATTGTGACCTTGGTGCTTAGCTCATTATTGTTTTCAATCAAGTAGAGCTTGTCACAAAGCCAGTGGTGCATAATATCTAGGGCCTGCTACTACTGGCTATAAATAGAGTCTAGACCTTTGTGTGACCTACATTTCAGTTCGCACTTCCTGTAGGATTTCTAATTTTAAGTGTCACCCAGGGATAGTGTTCTAGTTTTCAATGAGCATGTAGTAGCTACATTTTTAGCTTTTCCAATTTACCTTTAAATAGTATCTTAACAAATTTGGAGATAGAATTACAAACACCATCATTCATAAGTTTACTGTTTATTTAAATTCACAGTCTTATTCAAAAACTCATCATCTTTTATGATGTTATTGTACCACAACATGTTCTAGTTCAGATAGAAAGGGCAAAAACCTTAAAATTATTATTAGAAACATGACAAACTGTCTTAAATCTCACCTATGTCTAGACTGTTGCTGAAATGTTATATGTATATTATATATGATTTACGTATAACAAGCTGTTTCAAGGCTACATAATCTTCTCCCAAATGATAAGTGTAATATGCGGCAAG
Organism: Oligia latruncula; assembly: GCA_948474745.1. Classification (NCBI taxonomy): domain Eukaryota; kingdom Metazoa; phylum Arthropoda; class Insecta; order Lepidoptera; family Noctuidae; genus Oligia; species Oligia latruncula. The sequence goes on from OX419696.1 coordinate 6,124,458, forward strand.
TTAAGATAGCATTCCTTGGAGACATAGCTGTTATCTAAGTTTTACACAATCAATACAATATAGCATCAAACATCTTTTTTTTTATCACAGAACATATATAAGGAAACTTTTTATAGACACATTAATGAATAAATGCTCAAATAATTAAAAATCAATAATTTTTTATTCTCATCTCAACATCAGCAATACAAAGATACTGTGGCCATGGAAAAGAAGTATAATTTTATTTCATAAATAAACAAAAATATAGAAGTATCTTAATCTACACTTGCCATTCTTCTGCACAGTTTTACCAAGGTGTGTTTCTGATATCAGTATCAAAACAAATAAATAACAACATTGAGAGTGATGTCATTATTTCCTGATTGAATGGACTCAACTGTGTGAAGTGCTGATACTCAATGTTTGTTTACAGCTCCTTAACATCAAGCTAATGAACTGAATGATTGATTACATTATTTATGAAAAGTATTTTTTATCTAGTTGAGAAAGTTCTCCAAAGAAATTGGAAACCCTTATAAATTGTTTCCTGTTGTGTCTTTCAAGTCCTATGGTCGAAGGTAAATGTATACTGCGCACTAAAATCTTGATACTTGAACAAAAAACACTTTGTCATTTGACCTACTTATTTTCTATTCTTAAATCAGTATTTTTATTCTGTATCTTAATTTTTTTCCTCATAACTGTTGTCCATCAGTGTAAATACCTCATTGCGAAATTGGTTTTTCTGTAATAAAATATACGGCCCCCTTTTCCGTGTAAAACACAGGTCTTTCCTGTTTAATGTGTACAAACTGTGCTGACTCGAAGCTTCGTGCACGTGCCGGATTCATCCAAGATTGTTGACATCCTTGTCGTACGTACATTAAAGATAACGTTTCTAATATAATTAAGCTCCATTACACTAGAATGCGATCATAAATCATAACATCTGATTTAGCGACAATCAATTAATGTTATGGGCGGGTTGGTTTTGAGCGATAATAGACTAAGCTAATGTACCTTGTGCAGGTCCGTAATAGGGCATTGTAAATAAATCTCGTTAGATAATCGCTCTTGTGTGTCAGTCCGCGTCTCGGTCCGAGTTCAATTCGCCGATGACACGGGGACGCCACGACACGACGCAACCACGCCATTACATTTAGCTGTTTGTTACTATGCCAAGGTCACGCGTTATTATGTGATTGTGTAGCTACTTGACGCGATAAATTAAAGATAAAAATACCTACTTGTATTTTCTTTTTCGCGTTCCTACTCTACATTCTTATTACGTAAATTCGGTAATGTGACACAATAATGTTTAAAATGACACTGAAAATACTACCTACTTTCTATAGATCAACGCAGGTCGCGATATCATTTTGTAGATGCTAATTCCGCAGTTCGCAGTTGTTATGCGCTGATATTTCGAAGTGGGGAAACAAAAATACCTAAAGCAAAGATTTCAGTTGGCTGAATAAGGAATGTAACATTGCTTTGCTATCTTGCAACGGTATGTTAAATTCTACAGCACGTGCTAGGTAGGTCCAGTCTTGGAACTTGGATCTGTATTATAAGGTTCTACTTAGAAATTTCCTTGAACGTAGGTAGTTCGTTGCCAGGATTTTGTATCCCATTTAGCTTTCTCTGCAACATCGCTGAGCCTGCCGCATTCTAACGCGCTTAAATTGCAAGCTCAAACATTAGAGTAGTTAATTAATACTCTTAAATCAAAACATTTATCTTTACCTATTAACACAGAACTAGAAGAGTTAAAACAGAGCATCTAAATCACATGCTTAGATGCTGAATTAATTGCGAGCCTAATGACTAATAGACGAGACATAAATAATTCGAGCGGTTGCAACATCGCTTCCGAAGTTTCGGACTTCGGATCACTTCGATTACTTTACGTCTTATTGCGTCGAATTGACGACATTTTCACATTGAAGTAAGTAGCTACTGGTAACATCAAATCAGCGCGGACTTGACCCAGTAGGTACCTACTATGCAATTTAAAACTGCCGTCATTGTCGAGAGACAAAACTTTTACTTAGAAACGTCAGTTTTACGTCATCATCGGATCTTTGTTTTGTTAACCGTTCAACTTTGGTGCCCTTTACGCAATACTAATTTGGTACTTGCATTCGTCACCCGATTCCTTTGAATTTTAAAGCCTCGGTACGTAACTGTATTCATGAAAATTCAATCAGAATCAGAATTAGTTTTATTTAACTTTGAAAGTACCGATTTTATCGAGTAGAATCTGATTAGAATTCAAGTTTGGATTAATTATCATTTTGCTTAAGCATAAGTAATTAAGTACACTCAGGGTTTGTTTAGCTGGTATTAAAGGTAATAGGTAGTTACCTACAGGATTGCAAATCTTCTCTAAAAAGTTTGGTGTTAGCTTTTTGCTTAGGGAACAAATAATTCACTATATGGCCATAGAACATGCATTTGTTCTGTGGCGGTTTTTTTTTTTTTGTATGCTCTGACAAGTTATTTCTCACTACCAGATGGCGCCAATGCGCGGCGAAAGGGGCGGGTCCCCAGCGCGAGGCGCACGCGCATCTCTGCCGCTTCCGCGCCGGCTCATTCGCCAGATTGCAAGGCACGTAGCCTCCAGCGGCCGCTCGCTACGACGCCTTGAGGTGTCGGGCAGGATCATTGACAACTTTGACGACATTGAGGATGCCTCTGATGAGTCCGATATGGAACAGCCACAGCCTGCGTAAGTTTTACAAATTGTACATTTAAGTACATTATCTTTTGGACATTCTTCCCGTATGATTCCGGACAGTAATAGTAATTTATTTCCAAAACTTCAGTAACTTTACATCATTATAATTTCAACCCCTAAACTAGGTCATCCTGTATCACAAGGGTCGAGGTTTCTCCTGTTACATAGATCAGCACGTGAACAATGGTTAGTGAAGATTGGTTTCGAGTACGCGAGTGGGTGAAACATCAGCCCTTGGTTCTTAAAAGATTTACGAAAAGTAGAATTTAGGATTGGCAAAGCAGTTTCGACAGCATGTCCAGTTAAATACCTAAAATGAAAATAGACCCGTCAAACACTGCTCAACAATGTACCAATAGCACCCTCATTTCCTGAATAGAAGCGAGATCCGAACTTATTTCTGAATAAACTTGTGAAAGTGCGACGGCTACGACCTTTTATTACTTTCCTCTTGTAGTTTTCAACATTCACACTGAAAGTCCGCTCCCCTTTTATAGAGAACTCGTTTCATTTGTTTCACATTCAGCTTTTCAAGGCGCACTGCCTAGAATGCCTAGATCAAACACTCCTATTGACTGTATTGACCTCATATAAAGTAGACAAGGAAATAGTGACGGCGCCTGACCAACTATTGATAAAGTCAAGTAATCAATAAATGTTCAGATGTGACAGATCTATGTTAACGTTTATAGTTAAAAGGGCCTTCAGATTGTCTCTTATCTTTGAATAGGTGACTTAGCAACGGCACTGAGAAGGAGAAACAGCAATGTGACTTTAATACCCAATGGCTTTTCTGAGAGTATTGTCGATATTATTTGTTCTTTGAAAATAAGGGCTACATAGGATATCCGAAAAGTATTTGTTCCCGTTGTATTACCCGTTATGACAAAAATATATTTCCCCTTTCTAAATGTGGTACGGTAACTAATCCTGTGTATACGGAAGTACATTTAAATCGGTGACACCTAACCGTCTTGAACGGATGACGACGTATTTGCATAAAGGAAACTAGCGTCACGCAAGGGACAGGCCATCTGCCAACCAAATTGGTAGTTCCCCTACAACGTAGTATGAATTTTATATTGTTTGTAAACAATCTAATATTAGTAATTTCAAATAAATTTATCACTTTTCTTTGTTATCTAGTACCTTTGTTTGTGTGGAAATGAATTTCCTTTATGAAGTTGGTACTTTGATCTGAGAGTGCAAACACCTTTTGTGAAAAATGACGCGCTACTTAGTCGGTTCGGAGGTTGCACGACACATGTATGAATATGAAGTTTTGCGAATATCAGTAAAAAAAAACCACAATAGGCCACGGAATAATAATAAACATAAGGTTCTCTTCATTATGAATAATTTATTAGAAAACAAAATCTAAATGTTTGGTGACACGTGGCTCAGTCATCACGCGCGAAGTAGCACATATTTTGTGATGTAATAGTTTTATTAACAGTCAATTTGGATCAGCATTGTCTTTTGTGAATTTGTGACCCACTTCAGACTTTAACTAGATTTCACGAACGCGCATAGATTATCTGTAATCTGGTTTTTTGAAAGCTAAAAGTGACAATCTTTATTATTTAATGAGGCAAATGTTGCCAAATTTCAAGTTTATTAACCAAAGGATTAAGATTTTTTCATATTAACTGTATCCTGCCGTTCCACCCCCCCCCCCCCCCCCCCCGTTTTTATCTATGAAAAACCGTTTGGCATGTTTCCATAGCTTGACTCGTAGATTATTTATACCAATTTTCCAGTTAATCAACCAATCAACTACAATCAATCAACGTTCATTCACGTTATTCAAAAATCTACCCCTAACGGGCTGAAAAGGGGTAGTTAATTTTCCAGGGGCGGTTATTACTGCGTGGCTTGATTAACTGGAAAATTTCTTTATTTTTGGTCTTTAGTAATTATAAATACTGAGTTTTGAGTTAATCGGACCGCGCGTTAAAATTCTTCCATAAAAACTTTGACACCCCCCAATCCCACTTTAGGGGGTAGTTTAGAAAAACAAAAAATGCCAAACTTCATAATTTACTTAGATAAACATTCGTGCAAAGTTTCAGGGTTATTAACTCAAGGAATAAGATTTTTCATACAAACAAAATCCCCCCTTTTCACCCCCTTAAAGGTTGAATTTCCACAAACTCCTTCTTAGTGGATGCCTACACTTCACAAAGAACACACACTCCAAAATGCATGTCTCTAGGACCAGCCGAAGCTGTGCGTTAATGGCGCCGATTCTGTTGTTCACAAACTAAACTAAATTTAAGTTCATGCATCTTTTTCTTTCTATTTCATTATGAAAAGGACAGAAGAAAAATATTAGTTTAGTCCTGTCAAATTAAGATACTCCATAGACAATTTAGACGAGATTAAAAAAATGCCTATTAAAAATACGTCAATTTACGTCAGGCGCTGACTAATTTGACAGGACTAAACTAATATTTACCTTTGTCCTTTTCTTAATGAAATAGAAAGAAAAAGATGCCTGAACTTAAATTTAGTTTAGTTTGTGACACAACAGAATCGGCGCCAATATCAGTCAGTCAGGACGAATTTTTTGTATACAGATTTCATATAGAGCCTTTGATTTAATTTTACGCATTTTTTTATCGTGCAAGTTCTTCAGAACTGGTGTTGATAATGCAATATTCTAATCATCACTTTACACCATGAAACATTGTTAACCAACCACAAGGTCTTCCAAATCAGGCCAGAAATTCAAAATAGACTACTGCTATCTAAAGTATCAAGACGTTTCATGTCATCAATCAAGCGTAAGTCAGTGTAAAAAAAAAACTGATAAAATGTTGATAACATATTGTTATCATTTCGCTAGGTTAGTGGGTAAGACAAACGATGAACGATAAAAAGAGAATAGTCGCCGAGATTGATACAGTACAAATTGTTGATTATGACATCGTGTGCTTTTGGACTTACGCGTCATGCAAGCCGGCCATATTGCAAAACTTTTGACGGCGCGACATAGTTTTGTGTAGGGAGATAAAATCATTAAAATATTTTATTTAATTAACTCTGTAATTAATGAGGTAAATTGGAACTGTTGGTACTATTACCATATCGAGCAATTTACTATTAGACCTCCCCTCGCACAGTAAAGTCGTCATATCCTTAATTCCTCACGGACATGGGAACGGGAAGTGATAGGGTAGACCTCGTGTAGCCGTCAATTCTAGGTAACAGGTATACCATAGAGTCATCGAGACTATAGAGATATATTCAATAAAATTGCGGTGTCTATTTTTAATGTCAAAATAATAGCTTTTTAAATGCGTCTCCATACTAATATTATAAATTCGAAAGTAACTCTGTCTGTCTGTATGTTACCTGTTCACGCCTAAACCACTGAACGGATTTCGATAAAATTTGGTAGAGAGATGAGATTGCATCCCGGGGAAGGACATAGGATAGTTTTTATCCCGATATTCCCACAGGATCGACACTTATGCGGGTGAAACCACGGGGCGCTGCTAGTTAAAGTATAAACGATACTTATAACCATTTATAAAATGTTTGTCTGTTTGTCCGGCTAATCTCCGAAACGGCAGGACCTATTTTGACGGTTTTGCTGATATTATAAGAAGTAACTAATGCTTCTTTTATTTTACAAAAATAATTAGGGTTCGGCTCACAAAAATGAAAACCCATGAAATGTAATTTGTTTTTAGACATGCACGCGAACGAAGTCGCGGGCGCAGCTAGTATAGGTATAAGGTACCTAGCCACATATAAAGCATTGTTACACGTGCCAACAGTATTAGTAGGTAGTAGAAACAGACTGCATATAATTATTCACATGCGAGTATTCTGTTACATCTTCTATACATAAAATGCACAGAAATAACCTAGACTAGGTATTTTTGGAAATCGATCTAAACTTGAGGTATTTTAGGAACATTTCTAAACGGATATCAACGTGCAATATTAATAGGTATGAAATGCTCGATTATAATTATAACAGATTTTTAGCCAGTTTTTTATTTGCAACTAGCTTTTGCCCGCGACTCCGTCCGCGTGGATGTCGAAAAACGTAATGTCGTTATTTCATAAATATTATTTTTGGAACTAGGAAACTCTTTTTTGTTTAGAGAACCCGTATATTTATAGCATTTATGAAACACTAGTGGATCATCGTCATTCTGTGCTTACATATTTTTTGATCCGAAGTCTACATTTTTTTTTGCGTTCAAGCTCAAATTCCTGTACCTAAATATACGTAAGTAATATTTTTCATGGTCTCGCATAGTATACGAATGTGATGTTCTCATCAGGGTGGCTTGCGGAGGCAACGCCGGCAACCTACCCCCTGCTGACCACGACGATGACCTCACCAGTTTGAGCTGGCTGCAAGACAGGAATTTACTTAGAGGTAGATTAGATACACTTAAGCAGCGCATTCACGATCTAATTTGAACTCTTATCTCATTGTTATAAAGTATAAATTATAATGATAGCCGTGATTTTCATAAAATTCTCGGCAATCATTCTTATTTATACCTTACCTTACCAAGATAAGAGTTACATTGCAATGACTCACTGTTTTACGTCGATCGTGAATGTATCCTATCTTAGGAACCTTTCCCACTGTGTTTTGACGATTTTGATATAGGCGACTGTTGTTCCCACTGCGTCGCGTGATGACAGAAGGTAAATTACAATCGCATTTTACAGCGGAAGACAGGTAATGGTGTCTTGGTAATATAAACACCTCTATTCAGTGTGCCTTCGCATCTGGCTTTGATTGAAGTTGCATAGTCGCCTAAACGCAGCGTATACGTTACAGAAACGCCTACGCAGGATGAGAACGTTGTTTTAAATAAACAAACCGCTATGAACATGAAAATTGCCGAGCGTCACGACACAGTGGGAACGTTCTTTAAGACTACGGCTTCACTAGACCGAAGATCGCATATTATTAGAAAATAGTTTAGTGATTAAGCTTATGACGTAACGGCTAGCTAGCCCTTGCTGGGCGTTTTGGCGTGACGCAACGTGACACTTTGCATCTTAGCAAAGGCACTACTCATACTTGGCGACTACTTGAGATACGAGTTGTCTGTGAACTGTATTTTGTACTGCGAAATATTTAGGCGTATCTCTACGCGTCTGTTGTCCAGCCAGAACAGAGCTCTCAATCCCAAGCATCAGGTAGAATGACAGCTCACTTCAAACTCACTGCACCTTAGATTTCATGGTGAGATGTATACAGAATAGGAGATGTTTGAGTCAATGCAACAGTGGACTGATTAATTTTACCGCTTCAGTTGCATTCACATTTCAATTGTCAAACTTCACTCATAATTAAATGCAGTTAGCGCTGATAATAATGGCCACCAGTGGAATGTAACCATTAAATCGAGAAAAAATAATGAAGCAACAATACGTATAAACATTCCATAGCCTTAGTAACAATATTAAGTGCCGTTTCGGATTGTAAATGAACCGTTGAAAAACATAGAAGTTTGTTATCACTAATATCACAAAATACAGAGAGTACAGAAGGCAATCACATGTATGTACTTCACTTTTCATACCTACGCTCGGCGGTCGCGCTATGGTTGTCAACTTTGGCTTATGCACAAAAAACTATCGTGGTAGTGGCACTCGTATCTAGTTGTTTGATTTATTGTTGAGTACAATATTAAAACAAAACAATAAACATAGTATTACAATGCAAAAGATTTACAAAACAAAAACATAAAATTTCACATTTAATTTTCACTATCGAAAATCCCTAATAACTTTAAAACCGATTACCCTATTTACACAATTTATTTTGCCCTATCAGTTTTAGACCTAAACCTATCGAATGACACTAAAAACAACACAATATCCACACAAACATAAAATCATGTTTTCAACTTACGTAATAGTTGGTGGCGTGTTTTTACCTTACAAAAAAGTTACTTCGTCAAAACTGATTCAAAATAGGAAACTATTATATAAATCGAGCTGAGATAGCCATTTTTTTGTTGCTCCATTTTTGCACTTCACAGACGCGTGTCTCAAGCGGATGGCACTCGCGCTCGCACTAGTCCCAACCAGTCCGAGATAACGTGTCCGTGAGCGGTGTCTATGTGTGCGTTGCTCGAGCGCACTTTGTATCTAGATTGCCTTCTGTACTCTCTGTATTTTGTGCTAATATAGAATAACATGCAACGTTCAGTCGTTTTTTGCATTAAAATCTTGATTAATTTTTAAATTGCAAAGGTTATTCTTGTGACGTGGTATTAAAACTGAACAAAAACTTGTTCTGTTCCAGGTATAAATCTAACAAAAAGTGGTGTGGATATGGAGGACACGAAAATGGTTGATAACCAAATTATTGTGAAGGTGAGTTCATTATCATTATCATAATCTATGCTTAGATTGTAATCAACCTGTAATGATCTGTGGGTGAGAAATAAAACCCAATAAAACAATATCGTGTAGTGTAACTGTACTTGCGTAGAATAATATTGCAGTGTTAGTAGGGAATAGGGACACAGCACAGCAGGACGCTGCTAACAGTTCTCCTGGTATAATAGTAATTATTTTACAGTTTTCATAAAGTATACGTTTGAGTAATACATTCCCTAACATTTTATCAGTGATAATAAATGTGCAAAGTAGGCCTTAAGATTATCATATCAACGTTGACTTTTCAATGTTGCAAGTAATCTGTCAACTTGTCATACGTCATTGGTGCTACCCGTAAATGTTATCGTAGATATTGTATTGTAAGTATGAGAACCGCAGAATATTATCACCTGTAAGCGACATGTACTCCTACGTGGTACAACACACATTTTAATATATGGATTGCGCAGGACATACCTACAGATGATAACGTGGCATACACGAACTTATTAGTTTTTTGAGGTCGAATTTTTTTTATGTACCTGCCTACTAAATTATGTAATGCTGACTGATAAACTAAAACCACAATGCAATACTACGCAATTTGTTGTTTATTGCCCTCCCAGATATTTAAATAAGTAATAATTAAGTTAAATAAACTTGTTGCCAGAAGCATTATTGCATCAAATACCTACAAGGTTTGTAACAGAATATTTTCCACGTTTTTTTTAAGTGACTAACTGCGAAGGGAAAGTAAAATTCCGTAATACCATGTAATCATATGTGACCTAAGCGTAACCTATACTCACTGACTGGCTTGTCATATGTGACCTCAAAAACATACCCGTAGTAAGTACATACATACTTATTGAGATTAAATGTGAACTTAAGTTCAGGTTTATTCATTACTCACTAATTAATAACGCCTTCAGTGTGACATAAACAGATTGAACGTAAACGTAGTCTTTTGAATCGTTCAATGTGATATCATTACTATTTGTGACACAATATACATAGTTAAGTACTCACTATTAATAATACCTTGAAATGTGTTGGCAGTGTTGCTTCAAAGGTCCAATAGAGTCCAATGGTTAAATGGCAAATAGATAGGTACCTTAATTTAAAAATAATGGTTTTTCTGTGAGGTTTTTTTGTAGCCTTAGCATAAGGTTTTTTTTTTTTTCGTGAATGGCTGTACCAACTCAGTATAAAAAAATCATGTTCTTACATATTATGTGATTTTTTTAATATAAATATTATTGTATTATTAATTGAATTTGCCTTTTAGAAAGTGTAAACTTAAAATCTTTCAATCATAACAGCACAAACATCCATTACATTTGTAAACACCACACTTCTACTCAATGAAGTAATATCAGTGGCTATAAAATGCGCCAACACAGGCCACTGTGTACACGGGTTTAGCGTAGAGGAGACGTCACTGGCACGTAGTGGTTTCACTGTAAGCGCCACGCCACGTGTAACTACGTAACGCGCAAAGATTGCGATGGTGCGAATGTTTTGATAAGCCTACTGTTCTCATTAGTAACCCATTTTCTAAGAAGATATAACAAATAATCGAGAGATAAAAACCTCCCGAAAGTGTTTCTGCACCCGAATGAAAATCTCAACCATTTTGACAAACTAACCATATCAACCAGCAATTAGAGTGCTAACCTCCTAACTTCTGGGACCACAACAGCAAACAGCCGTTAGAATTGATAAATAGAGCCCTTGCCTAAGCAGCGGGACAAAATATGGTGAAATATTATAGTCCTAGTCTCGGAAAAATTTAGAATTAATAAACCTAGACAGATGCTACTTCAGCAAGTCTCTACACAGATGTAGGAATATATAGGATCATGCTCAAAACGTGCCAGTAATACAGATTCACTTCGTCCGAAGCGGTGACGCTCCAAGCAACGTTTCGTGGAATTTCAATGCATATTCTAATTTACTACGAAACCTAGTCTCGGGAACTTCGTCATAGACCTCATCCATCGCTTTCCATCAGGCGTGATCGAGGTCAAGAGTAGGCCCATTTAGCAATCATTTTATTTTGTCAATTATCCGCTATTTACTGGAAATTCCTCTTTTACTAGACATTTTAAATGAAATTTTACTTGTTGATTAAGAGAAGAAGAGCTTAGTAAGTAGATACTAGCTTTTGTCTGCGGCTTCGTCCGCGTGGAGGTCGAACAGTATCCCATGGGAACGTACTTCCGGGATCAAAAGTACCCTATGACCTAGACTACGGTCTACCGTGCCAAATTTCATTGAAATCCGTTTAGCCGTTAAGGTATGTAAAGGTAAGCCTGATTGACACACAGTTACTTCCGCATTAATATGATTAGTATGGACGAATTTATATAAGCAATAGCAGCGCCCCGCGGTTTCACCCGCATAATTTTCGATCCCGTTTGAATATCGGGATAAAAAGTATCCTATATTAATCCAGGGTGTCAGCTACCTCCATACCAAATGTTATCAAAATTGCTCCAGCCGTTTGTGCGTGAAGAAGTAACAAACATACAAACACACTCACAAACTTTCGCCTTTATGATATTAGTGTGATGGATTAAATAATTTTCCTAGAAAACAAAGCCTTTTCCCATGACATCATCATTATTCTCCTCCCCTTATTCCAATTTATTTGGGGTCGGCGCAACATGTCGTTTTCTTCTATAGTGCTCATACTTCTGGCTTTTCTCCTCCCCATAAACCTGAACCTGTTTGAAATCACGTCTAAAATCAGTAATGAATGGTGTAAGGTACCGGGTACTGTTCAGTCATCCAATGTTGTACTCAATCAATGGTTACTGACAGCGTGCAGGAAATTCATTCAATACAATTCAATATTTCATTCGTTATTCATCATTCATTGATACAATCGAAAGCTGACTCATACTTATAACAGTTTTATAGTAGGAGTGCATAATAACCTCGCTAATTGCCCACTGCCCTTTTGAGAGCAGATATAATGAGATGTAAACGTGATGACCTATTAATGTTTTTATGTTCAGCTATTTTGTTTATTTAGTGATGTATTTCTCACTGCCTTTCTGGGAGATGAGATTAGGAAGGCTTCGAAAATAAACATATGCCCGACTAGCTTTGGCGAGCGACTTCGCCCACATGAAGGTCGGAAATTATTATTAGTTTTGTCTCTAAATCCATCCAAAGATTGTCTTTAAAATATCGCGTTTAAATGTAGGTGAAGTGAGCTGTCATTCCACCTGATGCTATAGGGATTGACACTATTGACAGCTCTGTCACTTCCCCTAAGTTCTCACGGTGAGATTTTTACAGAATCGCTCTGCTGTAATACATACCTATTATTTAAAGTGTCCATAATAAAGATCTATCCCACGCAAACGTGCTAACAGAATGGAAAGTATCCTATATCGTAATCCAGCTCATGGTCTACCCGTATGGAAAATTTCATGGAAATCCGTTCAGCCGTTTTTGCGTGATTGAGTAACAAACATCCAAACTAAAATTAATTACTATTTTTACTCGGCTAGTTTGATTTCTTTTCTCTACCATTTCAATTTACAACGATGACTTTCAGATTTATGAGAGCATAAATTGCAAAACTGATCAGGTTATAAAAAAAAAAACATACATTCAGTAGGTACAGCAGAGCCGAGATCAATAGTATTTTCTTTTGTTACCAGCGGTGTTTACAATCGCATTGTTTTATTTACACAAGTGTATGTTGGACGGCCACCTACAATCGTGTGGAGGAAGCGCTCGTTTGTAACCGACCTACATTTTTCCTATCTCGTCGTTATGAACTTAATTTAATGTTTGTCCTTCCGAATTCTGAATAGGAAGTGTTTAGTCGTGGTTACTGCAGTATGATGACTATTGTGTGTTTACATATACGTAGATACGCGCTTTAGAATATTGTATCATTGTCTATCTAAGATTTTCTTTGACGTTTTTTGTCTTGTTCTTGACAAGGAACGGAGAATCATTCTCATTAAGTAGATTTTTGAAAAGAGACACCAAAAGAATAGTTTTGCTAAAGCAGAAAAATATCTGCGTTTTACTGCAAATCCGGACTCAGAATAGTCTGGATTTGTGCCCGGTTGCTGGCAACAGGGTTGCTCTCTATTACATGGGACTTAAATATAACTGGCGAATTGTGGGTGTGCTATAGGTACACCTCTGCAGAGAAAGCAGAAAATGAGTTTTGTAACATAGTTAAATGAATATGGGACAACCTAAAAATCTTTATCGCTAGTGCCGATTTCATTTTCACTTTTTCTTGGAATGTTGCCAAAGTACTCAGTTTCGCTCCCTTGTGAGAAAACTAATGTGCATCTATGCAACAACCCAATACTCAAGTGAAAATAGCTGGTATAGGACCTTTCAACATACATAATTATTATAATGTTAATTAAGTTGATCTCAGAGTGACACTAGCACTATTGAAAAAGTTGCTGCACTTTTGTTATGTATGAATTAAAGTTTTTTTTTAAATCATTGACTCATTTGTTTACATTTTTGGCAAATAAGTCGCGAATGCAGATTAGAAATTAATTTCTAGTGGAATCCTCTAAGGAGGTACCTGCTAGTATTGAGTTGGAATATTCCAAACTATATTAATGTATGTATTAAATGTGTGATGTGCATGAGAGTAAATAAATAAATAATTGGTGACGTCATAACACTAAATGCATTTTTTCTTTTTGCCCACAGAGAGAAACAAAAACACCACCCCCAGTGGCCCGAGTCCCCTCTCCTCCCCGCACCCCTTGCAAGGCCCCTCCTTCCCCTCCCGCGAACACGCATACAAAACCTCCTTACTCCTTCTCTTGCCTCATTTTCATGGCTATTGAAGCTGCGCCCGCGAGGGCGCTACCCGTCAAAGAAATTTATGCGTGGATCGTACGTCACTTCCCCTACTTCCGACATGCGCCGCAAGGTTGGAAGAACAGTGTACGACATAATTTGTCATTGAATAAGTGCTTCCATAAGGTGAGTGTTGGTTAATGGTGATTAGAGAATAAATAGACTGACATAAAAAAGTTCTTGCCCTCAAACGATTAAAATTATTTTTTCTTGACAAAAAAAAAATATTGCAAAATTTTCTAATAATTATGTTAAAACTAAAATCATAGCTCGTTTTTAGATATAGGAACAATTTTCATACGAATTGGGATGTAATATTTATCACTCTTCTCCGTGTCGATAATTCCATTTTCATACAACACTTTAAAGTGAACTGAGTATAACAGGAATCATTTGTATTTCAGGTGGCAGCTGCACCAGGTCTAGGTAAAGGTTCACTTTGGACGGTAGACCCGCAGCATCGCGCCTCGTTATTACAGGTTGGTTGGCACTACAAATACAAGGATATATCTTAGACTAGCTGTTCCCCGCGGTGTCACACGCTGCGCGGCTCCTAAGGGTCGTAGCGTGATGTTATATAGCCTATAGCCTTCCTCGATAAATGGACTACCCAACACTAAAAGAATCATTCAAATCGGACCAGTAGTTCCAGAGATTAGCGCGTTCAAACAAACAAACAAACTCTGCAGCTTTATAATATTAGTATAGATATATCTTATACCCAAGTAGTATGTCGTGCACGGATCTCCTAAGCTATGTATATTTTTGAAGTGAAAACTTCTTTAGGCGCGTTGGGCATTTTTGAGATGGGAAAAAACCATTGAACTCGCGCCACTGTTACCGTAAGCGACACCGCGCGTGTTTTGTTTATAAGACGATTAAAAAAAATACCCGCTTCGGATGTGTTCGGCTGTCCTCGGGAAGTACTCGGTTTTAATGTAAATCCGATGTCAGTAAGTGATGACAAAGTATTGTTTGTGCTTTGTTTTCACTTCTGTCGGCACTCCCGGAGTGCCACTGTTTTTTTAAAACTAGCATGTGCTACAAAACGGAATCACAAATGATTTTAATTTACTCGTATACAAAACATCACGCCTATATTCTGAAAGATGCACATACACATTTTGCGAGTTATGTTATTAGATTGCATGCATAAAGTATTGACATTTAGAGAGAACCTTTTAATTTAATTCAATTCTTTATTGCGTACCAATTTTTTTTACAATTTTTAATAAAAATTTACAAGTTCAAATGGGTTTCGGGTAGAATTTAATTCAATATGAATACAAGCATAATTTAAAATTATTGAACAAAACGGAAATTAATAGACCGTCATAATAAAGAAAATGGTATTTAGTTATCATTGAAAATCCTTTAAAAGTGACGATCCTATTCCACCACCACAAACACCACAGTAAGTATCCACACCCAATAACTTAACAAGCGGACAACACTAGGAAGTTCTAATCAGAAAACGTCTCCACAGGCATTCGGTCGGCAACCCATACCAGCACCAGGAGACGCAGTGGAGAACACCGAGCCTGTTCCGGAGAATGGCGCGAGAGTGTCGCTATTGGCGCGTCGTCTGGCAGACCCTGAGCCTGGCGCTGACGAGTACCTCGCGGCAGCTACCGTGCTGGCCATGAAGTATGGACCTGCTGTGTTAGATCAGGTAAATTAACAACAACACTAAAAACAACACACAATTGACACTCAAAAGACTTCCAGACCTGGACGTAGCCCTCAAGCATCGCCGAAACGACCGGTCTTTTGTCTCCCATACAGCAGATTCCTGAACCCCCTACTAGTTCTTTGGTCCATCTTGTGGGGGCTTAGCCTACCCACACTGCGTCTATCGGTAGTCAGTTACCATTCCAGCTCTTCCGGCTTCATGGGCCACCCGTTCTGCGAGCAATTAGCTCTTCTCAGTGCGTATTTGTACTAGAATTCTGGCTATATCATGGGAGAGATAAACTGAACGCAATGTCGCTATACTAGCTGGTTCTTGAGTGGGGACCGCGAATCCGCAAACGCAGGAAGGTCGCCCGCATGCAGGCTAGGTAGAGCGACGATCTTCGGCGGGTCGCTAGTATTAGGTGTGTGTAGCTAAAGACCGAGCTCATTGGCGTGCAATTTGAGAAGCATATGTCCAACAATGGTCATCTAACTAAAGGCTGATGATGTGGTCTCAGTCTAGCAATTCTCCATAAAAACACTGTGGTAAGGCGTTAAACTCTCCTTTAGGCTCCTCGAATCCCTTCTTGAATGAATGAATGATATATTTATTTGCTAGAATAAAGATATTGCATATCATTTTGCTTTATTTGCTTTCTGTTTGATCCGTTGAAATTTTCGGACGTTAACATAAATTAAACTTAGATTTTTTTCCCTGTAGCTGCCGCCGGCAGCTCACCTGGTGATCTCCCGCTGCGCGCGCGACGAGCACTCGTACAGCGGCTGCGAGGAGAGGCGCACGGCCGAGGCGCTGCTCAACTTAGCCGGCGTGCGCTCCGAGCCCGCGCCCAGCTAGTGAGAACGACCCCTTACGTCTCCTAGCGCCCTCTCTTAGACTACGCAGGTACTAAAGACCTGACTGTTACGTACTTCAGCTTATTCTCTACACGACGCTGTTCTTCATTGTACGCCCTCTGTTCTGGACTGTACCGACACCTGTCTGCATGGCCGAGGTGCTACTCAACCTCGTCCGCGTGCGCTCCGAGCCCACTTCCAGCTAGTGAGACCGCGCCCAAGTGACTCCTAGCGCTCTGTTAAACTCCGCAACTACTAAGCCGACTGTTAGGTTGCTAATCAACGCGATCGTCACTTTCAATTTGTTCGGCGAACCCGAACTCGTGATCGCGTTGGCAAAGGATGCCGGTGTCATATTATGAACGCGACGATCGCGTATTCGCACGAACGATGTTTTTGGTTAGGACGCGAGGTTAGGTAATTCAGCGTATTCACGACGCTGCGAAACCATGCTGTTAGCCACGACGCTGTACACCCGTCAGCTAGTGAGTGACTGTACAGACACCTGTCTAACGCCCTCTGTTGACCTGTCCAGGTACAACATACTTCAGCTTATTCTCTTCACGTCGCCAGTACACCGCTGTTCTACATTGTACGCACTGTATTGAACTACTGCGCATATTTGTACTTCTTATGTCGCCAGTACAGTGTGCGGAACACCGCTATCTCCGATTGTATGCTCTTTTTAAAGTCTGATATCTCGATTTCATCTAACAAGACATAATGTACTCTTCAATTCGGTATTGGGTAAACAAAATGCGAGCAAAAACTTTATTTGCTCGCTATCAACGTCACAAAATCTAAAATAATACCTGCTCTTGAATTTTTGTACGCCAAAACTATGTAACATACTGACAGCACACTTTGAGTACCCTGTACCTTTTGCGTTGGTCGATTTGTGAGATGAACAGCCACGTTACCGATGTTACTAGTTTCAGGCGAGAATACCAGTCTTATATCATATTGTACAATATCTAAATGGTAAAGTTATTTTGCGACAAAGTACAGCGCTTGCAATTATGATTTGTTCTTTTTTTTCAAGAGTATAGAATACTTTTCGTTATGCAGTTTTAACACTGATTTCACGAGGGCACTATTTAAATGCGTTCAATAATCATTATAAAATTATGACTAAGTTATTGAATCAATAAAGTATAAATTAAATGAAAAATTAAATTTCTCGGGGCAAGGCCCCCAAAAAGTTCAGTGGTTCTATATTGACATATGAGTTCGAAGAACGAAAAATTTGTTATAAAACATGTTTGACTTTCTGATTCTGTTGTCGCATTTTATAAAATAGACATACAAGTTTACCATTCTCTAGTCCAATAAAGACAATCCATATAAGCAAATCTCAATGAAATAC
This sequence comes from Oligia latruncula, assembly GCA_948474745.1. Lineage (NCBI taxonomy): Eukaryota > Metazoa > Arthropoda > Insecta > Lepidoptera > Noctuidae > Oligia > Oligia latruncula. The sequence goes on from OX419696.1 coordinate 6,142,304, forward strand.
ACAGATGTCTTTACTATATATAAATTATATTCAATATGAAATAGTTATCGTGCTTAGGTAAATGGCTCACTTGCTGTCTAGTTAGGACCTATTTTCTCATTCAATATATTTTCCAATGTAAAACATCACATTTATCGTAAAGACAGACGTTACGCGAACCATGTTCTAGAATAATTACACTTTACATAATAGTAGATACTTATAGTGATAGATGTGATACTACTGATACTGTTTAGTATGAAATATTTTATTTAAAAGAATGGAAAATAGTTGAATAGTTACTCCCTATATGCATTTAGGTTTTGTTTTCCCATTTACTAATAGTCAATCACTCTTAATATATTGTAAGAATTAATTATTCTATACATAATTTAAAGTAATATAGTGTTCCCGTATTTCCGTCGATCAATTTGAGTTTATGCCGAGTGTTGCCAGAGTAATGTACGAGTGTACGTTTTATAGAGTTGCTGTTGTGCATAATTAGACGGAAGTGTGGCGCATGGTAGGTTTTAAGTTATAATTACTCTTATGTCATACTGTTTTACCTGCATCTTCAATATGTCAGGATATATTTCACCGGTAAGTATAGAGATAAAATTACTGATTCTAAACTGAGCAATATTAAATGTATAAATCTATTTAATATACCTTGTGATCTGAACATACAAATATTGTATACAGGGCGATCAAAATGTATTTTATCTATTCAAATTATGTTACTTCCAAAAGTGATAGTACATGTATATATTTACCTACATTATTGTAGCAACTACTTGCATTAGCCATAAGCAAGCCGTATTTTGTGTTCATAAACCAAGGGAACTAATTCATACAATCGCCTACAGTGTAAACAAAAAAAATCTTATTTATCATATTGATAAGGACTTATAACTTCGTATCTGTGAGTGATTAGATGAAAAATGTACTCAAATAATTTTACCGGTATATTTACTAGCCAGTAGACAGAGTTCCCATTGTCTCGCAATTAAGACTTAGCATGTAATGGCAATCGCCTCAGATATAGAGAAATTTTATTCGTCATTATAAGATATAATTATTAATTTTCGATATATTGTGTAGCTGCTTCCTCTATAGAGAATATATCAATCATTACTGTAAATTTACCTCTAATGAGTACAGAAAACGTTCAACCTCTGCATCCAGATCCAAAAGTCAACCCAAATCCTTTTAATTCTTGTTTTAGGTCCGTTATAGAAATTAATATTAATAACAACCCAGTAACCTGATATAATCGTGTTCGCCATTTTAGAACTCTATTTTCAAAACTATAAAAAAACAAAATGTCATAAAAACGTTATGGATGGCGGGTGAGTGTTGCTATTTTACATAGCCAAAATTATATCAATGCCTCTTATATTGGTGTGGCTGAATTGCTATTGTATAAATTATTGGTTAAGTAATATTATATACTTGGTACGAGGCCGTTTTCTCTCAAGTGCCTACTAAAATGCTTCTATTCTATCGTTAGAGAATTATAACTGGAGTACGGAGTGTCGTTAGAGAGGACGAGTGCCGGGATAAATACCATTGAAACAGCTTTATACATATTCTGTTAAATATTTAAATAACCCGCAAGAGTTAACTGAAGACCGCTCGGATGACGTACGCGAGCGGTGCTGAGGCGTCACGGCGAGAGCTGTAACAGCCCAGGGTTCCTAGCTGAAGTTGACTCTGGCAGGTTGTACTTTATGACAGCAGGGACGTATTCATGGATGTTTACAAACTACTTTAAATAACACCAAAATAACTAGTGATAAGTAGGCTGTGACAGACTTAGAATTAAAAAAAATACTATTCTGTGTTTATAAGTCCCGTTAGTAAATATTATTTTCATACTAAACCATTTCAAAATGTGTATTTATCTGGCGCTCACGGCAAAGCCTTGAAAGAATACACCAAATAGAGTTAATTGTGATAAAAACTTCAGTTTAGTTATCTCGTAATATTAGTTGGGTTTTTGGTATAATAATACTGTCCAATGATCTCCTTCGCCACAGTTTACGAACCATGTCTCTTCACTTAAATTGTACTAAGAATATAATTATTTTAAATGTAATAGTATGTCTAAGACAGAAAGACAAGTAAACTGTGGTGTCGGAATGTCTTAAGGCGAAAGCATCAGGATAGCTCGCGAAATTCAAATTTTCTTATGTTTTTTGCAATTTGCAGGTCAGAATCAGGCTGTAAGTATGTTGACCTAAATATGATTTGCAGCCAGCAGCATCACTACAACTCTTTAAGTTCATATTGCCCTATTGAATGACTATTTGATGAAATGAAATATTTTAGGCTAACTCAAGGAGTTGTATTGCTGATTCTAATGATTATAATTCTGTAAAGCCATATTTGTTAGGATCGCGAATTATTTTTTAATCAAAATACAGTCTGTCACTGACCTGCAAATTGCAATTAACGTAAGTAAATTTGATTTTAGCGGGCTACCTTAGCGCGCAGCCCCCTTAATTGTTATCATAAGCAACTGTATTTTTTATTTGAATGGCTTGATTAGTACAATTTCGTTGGTGTTTCGTCGTGTTTACGCGTAGGAAGTACTAGACTGATGCAATGACTGATTTGTGATGAAGCAATATTATTTATTAGTGAAATTGATATATATTTTTCCGTTTCCCCCCGAACCTGCTGTGGCTTGTTCCATCGTGACAGTAAGTAACAAATGGTGGTGTAACGTTAGAATGTTTTGAATAAATGCCGAATAGATATTTCAAATTTTAACTACAATACAATTTTCGAATCTGCTAATACATTTTGGTATTAGTAATAAAAATTGCACGTTATAAGAAACATGCGTGACTCCTTTTTATAAATAATATATAAAGAGTCACTCCTGGACTTGTACGCGTCGCCGCGTCGTATAATAAAATATGGCAGATTAAATTATGACTTGACTTTCATAGTGCTTCTAAACCAATGTCGAAATGCTTAGATATATTTTTTTCAATCCTTATGATTTGTTGAATTCCTCGTATGTTTTGTAGGCAAATGAATGGTCTATGTGTGCCAAATGTTTATGAAGATGATAACATTATTACCATATTATATCAAGCGAATTCAAATACCAGTAATATAAATGTATTTATATTAATAAAAAATACTATGTAACGCATAGATAGATTAGGTCGTAAGTGATATTATAGTAATATAATTTAATTGCTAAATAATTAAAATACATACATTTTTGCTGTATTTAGGAGCGTCTTCCATCTTACTCGTATTGTTTTCTCTTAGATAACTACGGTTGGAGAAAAAAGTTTGCGTGATAATCATTTTGTCGACCTCTGAAGAGTACAGTATTTGATACTGAACTTGCCTTTGAGGTAAAAAAAACAGCCAGAGACTGTGTTAAACACGTCTTTATAATACAAACATTGCATTCAAATGTAGTGTTTATTTTATTGAAAGCGTATTTCCTTTGCGGGAACTTTTTTGTCTGACCGTACACACTAGCCTTTCTTTCGGTGGTATGTAGATGAAATTTTACAGCAATAATTAGTACATAATAGTAGTACTTTGCTGGTAGATGCTACGTATATAATTATGTGTGATAAAACGCGATTTATTTATTAAGTGCTGTGTTTAAACTAAATTTTATGATCTTAAGCAACTTTCAAGCAATATATTATTCACCTGTTATGGTCACAGACCAACAAGCTTTTATGATAATATCGAAAATGGATTTAAAACCAGTTGAATGATAGAAGAGTAAATTAAATCACTTCAGTTGTTAACGATCATAAAATTCCTTTTAAAGAGTTATATCGATATGATATTAAAATTGTTACGGCTCATGTTCTATGGTCAAAAAGATTTTTTTTTTATCAATTAATTTATTCTTAGGTTAATTAATGATGCTGTTATTATTTGTTTGTAAAACGGAATTTTTAAACAAAATGTATGTCTTTATTTGAATTAAGTGGTATTTGTTTGGAATTATCGTTTTACGGACTACGTTGTGACGTCATCTCTGTAAATGTTCGCTTGTGAATATGGAAATTGATTGTGAGAAACATCTTGTTGGTTAAATGTTATGGGTGTGTATCGACAATGATGCATGTTATTACAGCGGTGACGTCACAATTCGCTAAAAGTTAGCCCTACGTTGGTATGTCCGAACTATATTTAAGTATAAAATTAAATTATTGTTGTTGTTGATATTTTGCCGGCTTTTGAACGACACCACTCTTTATTAATTAATATTATTGCTATTGTTGAGAGTTATTGCCAAATTTTTATTTGTCCTAAAACCTTTTGTCTTTGTACATATCCATTAAATAAATTATGTACCGAGAATGTATCGTTTCTTTTTTATTTTATAAGAAGACCCGCTCCCAATGCCGCCCAAATAAATCTACGAGATATTGAAAGGAAGAATACATTGTTTGTAGACTCCACCAGTGGTGAGTTTAATAAACGGCGTACCCAGGATATTCTGCCCCCACTTCCAACTTTGCTGACGCTATTGCTGGTGCCGACTTGAAAAAGAAGAGTCAAGTCCTCTCATTTTTCTCCTGAATTGAGTCTTAAGACCACCTAAGCCGAGGAGCAACTGAGATGTGTTAGAAACAACCAATAGGATTTCCTTATTTAGGTACAATCTCGTCTCCGCTTCAGTGGCTACGGTTGAGCAGAGGTCTCATATTTGCTTAGTTCGAACAAAACCGATGTGATCTGTACCTTTCAAGCTGGCGGCGCGCAACGGAGACAAGAGATATGTAAGCGGCGTGTGGAACGGCTACTTCCCCACAACCCGCCCGCACGCTCTAGCCAGTACACACCTCTGCTCCGGTCTAGCCAATACGCATCTCGGCAAAGCTTCAGTGGATACACCCTACATGTTGTTAAACTTCTCTCCGGTTTGGTGGAGTCCGGGCCTTATGCTTGTTACACATGCAGCGACTACAGTCACCGGCGACTTGCTAGTCATTAAAAATCTCACGTTCGGTTTATCCACCTTAAGGTGGATACACGGAAATGCATGTCGCGAGACTCCATCCTAAGCCTATATTCCGTTTATCTACTAGGCCTAAGTCACTTGTTTATTAGAGGTCAGTGGCCTAAGTGGATTCTCGGAGAAGCCTTTCCACGTATCCACCTTAGGGTGGATAAACTGAATAACCCCTCACGTCCACACAGTGTGTGCTGAAATGAAATTTCGAAATAGCCGGCGACTAAAGTAGCTGCGTGTGTACCTAGCATTAAAATAAGTAAATGCAACAAGGTCAGACTGACTTCTTTTTTTGTGCGCTTCAAAATAAAACAATAAGAATTGAATACTGAATTCATTTTATTACAAAAAAAGAACAAAAGCATGGCTCTACAACCAGTCAGTACGTTAACATACAATAATAATATTTGTCTTAAAATTACAATATAATGTTGTCTACCCTATTTAACATCTATTAGAATAGTATTTCCAACATTTGCCATATCAGACTCATCACCGTAAAATAGGAAAACGCTCCTTTGACTTATTTCGGTTTGAAACAAATTTTAACTTACCAGGCTTCGGATGTTCAACTTTTCACAACTACTGTTAGAAAATCAGATGCACTGAATAACTGCTAAAGGTCCGTGTTTAAAATGAAATTATCGGAGTGCTCAGAAAGATGATTTTTTCTCAATTTATAAAGTCTTCAGCGCTAATTCGGATGCTGTATTGCACATAACTTCAATAAAATGAATTCTTCATAACCATTCATACATCATCTAAAAAATATTTGAATCAAAGACATTCTTCACCATGACTATTTTTTATGCTGCCATGTTTTGTAAATTTTGCATGTTGCAACATTAAATTTTGTATTTTTTTTTTTTTTGCCTCTGGTCAAATAGTAAAAAACAATGAAAGCCTAAAACTTCTGTCATGTTATAAAACGTACATGAACAGAATATTTATCAAATGTTACTTTTCAGTCCCGCAATTTTATATCTAAATCTTTTGATTATTTTTTTATGTCTAGACACCGCGTCAGCTAGTGATAACGATTGTTTAGTAATATTTTTGGACACGTTCACACATTCTATACAATCTAGACATAACGTAATAATATCAAATTCTAAAGCTACGTTGACACCATACGAGTCAGAACCATCTGGGCCTTAATTCACTATGACCACTTAATGATTCCTTACTTCGAAACCACGTCAATTCCGTAGCTAATCACGACATCAGCTAATAACGTATTCTCTATGACACAATTCATGAAACCGCGCGAAATGAACGCTTAGTTGGCTTGGTTTGAACTGTCAAAATACCACGCATGACAACCATACGTGGTTTGCACGTGGTAAAATTGCGCGGAAACTAATAATTACCCTACAGAATTGGGGCCCTGAATCGGATCGGATCTTCAAATACAAATTATCTATTCTTTTTAACCGACTTCCAAAAAGGAGGAGGTTATATGTTCGACTTTGTTTTTTTTTTTTTGTATGTTAACCGATTACTCGAAGACGGCTGGACCAATTCCAAAAAATCTTGCTTTGTTTGAATCGAGATCGAGAATACTCGTATAGTGTCAACACAGCCTAACCGCGGCAAGTTCGTTCCCTTTTGCTATCTGTGGAGATTATTTCAAGTAAATAACAACGGTCTCTAGTGCTATAAAAAAGCTGTTCACGAGAAGTAAATCTGTCGAGCTTCGGCCGGTGACTGTTCCATTGGGCAGTAGGGACATTTCAATCTGAAAATTGAAAAGAACGCTCATCAATTACTTAGTAATGGGAATTATTAACACTTTCATCTGTATTTAAAAAGTTTCAATATTATTATTATTATAATATTGTTTAAATAACATTATTAAATAGCAATTTCATGATCGACGAAAATTGAGGTTATAAAATTAACCTAGCGAATAAGGCTCTTTATTTAACGTAAGAATATTTGGATTGGTTGCATAGCAGCTAATGTGTTAGCTCCTTACTCTGCCCCTACTACTCATTCTACTTATAAATAGTAGTTGTTACTTTTACTAACTTCAACTTTATGACCAACTGACAGAGAGTCCTTGACTATTCAAAAGTGTCTGTAAAGCTAAGCGCACATTACAGCCGCAACGGGCCGCAACGCAACGCATTTTCATACAAAAAGGTGCGGTGCGGCGCGCCTGTAGTGTGCGTTGATTCATAGAAAGTGATCTAGGAGGATTTTTACAATGCGGTGCGGCCCGCCCAAGTCTGCGTCAGATTGAAATAAATGCTGTGAGTTATAGTTATTGCTAGTATACTCACTTGGCACCCATTGCGAGTTTGTTAAGAGCGTCTCTGGAGATGACATGTCCGCAGAGGAGCCTCATGGGCGGATTCTGTTCCGACGCCTGTTGGCGCAAGATAGGGCACGCGAACACCGAGTGGTAGCCGCCGCCGTCCTCGCCTAGGTCCACCTGATTCATAACATTATTGATCAGAAGATTTTCGAAGTACAATGTATACAAATACTGAAATGAAGGGGGGTGGAAGATGAAACAGAAACAGACACACTCGGTTTCCAAATTGAAACTCCAAGTCAGCGAAATTCAATATAGTTTTGAAAAAACGTAAAGGAATCAACGTAAGTAATGGTAAAGTGAAGAAGAATCTTTATTAATGTAACGGATATCTTACCTCGAAAGGCAGCTCATCATCAGACCAGGCAGCGATGACGTGCGGGTGCGTCATCTTAGCCCTGATATCGTGTAGTGCAGGTAACACACGAGCTCCTGCTAACACTCCGCCAGCGAGAGGGGATAGTGGGGCCAAGCGGAGTAATGCACACGCCTCCTTTATGAATAGCTCTGCTGCTTCAGCGCCTGCGAAAACGATGTTGGTTTGTTAAAGCCATATATCGCAATAGCTATTGGTCCCACGTGGATATTGTGTAAGACTTTTTTGTGCAGAATTAGATACGTAATGCTGTAATGACCAAAAATTTACAAAAAGCCTATACTTTCAAAAATATCTGCAAAAACTGATTTTCTACTGTCGGTATCTGTTTTTTCGCACACGATTTCCCAATGGAAAGTCCACAGTACAGTATTTCTGAAAGTAATCCGAATTTAATAAAGAAAATCCCGGTGAGAAATCTTCACAAGGGTTTTTTTTTGCAATTTGCCTGTGTCTTATTTTTATTTATTTATTTAGAGGCAACCAACAGCAGTGTAATAATGAGTAAACATATTATTTTCCTGAGTTATGCAGTGCTCTCGTCTTCTTAGCATGTCGATGCCCAATATTGTTTGAAAAGAATGTTAAACTTTTTGTTTGGCTCAGTATTCAGCAACGCTAACAACATTCGCTGACGCAGACATAAGATCCTTCAGGGCCATGTGGGGCATGATGAAGGGTGGGCCATGGTCTGCAGTGCTATGTAAGTAGTTATGTTACAACTGACCCAGTGCCTTCGGGTCCAGTAGATGCTGGTAGATGGCAGGCGCGGGCCCGGCGCCCGGCGTGCACCACGCCAGCGCGCACACGGCCGCCTGCAGCGCGCGCTCGTGTCGCATCGCGTGCATCGGGAACTGGCGGCGAGCGTACTCTATGGCTGCTCCGACGCCCTTCTCGCGTGCCAGCTGTGGGTGGCAAATATGGGTGTTTACAGGGGAAACATTAGGCACAGCAGATGTATCGTTAGCCTTTAAGAGTAAACTAGTCCCGAGCTCGAACTCACTGGTGGCCATGGCCAAAAAGCACGCTGTCTCACCTGACTTCGTGTCTGCCAGAGCTAGTATCAGTGATGAGCAGCTAGACGCTAGTCTACACTCACAACGTCTAGTTCTCACGCACAGAAACACCGTTACGAACCGATAGGTGCGTAAAAAAAATCGAAAAGTGCTTTGGAAGATCGAGTTTATATCAATTATAAATAAACTATATTGAACTCTTCGATAACTAAGCTTTGTCGGTACGGGCTTGGATTTGAAGATTTTACAGTTCTTTTAATTACTTATTTACACCGAAAGTTACGTTAAAAATAGCAAGAAAAACGAATTTTTGTTGGCTCATAACTTTTTATTGGTTTTTTTATTTTACTATTCTGTTTCCGTACAGACACAATTAATAATAATTCAAAACGATATCATGTTTAACTTTGGGTGCACAATGTCAAACAGTGGAGTAATACTCTCCCGAAATTTGTATGGAAAAAAATATCGACTAGTGGCACCTTAAGCGCGGGTATTGAAAAAGACCGACATATGTTTTCTCCGACCCCAATGAAATTAGGATAAGGGCCAGAGAATGACGATGATGGTTACAAGGTGTTACAAATTATAAGGGTATGTGTGTCCTGGGTCCTGCCACAGCAAGTGACATACAAATATAACGCAATGAAATACAAATATTAATTATAGAAGATACAAAAAAATAGGAGGCATGTCAAACATCATCATCATCATTATCATTTCAGCCGACAGACGTCCACTGCTGGACATAGGCCTCCCCCAAGCACCTCCACTTCGGCCGGTTCTGTGCTTCTCGCATCCAACGGGTTCCTGCGGCCTTCACAAGGTTGTCGACCGTATAGTACATTATTATAGTGAATTTGTTAAACATACCTTTAGGGCCTGCATTCTATGCAAGGTGAAAGGAAGGGGCGAGTTATGCAACTCATGTGCACGACGTTCGACCCAGTGCAGGGCAGCACTCGGCTCTCCTTCGGCCAACGCCGCCGCGCAACGTTGCAGCAACGCGAACGTACATGTACGTTCTACGCCCGTAATCTTCGCTTCTGATACGAATGCGTCGCCTACATCTTCTAGGCCCTGTGGATTATGAAGTACCTATACTAAAGCTTTGGCCGGTAGGTATACCAAGCGTCTCCACATCAACTGGCCTTGAATTGCCACATCCAGTAAATTCCCATTATTATTATTCATTATCTATACTATAATATTATAAAGCTGCAGAGTTTGTTTGTTTGTTTGTTTGAACGCGCTAATCTCAGGAACTGCTGGTTCGAATTGAAAAATTATTTTTGTGTTGGATAGTCCATTTATCGAGGAAGGCTATAGGCTATATAACATCACGCTACGACCCTTACACCGCGACAACAGCTAGTAATTGATAAATAGTCAATCAATTTTTCTGTTTCATTGCCAGGTGTCTACTGAAGTCGGCTGTGTAATACCGAATACTCAGCATGGTGAGTGGTGAACTGATGACACACAATCATATTATATAAACAGTCTAGGCAACATAATAACAAAATAAGGAAAACTAGAATTAGGACCTGTTTGCAGACATTTATTAATTAATTGTGTTTTATGAACAGGATACTATTGTATTTATTTCTAACTATTGTATTTATTTCTAACTAGCTGCGCCCCGCGGTTTCACCCGCACAAGTTTCGATCCCGTATGATTATCGGGATAAAAAGTAGCCTATGTGTTAATCCAGGGTGTCAGCTACCTCCATACCAAATTTTATCAAAATTGGTCCAGCCGTTTGAGCGTGAAGAAGTAACAAACATATAAACACACACACACACTCACAAATTTTCGCCTTTATAAAATCATTAGTGTGATAATATAATATAAAATTAGCACAGTATGACTGTGATATTACTATGGATATGGTAAGAATTACAGTAAGTCTATACATAATATTTATGTATGTAAAATTGCATTTTATTTTGTATCATCTTTTTATACTAAGTATGTAAGTACTTATTAGAGAATAAATCTTCGATCAATAATAGTACTAGATGCCCGATAAGCGCTTCAAAAACGGCCCGAAAAATACGAGCACGAATACTTTTGTGCTATTATTTCAAATTAGTATGGTCCAATCATAGCCAATGTTAAAACGTCAAAATGGCTCAGTGCGCGTTCAAAAGTTGTGTAAATAACCACCGTAACACCAAGATTTTGGAAGGAATATCTTTTTTTCGGTAAGTCTTTATCATTAAATGTTTTTCATAAAATAGTAACACAGTTAAATAGTAAATATAAATCAATTAGCAAATATTATGATTGTTGGCCAATGTTTGCGACAACGCGCCAACTATTCTAACAAACATTGAAGCATTGAAATGTGATTTCAAGAACTACGTCTAATTCCAAATTCGAGTAAGTACGAAATTGTCAACAAAATGTTTTTAACCGTATTGCTTAGACGTTAAGTTTCATTTTAGAATAAATATTTTTGTACTTATTATAAAAATGACTTTTTATTTTCAAGTGACATTTTAAATTTATTGCTTCGATGACAGAAGGACTTAAATATGAATCATTTGCAATCGTAATTAAACTTTATGTTAGAGTGTTAAGGTTTATAATAGTCTGAAGTTGTTAATATTATTAAACTTTTTTCTATAGTTCGTAGTAAGAAGTATAAATGTTTATCTGTGTGCAAACGTGGCCACTTTAGCGACTTATTTTTGTTCCTAATCATTCATCTAGTACTATTATTGATCGAAGGAATAAATATATAAATGTAAAAATAATATCACATTTCTTACAAATATATTTTTATACTGATTTTTGGTCAATAAATCACAACAGCCTGCTAAGATTTAAGTAATTTTAAATATATATTTTTTTAATTTACTTTTTAAATATTTACGACATTTTTTGAATAATATTTGTACACCATAATTTGGTTATGGAAGAATGTACAGAACTTATTATAACTACTAGTCTCTGCTCGCGACCCTGGTTCGCGTGGAAGTCGTAAGACACACAATATACTAAAATAACAGCCACATTTTTATAAAACTCCCTCAGTCGCGGTGGGACCGGCAACGTGTCGCATCGCATCGCCTTCCCGCGCTATTGTTTCGTTTATGCTTAGCGTTCATTCACAACCTTCCTCAAGAATTAGGCTATAATATACAAAACTTTTTTTTCAAATCCAACTTGTGGTTTCAGAGATTAGCGCTTCAAACCAAAAACAAACATTATATTCTAGCTTTTGTACGTGGTTTCGCCCGCGTGGATGTCAGAAATGATCACACCAGAACGTGCTACCGGCACAAAAAGTAGCCTATGTCCTTCCCCAGAATGCCATCGACCTCCTCGTCAAATGTTATCAAAATACGTTCAGTGGTTTAGGCGTGAAAAGATAACATACAGAGTTAGTAGGTAACACAACCCAATTAGTAGGTAATACGATACCCCTTGGTAAGACTGGTTTTCAGACTTTCGGGCTTCTGACGACCCGTTACGACTGTCAAAGATCCACGAACTGCAGCCGGGACTAATGGCTTAACGTGCTTTCCGAGGCACGGAGAGGTCTTGATGTGTAAGGACCAACCGCGGCAAGCGTAGCTTAACCTGATCAATCGACCCGTGCGGCTGATATTACTTAGCCACAAGCCTCTCGTATACAACTATGCATAATATAGTATAGATTAACATCATATTATGTTAAACTACATTCTGATTATGTTTGTTGATTAATTCGGCATAATACCTAGAAAATTGGGATTATTAAGTTACTATTTTCTTACCTGTCTATACAAATGTTGAGCTATGGCCTGCTCCATGATAGGCCTATTGACGTCATTACAGAAGGATTCAGCTTTAGGCGCCACAGACGCATAGTCAGCAATAAAGTGCCTGTCAATAGACTTGCCTACTCGGGACACTGTTGCATGAAGTTCCCTATGTTCTGTGGAATTAGAAGACGAATTAGCTCTTAATTGGGATTTAGTAATATAAATGAAAATGGACATGACTTTCCATCAAGCTTTACTGGGTGTGATGTGGTTAAATAAGGCATGGTGTGGTAAAGAAGTTAATATTTTTATTGATGTGAAAGATCTAATACGGTGGGTCAGACTGGCTGTTTGTCGCCACATGCTCGTAACTCTGAGTAATTTTTGTATTAAATAAATAATTATGTAAGTAATATTTTTAGTATTAAATATGTAAGTACATATTTTTAAATTTTAGTTTCTTTTTCCTCTATGAAATCCGAATATTGTATTTTTGATTATGCCATATTTATTTCCATTAATATACTATCCCTTCATGGATATTCTGTTTTATACAAAATAGTTTTGATGTTTCACATCTTCCAGGCGTCCAGTGACGGTTTAATTTTTATTCAATTAAAACCTTCGAACAATAACTATTATTGATTGAAGATTAAACCAATAATTTTATTATCTAATTGAATACAAACCTAAATGGTCTAGAAGTTTAACTTTCAAATTACAGTAGAAGTGTTGCAATATTTACCTGTTGACATTTGAAACACAGTCTGTTTGACTAGTGTTGCTAAGTCACTCACCACCATAGCCTGTGCTGGCGATAATGGTGTGTTCTCAGCCTCTGAAAAATAATAAAGAAAAGTAAGTATCATTAATCGGTTTAAGAATACTGAAGAAGACACAATAGAAGTCGTTATTGTTAGTGTCTCAGTGTTAAAAACATGTTTTGCCATTAGCAAGAAATTAAAAAAATTTAAATTGTTTATTCTGTAAATAGGATAACAGAATCACTTTTAAATGTCACATTTAAAAAAATAAGCTAGTTGGATTCAACATTTTCTATCTGGCAGGTATGTTAGTTAGCAAGTTTTTAGATGCGTTTTTCCTTTCTATAACTTTCTTCTAAACAGACATGACTTTAAAAATAAACTATGGCAATAACCATAGATATACAAGATGTAATGTTAAATGCGCAAAACCTCTTAAGGGGTCATTGTACTTATCATTATGAACAACTTTTACTATGGGACCCAAGATGAAATCGCGAAAAAAAAGTTCAGTCAGTTGTTCTCTACATTTATGCTTGCCTAACTCGTCAAAATGTACTAAACAGCTGTTTTTTTTTTTTGGGATTTCAAGTTTGTTCCCATAGTAAAAGTTGTTCATAACGATGAGTACAATGACCTCTTAAGAGGTTTCGTGCATTTAAAGTTACACATTGTATTTGCAAACTTCCACTACGCAAATACCTTACCAAATTTCATGCTGGCGACTGTACCCCTGAGAAGAAATGGCCAAACCAACTCAAGGGTCAAAGGCTCTACTACTCTCTCTCTCTCTAAAGGAACTTATACTACTCTATGACCCAGAGTTCAACCATTTTAAAACAATCTTTTATTTGCATGTGTGGAAAGCAATGATAACAAAAATACAAGGTACTCACAGACCTGTTTTTATAAACTTAAACACATGTTATGAATAGTTTGTTTACTGCTGAGGTTAGATAAGAACTTGAGAAAGACTAAGGGCTGATATCTTATCTACAAAACTGAGAAATGTTTCATTATTTTTATTACTAAAGCTTTTATTACTTGTCCTGTTGAGAGGTAAGACCTAATAAGCCTAAGACGACCCACTGACCGGTAAAGCTAAGAAATTGGCATTAGTATATAAATGAAATTCGTCTTGTCATGGTCTTATACGTAAACAGGACACCCAGTGAACAAAGAGGGCACGTAGAGGGGGGGACAACAAATCACTTACGTTTTGCAGTTTCTTTTCTTAATTCTTCAACTTGGTCTATTATATCCTGTAGAACTCTATTTGTGTGACCATTTAAAGAGTTAAATTTTGTTAAAGCTTTGTCCAAATCCTGTTCAACTCCAATACACGAATCCATAGTTATGCGATCACTATATTCTAATTTATCAATATATAAACAACGTTTAAACTTTTATCAATGGAACTGAACTACAAAAGAACAAAGACGCTTTTCATTACAGGTAAATAAGGTAAATATTTTAGACGAAATTTACGAAAACAGACATTTTGCTTTCGGCTGAATTTCTAAATTACAGAATACAGATACAAAAATTAAACGTCATTTTCATGTCAATAAAATAAAAATTATTGCTGATGGTCTAGGGTTGTACACTAAATCGCCTAAAATTCGATTCTGCTCACTTCAAGTTGACGGTTCGGGTTTATAGAAAACCAAAAATACTTTTACTTTTTAAATCTGTTGTTTCTTTTTGTCTATGGTCATGGCCATTGCACAATTAAATTGTTCTCGATTTCGGCCTGCCGTTTTAGGTTAGAATTTTTTGTCTGAAAGTATTGAAATTTAATAATATTATACTTGTTGGAACGCAATAAACATGGCTCAAAGTAAGCTTAACGACATGGCGGGCAAATTCGCCAAGGGTGGACCCCCTGGCCTCAACATCGGTCTGAAAGTGGTGGCTGCTTTAGGTGCGGCAGCTTATGGGGTATCGCAATCCTTATTTACCGTCGAAGGTGGTCACCGTGCCATCATGTTCAACAGAATAGGAGGTATACAGCAACACGTCATGAGCGAAGGTTTGCACTTCCGCATACCTTGGTTCCAGTACCCCATCATTTACGACATCAGGTCAAGACCTCGCAAGATTTCTTCACCCACCGGATCTAAGGATTTACAAATGGTAAACATTTCTTTGAGAGTACTCTCCCGCCCTGATGCGATGTCACTCCCTACGATGTACAGACAGCTTGGCACTGATTATGATGAAAAAGTATTGCCATCAATTTGCAACGAAGTATTAAAATCCGTAGTGGCAAAATTCAATGCATCTCAATTGATTACTCAGCGTCAACAGGTCTCACTTTTAATCAGAAGAGAGCTGGTGGAGCGTGCAGCTGATTTCAATATTATTTTGGATGATGTGTCCCTGACTGAATTAAGTTTTGGTAAGGAATACACTGCTGCTGTTGAGGCTAAGCAGGTGGCCCAACAGGAAGCTCAGCGTGCTGCTTTCGTTGTTGAAAGAGCCAAGCAGGAGCGTCAGCAGAAAATTGTACAGGCTGAGGGTGAAGCTGAAGCCGCTGAAATGTTGGGAAAAGCTATGGGAATGAACCCTGGTTACTTGAAGCTGCGTAAGATCCGTGCTGCTCAAAGCATCTCTAGGATGATTGCTCAATCCCAAAACCGTGTATTCCTTCCTGGTAACAGCTTGATGATCAACCTTCAGGACCCCACCTTTGATGACTTGTCTGAGAAGCTTACAAAGAAGAAGTAACATGAGGCTGAGAGTGTGTATGCTGAAAGCCTGGAGCCTGCTGCCACTCTTACAGATGTTGATGCTGCTGTACTTATAGGTGGTGTTGCTTCAGTTCTTGTTTAGTGCATTTGTCTATGTAGGTACCATGAGCATTACAAATAATATTATGTATAAAGTCAGCCAGTTTAAATGTAATATTATTGCATTTTACGTTATTTAGTTGTAGGTTTATAGCATGTATGGGAATCTATTGATTGAAATAAAATGACTACAAAATTTCATGTTCTTGTTATTTCATAGTACATACTACCTTAATTTCTACTGTCACTTTTCATTATTTTATCTTATTGTTGAATTGAGTAGCAGGAGTTCTTGATAAAAGAATTAAGTACTTATATTATGTAGTTATAATGTGGATTCAACCTATACAATCAATCTACCAAGCCTTTTCCCAACTAATCTGCATTCGCGATTTATTTGCCAAAAATGTAAACAAATATGAATTAATGTTAGTCACTCTGTCAACTTAATTAGCATTGAAATAAAGTAGGTAAAGTAAAATAAGATGGACAGGGGTGTGCAGCACTGCACACTTTTACTTTAGACGGAACTATAGTATAGGTATATAGTTATACTAGCTTCTGCCCGCGACTTCGTCCGCGTGAAATTTCTTGTACCCCCACCCCGTCGCAACACTTCGTATTCGCTTAGCGTTCATTCTGACTTTTTTTCTTTTTGCTCGGCTCCTAAGGGTCATAGCGTGATATTAAATAGCCTTCCTCAAGAATTGGGCTATCAAATTCAAAAAGATTTTTCAAATCTGACCGGTAGTTCCAGAGATTATCGCGTTCAAACAAACAAACTCTTCAGCTTTATTATTAGTATAGATGTATTTATTATACTCTTCAAAGATCTTATACTTACAATCATCAACAAATATATTTCGAAAAAGATTATTACAAGATTTTATGTTGATAAAAAACTCTATGGCCCATAACTCCTTAATAGGTACCAACTCAGATGTGATAACTTTTAAACGAAATATCCGATTGAGATGAAACAAAAAGTATTTTACTTCTTCATAAATACTCTTGATAACATAATGCTTAATTTCGATAAAGATTAATATTACGATACATATTTAACGTAGTTTTTTTTTCTTCAGACGAATTAATAATTATTTTGAACACAAAATCGGTTATTGTGATTAAACCATGATAGCTAGATATATGTTCTCGCGGACTTTTTTGTAGGTCTTAATGGGCTCTACAAACCCGTAGTACATCATTTTGTTCTATTGTCAATAGTTTTTGCAGCGCACGCAAAAATAGGTTTTCGATTTTACACCTTGTGTTACAAAATAGCAATTTTATTACGGATCCCTAATTTTGAAAAAAAAAAATATAGCCTATAGCCTTTCTCGATAAATGGACTACCCAACACTAAAAGAATCATTCAAATCGGACCAGTAGTTCCAGAGATTAGCGCGTTCAAACAAACTCTGCAGCTTTATAATATTAGTATAGATAATATACCCCACGTGCCACACGGACAGGGCGCGGCATCAGTTACTTTACTCTTTGGCGGCATCCCACTGAATTGGCCCGACAAGTCGAGCCCGTCGGGTGAAATGCGGTGTGCGCCTGGCCGTGGCTTGGTTGGGGTTAGTTTCGCGTCTAACCAGATGTAGCTTGACAAGGAGCAATTGCCTGTCTGACTGGCTTGTGGAGACAAGCCACTCAGTTACTGGGTAACAAACAATAGGTATAATACTTGGTAAGACTGGTTTTCAGACTTGTGCTTCTGAAAAAGAAAGAAAGAAAGAAAAAAAAAGAAAAAAGAAAAAAAAAAGAAAGAAAGAAAAAGAAAGAAGAAGAAGAAAAAGAAGAAGAAGAAGAGTACTTCTATTCTATTCTATTCTATTCTTCTGACAACTCATAATTATGGCAACATATTTAAGGTAAGTACAGTCACAAGCAAAAGTATGTATACACTTGGCTTTATTCAAAGGCGATTTTCTTCTTTATTTTTGAATGAAATTTTATATTATTAGGAACATAGTATTTTCGTACCAATAGGTATATGTAAAGTGTCGTATTTCAAGGTTGCATTCATTATTTCGTGAATAAATCGCAATTGAAAGTTGCTAAGTGTTGACATATTAGTGCTCGTGACTGTACATCATTCATCTATATATATAAAAGAAAGTCTGTTAGTTACACCACTTATAACTCGAGAACGGCTGAACCGATTTGGCTGAAAATTGGTGGGGAGGTAGCTTAGGACCAGGAGACGGACATAGGATACTTTTTTTTATAGTAGGAGTAGTGTAGGAGTAGGGTAGAAGTACGGTAGGAGTAGGGTAGGAGTAGTGTAGGAGTAGGGTAGGGTAGGGGTAGGGTAGAAATAGGGTAGGAGTAGTGTAGGAGTAGGGTAGGAGTAGTGTAGGAGTAGGGTAGGAGTAGTGTAGGAGTAGGGTAGGAGTAGGGTAGAAGTAGGGTAGGAGTAGTGTAGGAGTAGGGTAGGAGTAGTGTGGGAGTAGGGTAGGAGTAGTGTAGGAGCAAAACAACGTTTGCCGGGTCAGCTAGTTATAATTATAAATTACTTTCATTTTGATGTAACTACATTTCACCTACAAATAAATAAATTTGATATAGTACATTTTAGTATAGTTGAACAAACTAAAATATTTTTGTAGATTTATAAACCACACTGCACTGGTGCAATTATTCCTCCTAATTGTTCAGAAAGAGAAATTATAATGTTACATAGGTACTCTATGATTATATTATGTAGTGCCATTATTATTATAGGTATTGGAACAGTGCCAGTCAGAAATGTGCATTCTTTAACCGGTTGAATGCCGGAATTACAGAAACAATTAAAAACCCATTGTGTCTCGCGTGTATATACGTTCCGGCATACTAAGGGTTAACAGTCAGAAATAAAAGATCTGCACCAACCCTATTTTATAGACAAAGGCAGGAAGTTTACATGAGGATAATTTCTCTTTTTGCATAGTTCACAAAGTAAATTAAAATTGTATTCTTATTTAGACATGAATCTACATAATATCTGTTGCTGATAATTATAAGACATCATGAAGGAAGTGCATTTAATATTTTAAATGAACTAATCCTATTGGAAACTTTTCCTTGTAAACAATATCACATAACCCTTTGCAGTGGCAGGAGTGCCTGATTGACTGAGTTCTGAGTCAATCACAGTGTTATGGATGGGTATCGCAAACAGCCCAGTTGGAGAATTTATATACCGCCATAATAATAATTAGGGCTTTTGGGTCATCTGAACCTGCCAAGAGAACTTGATCAATCTTAATGCATCAGTCAACATGCATAGGCTGGCACAGGAGCATGGCGATCGACACAAGAAGAGAGTGCTATATCGCACACCTATATCTAAAGAGAGCCAACTCCAAAATCTAAATTTTTGAGGTATGCATACCATTGAATTCCCTAACTCACTACCTAGCGACCAACAAAACAGATTCAAAAATAGTTCCATTGTTCAACTTAAAAAGTATTGATCAATACAGCAAACTCCTGCAGTTCACAGGGACATAGTAATCAGTTTTTCAACTTTTCTGAAAAAAGTGTTTTTTTGAGTTAATCGCTGTTTAGATCTAGGTGTGTGATATGTATTCACAGTGGGTAAAGGTGGGCTGTACATGATGATGATGATAACACAAGTGTTAAAACATAATATAGAAATAAAACAATGGTTAACCTTCTCTACTAATTTATTAAATGAACTATAACAAAAGACAATATTCAGAAATCATTACTTTTTGAGAGCGGATGGTTGAGGGCATCTAAAGCTCGCCATTTCAATTTCAGCTTCGAAGAAACTCATATTATCGTATTGAAAGTATTCAGGGACTTTGTAGGCTCCGGTCTTTTTAGGGTCAACGCCAGGACCCACTGGTTGAACCGCTGGCTGGATTACATTGCTGCTCAGTCCAGGAACGTCGGGGATTGTTTGACTGGCCTGCGCAGGTGGTGGGGGCGTACTCTGAGCACCTCCGGCAACTTCGCTATAATATCTAGTTAAAGCTCTTAACGTATTCCTCCTTAGAGCATTCATTATTATTTTATATTATACAACCTGACAGCACTAAAAAACAAGACAATTTATCTGTCATTAGGTCAAGAAGGACCATAGATAAAAATACTAAACAAGGCAGATTGTCATTGTACCGTTGACATTTACGTTTTTTTTCTTTTGTTCCTTGTGGAACAGGGACCATGCTGCCTAGACATCAGTATTTTTTTTTTGTAAATTCATCAGTTTAATTTTGATAACTAAGGTAGATCCAGTTAACGTCATTAGTTTGATATTTATCCATAAGTAAGTAAATCCAAGTTAAGACATCGGTTTCTTATTTTTCATAAGTACAGACGCCAGCACATCAAGCTACTACAATCTGTCAGATTTCTTTAATAGATTTTCAACTTTATTGCTACATCTTATGGTTCAAGGTTGATTGCGAAAATGTGACAGTTTCGGGTAGCTTGACTTGCTGGCGTCCGTACATCCACGGGTGGTAAGTCATGATTTTATTTCTTTACGCCATCCATAGATCATTGTGAATGAGGGATTTTCCTTTTTTTTTTAACTCTTCCCTAGTCGCTGGATAGATGGGCATGGCGCTAACCTTGGTAAGTTACTGCAAGAAACGGAACATCACATCGTTTTTTTATTATTTCACTTGGATGTAATTTTGAGACCATAAAACGAAAGCAAACGAAAGTGTCAGTTAATGAGCGTATGTGACGTGACGCAACGTTATTTTTCCAAGCGTTTTGGTTTTGGCACCTAGTAACGTAGTCAGTACAACGCCATCTACAGAGTTCTTGGCAACTTTTTTTTTTTTTACTACACAGCCTTCTGCGCGAATTTCGGACTCGCCAAGATATTTCGGAGGTAGAGTACTATGGGATCAAACCTGACATCGCGAAAAAAAAAATCAGCTGTTCCCTGCATTTATGTTCGTTTATCTCGTCAAAATGCAACGCCTTCTTCATTCGTAGTGTAAAAGCCTTCAATAGTTTACCATCGCACCGAGATCGACCTATTTTTAACCCCCGACGCAAAAACGACGGGGTATTATAAGTTTGACGTGTCTGTGTGTGTGTGTGTGTGTGTGTGTGTGTGTGTGTGTGTGTGTGTGTCTGTCTGTGGCATCGTAGCTCGCGAACGGATGAACCGATTTTGATTTAGTTTTTTTTGTTTGAAAGGTGTATTAATCGGGAGTGTTCTTAGCTATGTTTGATGAAAATCGGTCCAAGATGGCCGCCGCTACAAAATGGCGGATAACATATTTTTTCACAATTCCCTCAATATGGGTATCAAATGGCTTCAATAGTAGAATACTATACACTATAACAAATTTCAAATCCGAGATGGCCGCCACAACAAAGTGGCGAATTACATTTTTTTTTCTCAACTCCCTCAATATGGATATCAAATGAAAGGGCTTGACTAGTAGAATACTATACACTATTAAAAATTTCAAATTCAAGATGGCCGCCACCACAAAATGGCCAATTACATTTTTTTTTCACAACTCCTTCAATATAGGTATCAAATGCAAGGGCTTGACAAGTAGAATAATGTACACTATATTGAAAGGGAATGAGGAATATTAACTACCTAACGAAATGAAAACTAAAAACTTGAAAAATATAATAAAACAAAAAAATCTGTTTAGTCTTAAAAATTATTCTTCAACTATAAATTAATCAATATTTTTTGACCGATAAAAAACCTGATTAAACACCAAATTACCAGAATCTTAAAACGGAAGAAAATAAAAGAAATGAAATACAAAAATTAAAGAGTCCCTACAAAAAGCATGAAATAAAAATTACTTAAATTAAAAATTTAAAAAACCCCCGACAAAAATAAAATTAAGAAATAAAAAAAAATCTTATGGAAGTCGGGGGACCGTTCTGTGGAACAGCTTCTATTCTGAGGTCCCCCGACTTCCATAAGATTTTTTTTTATTTCTTAATTTTATTTTTGTCGGGGGTTTTTTAAATTTTTAATTTAATTTTTTGCACCAACGCACACAGTATTAGAAAGATCATAAGGAATATTTCGGAGATAGTCATGAATAACTACTGAATGGGTAATTCGGCTTATGATAATATCATAGGCCGAATTACTTATTTAGTAGTTTATTATGTATTGTTATGTGGTTGCTCACTGTTTTGATTTTGCACGACTCGACTATTTAATTAATTTTTGATAAGTACACTGTTTTAACTTATTTTTTTTTTTTTCTTTCTCTTGGTTTATAAATCGCTGTCTAACGAATATAGTCAGCGCAAAATATTTGTAACTAGATGTTTATATGTGGAAGCTTGTAATTAGCAAATTTTCCTGTCTATGAATGATTTTTAATTATGTTATTAGTCTGTAAGCTTTCTGTAAAATATAATAAATAAACAAATAAAATGTAGGGAATAGCTGATTTTTTTTTCGCGATTTCAGGTTTGGTCCCATAGTAAAAGTTGTTCATAATGATGATATACTCATCATTATGAACAACTTTTACTATGTTAATGTTTTACCAATAACCCTTTAGAGTATAGCAAAGTGTGAACGTGTTCTAAATAAATGTAATTGGCGAGCGATATTGTTGTGCTTTTTATTATACGCTTAATTATAAATTATAGCGTAGTCTGAAATGAGCTTATTTCGTACTAAACATTTGTTTTTATTTACTAAATGACTATGAGGAAGCAATAATTTATTTATAGAGAGCACCCAGAGTAGGTTAAATGCTCTAAGAGAGAACCAGTGCTTTTATATATTTTCAATAGGATCGCAGTGGGTTTAGTTAGTTTTAGTCACGAAGTCGATTATTTAGTGATGTTACAAGTATCGATACGAATTCCATACCTGCGTTTCTTATTATTTGGTTAGTATTACAAAATATTTGTTTATTTTTATACTGTAAGAGTATCAATATGACTAACTATCACCATGATACAATCCAGTTTCCCTAAATAAGCAGTATTATTTATTCATCAACCGAAAAAACTGATGATGGATGGATCGTTACACAGACATTCTCTACTTCCGTGGTACATTGCGTCTCCTCTAGTGTCTATGGTTCTTTTTCACGACTGTTTTGGATAGTTTACCTACCTTGCCTATATTGCCGATTTTTCGGTCTGGACGCGGAATATGTGTATAATTTTACTGTGTAATCTATAATACAACATGTTATAATGTTTTTCAATCATAGTTAAGTCTAATTGCTTTGTAGGTGTCCGTAAAACACAAGTTCAGCCATTTACATGAAAGGTGAGTACAAAAAATTGGTACCTCTATTTTTTTTTTGTAAAGCATAGGTTTCACCTTAGTGACAATAGGAAAATAGGGATTCAAATAGTGCCATTCTGTTCTAAAATAGATAAATTAATGTTACCGGATTATGAATAATTATTCATACAGCGCTGCATAAGTTATAGTTCATATATATACCTATTTGCCGCTATTTTGTATGTTATATTTATGTATAGTAACTATTACCCGACCGAGTTGAATAGGTCATGAGGAAGCACTACGTTCCATTTCAAGTACGAGTATTTTGCAATCGATAGAATATCTCCCCTATCCAAGATAGTAGGTGGTGTAAGTTTAGTGACCTCAAGATGAAAGTCTAACAAAACATTTTACTAGTTCAAAATTTGGGTGTATCATATAAAAATATTTGAAAATAGAGGTGGACTGACAATTTGCACCAATCAAAGAAAAAAAGTACGGAAATGGAACGTTTTTTAGTCTATGGTTTTTTATTTGGTTTTCGAAAAACGCGAATTGTTTTATAAAAATCTCAATATTTCATCGAAGTTCGATGATCGAACTGCAATAATAACGAAGAAACTCCCAAGTTGTTAAAATTATCAAGTTATGACATTTGTATTACTCGTATAGAACCTAAGTGCGTTAAATAATTAAGGCGGATACGTGAAATGGCTGCCGAGGTGCCCGTTTGTGATGTACTATGTGAAGCAATGGAATATTTGTCTAAACTCGGATCAAATTTGCGATCTCGATCTGAGAACTTGAAAGAGAAGAGAATAAGTAAGAATAAATTAAGAAATGCACACGCTGTTCATAAAGCTGCGAAAAAGGTTCTTCTCATTTGTGAATTGTCAAAAAAATCTCTTGAGAATGTAGAAACCGGCGTTCGGAAAGTGCTAGCCATAGTTGACGCGGCTCAAGCACACCCAGATAATGGCGGGAAAACCATCGAAAGGAAAAGCCTAGACAGCAATAAAAAGTTTTATTATTTCAATTATGAGTCGTTCAAATTGCGAATATCGAAGAAGATTTCAATCGACCATTTCACGGGTGTTAAAGTCCTTGCCAAAGAGATGCCTACTTCCATGCAAGAAAAATATCCTGTATTTTACGATTGTAAACTAAAGCGACTAAGGAGAAAACTATCAGAAAAACAGACTGAAGAGGAAATAGGACGAATTTCAAAAAGAAAGGACTCCTCTTGCAGTTCTGATACAAATCAGAACATTGGAAAGTCTAAAAAAAAACAAACCGAGTTCTCAAAACTTGTTGAATCCAATGGAAGTGAATCTGGAAAATCTAGTAAGAATGAGGAGTCCAGAAAAAAAAGGATGGATTCTGACAATACTAAAACTGTTAGGAGGCAATCTTTAGATGTGATGATAAATTCTAATCCTGCAGATTTAACTAATGATGCTATTCCTACTGATTCACTGGAGACACAAGATGATAATTCCACATGTGAACAAGGTGAACAGAATAATGCAAATGTACATAGTAAAAGTAGGCAAGAAACTATTAGTTCTAAGGAAGATTTATCAGTATCTGAACTTATTGAATGTTTTGCAAATGAAGCAAAGGTAGTTGAAGATAAAACAAATAGTATGAAAACTAAAAGAGGTGAGAAAGAAGCAACCGGTATAAGAAAGAAGTTCAGTAAGATTAGGATTGCTGATGATAGCTCAGAGAGTGATGAATCTATAAAAAACAAACATCAAAACACCGCACAAAACAAAAATCATTCCTGTTCTGGTAAAGAAAATGAAGTAAACAAAAAGAACACTACTGAACTTGAACCCAAGATTAAAAAAAGGAAATTAGGTGACACTTGTGAAAATTCGAAGTCTATGGATGATTCAGATCATAATTCAAAAGAAGCAAGTAATAGTGAAAATAATTCTAAGCCCTTAATAAGATGTGTCAATATTACTAAATTACTTAAACCTGATATACTAGATACCGAAACAAGTGGGTCATCCAAAGGTAAACAAATGACAAAAAATAATCACGTAATGAAAAAAGGAAGAGTTAAGAAAATTAGTACAAATCGTAATAATGCACAGAAGGAAAACAAAAGTGATGATGAATTTTGGGCACTAAAAAGGAATGAAGTTAAGCAATTTAAACCTAAACCATTTACTGTAAATATAAATAAATTACCCCAATTAACTATAAGCTTTTTGATTACTCACAATCTTCAAAAAATAATTCATGAATCCAAAACTATTTGTGAGGTAACAAAGGCTAAGGATAAAGAAAATTTAGAAAAAAACATTGATGAAGTTAAAAATGCCTTACTTAATGAGTCTGGGTCAGAGGATATTGACAATGCCTTAACCGCTGAAGCAAAAAAAGTAAAAAATACACTTCTTAATGATTCCGATTCTGATGATATGGAACAAGCTTCAAAAAATACTGATAATAGTAAACAAATAAACCAGGACAAGTTAACAGATACTGCGGCAATAAAAGATGCTCTCCTAAATGAATCTGACGATAACGGACATGATAAGGAAGTAACAAATAAAATAATTGATTCTACTACTAATGAAAGTGAAAAAGATTTAGAAAAAGGAGTTGCTGAAAAAATTAAAAATGCTTTGCTCAATGATTCAGATTCAGATAAGAATCAAAGTGATACTGTTGATAAACCTAATAATAGTGATAAAGAAAAAGGCAAACAAGTTAAAAGTGCATTGATCAATGATTCAGATAAGAATCAAAATGATAATGTTGATAAACCTATTAATAGTGATAAAGAAAAAAACATGTCACAAAGTCAGTCTGACAGAACTGAGCAATGTGAATCAACTCAAGACCCTGAAAAAATTAAATCATCCCTGTTGAATGATTCATCTGATAGTGAGGCAAAATCACCAGGAATCAAAAAGAAAATGAGCAAGCTTGAAAGAAAGCATGCCATCAAAAGTAGGGAAGCTAAGAAAAGTCTGTTACATTATTCATCTAGTTCAGAAAATGAGGAAGAGAGCTCTCAAGAACCAAATAAGGATTTTCAAAAGCACACTCATAAACATACTAGACGAAAATATCGTATTTCAAGCTCTTCTTCATTGAATGAGGGAAACAGTCAGGATCTTAGTTCACGGGAATCTATCTCTCAAGACAAAAGCAGTAAGCCACACTCGGACATTGAAGATAAGGATTGCAGAACTATTGACCAGATTGATGGAACCATAGATGAGCAGTCAAATTCCAGTGTTAGCAAGGTTAGGACATAAGTCATAAGTACATTCAAAATACATATAAGTTTTATCAACATTGTACATAAGTCATAACAGTATGTACACTTATTGCCATTCTCTATTAATACCAGTGTTAAAAACTATGTAACATAAATTGCATTTTTGTAGTTTTAAGTTTTTCATGTTCATGTCTACCCAAATATCTGTTTAAGGATAATACTTATTGTTCTGTATTATTGATGTGCATTGGTAGTTAGCAATTAAATGCCAATTGAAACATATGGAGTTTTAATTTAGCACAAAAATGAGACAAGCAATGCAAGGTAGTTTTCATTATTTTATGCACTTAATGCAAAATAGAGGTATAAACTAATAAGTAAATAAAAAATTGACGATGCTAAACTAATGATAGAATTTTTTTTTTTTTTTTTATACCTTTACTTTGTATTTGAACTAATTTGTAGTTTACAGAACATGAAGATTAAATAAATATGATGAAAATAATTACAGATGGTACGCTCTAAAGCAAAACCCAGTGGGAGCAGCGGCCAGAATTCCGACAATCAAGATGCAAGCGACAAAGAAATTGATGGGTAAATATTGTCTAAAAATTAGATGGGGTGAAGGAACTTCAATTATTGTTGTGATTGTGACTGAGAATAAAATTTCGTCCTAGATATCCTTTAGGCCGACTTTTTCGTTGGTGACAGTCCTGTGGTTCACGCTGGCGACGATCGAGTTCCTAGGGGAGTGATTACAAGTGTACGGGCGGCGGGAGCGCCAGTTGCGCACCGTCGTCACAGTTTTCAATATTCCTGCAATTAAAATAAAAAAATCTCATCAATTTTTTCTCGATCAAATGAGCATTATGAGTTATGCACTTTTGAATTTTCTAAATTTTTTTATACCTACTATTGGGGAGTCTGTGGCGCCACATCGTACCGGCTAAAGCACTAGGAAGTCGTGCCGGGCGGCGTGTTGGGGACTGTCTTATGCAATTTTGACGTCCAAAACGTGCTGATTCTCAGCCTAGTTTGAATAAATGACTTCTGATTTTTGATTAGCAAAGTTGAATTTAAATATTTTCATCTCCTTACCAATAGGTATGTACGTATTTCCATATTCACAAGGGAAATACAATTTGTGGTGTCACTGACTCTGGCAGAGCCGCCATCAGGGATTTTAATTTTGATAACAAAAAATTACTCGCTAATTAGTCGAACTTTGTCGTCAAATATCAGAATTTGTCGGTCACTGGTTCAGAAGATATAAGGGTTTATAGGTGGCCGATCTGAAGAGTCTCCCCAGCAAGGCCACATTTATATCTCAAAAACTAGGGCACCTAGCGAAGATCTGTTTTCTCCCATATTTAGTCGCCAATTAGTCGGAATCAGTCACCAAATATCAGAATTTGTCGGTCACTGGTTCAAAAGATATAAGGGTTTATAGGTGTAAGTATAGTCCCAAGAGCTAGATCGATGAGTTCACGAAAAAACTCATCGACTAGCTCTTGGACTATACCTTACTAATTGAACTCATTATATCTCCTAAACTAAGACCCGATTAAATCTGTGACTTGGCGACTGATTTCGACTAATTGGCGACAAAATATGGGAGAAAACGATCTTCGCTAGGTGCCCTAGTTTTTGAGATATAAATGTGGCCCTGCTGGGCCACCTATAAACCCTTATATCTTTTGAACCAGTGACCGACAAATTCTGATATTTGGCGACACATTTCGACTAATTAGCGACAAATTTTTTGTGTTATCAAAATTAAAATCCCAGATGGTGGCTCTGCCAGAGTCCGTGACACCCAATTTGTGTGGTGTTCATAGTTCATACCTACTGACTACTAGGCGATAAGAAGATTGGGTGTGTAACTGTGAAGGTCCATGTGAGTGTAGTCACAGCTAGTGTTTCAGGCTTGGATCGTTAATGAGACTTATGAAGGGAAAAATATACAAGTTGATATTTTATGACTAGGTCTGAGTCAGGTAAATACGTGAAACTTTCTGAATTATGTCTAATTCAGCGAGTGTTAACTTACAAGATGTGCGGGGGTAGTGCACCCCTAATTTTTTTTTATACATAAAATGGCAACACTAGTTGGACAAAATTTGAGTTGAATCGACATGTAAAGAAGAGGAATAAGTTAAAAGGAACGCCATTAACTTGCAAAATTATTAATTAACATAAAAAATATTGTTATTTTGTCATACCTATAAATACAAACGATTTAGGGTGACTAATTCTACTCTCCTGCAAATATCTAACAAGGTACGATGTTCGTAGGCTGGCAAACTTGAACAATTTAAACAAACCGCATCGACGGCGCGACACTCCTACGAACAACAGTGGCAGTCGAAGTTCTGTCAGGAAGAATAACAGACCAAAGCCGACACCCAACATAGGCGAAGACTTGCTGCGGGCCGTGAGCAGCTCTGAAGTATCCGAAGATGACAATTTGGAAGAAGAAGGTACATTTTATTATCATTTTATAATAGTATAAATCACTACTTAGTATAAAACAAAGTCGCTTCCCGCTGTCTGTCCCTATGTATGCTTAGATCTTTAAAACTGCGCAACGGATTTTGATGCGGATTTTTTTAATACATAGAGTAATTCAAGAGGAAGGTTTATATGATATATGTATAATACATGCATATTGTAGTAGAGAAAAACCGAGAAATTCAAAGATTTGTGACGTGATGTCGTAACAAACATTGTGCGCTTGCATTGCAAACGCTGGCTAAACCTTACGGGATGGATCAAATTAATGTACTACGGAATATATCTTAAAAATATCGATAAAAAAGTCCGCGATGGTATATGTTTATCTCCTAAGTATAACCCACAGTAATCATTTTTATCTTTTACATATTACAAAAAAAAATGGGTTATTTACCAAGCTATTTTAAACAATACTGTATTATCCCTTATCCAATTAAATACGTTGTGCATGGAGATCAAAATTGCCCTTTACAGCATATTATCATTAAAATGAATATCTTGGAAGATATCGCACACCTAGATCTAAACAGCGATTAACTCAAAAAAACACTTTCTCAGGAAAGTTGAAAAACTGATTACTATGTCCATATGCACTGCAGGAGTTTGCTGTATTGATCAATACTTTTGAAGTTGAGTAATGGAACTGTTTTTGTATCTGTTTTGTTGGTCGCTAGGTAGTGAGTTAGGGAATTCGATGGTATGCATACCTCAAAAATTGAGATTTTAGAGTTAGCTCTCTTTAGATCTAGGTGTGCGATATCAGAGATTTAAAAAGCGGGGACAGAGCGGCTGGAGGGGCGGTACGAAGTTCGCCGGGTCAGCTAGTAACTAATAAACCCCAAATCGCGAAAGGGACTTAAACTTCTGACCAAACAGGCGAATCCCGCGTAGGATACGGGACTAAATTTGCTTGCCCCGATTGTGTCAACTTACTTGTAGGGAGGTATTCATACTGGCCCAAGCAGTCGCGTGACCTCCTTACCATTGAAACAATCAAGGCATGCTGTCGGAGTTTGCCTCAGTGTCGCCAGAGCTGTGTCAAGCAAAATGTGGGGAACCGGCATCGGCAGTATATAGACGAAAATGTATGTATGTTATGTTAATAGTACATGGTAACTAAATAAGCACTTTATATTTTAGATTTGCCTCCAGTAACACTGCCAGGACTTAATGGAGACAGCATTGGACATTTAGCTAAAGATGACTTACTTGGAGAAACTGACTCCTCAGTGTCACATAAAGATGAGCAGAGCGAAACAGAGGTATAATATAATTTCATATAGAACTTTCTTTAAAACACGGTTACTTAGCGATTTGGAATGTTCAAACAAGTCAGTCTTGTTTAAAACTACGGCTTTATTCGTAGACAATGCGTTAGTTTGTATGGACAATTTAGTGAATTAGATTGTTTATACTTCATTCTCTAATATTTTTTACAGGAAGCTCATGCCGTGGAAGACTCAGAAGAAGAAGAAAAGTAAGTACAGAAACTCTTTTATATCACTCTTCTACACTATTTTAGCGAACGAGATAAGTATGGGAGTTAACATTAGAACTAAAGAAAAGTATTACTTGGGATTTGCATGATATCAATATCACTTCATTATCGTCTTCACTAATATTTTATAGGCGAAAGTTTGTGAGTGTGTGCGTTTGTATGTTTGTTACTTCTTCACGCACAAACGGCTGTACGGATTTGGATAAAATTTGGCACACAGATAGTTTATAACCAGGATTAACACATAGGGAACTTTTTATCCCGATATTCTCACGGGATCGACACTTATGCGGGTGAAACCGCGGGGCGCAGCTAGTTTCTTTATAAATGGATTAGATCAGCTTGCTTACTTGGCAAGCTATGTCGGTAACTCCGGCTTGTTCTGGTGGCTGAAACTCGTCAAATCTTTTGGCAAGATGGTTCGTGACGGCCCTCGAGAACAGCTTATACAGGGTTATTGGTAAAACATTAACAATCTCTTAAGAGGTCATTGTACTCATCATTATGAACAACTTTTACTAAGGGACCAAAACTGAAATCGCGAAAATTTAATCATCTGTTCCCTACATTTTGACGAGTTATACGAACATAGGAAGGGAACAGCTGATTTTGTTTTCGTTGTACGCAAACTATATTATAGACCCGCTAACGTGCTATTTAACTGTTATTTGCCTAAGTCTTAATTTAGTTTTTACTTTATACTCATTGTTAATTTATTATAATTTAATTAAGTATTTATGCACTTTCTAGCCTGTGGAACAGGTTCAACTTAGTTCGGGCAAAAAAGCATTGAACATTGCAAAAATCTATGCCTTTTCACAGTGTAAAATTAAAACGTCAACGCAAGGCGAACGCGATATCATCTGACTCCGAAGGTGGGACGTCGCGTCGTAAGCAACGTGACGAAGATGCGAGAGTTAGTGACTTTGAGGATTCGGAAAACGAAAGTTCGGAGTCATTAAAACGCGCCAAACGAAAGAAGAAAGTCTCTGAAAGTGAGGCATCGGGAGGATCCAGTAATGAAGGAGGGTATGTTATATTATTATCTAAATGTAATTGTATAGATTAGAACGAGAGGAAACTGGCAATTCGTAGAGCGGAAACTCCAATTCGCACTGGGCTGGGGCGTAATCAACCACGCCCCATTTTGATTTTTCTTCAAATTCGCGGCAGACGATGAAACTGGCCTACCGAGATATTTGAAGTATTTTGTCATGGACCTATAGATGGAGAGTGTTAGCCTCACAAAAGTGACCACTCGCTAGAAAGAGACGAAGCTACTGTGCAGCCAATTCTTGTCTCTTTTGGCTTACAGTTTGTTACGATACACTCCTGACCGCCAGTGACGTGGACAAAATAAGAATTCTAGAAAGAGACAACTACTGGCCTCACATTCGCTTTGTCTCTCTCGTACTTTTCGGTCTGTATTCAATGCACAACTGACTACTGAACGCACAGTCCATTCTCTATGTCTATGTACTATAATAGGGGACAAATATGCTAGTAACATCGGGCACCGCAACTTTGCAGAAAGAAAAGTCTTACATGGCGATGGAGCAAGTATGCACGCTTCCATAAGAAAATGTTCAAACCCATTTAGTAGTTCTTTTGAACCAGTTTGAAGGGTATGGGTCCTTTGTAATAATTACAGACACATTTGCGACATTTTAGTTTTTTCTCTTTGATAGATCTTGTATGCTTCTGGTGTTGTAGTTGTCATCTAAAAACATTCTAATGATCATATTTTTTGCACAGTTCCTTAGAATTATTTTAACTGGGGTTTTTTATTTCTTTGTACTTAGCACAAAGAAACGACGACGTATAAAATCAGTGAGGGATAGTGATGCCTCTGGTTCTGACACTGAAAATGAGGGCAGAAATAAACATGGCAGGAAGAATATACGTAAGGTAAACATTCAGTATATTTTTATCAATATTTACGCTTTGAAATATGTGTTGAATGTAATGGATGTTAATGATATGTTTGATTCCAGGTCATGGGTAAGAATCAGCTGGAGGAAGCCACGAAAAAGGCGGCGCGTGAAGAAAAAGAAAGGGTCGCTCGTATTTTAGAGAGACAGAAAGTGGTTAGTATTTTTTAACGCCCTTAAACCCTAATTCTATAAAAGAAAATGTAAAACTCTATGATTTTTTTATATCTTTCTTGACGTAGCCTTTAGTAACTTTTCACACGTTCTGACTAAGGCCCTTCTTACACGGCACGGCGGTACGACGTATAATCACGCCGTAGGAAAGATGTCCGTCAACAAGCTTCCATAATGATCCATAAAACAATGACAACCGTGCCTACACACGGCTAATAAATCGTATTTTTCACGGCAAGAAAAAAGCTTCCACACATACTTTATAATTTTCCCGGTTTTACCCACCGTGTAATCGGCGCCGGTATCCCACTCGAGGATTGGATAAAATCTCGTTCAGTTCTCGATTAGAAAGAGACGGTTACAAAGCTATGACTGATGGAGAAGATGATGATGATGATGTTTCCGACCGATTTAACAATAATATTTGTGTAAAAATTGATAAGAAATAAAATTTACTTTTACAGTACAACAACTTGGAATTCGACGAGTCTGGTAAACCAGACGAGGTTGTTTTGGAGAAGGTGATATTGGACTTCGATCCTGAAACTAAAGAGCCGCTGATCGAGGTCGACAGAGGACTTGTGAAGAAGCTGAAACCCCATCAGGTAAGCTTTATTTTTATGTTCGTACGTAAGGACCATTTTTGCAATTAACTATATTCTTCTAAAAATTTCTATATTCATCTAAAAATGTCGATATTCTACTAAAAATGCCGATACTCTTAAAAGTGTCGATATGCTACTAAAAATGTCGATATTCTTTTAAAAGTGTCGATATTCTACTAAAATGTCTATACTCTTTTCAAAGTGTCGATATTCTCGTAAAAATGTAGATATTCTGTAGATATTCGTCTTCTTATATTCGATATTCCACTCTTCAAGGATTCCCCCCTCCTTGGATGACCGACGAGATTTGACTAGTTTTAAGGCTCCTTCAAACAGGCGCGACACGCGATAAAATCGCGCGCGACACAAAGGCACCGCAAGTCGCGCGCGATGGTATCGCGTGTCGCGCTTGTTTGTAGGACCGTTTATGGTGAATAAGAACTACATTCTGGTCGTAAAAAAAACGTAGCTATCTTTAACATCCTAATTCCTATTTAATATTCCTACCTATATAATAAATAACGTTTGTTTTTAGGCAAACGGCATAAAGTTTATGTGGGACGCCTGCTTTGAAAGCGTAAAGCGTATCAAGAAAGAAAAGGGTTCCGGGTGCATTCTCGCGCATTGCATGGGTCTGGGAAAAACTTTACAAGTAAGTAAACCCTATACTTATAATCCTTCTTACACATGGACAGGTAGGTTACATTAAAACATTGTTAGTTTTACTTTTAGGGCCGATTTTTAGAGAGACTCTTCAGATAAAAGCTACAAACGATTGAAAAGTCGACCCTTAGTCGAAAGGTATGAAAAAATCAAGATAGCTAAGGTGCGTCTCATTAAAATAAAGAGTCGCTGTTGAGTATGTCTATATCCTAGCTGACACGTTTATAGGTCTCAGACTGGCTTTCTTAGGCGTCCATTTAAAATCTGTAAACGTAAGTGCCGAGGCTAAGGCCCGGACTCCACTGTAGCGGAGATGGGCGGAGCGGAGCGGAGATGTGCAGGAATCGTCCAATCACAGACGAGACGAGTGACGCGATGAGGATTCCAAAAATTGTGATTGGTCGATTCCTGCACGTCTCCGCTCCGCTCCGCCCAGCTCCGCTTCAGTGGAATCCGGGCCTACAAACGGGGGCAGTTTTGTTTCCGCCGAGCAAATTAGTCTACGCTGTTTACCTATTGTACGCTAATATACTATTGTATATTGAAATAATTGATTTAGGTTCATAAATATTTACAATATTAGGGCCTTGAAACTTGAGGTAAACTATAATAATTAGTCTACTTGAAATAGGAATAAACCTGTATCTCAGGTCACTCGAGTGCACATTCCATAAAAAATAGGGATTTGTTTATAAACGACTAGCTTCCGCCCGCGGCTTCGCCCGCGAGGTATGTCGATAAAAACTATGCATGTCCTTCCCCGGGATGCAATCTATCTCTCTGCCAAATTTTATCGAAATCCGTTCAGTGGTTTAGGCGTGAAAAGGTAACATACAAACAGACGGACAGACAGAGTTACTTTCGAATTTATAATAGGTATTATTATGGATGATTAAAGTTAAGTGACGTTTAAACATAAAAAAAAACGTTTAAAACGGTCGCTAACTACTATTTAGCTTTAAGGTGAAAGCGCCAGGGTAGCCCGCGAAATTCAATTTTTTTTAGGTTTTTTGCAATTTGCTGGTAATCCCCAAATGTCAAGATTTCATGAAATAGTCATTCTTGGGGATTACATGGTCTTAGAGAGTTGTATTGATGACTTTAATGATTATAATTCTGTAAATACATATTTGTTACGACCGCGAATCATATTTTAATCAACGTACAACTTAATACTGACCAGCAAATTGCAATAAACGTAAGAAAATTTGAATTTCGCGGGCCACCTTAGAGCTTCCCCCTTAAGCAACGTTTATAAATAAAGGGGTTTGACATCAACTAATCATCCAAATATTTGCAGGTAATATCGCTGACACACACGCTGCTGATCCACGGGAATCTAACGGGCGTTAACCGTGTGCTGGTCGTATGTCCGCTGTCAACTGTACTCAACTGGGTCAACGAGTTCAAGATGTGGCTCAAACACGCCCACTCCGAGTTTGAAGTTGACGTGTACGAGTTGTCGAGGTAAGACACGATCAAATTATCATCTACAAACCGTCCCATCGGCAAATTACAACCAACAACCTTTCATCCCCTATTTAAACCCTTTAGGGTATGAAATATCAAAAATCCTTCCTTCATTAAATAAGGAACTCTTGCGCAAAATTCCATGTTTCTACACCCAGCGGTCTAGGCTGTGGGTTGTCTGGTCAGTGAATGAATATTGAGGATATTATTTATGAATGTAAGATTCAATCATCTACTTACTCGCGCCGGACTATCGTGGTGAACCCTCCTCACATCGAAAGGAGATGTAAAAGATGACTCGTGTAAACAGTAAGTTACTTATTGTTTACATGAGTCAACAATTTTCAACCAAGTCAGTGGAAATATTTTGACTTTGAGTAGAAGTTTCAGAAAATGACGACGCCAAATTTATACTGGTTTTGTTACCAATGACGGTTGGTCGACTGCACGATAATCGCATGTCCGAAGGCGAAAATAGTTTTCGTAATTATCTTTTCAAAATTGACCGGGTCTGCAAATAATTATATTTCGATTTGTCAAATCACAGATCGATAAAATCGGCTGTCAAGTCTCATATGACATAATCGTATTCATTTCCCGCTCGAGTGCGATAAATAGCCTGGATCATGCTTGCATGAACATTTTCCCCCTCTCGAAGGTCGAAAAACTCGCTTCATGTAAACAAGCCTTTATCCTCATAGGAAGTACAAGTTTAGACTTCAACAAAATGCCTTTTTCATATTATCTACGCATCATTATACTTAGTTATCTAAAAGTGTTATCCTTTGAAGTAAGGGCTGATAAAGAGGTACACTACATAATAATGCAAGTCTTTAAATCAAACGTATTGATAAAACTACTCGACCTTGTGTTACCACAGTGTCATATCCTGTACAATGAGTTATGATCGGTATCTACTTTGGTACAGTCAACAGCAAAAGTGGATGATCAAAATCAGAAATTCAATACTAATGAACGGAGTTCGCGTCAGAACTGTGTAGCGTCGAAGTGATTGTAAATTATACCAAACATTTACTACTAGTACAGCTGCCATATATTCGTGATCAGTTTTGACATCATCTACTTGTGCTGTTGACTGTACAGGGACGGGCAGCGAAATAGAGAACTAACATCAAATGACTGTAAATGCGTCGCTAATGAATTCAGAAATACGTTTTTGTTTTCGTTTGTCAAACTATACAGAACCTTTTTAATTCATTGGCGATTTCATAGACGTGATGGTATCAGTATCGAATAGCAATGATCAAAAAAAAAATCTTCGAGTACAGCGGATCACCTACTTCAAGAGAAGAAAAAATCTTGTTTTGTTGCTAGTCCGATAGATTGTATCAACACTCTAGATCTTTTTATCGAAATATAATTTAATTAACCCATACAACTCCTCAATCCAGGTACAAGCAGAACTCGGAGCGCGCGTTCCAGCTGCAGCAGTGGCTGGATGGCGGCGGCGTGTGCGTCCTCGGCTATGAGATGTTCCGCAACCTCTCCTCTGAAAACAACAAGAAGTTCAAGAAGAAGATGCTGCGGAGCTTCCAGGAGAGTCTCGTGGATCCAGGTCAGTGGATGATGCAGTGTCTTTTAGCCAACGGCATCAGCAGTGGTTCGGTGAAGGCAGAGTGTGCGTGCGAGATGTTCCGCAATGTCTCCGCCGACAACAACAAAAACTAGCAGGGAGTCTCGTGGATCCAGGTCAGCGGGTGATGCAGGTAGTGTTAGCTTTCAGGCTTTACCAAACCATTGCCGGTCTCTGTCACTCTCATCTGTTTACTACCAGCCACCTAACAAAGTTTGACGCTTCCGTCTTCAGGATCTCCTGTAGAATGCACCAGTAGAATATGTTTTCAAGTTTTGCTTAAACTATTTTGTGTTAAATCCTTGTCAGTGGTTACCATACTTACCATCACTTCTTTCAATTACCTGACGAGAAGTTGATTCTAGTGATACGATACAACCCGATTCAAACTTTATGGCGGCTCTGAAGTGCGCTCCTCGCTGTGCAGTACCTCACCCTCAACCCGGCTGACAGGTCAATTTGTAACTGCGCAGCGACTCGCCTCGGCGCCAAAAAGTTTGACTCTGGCTGTACTAGTGATTGAATAATCTATTATTATTATATAAGGCTTTAATTTAGAAAAATATACAAGTCAACTTAAAGCTACTATTATAATGCTTTTTTTTTTCAATTCAGGACCAGACTTGGTCGTGTGTGACGAGGGACATCTGCTAAAGAACGAGAAGACCAGTTTATCGCAGTCCATGAACAGAGTGAAGACGCTACGCCGCATCGTACTCACCGGCACACCGCTACAGAACAACTTGAAAGAATGTACGTCGTATATTTTAATGTTCTATACTCCATTTAAAATAATATCAACTTAGGTGAAGTGAGCGTGGAGTGAGCTGTCAATAGTGTCAATTCCTAGCAAAAACAAACTCACTTCACCTAAGTTTTCACGGTGAGATTTTTACAGAATTGACCGGCAGATAACATAATTTAAAAAAATGTCTACTGATGCGATAATTTTATTGTTATTATATTTGTCACCAGACTACTGCATGGTACAATTCGTGAAGCCGAACCTACTGGGGAAGTACAACGAGTACTTGAATCGTTTCGTGAACCCGATCACCAACGGACAGTACACTGACTCCACGGAAGGTGACATTAAGGTCATGAAGAGACGCTCCCATGTGCTGCACAAAATGTTGGATGGAGCTGTTCAGGTATGAATACAGAAGGCCAATTCTCGTAACTTAAAACGTTCAAAATCTACTAATTGACCGCCAAAGTCTGGATTAAACCACAAATATGGTGGTGTCCACGTGTTTAGAGTCGTGTGATTGATGTTTGTATATAGGCAGACTGAAACAGCCCCAGTTAGCGTCAACTCAAAGCTGCTTGTTCTGACGATTGTCAAGTAGGCAACTAAAGACTTTTTCTCTACAACACTTGTCTATGGACCTGTTTAAGTGATGAAACCTTTAATCAATAAAAAGTACAACACGCGGCCGTTAATAGTTCAATTTTGTAGAGCGTTGCCTCTTTTGAAGTATACTGCTAGTCCATTGCTTCATAAGTTGAAAAGATTTGCCTGCTCAACAACGTAAATACCGCATTGGATGTTGTTGAACTGTCAAAATGAATGCAATTTCTGTTAGTGTATTACACATTTACCCCGCTGTACACGGTTTTACTAATTAAAAGTAATTTTGGTCAGTGGGTCGTCTTAGGGGCGGTTTTCAAATTATTTTGTTGTTTTCAGAGGAGGGACTACGGTGTGCTGGCGCCCTTCCTACCTCCGAAGCACGAGTACGTGTTGTTTATCACGCTGTCGGATGTCCAAGTGAAGCTGTACCAGCACTATTTGGACAACTACTCGAGAAGGTACGTCTTTTTGAGAGTGTTTAGTTCGAATCAACTGCCTATGAGGATTCTCAACTAAGCCAATCACTAACGTTCTGTATCCATCTGCTACCAATGTGGACAACTTTCGTGTTCAATGTAAACCCTAATGGATGGGGAATATTCATCCTAATTTTACAGCCAAAAGCAAGCTTTTCTTTTTTTTAATAATATTATTGTTGTTGTTACTGTAACCTGATTATTGCTGCCTACTCCCGAACGTTTCGATATTAATTTAAGTATATGTTATCTGTGCAGGCCACTACCGGGCAAGTCTTCAGGATTTCTGTTCCCTGACTTCCAGTCGCTGCAGAGAATATGGACACACCCGCTCGTACTCAAATATAACTCGGAGAGATACGAAATTATGCAACAGAAAAAGGTACACGATATGCTATGTATTTTTTTATATTTGTTAATCTATATTCAAACTGTTGAGCAATGGTATATTTGGAGTTTTTTGTTTCAGAGGGAGAGAGAAGAAGAAGACTCTGAGGGATCGCTAGTAGATTTTATAGATGATGATTCTACTCCAGATGTAAGTTGAAGTATCCTAATCTAATTTCTATATTTACTGTGTCCAGGTTATTCCCCCAGTAATGTTTTGGCGGCTCCCAATTGAACGGACCTACAACCATTACTAGTGTTTTGTGCTGGATGCCAAACTTTTAGGAATCCTGTGTTTGAAGGGTGTGAGCAACTAAATATACAGGCGCCACGCTATTAGAGACGCCTTTTAAAAGTTTCAAACAGTTGCGATCGAAATGTACGGGCGCTAACCACCATCACACCATGAGCACTTGAAAACACAATCCCTTATTTTTCAGTGATAAACACGATTTAATTAACAAACCATTGTTTACACAGGAAACTTCAACAGAAGAGTCCTCAGACGACCTGTCAGATGTGAGCGATGACAGCCGAAAGAAGGCCAAGAAGAAGAACAAAGCTAAGAAGGGCAAGGGCAAGGATAAGGAGTCTAAGGTTGGCACCCGGAGGGGGACCAGGGCCAACCCAGGTAACGGTAATGTCTAACCAGCTTTTAGTATGCTTTTCTATTATTTTCGTAGAATTTAGTCCTTAAACCCTTTTACAGGCATCTGGCAGATCTCATATTAACTGCAGCTTTAAGTAGTTTACGCCCAAGGAGAACCACTTGGATGCTGATGAGCTTCAATTACTAAACTGCCGTAATAAGAATGCTTTACAGATTAATGATCGCAGTTTGACAAGAGGATGGTTTTGCCAAATGGTTATCTTAGGCACCCACCAACTATTGGAATTTAGTTTTATATTGACTTAGAGATAGAGAGTGCAAGAAGTCATGAACTGATATGATATTATTTAAGGAGAACTAAATTGCCCAAAAATACAATAATAGCAGCTTGGATAGGCTCGCCTAGTATTACATGGGACAAAAATATAATTGGAGAAATGTGGTTATATTTTTTTGATGAACATTATGATCCTTAGCAAACAAAGTTACTTTTGAGTGAATGTAACATTTGCTTGAAATTCTTTTGCATTAATTTCATTATGCACTATGCATTATGTTATGTTCAATATACCCCCTTCTTTTTACGCGCTGCGCTGTATGCGAAGCTTGTCAAAAGAATTTCGTACAATCGTGCTTATCCTCTGTTCAGCTTCTATATCTTTTTATTTTGTTCACCAGTGGATGCCGACGATGATGACGCCGACGTCGCTGAAGTAGTGGAAGTTCGTAACGAGAACCCGACTGAGTGGTGGATCAGGTTGGTCGAGGAGGAGGAACTGGACGACATGCGCAACTCACACAAACTGGTGCTGCTGTTCGATATACTGCGCCAGTGCGAGGCTATCGGGGATAAACTGTAAGTTCTACTATTTTTATGATGACAGCTGCGATACAAACCTACACACATAAATCTTCGCTATCTATAACGCCACATGAGAACAACGCGTCATACTGACGTCACGCAATCCTGCATCTCGCAAGCAGAGTTTACCGCGCAACTAGCATAGATACAACGGCCCGACATGAATCATCGGGTAGTTGCTCGCCAGACACAACACCCGTCTGGTCGAAGGATCCTCCCTTTTCTATAGAGTATGAGTGAGCTTTACACCCTGTTGCTTATACCTTCTATATAGCTTACGCCGATATGACGGAATGGTGCTGGGTATGACCAACCTCTTGATTGGCAATAGTGGACATCATTATCGTTAGTCTTCTCCCAACTATGTTGGGGTCGACTTCCAGTCTAACTGGATGCAGCTGAATACCAGAATTTTATATTGGACTTGTCACTTGAATTATCGGAATTTATCATTTTTACATCTTGACATTTCTTGGGAGCCTGGGATCCCGGACCTTACGCCGGAAGGCGTACGAAGGGTCGAACCCAACCCGCACGTACGATCAAGATTCCTACCAGCATCAATCAATTATTATTATGGTATGAACTTAATAGTTTGTTTCTTTGTCATCAGGTTGGTGTTCTCACAGTCGCTGTACTCACTAGATCTGATTGAGCATTTCCTGGGTAAGGTTGACGAGGCCACGCAAGAGGGACGTATCGACGACAAACTGGGAAGACATGTTGGTAAGGAGTTTGTTTAAAATCTTGATCTCTATGTTGCCGTCTAACTCCCGCAACCCTCAAAATTCCCTCCTGTCAAAA
The DNA here is from genome assembly GCA_948474745.1 of Oligia latruncula. Lineage (NCBI taxonomy): Eukaryota > Metazoa > Arthropoda > Insecta > Lepidoptera > Noctuidae > Oligia > Oligia latruncula. The sequence goes on from OX419696.1 coordinate 6,183,714, forward strand.
TTCACCTGCATGGCCAAATTATATATAGTCAAGTTTCCTTGTGGGTTTCGCTCGGCTTTTCAAATTCAATCCAAGTAACATGATCTAATCTATGTAAGGCATATGAGTGAATATCATGTGTGTTAATCAGGATCGTGGTCACCGGGCGTGGATTACTTCCGGCTGGACGGCTCCACATCATGTGAGAACAGATCCATCTGGTGCAAGAACTTCAACAGAGAAGACAACCCGAGAGCGAGGTCAGTATGACAATCATATTAAACACAGGTATTCATAATTTGATTATGAACAAGGGTATGAGTGATAGGTAGTAGGCCAGCTTATATACAGAGTTCCCTACTCTCGATTATACAAGTATTTCAAGAAAACTAGCTAACTTCTTTTAAAACAATCATCAAAAAGCATAGAACTACTATTTTCTAGATTATTTCTTTTTCTGTCCGCCCTTGTCCTTTCCCCTTTGAGTGATTTAACTTATAATACGTGTTATGCCGCAGATTATTCCTAATATCAACGCGCGCGGGCGGTCTGGGTATCAACCTGGTCGCCGCCAACCGTGTGGTGATCTTCGACGTGTCGTGGAACCCTTCTCACGACGTGCAGAGCATATTCAGGGTCTACCGCTTTGGGCAGAAGAAACCTTGCTATGTGTACCGGTTTTTGGCTATGGTAAGTCAACTTTCCTATTTAGTATGGACTAAACTGGTTAAAAAATCCTTGAAATCAATGTGTTCAGATCAAAACACTAGCTTTCAGGACCAGATACCCAAACCGTTAAAAAAAAAAATACGATTGTGTTTATAAAATTTTTAGACAGAATTTACAACATATTAATAATCTGTTTTCTTGCTTTAAAGCAGCATTTCAATCGTTTTCTCCATGACACTTTCCAAAAATGTCTGAAGAATTTGAAATAAACGCTATTTCGAACCTACAGGGCACAATGGAAGAAAAAATCTACGAGCGTCAAGTAACGAAGCAAGCTATCTCCAAACGTGTGATCGACGAACAACAGATAGACAGACACTACGCAGAGAACGACCTGGCCGAGCTGTACAAGTTCGAGGCGCGGCCCGAGGAGCCGCGGCCTCTGCCCACGCTGCCCAAGGACAGGCTGTTCGCTGAGATGCTGCGGGAACATGAGGCACAGGTATTTAATGCACCTTGCTTGTTTTTTGTAAGGACTTATAAAGGTCTCTGCACACAGCGGGCGCGGCGCGGCGGGGCGGGACGGCGACGCGACGCTGAGCAGTTTTAATGTACTAGATATTACGGACGACTTCACACAGAGCCGACGGCTCCCCCTTTCGTATATCTATGTACTCTTTACCAAAATTCCAAGAGTGATAATACTTGAACCTTACATAATTCCCCACAGATCTACAAGTACCACGAACATGACTCTCTACTCGAGAACAAGGAAGAGGAGACTCTAAGCGAGGAAGAACGCAAGGCGGCGTGGGAGGACTTCGAGAACGAGAAGAACAAGCCGCCGCCCGCGCCCTTCCCATCCCCCTGGCCTATGCATAACGGAATGGGTGAGATTTTACATCGTACATTCTAGGTGGCAGGGAAATAACCTCGAACGCTATTTTAAAAAAAATTTGCTGTTCTATACATTTTGACCATTATTACACTTTTCTATGAAACAGCACTTTTTTTCTATAACAGATGAAACATTTCTATGTTAGGGGGTCTAGAATCATGTGCTGAATTCATGATTACAGTTAGCAGTTAGCGCGTCGACATTTCTGCCATCCTGTATAGTTTCTATAAACCTTGTAATCTATAGCCGATGCTGGGCCATCCCGATACGACCAGTGTGGCATCAAACGCAGACTATGTCGGAAACTCTTCCGGTGCGGCCAGTCGTTATTTTAGCTGACCTGCAACTTGACCTGCATTCTGGGGATAGCTATGCACCCCGATAAAAAGTATTCTATAATATTATGGAAACCCAAAGCCATAGTCTGTGTAAAATCCGTTAAGCGTGATTGAATACGAAACACCAGAACTTCCGCATTTAAAATATTGATAAAATTGTAAGGTTTTTTAATATATTTTTGTTGCTAATATGCCCCTGTCCACTTTTCTTTAGTTTGTCACGTTTCTCAGCGCTGCTGGAGTTTTCTATCATCACTTTTGGCTTTTCCAGTGCCGGGACTGTTAGCGCAGCAACAGCAGCAGCTCGCGTACGCGGCGCTGGCGGCCATGCTGCGCAAGGACATGCCCAACATCAACGACAACCAGATCCGGGACATGTTGCCGCTCATATACAACTCTAACCCAGGGGTGAGCTTACTACAGTTTATACGTTTCTCATTAACTCCGACAAGGACTACATTGGCCCATCTAGCGAACTTGCAATTTCCGACACTAATATTCCAGTTTCATTCGCAACATTACACAGTTTTTTTATGAAATGAAAAGATATAATTGGAAATAAACATGAGGTCACGGCACTGGATTCATTCAAGCATAAATTGGAAGCATTCTTCTTTGATTTTTTTAGAGAAACACCGAGAATTAACTAACTAAAAGACGGTAATGAACATCAGGGACATAATGAATCAATTAAATACAATAATATCATCATCATACTCATACCCTCATTTTTCAAAAAGCAAAGACCATTTTTTTTTTTCATTAATTTCAACATTCTTGATTGGCGTATTTATTTTCAAATACACACCGACTGATTTATTTGTAAGTGTATGAATAAGTAATATAACCAATATTATCAACTTATTCACATTTTAACATTTATCTGTTTAGATGTTCGGTGGATATGACTTTGGCGTAAGTTTTATGTCGATATATTTTGTTTATTAGATGTATACGCCTAGTCCTGACGCCGTTAGACATTATTTTTTTATATTAAAGCATGTCATTTTCATTATTTTGTAGTGACGCATAAAGTTATTGTTATTGTAGAACCTCTAATGACGTCGAATTGTTTTTATGTTATAGTTGATGCAGAAAATGAGTGAAATATACAAGTACACTCAACCGGGGATATTGAATCACGGTATGATGAACCCTGCTATGAATCAAGGTGAGTTGTATTGTTAAACTATCCTTTAATACGCCTTGCAATATAATCAGGAATTAGTAATAATATAATGTAACATGTGTGCTGAATTTGCATTGAATGTTTACTTCATACTTGAATAAGCATCTCATGCCATACTTTTACATACCAAGACCCCTTCGTGCCGTTGGTCGGCTGTCATTCGTGGATCAGTGAGTCATTACGGTTCGTCAGAAGCCCGAAAGTCTCAACCAGTCGCTCCATGTATTATTCAGTTGCATTGGTTAGACTGGAAGCCTACCCCGACAGATGATCCCATTCGTCTTAGTATTAGCAAGTGAGGTTGACATTACCCATAGACAAGTAGTAACAAGTAATATATTCCAGCCGCAGCTGCAGGCGGCGGCATGGGCGGCACGTCGGGGCTGCAGTACGAGCCGCCGTGGCAGCGCCAGCAGCAGCAGCAGAACCAGATGCGTCTGCAGCAGCTCATGCAGCAGAATGTGAGTGTGCAGCGGCCGACATTATGAGGAATACGCAGGGTCAAGCCTGTGTAAAGCATATAATCTGCAGCATTCAAAGCAAGACTGAACAGGCATCTTCTGGGCACACTCGCTCCATTGTAGACCACAACCATCGCTTTCCATCAGGCGAGCTCGAGGTCAAGAGCAGGCCCATTTTGCAATAATAATAAAAAAACAGCTACCCTTCAAATAAATTACTTATAATTTTAAATCAAAGTTAAATCATTACTTTTAGAAGAAATTGTACAAAATGGAGCAAGATCAGTGTACTTTCATCTAAATTATGAAGATATTGATTGGAACAAATATATTTTATTTCCAAGCCACAAATTTTAATGTGGCTTTCGGCTATTGTCGTATTTAAGTGTCAGGAGCACTTTTATGTCGGCTAAAGCTGACGATAGCGTTTAAATTATAAACTAGATGTTTTATAAAAAGGGAGCTAATGCATGATTTTATTCCATACAATGGCATGCTACATTATTGTGATTGATAGATGATAGACACGTTCGAACACTCTTGTTGAATGCGTTGTGTCACCTTTACAGTGGTACAGGTCAAACCTAGATTAGGTACCTTTCTGATTTCAGTTTGCTTTTTGTTCTGTTTTATAATCAATGTTAACAATCAGATGACAAGCGCTTGACGCGCGTTTTGCTAATGCGTGTTTACACATACAACATGGCGTCTCGAACGGCACATTGTAACCGCACATAAGCAAAAAGCGCGTCAAGCGCTTGTCATCTGAACTTTACGTAACTAACAACAGCAAATGGGTGCAAAGTTCTACGCGGGCGGACTGGGCAGCCGCGACCCTGTTGCCATGGCGCTGCAGCAGCAACGCGCGCGCGAGATCATGATGGCGGGCGGCGCGGGGGGCGCGGGGGGCGCGGGCGCGGGCGCGGGCCGGCCGCGCGGCCGCCCGCCCCTCGCGCCGCGCCTGCCGCCCGCGCCCTCGCAGGACGTCGTCAACCTCGACTCCGACTAGTAAACCCGTACGTATTCTACTCGTTGAACACTTCACCTATTTCGAGACCCTGCTCTACTCGTACATCCCACCATATTTTGTTTCCTGATACTTCATTGGTCAGCAAGATAGACATATTAAATTTTTGTATATTTCAGTTTTTTGTTCGTTGCATTGAATTGGCATATTTTACTTTGTTTACCGACAGGTAGTGAGAGAGGTGCAAAGTGGACCGAAGTGTACAGTGAACGGTAATAGGTGCTACACTGCTATATGGAGTAGGGTGTAGACGCCGCGGACTGGCCGATCGCTGGAACAGTAGCAGTAGCCGAGTACAGGGATTCCGCCCTCCAGTCGAGTCCGCAGCGCTCTGCACTCCAGGTGATCATCTGGCCAAAATATAGTGATATTTTGGAGTGTTAGCTCCATATATGTAGCTTTTCGCCTTGAGGCTTGCGCTATTAATGCTACATATCAAGAATCTCAGTATTTTATTTGTAGTTCAGACCCTTTTAGACCTTAGCCGTATACTCTCCATATGATTTCCTAACGAGGACCAGTGGTGTCCACATATCAATGAAGCTCCACTTTGTTTCGTTAAACTCAACAACAGCGGAAGCCTAAGGCGTAGTTTAGTAAAAATGATAAGGCTAGGGCGCACAAGTTTGGTCATATTTTAAGCTTCGTATAGACACTAGACAGTTGTGCTCAAACTTGAAATGTGACACTTGTGCTTGCGGAAGTTAACATTCAACTTTCTGACACTATGTGTGAGGATGACGTAGGAACTATCGAACAAACGAAGCATCCTAAGAAAGCTACTGGAAATTCGTTCTTGATACTTGTTCATTGATCATCCATTAATCTATTCATTCCAAATATAAAAACATGACAACTTCATTTCATTAAGCAACTGAAAGAGCAGCTAGTGCACACAGGCTGCAAGGAAATATTCTGCCTTTGCGTCGAAATTGGCGCAGAAGTATTGCCAGCCAATCGAAACAGTCTAGAATGTGCACAGGCTGTGTGGAAGAATTAACCATTACACATAATTTATAACTATCCAAGTTAGTGTAAGGAAATACAGAATGTGATTGTATGGATGCTATCATAGGATGCTTCAGGTGTCAGCTGGATAAATTTTAGCTATATCTCTCAGTACAGGAAATTAGTGATAAGTTATGTGTTGGTAGTTAGAAAACTTCTGTGTGTCTAACATAGTAGTGACCGCGACATGCTCACAGAACTGTATGACCACACCTAATAGGAATAGTGAGTAAACGGAGTGCTAAAACACATTCCTATCTGTAACTGACACAACATTATAAATTTGACAGGAAATGTGACTATACCAAAATCATTATTCAGCGGGGTGATTTCGTAACACACTCACAGTAGCAATGGCTTTCATTTTGACAGTTCAATAACATTCATTGCGTTATTTATGTTGTTGAGCAGATGTTCAACATCATCATTGGATTAGCAATATCCTTCAAAATGATTCAGATTGTGATTGATAGTGTGTTACGCAATTAGGGTGCTGTTTGAAATGCACTTCATTTGTTCGCTAATCTGTGACAAGCACCCACTATGTTACAATATAGTGATAATATATTACTCTATGTATAGTTACTGCAACACCAATCTAAACTAAAATTAATGTTATTCATTGGTTTATGTATATTTAATCAATATTTTTGATTGTTGAATTAGAAACTGGAATACATGATTATGAACTCGGCACATAAACCATTAGTAACATTGATGTTCAATTTTAAAATTAGAGAGATGTTATTTTCGTGAAGTTATCACATATTTATATATGGTGGCAATTTCAATTTTTAAACCCGATCTGTTTAAAATATATTTTATTCCCATAATGATTATTAAGTATAATTTAAGTTGATACAAATTGCTCTAGAATGAAGACTAGAAAATGATTTGTAAGCAGGTTTTATCATAGTTATTAGTCCCATATTCGGCCTCAAATAAATGTTTTTGTTTCTAATCTAAATACATCATAGCCTCATGATTGTATGAAAATATTCCATATTACAATTATGTGAATTAGAACTATGTTTATAAGTTTTCAAATCACTCACAAAATATTATTTAATATTAGTGAAGTGTCAATTTTTAATTTGGGCCTTAGCAATTCTTTTATCCAAAACTGTGTACTCACATTGTAATTATAGTGCAGTATGACTGTCTTTTTATTTGCAATAATTACAGTGTAAACTCTTTATAGCAAACTTATATTTAACGACAAACTCCTTAAAATGTAGAAATTGCTAAAATTTATTAGGTTTACATTGTTACCCTTATATTGGAACACTATAGCGTAGTAACCACTCTCAATAGCGAAACAATACAAATTATATGAACCGTTTAAACAAAATCATAAGGTCGTAAATATTTCGTACGTACAATGGAATTCTTAGAAATGTGTTCATTTGTTTGTCGTAATTTCCTAGCACGTGTTTACTTACTTTACTTCCTACTCTCGCCTTATTGCTATGGGTTGTGTATCTTATTCTTAGTTGCTTTCAAGTTTTTGAACTGTAAACATGGCCAGTAAAAGTAAGGCTTTGTGTATTTCTTTTACTCTCCGTTTAACGAAAACTTTAGCACAATAAAATACCCAGTCCCTTCAATTTCGCTATATAGAGTTTACACTGTATTTTATTTACTGATCCTTGCACATCACTGTGGGATTATTTAAGTGATGTTTATGTGACTGTATTTATTTGCCTGTCATCAAACAGGCGGTTTAGTTGTGATATTGCCTAATATTAAATTTTTGTATACGTTTTATTTAAACAAGTCACCAGTGACTTTAATGTTAGATGCAACAATCTATAGCGATATATTTTAGAATACATTAGTGTAACATGGAAATTGTAGTGCATTTTGAATTTGTGAGCTTGACATTTTTTTTTATGAGAAATTCTCATTGTTTTATTATAATTTTGGATTATTTTACAGATTTTTCTAAGCTTAAAATGTTATTTATAATTATAAAACAGTTATGTTAATAAATGAGCAGTATTTCAGTTAGTTATAAGGTCATGTTATATCCATTATCACCACACAGCCCTATAGTTTATTTTTGTTTTTATACAACTACCTAGCAATAGTGTTGGTACATGAATATTGTGAGGTTGCTACACAAGTGAGGACTGCTGTAATTGTTTTATTATTTATGTAATATATAATATAATTGTAACTGTAGAGAACTTCCTATTATTTTGTAGTACAATCAAAGTATAATAAATGATTCAAAATGTGTAAAATATGTTTTATTCATTCAATATCTTACATCAACACAGACATCCACTCAATTGCTCTCTGTAAAGAGCACATAATTAATTTTATTCTGCATGAAACACAGTTTTCCTAAACATGTTCATTAGGATAGTATCCTTTCCCTGACTTAAGGCCAGTTTCTTCATCAATAGTAACAGCCAAAGTAACATCACAAATGTCACAGTAACAGTTAAATTTGTTTCTTCAATATTTTAGCTGTTACTTGCATGAAGAAACACATTTGCCAAAGTATCAGTAAAGGTCAAGTAAAAGTCAATACTTTGACACATTAGTTGTTGATGAAAAAACTGGCAGTTAGAATCTACACTGATGTGTAGAGCATACAATAATACTACAATATGGCCGGTGAATATAGGGTGTCACTGACTGGCAGGGCCACCATCGGGGATTTTAATTTTGATAACATAATAAAAGAAGTTTGTTGCCACCGCTAGTTGCGACAAATTATGGGAGAAAACACGTCTTCGCTAGGTGCCCTAGGTTTTGAGATATAAATGTGGCCCTGCTGGGGAGACTCTGCCACCTATGAACCCTTATATCTTTTGAACCGGTGACTGACAAATTCTGATATTTGGCGATGGATTCCGACTAATTGGTGACTCATTTTTTGTGTTATCAAAATTAAAATCCCTGATGGTGGCTCTGCCAGAGTCAGCGACACAAGATACAGAACACAATAAAGAGCCCTTGAAGCAATTCTTATATTACCGAGTTGTAACAGCATGGAATAGGCTCCCGAAAAATGTTGTGACAGCTCCCACACTGAACTGCTTCAAGAATCAATGGACAGACTAAATATCTCCAAGCTATACGATACACACACATCAGCTAATTAGCTGCTAGTGCGTCTAATCAAATAAAAATAATAACATAGTGATATGTACAAGAGTGTCATGTCAACATGATAATTATTGTGACTGGCGCATGGCGATATGATTTTGTTGTCAAATCAACCCTAATTTTTGTTTACCCTGAACCTCACACAGGGCCATGGTACTCATCATATTTTTACTTTGAGACAAAACTAAATTGCGAAATAACATATTTTGTTCACTTAGTTCGACAAAATGTATGGAGCAGCATTTTTTTTTTAAATAGCTTTCATGAGTGGTCCCACAGTTAGAGTTGTTTTTATAGATGATGATGATTATTTTATACAACTAAGTAAGAGTTTGGTCAGTGGGTCGTCTTTTTAAGGTAAGTAACCAGTACCATGAACCAAAGGCTAAGACTTGGATTTTTAAAATTGGTGGTCAGGCTAACTCAAAACATTCTTAAAATTACATAATTTAATGGAATCATACATTTAGATTGGGGATTCCAGTCTTAACACCAACAGACACTTGAACGTACTTGAGTAACCTGCGAGCCAAGAATGTAGCATTGTCTGCATCAAACACATTCGCAGTAATAATGTCTAGCTTCATTTCATTTTGGAAGTTTATCAGATCACTAGCACTGATCGCCATAGCGTTCACAGGTAGTCCACCAGCATTCACAAGCACCACACGACGAAGTTTTAAATCCGAATGCACTTGCACTAACACTTTCTTCGCCCATTCCAAACAAAATATTCTACTTGTGTCGATAGCTAAAATAACGAAGTCGATACCGATCTTTCCGGTCAGATCAGACTGTTTAACGATTTCTTCCAGATGAAACGATCGTAATACAGTTAGTTTCCAGCAGAAATTCCCTTTGTTGTGAACTTCTATGAGGGCTTCTGATATTTTTTCAATAATGTCAACAGTGGATGAGAGAACTATCACTGATAACGTATTTTTGCAGCTTGTTGGACCAACCCACGGTGCAACTACGACTTCTTCTTCGATCATGGACATTTTCTTTCAATGCAAACAAAGTTCAACATCAACTCGACAAATACCAACAATTAAGAGGTCAAAGCAATATATTACTTTACTCTATGGGTCAAAGTCAGTCAAAGTGGAACTTAGTGGAAGTAGTGGAACTGCTGGAAGTACTGGAACTTCGAAATAGTTAGAACTTAGAAGTTTTGCAGTTCTGTTCACGTCGTTTTGTTTTGAAAATTTGACGTATAAATTAGGGTTACCATGTTAAAATTTTATCGTTATTATTAAAATAAAAGCTTAAATCGACTAGAATTCTATGTATTTTGTAACGCACTATTTCAGATAAAAAGAAAAATTAGTTGGTAAATTAGTTAGTAGTAGTTAATTAGTTTTTTCCATCCTTGAGAACTATAGTTCTCAAGGATCTATCGAATCGAAATACTACACTACTATACTGGTTCAAAGGTATAAGCTAGAACTAAAGTTAGATCTCGTTTTGTAATAAGGTTTATTATTTATTAGTATAGCCAATGATATTATAAGTATAAAATTGTTACTTATAATATCATTGAGTCTACCTATCGAGTTCTTTCGAGGCTTTCGAAAATCATGACAAGGCAGTGAAACTAAAGCGACCGAAGCGAGTGCGAAAAAATTTTAGCACTCCGCCTCAGATAAGTTAGATTTTTTATCTACTTATTAATCGACTTATAAAGAAAAGTTTTATGACCTAAGAGTGGTTAGGCTGCAGGAGCGAGCGAAGCAAGCTCGAATATTTTACCAGCAACATATTAGTCACTTTATATCGATCGATAATGCTCCAATCCAACAGGGGCGCCAGCGCTGTGGCAAAAAAATATGGAAACCGTCTCAGCCCTAGCACGCAGACGTTGGAAAAGGCTTGACGGCCGCCTCAGTCACGCGAAGTAATATTTAAAAAATAAAGGACATTTTTCTCAAATTTTGACCACAGAGGCGCTCATACGCCTCCGGTTCCAATGCGGCATCTAATCTAACTAGCCTTTTTTATATCGTCAAATAAAAGTGGAGCATGTGCTTTAAAAATGGAGAGTTCCTGGAAGAATTCAACTGCGACACCTCAGTGCGCCACCCGAAGAGAAAGATAATAAGTGTTGCGCTCATTTATCGCCAAGTTGCGGTTTGCATTTGCCGCCCCCTGAAGTTGGCACCCGGGGCACGGGCCCCGCCCCGGCTAGACCCTCCCCTAGATCCGGGGCTACCTTAAAGTGAGTGGCGATATAAGGGTAGGACTGGAAGACATCAAAGTTACTGCAATAGTGTTGGTCAATTTCTCGAATGCCTACCCACACAGCACATAATATCTAGTAGATATCCAATATTAGTCTACTGAAATCTAAGATATCTAAGATCATAATGGAACGTTTAGTAGACATCTACAACTGGTCTTGAAATCATCTCTTAGTTAAGATATTACATAATATCTAGAAGACATCTACAGCTGATCATCTCTTAGAGAAGATATTGCATAACGTCTAGTAGATATCTTGAATCATTTAGAAAACGTCTAGAAAATATTCAGCATACTTTCTATTAGACATATAGCAGATACTCTAGAAGATGTCTACACTCTCGAATCATCTAGAAGATGTCTAGAGGATATTTTGCTAAATTCCTACTGTAGCAAACCTTATTTTTTAATCTACTAACGCCACCTATTACTTATGAGAGACACTACAACATGTCGCAACTCTACGCTAGATGGCGCTGACGCAAAACGTCACGTTTCTGAATCGCGGTGTCGAGATTCTCCGATGGTTAATGACCTCCGCTAGTATATTTTATTTTTTTGAGAAAACTGAACTAGTGGTGCATCCGTGGATTACAGTCACACGGGACATCGCTACTTAGTTAGCCTAACTCTAGACCTAGTGTCCTTTTTGGTTTAGAGGACACCTTTCCCCCTCCTTCGTCCCTTCTGGGAAAAGGTTGTGTGGATTCGTCCTATATATATACAATTATACTCTGTACGTTGTGTAATAAATCCTCCGGCGACGACATCCCTTACACTACTAGATATTTTGTAGATAATCTAGAAGATATCTTCTAAAGTTTACTAGTAGACATCTAGATGACATGTCTAGTAGATGTGTAGTAGATGTGCATTTAAAATGTCTAGAAGACATTTAGGAGGCGGACATAGAGTCATCTTCTAGATATCTACTATAGTACTTGTAAATATCAGCAGAGGTCTCCTAGATGTTTGTATGAATATTTAAAAGATATTTACTAGATATTCTTTAGACATTGTGTGCTGTGTGGGTATATACTACAGTCAGTCACGAACTCACGACGTCCTGCTTTTAGCCAGCTGTCATTGTTCTATGTTATGGTCTCCCCGAAGCACTGTAATGGTTTTCCTCTTAGCTTCAGAAACGTCAGCAGTCCGTTCATGTTGGGGATTCTTCATGGTGTTGGTGTGATTTGGAAACTGGCGTTCCTCAAGGCGGTATTCTTTCTCCTCTTCTGTTTTAAATTTTTATTAATCTTACAACTTCCGAACTTCAGTGTACGTACTATGCAGATGACTTGCAATTGTACTGTCAAGGGAGGGTTGAAGAAATACCTGAAGCTATCGACAAATTATATAGGGACTTGATAGTCATAAAAACCTGGTGATAGATTTGGGGTAGGTAGTAGTAAACCCTAATAAGTGTCAGGCGACCATCATCAGTAATTCTCGGAATATGTTTATAAAAATATTATTATTTATTTTATTTTGTACGATACCCATCACGTCTGCGGAGTTTCACTAGCTACTTTAATTTGACTGTGTATAATCGATCTTACATTAAACAAAGGAATAAAATAAAACGCAGATTAAATTAAGAAATATTTTAAAATTTAAATTCCTGAGAAAGTAAACTAATCTTAAATCGCTGTACACATTATGTAACAAAATAATAATATATTATTTAGATTCCTCCGACACAAAATCCGGGTCCATTAGGAGGTTGTGCGTGTACGCCACGGCGGTTCATTCGACACGCGTGCTCTTCCAGACGACGGTTGACTTCGTTCGAAACATGTCTGTAGAAGTGAAAACGAGGTTGTTCGGCACTCCAGAGTTTTTCAGCCACTGCGCTAGTACGAGGCCATACCCTGCAACCAATTGAACTGTCTTACATTAATTAAGAAGAGATTTATATCTTCTAACATTATTATTGGAATGATAATTCTAGCCATTTCAAATTCTTTCCGAAATACGTAGCTGGATATCAGTAATTCACATGAAGTATCTGGAAACCGCAACCAAATCACTAGTTATGAGTACATTTACACGCGACACCAGATTAAAATCACGACTTCCGGGATTTTTAACAAACAAAATCAAGAATGATTTCATTTAAAAATTAGTCTGGGAAACAGCACATTTGAACGGCAAAACGTCAAAATAACAAGAAAGTTTCCAAAAACTAGCGCAACAAACTGCCCAACAGTGATGGCCCTTTGCCCCGAACTGTGTCATGCAATTCGAATTAACTTACCTGCTTATCAAATTCCTATCATCGACTGACTCTCCCCACATGCAAGCCTCGCCACCCAGAATGTTGTTCAGGTTCAACTCTTTGTAATGTCTCGGTATCATCTGACGAGGATCCACCGAGTAGAACTTGTTCCAGTCACCACCGTTTCCTAGATAGTCCAAATACCATGACGCAGAGTAGATAACTTTGTGATTGCCCTCCAAAACCTGTGAACATCGAAATTAATTATTTAGTAGAGTAACAAAATGGGGTTTTTGTAACAATGAACAAAACACAAAACGAAATGAAAACCATGTTATGAATAGGGTTTTAAATATTAACAAAATTTCTATGTTATTTTTAAAGTATTTGAAGGATACCAACACAGGATACCAATAAGAAGAAAGGAAAAGACAAACACACTAGTAGAACTTCACCAATAATATTTCCAACCATAATGTCTATGACAAAATTGGCATACAGTATTGAGGCAAGTGCACGCAGATGTTAACAATCTCAGAACGCTTGCAAGTTCCTGTTCAAAGTGATTGACAAATTCAAGAACCCAAAGACTAGTCTGTCGAGAGCAATGTAGAGGAGATCGAGTCAAAAAAATGGAAATAAAAAGCCACATTTAAGGTAACGAATGCATAGAAACAACAGTTCTAACCGTTGCATATTTTAATACTATAACTTAATAATGTCATGAAAGTAAACAGCTAGTTCATAACAAATCAATGTAAAATCAAAATTGTATGTCAAATCAGACTCCTCCGATGCAAAATCCTGCTCCAGAAGGTGGTTGCGCCTGGATGCCGCGTTTGTTCATGCGGCATGTATGCTCTTCAAGACGATAGGGGATTTCGGTGCGATAAGTGAACCAAAACTGAGGGTCCATGGCGCTTCATAGTACTTTAGCTAAAGCACTAGCACAAGGCCATACCCTAAAATCAATTAAACATCACTCAATCAACAACTGCCTGAAGGCAATGGTACCAGAAAGCCCTGCCCAGCTCGTCTTAAGAGCGTTTACGACGTACGGCATTTCATACAAACTTTCAAGCCCTTGTTTTTCGAAATAGGTCTAAAAAGTTACCTAAGAACATTTTCGAAAAATAGTGTTACAGCCAGAATATACAGATTTTAAATTGTCCATAGAAACAGAGATTTCGAAAATTTTAAATAAGACATTTTGAAAATTTTATCTATGATACCCCCCCCCACCCCACACGATGGTACGAGGGTAGACGACGAAAAAAATATTCATCCCCAATTCACATGTAGGGGAGCTATCTTAAAAAAATATTTTCCAAATTTTATTTTACCACTTTGTCGGCGTAATTGTTAAACACACTCCTACAAAATTACAGCTTTCTAGTACTAACGCATAACGGTCTCTTAGGAAAACCTCTGACAGACAGACAGACAGACGGACATGACGAAACTATAAAGATTCCTTGTCAGAACTATGGAACCCTAAAAAGGACGTCGTCACTGTCGGTCATCGCAAAGTCATGCGTAGAGGATACCATCGTAGAACAAATGAGGAGCACTTACCGGGAAATAAAATTTATGTCATCGACTATTTCACCCGACATGCAAGCTTCACCGCCCAAAACATCGTCTTAGAAGTTAAAATTATCATCTAACGAATGCCGGGGATCGATCCTGTAGAAATGACTCTAGTCTTCGCCAGTTTGATGTTCGTCTAAGTACCAGGGAGCGGAGTCAATTACTCTGTAACCAGCAGACAAGACCTGGGCAACCATTACGACTTAGCCTACTATAAACAAAACGTGTGGTGATGGCGTGTTTAGAGATGAATGTTGGTGTCCTGTTGTAGATGTTTCTGTTATTTATAATGTGACGTTGTTATTTTGTGTGCGTAGACTGTAAAACTAAAAGATTGTCGAGCAGTAGCTGGTCGTTCGTGGTTTCCATGTTTTGTTTGCCCATTATGAGAAACGTCCGTCGCCTTCTATTAGGAGTAATTTTTAACTTACGCGAATCATGTCCTCAGCACCGACGGTTTTCCAAACTTGCACGATTGCGTCGCTGGGCAGTTCTACACCTTCATCGAAAACTTCCTGAAACATTTCGGAGAATTTGATTTTTGTTTTTATGGAGAGAGAAATTTAATGTGGATTGTGGATGGTCGCAAAAAAGTGGCAGACCAAATAAAAAACGGATGGATTGTACTGTGTTATGTCAGATGATATGGATAAAAAGGAAGTGAAATAATGAGATGTCGGCTAATAGAAATTATGGGAGAAAAAGACGCGCTGTATCAAATCCAAAATCATTGGGATTCGGGCAAGAGGTTTGGAAGAGAGGAGATAATAAACAATATGCGTGTGGGGTAACATACCTGCCAGACTATAGGCTTGGATTTTTGTCCCAGCAGCGGAAGGACATTTGTCATGAAGTACGCGTGCAGTTCGCTGGTCCTACTCATATTGTGCTGACTCATGAATTCTAGAATCTCAGGGTTTGATGCCCTGGAAACGGTGATATACCGTATTAGATTTATTCAGTTTTAATAGGAACACAATTTAATAGTAACTTAATAAATTAATGGCCATAATAATACTGGCTTTGGGGAACGATGCAATTTTTTTTAAATTTATGTTTTAGTTTATAGTTAATTAAAAAAAAATGCTGTTCCATATCGGTTTATAATCTTGTACCGAGTCCATGACAACAGGTTGTGCGTCGATGTTTAGTGCTACCCTTTAGTTAATTAATAGAAACTCACCAGCAGTCCATAGCAACTTCGTCACCTCCGAGATGGAAGTATTTATCAGGGAACCGCTCCTGGACTTCACGGAACAAGTCGCCGATCAGTTTGTACGTAACATTGGTTGTTGGGTCCATTGGTCCTAAGCCTATAATTTGGCCAAACTTATAGCATTTTGTCAGAATCCCTGGGTATGCGACGCCCCACGATCTTGTATGTCCTATTAAAAGATAATGTTTTATTGTTTTTTTTTTCTCAAGCGTAAGAATTTCCTATGATACGCGATAATATTAGAGTATAAGATGGTAAGTAATTAATCCTTTGGTTCATGCAGCTGCGATATTGTTAACGCATTCAAAACAAGGTAACATATCTAAGTAAGTACTTACTTGATTGCTTATATTTTACGATAAAATCGAGGCTCGGCAAATAAGTGACAATCACATCACATTTATCTAAGGTCAACTTGAGAGGACATTATGTACTATGTCAAGTGTTTACTGATAAGAATGCTGTTATTATTTGATTTTACTAAAAGGGACGATGTTGTACAGACGCCAGCACACCAAGCTACTACAATCTGTCAAATTGCTTTAATAGATTTTCAACTTTATCGTTCAAGCATAAAGTTCAAAATTGATTGGGAAAATTTGACAATTTCGGGTAGCGTGATGTGCTGGCGTCTGTACAAGTTGAACAGGCAGGAACTGTAGGCAACAATTATTCAGTAGGTAGAAACTAGCGTTAATTACCAACACGCTTTCGGGCTTTCCAAATGCGGGTTTAGCGATTTCAAAACTTTATTCGTCAAAGTTTGATCAGGATGTCTTTGATGCATGTGGTACTTTTATAATGCCTATTGAAAGTGATAGCAATGAGTAACATCTTTATTCTGATCGTTACCCAGTAACTAGGTTATGGAGATCCGATAGGCAGTCGCTTCTTGTAAAATACTGGTATTCAGCTGCATCCGGATATGCTGCATGTAGGGTACCTAAACTGGAAGCTGACCCCAACATATTTGGGAAAAGGCTACGCAGATGATGTCTTTATTCTGATCGGACTTACCCGGAACATCAAATTCTGGAAGAACTCTGATTCCTCTGTCTCTCGCATACGTAACAATCTGGTTAATGTTCGTTTTTGTGTAGATCATTGAGGGATCATAAGCGCCTTGTTCACTGGAAAGAAAGAGTTTTGTGATCATTCATTCATTGTGAAGTTTTCAGGGTGAGATTTTTACAGAATAGCACCGCAGCTTATCATAATTTGACGAATGAGGTGTCGTTGGAAGCGTCGTAAAAAGCTTGTTATATGCATGCAAATATGCATGAAAAATGCTTGAAATATGCACGAAAATTGGCAGAATATGCGAAATTAAATGATAAATTTTAGGAATCCCCAAAAAAAAATAGAAAAGTAAGTTTTTTTTTTTTTTTAAATCAGCATACAATTAGTAAATTCTTTTTTGATAGGCGATATCTAATAGGTACAGTAATATTATATGACATTAAAATTATTGTAAACGTAAGCAATCAAATATTTTTCTAAATTTTCAATGTTAAGATTGTGTCTACGATCATTTAGAATATTTTTGTAAGTGGAAAAGGTTCGCTCCACATCCACTGAGGTAACTGGGCAGAATTTGAACTTATAGTTTCTGGCAAAAGTTCTGCCGTCCCATTAATGAAACTATCAATTTGATAAAAAAATATTGTAAATGTACCGATAATTATGCATCATAACTAGATCTTAGGTGAAATATGCTTTTACCACTGAGAATGGCTAAAATATGCAAATGCATAGGTATGCGAATATGCAAGTGCATATAATCCGGTCTCTATTATAGTGATAAGCTAGATGTAACGTCACATTAAATATGAATATGGCGCCTTCTAGAGGACATAGTCATGAACTAAAAAAAAAATTATGGCGTGATTTTGCAGTAGTCAGGTTTTATTTAAATAAGTAAGTACCTTAACTGCGGGAATTTCTCGCTCTGATAAGGGAAGCTCTGGTCGTCCACTATGTGCCAGTGCAGAACGTTCATCTTGTTCATTTCCATGGCGTCCAATGTTTTGAGAATGTTCGCCACGGTGATGTAATGTCGCGATGTGTCGATAAGGAGTCCACGATACGTGTATCTTGGGAAGTCCACGATTTGCGTCGTGTTGATGAGCACGTCCTGTAACCAGTAGATGTAGTTCATCATTACTAGTACCAATTTCTTTGTTAAGCTGATTATTTAGCGATTTAAAAAATATATATACATAAGAACAATAATATCTTACTTTATATCCATTAGAAAAATAGAACAATTGCACGAAAGTCTCCATACCCCTCAGAATGCCCCATATCGAGTCACTGCTGAGTGTCGAAACTGCAGAAACATTAAGGCTATCTGGAAAATAATATTATCTGTATTAGATGGGAGCTTTATCAATAATATTTTTTAGAATATAGATAGGTTCGGTTTGATGGCATTGGGCTGTAATGTTTTTGTTTATATCGAGAAAAGATTGGTCTTCGCACTGAAATCGCTGCTGCTTTTAATGGGGGGATTGTATTAATCCAGTGGTGAGATTGTGTAGCGTCACGTGCCTGTTCAACTTGTACATGGGCGCCGGCAAGTTTATATTCAGCTCCACGAATCGAGCTCGATCATTTTTGCACTTCACTTTGGATATGTTAGGTTATCGTTTGTCCATTCATACAAGTACTATCTTTGTCGACTTATGCAAAAAAGCTTAATAATGAAGAATACGATGCAAGAGCGAGCAAGCTCGATAATTTGTCCATGCATAGAGAAAGGGGTCTAACTGTGTCGATTTATATAATGAGACTTTTAAGAATTAAGATAGAGTAGGATGCACGAGCGAGTGAAGCAAGCTCGATAATGACGCACCCTGCGCAGGATAGATTCGATTTTTGAAAATAGGAGAGATTGAGAGATAGCAGAATGCGAAAATTTTAGAATCTCGCCTCGAATCGGAATCAGCCTCAGTTTTAGGACTTTTTTAGGTCTGAATAGTTTTACTCCAATAAACCGTTAATGTAAATAAAAGAAATATTACGTGCTTTTATTTATGATTGAAATACCTACAGCAAGCACTACCGACAGGATTATGACAAACATTGCACATAACTCGTTTATCTCATTCGACGCTCAATCGTAGGTACTGAGCAAGTAAGAACAAGTATCGATGAACCAGCCGATTGCACAAATCGCGTTATTTAACAAAAACTGTTTAAAACTTGAATGCTCACGGGCTATCCTACGAAAGCGATGTTAAATATTTTTATACAATCATGCACACAAACAGGGCAGAAATATGATCAAAATATCGATGTTATGTAGTAGATAGGTTTTAATTTCAGTGAATTTTAAAATATTAAGTAGACGAAATTACAAATCAGCGACCCCCTTATACCACTTCAACAACCTCCAACTTTGCCAGCGCCCACAAGGGGGCGTTATCGCCCACTTTGAGAAAGACTGAACTAGTTGATGTTCAAAAAGGCTGGACTGGCTGTTCACAATGGTGTGCTGGTGCCTACCCGTATGTAAGGAAGTGTACAAGTTGAGTGTGGCAAAAGAAGCATGAAAGTAGAGTAAATGCTGTGGAAATGTGTTCCTTGCGAAGCATGTGTGATGTGACTATGAATGATAGGCTGAGGACTGATGTGGTAATGCAACGGTGCGGTCTAAAAGATGTAGCGACAAAAGTATGCATAGGTGGTTTGAGGGGATAAATGAAAGGCGACTAACAAAAGGTATTTACAAGGCAGATGTGACTGGAAAGGCCGGGAGGCGAAGGACATAAGGAGCCCAGAGAGCGTTCTGTAGTTTCTGCTTAATCCCATGGGAACTAGGCGGTACCTAACTACCTACATCATAAGTTTATACATCTTTATCTTCGATTTCGTGAATGACAGACAATGTTGCAACCAAGCAGTAAATTATTTTAATTGTGTATCGAGAGAGTCATGCAACATATTCTGTGCACGCGCCGCGCTTGAGCGAACAAACGAAAGACGAAAGAACGAAAGATAGGTTCTAATTGGCCAACTTCGATAAGTCTCTCTTATTTACAGTTATCAAAAAGACGAAATCTGTCGCAAAGCAATGGAAATCACTATAACACCTACATTTCTCATCCATATCCAGATGTGGGTAGGCCTCACATTGTCTACTCAGGTCTATGTTCAGTTCCTCCAGCGTACCCTTGAAGTCAGGGCTGGTATCCACAGACCGCGTCTCCACAAGCTTCCCCACCTTCTTCGAATATCTCGATGCTATATGGTGGGTGTTTCTTAGCACGGCAGTGTACCGATCTATGGCATTTTTTAATAAGTCGCATGATTTTCCTTTTTCCTGTTGAAATATAGGGGCTTAGTTAATGGTGTTAGAATTGCCATATACCTACTTACTGAAAATTTATTTATTGTGGTTGGTAAAATATTTTCCTTCTTGGATAATAATGTTGACCTAATCTAAACTCCTACTATTATTGTAAGCCAAGGTTGAATGTTAACCTATATGCGGTTGGTGTTCATAATATTTGAATGTTATTTAGTCTGGATTTGTGCCCGGTTGATGGCAATATACATATAGGCTCGCCCCCTACTACATGGGACGAAAAGTGAGTACCTACACCTCTGTCTAACCCTTCGGAGAATACAGGCGTGATGTTATGTTAAGCGATATCATTATGCAACTATAGGCTGACCGCTGCCTGAGCTGCGCGGTGCGGGAGGGGAGGGGATAGTTGTCACAGTTGACGAATCACTGGAGCTCTCGCATCACGTCACCACACCACTCCCGCACCGCGCTGCTACTTCAGGCAACGTCTCAGTTAAGCGGTCGGCCTATAAGTCGTCGTTTTCTCGGCTTATTCCGTTTATCCACCCTAAGGTGGATACTCGGAAACGCATGTCCCAGAATCCACCCTCAAGCACCCACAAGCCTATTTTCGTTTATCCAACTAGGCCTAGGGTGGACATGCATTTCCGCGTACCCTTAGGGTGGTTTTTTAGGGTGAATAAACGGAATAAGCCGTTTTCTCTGTTGTGGGATAGCGTAGGTATCTATACTAATATTATAAAGCTGCAGAGTTTGTTTGTTTGTTTGTTTGAACGCGCTAATCTCTGGAACTACTGGTCCGATTTGAATGATTCTTTTAGTGTTGGGTAGTCCATTTAAGGAAGGCTATAGGCTATATTTTTTTTTTTTCAAAATTATGGATCCGTAATAAAATTGCTATTTTGTAACACAAGGTGTAAAATCGAAAACCTATTTTTGCGTGCGCTGCAAAAACTATTGACAATAGAACAAAATGATGTACTACAGATCTGTAGAGCCCATTAAGACCTACAAAAAAGTCTACGAGAACATATATCTAGCTATCATGGTTTAATCACAATAACCGATTTTGTGTTCAAAATAATTATTAAATCGTCTGAAGAAAAAAAAACTACGTATAATATGTATCGTAATATTAATCTTTATCGAAATTAAGCATTATGCTAACAAGAGTATTTATGAAGAAGTAAAATACTTTTTGTTTCATCTCAATCGGATATTTCGTTTAAAAGTTATCACGTGTGTAAGATGTTAAGAGTTGGTACCTATTAAGGAGTTATGGGCCATAGAGTTTTTTATCAACATAAAATCCTGTAATAATCTTTTTCGAAATATATTTGTTGATGATCTTCTATCTTCTATCTTCTATATATATAAAAGGAGAAACTGACTGACTGAATGACTGACTGACTGACATATCAACGCACAGCCGAAACTACTGGGTCTAGGAATGTGGAATTTTGCACACGGCTTCCTTTTATAATGTAGGGTAGCACTAAGAAGGGGTTTTTGGAAATTAAACCTTTAAGGGGGTGAAAAGGGGGGATTTCGTTTGTATGAAAAATCTTATTCCTTCAGTTAATAAACTTGAAACTTGGCACGAATACTTATGTAAGTAAATTATGAAGTTTGGCATTTTTTGTTTTTTTTAAATATCCCCTAAAGGGGGATTGGGGGGTGTCAAAATTTGTATGGAAGAATTTTAACGCGCGGTCTGATTAACTCGAGACTCAGTATTTATACTTAATATCAAAAATAAAGAATGACGTATATCAGGGTTTTTCGAAAATGTACCCTTAACGGGGGGAAAAGGGGTAGTTAATTATACAGGCGAGGATTTTACTGCGTGGCTTGATTAACTCGAAAATTGGTATAAATAATCTTTGAGTCAAGTAATGAACATATTATCCCAAACGATTTTTTGAAATTCCACCCCTGTGGGGGTGAAAAGCGGGAATACAGTTATATGAAAAATCCTAATCATTTGTTTGGTTAATAAACTTGAAAATTGACCCGAATACTTATTTATCTAAATAAATGATAATTAGATTACATTTTCGAAATTTTTTGAGGAAAATCTATATATATCTATATAAATAAAAAGAAAAGTCCTGACTGACTGATTGACTGACTCATCAACGCCCAGCCCAAACCCTTGGACCTAGAAAGCTGAAATTTTGCAGAGGTTCCCTATATAATGTAGACAAGGAATAAAGGAAGGATTTTTCGAAATTCAACCCCTAAGAGGGTGAACGCGAGGAAGATGAAATTTCACGCGGACGAAGTCGCGGGCAAAAGCTAGTTTTAAATAATGTTTATGAATGTGACCTGCACCTTAATTGCGTAACACACTATTACTCTCAATTTGTACCATTTTTAAGGAAATTTTGTTAATCTATTGCTCCTATGTTCTCAGTCCATTGCTCTTAAGTTCGAAAAATGTATTTGCTCAACAACGTAAATAACGCAATGAATGTTGTTCAACTGTCAAAATGAAACCTATTGCTACCGATAGTGTGTTACGCAATTACCCTGCTGTTATCAGCTGTTTGTTTTCTGGCGGAATAGTAGGTTTCTAATGAAGTGATATAATATTTGTACTTAAACAAGAAAACGTTTTTGTATCTATACTTACTACTCATATTATTTAATCGCAAAGTCGCTACAGAGTTTGTCACCGTTCTTTGTATCAGCAGTACTTATCTAAGCGCATACAGTCCATACAGACACACCATACCGACGACTCGTAAACTCGTAACTCCTACTGCCTTTACTCAACAACTGAGGCTTGAAAACCACAAGTTAGTATGGTAGGAATGCGTTGCGTACTTGTCGGTCCCGCGTTGACAACGCGTTTTCGATTCGCAGGACGATTTATATCTTTGTTCTCCACCCCTTTATTATATTGTAGAATGTCTTTTCCACGCCTATGCACAGACAGAGTACAATAATTTAAATAGGGGTTGCACAGCGCACAGATGCTGAACATGGGATATTAGCTCAGAGTAGGTACTCACTAACTACTAGTACTAGCTCAGGTAACTTCTCTTCTTATGTGAGAGTACTTTTTGATTGGAGATTGCGGCTAAGCGGATGTCATGTAGGTACTTATAAAAAGAAAAAGGTACACAATGCATCGCGACCTTTTTGATGAGAGCATAGGTTTATATTGTAGTCTTTGGCATAGGTACAAAATGCATCTAATGACATTAACAACATTATGGTAGATAAGTCTGTGGATATTTTTTAATTTTTTGCGATTTTTTTTATCCAAGGCTGCTTGTTTCATCTTAATTATCAAACGTGTTTAGAAACACATAGGTAAACTAACATTTGACCGTTATTTTGCTGGTCAAAAGTTCTAATCTATTAGGTACGTAGAATTAAATCATTTAAAAAGTCCAGTGAACTTCAACCAGGGTGCGATAAAAAAAATCGATACTTTTAACAAAAGAAAACGGTATCAGGAGCAGTACCATCCTAGATGTATAATGGATAGATTTAGTCTGGCCATGGATTTTTAAGTAGGATTAAAGGTTTATTTTTTCACTTACCGTAAACTTAAAAACAGAGGGTGATAGTTTAAAATAAGTCTGTTCTTTTGTTTGCTGTTGAGGTTTTGGCCACACTTCCCCTTTCGTCGGTGGGAATGCCGGTCCGGGATTAACAATGCTCAAACTGGCCACAAAAAATACGCAAAGTGCGTTAAAAATGATAAAGACCCGCAACATTTTCGCGGCAAAATAAGTAATCCGTACGACAACCGTGCGGGCTGTGGTACGACCCGATTGAATTGACAGCCCGGAGTAAACTATTATTTTCTGAGTAATGTCATTAATTAATGGCCATAGATTGTTAATAAAATAATAAGAAAATTATTTAATGTCCAAAAGATTATCAGTTCATCACAAGTAAACCCAAGAGTTATAAAAAATAACGATGGAAAATGAAGCGTTCACCCTTTGAAAAGGTTCATCAGGGTTCATTCCAATGAACTCGGACTGTACCAGAGACCAGAGACTGTACAGGAAATGGTGCATACAGCGTGAACATAACAAATCATGGGTATTATGGCAATTCGTAAACAGGTTGTGATTGTTAAAGAACGAAAAGCATATTCATATGTTTATTTCAATTGTTAGAAATATAATATTTTCTCCACCAATAATTACAAGGATTAATAATACCGGTTTTTTTTATTACTAAAGTCACATCACTATAACTGTGGCGGTGTTGCTATAGAAAAATATCTGTGCAGTTAACAATTATTAGTCTGTCATAATATGACAAATCTGTCATTGACTTGACTGTCATTCTTTCACTGTCATAACAATCCGAATCACACAGACACACACATTCACAGTCAAAGACTACTTCACAGTATTCCTATTCACACACATTTCTATGACTTTGACTGAACACTGACTGATTGGAGGGAAAAAAAATCGAATGTATCTAAGTAATTAAGTGTTTTGTGTTCATTAGTAAAGATTAACCTAAAATGAGGCGCCGAGACGAAAAATTTCCTGACAATGGCTTCGAAGCCTGGGGTGGATATATGCAAGCTAAGATTGCGAAATTAGAAGAGCAATTTTGTGTAAAAGCGGGAAAAGAAGAAATCCTATCCGATATTTTCAACGGGGTGAGTATTTTCGTCAATGGATTTACGATACCTTCCGCCGATGAATTAAAAGTTCTCATGACGAAGCATGGAGGAATCTATCACACTTATCAAAGAGGCAACGATTTTATAATAGCCTCTAATTTACCTGATACTAAAGTTAAAAATATGTCTCTTGTAAGAGTTGTAAAACCTGAATGGATTACTGATAGCATATCATCTAATCGCTTGCTAGACTACAGAGACTACTTGCTCTATAAAAACTCAAGAACTCAAAAACAGCTTAACTTTAAGGTTATTAAAAATAATGATTCTTCTGACACTGAAATCAAGTTTTCTAATAATGAGAATGATACATGTTTACTTGCACATGAGAATAATGTAGAACAGATTATATCAGAAACTGAGTATGAAAACAGAACAGAATGTAATCCACTTTCAAATGATGCAGGAGCATCTACTTCTAACATCAATGTATCAGAAATAACAAATGATAATAATTTAGTTAAGTTGGCAAACAAACCAAAACAAAATTTGGGTTCTGTAACTAAAACTGCTGCAGATCCTAACTTCATATCAGAATTTTACAATAATTCAAGGCTACATCACATTTCACAGTTAGGGGCATGCTTCAAACAGTATGTAAATGATTTAAGAGAAAATAGTAACTTCTTATTTCCTGCTCGAGCAGAGCTTAAAAATTCAATTTTAACCATGAATTACTTCAATCATTTATCCCAGTTGAAATTTGAGAAAAATAAAGTAATCATGCACATTGACATGGATTGTTTTTTTGTGTCAGTTGGTTTGCGCAATAGACTTGATCTCAGAGGTAAACCCGTAGCTGTTACTCACTCTAGAGGAGGGCAGGGTAGGCCAAAGAGACCTGGTGTTGATAGGAATATAGAATTTGCCTTGTACAAACAGAAGCAAGTCAAGAAACTAGGAAAGGCAACTGGAAAACCAGAAGATAAAATTATATTTGAGAGCCGAGTTGATAACATTGCTGGTGAGGATGACAAATATGGTTCAATGAGTGAAATAGCTTCTTGTTCATATGAAGCCCGAGCCAAAGGTGTAGGAAATGGTATGTTCATGGGAGCAGCTTTGAGATTATGTCCAGATTTACAAACAATACCCTATGACTTTGAGGGCTACAAAGAAGTTGCATACACTTTATACAATACTATAGCCCAATATACTTTAGATATTGAGGCTGTATCATGTGATGAGATGTATGTAGATTGTACTGAACTATTGGCAGATATGAATATCAGTGTTCAGAGTTTTGCAACCATGCTGAGAGAGGAGATTAAACGTAAAACTGGCTGTCCATGTTCTACTGGATTTGGTGGCAACCGATTACAAGCCAGATTGGCCACAAAACGGGCAAAACCAGATGGGCAATTCTTCATCACTGAAGACCTCATTGAAGATTTTATCTTTGAAATAAAACTAAGAGATTTACCAGGTGTAGGCAGACAGACTGCCCAAAAATTGGAATCATTAGGTCATTCCACCTGTGGATCACTACAAAGTTTGACATTAGCTACCTTAAAAAGTCAATTAGGAAATAAGAGTGGGGCTCAACTATTTGATCAATGTCGTGGTCGTGATCCAAACCCTCTAAATTTCCATACTATAAGGAAATCAGTTTCAGCTGAAGTGAATTATGGAATCAGATTTGAAAATAATAATCAATGTTTAGAGTTTTTGAAACAATTATCAGCCGAGGTTCACTCAAGAATGCAGCAATTTAAAGTTTTAGGGAAATGCGTAACTTTGAAACTGATGGTTAGAAATGAAGAGGCGCCTGTAGAAACTGCAAAATTCATGGGGCATGGTTTCTGCAATGTCATCAATAAATCAACTTCATTAAATCATGCTACAAATGATATCGAAGTTATAACAAAAGAAGTAATATCAATATGCAAGAAGCAAAACATAGATCCTAAAGAAATGAGAGGCATTGGCATTCAGATAACAAAATTAGAACCCGTCAACAGTAAACCATCAAAAGGAGCAATAAATAAGTTTTTATTAAACAACAAAACTGTTAAAAAGGCGTCCAAACCTGCCACTGATAAGACTCACATAAAATCAGAACTAGTCACTATTAAGAGTGATTCCAAAGTTTTAGAACTACCTAAGAAGAAACCTAGTACTACTAGCAAATCCAAAGTTATTACACAAAGAAAGAAATCTCCCATCATCGCTTTGAAATCTCCACCAGGAAAAAGAAAAGGGAGGCCCCCAAAAAAAATTCTACAGCCCTCTTCTACAAAATCAATAAATAAATTCCTTCAGGGAGATAATGTCACAAAAGACTTGCCATATAAGGACCCAATGATAAAAGAAATTCATATAGAAGAACCACTAAGAACAGAAAAGCCCAAAGGGTTGTTGGGTCTTCCTTGGGACCAAGTAAGGGAGCTGTTAAGGGCATGGCTAGAAAGTGGACAGACCCCCCTACAATGTGATATTGATATGACTGTGGCATATTTACAAGAAATGGTAGTGAATAAGAATACAGAAAAACTATTTGTTTTAATGAATTTTCTAAGAAGGATGACCAAAGAAATTGGAAGTAGTGACTGGTTGAAAGTTTATGATAGTATATGTGAACAAGTACAAAATGCTATGATAGCTGTTTATGGTAAAAGGTTGTTTATATCAGATTGAGGTGAAATATGTAAGTACTTAAATAAAAATGCTGTGATATTAATGAATAAAACTAAGATTTTCATACAATTAATCCATTTATTTTATTAATTGATACTATTTTCTACATCTCTAAAATGGAAAATAAAAATGTCACTATATTGTAATTTTGTGTCAAACAAAATTATCACGATTTTTCAACTGAGAGCCAGTGCTAAAAATAGCTCCATGCATATGTAAAACTTAAAGTTTCACCTATTAAAAATTTGGCAGCTGCAGAATCGAAAAAAATTCTAAATTGAATTTACTTCTTTGGCACTACCAGTTCCCAAAGACTATAAAACCAAAAATAACCGATGTTTATGTTTTCTTTTACATAATTCCTATTAATTTTAGGATTATACCTAAAAGACACTTTAGGTATACTTCATAATTCGAAATGGCAGTTAGTATCTCTTAATGTTAATAAGCACTTTTACAACACCTAGTTATAGTTGAAGGATAGATGCTGTGTAAGAAACACTGCAGAGAGTATGCAAAAATAATGTCACATAATAAGTAGTTTAATCTCAGATTTTGTAATCTAAAATTTACTATCACAGTTGCTTATTGCAAATAAAAAAAAGTAGGTACCGTATCTTGACTTGTAAAAATAGCATGTATATTAATTTACTCGATAATTTTGTAAGTAATAAAACATGATTCAGTTTCCAGAATTTCAGTTGGTAATCTATTTAAAAATATAATTCTGTAAATAAAACTAATTTCATCAAGCTCAAAGCTTGCAATCATTCTTAAAACTAAATGCTTTGTGACAACCATTGACATTTCCTACTATTATAATACTTTGCAATATTACTCCTAAAATAATCCACATGGAAAAAACAGAAACAATTTCTTACAAAACAAAACTCATACCATGTATAGTACATAAATGTTAGTAAGACGAACAGTAGCATGAAAATACAAATGGCATTTTTAGGCGAAAAGATCACTATTATTGCATGTCAGTTGCACCTCTTTGAAATATTGTACTGGTATATTTTCTAATACTAGAAAAAATAGTGTAAGTTCTATTGAATACATTTTCCAAGTAAGACTGGCCTTTTCTCAGTCTTGGTTCCTCGAGGGAGGAAAATGTGTACAAGGATCTTTTGGCGCGTGGCCAAAATCGGAACTAACGCCGCCATCTTGTTTTTTCAATACATTTACACTATGTTTACTAACAGCGCCACCCTGTCACCGTCATTAGAGCGCCAAAAGATTCTTGTAGCATTGTTGTAGGTATGTGTTTGAAATGCAGCCGACATGAAGTGAGTTTTTAGTCTCACGCGGTCGAGTTGACGGAGATCGAATGCTTCAGCTTCGAGTCGATGATGATCTCGTCTCCTGATCTGATGTTGTACGAGTATAGCTGCTTAGTAGGGTACTTCATTTCCTCTGGACCCTGAAAAGGCTTAAAAATAATGTAAACTGTTAATCGTAAGAAAAAAAGCGTATTTACAATGTTAGTGTAGCAGTAAAAATCAAAAAGTGTGGTATTACAAACAACATGCTCGGTGGCGCAGTTAGTACAGAATTAATTTTGTTGGGGTTAAAAGTAGCCTCAAGTGATTTCTTATGCTAGTGATCATCGCAATACATCCATTCCCTTTGTCATGCAAAGAATGTCTTGTAAATGGGTTAATTTAATATAAAAAACAACCATTAGTGACTTTTAAAGTATATTGTATTTACCTGGGAGTCCCGAAGCTCTTGATCAACGTAGAATAGTCTCATTTTAGACGCGGGGAAGCCAGCCATCCTCTCTAGTCTTGACTTCAGGTCAGATACAGTTCTAGAAATAATATAAATACCTACTTTAAACGAAAAGTAGCAACAAGCTTCATATGGTTAGGTTAGTATACTCTAGCTAGGGTTTGACAAGACTTATAAAAGTACAGCCCGATTCAAACTTTATGACAGCTCTGATCTGCGCTCCTCGCTGCGCAGTGTGCAGTCAACAGCAAAAGTAGATGATCAAAGTCAGAAATTCAATACTTATGAACGGAGTTCGCGTCAGGACTGTGTGGCGTCGAAGTGATTCAAAAATATTCTACGTAGTAAGTATTCTAAGTAGTAGTACTTCGACGTCACACAGTTTTGACCTCACTATTGGCTTCAGCACCCTCAAAAACCTTGAAAACGACAGCCATGATGAAAAATTTGAAAAAACTGCTGTCGCCATCTTGGATTTTCATTTTTACCTCACTATCGGCGACCTCGGCTGCTTTTTGTATTCGTACGAATTACAAAATACGATTTTGAAATTCATACTCGGTTGGTTATTTGAGTAGGCATGCCTACTTTAGGGTGATAAATTGTGAAGGTCGAACGTCATGCTATTACGCGTGAGACGTACGTATTTTTAATTTCGTCATATTAACTTGAACGAGTAAAGACCAACGACAATGTGCGAATAATACGGAAGCCGAGTAGGCCGACTGGCCGCGCATGTTTGTATGAAGATTTTGAATTTAGTGAGTCTTTTAACTGTGGGGCACACACTAAAATGTAATTGACAGGCTTATGGTGATTTATCCAGATAGGCACTGCTTATTATGCCTTTATGCAACGCACGCCACTGCATCTGTCTCGCACTGGAACGATGACAGCTCTTCTACTATACAGGGTTTCAAAAAAGTAAAACTAGCCTGTAAACATCGACGGTGCGAACTTCGCTGTTGTCTCCACACGTGAAAGTGATCTGCACGCGCTTTTCAGGTCTCAGGTCCACTGACACTAGAGGGTCGAGTTTTCCGTGGACGCCCACCAACTCCCAGTATCTGGAAAATAATGTTGGCAAATATTAATTCAGGGGCAGTCACCTTATGACTGGCAGTCTGGCACGATATCCATATGAATTTTAATTTACAGATCCATTAAGTTTCAGAAGTAATTTACGGTAAGGTAGGTATACGAACGGCTACACATCAAGCTATACCTAAGTAACCAGTATAAGCTGACTTCTGATTGTAAGAAAAACCTATAACATGCGAGGTCAGCTAAAGCTGGAAATGTATAGCTTGATGTCTACGTGAAGAAACGTATCTATTATACCTATTGGCTCTTACAGGAGAAAAAGTTACACCTACCTATTTC
Organism: Oligia latruncula; assembly: GCA_948474745.1. NCBI lineage: Eukaryota > Metazoa > Arthropoda > Insecta > Lepidoptera > Noctuidae > Oligia > Oligia latruncula. The sequence continues at coordinate 6,214,403 of OX419696.1, forward strand.
TTACAATTTCTTAGTAGATATAAATGTCTGAGCCCTTAGGTGGTCAACACCGCATAATAGACAGACCAAAACAATACCGTATATGAGTGATTTTATACTCAATCTGATGCGTTTACGTCATCAAGTGCAGCTAAAACCTGGCTGGAGTAAGTATGCACACAGGTATTGCAAAAAAGCCATGATTATTTGTAGGTACACCTTATCTGGTTAGAAAACATTGCAAGCGTGATATTCACCTGCTTATGGTGCCACGATTAAACTGTCGTTATAGTGAAACAAGGTACAAATTGAGTGAGATTTTATGATTATGCACACCTACATGGTCTCATTAGCATACGAATTTAGGTCGTTGTGTTGGCACAGAGACCTCACCTACATTGCTTCTTATTGATTAGACCTTCGTAACGAACGTTGCAATTTAGAAGGATAATGCTGCATTATTTGATTACCTGGTGCGTAAGTAATAGGGTTTTCCAGAACACGTAAGAGTTTTATATGTGTGGTGTGAACTGGTGTGCGGTTTCAAATGTTGTACCTTAAGTGGCAAAAATTAGTGAAACATTTTCTTTAGGTTAACTAAAATGTACTGATAAAGAAAACTAGTAAGTAAATACATTTTTTGAAGCCAACATTTATCAGTAAAATATCTAGAGGGAATGTAGGTATTCATCCTCAACGTCATCAGCAAACTACCCTTATCCCAATATATTTGTGGCCGTCGCAGCATGCTCTTTCCAACATCTCTATTAGCCATCATCTCAATATTTACCTCCTTTCTAGCATAATTATCATTATTCTCACAACAACTCAGATAGAAAAGAAAGATGAATTTGATAAGTACGAAAGGATACGCCTTTCGTACTTATCAAATTCATCTTTCTTTTCTATCTGAGTTATAGCGCGAAAAGGTTATTTTGACGCGTGGCCAAAATCAGAACTAACGCCGCCATCTTGTTTTTTTAAATACATTTCAAGTGACATTTCACAAACGTTTACCAACGTCATTCGAGTTCCAAAATGTGTAAATATGTTAAGTAGGTATTATTGCATTTCTCACCTATCAGGCCGGTCAGACTCCGGTTTCTCCATATAGTACCGTATGAAGGCTCTTTCAGCTGCATCTCTCTCTTCAATAGGCACCGCTCCGCCACCGTTCAGGGTTCTCACGTGAGGCAGCCGCGCTACCAGCAACAGTCGTCTTTCGTGCTCCGTTGACTCGTTTCGCTCCCACAGCGGCCAGCCCTAGAAAATGCGTAGAGAAGAGTCAGTTAATTAATTATTTAAATAATAATACTTTTTGGTTAACCCAAAACGACCTTGTCTCAGACCTCCAGACTCCAGACGAATAAAAAGCAAAGTCGTATGGGATCAAGGTCGTATAAATGGGACTAAAAATAAACAATCATAACATTACGCTTGTATCCTTTGAGGCTCCAAAGGACAATATAAGTAATGGCAATAATGGGTGTAGTAATCCACATTTCGCGTCAATTATATTTTTAATCATCTTTAAAAGGAGCCTATTGATATCAATCAACCGGGTATAAATCCAAACTGAGATACTAGTGAAAAATCCTCATAAAAAACAGTATGGCACTTCCGGACTTTGCCCGACCTAGGAATCGAACCCATGACCCCGTAGCTCAGCAGTCGCGCTTACGACTGTTATACGAACAAGCAACGAAGCAATAGGACCCGGAAATAAAATAAAACTGTCGTATAACAAATATTTGCCAAAACGTCGCTATACGATAACTGATAAGTATGATAACATCCGTTTTTTTTTTGCGATATTTATCAAGATAATATGATAGCTACTAAAGTTAATAAAAAAAACATGCAGCTATTTATGTTGATTCTAGATAAAAATACAAGGAAAATTATACTGAAATGTACAATAATTTTATAAAAAATGTCGGCTATAATGCTACGACACGCCATTATAATAATACAATGTAGTGAACTTTATTATTTTACAATATAAAAATAACAAAAAGATCTGCCCCGGGTGAGGATCGAACTCACGACCTTAAGATTATGAGACTTACGCGCTGCCTACTGCGCCACCGAGGCCGGTGATAATAGTGTCAAATTAGATGTTCAGTAGGTATGAACCGGACATTTTTTTATCTCTTAGTGCGTAGGTACTTATCATGATTCGTAGGTATAAAATACTGTTTAGTTTAGGTTGGTTAGATTAAATAAATAAATAATAAAAAAAATAGCAAAAACATACAGACAATTAATGTTTTTGTGGTTTATTAGAGTAGGTATGTAAATAACCCACCATCATGTATTTTTATTGCTGATACCGAGCAAAGTTGGTATGGTATCTATACATACTGCACTGCACGTCTGTACTATGTGGCTGTTTCGTAGGTTATTATAAGTATCTGCGTCGATAGAATATTAATTAGATACTTACCAACCTAAGTAGATAGGTAGGTATACAAATAGAAATAATTAATTTGAGGATATTATCTACAAGCAACATCTAAGTAGTTAGGTAGTACTTCCAATAAAAATAATCCCCGAAGTCACGATTCGTAAAGCTACCTAGGTACTTAAAAAGGATCACCGAATGAAACAAAACAAAAAGTCGTAGATATAAATTGAATTGCTTTTTGTTCAATCTCAAGGTTCCGCGAGGATCAGGTTTCCTTGTAGGGCGCACGAATCGATGCGAAGACGTTAGTTCCTAGTCCGACTGTCCCGACAAGTAGGTAGGTACCTCTTTATGATTGATTTAACGTTCACGACTTGATGATATTTTCCCAAGGCTTGTTTATGGTGTTCTTTATGAGTGAATGTCCCATCTACAGCAGAAAATGTCTACTGATTAATTTACTAAAGAAAGTACTCTAAGGTATATTAATCAATATGTTTTCTAACGATCACAATTTTATATTATAAGTAAGTATAATCTTGTAGGTTCACGAACTTTACCTACCTACCTACCCAGTCAAATTCGTGAATATTTCACCCACGTCTCTCATGCATAACACTAGAAAATGGAGGCTGCATAGGAAAGTGGCGCTTTAGCAGGCCTATTATATATACCTAATATGCGCAAATATACTTAACCTCAAACACTTCGACATTAGTCATTATTCCGCTAATAATAAAGGCGAAAATAACTAACACCTCATAAGCATAGTTCATATTCAGATTGCAAACAAAATTAGATCTAACAGGTAAGGTGTCAGAGTTTAGTTTCTAATATTTTAGCAGTCCTTTGTTCTCCCCTATATGAGAGATCTTTGAGCGTGCGTTCAACCTCGCAGCCCTGTTTTGCCTAAAAACGGAAGGCGGAATCACCTTTGCATACACGGTTCCTACGGAATTTACTATTGCCGCATGTTTGTACCCTTTTTAGCTTGAGGTAGGTAAGAATTATTAGTTAGTCTGTGCTTGAGGTTATTTTTTTGACTGGAAAATCTGTACCTAAGTATTTATAGCTTAGACATTGAACATGTAAATAGCTAATAATTTATGATTAATGTTTTGTCCACTATTGGTTTATTATTTATAAGTATTAAGTAAATAAGTATTTTGTTTTAAACTCCGTAGGTATCACAACACGTTAGTTTTTTTTTTAACTTATAATACATATTAATCTCGGTCTTACCTATATCTTAGAGGCTCAAGGACCTCAAGGGCAGTCGAATAAAGTATTGTATAGCGCTGTTCCTAATAAAAAGAGGTGACCTCTGTTTGGCCAGACACAGGATATTAATTTATTGGATTAAGAGCATTAAACTAATGTTTTGACAGTTTCAGAATGTCCCCTCCCGTCAAATTGGCTGACTAACATCTGACTACCCACACACGCCGGAGGGAACGGTCACAACCGACCGCGTTTCAAAATTAAATTAACGGTTATAGTTTAAGTTCCGTTCCGATCGGTAACAGCCCCGTTCTGAATCATTGAATTTACAGTATCGATTTCATTGTGCAGTGTCAACAGATGCAACAATAATGCACACGGTTAATGATATGGATATCAAATCTAGGATACGTAATCAATTGAAAGCATTTAATGCTGTAATGTTTTATACAACGCTGTAGTAATGTTTCCTAAACAAAATATATATTTAATTAGGCAAACACTGGTTGCATTCCATGCATTAAAAAAAAACAGCAGTTATCATTAGCCTGGCGCGTGATTATTACCCAAAAGATTTCAAAGACCCATTAAGAATAAGCACAACTGCGATAAAAACCTGCTCTTACTTAAGAAACGACGCATAATATATGAATAATATAATTTCCGTATCTATCCTCATTTCGATACTTACGAAAACAATATGCAAGAATACCTACAATAGAAGAATACCAAAACAAGGAACGTTGGAAGGTTACAATATAAGTAGGTACCTACTAGAAATAAACAGTGGCTTAGTCATGGTACCTATAATAAATAATAACTAGCCTTACTGTGAGATATCGCGATCTAGCGTGTACCTACGTACTGCTTACTGTACGTAACAGAACAAAGAAGTAGGAAATATTTCGTACTGACATACCTAATCGGTGTTAGAACATAATCCGAGTGTGACGTTAGAAAAATGGAGAATCTGTTAGATTAGAAGAATAAAGAGAAAAAGCATTACATTACACATATTGCACACACACGTAGTCCTTTTTCTAAACAACATGACCTACTTTACTTCTTTGGAGATTGTTAGAGGTGAGCTACAGGAAAAAGTTTTCTTCTCGACATAGCAAAATATTTTGTCAGATTGTAGTGTAGTCGTCCCAAATTGAAACAGAAAGCTTGCTAGAATCGAAATAAAGGGCCCTGTATTGCGCTTGGCAACAATGGCCAGATACTTTACAAATAGAACAAAAAGACAGGAACCAGAAATTATAATATAAAGGTAAGTAGCACTATAAAAGGGAAAGGTATTTTGGAAAGTCTCGACTTGTCTTTCCTTAACTTGTCGTTCTCCCCTTCCCAGTTGACACCGACATACCGAAGTACCATTTATTATAGCTATATTTTCACCAGTTCAAGGGCAAAAGGAACCTCATATTTTCTGGCGTCATTCGTCGCACGTTCATTGTGAAATACTTGGTATCCCGTCTGGGACAGCATTGCTATATCAAGAGCGCCAGCTATAAAAATTCAAACGGAGTTTCGTACGAATTTTGCCGAGGCAAATGGGTTTTTTTCTAATCTATTCTGGTTTCAACATGATAGTTAAGTAATATCCTACCCACTAGGATCAAGGCATTAAAACGATAATCTAGTGTTGCTATAACGGAGGCATTTATGCAAACCGTTTTGAATAAAATAGCAGAAAGATTTAACTTTTGTATCTAATTTACAAAGACATGTTCGACAAGCTAGCGCTCTTCTAAACCATACAGATGTATATCCCTGTCCCTCACACCACACCCTATGTTGTAGCCTTTGGGGACACCAGACTAGACGTGATCAACATTTTGGACCATCATGATTGCGTACACATAGATAAAATGTCACACAATCTTTTGGCAAGTCAGTTCAGATTCGACGTGATTAACATGGAAGAAATAGGTTAGTAGAACACTGCATCATATTATATATCTAATAAAATATAGGTAATTATACTAATTATGATTGCGGCACTATAATCAAATATCTAAGTTACAGTGCTGAGGCAAAAAAATCGAATTAGCTGTTACTAAAGGGAAACTACTGCATTGCGTGCGAAGGAAACTGCTTATGTGCCCTTTACAATGTTAATATAAACACTTGAGTAATTGTCTGTGGATAGACTTGTTTTTATCGATTACAAGCAATTATCTGAACTATTTTACCTACTAGTTGTTGAAAATGTTGTTTTGTTTTAGTTTTAACGCTTCTTCTCGTTATTTTCCCATTTCTTTTGAAAATACTTTTGTTGATATAAGTTTTGCTTGTTATCTTTCTAATTTGGTCCACTCTCTCGGATAAAAAATCTTTTGGCTCTTTTGAAACCTCGACCAAGGTTTGGGACCTTTTCTTTTACCTTGAAGTAACCTTCCCCTGGCCCCTTGGGAACAATAAAATCCACGTATAGGTACCTAGACCTACACCTATTTGTCTATTGAACGTATGATACACAAAGGAGTTAGAATATTAATGTTAATAAGTACGGATCGAGGAGACAGTTGACCTAAAACATCGAGTAGGTAGTGGGGAGTAATGAATTCATAGGTCACGACTCTATGGCGACGTCTTTCACCAAGATATAAGATTTTAGTTACGGCCATAAAAGTTATAGCGTACTTTGACAGTAATAAGAAAACAAATTTAATTTGACCACAATGAATAGCTTGGCAGAGCTTAGAGACATGATAACTACCACATGTAGATATGCAGGGTTATTAGTAAAACATTAACAACGTCTTAAGAGGTACTCATCATTATGAACAACTTTTACTATGGGAGCAAACCTGAAATTGCGAAAAAAAAATCAGCTGTTCCCTACATTTTGACGAGTTATACGAACATAAATGTAGGGAACAGTTGATTTTTTTTTGTTCATAGTGAGTAAAGACCTCTTAAGAGGTTGATAATGTTTTACCAATAACCCTGTATAACCATCAGTCAACGAGGAACTTCAAGCATTTATTGACACGAGACGAGGCGTACGCACTTGAACCAACCAATCGCTGACTGAATGTAGAATTCAAATGCAAACCATCTTTTGTGTAGGAGGGCTTCAAGTCTCCAACAAAAGCTAGAATTAATCATGCCAGCCAGACAGACGATAAAGGTACCTACGTTTATGTTAGTACAAATGTACCGTCAGATAGTTAAAATACATCATGTTTAAACCCACACATTGTAATCTGGAATGAAATTGAATAAGAATCTCAATAAAAGCTGTATAGTGCGGTGGTGCACAAAAATATAATAACTATGAGAAAATTCGTAAACTAGGTAAGTGTATGATTTCTAGTTTGCTACGGAATGGTACAAAATCACTGAACACGGTGTAGAACATTACACGTGTTTCTGGGTCACCCCGTGTCGACCCCGGTCGACACTCTATGACCGAATCTATAAATTTTGTATTCAACTGACGCCTACTACAGTTAAGTACCCTAAGATTATCGAAGTGTTACATCTACATTTAAGTGATAATAACGGAAGGAATTTGTCCAATGTAGTCACCAAAACATGAAAGATAGAAGCGACATATAAGTAAATCTTTTCATCTATTCATTCCGTCAAGTCAAAGAGACTCATTATGAAAAGATTCCACAACTAACGAAGAACTTTTAATCTCATTGAAAGGAACCATTAATGTTCTAAATTAAATAGATCAAACACCAACACCGTTATTCATTTTGATACTAATGATAGATATTAACACTGAGGAAAGGAAATTAATCAATAATTCAATCAACAAAGTGCATAAAAGAGCGAGGTAACGCGAAGAGGGCGTGGCCGCGTGGGCAAAAAAAATCAAAGAGTGCTTCGACCGTTTAACGCCCCAATGTGAATCACTGACTACAGCTTATTGTCCTCACACATGGCAAGTAATTTTCCAATTTGTTGAGGCGCAAATTTCAATAAAAGCAACATCAAGGAAAAATGCATCAGGAACAGACGAACAAGAATTCCATTTTGCAAACTAGAGCTGCTATCAACGAAATTGGCTGCGTTGATAGTTTTATTTTAAGACTGCTATTAGAGATAAAATGTTTTCAAAACCGTCTACAAATTCAGTAGCAAAACGCAAACAAGGCCACTCACTTCAATTTTAAATTGAACAGACTTCTTCGTTTGTCAGGGAGACTGGTAGACCTTTGCACAACATCAAATTGCCTCGCTTTCAGTTCACATACATTGTGATCGAGTGCATTATAGAAATTATGAGATACAACATTTAAGGGTCTGCTGCCGAAGTTGCTATGCTAAATCCGAGGCATATTTCCAAACGTTGCAAATGCAAAATTACAATATGTAATAGAGGTTGCAAAATGTTTGTATCGCTTCTTTCCTAATCTAGATGATCTTTAAAGTAATGCCTTTCGGTACTCTACAAGTATCCTGGAAACTACATTTTGTAACAAATTATGTCATCATTTGAAGATTTAGAATTTGTTTGTTCGGGTTTTGTATCTGATGTGCCTGTGTGCCTGAATTTTTATCGGTTATGGAAAAAGATTATTTCCCAAAATGTGATTTCCTTGAAGTGCGAGCTGCTATTGCAAAATAAAGTGGGTAATAAAATACAATAGGGCGATATTTTTCGCAAGCTAAAGCTTGCACTCTGTATTACTGGTATCAGGATTGAATGTGCATGGCTCGATTTTATCACAGCTGAACAGACTGAAAATGTGGGGCACAAACACGAAGGAAACGGTAAAATAGACAGAAAACCAGTAAATTCTGCTACGATGCCTGGGTGTCATTTCAAAAGGATAAACAAAGTTGGGAATGGGATGAAAATAGCACAGGCTTTTAGTAGGCTTTCAGGGCTAGCAAGCTTCGAAAATATTAAGTTTTAGCAGAAAGCAATGTCATGTTGAGGGTATTAGATTTCAGTTTATAAGAGCGACTCTATCCATCGACACTCGTTGGGAGGTGAAATATTGAAACACTAATGATGACAGTGTTGTCCGTTCTGCGAACTTGCGAAGCGATGGTCAACTAAAAGTCCAGACGCAATCCGTCATCATTAGATTACTTAATGCGTTATAAAGTATGTAAAACGATAATAAACTTTGTAGAAACGAAATGCTACTTTATTTTGAGCAAGTAATTAAATTGGACATTACAAATATTAACGGACATACAGACGTAATACAAGTATAAATACCAAGTGACACAAGGACGCCAGCTCAGCTGGTAATGTGAACGACCCGACCGTAGAGTTCGATTCATTTTTCGAATGAATCATCGACAACCCTTTACCTTTGCAGTTTTTGTTTTTATTGCCATAAATACAATCCTTTTTTGTTTCCAGTTTATTATTCATGGACATAAATTGTCTTTAGGTTTTTGCTTGCAAATTATTCTTGTATCTTCATGTAAGTACCTATTCTTTTCCTCAGATCTCTTTCAATGTAAGTAAAGGTAGATATTTTTCAATTTGTATTAAAATAGCAGAGGTTTTCAGTTTTCTTTGGTCCCACTTGAACCCACGCAGTTATATTGTAACAGTAGAAATTTTGTTAGTTCATCGCCTACGAAATTCTTTATGTAGCACGTTCACAAGAGATCGTATGTAAACACATATAATAGCTCCAAGTTTGTAGTTGTACTTTATTATCTAACTAAGCATTTTGGTTCAGGTCTCTAACTTACGTAAATGAAATAATAATTTAATGTATGCTGTGAGAGATTTAATTTTGAAGAAATCCACAAGAGTGTCTGTTTCCTAAACCCTGTTATACGATCCTAAAATTTCACAGTCAAACAAACAATGATTCAACAATCATTCAAAGTCAACACTTTTCAAGTCGTGTCCAGCAAGCCAGTGTATTGCTGATAAAGGAGATACATAATTATACTTATTTAAACTAGAGCCTAATATAACTTTCGGATCCACATAAAAATCCATTGATATACCTACTAAAATTCATACAAAATTTACTTTGACCATTATGATGACATCACAATCGCACATAAACGCATAAAGAGCGCATTAAAACAAACAGACACACTTTCACATTCTTTGTAGCGTGACGGTCACAAAACATGGCTACTCTATCAATTTTCATGGTAAAAATAACTCTGTTACTGCCACTATAAGACTCACAATACGTTACCAATGAAGCTTTAACTATGATAAACGATTTGAGAAACAAAGGACATGGATGTGTACACAAAGAGATAATCATTTGGATGGCTCGTTTACGACGATCGACTTGCACAACCTTGAACTTGACAGATTGCGTATTTTTGATATTACGACTGACACGAAATGGAAATCGAAAGTAGCTCGACCATTATGTCCATTGAGGCTAATGCAAACGCGGAAATTTTCCACAAGCAAGCCCATTTTTCTGTAAAGCTCCTTCATTGAGAACGCGACCAAGCCAATCGTAATACGGATCAGTTTTACGACACAAAATCCGTTTAAATAGAACATAAAACATCTCAAGCACCAGACAAATGCAAGGCTAACGCTCCTATAAAATCTGTGAGCTCCCGTTCATACCCGCGAGCGGAGACGTGTGGAAATTATGCGTGCGTGGTAGTGATCGGTGATATTAGCTAACGTTGCACAACCGGGCGTCGAGTAGGCCGCCACTATATCTGGAAGACCTTCACCCGCATTACGGCTGCCCCGTGTTCCCGAGGGACGTTACACGGATAATTTAAAACTACAACACTCCTGAACACTTCATACGTTACCGTTCAACGTCAAATATAGATCGCTTATCGCGGACACGTTCGGATTACAAGTTGGCGGCGCTAAACGTGTTGGCGTTCTGACAGAATTTGCACTGCCAAGTGCAGTTGCAGCTTAGGGATTTTAATTAAGATAAATCTAAAGCGGTTTCTTTACTAATCAACAGCTGCGTTAATCATTTAAATATCTCATAAATTACCCATCGATCAATTATTGTATGTCTACACAAAGTCACGCCTATTTACAAATTCTAGCTTTAAAGTGTGCGTAGAATACCGTATAGTTACAATACAGTTCCGGCCATGTGCATAATCTTGCATTTGCGAGGTCAGTATTTGCAAACATTACGGTCTATGTGCCGTGAATACACAATAGGTTTAACAGGTGTTGTGTTGAACTCACCTGTACTCGTAGGCTCCTGAGAGCAGGAAACTGTGCCAGTCGATCCACCTCGTCCCACGTAGCTAAGCCCGTATTGTTCAGGTTTAGGAAGCGGAGGTGCCTGGAATGTCAATGACATCGCTCATGTGACGCCGCACAAAACAAACAATATTCAAATTCTGAAGATCAATAGGTCACTGACAACACACATTGACCTAATTGTGTCATAATGATAACAAATTATTGTAATCACTTACGGGAAGGCATCGTGGCTTTTCTTATTTCCGTGCTCATCGATACATTTCTCACACGGGTCCGGCTCTAGAGTGGTTATGGGACAGTCGTTAACCAGCAGGGTTTCCAAGTTGGGGAAGGCGTAGCCTAGTTTGGAGATCTCTTTCCAACTTACGACGTGGTTCCCGGAGAAATGGAGTTTCTTCAGCTGGTCGTGCACGGGTTCTGTGACATCAACGTTAAGTCGGGAACACGATTCACACTGAGCTTTCTCATCAACCTCTTTCCCTGTTAAGTCCACATAAGAGTACTCGTTAAGGCTCAAATGCAACTCCTCCAGAGCTGGTAGAGCTTTGAGTAAAGCGTGGACGCTCGGCCAACGGACGTACGTGGAATTCAGAATGAGGTGGCTCAGATTGTCCCACCGTGGCTGAAGAGATAGTGCCGCCTGGATCTGGGCCGAGAGACGGTTGAAGCTCAAGTTTAGAAACCTTACTCGCGGTGTCTGTTCCAGTATTGCAAAAACCTAGAAGCAAAACTCCATGTTAGTCGTACATTATTAAGGAGTGAACGTAACATCGCGGAAATAACTGCCTTCTATAACCAATAATTGGTATAGTTTGTCGTAACTGTGGGAATGGTGTGCTTATTGCAGAGGCTTGTTTGCTGTAACAGTTGACAAGGAGGTTATTATCTATAATCTATGATGAACTTAACACTAACTTACTTCTTCCCACTCTGCAAGTTTATTCTTGGCTATATCGAGTTCGACTACATCGGCACACTTATCGGCGAGGGCGCAGGCGTCTCCTGCGCAGTCGATGTCGCAGTCGTTGAGCACCAGCAGCGTGGGCACACTCAGTCGAGGGGAGCGCTTCGGCACAAATATAGCAACTGGCATGTCATCTATCGGAGGGTTCACTTCGCCCTTCGCGCCATATTTCCGCTCTAGAGCTTCTAGGAGCGACGGCATGTTAGTAGACACCTATGATTCTTGTTTGTTGATATCTGTAAAAAAAAACATCTTTTTAACACTAATTAAAGCTCCATGCTTAATTTTACTACGCTTAATGCTATCTGCATCAAATTACATTACTGTTTCGATTAAATTGTCCGATAATTTAGAACCTCGACCATAATTGTCAGTTCATTGCCAATGGGTCATATAATAAGTAACGTAATATCGGAAAGGCAGCCCATAAAAAAAAAATTACCATCTAATGTTACAGTATTGTGTCGTCGATTGACAACAAATGAAGAACATGATGAATATTCAAGTGTCGCTATCACTTACACAATCAAAGCGCCATCGAAGGCTCAATTTGAAATTAATTAATTGGTCAATAATAATGAGCGTCGTTTCCTTTTCGCTTGAATTCATGCGCAACCGGCTAAATAAATAAACAGTACCTACGTAAAGCAATAAACCAACAGACCGGAATATTTGCTCAAGGACTTGCATGAGTTGCTCAGAACCTAAATATTATTTTAAGGAATCACACTGATGGGAGTGTCTCAGATGAATTAGCATTCCAACATATGTTTTAGTAACCCAGATTTTCCACGGCCAACCAAATGAGCTGTGTTATTAGGAGCATTATCTACCTAATGGATATTTTAATTACGTTAGCTAGATAAAAATGTATCTGAATAATATTTGGCATTAAAAGTGTCAACTGAAATTCATTAAGAATGTTCCTAATGTTAAGAATTATAGAAAAGTTTCTTCAACAACAGTTTTATCGATCGATTTAGATTCGTGATACCGGACCGTAAAAAGTATATTTGGCCCGATTCGTGATGTGTGTTTTATAAGGCGATTCAATAATAATTACACTTTACGACTCGCTTTGATACTTCTTATCCATTCATGCATTAAAATGAAGGTTTACTGAGGGCGATACTGATATCGTATACTGCGTTTTATTTTGTATTATTTTCGTAGTTTTGCCACAAGATTACCTTGTGACAAAACTACGAAAATTACAGTGAGGAAATCTAAATTATTGCGTTGTAGTTCCGCTACTTCATCGGTACTTGCTATTGCAAAACTAGCAGGAGTAGTACTTGAAACGTTAGCCATAGTGTCTTCTAGAGGATTTGATTTGCATAAATTAGCATTTACTATTTTGCACGTCTTGTCTAGACCATTAATTTCTTCTTTGAAAATATTCTGAATGAATCGTCTCCTCTCTCTACAGAGAAAGACAGACTACATTTCTTTAGGTATCTGATTCCAAAGTTAGAGCATGCTATAACTGTTTTAACTTGCTATCGAACCTCAACTTTATCTGGCCTTGTTTAACTCCAGCTTGAATTTAATTGAAATTCTTCACACCACTCCACTATCGCTTGAAACTAAAGCGGTAGGAACAATATTAGAAGGGATGTTGCTCAATACTAAATAGTCGGGCCACGGGCTGTTCCGAGACTTCGTGCCTCGTGACTGCAGCCAAGGTCGAGTTCAAATGTGCATTAAACTTAATTAGTACCTTCTCTCACAATCACAATAGAGCTGACTTGAAACGACAATTTACTTAGTAAACGGGTTACATTTGATTCGACGAAGAATTATTACGCCACGCTTTTTAACGTCTGTAAAAGCAACTTATTTCGGTTTTTAAATTGGCTTAAGTTAAACACTGATGTTAATTTTCTACAGAGGTAAATAAAAAAGCGTCCTTATGTCTCAAAAGACCACAAAAATTACCTTACCATATTATAGAGACACTCGATTGAATATTGTGGTGACATTCAAGTACAGCTCGATTATAATAATATTCTTTAGATGCTTGTCGACTATGGAACTTGGCGGAACGTAATATTAACGATAAAGTCAAGGCTAATAGAATTCAGCTGACTTATCAGACAATAGCGAGAAACGTTTCTACCACGTCCCGACTATATTTTCCACAAGGGATTTCTAACGTTGCTTGCAATTTTAGTATAGTATAGAAGAGCACATTTTTCTTCTATCCTTTGCAATAATGCATCTAAGCCGACTTCGGGACACATGAATCTTTTAAAGCACGATTTATTTTATTGTCTTGTTTCTTTATGTTTTCTTACACGCCATATCAAATAGCGTCGTGGAATATCAATAAAACATGACATCAGACAGCCGTAAATTGCTATAACCACGCATTACGTATGACATAAATCCCGTTCTACATTTCCAATGCGCGTATAATGCTGTTGCGAGGTACTATGTTGGCTAACTGACGGCCATTGATTGTGCAAAGCATCATAAACATCGCGGATATGTAATGTGATAGTAAATTAAACGTACATTACGCGTAGCCTAACCTTTTTCATTAACTGACAGACTATATTTAAAAAACACGGCGTAGCACGACGGAAGCCTTGGCTCGTGAAAGATTTATGACGTGAAATTGTACACATAAATAACTCCAAGCTAACTGAATATATCAGTTTTGATTTTTAGTTCCTGCATCCGACGCCGACACTTCTATAAGCCGGCGAAAAGTCGTGAGTAAAAATTCCGAAGAACGCAATAAAAATGTTATCAACCTCGTTAGCCACCTTGTTTCAAATTCAATATCCCTTCCAAATTCCGGAGCTGATGGTGTGGTGGCATACATTATTAACGCATTTCGTGTCGTGTTCATAGAATAACATTTCCCCTTTGTGAATTACTACAATTTCTACCGAAGTTTTGGACAACTTGCACCACTGCACTGGCCATCGTAATAAGGTTAACCAATTCCGCTCTAGTTATTGTTTACATAAACTGTAATAATAACTAAGTAACTCAATGCACTAGCCTTTTGTACTTTTCATCTTCACATTTGGATATTCTTTTAATTCGCAAAATCTATTATTATTTTGAGGTTTTCGCCTACAGCATCAATGGGATATCTAGTAGAAAATGTTAATTTAGGATCCAAATCATTTGAAATAGTGTAATGAATTTCTATCCCATTACTTCCTTAAACAGCAATATATAGATACCAAGCGCTAATAATTTATTTTTACTTCATATTTCTGTTACAGTAAGGTTGTTCCAAAAGCGAGAGTCTACCAAGGCCGGAACACTTGTAATCATATTTTTGCACAACATATTTAACGCTTTTGTTCTTTTTTATGGCCTATATCTAATGAATAAAGTTCTAATTGTTGTGATTACTCTTTACTCTTTATGCACATACATAAGTAGATATTCTATAATCTATAATATCTATGACAGGTTCTTGATGACTATTGAGATAGTGCAAGACAAAGCGCTATACACATCCTGCGTGAGTTGAAACAATGAGGCTAATAAAATTAATAGTGCATGTTGCAACAGTATGAGACTACTAATAATTATTATTTATTCTAGTACTAGAACAAGTTGTATCTATGTCGTGTCGTACTAGACTTCAAGTGGCATTTCGTGCCTTCCACAAGCAGAATGAATCAATGTTTAATATTTTACCTCTTTATAAGCTTTGCGTGTCAGCCAGGTAGAAGTCATTCTGCAGCAGATCAATTTCGATCGAAATAACTATTCTACAATTTCTACAAAATATCGTAACTATAATTCTCTATAGAGTACCTAAGCAGTTTTGTTATAATTAAACGATTTGTTTGATAAACTAGTCAGACTATAATAGCATCAGCACAAATTGTGTATTTTGTTTTTTGTCATTAAATATATATTATCTAAATGTTGAAGTGTTCTCTATTAAAAGTTTCCTGCCTCAGTTTCTATTATTCTAAACACTACCAGCGAAAATATTATCCATTTTTCTATCTTTGCTCAAGGTAAACAACATCTCATCTCATGTGCATATGTCTGCGCATAGGATTGCTCAGAAGCAAACAAAAGAACGTAGACGCTGAGGTTTCCTTTGTGGCACAAATGAGAATTCATCCACCCACAGAGTGGCCACCCCTTCGGGCCAGGCGTCGCGACGGTAAGGGCGGCGAACCTAACGTCTCGACTACCCACACTTTGGCTAAACCACTTTGTCTAATGTCTATCTGTTGCTTGTCTGGATCGAAAATATATTGGCTTCGAAAGTCTGACCGAAAATTAAGAGATGAATTCGTAATTTAGGTACAGCCATGCAAAAAGCCATGGAAATATTAGAATGGGGATTTTTCAATCAGAGAACATTACGCTTGAGCTGGACTATAGAAATGAGCTGGAAGTTCTAAAGGAGTATGTATGATGGGCGAGTCATCCAGCTCGTTAGACGTAATTTCGAGTAATTAGCTGATGGGAGGATAAAGTTGGGGTTGGGCAGTAGGGTTGGCAGAGTCCTTACAAGATGGACCGGCCAGGGATTTTATAAAGGCAGCTGGGACGGACCGGATGCACAAGCTGGAAACCCGGGTTCTGTGGCGCAACATGCAATGCAAGAGGCCTACGACCGCCAAAGGACTGCCGATCGCAAAAAATGCGAACTAAAACGGTTACTTTGTAAACAATTCGTGAACAAGTGCGAAATACAATAGCTTTGGAAAAAAATTACCTACAAAATAACACTGGAACGTGAGTGGCCATTATTTGATGACAAAATGAGATCGTTCACGTGTCCTTTGCTAACATTGACAATTGGTTAACAAAAAATAATTGTGAATCTAACAGCGCGAGACTATACTGCGCAGTTCTTTTTGCGCAGCGTGTTAATGTTCAAATCATAGAATAATTTTGTAAATAAAGGTGACTGGAAATAATCACGTTTTTTCCTTTACCACACTTGTTTGTTAGCTTTCGTCATAGTCAATGTTTTGTTTTTACAACTCAATTTATTGCGCTTCATTTGTGCGTCCATTTAATTTTATTACACCTAATGATAATAACATTAATCATAATTAGGTACATAATAATATTGATAATTTTGTTTCAACAATGGCAAATACTGAAAGATTTCCTAATTAATCGGTCATTAATCATAAAATATTAAGCCGACATAGACACACCAAGTCGAAATACTTCTGTTAACTAACAAGAATGCCACTTATGCCGCAATCAACCTGACCACCTACCTACTGGGCTCAACTCAAACTATATAAAAAAAAACGAGCAATGGTACCTACCATCTCGATACGAACAGAAGAAGACTCAACATTACTTATTTCATTTTAAATGCGAATATTGATTGAACGAAAGTGAACTCAGCAAAATCTGTTGTTCCTCAGGGGTCTATCCTTGAGCCTTTAAGACGACCCACTGACCAAGTTCTTTTTACCTTTTCTAAATTCAGTTTAACAAGGGAATTTTGGTTTCGAAACAAGAATGTTCAACAAAGTTAGTATGCTTACTGCGATGGGAACTTAGGATTGTTGTTACGCGGATCTTGAAGGTCGTCAGAGATAAACATTGAAATACGTGGGACGCACAACACGTGCGACAGACATTACTGATTAGAACCAGCACTCGTTTGCATTGCCTTGTTTACAGAAGTACAGACACCTTCACAGTTTACTGTGACGCTTTATTTTCGTATGGCATGTGCAATTTCTGTTTGTTTTGCTGGTTATCTTTTAACGAGCTACAATGATGACTGTGTCATGTTTCAGTCATAATCGTTGGGTAAACCCACATAGTACAAAGTTTTGTGATTTGTTTAATTTACCTTAGTGAAGTTATCTTTTGTCGGTTTGAAGAGATAAAACTTGAAAACAAAGTTTTGAACGTACCATAATGTAATGAATGATCGTCGAAAAACTATGTTCAGAAACTAATTTGAGACTAGTTAGTGGAAATCGCGGATAGAACCACTGGAAAGCCAAGGTAATTTAAGCAAGTTGATAGATTCTAGACGTATAATAATAAATGTCTTATAAAACATCTGTAGAATAAGTTTTAGTTAATTCGCACGACGATCACAACACAAGATTCACAAGGACGGCTAACTATTTCTGAACTGAACGCGATGTTGCAGTGCGCGGGATTTTACGCTTTTGTCCTGAGATTTTGAGACAAGATTAAAAAAATAAATAAAGTATTGTTTCATTCATACTCTCAGAAAACCTTGTAAAAAATATTCATAATATTTCATAGTAAGTAGATGAATTGTTTATAGAAGTATTGACTTGATATTCTTAGGGGAAGAACAAGATAAAAGCCTATTTAAAAAATAGGTAGGTATTATTTGTATCAGTTACAAATATTGTAGAGCCAAGAATAAAAAAACAAACTATAGGTTAGGTAGGTACCTATAGTTTTTTTTAAATAATAATATTTGCTGACTGTTTGTTTCATTCATCCTTTCAGCTCAAAGACTATAGATTCTCTTTGTTTCAGCTAGTCTTGTAAAAAAATACTTAAGTTGATGAAATGTTCGTAAAGTCATCGACTCCATATTAATTACGCAAACCTTCTTTAAAAAAACAGTTTTTATTCGGATCCGCTACGAATAGGACCAGTCGCTGCCTTATTGGTAGTATAGTAACCGCTCTATCTTCTAGTTCTAGTCTAGATAGCCTTCAAAGTATAGGTACCTACAACGTTTTAGTTTTTACGTACGTAAGGTAAGTAATGGTAACATGTTTTCCCTTAGGGAGCAACAAAGAAATGCCTTAGCAATAGTAATGAAGACACTTGTTACGGAATCGCTTCCATTATCATAATGATAATTGCTCAATAACAGAAGCACTAACCCAAGGATTGGTAAAACAATTTGGACACGTTTTGGTAATGAGGAAGTAGGAGATACGCGCGCCAATATGATTATATGGGTCACGGTCAAAATCGATAACATCCATGCTGGCCATGTCGGTCGGTGCACAGAAAAAAGATTACATCATGCTAATTACTCAATTAGAAACACGTTAGACAATGATGCAGTCGTACCTCTACCTACCTTGTTGTAATTGAAATCTGTAGATAAAAAGAGCGGGAGAATGCATTTATTTTTTTGGTAGGAGAAGGCTAAGTTATGGTATCGATATTTTGTTTTTTCGAATTTGTTCATGCGGAACAACCCTAAAGCCCATACAGTCGATAAATTCGATTGCGTATTTTATTTTATCACCTTCTACACATACTACACAATTACCTAGAACAAGGAAGTTGTTTGTACACAGCGTCATAGGCTACTTACTAGACTAGAGTCCGGTTTTATTCATTATTTTTTAAAACTACTTACAAAGATAATTTGAGTTCTATAAGTAGGCAATTAGGGTTGCATTTTTTGAGAACGTAAATACCAGTCTGGGTACCTACTCATTCACCTGATTTTATAGAAGAAAATGAAGGCTCGAATTCGAAACTTGAATTTTGTTTTCACTACAAAACAGCACATTATGTTATGAACTCTAAGACCGATTTTAACTTGAACAGATGATTATAATTTAATTAATTTATATTCTACATTACAAGTAAAAATATTGAAAAACTGACCTTTTTTCCACACTTTTCAAAACAAAGACTTGTCGCACTTTTCTTGACGCTTAATTTTCAAAAAATGGTTTTATAAAAATACACACATCGAGGGTTCACTATAATTTTAAAACGAACGAAATCAGCTGTTCACATGTTTTTCAAATGCGCCTTGAAGGGATTTCCATACGGTCCTCCAAACGCACTGAAATAAAATGACAAGAGAATGTTTACATCAATACATTGCACAGACGCAATGCCTGTTTCAACGCACACTAATATCGGGTTGTGTACATACGCGAGCGAAATATTGACTGACAAAAGAGGGGATGAAAGAGGTCAATGACGTTTACATTTGCGGCACTGAGTGACAAAGATAGAGCTATTAAATTCAAGGAATAAACCGAGAAGGAAATACAACAAATCAGCAACCGGAGACGCAACACAAGTACAAGTTTGTGAATGTATGTATCTAAAGGCGAGTACACACTTATTTGAATTACAACATGACGTTATTAAATATTGATTTTAATTTAAATGGAATATTGTATGAATTGTTACCTATTCCAACTGAAATAAGTAAAAAGTAAGTTTAAATTATTAAAATACAAAACTGACATTGCTAAGTTCGCTGGACGGCTTATACCAAATCAAGTTTTTTTTTAACTTTGCGTAAGATCCAAATGTTTGTAAATGAAGAGCATTGAGGTCTCATGATCTATGATGATTTCTCATGATTTATATGATAGTGCAATAATTTTTGGATACTTAATGTTAACTTACCTTAAATTTTTTATACAAATCTGATAGTCATTGGAAATATAAACTCTAAATATAAACAACGTTGTTTATTTTTACATTTTACTGCATTTTCTTCTCAGCATCAGAAAAACCATTGACTCATTGACTTATAACTTAGTGTCAAAATATTTAATCTTTACTAACGGCCAGTACTCTTACAACATACGGTTATGTTGATTTTAGAGCATTTAATATGTTATTACTTTTAGCAGTTAAATATTTGTTTCAAATATACTATTATATTTCACTGAAAAAAATAAGCATTACTGTTCTATTTTTAATTAACACAGGTATATACCGAATTCACCTGTTCACAGTTATAAAAAAGTAACTAAAATTTTAGTAACTTTTGTCCCATCACTTTTGGTGCCCGTGTTCCAGCCTGTGTGAAACCAAAATCTATAGCACAACTTGCTTACAACGCCAGCAATCTCATGCTAGAGAACTGCAGCCCGTGTGTGACATAAGTCATGTCATGTGTGTCAGCTGTCATGCCTGTCATTTATGTCATTGTCAAGTTCAAAAATAATATTCTCTCAAACTTGCCGTTTTAACATTTATTTTGAATTTACGTTGTGATAATGATAATTCTACATTTTTTACTGATAAGTAGTTGCCTTGGATAAGATTTCTCTATAATAAGCAGGCATTTGAGAAGTGGTGATCCCTATTCGTTTTCAAGTAAGTAATGTTTTGATCAAGTTTTTGAAAACCTCTTCTTTCATAAAACAGTTCTTTTTTTATTATATTTTGTTAGTTCTGTTATAAATTAAATATTAAAACAAAGATACGGTTAAAATTCTACTATAATAAATTTACGGATTCTGGCATAGACGAGGATACCATGGGTGTTATAAAAAAGTGACTTGAGACTTGGATGATGGGCTATTTTAAAAGGAAAATTACTTCTTCTGGAGCTATTGAGTCATACTGCAACCAATTTATTTATTAAGTGTGGCGGTTACAGCTATATCTTGTAAATGTTATTTAAACGGTCTATTAGAAGGTCTACTGGTCTAGTCTATTGTTACAAGCATATTTCTAGAAAGTGATACTAAAAATAAACAATTCCAACAATGTATCAAAGTTTATTTGACTTAACTCACTGATTAAGCTATGGGAATAAACCTATCAGTGATGTCATGTATTGGAAATCAAATAAACCGCTCAATATATTACACTGTTTAGTCATAAATTGTATTTATTTTACAATTTACTATAAGCCAGATAAGTGTGTGTTTATTGTGTAATTTATTATTATGTTTTCCTTCAAATCACATTTGCTTGAACAGTTTATGTGTGTTTTAAAGATGTTCCATAAATTACTTGATTTATGAGAAACCATTATTGTCACAGCCAGGTGGCGTCTTCAATATTTTGTGGTAATTTATTTATTGCCCCAGTTTTTTGATTATCGCTTTCTTTGATCAATAGCAGTTAAAAGAATTATTTATTTTATTTTTAGCCTATGTTGTCTCACTGCAGGATAACAGCCTCCCTTTCTTCTTTGCACTCCTCTCTGTCTTGAGCTAGCGTGGACCAATCCCGTCTGTAGGCGTCAAGCTCATCCTGCCTTAGTGATCTGCCTTTATAATAAAAAAATGGCTTAATAGAACAAACCTGTGTCTAAAGATTAATCTTGTTTTGGAAGGAAAAATTATTTTAAATGCAGAGGCAAACTTACTATTTGTTAATTATGATTGTGAATACCATAGTAAACCTCCTGTGGTTCTAAAAATATGTGCGCAGAAACAGCAAAGTCAAGTAAACTAGTGGTAGTGAAAATAATGAAGTAATTTGATAAGATTAATAATTAAAAATAATTATCCTTATTTGAAATATTTCCTTTATTAAGAGCCACAGTGTCAAAAAATACTATGGCAATATTGTTGTAACACTCCATAATAAGTTTTTATTTACATTTTGTCTCTAGTTTTCCTAAGTAAGGTACAGAATACATATAAAAGAACTGTAATACTACGTCTCCGTAGAGAGAACTAGACGGAAGGTGCTTACATCACAACGCAAATAGGTATAGTACTAATAAAGTTTAAGAAGAAAAAACATAAAAAATAAATTACATAAGTATACTTAATGTGTGCTTAATGTGTTTATGTGTGTAAATAAATAAAATATATAAATTTTGCGTAGTGGGGTACCATTCATTGAGGTGTATAAACTTCTCACATTTCTTACTGATTGTTAACAGTTTGATTCACTTGCAATTGTTTATTCAACACAATAGTGTTAGTTTAAAAATTGGCGTGTGCTCGTTTATTAGGTTGATCATCCACTGCTTATTATGCTATGGCTACATTGTCGCGATAACGCGAACCATACTTCGCTTGACATCTCGCTGTACAACAAAGAGCGCGAGGTGTGGTTCGCGTTATCGCGCCAAATAGTCGTAGCATTAGCGTGTCGATAGCAATCTATACAGATCAGCCCAGAAATTGACTACGAGCTTGGCACTTTCAGTAGCGTCCACTGATACACGGCGGTTTTCCTGGTTAGCTGTGTGGTTTATTTGTTTTTAGCCACGAATCCGCGCGTATCGTGGCCATCACAGTGGGCCCGCCCAAGTCCTAACAGACAATGGGAAAAAGTGGTCCAAATATCTACCTCTAACGAGAACAATGTGTCTATTAAATAAGGAGCAATTTTTATGGATATCTTATCCATAAAATAAAAACTATCATTAAAAAGTTATAGATGAATTTAAAAAAATATAGGTTTTTAGTAAAAGTTACTCGATAGACTACCTATTCAGTGACATACCTAGGTCTCGCAGGGAGTGGACATTTTGACTAAGTCCAATACCTACATTTTTGCCCAATATCCTTTTCATACAAAGCGAAGCTAAGACGCGCGTAAAATAGCGTGCGTAATCGTGGACTGCTGTGGACTGGCATCTTTATTGTTTCCATTAACATGTTGATAAATATTGCACTACTGAATAATTAATACTATTAGCCACCCGTTACTGTAGTAGAGTTAATACTGTTTACTGAGGTTGTAGCAATTGGTAATAAAAGTTTGAAATATATTAGATTTTAGAGTCAGTTTGAAAATAAGGTACCTTTGCTTACCTACTTATGTGTATGGTTATAATGTTTTGCTGTGTATTAGGTTCTATTATTTTGGGTTTATGCTTCCTATTATTATGAACCTATGATCATCATCCTCTTCCTACTGAACTAACCTTTGTTTGAAAAAAAAAAGGCTTTCTTTTTCCAAACATTACTAATAATAGCCTACAACCTATGATGTTATTCATCAGTATTTGTTCATGGTTTGCCTGTTTTGTGCCTGGTATTTACAAGCAACCAAAATCTCTATAACCTGATGACTAGCCCTGTAGACCTGTTTGCTCTCATATGGTAATACTTAATGAATTTTCCTTGAATGATTTAATAAATGGCTGAGAATGATACCTACATGGGCAGTCAGTGCTTCTTTTACTTTCCCTGAACAGTGTTCTTAAGTGTGGAATAATTATTGTGATTCTTATTTAATATAAATCCTAAGGTAATTTCTTTTGTAGGTAATTTTTTTTTCATTTTCTCGGTTGTGGTATTAAAGGTGTTTAGTAAAAATGTATAACATAATGCAGGTATTCAATCGCTTATCTAGCTTCAAGCAGAATGACAGTAGGCACAGTATTGTTCATTTATCACAATATTATCGCCTTTGATATAATAGATACACATGCTATGTTTGTTTACTACATAAGTAAAGTAACATATAAATAAGTAGGCACGCATCTTAAGGATACACTAGTCGACAGCTCGAACTCCTTGGTGGGTGTGGCTATTAAGCACGTTATTAGTTTATTTAATATTTCACTGAATGTTGACGATGATTTACCTATAACTAAAACGAGCGTAAAATTTCAGGAACAGACCTTTGTTCGTATTCACCGGATTCATCGAATGCATAAACGTAACAAATTAAAAATATTGTCAATTTCCATAGGGTAAATACGCTAAATGTCGGCCCCTAATGGATTTTCTAACTTTGGATCGCTCTTGCTCCATCACTTGCAACGAAAGGATAACTTGTGATGCTGTTTTAGACAGGTTGATAAATCTATTTTATGTTTATAGGCATAGAATTGACTTTTCCACTAAAAGCAAAAAGTTTTAAGGTTTAAATGCATCGAGAACGAAAAAACCCTAAAGTCGGCCGTTTACGGCCCATGGTCGGTCGCGTTTTTGCCAAATGTCGGCCGGTTATAGGATGTTTGAAAATAAAACGATGAAAAATATTATTATTATGATTTATTTTGGCTGGAGTATAATATCACACTAAGTATAGGTACACTTTTTTAATTGTATTTGATTAATTGTAAATAAAATTTCTGATTTGCACTTTAACTTTGTTACTATAATTATATAATAATAACAAAGTTAAACATCATAATAAAATTATATAAAAATTAAGAATTTAAAACAGATTAGAATATTAAATAAATCAAAAGGATTAAAATAATACATAATCAAAAGTGGTTGTTTGTAACAATTATGATAAAATTAATAATTTTTGAAACAAATCGGTCAACAATAAAAAAGGGTTACAAATTATTATGCTTTGGTAAACACAAATGTGTTTATTCATATTATGCATTGATAATTAAAATAAAACAACAACCCAGCTTCATAAAATAAAAAAAGTCAAATAAACTTAGTCATAAAAAAATTGTACCTAGTTAGGTTAGGTTTAATAGATAGCAAGTTCCAAAGAGTAATTTATACTTGTATCCCAAACCATATCTACATAGCTATCATAATATGTTCTCAATATTGTAATATTTTATTCAAATAGAGTTTATTTTATGATTGTTTTTAATCACTTCGTTCGATAGAACACCTGTTTCCGGCCTCGCAGAGATGTCTTTTTGCCCCTACGTGGCCTTCACTTATTTGTGTGTAAATAGAAACAAAAAAAAAACTCCGTCAAAATTGTGTGCCTAGTAATAGTAAGCTACTTTATTGCCCAATATTGAGTCATCTTGATTAATCAACAAGAATATAATTATTAATTTTATTATTTACCGTTGTTCTTTACGTATTTATTTAATTACTTATCTAAAATAGAGAAATGAGCCATCTTAACTACAAGACAAAATAATGGCAAGTAATCTTTGAGTTGAGGCGCAAGAACTAATGATGATTGTGTAATGATAGCACCTCACTTGGCCCAAATATTCGCCTAACTTGATCAATACAAAATTATACCCTATGTCTATTTTAATAAAGTTTGTTTTGTATTAATTATATAACACCAATGTTTGTACAAATACTCCAACTATAGTGGTCTGCTATTTGTGCAGGATGCTGCAACAACTGTCATTCGGTGGTTGGCGCGTTGCCGGCGCGGTGTGTACTTTGTCCAAGAGTTGTGTACAAGTGCGGATGGTGTCTACAGCCATGGATAAGGGTTCTGACTTCTTTTTTAGACAGGTGTGTATTGTTTTTCAAGTGTTTGTTTATTAAATTTAATTATAAAGTTCGTACATATTAAATACTACATAATGATTGATGAAAATTGTGCCATAAAGTATCTACATACTTGAATTATTTAAAATTAAACTTTTGTTTATAGCGAATAGTTATTTAATAATGAAAAGAAAATAAATAGTTACAATAATTAAAAGCGCATTCATTATATTTTGTTCATTTGCGAGAAGCTTGACATACTTAATCCAAAAAAAAAGAGCAGTTTTTTGGGTAGGGTACGATATTTAAAAGTAAAAGTAAAAGAAGCGGTAAAAGTGCAACGGAGCATAAAGTTATATCTTTCTGGCTTCCTCATTTTTAGGCTTGGCGTAATGTCGTTTTTGTAGCAGAAATAATAGAATTGGCCACGTTCACCTGCATACTTAGCACAAAATTGTAGATTGTTTAGTTCCCTTTTTGCCAATAAGCGAATTTTGTACCTGAAATGATTTTAAAAAAAACCAACTCTTTGCCTAAAAAATAGAATTTATTATTTGTTGAGCTAGCAAAAACATTGGGATAAGGGCAGGAGAATGTTATTTGTTGAGCTGTGTTTTGTTTTCATATTTTCGCATCTGTTAATTATGTTATGACTAGCTTCTTCCCGCGGCTTCACTCGCGTGGATGTGGAGTAACATGAGTTACTCCTTATAACATCAGCTATCTGCCAGTGAAAGTCCTGTCAAAATCGGTCCAGCCGGATATAGGACCTTATTTACATAGTAGATTAACACAAGGCCTTAAGTAGGTAGGTACCTGTATAATATAATTGTCTATTTCTCAAGATCGGGTATGACGATACCTATTAGAAAAACCTAATAAGTATCGTCATACATTCATACCCGATCTTGAGAAGTACCTAGAATAGGAAGTCTTCCCTGTCTACACTTACCGGAAGAGCAGGGATTATGTAAGTAATAGTAGGTATGTTATGAAATGAATAAAAGTTACTTTACTTTCCCATCAGCGATCGACATTTAACTAAAAACATTCGTTTCATGTGTCTTCAACAGGTATTTACTTAAATAAACTTTTCATCTCCAACAGATACCCATTGTTTGTTTAATATAAACTTTCTGTGTTGCAATAATAAATCTTACTTGTGTTTTCAGTTTATCTAATAGATATAAATATCTGATATCTCTATAAAATTAAAAAACGTTACAAACTGGGTTGTGGATTGTGGAGGTCAGATAGGCGGTCGCTCCATGTAAAATACTGGTATTCAGCTGCATCCGATTAGACTGGAAGCCGACCCCAACATAGTTCGGAAAAGGCTAGGCAGATGATGATGATGATGATCTCTGGAACATTCGTTGAAAGAGAAATACGTATATAGAGGTATGAGGAACGGGGTGTAAAGTTCACTCATCCTCCTCATGTGGCGTTGTAGATACCGCTACACGTACATTGTTTTCAGCGACAGTCAATCCTACTAATATTATAAATGTGAAAGTTTGTGAATATGTTTGGATGTTTGTTACTCAATCACGCGTAAACCGTTGAACAGATTTAGATGAAAATTGGCACATAGATAGACCATTTCCTGGATTAACACATAGGATACTTTTTATCCCGATATTCCCACGGGAGCGAAACTTATGCGGGTGAAACCGCGGGCGCTGCCAGTAGTTAATATTTCTTCACCGACCAAAAGTCCATATGCAAGGTCGCAAAGTTATAGCTTGAAGTTTAGTTAGTGACTTACGACCTTCTTTTAATGAGTAATTTGACACACACACCCGCATATTACTCGAATAATCACGCTATTGAATATAGTTCCGTGTCATGTTCGTCTTGTTCACATAGTTCGTAAAACTTTATGATTATACCCACAGAAATCTTAATAAATAAATTATAAGGTGGACAGGTGCACCATTCACCGCGAAAGAATGTTGTGGTTCTTTGTTGGTTGATAATAATTTGATATTGTGGGTTAGTGAAGTGTGTTTAATCTATTAGCGGTGTTGTTCATTTTGAAACGCAAGCAAATTTAAATATTGAGATGAATGCGGATATTATCGCGCTGCGTAAAAGTGGACTTAATATTATACCACAAATACATTTGATGAAACCGGACTGACTGTGAGTATTATGATTTAATTCTTTTATCGAACATTTATTTAATTAATGTATAACTGCTGATCCGTGTAGTTATTTTATTAAACGTTTTATATTTACCATAGGGTCTAAATAGAAGAAAAAAAATATATTTCCAAGAGTTTATTTATTTACTTTTGGAATGATGAATATAGCATTAAGTATAAATTATAATCTAATCATTTTGTAACATTTGAACTATTTTCAAAATAATTTTGTTTATAATAGTAGGTAATAATATTTTATCATTTTGTTAGTAGCCTTACAATATTCCTTTTTTGTTTTAGAGAAATTACCTACCTACTGTGAGTAGGAAGGTCAAAAGGTCGGAGGGTCCTTGCCAGTCGAACGCGACAGTGGAAGGCCCCAGCTGGTCAGTGAATAAGAAACAAGTGGTTTTAACCAACCAGTTACCAGATGAAGTTGCATTGCAAGGAAATATGCAGATATATGTTTAAATACTAGTGTTTAAATATTATAGGATCCATACGCCAGCGTTTACTTGATAGAATGGATAATAATGGGGGTTATACAACGTATCTATACTAATATTATAAAGCTGCAGAGTTTGTTTGTTTGTTTGTTTGAACGCGCTAATCTCTGGAACTACTGGTCCGATTTGAATGATTCTTTTAGTGTTGGGTAGTCCATTTATCGAGGAAGGCTATAGGCTATATAACATCACGCTACGACCCTTTGGAGCCGCGCAGCGTGTGACACCGCGGGGAACAGCTAGTTAAGTTATAAATTACAAATTGATTTTAGTAATATTAAAATGATATTGTGTCTTAACCGTATTAAGGATTATTTTTAGGTTTATAGTTTCAATCTTCTTTTCATAATGAAAATGAATACTTAAGCTATAACCGCAATTATAGAACCATATTATTTTATTAAAGATACTTACAATATTTTAAGTCTAATGGTCGTAGTTCACTTGCTTTACTTCAATAAATTGTTCTTTATGAGAAAATAAACTGTTTTAAAAGTTTATTTATAAAATTATAACGAATAAAATTTTTGAAATCACTTAAAAATCTTTTTTTATTTTTAATCCCATTTCAATAACAATATAATAATACAAATAAAATAAATATTACATTATTATTCTCGTGTATTAATTAATCGAATAAGGGTATCATTTAAGCTATCACCAATTTAATTAGTTTTGTGTTTCTTAAATAATAGGGTTTGTCCTCCAAATAGTAGATCTGTCACCAAAATTTAGTCACCAAACAATGCAAAATCAGTTCCACAATAAATCACCTAAAATCCTGAGATATAAGGTCTAGTACCAAATAAATGTTTTTGTATGTATTATAATAGGTGTGTCCTAATAAGTATTTAAGCAAACTAATTTAAAGAGATCACCAATAAATCATATTATGTTACTAGAAAATATGTTCATTAAAATATGTCATAACGAGCATCTATTTAACAACTGTTGCAAATTTGTAAAAATAGTAATACACCTAATTTTAAAAACAAGCATTTATTTTTTTAAATAATAATATTTTTTTTAAAAAATAATCTCTTTTTCCATATTTTTTTTCTTTAAAATTTAGTCGTTTCTGGCACTCGCCGGCCGCTGCCGCGGCACCGCTCGCTTCGCTCGCTCGGCTCGTGCGTAGGAGGTCACAGTTTTAACCTAACCTAACCTAAGCATTTTTTTTAAAATAATTAACCTCGTAACTAATTCGGTTCTCGATAATGTCCATTTCAAAAAAATTTAAATAGTAAGTTACAAATATTTTGTAATATTTGGTGCACGATCAGTATTTTTCGGGGAAGAATAATATTTTAGAAATGCATACATAGATGTACCTTTAGATTTTTGGTGAACACAAAAATATTATCCTTATTTAAGTAACAAAACTGTTATTATAAGAACGAAGTTTATATTCATGTAATGCAATATAATTTTATTGGTTATCGATCTCTTATTTTACACATATATTAACATTAATTTGATAATTCATACCTGGGAACAATTTTTGTTTATCTGAGAACGAAAATATTTCGTGGCGATAGATCTATTTATTAGGTGATACAACTTGATGACAAATATAAATTTTGGTGATAGAAAATATAGTTCCCATCGAATAATAATAAAAAAAGATAAGATTATTGTTGAAAAGATAAATTAAAGTTTCATCTCGAGATTCGAACCTAGGCCAACTTGTTTAATAATCCAATACGCAACGCTATCCGCTAGCGGTACTTGTTAGAAGACGTGAATTTTAGCAATCGTATGAACCAACCAAGGTCATACGTAATTACGCCGCGCGTGTGAAAAAGCGACGGTATAATTATTTTTGTTTCGTTCGACGTTAGCCAGTGTACACACACAGATGTAGGTACGGGCCTGCGCGGCGCGGGCGCGGGGATGGCGCACAGCATGTTCACAGAAATTTCAACTTTATTGTGCTTAAGCAAATTTGATGCAGACCGTACGTTTTACTACTTGTACTATACTATGATAAAATGTAGGTAGGTACGTATTTAATGTAAAGTACGTAAGGAAAATGCGATAACAAAGCAAATTTCAAATTTCATTTAACCGTGAAATTAACTAAGTAAAGTGGTTGGCTCTTGTCACCATTCGACTACAAATGTACAAATCAAGATAGTTTACGCACCTATGAATTAACATTATTATTGATTTATTTATTTATTATATTTTTACAGAAAGCTTACAGACTAATACCACAATTAAAAATCATTCGTAGGCAGGAAAATTTGCTAATTACAAGCTTCCACATATAAACACATATTAATAATGGATTTATGGAGGAACTAGCTTATCGCATACATTAGTGAGCGACTTTGTAACAGTGAATTGAACCTTACTGTTTAAACAATAAATGTCATAATTAATTCATCAATCAATCTTTACTCATGCATGTCTATTGCATGTTTAGTGTGATATTTAACTGCACAATGCTAACGTAGCATCCAATAATTATATGATTTGTGTTTTCATTGAGTCTGTGAAATCCGTGATCATAATATATTTTTGTCCATATAGTAACTCTCAGACCACATCGCGTCGTAATGAAACCATTAACAGAAACGATTTTCTTAGGTATAATCCTTTTCCTAGACTAAATTTAAGTCGTGAAGGACCTCGCCTCTCATGCATGAGGTGGTAGGTTCAAATCCGGTCCCGGACCTTTGGAAGGCGTACGAGGGGCCAAAGCCAACTCACCGGGGCCCGTTAGACGCTTTTAATGAAATGAGGCACCTACCGACGATTATCCCTGTACGCACTATGCAAGTGCATCCAAGGACAATCGCCAGTTGGTGCAGGACTATTGCAAGATATGGAAACAAATATATTGGATTATGGGCGTGACTAAAGTTATCTAGAACTTTGGGAAGACTATGGCCCCTGCCTGACCAATGTTTTATATAAAATATACAGATATAATGGCAGAGGTGACTTGCAAGCTCAATGATGGGCCCCCGGAAACTGTCGCTAACGCATAGTGACGTAACGACAAGGGAGCAAGATTCCACGGTTTCCAGAACAATCCCAGAGCCCGGAAGATGGTTAAGATCCCTACAAGCACTTACTGGAATACTTCCTTCCCCCGAGCACGTTTGCTCTTGTGAATCTCCACTATTATTCAGTGGAAATATAAGAATGTCTTGTCCAGCCTAGATACTTGAGTAGTTGTAGCCTATAAGCACTTATATAAATACTCAATAAGTCAAGTTCTTTAGTAGTTGCCAGTAAAAGAACAAAGCGTTCCCTATAAATAC
This sequence comes from Oligia latruncula, assembly GCA_948474745.1. Classification (NCBI taxonomy): domain Eukaryota; kingdom Metazoa; phylum Arthropoda; class Insecta; order Lepidoptera; family Noctuidae; genus Oligia; species Oligia latruncula. The sequence continues at coordinate 6,245,857 of OX419696.1, forward strand.
GAATACAATACAATAATTGTCAAGTGTGGGATAACCGTTGATAAAGTGATATCATACCAAATGTCCCTTGTTGATCAAATATACAGTTTTAAGTAATAATCCCCGCTTTAATCACTACTATTACCAATCTACTTTCAAGCATTCTTATCAATCCCATTCGCGTGTCTGAATGATGGACTCTACTAAAGGTGCCAAACTGATAGTGAAATTTTGGGCCGAGTCTATTAAGATTGCCATCGACACGCTTAGACGACCTTGCTGACTGGAATATTTAACAACTACATGAGCTATCCTTAAACGTCACGCGAGAAGATGTTTCTACTGTGGCCTTAGTGTGAGTTTTTTCGACTCACGTTACATTGCGAGCGCGTTAGAATATAGTATGGGAAATTAGGTTTCTCCTGGTGACTACCAGGTGGCGCTATAACTTTTTTCCATATAAAACTCTAACGCGCTCGCAATCGAACGTGAGTGAAAAAACTCACACTAAGGCCACTGCACTGTTCTTAACATCTTCCATGTCCTTCTATTCCAGTTGTTCGACACAGTAAGCAGTACATACACGTACTTGCTGGGCGACAATCGTACGCGCGATGCTGTGCTCATCGACCCTGTGCTTGAGCATGCCGAGAGAGATGCTGCGCTTCTTAAGGAGTTGGGCTTCAAGCTGATTTATGCCAGTGAGTTTTATTACCTTCTAATTTAAAAGTAAAGTAAGACTTGCAGTTAACTGCTGGGAATAGTTTTTTTTTGAGGTTCGCCATACAAAATCTGTCAAAAACTTACAATTGATCTCTCCATTGTAAGTTTATAGACATAGACTTAGGCCCCTGGTCGTCACTACGTAAGCGACCTAAATACGTAAAGGTGAAATCACAATCACACGTATGAACTCTGAAAGGGATCGTCACCGTATCAACTCGAGCCATTCAGTATTCTTTATATGAAACTCCCTACTGCAACTAACACTAATCGGAATCGTAACGTAATCGCCTCGCTTTGGGACAAGCTTGCGAACCGCGGTGCGGTGCGTGGTCAACTTGCAGTTCCCGCGCTGACGGTTCGTCGTCCCCGCGCTTACGTCTCTCCGTAACCGAGCTTACGTCTCTTCGTCCACCCTTGCTCCTCTCACACCTCCCGCGGCCTGCCTGCAGCCTGCAGCACCATCAACCAGGGGTCAGCGACCCGTAAGCGCGGCGTCGCGTCGCCTAGCCGTAGCCGAGTCGACGCAACGGAGCTTCTGATCCGCTTTGGTTACGTGCTTACGTTAGGTTGACGCCTGTTTGAAGGCGAGGTGAAAGGCGATACGGTGACGATCCCTTTCCGAGTTGATATGTGTGCTATGACCTTAAAGCGACATAATTTGCTCATTATATGACGAGCCATGAATGACAAATCATTTTTCGTGTAGTAATATCTTGTTTCGGCGTGAGATCGTGCATGTTGGCCCGATTAGTGACTTGTACATAATACCATTCCACTGGTAGTGATGAAGTGAACTGACTACTTTTGCTCGTTTTCCTGGCAACAAAGAGATAAGTTTATAATTCGTTCTGATATTAATTTTCCTGATGGTAAAGTGTCCTTGCTCTGGTTGCCAGAATTCTATTACTCAGACGCTACATGATTACCATGGGCCTTTCCTTAATTAATTGTATGAGGAATATCCTCTTATGCAAAACAAATATCTTCTGACTCTTTTTAATGTTAGGGTGCATTCCATCAAACTTTTATACCTAGAATAAGTCTTATACTGAGAATAAATTTTGAATTTTTGACAGTTTTTCCATACTAGAACTGTCGGACGTCCATTTTATTTCACGGATAAAATTTATCTGACTGGTAAAATCAGCCCATAAGGATGTTAGAATAGGATCTCGCTGTTATGCGAGTGAATATTGCCCTTCACGAAATAACAAACAATAACTGCTCTAATTTTACTCGGAATATTCGAAAAAAAAAAATGGTTTCTGAGACTCAAATTCTCCACAATCTCTCCTCAATTAACGGTATGACGTGACAACTTAGTATAATCAGCCTATAACGTTCCCACTGCTGGGACACAGGCTTCCAAAATCCATGCGAGCCCTGTGCGACTTGGTTTACTCAGTATTTGTTTATTTTCTGTTTCTTTCTTCAGAAATTATCGACGAGACTCTTCTGAAAACTCGCCGTAATATACATTATAATACTAATTGATAGATTTACCATATATTTTTTTATCGTTTCCAGTGAACACCCACATGCACGCAGACCACATAACAGGCACAGGCAAGCTCAAGGCTATATTGCCCGAAACCAAGAGTGTGATAGGCAAGGATTCCGGTGCTGATGCAGACATGCACCTGATAGATGGAGATGTGGTGAGCTTCGGTGGTCACAAACTGTTGGCCACGGCCACTCCGGGACACACTAACGGCTGCTTTACTTACATCTGTCACGAACAGGTCAGTTCATATAGTTTGTACCACAGTTATACAAGGTGTAACGTTAAATTGCGCAGAACCTCTTAAGGGGTCATTGTACTCATCATTATGAACAACTTTCTCTCCTGGTCCATCCCACAGGAATCGTGATGTATTCTAGGATTAAAACAAACCTATGTCACTCTCCAATCCATAAAATATCTCTATGCAAAAAACCACATCGTTCCGTTGCTCTGCAATAGGACCAAGCAAGAAACACACTTTCGCATTTATAATATTGGTCGGATAGAGTAAGTAAGTAGAGGTAAGCCTTTATGACATTTAGCTGATAAATGGGGATCTGGTGTGCAGCAGTCATAATATATCTGATAGACGGAAATGTGTTGTGCTTCGTTGGACACAAACTTTTGGCCAAGGTCACTCCGGGCACAATAACGGGTTCTTTACTTACATCTGCCATAAACAGGTCAGTTCATATAGTTTGTACTATGTTAGGTCTGGATTAGTGCTTATAATAGACACACATCTGATAGATGGCGATGTGGTGTGGACACAAACTGCTGGCGATATGGCCACTCCGGGACATACCGACGAGTGCTTTACTTACATTTGTCATGAGCTTTCGCATTAGGGCAAAGGTTAGTCGCTGGTCGACAAAACTAAACAGATATTTATAGATATATATTTTTTAATGTTTCACGGTCATTCTTGTCAATTGTGACACGGTTTATTGAGATACAAACAATGTGACGACGAAGAAAAAATTTCGAACTCAAAACATTTAATCCTCTATCGGGATAAACTTTCAAAAATCCGTCATTATTGTATAAAAACTCTTGAGCAAGATTTCATGCTTTTAGATCCAGCGGTTTAAGCTGTGTGTGAGGGGCCCCTGGCTAAATAATAACAGCCGCACAGGTCGATCGATCAGGTTAAGCTACGCTTGCCGCGGTTGGTCTGTGGATGGGTGACCGTTTTGACATACCGTGACCCCTCCGTGCCTCGGAAAGCACGTTAAGCCGTTGGTCCCGGCTGTCATTCGTGGATCTTTGACAGTCGTTACGGGTAGTCAGAAGCCCGAAAGTCTGACAACCAGTCTTACCAAGGGGTATCGTATTACCCAGTAACTGGGTTGTGGAGGTCAGATGTCGCTCCATGTAAAATACTGGTATTCAGCTGCATCCGGTTAGACTGGAAGCCGACCCCAACATAGTTGGGAAAAGGCTAGGCAGATGATGGTTTAGGCTGTGTGTTTTCTGTCATTTGAATGAATGAATTTAATATTTTATTATGTCGATTTAGTTTTGCAAAAACAACATTTTCTGTTTCAGGGCCTAGCATTCACAGGCGACACCCTCCTTATCCGAGGCTGTGGTCGAACTGACTTCCAAGAAGGTTCGCCACGAACCCTATACAATTCGGTACATGAACGTATCTTCACGCTCCCCGACCACTACAAACTGTACCCGGCGCACGACTACAGGGGTCAGACAGCGACGACGGTGTGGGAGGAGAAGAAATACAACCCGAGATTGACGAAACCTCTGAAGGAGTTCATCAGTATTATGGATAATCTGAACTTGCCGTACCCTAAAATGATTGGTGCGTTAAATTTTGTTTTGATTTGAGACCAATTGGCGAAAGTGCGGAGTTAAAATTGTCTTAAGGTTTTTTTTCCAATTTGCAGGTAAGTATTAGGTTGCATTTTGATGAGAATATGATTTGCGACCGTAACAAATGTTTATTAACAGAATTACGTATCATTAAAATCTTGAGGATTTTAACATTTTGACCGCCACACGTCAAAAAATCAAAAACGTTCGTGCGCTCGGCGTCAAAGTCGTGTCATGTGGTCGAACCATGGCATGCTGGACACATTTTGGTTTGTCATTTATACATGTCTATGGCAGTCAAAAGGTTAATTTATTAATTATACATATTTTTATACAACTTGTTTCATTACATTAAACAACTTTTGAATGAATGATCCATTAAATCATGACATTGCCGATTCAAAATTAAAGAGATATATTACCGATTCTAATGATTATAATTCGTTGTAGACTCTATATTTGTTACGGTCGCGAATAATATTTTAATCAACATACAACCTGACACTGACCTACAAATTGCAAAAAACGTAAGGTTTGAATTTCGCGGACTACGTTTGTGGATCCCCCTTTATTACACACTAGCTGTTCCCCGCGGTGTCACACGCTGCGCGGCTCCTAAGGGTCGTAGCGTGATGTTATATAGCCTATAGCCTTCCTCGATAAATGGAATACCCAACACTAAAAGAATCATTCAAATCGGACCAGTAGTTCCAGAGATTAGCGCGTTCAAACAAACAAACAAACAAACTCTGCAGCTTTATAATATTAGTATAGATGAGAACTGTGATAAAACGAGTTTGCAATTCGATTTGTCCTTGTGACAGATGCTTTATCTAAAAAAACTTGATTGCTCTACCTCTACTCTGTAATTTTATTGGGATGTGGAACTTGTTGAGGTCTAGTCTTACTGACGAAAGTTGACGAAACTAAACATCACACTAATATTATAAAGGCGAAAGTTTGTGAGTGTGTAAGTGTGTTTATAATTATGTTTGTTACTTCTTCACGCTCAAACGGCTGGAACAATTTTGGTAAAATTTTGTATGGAGGTAACTGACACCCTGGATTAACATATAGGCTACTTTTTATTCCGATATTCCCCCGGGAGCGACACTTATGCGGGTGAAACCGCAGGGCGCAGTTAGTAAATGATAAAAACAAAACTTAATGATTACTCATAGACAAATAATTTATTTTTCTTGTTTCAGACAAAGCTGTGCCCGCCAACAGAGTTTGCGGAATACATTACTAAAGAGATAAACTATTAATTAAGCGACTGCGAAAGAGGGTTATGTTTTTTAGAAAATTATTTACAAAAGTACTAAAACATGTAATATTTTTGTACTGATAACTTTGACGATAGCCAGTGAGATTATTCTTTAATGGAATATAGTTTTATGTATATTTGTGTATGCGAAACGTAGGATTATTTTTGGTAACTAGGCAGACATGCTCATCATCAGCCTACAGCATTCCACTGCTGGACATAGGCCTCTCCTATTGCACGCCATTCAACTCGATCTTCGGCAACTCTCATCCAGCTGCTGCGAAGATCGTCGCTTGGACATATGTCATCAAAAAAACAACAAAAAATACATCTGGGAAGGCCGATGAAGTTTTAATCATTGGGGCATGTATTTCTCCTTGATTTTCATACGGATGAAATAATATCATTGTAACCATTCAATTCTGGATTTTTCATTAAAAAAATCAAATTATGGGCTACGGATATTTGTTCCGTATGTGGTGCGTTTTCGATTTGTGTGTTTTCTTCACTGCATCCATAATCTTAAAAGCTTAAACTTGTGAAGCAACTTCGTCAGGCCTAGTGAATGAAAAAGTAATACTTTGTAAGGCCAGTTGATAAAGCTGCAGGATAAAAAATAACAATGTAAATAAAAATATGGAGTTCCTATATCCAAACCCAAGGAAATAAAACGTAGTTCGATTTGTTAATGAAGTTATAGATGCTGTCTGTGATAACAATATAACACAAGTTCGCAATAAAATCGTAAAAAAGTTTGAGTTTAAAAAAGAAACAGATTTGTATACTTGCCTTTTTTTTTTAATGAAATACACTCAGAGGTCATCAAGATATTGATCAATAAGGGTTTATCGAAGAGCATATTGTATCAGAGTCGCAAGCGATGTTCGCAGGCGCTTCTTTTTCAAGCTTTGTATATTTATAGAAAACTACGAGCTACGCTCAATTCAAATCTGTGTATAGTAATTTTTATTCCAAGTAAATATTTGTATTTTTGTTAGTTTTTCAAATGTTTAGCAGCCAAATTATCTAAGAAAAGTTGTTATTGATAAATATTATTTATAATTGTTTTAAGCAAAAATGTTATTATGCCAATTATTTTTCATTGTTTTTATGTGAATAAACGTTGTTTACTTACTGGGCACAATACTGATTTTATTAGATCCGATCACAAGGTACACTGCTAAGTGAAACTTTTTGGGCTCGAATATGCGGTTGACAGGGGGCCATGTTCGTAATCATTATCTATTGTGCAGTTGTTTTGTGAAATGTATTGAAAAAACAATATGGTGGAGTTAGTTCCGATTTTGGGCACGCGCCAGAATATACATCAGCATGACCCACCTGTCGAGTATCATAGATCCAGTTGCAGCAATTTGTTTTATGTGTAAGAAGATATCGCCAATCACCATACCAACTAATCTGCGTTTGCGATTTATTTTCCAAACATGTAAACAAATATGAGATATTGGAAAAATAACCTACACAATAAAGTTTAGTTGACGCTACAACTTCAAACATTTTCAAAACTTTTTCAATAGTAGGTAGTAGTAGTCACTCTGAAGTCAACATAATTTTCACTACACTAAAGTTTATTTAAGTTTAACTTGAAATAACATGAATTTGAATAGACCATAGGTAAAACACAAATTATCAAACAACCATGAAGACAGTAAGTATTGTGATAATCAACAAAAAAGTTGGTATAGTCACGGGACTCACGCGATGCCCGGCAGATGTAAAACATCGAAATTGATGGCAAGACAAAAAACAAATGACGGCGGAGAGGGGTCATGCTCATGCATGACGGCTTGCAAAAGAGCGCCAAGGCAAAAATATTACCTACACAAGTATCTACACAGTACACACCCGTTGTAATATTTGCGAACTTATAGTCCTAAAACCTAAACAAAATAGCTGCTACACTTTCAATTCACCTCAAATATTTGACATTTTATTATCGTTGTGTCTCCGGGGGCAGTCAGTGCTTACCTACGTAGGTACTAGCTACCCCAACTGCAGGGGTGGCTGGCCCTGACATTAGCCAAATGTCGTGGAAACAGGGGACGCAATTAATGGCTCTTTTGATATATCGGAAGTGCCCTTGTGCCTCGAGCTTTAACACAAGCTGCGTAAAATAATACGGTTATGTTTTTGTTTGGAAGATAAATACGAATCGTCGAGTCCAGTCTGTGAGGTACCTACTGTAGTATCATGTTACTTACGTAACTTGAAAGTTGACGATGGGGCCGAAAGCAAAGCGTACCTAAATGTTGATTTTTCATAAAACTTTTCATTATAGGATAAATATATAGGAGTTACTTTGTCGACTTACGCACAGAAGTCTGAGAAAAAAGAGAATATAGGTTGCAATTGCATGAGTGCAGGGGCGTACCTAGGAGTAAACTGACAGATGCTAAGCCATATTTATTGTAATAGTGATGAGTTCCGTTCGTTGTGATTCAGTTCATCACACAAAGTCAATGTTTCTATTGACTTTGTGTGAATAATTAGACTGTCACTGTATAGAAAATGGCGCCAGGGCACGCATCATATTAGTTGCGCCCCTTCGTAAATTATCATATCTCTTATGAAAAATCAGATACACCAAATAAAACAATAATACATTTTACTAACAAAACATTAAATATTTCTTTTCTTTTTAAAATGTAAGTACCTAGTCCGTAAAACCTTTATATTTTATATTTACTACTAATTTTACTCGTCACATTTAGCTCTACACTGAGCAAACCTAGTTCGCATATTATAACCTTTCTTGACTCATTGTATCCCTCAAATACGAAAAAAAAATTTCAACTCACTAAAAGATCGCTCACAACATCCGGTGGATAGGTACCTACTGCAATTGTAAGCACAATTTGTGACTGATCAGGATCACGAAGTATGAAATGGTTTATTGTAGTGTATTTTGTTTTTTTTTTAATTTAATAATTGGCGATTTTGTGCCCCCCTTCGATAGGCGCCCGGAGCTCGTGCCCTACTTGCCCCACCCTAGTTACGCCTCTGCAGGAGTGACCTAAGCAAGCTCAAAAATCATAGCATCCTACGTTTATATTTAGCATGCGTAGGCTCCCCCCAAATTCAAACTGCCTTTACTTACCGAACATATTTTGGTCTTGTTTGAGATTTGATTAAAAAGTGGGGGCCCTCCAGGACCGGGGGACCAGGGCGGACCGCACCTGCTGCCAGTGTTTGCAAGTTTTGTTAATATAAATATTTTGTTTAATTAAATTAGGTAATTATCTGCCCACCCACTAAGTTATAGGTACCTAATTCGTAAACCTATCGTGTTGCTCGAAATTTTCTAATTAGATCGGTCGAGCGGTCCCATGGCCATAGGGATAGGAAGTGATGATATATGTTTACATTTAAACACTATGGGGTTCTGAGGGTAAATATGATATATGGCCTTGTATCGTGATTCTGATAGCTCGACCGGCTACGATTAGTCACGGAACGGGAAGCATGTATATTATAAGCCACACTATGAATCAGTTCGGAATCTCATTTAGGTAATTTTAGTGGTTTAGGGTGAATGTTGCGTCGTTACTAGATGTTGTAGAGGCAAGTATCTACTACTTCCGAAGTTTATCTTGAAAATCACTGACATCGGTGAAAAACATCGATCCTTAAAAAAACTGGACTTCTAATTAATCCTTACCTACATAGTAGGTAGGTAGGTATAAAACAAAGTCGCCATAATGTCTGTACGCGTAGGTATAACTTCCGAATGACTGCACCAAATTGGATAATTCTTTTTTTGTTGTGTTCGTTATTGCCAGGATAAGGTTTTCATGAAAGAAAATTTCGGAAATTCGAAAAACAAAAGCTGGGGCGGGCTACTATGTACATAAAGTATATAACTCTGAAATGATGACATGGCTAGAAAGGGGGTGACTGCCGAGGTGGCGACTAATAGAGAAGTATGCAAGGAAAAGAGATATTGCACAGACCCCAAATAAATTGGAATAAGGGCGGGAGAATGATGAAGTCTGAACTCGACAACCCACCTTGAGCAAGCGTGGCGATCAATGACCATGTCTTCGATGTATGAGAAGAGGTCTTTACCCTGCAGTGTGACAGTAATAAGCTGTTAAAGGTACATCCATTTTATGCACGTATTTATTTCGGGATATCCCGACAAGTTTCGGACACATCAGTGATCTCGCCATGCGATGATGATGACTTTTCGAAACGGTTTCCATTTGAACTCGGACAGCATCTTGCTATCCCGAAACTAAGCCGTAGAGAAAACAGTCTTGGTAGGTAGGTAAAACAATCTTGGTACTACTTGGTAGGTACCTACTTCAAGTAAGCCTATCCTTCTAGTGAGTTTTGTTCAAAAGTTACGAGTGGCATTTAAATAGTACCTACCTTTTCGATCGATGCGACTTGACCTGCAAAATGCATCATTGTCGATAGCTGGCCTATATATACTTCAAACAGCTCGATGTAGGTAATTAGGTATTAGCAGTCTAAGTCATGCATAAGTAATAGTGACTGGTGGATAGGATCAAGTTATTTCTCTTTGTTATTTTGATCTATAAGTTGTTATCTATAAGTACTTCTTTTTGCATTTGATAGCCCAATTCTTGAGGTAGGGTACGTGACATCACGCATAAACCCTTAGGACACGAGAAAAAGAAAAAAAGAAACGCTAAGCGAAAACCACGTAATATTACGTGCAGGCGATGCGTTCCGACGAGGTTGGTCGGGGGAATCAGAAATTTCACGAAGTCGCGGGCAGAAGGTAGTCTTACCTACATAATATTTTAGTTTTACACTCTGTCTTGCTTTTCAAATGTAATACCTAAGCTAATAATTCTTTAGGTTTACAAAACTGTACCTACCTAGCTAAATTACAATTTATGACTCAGACACGTACAGTTAGGCAATGCCTTCAATACCATTCCTTTAACGTGTTTAAATTAATTAAGGTATCTATAGTTTGGCAATACTAGATATTCCAATTAGATATTAGCAATCTCTTGTGGTTAGGTAGACTAATTAGGACTTATGGCCTAGGCTAGGCCCATGGAAATATTAAGGCAATTCAATTCTACAGTGAGTTTTAAGTAGTGCCTTCGACGGTTTCGATCTTTTCTACTAGATGGCGTTAGCTTAACTTAGACCCATGAAGCAGAAAATTTATGACGTCAACGGTCAACTTAGGTACAGGAATGACGTAAGATGGCAGGAAGACTGTAATTCACGTAATTCTGTCGCGTCCCATTACCTACTACAGCCGAATTTGGCGTCACTTCAAGAATACAAGGAAGAGAGCAAAGAGATTTGTAGTACCTAACACGTTCCAATTTATTACATAAATGGGACAAGTTCTAGAAAACTTACTCTGACTCATTGGCACGACTTGTGAATATTTAAATATTTCAGGCGTGCGGATTGACGTCAGCTAGGTCTATTGATTACCATGAAGGTTTGTGACTTAAGTAAACGTCTTACAGGCTACGGTTTCATACTATAGCGGTTTCGTCATATTATAATGGCCGTCACAAAGATCTGTCATTTTCACAAGTACAGACGCCAGCACATCAAGTTATGAAACTGTCAAATTTTCCCAATCAACTTTGAAACTCATGCTTTAGCGGTAAAGTTGAAAATCTATTAAAGAAATTGACAGATTGTAGTAGCTTGATGTGCTGGCGTCTGTATATATTACACAATCAGCCTATAATGTTCCCACTGCTAGAACACAAGCCTCCTTTCTGTGAGAGGGAGTGAGCTGTAATCCACCACGCGGGCCCAGTGCGGACTAGCAGATGCCACAACATGAATTTTTGGTTCTGGAACATGCTGCTTTCCTCACGATGTTTTCCTTCACCGTTTTTAGAGCAGTGGTGATGAAGTTATTTACACAAATTAAAGCGCCTGTGTGGATTCGAATCACGACCTACAATGTCGCGGCCGTGACCACTGGGCCACCACTTTCACCAGTACCTACTTGACATTAAGGTGTCAAAAAAACGCTCTGTATTTAGACAACCGTTATTGTGCGACCGTTTCCCGCTTTCTTAGGAAACTATAGCTCACGCGGCTAGATAATATAAAGCTCGGACGCCATTATTAATCACTGGACCGTCTCGGGAAGGAGACTGGTAAAATAACGCAACAGCTTGCGTCGTTAGACAGGGCCTTAAGCCGTGGACTCACTAACTGAGCTCATTATTGTGTGGGATAGCCGTACATAGACGCTGGATAAGAGATAGCCCGAGGATAAAGAATGGTTAGGGTTTTGGAGGGCATTTGGCATTGAGTATGACTTTTATTTGATTGATATCTTGTGCAGAAGAAGGTTTACTGAAGGGTCGTTAGCGCTGATTGAGCATAATGAAGTCAATGTTTTATAAATGTTTTATTCACTTTTTGACGCTTAGTTGAGTGGCAAACCGTTCAAAACAATCTTAGCATAACTTTGGAGGCACAATACAACATTAAGTACCTAAACCTTTATGTTGGTGACATCCCTGTCACATTAATTCCTGAGAAAGTGCTTCCTGAAGTTAATGTAAATGTATTCTAAAGGATATCAAAATTGATGATAGGTAGAGTTATTCTTCGTTTCCCAAAGTCCATCGGATATTTCCTCTACAGCAACAAACTATTCCTTTTAAACACACCATTACTTACTGAAGTCGAACTGGCCGGGTCCGGACAAATCCGAGCACATTTATCTCCCTTTGCGTCCGCAGCTTTATACTAAGGCCCGCATGAATACCGGCGCGTCTGGCTGCACGCGACATGCCGTGACGTCACCGGCCGCCATATGCAAATGTCTAGAATATTCCGACGAACCAAGCGCCCAGCATTTCTATGTGCAGATGCTTTAATGGCCCGCCGAGGTTCGTTTCAAAATTCGATTTGGTATCTACTATCTTCCTTTTGAGATGCCCTGATGTGTGCCTGCTCACTTTTGGATAGGGGATGCCTCGTTTAATGTTAGTTTATGGGCAAAGGATTTCGGAGCTACGATTCTGAATGTTTTAAAAGCTAGTCTCGGATTTGTATGGCAAATAAATTTGTGTGTGCTGTAAGGCTTTATTTCGGACCCGAAACGACTTAGTTAGGCACCTACCTAGACAGATAAAAAAATTGTTATGTACACCAAAACGACATAGCTTAACACACAAAAGCACAATTAAATGATAAATTATATTAATATAAATAAAAACATGGTGCCAATATACAATAAGAAAAATAAAAGAATAGAATATTCTTTATTATGTGCACCATAAATATTACAGAATATTAAATTAATGTAGAAACAAGGCTTTTTAATTTAATTTGAGATCGATTTTCGTGCAGTTTCGCTTATTTAAAAGTGTGTTTAGCGTGATGACTCGTCAGTTATGACTTGAACTTGAGTTTGAACTTAAAACTTTCATTCACAAAGCAGTTTTCCCATCATTATGCAATCTTGTGCAATCTTTAATCTAGACTTATCCATTACAGGGAAATGGCCCTCAGTCCGAGATAAAGATCTACGAAAACCATTTTCACAGTAAACTACACAATCAATAGTCTTTCCTACCATGATTTACAATACAAAATCACGAGACTACTTAGTCAAGAAACCAGACAAAAATAATTTATTAAGTAGATTAACGATCTTTACTTGGTAGCCAAGGGTAAGGGTAACAATGTTTTTATAACTCTAATAATGGCTTCCATTCATAGAATGGTAACTCTGTTCCGTATCCCTGAACAATAGTGCCTACTTACATGGATTTATTGAGAGTAGAACCACTGAATGATTCAAATGCTGTAAAAAGGAAAACAGATGACGGTCTTCTGTTAGTTTTTTCGCTTTTCTGAAGGTGTCGAATGGCTAAAGGCATTGCAAATGGGAGTAACAATCATTGATACAACATATTGAGGTCTAATCCCGGAATTGAAAATGTTGGTTCCATTCATTTTGCTTCTGTGTTTGGTGAACAATAGATATGGAGAGTTTGAAAGATTCATCAATCAATCAATTGGTGCTATACCTATACCCACTGGATCAAACAAAACCAAAAACCGGAGTTACAGAGCTGAAAGAGGAAACACAAGGTCGAAAGAGCAACATGAAACAGATTCAGTTGAAGCAACCCTAGTTACAAGCTTGGATAACGCAAGTTGACACAAGTAGATTTTAATTATAACTTCGTAAGCTTCCCAATTAAGGGTGAGCGTCGAACAACGTCGACAGCAGTTTTCATAGTTTTGTTAACTCTCTATTAAACGTTCATGCTTCAAGGATTTATTACGAGGTAAATGTTATAAAGTACTACGAATCTAGAATCTATCCGATAACTGCACCGTAGTAAAATCTTAACGGTCTGCTGTACAATAAAGTGATAAAAAAGTTGGAATCAGTTCAATGCAATAGTTCTTTAAAGGGGCTTGCTCTCTTTACTGCAGCTACTTCCATTCCATTCTGCTTGATTACGTCACGAGTCCATGCCTATATAAAAATGCTATTTGTGAGAGCTTTATGGCATTATTGTGTAGGTTATTGTATCAATTAATGTGGGGATACACATACTAATAAATTAACGTTGTATAGCGTCTGTATCGTTACACAACGCTTTGTCTTCTTCTTTCGAAAGTGGAATTACTAACGACTGAAACACAAAAATCGGTGTGTAACTATTCATCTGATTTAGTACGATTATTAGTAAGGGGGTAAATCTATATCCTTGGACTACTAAAGTCAAACGTATCGTTTACTATTTTATAGCCCGTGTGACCTAAACCCGCACTTAAGTCACGCATTTCTGTGTAAAATGGACTACTTAAGTCACAGAAAAGCGTGACTTAAGTGCGGGTTTAGGTCACTTAGTGCTTTAAAGCTCATAGTGCTTTTTAGCGTGCGTTAGTGTTTTGTTTTAGTGCTTTGTGTGATGATGATGATGAGTGCTTTAAAGAAATATTTCTAATAAAGTCGCTTACGTGTCTGTCTGTATGACTGTGTTGTTCTAAACTTCGCAACGGCTTTTGATGCGGTTTTCATTATCATTTAGAGAATTTATTTCGGATGATATGTTTCCATGTTTTGTCAAACCGTGAAAACTGCGAAGCAGGGGCGGGTCGCTAGTAAATAATAATTTTAATAAACTTTATTTTAATGTACACGTAAATGTATCCAACCCTCGTATTTCGAGCATATTACTCTTTTTATTCCAACTACCCTCGTTCAAAGCTTAAGCTTAATAAAGATGATGACTGTGAGCCCTACTTTTGCAAAATGTATCCGGGTCAGCTCTAAAAACGTGTCCCCGCGTTTTAGATCAATTAGTACAAAGTAAAACGGTTACGTTACACTATGTTATATAAAGGGTCAAAACGACCGATGAAAAATTACGTAAGAGCATTTTGTCGGTAAAACCGGGTCTCGTGTGATCAATATTGGACCAATCTTACCCCGGACGTCGGTCGGCGTTGCCAAAACACCGACGTCACAGCCTTATTGCTGGTGGCGAATTAACCACTAGTTTGGGTTCATTTGGTCATTTTGTTTGGTAATGCTGAACTGACGTCAATTGTTTCGTAAATTATTTTGGTATGGTAATGTTCTCTATAGAAAAGAATTTCGGTCATTTGTTAGTGCTGACGATCGTGACGTCATCATTTTATGTATGACACCGAAAGAGTTCACTGAACGCCCCAATGCAGCTGTAGCTTTGTTTAGATGCGCCGTCATATCCTTCTGTAAAGTTAAGTTTGCAGCAGTTGTTCCTTTTTCAAATTCAAATTTATGATAATTAAAGTTTAATAAATATCAATTTTATTTTAATGGTAATTACGTTGATTTCAGAGTGACTAGCACTATTGAAAAAGTTATAAAAATGTTTGAAATTGTAGCGTAAACAGAACTTTATTGTGTAGGAATTAAAGTTATTTTTCCATAAACTCGTATTTGTTTATATTTTTGGTAAATAAATCGCGAATGCAGATTTAATATCATCGTCCGTTACTCTGTCGATGATGGCAAAGTAATTTTAGTTAATAACCAACTTCATTATTCAGTTTTGAGTTGAGAATCGATTATATTCTAAACTAAATAGTTCGATTGTGAATATCCTACGATCGATGACAAAGTTCAAAGGAGTAAAATGTGAAAGCTTTCACGTTCATTCAACTCTACAGAGGTATCTGCATTGTGTCTATGACTATCACTTAGGTCTAGGTCGTAATATAACGTCTATGGTAGGTAAATATGTAAAGTAAATATAGTAACATTACATCAAAGAAAGAAAGAAAGGAGAAAAGGCCGAAAGAATAACGTTTATTTGGACACAGTTCGTAAAACACAAAATAAAAATACTAAAACTAAAATACAAAACTAAAATAAAAAGTTAACATCACATAACATCACGCCTGTATTTCGCGAAGGGTTGGGGAGAGGTGTACCGATAGTACAGTCACGAGTATAAGTATGTATACACTTGGCTTTATTCAAAGGCGATTTTCTCCTTTAATTTTGAATGAAATTTTATGTTATTACGAACATAGTATTTTCGAACCCATAGGTTTATGTAAAGTGTCGTATTTTCAAGGTTGCATTTGTTATTTTACGAAAAAATCGAATTGAAAGTTGCCAAGTGTTGACATATTAGTGCTCGTGACTGTACCTACACCCACATTTCGTCAACGCCACACACAGCCACGTCACACAGTCGCATCTAATAGGAGGCGAGCCTATTGTTGTCTTCCGCGCACAAATTTATTTAATAGGTATTTCAAGCACATAAATGTACAGAGGCGGACTTAATGCCATAGGCATATCCAGACTCCGGGCTGCTACTGGGAAATTGGAGATGGAAAGAGTAGATAAGTTACAATAATATTCATTAGTGCCAAAATTTACTAAACGGCTGATAGAGCTATAGCAGAAAAAATAAGTTTAAAAACTAAACTAAAACCCGACTACTGAAAAGGATGAAACAAGAAAGTACCTTCCCGTGGTCGCATGCTACCATAGCTTCGTATGTTTGTAGAGCGGCATGCGATCACGGGAAGGTATTTTCTTGTTTCATCCTTTTCAGTAGTCGGGTTTTAGTTGTTTTTTACCTTATTTGTTATTTAATTATTTTGGGGCTTATTTCAGTAATATTTATATTTTTTTAAATGTGCTAATTAAGCCCTTTCATTTGACACGGCATGATTAAAAAAAAATCTTTCATGTCATGACTTTATGTCCGCTAGAGGGCGCCATATTCAATTTATTGTGACGTCACATAGCCTATAACTAGCGGACGATCAAGACGCTTCCAACGATACCTCATTTGTCCAATTATGACAAGTAGTTTAGAAGTTATGAGGGAACAGATGAACATATATACATACCAGTTAAAATCATAACCCTCCTTTTTGCTTCGCCGTAGTCGGGTAAAAAGACCGCTGCACCGACACTAACGATGATGATTCATTAATCCCAAAATACCAAAATCTGCACCCTAATTGCGTAAAACACGATCAATCATACTCTGAATGATTTTGGAGTATATTGCTAATCCATTGCATCACATGTTCGAAAAAATTGTCTGCTCAACAACTTAAATCGCCATGAATGTTGTTGAACTGTCAAAATTAAAGCCATTGCTACTGTTAGTGCGTTACGCAATTACCCCGCTCTAGTCCTCTTCCAATTTACCCGTTCATACTTCCACGTAAAATTTCACAGCACACCTGAATTTAAATTAACACGGCATGTAGTTTCAATGCAATATCAGCTCAATAAGCGTTACGAGCTACTCAATCATGCGGAGGACGGCGTTGCCACCGAAGTGCATAAACGAACCGCACCTGATAGCCTGTCTATCAATACAGAACATGCAGCTTATAAGCACCACCAGAATTTACCGACGAATTTTACCAACCAGCAACTTTGGTATTTAAAGCGAAATTAATAAAGCGCTTTGAGGCATAACTGGGACTTGGAAAAAAAATGAAAACTACGGTTTTCATCAATTTTTCCTTCAAAGCCGAGGTTTTTGCCATCGATTTTCAACTCGTGATTTAATTTCAGAGTAGAAATACGATATTTACTGGAGTCGTAATAATGATTAAGTCAAAAGCAATGAGCCTAATTTGACGTGTGATGCGGAGAAATGTCGGAAACGAATCGGTTCGCTACTGGATTTACATCAATAAGTGCTTTATAATATTTCTGACATATTTGTCAGTACATTTCAGACACGTTGTTAAATAGAGATTTTTTTTCATGTGTTTGTGTTCGTCCCACGTTTGATAGTAAGTACTTACTTATAATAATAAGAAAAATATAAAAGGTGACTTGTAATGTGACGTTTTCCTTCCAGGACGTGAAGGTGTGACCCATTTGCAACAATTAAGCGCCCCATAAAGCCCAGGAAAAAATTCATGGAATTCGCGAAAACCCAAGTTTTATGTATTTTTGAAAGTTTCCCATAATTCTTCACTAAATAACGCTTTCCTCTAAACTCAGAAATTCAATGGCCTTTATAACTATTATATTGGGTATATAATACTTTAAAACACCTTTCGAGGTAACCAAGTTTTCTAAAACATCAACCAGATAAAAGTTAAAGGGAGAAGTTTGCTTACCATTTTCAAAAATCATCCACTTATGTACATGAACACTGACACCAGCTATCTCAAAGTTACAAATTAGGGATCACATTTTCATTTAATCAGCTATTTGGTACACTATCTCGTCCAGGCAGGAATACCTCAAATTACAAGACATCATATATAAAAACACCCTATGTAAAAGGACACTCTGGAATTCCTCCTAAAATATTATTATTTCCTTACCTTTCCAGAAAATCATCCCTGTTTATTTAGTCCGTTATCCGTTTCCTAAACAAATCATATGGAATCACTGACCTCTATCATACAACTTGTATAATACAGGTCAGTGTATGGAATAGTTTTGAGACATGTGGCATAGACAAGTAGAGACAGTGCGATACGTAGTGAAAATGATACGAGTGCCACTGACAAGGGTGTAAGGTGAGATACAGGGGTGCCGGACTTACGAGCGTGCCACTGTATGGGCACCAGGAAAGAGGAGCTTTCGGACCCTTTGTTTGCACGTCATTTATTTTACGGGACCTAAAAATAAAGCAAGACGCAAATGTATTTTGTTTTAACTTTTACCTTTACTTGTACTATTTTGTATTCTATGGTTTTAGATCGAAAGAAGATTGCCATTTAGGTACCTACGTACTTATCGTTATTTTAGTTTTAGCTGTTTTCGAAATTGGGTTTTTATGAAGTCCATACTATTAACCCTGTCCACATAATATTTAATAGGGGTTATGACTAATATTAGAAATGTTAGAATAAATAATGTAATTTCAAAGGTATAAGGCATTTTTAATACAAAATTAATCAATTTATCAAATGCTTAAAATGAGTCCTGTACTGTTGAATACAAAGGCGACACTCTTTTGATTATTTCACGTTTCTTCGTATCTCTTTATCATTTTATCATGCACTTAAATTATAATAGGGAAATGATGCGTACTTCTCAAGTGGGTAATTTTATTAGTAATTGGTACTTATGATAAGGTCAGTTGTAGGTATGTCCTTACGGCAATGTCAGCTTTTCATTTTTCTGAACAAAATTTCACATCAAATGTTAAAATTCATGGTCTTCCTTTTATTTCTGACAATATGTTATTTAGCAAAAAATAATCCTTATGATGAAGCCTTTCGATCGGTATGATAAAGCTACGGGGTAATTTTTTTTCTCGTGTAGCGGGTTCGATTCCCGGTTCAACCATGTAATTATTTAAAAATCTATGAATGCAGTTTAAATTGTTTTTTCATTTAAAGTAATGTCTTCTTTCAGTAAAATGTTCCATCTACAATACTCAAGGTACTTTCCCTCCATGTGGCATAGCCGTGGGACGCCCTGTATACATATATTTTTTTTATGTATGACCACGCAGAACTCAGTAGTCCGATTTTGATCATTCTTTTTTCCCCTCCCGATTTCTCCAATGTAAAAAACTGGTATTAGTAGCTGCTTTGGTAGCTGCATCCGTGTCAGCTAAAAATCTTGAACTCACATAAATAGTGTGGACACCGACGCGCATACTGTAACCATGAATTCAGCATATGATTCTATAGCGTAGAAATAACTAGTCAGTTAAAATAAAATCTTCTGTTTCATAGAAAAGTGTCATTCTATGCGGTCAAAATGCATGGAACATCAATTTTTTTTAATCACCATCATAAAATTTCAACGCAGTGGTTTCAGCATCATGTACTGAATCCATATAGTAACAGGTTACGCTACGATGTCCATGTCGCCTTGTATTTTTCAAATTTTTTTATTTATCATTTATACAAAAGAATACAGGACTATTCATAAAATAGCAACCAAAAACCACAGAGGTTTAAACTTGTGCTATCATCAGTCTATCTCAATATCGAACTACGTAAACAATGAAGCATTTTATATGTATGCGTTACAGTCGATCAATTAAAGTGGTATGGATGCCTCATATATTAGCACTTCTCAGAATTATTACCAAAATGTGTTACATCACCAAAAATCTTCAGAAACAATGTCTTACAACACTTGTGTCTATGGTAACCTATTTTCCAAGTGGATATGACGGACGGACCGAGGGACCCAAGGGTGGTGAATGTTTAATGTCCGTCTTCAGAGATTTCATCAACATTGAATGGACCAAGAATATGCTCATGGGGACTTTTAATCAATGAGTTGCAGGATCTCAAGATAAACGGTTGTAGAGCTGCTACAATTTTGAGAAAATTATTTTTCCGAATTTTCGTATTTTTCTTTATTTTTTTCCGACTTTAAAACCAGGAGAAAGTTATGTAGGTATTCGGCCAGTTTTTCCAGGTAAGATAAGTAATCTAGACGTACTTAGAATTTTAGGTAAGTACTACAATTTTGATTTGAAAGGGATACCTATTTTTTGCCCAAATGTTACGCATCATTTTGTAATTTTGTTACGAATACAGATATTTTTTATAGCTAACTTTAGTTAGTTATAAAAAAATAAACGTAGGTCTCTCCATTTCTAAATAAAATAAAATTTGATATTCCGCGAACCCATGTCGAAAAGCTCTTTTTATTTGTACAATCCGCTGAACGTTGGAAACCAAAATTATATTTTTTACGAGACATTTGTCTACGTAATTTATAAACCCACGCTTAAATCTGTAGGTTATATAATAATATAAAAGCAGTATGAAAAAAAATTCCATTCAGTATTGATCGTCTTTGTTTTCAAATACTTACGAACAAACAGCTGAATCATACACATAATCGATTTTCAACACCTAATTCTAAAGGCTGAACAGCGGGGTGAAAGCTCTGTCACCCCAAGCTAGTATTTGATGACTCAGCGCAGGTATTAAAAGGGTACATTTTATTACCGCCGTACTTTGAACTTACGCATATCATTATCGAGTGCAACTCTGTGACCTATGGCTATCTAAAGGGCTATTTTACACTTTTAAACTGCATGAGAATAGACATAAGTATCCAATCGGAACCGTTGTAAAAATGACGCATCATCATCGGGAAATCCAAACAAAGCCAGACGAAGACGGCATTCGCGATTCCCTTCGATAGAGTCCTCATTGTACGCAGCGTTTACAGCATTGCGCGTGCGTTATCCTCCCTCTCGCATCTCTGTTCCACCCGCGGTATCGCATCCACCGTCCTTGTTCCTCGCAGGAGGGTCGATCTATACGACGCTAGGTACGGCTACAGTGCCGTACCACCACTAGTACGCAGGTTTCTGGCGTCTGGCACAAACGTCAGCTCTCGCCAGTCCGGTATAGGAACGCAACGCGGCCGCAAAAATGACGCGCGCCGTGCTTTTTATAAGTGTATTTACCATATTTTTGGACGTGCTGCATGCCGGACAGGTAAGATAAAGGCTTGAATGGAAGATTTGTATGGATTTTATTGAATGTGAAGCGGCGGCATCGTGCCGGGACACTAAGTCGAAAATCGATTGAATGTGTTCGGTAATGTTTTCAAGGCGGGTGTAGAATAGTGTCTAGCTGAAAGGAGCCCGTTCATACACTTGCAGATGCCGTAAAAGTTGTTTTGGTTGGCGTTTTTCGTTCGATGATTTACTTAATAGGTTGCGTAACATTATTGGGACTTAGATAAGTATAGAAAACTTTGTATTTTCGTTTTCTTCAGTTGGTAATCTTTAGCGTAAATACGGGAGCCGCGTGCATGCGAAAATACGTGTAATTGTTTACATGACTGATCTTTTTATAAACGACCGAGATTTTCGTGTTTGCGATCATAGGAAATAGCGACTTTGGATCGATAAATAATATTTATTATTGAATGCCGTGTCAATATTGATTGAATTGCACGAAAAAGGAGAGAAATGGTATTTGAGAAGTCCCACCAGCCCTAAATTAATGTTGGTTTTAGTTCTAAATAACATTTAAGTTTGTAATGAAATTTTCTTCATCCTGAACAATATAACGGGCTTACGGATGCCATAAAAATACATTTACGACTTTCTTCAGTCGTTAGACTCGAAATAGAATCAAAAGTGAATCACCTCTCCATTACCAAGATGGCAAAGCAATTTTATATTACTAATTTATAAAACGTTAAAATACATGAAGATCTGCACGTATAGCATATTTTTTTTAATTTATCAAGAAAAACAACAAATTAAGAAAAATTAAATTAATATTTCTTTAAAAATGTAATTGCGTAGGTAGTCATCGGACCACTCGAGTCGTCAATTCGCGCAATTGCTTATGAATTCGCACTAAATTATGAATAATTCTGACGCTTACGATGCGGATGATTAAATTAACTTTGTTTTTGCAAAAAAAAAAAAAAATGAGCCATTTTTCATACAGAAACATCATATGATTTGATTTTAGTATCGATTTGGTACATTGCAAACGAGAACTCTTGTATTATTGCAATTACTCCATATTACTGCAAAGTATTCTATAACTCCATGATTAAAATTGTTGAAACATAAAAAATATTCTAAGAAGGCATTTTATATCTATCTAACATTATTCTGAACTGAAAAGACTCTACCGTCTTTCAGCCAGCGATACTGGCAGCTTAAAAGAAAGCAAAACCTAAGATCGCAAGTTATTTAATTATCTCAAATGCATTACGCTGCACTTTATATAATTAAAATCGCATTCAGCGCTGTACTGCACAAAAGCGCTGCAGTAAGTATGCATTAGCAATTCAACATCAGCTGCTTGAAAGCTAAGTACAAAATCACTAAAACAAAAAAGACTCGGATAGAAGTAAAGGGCTATCGAATAGATTGATCTACAGACTTTTACAACAAGACCCGTCGGCTTTTATTTTACGGCATTTCATTTTAAATGCGTAGGTATCTGTACGTCTGCATTCATGTTACCTAACAACCGGTTACTGAAAGGCTGATCCATACAAAAACTAAGTAGCTTGCCGAACGACTTGACATAGGATAGTACATACCATAGATATAGGAAAGAAGGTACGTACTAATTCCATGACTTGACATAGGATAGTACATTCTAATTCCATGACAGGCAAAAAACAGGCCTTCTGAAACGGGGGTTAGCGTAGGGGATAGTCTCAGCCATAGAAATACAGCAAACAAGCAACAGCAAGCAGAGACAAACAGTGGTAGGTGCAATCATGAAAATTGAGGAATAAATATTTTAAATATAAAGATACGCATAAACCTATTTAACTACTAACTTAGGTATATCTATGGTCTCAGCCATAGATATAGTCTAAACTATATACTACATCTATGATCTTAGCATTAGAGTCTAAACACACTATTCCGAAGTTGTGCGACCGAAGTTCGGCATGATTACGCCTGCAATGCTATTTGAATTACTGACAGGCGTAATCATGCCGCACTTCGGTCGCGTAACTTCGGCATAGTGTATAGACACTTATAATTTCAAAACTCGAACTCGTAATACCTAAGGTTTCTGAACGTAGCAACTAACAATACTTTGTCATTAACTCCGCTTAAATTGCCTAAATTATTTGCTGAACTAAAGTTTTCGTACAAGTGTTTGAAACAAAAGGATCTTCTACGGCTTCTTATTTAGTTCCTAAGTAGACTTATAAAATCAATTAAAGTCCGAGGGGCATTCAACTTTAGTAGCGACCACTTCAAGAGTGAATAGTCTGGAATGTTAGGCAAGAGTGCGCTACAAGTAGGGTTTTAGAGAGGCTAGTACCTAGTTGCGGGTAGCTATTTATATGAATCTTAGCTTAGGTAGTTAGGATTCACTTTACTTTTATACTTGTAATATGGTAGCGGAGATTGCACTTTGCAGCATTATCGATGACACTGTTAGAGCCTCAGTCAGTGGCAGGCTCAAGTCATAAAACGTCTAGATGTCTCTGGGTAACTCATGGAATAAGTATGTACTTCAGGTTAACTCTGTAAATTCAAATAGAAAATGTTTTTATAGGTAGGTACATACATACTGGCAGGTTAATAAAACAGGCAATATTGAACGCAGTTTATTGAGTTTAGATTTAAATTTGGAACTAGGCCTCGTATGAATACCGAAATACTGCATTGAAAAAAAATCTATTCGATGGTATTGCGTCATAGCTGAAATAAATGGTGTTCAATACGGCATATATACAGGCAGCTGCAAAAGCGACGGGGCATAAGTAATGCGCAATACTTAACGCGTCTTGTTGCCCATACACCCTCATTTCCATACATTTCTATCTTATTTGCTGCGTCCCTGCACTTACTCAGGCCGCACAGCCTGGAGGAAATAGCCGTAAATTACATACGATTCTGATGTGAGGAAATTCGCAATTTTACTGTGCAGTATACAACAATGAAATCGTTTCTTTACGAGTAGGTACTACTTAGGTACCTACTTTGTTGTTACATACGAGGTAGGTATGTTGTATCTGATTGATGAATAGGCTTTTTCCTGTTTTGAAAATAGTTAAGTAGTTTTATTTCAAGTGTTACGGTACGATGATAAAGAAGTCCGAATCGAAACTGTATGATAATGAAGAGATCGCGTGATTTTGTAAAATTAGCTGTTTTTAATATTATCCAAGGTTCTAATAAATAATAGGTTATCATAGATTTTCTTTTAAGGAGAATGCGCCAAGGAACCTCTCGAAATTCAAATTTATTTAAGTTTTTGCAATTTGCAGGTCAGTGTCAAATTGTATGTTGATTAAAATATGATTCGCGACCGTAACAAATATGGCTTTACAGAATTATAATCATTAGAGTCAGCAATACATCTCCCTGAGTTAGAATTAGCCTCAAATATCATGAAATAATCATTCAATACATCCGGACAAACTTATTGAGGTTTTTGTGATGTTTATGTTTGTATTTTGTTTAGTTCCATAATTAATAATGAAAAAAAAAAGGTTTTCTTAATTCCAGAAATAGGTATTTTCAGAACTTAGGTATTTAGCGAATTAGTCCTTTTTCAAGCTGTTGGGAATTTTACTAATTGGACATTCATCAACTAAGCCTAATATGAACTTAGAGAGTTGTATTGGTGATTTTTATGATTATAATTCTATAAATAAATATTATTTACGGCCGCGAATCATATTTAGATTAACATACAACCAAAATTTGAAAAAAAAACGTAGAAAATTTGAATTTCTCGGGTTATTATATACTCGACTCGACGACTCTTTCGCCTTGAATAACAATACTGAACACAAGTTTTCAGCACAATATTTCGCAGTAATAAAATAATAGGTAGTTATTGGAATTGTATACCATGATTTCTGCATAATGACTGAAAGATACTTAGCGATCTTCAGGAATTCATACAAAGGCATCGATCGACGGCTTTGTTTAGAACTGCTTGAATAAATTTTATATGAACTTACTTTGAACTAAAGACGATATTACTACGTCAAACTAAATTGACTCAAGTTCTTTATTTAGTATCGCAACATAGCTGGTCTTGAGGGACTAGGCTAAGGGACATTCTTTCAGCGATAACTATGATGGAAAAGTTAAAAATGTATTTGACTGTCTTAAGCAACCGAAAAGCTTACGTGAAACTAGCTTCCGCCCGCGGCTTCGCCCGCGATTTATGTCGATAAAAACTATCCTATGTCATTCCTCGGGATGCAATCTATATGCCTGCCAAATTTTATCGAAATCTGTTCAGTGGTTTAGGCGTGAAAAGGTAACATACAGACAGAAAGACAGACAGAGTTACTTTCGAATTTATAATATTAGTGCTCTGCATTACCTGAACCCTCTTACAAAGAAGAAGAGGGGATGAGGGCTCGGCACGCTAAATAATTGCATAAAATACTATCAATCGCATATGAACGATTTTGAAGGATATTGCTAATTCATGGCTTCATATGTTCGAAAATTTTGTATGCTCAACAACGTAAATAACGCAATGAAAGTTGTTGAACTGTCAACATGAAAGCTATCCCTACTGTTAGTGTGTTACGCAATTACCCGCGGGTTAAGCAGAGCACTAAATGTTCAAATACGAAAAGCTTTGAAGCAATCGTCACTGAAACTCAAAATAAAATTATTAAGCGTATCAAATACCTATTCTAGTTGCCGTAGAAAAAGTAGTTAATAAATACTGGATACATGGATTCCATTTTTATCCTGCCCTTAGGGCGCAATGTACCTATAGTAACATAGCCAGCAACGCTTAATGTAGGCACTAAAAAACTTAAATATGGGTGTAATAAAACAGCTAGAGGCAGGATCGACGTTTATGGGGGGTCAACTCGAAGACGACTCGAAGGCGATGCTGATCAGGTGCCGTTCAACGAGGGACCTCCCTTACCCGACGAACGTGAACGAATTTTCAATGAACTTTTTGCTAAACCGCCTTGAGTGGTTTAAGATAGAAAGAAAAACTAGTTGGTAGCCCTACAGGATCGTATTCTCTTATTGTCCGTGCAAAATCAAATGGCCTTTTGATTTTCCACGCGCAATGTGTTCTGCCGTTGTATATCGAATGGGTAATAAAACCTCCTACTTCACTCTGGGCGCCTGGTACCTAGGTAATGGGACTCTAGTATTATTGTGCGTTTATTTTTCCGGTAATGATTTACAAATAGTCGTCAATCATTGAGTTACGGCTAATGAGGTAAGTTTATGTTGGTTCACTGTGGGCGAGTTACTTCTGGGTTCGTTAAAGTGGAAATATGAGGTTCTTGGCTAATTCAAGTGCAATAGCACTATTTTCTAATAAATAAATACAAGATATTATGAAGACATGATTGATTTATTCAGAATTATAATAAAATGTACATAGATAACAACTTATACCTAATTAATAAATAAAAATAACAATATAACATTTTAGTAAGGTTAGGTTATTAGTTAATTTAGTTTAAGAAGTTTATTCAGTGTATATATTAAATAATAATTAATTGTTCAAAAAATATAATATCCAAACTTAACTAAAACAATTAACACTAAAACTGGCGTCGACAAATTCATCCGCATTGCTTTTCGACTTGTAATGTGACTGAACTGACCCAAGAGACTGGCGGCATTGCCACGTTGTATGGTAATGCTCATTACCATTAGTCTCAGGCCAAGGTAGATATTATAAATACATTTTATTTCTGCGTTTGACCACCATCTCAACTGATGAAAACCCACGCACGCAAAGCACGATTGCTTGACTCCTGCCGTTACGAAATTGCCATCGGAAAACACTCATACTTAAATTTTTGTTAGATACTGTCGTTAGTCTGCACATATCTTTTTTCATCTTCTGTGTTATAGGAATGGCTAAAACCTCCCTAACATTCAATATCGACCAAAGTGTCGATGTCGTTCGATCAAAATTCGATCATGTCCCACTCCAAACGGCCTCGACCAGTAATAAACTTTTTCGAATCCGCCCTCTAGCTCTGCAGCTTCTTTTTAACGGGGATTCGGTTCAACCTGATGGAATATGAGTGATTGACACTGCGAAACAAAAGAGAGCCGGCTTTATCGGATCACCTGAAAATTGGCTGTCAAGCAGGAAGGCCTTGTGTTCTGACGACTCCATTCGCTTTGTTACAATGTTGCCGATTGATGTAAAGGTTTTTGATATGGAGATTTCTGATTTCATTTGACTGATTTCGGATCAAACAATTAATGGAGGTCTTCCTGACTGGACAGACCCTTGAGTGAGCCTTTGTGGTTACTTCCTCACAAGGCCATTTAGACACTAGTCTACGTGGTCGTCACTTGATCTGGCCAAGATTATGGACTTTAATAGAGACTGTGACCTGAATATGAGTGATTGACACTGCGAAACAAAAGAGAGCCGGCTGTATCGGATCATCTGAATATTGGCTGTCAAGCGGGATCGCTTTGGGTTTTGACGACTACATTCGCTTTGTTACAAACGTTGCCGGATGTTATGGAGGTTTTTGATATTTAAATTTCTGATTTAATATTGTCATTTCATTGATTTCAGATCAAACAATTAACGGAAGTCTCCTTGACTCAAATCTGTGTGGTTATTTCCTCAAAATACCAATTCAGATACTAATCTACATGGTCCTCACATGATCTGACTAAGATTAGGTATGTTTGGACTTGAAAAGAGACTGTGAGTGACCTGATGGAATATGAGTGATTGACACTGCGAAACAAAAGGGGAGAGCCGGCTTTATCGGATCACCTGAATATTAGCTGTCAAGCAGGAAGGCTTAGCGTACTGACGTTTTTGTCGAGGTTTTTCATATGGAGATTTCTAAATACGTTTTGAATTTATCGTAGTAATTTCGGATCAATCAGTTAAGGGAGAACTTCGAACGAGTATCAATATAGTAGTAATATAATATATGGAATATAGAAACAAAACACGTTACTATAAAGCGGTTGGGCGTTATTGAATTGCGAGATCGAAATTAATTAGGTAATTTCCCTAGATTGTGGTTTCACATAATTCAAATAGGCTATAATGAGTCTACGAAACAAACAAACCAATAAAAGCCTCTTATTAACTACTAGCTGTTTCACCTGCGTTAATGTCGATCCCGTGGGAATATCGGGATAAAAACTAGCCTATATGTTGATCAAGGGTGTCGGCTACCTCCATACAAAATTTCATCTAAATTGGTCCAGCCGTTTGAGCGTGAAG
The DNA here is from genome assembly GCA_948474745.1 of Oligia latruncula. Taxonomy (NCBI): domain Eukaryota; kingdom Metazoa; phylum Arthropoda; class Insecta; order Lepidoptera; family Noctuidae; genus Oligia; species Oligia latruncula. The sequence continues at coordinate 6,274,296 of OX419696.1, forward strand.
AAGTAACAAACATATAAACACACACACACACACTCACAAACTTTTGCCTTTTGGAATTATTTTATTCTCGCAGCCTTTATTTTTTCAGACAGCTGTATTTATGTTTATTGTTTTAAAACATTGTCCATTTCTCATACGAGTTAGGGATTGGTATCATAATTTGCCTGAGAAATATATTGCCAGCATATTTTATTTCACTAGGTAAAGCAGCTCACAGTATAAATGTAATTGAATAAATGTTTAGTTGGAAATAGTGTCTACTTTATTAAATTTTTTTGCGAAATAATAATATTTTCCACTGGTCATAAAAGTGCTTAGACGATACCTACGGTGCAATTTTATCGACCGTTTCAACCCATAATTTCACGGCCACAGGTAGTTTCAAGTCTTTCAAGTGCTTGCAGTTATTATAACTGCGCCACCTATAATTCCCTTTCTTTAAGTAATGCAGTAGCAATTCAACGTTTGCTAAGGAAAACAGGTTAAGATTGAAGATTGCAGGATTAGCTTGATTTACAATAATGATAGGTTAGTTAGCACAGTAATGAATGACTTCCACTGTCAAGTTTTTCTATTCCCGTGCTTGATTAGCAGGTACAATTTCCTCCTTTGTGCGAAAAAAAAAACCAAGAGGACGTTTGGTTATTGCAAAAAGGTTTCTCTATGATGAATCATGCGTATTCCTGCCAATAAAGTAAGTTTTATTCCCATTCCACACACTCCATTCCTCCTAAAGACAGAGGGACAAGAAAAGTCCATTACTCTCGCAGAAAACCTATAAAGTAAAACTCCCCCCTTAACTTTTATTCCCAGTAACCAACCTGCACTAAGACCCGCCATATTGTTCTGTTTTCAAACCTTTTAAAATACGGAGTTTCAAAATTCTATTTCCAAATCTCCTTTTTACAACATAATGTCTTTTTAAATATATTATCTGGTAACCCAGTCGATGTTGCGAAGGTTTTATTCCAATTTTCCTTTCTGGAGGGATTTGGGGTGGCTTTGTAGAGTGACCATTGTTTAAGCGGCTCGAGTGCCCTTTTGTTGTGTATGTGTGTTGTTGATAAGGTTTGGCCCGTCCTCTCGGTTAATTGTGGAATGAATAAAATCTGCGCTAGGCGTTAGCGTTTTGTTTATTGGGATACGGCTGACAACGCGTGCTAGTTCTAATCTGAAACAGAATTTAGCAAAGAGTTAAATGAAAACTGGACTAAGTTATCTATAGGTACAACAAAAAAAAACCGGCCAAGTGCGAGTCGAACTCGCACACGAAGGGCTCCGTACCACAAGACAAAAACGGCGAAAAAAACACGTTCGTTGTATGGGAGCTCCCCTTAAATATTTATTTTATTCTGCTTTTAGTATTTGTTGTTCGATTTGGCATACAGCCTTAGTAATAAATCATAGTAGTACAGTAATGTAGTACATTATGTACAGCCTACTATGAAATACAAGCGTTAACCACCACCCAAAAACCAGTTGCACATTTACAAACAACTATTCAACACTAATCGCATAAAACCCATTATCCTACCCGACGACAGCACACACAATGGGACAAAGGTATACAAGCTGTACCAGATAAATGAACTGTACCAGATATATAAAGTGTACCAGGTTATTAATTTCAGTTATCTGCGTGCTCTGCTCTGTCGCAATGTACACTTCATTGAGTCTATTGAAAACTTGCGAGCGGCCACGTCGGGTATTGTGCTAAATGCAGCCAGTTGTGCTTAGATGATCAATATTTTGAATAGTGGTAGAATGTTGTAGTTTGTGGTTTATTCAAAGGCTGGAACAATGGGACTAGTTTGTGGCGAAGTTTCTGGTAAATGGAATGGGACTAGGAATTATTACTGTGTATACGAGTATACACAGAAATAATCCTTTATCTAGATATAGAACTTGATTTCTTTGTAAGAAATATTATTAGAAAAAATATTAATTTATCATAACATCACGCGTGTGAACCCCGAAGGGTGCAGCCCAATGATAATGTAGCGGTTATTCATTATGTAAATAAACAATAAAGAAACATTTTGTAAACACTACACAGCTCACGCACATTGCATTATTCCGTCATTTTAGGGCCAGCGCGTTGGTGCCATTTAGTCGCGGCGTTAGCCCGGTCCATAGATTTATAAGAACGTCATCTATGGCCCGGTCCTTACGCTAGTAATATATATGTCAATGGTGCAGCCACATTTCGCCAGTTATTTGCCCCATGTAATAAGGGGCGAGTCTATTGCCATAAAATATTAAATGGTTTAAAAAAGTGTACAGCTCTATGGGAAAAAGAAGATTAACCACTTGAATAGTTTTTCATTCAAGTCGTTGATTTTTCAAAAATACGCGCTTTGACGCGGAGTTGCGGAAACCCGTATTACCTATTAACCAAGATATTTTCTGCATTACCTACTTAATAACGTTTGAAAGAATAAAAAAAACTATGTCAATATGTTCTTGAAATCAAAAGGAAGTCGTACCGTTTAGTCGTGTCGTTTTACGCTTATATTTGAATCCCTTGTGGGGTGAGTTGCGGATATAATCTGTTCCCACACAGTGATGTGTGCTCAATGTTCTTTTTAACTAACCATGCTAAGCCAATGGAATTCTATTCTAGCACAATTTTATGTTATATCTTACATATTCCGCATATTGCACTAAACCCAAATAAATTGGGTAAGGGCAAGAGATTCATCACAACTGCTCTCAAAACGGTGAAGGAAAAACATCGTGAGGAAACCGACCAAAAATTCGAAGACATGTGACATCCACCAAGCCGTACTGGGCCCGCGTGGTGGATTATGGCCCACTCCCTCTCATATAGAGGGTACAGCATATGGGAACATTATAGACTGATTATGCAAAGGGCAAGAGAATAATAATGGTCTGTATTCCACAGCGATGTCGAGGCAGTAAGCAGTGACAGTGAACTAAGATTCCAAGGAAATGTATACATGTCAATAGCTGGAGATACTGCAAATTCGAGAAAAAGGGAAATTTCAAAAAATATTTTCTTTACCATCAAAGAAAATATGAGCCCACAAGACCAATGCAAGTTTGTACAAAAAAAAACCATGTCTACCTACACGCTGAATAGATTTAGAGAAAATATAACAGTACCACACACACCTACCCTCAATTCAAAGAGCTTCTTTGAAATTTAATCCCCGCTCCAAGATGGCGACGGTGGTACTCCGTGCTAAGCCTTCAGTTCGCAAGATTAGGGCCACGGAGCAAGCGACATTTACTAAATACTGAATCACTATTTCTGCTTAGTTGACGAGCTGATTATAAGTGGGTTTAATTTGGTGTTTTGGAATTTGGTCGTATTAATAACTTTCCTCTGGGTTTTTTTATTATAGTATTACATAAATATACAAAACAAAAATAGCAGCTAAGTCTATCTTAGAGATAAATAAAGAACATGAATGTGAAAGACATGACCAAAGTTTTAAAAATCCCAAAATTTCGAGCACCATACTCTATTCTTGCTATCACATTGCAACTTCAATGTGTTGTAATATATTATTGAAGATTGGAATCACCTTCATCCACGTGATAGATAAGTAGATAGATACAGGCTTCAGGCTTCTACGTTCTTTCAAAGAGCTAGCGTTACATTTCGTAGGTTTAGTGGCCATAAGAGAGCTGTCTTAGAACTTTTTGCGACGTAGTTTGTGCGCTACAGTCTTTTGTTTAACAAGAATGCAACCTCGCGGAGTGTTGTGGGCAGGGAGGGTGCGAAGGGAAATTTATCTATTTTTAGTTGACTTTCAGTGGTAGAAGGACATGTGTGGAGCAGTTTCAAGGTTTAGTGTGAGCATAGATTTTGGTAAACTTTGTGTTAGCACAGTGGTTACAATTAACTTTACCAGCTAGAAGTCGTAACTGACTGTAGAAAACAAGATGGTTCCTACCTAGTATAGTATGACTACAAACATCGTCCTATGTGGTAATATTATTCAGCTTTTATATACCTAGACTGTGTCTTAGAAACAAATTCAGGCGTTTTCAGTAAATAATATTGAAGGTATATCGTACATTACATCGGCAAAATATTTATGAATATCCTTTACTAGTGCTGATGAAGTACTCACAGAACAACGTCGTAGTTGGTCGTAGTATACATCAACGTCAAGAAATAATCACTCTATTAAATAATTCAACAGATTTTGACTATAACAGAGCTACAAATGTTTGTAGGTACCTGCATAGAGTAAGTAAACATGTACCTAAACATATATAAGAGACGGAACTCCCATAGAAAAAGTTGAAACACGTCGCTTGTATGAAACGTGCACTAAATTTTTAGTATTTTATCTATGATTAGTGCACGTTTCATAGTTTCTTTTTTTATTAGACAGTTGCGATAGTTTCTTTTTTTATTAGAGAGTTGCGTCACACTGGGTACCTGGTTGAACTAAATCAGACAATCAAGGCCCTTGAACACTGGCATACAAATAAATATCACCTGACACCTTTACATCCTCATGTTCCTATCCGTTTGAAATTCGAACACCTTTTGACTGTGACGTCAGAACAGGGGAGCATAGAGAAAGGAGGTATAAAGGCGCAGCTACACGATTCTAGCGTTGTATTTCTAAAGGAACAACTTTGTAAAACTCGTTTTCCGTTTGCTAACAAGAAAACAGTTGTGCTGTTTTGCAGCAGTTTTTATTGGCCTGCCTTTGTTTACAGACTAGTTGAGTGCTTGGTTTTAGGGTTCCTTTGGTGTTGCTAACTTGGCACTAAGTCTTGGTCGGTAATATCTACAGTATGAGTTCTGCGGACTCTTTGAGACAATGGTGAGGGTTTATTGTTGGATACTCTACAATAGCCTAACTTTGTATAGGTATTCGTACTATGTTGAAGCTTAGAGCAGGCTCGGTAAAGTTAGTTCTAGCCACGGATATCGACCTGTCACTTGTACTCGGTTTTCGCAAGACGTAGGATGGAAATGTGGGTTGTTTTTAGGGTTCCGTAGGTACCCAAAGGGTAAAAACGGGAGCCTATTACTAAGACTCCAAAGTCCGTCTGTCTGTATGTCTGTAACCAGGCTGTATCTCATGAACCGTGATTGCTAGACAGTTGAAATTTTCACAGATCATGTATTTCTGTTGCCGCTACAACAACAAATACTAAAACAGAATGAAATAGATATTTAAGGGGGCTCCCATACAACAAACGTGTTTTTTTCGGCGTTTTTGCCTTGTCGTACGGAACCCTTCGTGTGCGAGTCCGACTCGCACTTGGCCAGTTTTTTATTTGTCGTTAATCTGTATCTATCTATACTAATAATAAAGCTGAGGAGTTTGTTTGTTTGAACGCGCTATCTCTAGAACTACCAGTCGGATTTGAAAAAATATTTTTGTATTTGACAGCTGAATTCTTGAGGAAGGCTATTTAATACCACACAAGGACTCTTAAGAACCGAGCAAAAAAAAGTAAAAAAGAACGCGAAAACGAACTAATAGCGCGGCAGGCGATGCGATGCGACGGGGTGGGTCGGGGGAACAAGAGATTTGACGCGGACGAAGTCGAGGGCAGAAGCTAGTTCTAACATATTCAAGCGATGCAGTTATCTTAAAAGACAACAGTCTACAATTAAAACATCGAGAATTAAAATAAAAGTATGTAACTCAAAAGCACCGCAGAACCACTACAAAACACGTTTCCTACTACAATGTGCATCAACAATCCAAATCGATTAAAAAGCAAATCGATGGCATGCCGATTTTAACTGTAAACGATTATATCGATAAACCTGTTCGTCCTTGCTAGGACGCCACTATTTATAGAACAGAAATAAAAAATGTCTAGACCACATTCCAGTACTTACGCTAGTACAGACGCCAGCAGTTACCCGAAACTGTCAAATTTTCCCAATCCACTTTGAACCTTATGCTTTAGCGATAAAGTTGAAAATCTATTAAAGAAATTTGACATATTGTAGTAGCTTGATGTGCTGGCGCCTGTACCTCAGGCTAGTACGGCGGTCATCATTTATTCATATCTAGTCGTGGCAACACTGGCAACACTGTCAACTTTTTTTTAGATTGCAATCGATTGTGGTAGGTAATTGGATTGGATACGAGGATAGTTGCATATATTTCTCTTTTTGGCAAATCGATATACGCCACCATGTTTTTAGTAACTAAAACAAAGCTTTGGAAATCAAGAACAGTGTTAGTTGATAGAGAATAGCTGCCTGATTTATTAAAGCAAGGAATCCAATACTCAAGTACCTATCTCTCTAAAATCTCGATCAAACATGTGAAGAGGGTATCACAAACGAAGTATCTGGCTATCAGACCGTCACATAACAAGCCTGAACCAGGTCCTAAACCTTTGATATTGCTGCCCAAGCATCTCCTATGAGCCATTATTGTCTTCAAACTTCATTATAACGACATTGTAACACACATGTTGGATCCTAACTACGTCAGTGCCACTCAAAATGCCCAATGGAGCGGCAAATAGGCCCTTCTGCTCCAGTTGCCATGGCGACGGGCCTAAACACTGATATCCCGGCCCTCCGAGCGAATAAACTAATCTTGTTCATTTTATTCCAAGGTACTGCGTGAAAAATGAATTTTGAGGTAACCTCTTGAAGGAGAGTAAATTGGGATGGAATTATTCAGACCCGGTCGTTCGCCGAGTGTGGTGGCTTATGAAAAGTAAATAAACCCTGTTTATGCTTGACTTACAAAATTTTGATTGGATATAAAAACGAGTACAATAACAACTACGCAAGATAATAATAATTCAAAAAGTCCTCTCGATTTTCATTTCGGTCACATTATCAGCCTATCATGTTCCCATTGCTGGGACACAGGTGTCTTCTCCTCGAGAGGGATGGGCTTCTACCACGCGGGCCCAGTGCGGGTTGGTAGATGTCACATGTCTTCGAATTTTCGGTTCTAGGACATGCCGGTTTTACCACGATGTTTTCCTTCACTGTTTTGAGAGCAGTGGTGATGAAATTATTTACACAAAGTAAAGCGCCTGCTCTGGGTTTGAACCCAGGACCTACAACTTATAAATCGGGGCCGTTACCACTGAGCTACTGCGATGCTTTTCTGTAAAAATCTCACCATTAAAACATATGTGAAGTGAGCGTGGAGTGAGCTGTCAATTCCTGGCAAAAACAAACTCACTTCACCTAAGTTTTCACTTTGTGATTAGATTTAGAAACGAGTTTTACTACAACAACTACACAAGATGATAATAATCCAAAAGTGTCCTCTCGATTTTCATTTCGGTCGGAGCAATAATATAAATCGCGAAAAAAGGTTTTTAATCTTGCCAATGTCAATATGTTCGCAACTCTCTGGGGTAACAAATGTATTGATATTTTATTAAAAGCTTTTCCAATCCATTAGCGAATAATCAACTATGTATAACATATATTACACATTTGTATTTCGTAAGTAGCTGCAAACATGACTGCTCGGTATGTAATTATGTGGAAAATTTTAGTATCCAGAACATAATTCAGTATATTGCCTTATTTATTCCGTAAACGCTCACTTCTGTACTTGAGCATAGATAAACTAATACTCTACGGCTTGAGCAAACGTTATGGTGATCGGTATATGTTTTTATTAGATGTCGAAGGAGGCGGTTACCTATTCTAAGATCTAACCATCTTACACGACACCCATCATCTACACCTAGCCTTTTTCCATCTATGTGGTATATGGTGTCAGCTTCCAGTTTAACCGGATGCAGCTGACTACCAGCATTTCACATGATGCGACTGCCTATCTGACCTCCACAACCCAGTTACTTGGTAATCCTATACCCCTCGGTAAGACTGGTTGTTAGACTTCCGCGTTTCTGACGACCCATGACAAATGCCAAAGTTCGACGAATGACAGCCGGGACTAACGTGCTTTCCGAGGCACGGAGGGGTCTTGATATGTAAAGACGGTACCCCATCCACAGACCAACCGTAAGAAGCGTAGCTTAACCTGATCGAACAATCCGTGCGGCTATTATTACTTAGCCACAAACCCCTATCATTCACGACACCCATGCGCGGTTAAATTATGGACTACGGAATACCAATGCGCTACGTTCAAAATTTTCTCTTACTCTACGCTAATACATATTGCTGTTTTCGTATATCCAACAGCACTTTGCTAATCACGTCATTTGGTACCAACTAGAATATTATGACCAATGACTTTGACAGTCCGGATGCGTTAGCTAATATTCGCCGAACCGTATCAGCTAAATCCACATGACATAGGTCAGTACATCTAAACAAGTACTCGGTGTATAGAGAGGCACTGAAGCGCGGAACTCGACCACAATGCCTCGTTTCCTGTCCTCTATTCGCCAGTGCCATATGGGCGTAATCCGATTTCCTATTTAAAGGCCCCGTCATCGAATCGCCAATGTTCTTTATATCGATACTATCGATTTGCGGGACGGCTGCTCTTTGTTGCATGGTAACGTTATTAACTTAAATTGACTTGGAAAGAGTTCAATGGAATTGAATGTCGGGTTTAAAATTCCGATACAAAGTTCAAAGGGTAACTAAGATCTAGAATGTTCTTTTGAGAATCGAATCGAGATGTTTTTTTTCTTAAAACTTCTCAGTAAAAGATATTATAGTTATGCAATAATCATGATCAGCCCACATCAGTCCACTTCTGGACATAAGCTTCTCCAATTTCACGCCATTCAGCTCGATTCTCGGTAATTCTCATCCAGCTGCTACCAGCCACCCTGCGAAGATCGTCGCTCCACCTAACCTGCGGGCGTTCTATCTTGGGTTTGCAGATTCGCGGTCTCCACTCAAGAACACATCTACTTCACTGGCCATCGGTTCTACGGCTAATATGGCCGGCCCATTGCCACTTCACTTATGTTATTTTATTATCAAACTTAACTAATTAGCTATAAACTAAATCAACTTCATCAGCACGAGGTATTAAGTATTCTAAGAGCCACAAACAAAGAACCTAGGTATTACGGGAAACAAACTCTAGTGTTTGTCGTACTAAGTAAGATTATTGTCTAACCACACCGCATTAGGCGTCTAAGGCTATTGTGGGCCTATGCCATTATTATCCAGCAGTTCCACACGCGAAGCTCGGTACATTTAGTTGATTGTTTTAGTGATTATACGGTTAAATCAAATTGCAATCAGCGTTGTTATCCGATTGGGTGCCCGCATCTCTCCTTAATTCGTACTGTCTACCCGCTGTGCTTAGTTTCAGAGTTGTAGTTGTGATTTCTTTTGTTTTATGTGTGCTGGGAATTCAGTTTGTAGTTTTTCTACTTTCCAGTAAAGAGATTTTTATTTGGTTTTTAATAATAGCACTTAGGAACAGTCTATCTTTACTAAACGATAATAACGTAAATATAATGCAAATAGGTATTAAACATTATAGAAGTCATGGGACCAGAAAATATGGTGCTAATGAAGGCCACACTGGGGTTGATGATGATAAATAAACAGGCCATAATTAAGAGAACAGAACTAAGCAATCATGCTCCAACTGAGATTACCTAAAGTACCTAATAAAGAAGAGAAGTCTTTCAAAGACTTCCAATTCTATTTCATCATCGATATATGGAATTATAACAACCCTTAGCTCATTGTGTAGGGGTAAATCCTTCTGAATACACAAACACGTATAGATTGTACAGATACACGAGTGGATGTGAATGCTGGACGATAAAGCTCCAGCTATATGTACGTGTTCGCATGTCATTTCTCGCTCCACTGCCACCATTCGCAGCTGCTGCTGAGTTTTAAGCTTTTCAATTTATTTATATCCCCATACAGTTCGCAGTATTCACGCATGCGTATAGATTCCCCACAACGATATTATTCAGCAAAAATCCTTGACAAATGACCTTCAGTCTATGACGTCACCATTCAGCCGAGGCCTTCGGCAATGCGATCAGCAGACTTGGTTGAATGAGATATGTACAGAGCTGTACCGCAACAGCACTGCGGCAATAAACCCACTACGTGAGTCGGTTCTCATCCCAGTCCATAAATAAATTCCATTCCAATTCTATGCCACAATTGAACGTCGCACCAATTACTAATATAAACCGTGACCCAGTATCTATTTACATACATTATCCTTGTGATTCGGGACTTCATTAAATATGTCCAAGGAACACACGCCGGTTCGGTTTATACTGTAAATGGTTTCTGTAACGCTAGCGACGTTTTGGAAACAGGAGAGAATTTGGGTCGCAATTGTGCAATTAAATTACGTATTATAGGGTTTAATAAAGGTTGGTTTAGAATGTATTGTTCCGTGTGCCATTTCACGTGATATGTGCTTTCAATCCGGCCCTGCTAATGACGTCACGTCAGCGATATGAACTGCTGTAGACTGTAATAAGTGTGATTCATTAAGTTTATTTGGCTGGCTCTTATGGTGTAATTTTGTAATTACTTCTTTCGTTAATCTCAATGATAGGTATTTAGGTTTCTTTTGCAATTGTTTGTTTTGGTTGAACTTTTGCATTTTATATTTGGTCTAGACACAAAATGACAAAACAAAAGCTCCTTTTTATGACAAGCGGAGTAATTGCGTAACACACTATCAGTAGCAAATGTAGCAATGGCTTTCATTTTGACAGTTCAACAACATTAATTGCGTTACGTTGTTGTGTAGACACTTTATGGAACATATGAAGAAATGTATTAGCAAAATCCTTCAAAATGATTCAGATTGAGATTTATAGTGTGCGCAATTAGGGTGCTGTAGGTACCTACGTCAAAATTACATAGAGAATATTATAACCACTAGAGAGCGTATACGCCGATTTCTTCGAAGCACACGATATGTTGCTTGTAGAATAATCTGACAAAAAATCTGAATGATTGTATGTATATTGGTATGGTTTTTATTGTAAAAAGAAAGTTTTTAGAGGAATCTTCATGATTTTTTCTATCGTATCAAATTAGTTGTATTATGTTTTCAACACACTATCTACCTAGCATTTATATCCTAAATAATATCATATACTTTTCTGATTTTGTTTACTGTAGTCGATCATATACTTTTATTGCTTCTAAAACTTGCGTTTTTTGCGTTTAGGTCCGGGAAAATGGTCGATGTAGATAAAATGGATTGAAAAAAACTCAAAGGCATTTTGATGCATTATAATTGCACAAAAAGTTGTAAAAAATTGTATTAATTTAGCGTGCACACAGGTCTAACACTTAGACACAACTAAAATGGTTAATAGTACTGTAGCCTATACATAGGCGACAAAATACTAATAGTTTTCGAGCGTCGGGGCACTATAGGCGCAGTCAAGTGGTTTTAATATATTCTTTGCAAAATCAACATCAAGTGCTACTTCAACCTACTTCATTTCATTGCAGAATCACGGACCATATGTCTATTAAAATGTTTGTGTTTAAGAGAAACTATAAAAAGATTTACTGACTTGCGGTCTACCACAAATATTTCTATTATATTCCTATTATATAACGCTACGTTTTGTCGTCTACTAAAATCTTTATTGTGAACCAAAATTATAGCTGTTTTATGACGGAGTGACGAAGATTTTATGAAGGGCATTTTTCGCCCTTGTGTTGTTAATGGTGTAAAGAAAAACCTCTATAAGATTTTTAAATGCATCAATATAATATATATTCATCAATATAATAATGTATATGTTATGGTTGTAAAAACCAAGCCAGGATTATAAAATACTAGCTTTTACCCACCGGCTTCGCCCGTATAGAGGTCGGAAATTATCTCATGGGAATATATTACTGGGATAAACTGGCGCCGACGTCAATACGTCGGCGCCGCCGCCTGTCGCTGAAAACCAGCGCTGGGGCTGTCTTGTTTATGGTCGCAGCATAATGCTGAGCGATAGCCGTTTTGCGTGGATGTGACGAATGTTTCCCCCAACCCTTTCTTATTTTTTTTGTTTATGTTCTTTATTGCGTCATGTTTACCGCAAATAAACGTATTTTCTTTCTTTCTTTCTTTCATGAAAAGTATCTCATGTCCTAAACCAGATCATCATCTATTCATGTGCCGAATTTCATCCAAATCCGTTCCACTGTTTTAGCGTGAAAGCGTAACAAAGTCACTTTCGCATTTATCACCTAATATTATAAAGGCGAGTTTGTGTGTGTGTGTGTATGTTTGTTACTTCTTCACGCACAGACGGCTGAACGGATTTGGATGAAATTTGGCACACAGATAGTTTATAACCAGAATCAACACATATGATACTTTTTATCCCGATATTTTCACTGGATCGACACTTATCGGGTGAAACCGCGGGGCGCAGCTAGTAATATTATAAATTACATATACCGACTCTGTCTGAGGTAAATACTACAACACATGTATTAGACAGCTTTGGCATATAACGGCAGAACAAACTTCAAGATTTATAACATTTTCCTCTTTGTTTGACTGTTTTATATTTCTAAACCTTTTAAAAGCAAAATAAGAAAGTAAAAATATGAACCCACCCTTGTTATACAAGGCTTTTTTTTGATAAAGCTTAATACATTGCTCCCCAGAAAAAGACTGAACCGTTTTCCTCAATTTGTCTTATTCACCATCATAGCTGAAATCGTGCAATAAACTGAAACAATAGCTCTTCAAAATATTGGCTTCAGCTAAACGTTGAAACGCGGGAGTTGATGGACTAAAATGGTACGGAAAGCAATCAGGAGTCCGTTCACCGTCTCGTCTTCTAATGGCATTGTAAAAGTTTAATGCGAGTGGGGCCACTCTCCCCGGGATGCACTGACCGCTCCGACGCCATTTAGGCTTTATATCGACCCACTTGGACAATATTGTGGTTTTACTGCTGTGACTGACTGTGGCGCCCTAAACAACTTCAACGTAAAAGTGAAGAGTCATGTTCGAGAAAATGGAATTCACAGTAATAGTTTGCAGACGAGGGATTTATTCTGACAGACAACGTTCTTTGATATTGATTTGATTTATTTGAAAGTTTGCCAATATTCTCGAAATGATTTGGCTCTTCAACTTTATAGTTGTCAAATGAGATTTGTCGAAAAAAAGGTATATAAGCTATTAAAATTGAATAGCGGGTCGTCTAATATGACTATCAAATGAGACACTCGCAGCATAATATCGGTTTGGGTAGAGAGCTATAGGTACATTTGAGATAGACGATGTCGTTAGAGAGGAGGACGTCGATTCATTTGTCGTCTATAAGCTCGAAACAGGTAACGTTTAATGAATTTATCTTGTCAGGGGGAACATTAACTAAGTTTAGCAACAAATTACGAGCGTAAAGTTGTCTCCCACCTTCGAAGTTTGCTCGTAATTACCATGCCGTTAGCTGAAATTCGGCTTCTGCACGCTCCCAGCTTTTTATTGCCGAATATGGGGCATATCAATGTTCCGTTTTGGCGCAAACGAGCGAAGATAACGGCTTTATTACTTGACGAGGTGCCAGCTTCTATATAAATTCACAAGAATCAATGCGACGACGACGATGTTCAACACTCGGCTAGAAATAAGCTTTGGAAATCAATATCTGCAAAGTGTCAATGTGTTTCATGTTCCCGGCTGTAGTGTTAGCGGCTCCGGTGCCTGCCTCGCGGAGTTCCGTTTTTATTAAATGCCGTTTTATTACTGCTCCCTGACGCCATAAAAACCTCCACAAGTACTTCTAGTTTTGTAAAATAAAACTGAAAATTTCGTCGAGTCACCTTCTCGGTTTTATCTAGGAAATCTACGGCGCTTTGTAACATTGTCTGTTGTTTTATGTATTGCTGCTTTAAGGTTTTATGACGTGTCGTTTATATTATGCTCGCCCCTGTATTTTATTGTTCCGGTACACTGTTGAATTTTTGATAAGGTTTTAGTGATACCATTTAGAGTTGCATCTCATGAATTTTGATTTTTTCTTGATTGTCTTTTACACGACGTTGACGTACTCGCCGTTGCTCAAATAAAAGAAAAGAATAAAATTGTAGTAAAGTGAGATTAGCCGTCAGCGAGTGGGTGTGCTACCAGGCTCGCAGCGGTCCCTAGGAGTGTCACCGGGCGATGCTGTGAAACGGAGCATGTAGGTTAAGAGCCCTCTGCGCTTTGTTAGCGCGCTCTAATCACTGGCGGCCCTCGACGGCACGCCAGTCGAGGGCTCGTAGCGCACTAGCGTTTTGTGCCTCTCCTCTGCGGCGCATCTCTCACAATGTTATGTGCGCCTGGTAGGTGTCTATTTGATTACGGTCGGTACAGTCAACCCTGTGTACCAGCTGGAACTAGGAATAACTTTATTTCTAGTTTTAAGTTAGTTTTTGTTGTTCGGTAGATACGACTTTGCCTCTTGTCTGACTTCTGCATAAGAATGGCCGAGTTGACTTAACTTTTTCTCTCTCAATTGTCTATTATAACTCGTGGCGTGCGTATTTTGGTAACATAAATAAAGATAAGTGGCAGTGTGTATACCAGGATACCTTTTCCAATAATTCAACCACGGTACACGACGTTATGTTTCGCAATAAATCACAAAAAGCAATTCCATCTCGATTTGGCCGCATATCGGTAGCAACTGGCCACAATCCAAGGTACGCTTTTAAGTTTAGCAAATACAGCCTGTCCTATATTTTTTGGGATTGCCGGAACGTCATCTATAGCCCAGTTAAAGTTGGCTAACTTGTATCATGAATTTGTGAAACCAAATACTCATTGCATTAGTCATAAGGTTGAAATTCGTCAATATATCGTTTTGTGATCAGCAAAAACATGTTGGCTAAGGATACAACTCGCGCATCCATGATTGTTTTCGAGAAATTTATAGCCAACCCGTTGACCGTGCCTTGAATTTGTAATTTGATTTCATGGGAGATCTCGTTTATGACTTTCCTAATCTTAGTACAGAAAAAGTTATGATTAACGATTGTTTTTCGAGTTTTTAAGTGGCGTTATGATATTTATTTAATCTTTAAAACATTATTATGTGTATTATTAAATCTGATACTACAATTTAACTCTAAAATATACATATTATATAGTATATACAAGTATATAAAAAAAAAGAAGGGAAAAGAAAAAGAGAGGAGCTCATTGGGCATCAAAAAATTCGTCCGCATCGCTGTCAATGGCATAAGTGCCCAAAAGGCTGGCAGCATTACCACGTTGGATGGCAATGCTTATTCTTTGGGCTAAAAATAGGCCAGCCCTCTGGTCACGTGATGAGTCAACCAACCGCTTGGCGATGTCCCGATATATTTGATGAGCACTCGGACCCCAAGGCCCTAGTGTTTCAACCCCAAACGGCTCAAACATATAGCTCCCAATAAGGTTGTTATATTTGCGCCGTTTGAGGTTTTCTGCTCCTGCAGCAGCCGCCCCAGCACAGCCCACCGTGCTAGGAAGATGGGTTGGCGCGAGGGTGGCGTTTGATTCCATTACTGTGTATGAGCAGGTTTCGGGTAACCTGTTTGCTTTCATTCGGTGAACCTCGTCAGGGATTCTGTTTATTTTCGTACAAACATTATTTTTGGCTTCGTTTTTGTGGATTGCAAAAGTAAACACGAGTATACTGTGAGCTCAGGCGAATAAATAAAATTGAAATACACGTACCTAGGTGTTTGTAAATTAAAAAATATTCTGTTTTAATTTGTCCAGAATAAAAAACCATATATATTTTCGCTTTCAACTCATAAATAAACAGCAGCAACTGAACCAAATAAAATAAAAAAAACAAGTTACTTTGTAAGGGAGTTGAATTGTTTATTCTTTAAGTCGGCCGGGGTCAAATGGATTTTTCCGACGTGCTAATAATGAGGTGGCTTGCCTGTCCCTGCCACGGGACGAAGGAGGTAGAGGGGGGAGGGAATGAGGGGGGAATAAGACGGCAAAACTCATTTCCGGACTGTTGACGGAAGCCAGGCCAGCCAATAAGTAAGAGAAAATTGTATTCAGAACTGAACTCTTTCGAATTTCTTTAAATTGTTATGTCCATGTTTATTTTTACTTTGACTGAAGTAATTTTATAGTTCTGTTTTGTTTATATTTGTAAAAAGGTATTTGTTATGATTGATTAAATGTTTTCTCCAATTGTAATGAATTGCTCTTCAATGGTTTGTAGAGGTAGTGATAATATACGGCAACTACAATCATTTCCATAAGCAAGTTGATATCTTTGGTAGGTGCGCAAGAAATTGTTACTAAACAACCTTGAAATACCTATAAAAACAAAAGAAGTACAAACTCTCAACGGCCCCGTACGAGATGTAGATTTAGTTCGTAATGACCCTTCTTGAAGAGTGTACAGAAAGTCATCTCAAGGCTCCGGGGATCTCCAAACTGTAGATAAACACTCAGTGAAGTGCCATTGGATGGGACTCCATAGGGCTGCTACTCCTCAGTAAGAAACTGGTAATCTGTAAAGAAAGAAAGAAAAATGATAATTTGGCACAGTATCGAATGCAAGGAAACACATTATGAGGAAAAGTTAAAAACTAACGTAAATAAAAATATGGGAGGTAACTAAGACAATAATGCAACGTCATTTTTGAAAGACGCTACTAGTACTATGCGAGCCAAATAAGAATAGGATCGGGCTTGCTGCCAACTTCTGACGATAGCTGTCAGATTATTAGTACTGCCAGCACAGCAATGAAGTTCGCTGTTCGCGAGTGTTGCGGAACATAATGGTGTCTTGACAGTACTATTCTTATTTGGCTACCTACGAATAAGTAATCTGGCTCGAAGGACCAATTTGTGCGATGGGCCGCACAGTGCGCTGGATTGGAGGGTGGAAATACGCACTGGACACTAGTCACTGTGAAGATGGATGGTGGAAGTACGAACTTAAATAAAAATATAATTTTCCACTGTCAAAGGTAGTGAGTACTGAAGTCTACTCAGCCTACTGTTATTCGTAGGTAGGTACCTACTTTACTCATATCTACGACGCACGTCTGTTCATTCATATTATTATAGCTTGTAATGTCTCAGTATATTATTCATAGTTGTATTAGGTTTATGCGTATCTTTATATTTAAAATATTTATTCCTCAATGTTCTAGATTGCACCTACCACTGTTTGTCTCTGCATCACCCAAAGGTTGTCTGGTAGAAAATGCCTATGGAATTAAGTCCGCCTCTGTACATTTATGTGCTTGAAGTATTAAATAAATAAATAAATACGGGGCAAGCCCTTGACTTCCAAACTGCGGATTTTGAGCTAACACATCACCCTCACTCACCGACTTCTATTCTATTCTAGTCTAATCTGTAAAAATCTCACCGCGAAAAGCGTTGGAGTGCGCTGTCATTCCACTTGATGCTAGGGATTGACACTGTTACCAGCTCACATCTCTTAAGTTTTCACGGTGAGATTATAACAGAATAGCACTGCTAATAAATAAATAAAATAAAATAATAAACAATATAAATCAGACGGATCCATCCAATAACGAAACATAGACGTAACAAAAACCAAGTCACTATCACACCAGAGTTAGGACAATGACTCTAAATGAACAGACATACGGCCTTTTAGACATAAAGTACCGTGAGCTCCGGGATTTAGACAGCAGCCCTGCGATAAAGACCTCCATTTTCCTCTTGTAAATATTTGATGATATAACTGCTGGGATTTTGTAAATAAAATACTCCTTACTAAGCAAAAATTACTGTAGAAAAATGTCGTTACCTTCGAACTTTAGTGTTCCACTTATTTTCCACGAAGGGTGCTGTCGAAATCTTTCTTATTGTTTCAAAATCAATTGTCATGGAATTTAAGATATTGATTTTATAAAATAATCATAATCAGCCTATAATGTACCCACTGCTGGGACACCGGCCTCCTCTCCATGAGAGGGAGTGGGCCATAATCCACAACTCAAGCGGGGCGTGCGGGTTGGCGGATGTCACATGTCTTCGATTTTTTTGTTATAGGACATGCCGGTTTCCTCACGATGTTTTCCTTCACCGTTTTGACAGCAGTGGTGATGAAAAAATTTACATAAAGTAAAGTGCCTGCTTGGATTCGAACCTACGACCTACAACTCGTAACCATCACTGCTGTACGTACTGCAATAAAGAAAACTACTTAAAAGTTAGTGTAGTGACAAAAAGGATAATTAGTAGGTGAAGTACAATTTATCTTAATATTTTAAGGTCTCCGATGGATTGATGGCACCTGTCTGTAGTCAGAGTTTTCTCCACCCGGGAGGGATGTTCAGGTGTTCAACCAGGGGTACTAAACTGTTTTCAAAGTAAATTTGTCTTTGGACGGAGATACAATCTTGTTCTCGACACTTCAATTTCTGGAGAACCACTAACTACTTTAGTTGACCCTTTCTGCGTACTACGGAACTTGAATCTTGACCAACTTCGGTCAGTGGAGCATTAGTGACCATTCTGTAGCACAAGACATTAGATTTTTACATATCATTCAGTAGAATTATTATCAGATTGATAAATAGATAAATAATTTATTCAGCGCACACAAAAGACAAAGCACAACACACAAAAGCAAAATTACATGATAACAAATTACATTAATATAAAAGACAACCGACTTAAAAAAAAAACACAAGTGAAAAATAATTTTATCTTCGGAAATCGGTGTCGTTGGTTCCGCATTTTCGTTTATTGACACCGACTTCCGAAATAAAAGTTATTTTTCACTTTGTACTGCATTTTTTTTGGAATTCGGTTGTTTTGTTTTTTTTTTTGTAAAAAGCAATTTATTTTTCTCTTTTTAGATTCTGACTTGATGACAATGGGACATCCTCGTGAGTGTACACTTTGAAACAAAAAAAAAAAATATATATAAAATAGATCCACAATTGACGGAGAAATTGGTGAACATATTCGTACTTATATAAAAAAAACAGTGGCACTCCAGGAGTGCCGACAGAAGTGAAAAGCATAGTAATTTTATAAATATATTTGAAGGTTCTTCCCAAAGAACGTGTACCGCGCGTTGATGTCGTAGGATAGTTTCTATCCCGATATTCCCACGGGATCCAAACTTATGCGGGTGAACCCGCGGGGCGCTGCTAGTATGGCATGAAATATAAAAATCTAGTACGAAAGGATTTTATTAAAAGTCACTTTTGGCAAACGAATTTTCAGCTAGAAATGTTTCCTCGCCAAAACACGTTTCCAATATCCTTGAAACAATTGCTTGTAACTTGAGAACATAACTAAACTAAAATTGTAGTCAAGTTGTGTATATCGTGTACTTGTGAAGATACAGCTGGTGTAAAGTTACTTTCGTACGAAATATAATGTGCTATTTCAAGTATATGGTCACGTAAAATGTTTGTGCTTCTAAGATTGTGGCGATAAAAACTGTTCTACTGGCGTTCTTTTATACGCACATGAAGTAACAGGCACATTTTAATTTTGTCTCCAACATTTACAAAGCATATGGCAAGGACTTGGTATTTCAGCCGATCATCATCATCATCATCTGCCTAGCCTTTCCCAACTATGTTGGGGTCGGCTCCCAGTCTGACCGGATGCAGCTGAATACCACTATTTACATGAGGCGACTGCCTATCTGACCTCCACAACCCAGTTACTGGGTAATACGATACCCCTTGGTAAGACTGTTTGTCAGCCTTTCGGGCTTCTGACTACCCGTAACGACTGTCAAAGATCCACAAATGACAGCCGGGTCCGACCGCTTAACGTGCTTTCCGAGACACGGAGGGGTTTCGGTATGTAAAGATGGTCACCCATCCACAGATCAACCGCGGCAAGCGTAGGTTAACCTGATCGATCGACCTGAGCGGCGGTTGATCTTTGGAAATGGTTACACCTAATTTGCTGGGATACGCTCGATCAATCAAGGAAATAAAAGTAATAAAAGGTTTCACAAGAAAAAATCTTACTACCTACATTCGTATAAAGCCTTATCATCCTGTGTGTGGGCAAAGTATTATTGAGTTTTTCCATTAGGAATTTCTTAGTAACAGCCCGGAGTTTGGAAGTCGGCGGTGTGATACCCCCGTGCTTCGGAAAGCACGTTAAGCCGTTGGCCCTGCGCCTGATCTCCCTCCGGTCGTGTCGGATTGCCGTCCCATCGGACTATGAGAGTGAGGGAAGATGGGAGTGCATGTGTCTGTGCGCATACTATTGTATAATATCTCCCGCGCCGCAGGCTAGTCTCCGTTGAGATTGGCCGCTGTGGCCTAAATACGGTCTGGAGGACTTTATTTAATTTATATATATATGTATTTACAGACGAAGAATTAGAAGGTTACGCGCGTTTAGATGAGACTTATGTACGAGTACCTACACTGACATTACCTATGAATTAAAATGGCGGTTCAGAAACGCGACATGTGCCCGAAATGCGGGAAAAGCATGTATTTCAAAATGATTTCACCCATTCGTTCCGCGAGTGTAAGTTTCTATAAGTAACAAGACCCGAATGTATTTACAGATAAACTAATACAAACGTGACGTAGAACTCTCGCCTTATCGTATTTGTATGACACGAGAAATTGCAATTTCATCATGTATTTCACTTTGCTCTGCGGCACGACTTCCAACGACTTCGAACGACTTCCAAGGTTTTCTGGCAAAAGTGTGGCGCATTTAAATTGGCAAGGTTATGAAGTCGCCAGGGATCCTGGCATCCCTCCAGTGTCGTTGCCAACATATGTAGGACACGAGTTCTGACATAGCGCGTTGACCTACTTCATGTTTTTCAGCCTAGGTTTTAGCTGGTTCAGGGTTGTTTAGTTACTGCAGCACTGTACGTTAGGTTTATTATAATTTACAGGAACAATTTTCAGTGTAGGTAGGTGAATTTAATTAAAGCCATATTTTTGCTGTCCTTAGGCAGCTTTTAAGCCTACCTACCATATTTTAGAAATTGTTTCAACTACCTACCTTGCGGTGGTAAATGAATCTCATGAAAAATAGTTTTTAACTTTTTTTTTTTCATATGTTTTAATACATATAAATATTGTAGATTTTCATATTACACGCGCCTTATTCCCATGGGGTAGGCAGAAACTACAGAACGTCACCTGCTACGATCCTACATGTTCCTTTTGCCTCGTTTACGTTCATACACGCGCGCTGGTTGTGACTACTACGCACCTCCTGGGGGCCTAAAAAGCCCACTTTGGCAGAATCTTATAAGAATAACATTATGAATTATAATATGGCGAAGACAGTCCGTGTATTTCTTTTTTTCGTCGCACTACGTAGGTATAATCAAAGAGATTGGGATTGGATTTGGATTGAATTGATTAGTATTTTAGCACACAAAAAAAAAAATAACTGAAAAATCTTTCGCCAATGTGATTTGATACGATTAACTTAACAGTTAACTGTCCATTATGATTCATAATGTTATTCTGCCAAAGTGGCCTTTTTAGGCCCCCTGACTTTTATAGATTTCAATATTCTTAGTAAAAGGAGAACAAAAGTACCTACAGGCAATAATATAGTAATGATACTACGGCTAGCTCAAGAGGTAGCTTCCGAATAGAAATAACTGAATCCAAGATAACACCGCAATTAGCCTTATATATCTACAGAACCAATTACGAATACGTTTCAAATCTTATCTTCAACAATCCTTGTTACTTTACTAAGTAACGTTTTATGAGCGTTTTAAATTAGACAAGCTAGTCTCCAGTCTCTCGAATTTAGTATTCTGAAGACTATCATTACATTTAATGGCTGAGGGGAGTTGGCAAGTGATAAAACTGCAGACGAAAAGCTGTTTAAATTATTTAATAGTAGACATATAGTAGAGGAACCTTTTGGGTTATTTTTTAGAAGAGAACTATATACCTAGTAGGTATTAGGTTATGAAAAAGTAGGTGAATTACCTACAGGAATTAGGTGTTCAGGAAATTATCAATTTCTGGCAAATCTTTATTATTATGGTGAGTGGTATTTATTCGAACAGTAAAGAAATCCAAATTAAAAAAAAAATTGATAAAAAAACCGGCCAAGTGCGAGTCGGACTCGCACACGAAGGGCACGTACCACAAGGCATAAAACGCCGAAGAAAACGTTTCTTTTATACCCCTTTAAATTTTAACTTTATTCTATTTTTATTAGGTAAGTATTTGTTGTTATAGCGCAGCAACAGAAATACATTATCTGTGAAAATTTCAACTGTCTAGCTATCACGGTTCATGAGATACAGCCTGGTGACAGACGGACAGTGGAGTCTTAGTAATAGGGTCCCGTTTTTACCCTTTGGGTACGGAAGCCTAATAAAGTAAAGCCCAATTCTCACTACGGCACCACGGTGCATAAAAATCGCGATTCATTTTTCATTTACCAAACAAAAGTATAAGCTTATATAAAGTTATTTTTATTAAACGCGATATCCAATAGGTATTGCCACTATAAAACATCCAGATTTATTCAATGCAATGAATAAAAAAAACGTAAAAGAGATCGTGCTGAAAATCGTCTGCCGCTCGAATCCTCTTTGAACTGCTTCGTTTTATTTTTTTCCACAATCGCAATCGAAGGAATCACTCTTTCCTGCCTTTGAACAGTCAATGAAAAAGAAAAATAAATGATACGTACCCCGCAGCATTTTCCGTGCTTCAGAGCTATGCGGGTACTTATTATATACGTTGTAGTGAAGATAGGACGTTTTTACAAAGTCACACCGCTCCATATAAATGTGTAGCTTTCGTGTACTGGTAGCGACACTCGTACAAACTTATCTGTAACACTTCGCGTTGAAACGCTTCGCCTTTGCATAGCACACAGACTGAATAAGAAATAAGAAATGGTTATTTGAGAAGGAAATGTTGGTGTTTCTGCTATTTCCTTATCGAAATGCCGAATGTTGTGTAGTAAATAAAGTGCTCATGTGTTGTAGCGAAGTATGTGTTTCAGCAGAATACGTGTGTAATGTTGTTATATTATGGGAATTTGAATGATAATGGCAGATAGGATCATGTTGTTTCAAAGGACTATGAGGTTTTTGTATGATCAAGCGCAAGTATTTTTAAATTTGGTGTTTAGAAAGTGATCAGTAGTTTGATCGTTTTGTTATTTTATAAGTAGACGAATTGGACGCCTATATGAAGGATTGGCCAGATGGAAAAAGTGGAAAGACGGAAGGGAGGCCTTTGCCCTGCAGTGGGACATAACGGGCTCTTAATAAATAAGTAGACCAGGTAACCGATGACTGATGACGGGAGCAGTGGTGCCTCAGTGGTATCGGTCCTGACTTACAAGTTGTAGTACAACTCGTAGGTAGGTAAGTCGGGGCTGAACAAAGGCGCCTGCACTTTACTATGTATAAATAACTAGCTGACCCGACAGACGTTGTCCTGTTTTTGATTCGAAAGACACATGGCGTCATCTATTATCATAATAACGTTATTGTTGTTTACCTCGGGAACAGTACTTTTTTTAGGGAGGAAAGGTACCCTATACACGGTCCGTTGCTGTACACATGACAACAATGATATTATATTAAAGAGGTAGATATGTCACTAGCGCGCGCAAATTGTTGCAGACAAATTCAGACAATTGTTGTAATTTCATTGTGTCTATCTCTTTCTGTGTCACAGGTTCCGTATTTGTCTATCGCGGTTGGAGTTGTAAGTCTTTGTAATAACAACGTAATAATACAGAACGTCGCTCAGTATGAACGTAGCGTATCTTTCCTTTATAATATCATTGCCTGACATTGTATATGCAAAATTTCAGGATGATCGGTTCAGTGGTTTAGGCGTGAAAAGGTATCAAAGAAACAAACTCACTTTCACATTTATAATATTAATAGTTATACTGCTATATAATAGAAGGAAAACATCGTGAGGAAACCGGCATGTCCTAGAATCAAGAATTCGAAGACATGTGACATCTACCAACCCGCACTGGGCCCGCGTGGTGGATTATGGCCAGCCATTTTTTGAACAGAGGAGGCCTGTATCCCAGCAGTGGGGACAATATAGGCTGATTATATTAACCGATGATTAGATGTAAGTCCACATCATTGTCTACATCATAATTAAAGAATCTAACTTAACACTATCCAAATTAGGACACTTCTGTACCAACACAAAGTAAAGGCATAGATATAAATCTGTTTTGCATCATATTTCGTGGATAAACACATCAAAGAGAATCCAGGAGTTAAGGTAAATGTAAACATTACCGGTACAAGTACCTACGAATAGCAACGGTAGCTCTCCGGATTTTAATCGACGGCAGGAGATCCGTGTCTCGAGGGAATTACCTCCGAGGTCCCTTTAATAATGTCTGAATCCTAGCTAAGGTCTAATGTCCATTTAAATTCACTGAACGACCCATCTATTCTCGGTATTAATGAATTATCGTTCTTTGTTTCAGGTAAGCTGGATTTTCTCATTAAAAACTTCGATAAAGTTGGTAAGAGTTAAAATGGCTGCCGTTCCGTGTCAGCCCTCCCACGTGCCGTTTAAATACGTGAATTATAATCCTATCGGAATTCCTTTGAAAATTCATCTCGGAATCAGCATGTTCCTGAATGATTACTTCAATATACTCGTACATACACAGACGGGATTGCAGGTCGGGTTTTATAATTATTTTTAATTATCCCCGTGACAGAGCGTGGCGCGAGCGCGTCATGACCACTAGGACGCCATCTTGTGAATATTCATCGAGTGAAGAGACCCGCCATTATTTTTCTAGAGACTCTAACCTAATTTTCAGTAATGAGCCTTGTGGGACGCGTCTAACAATGCGGTGTTCACACAAATAAAATATCTTGTCCTTTGTCTTTTTTCCTTGCATTACTTGATTATAGCGGTTAGGTGATGAAATGTATTTTTTATGAGGATATTTTCATCCATTTAACGTCGGTATTTAGAGAAAAACAAGCAGGCCAAAATATTCATGAACCAAAACCAAATTAAACGAGATGCATAAAATAATGACCTTATATTTTATGTAATATCTAGGGACTTTGCAGATGAACTAGTATAACTTCAGATTTTACAAAACTAGGATCCACCAGCAAACTCCATGTTGAAATTAACCACTGTAAGATAGAAACTACGGAAAGTTAAGCCGAAGAAGAACTTTTTAGTTATAGATAAACTCATTACAACTTCCAACATTTTACCTTTATAATGCATGAGTTACCAGAGTAAAATATTCCGTGGCCCTTACATTTTCTTGTCGTGGCAGATTCTCATTTTAGATCTCATTCGTCAAATGGACGTGTTGTTTTACTTTTTATTATTCCTATAAACCGGGGGCGTGACCTTCTATAATAAATTGCGCGAATATCAAGTTGAAAAAAAAAGGTCCCAGATTAGGCTACATTTCTTCAAACAGTTTCTAGTTTACATAGCTTTTTTTGAAGTTTTTGCGGCCGGAATTCCAAGCATTCAAATATATTGAGTGAGAGCAGTCAGAGTCCAATATCAATATTAATTACAGCGGCACTAATTAATTCAGTTCTCGTTTATTTACCTACTTACTATGCCAACTAGGTTGTCACCACATTAAATGGGTTTGAAATTGAGCACGTGCTTACTGCCTACTCTCAGTTTTCCGCGTCAATAAAATATTTATTAAAACTTCATGCACAAGTAAAAATAACCGTACAAAGGCGGACTTAATGCCTTAGGAATTGTCTACCAGTTTACCTTTGGGTGATGCAGACATTAAACATACTAGGTGCAGCATTATAAAAACAAATATAGACAAAACTAGCTTCACCCTGCGAATTCACTCGCATAGGTAAGTCTCGATCCTGTAGAAATATCGGGATAAAAAGTATCCTATGTCCTAATCCAGGTCCATGTGCCACATTTAAATCCGTTTAGCAGTTTTAGCGTGAAAGCGTAACAAACAAATATACAAAAATCAAATCTTTTATCTTTATAATATTTATTTATTTAATACTATAAGCACACAAATGTAGGTAACAACGGTAACAGAGGCGGACTATTAGTTTAGAGAAAATAATAAATATTCGTACTTACATAGAAACATTCTACATATTCATAACCCCCCCCCCCCTTCCCACACACACACACACACCCGCCACACACACACACACATATTTATATTCATATTCTACATACTAGCCTACTTATTTTCTCACTGTACGGCAAACGCCACTTCTCATACAGAGAAGACACTATTCCTCATTACCTAACCTTATCATCTTCACACTCACTAGTCTCATAAAGGTAGATTCCACTCCATAAACTGATAAGCGAAGGAGAATGGAAATTAATCAGGTGAGAAAATGAGAAATTATTTCATTTCCTCGACCTCACACGGGCGGGTTGTCTCTCACCCCGGATATGACTTGACTGATGTTACCCGGATAGAAATCAGACTGGTCCCGGGGAATATTATGGCAACACTATTTTTCTTATTTTTTATCGGCAACCCGCTCACAATACAATTTTGTGGGATGCGGAGTTTCCGATTTTCGTTGGGTTGAATATTGGTTTTTTACTCGAATTTGAAATGTGTGGAGGCGAAATTGGTCTCGCATTTTGGTATGGAAGGTTTGTTAGGATCTTACGTAGAAGTTTACGTGTTTATGTTGGTACACGGGGTCGCATTGTTTTGTTTTATCATGATGATAGTGATACCCGACACGTCTTTGACGTTTCACTCGTTGTTTTAATTTGACCATTAGAAAGAAAGAATAACATTTATTTGGCCACAGTTAGTGAAACATAAAACACAATGTTTAAACAACTTCTGTGTGCGCCTCACGGCTGTTCCTAAAACGTCTATTTCAGCATTAATGCCAGACATAATAATTATTATTATTACCTATTATCTCCTTTATTTCAGGCATCAAGGCCCATATAAAACACATACAATACAATATTAATATAACTTAAAAATACTATAAATACATACAACATTATAATTCTTTCTGACGCTGGTTTTCTAATAAAACTTTAGGGACAAGTGACGGAAAAGTACCACAGTTACAACATAATAAATAAAATAGATAAAACTCTATTTTGTAAAATAAAACTAAAAATTCTATCTGTCCCACGGGTATCGTAAACAATACAAAATTAACATTTCCGATCAAAATCTAAAGCCAAGCTTCATTAAGATGACGACCAAAGATATTAAAATAACTCTTTGCCGGCGACTGTACTATTAAGTAAAATCTAGCGTGCTCATTGGTCGTTAGCTTAACTTCATCTGACTAATGATCGTTAAGTGGAAGCTCACAATGGGTACAAGTTTCTATTCTGGTTGATTGTACTTGGAAACTTGTAGCTAATATTAGAAAGTAATAGTCGTGATTGTGCTGCCAGAGAAATGGTGTAGCTACTCGTGTTGGTAAGTACGTGGTAGATGACAACACGATATTAGCGGTGTAAGCGTTTACAAGTCGTTGTGCTGCCGGTACACGCTGATCGGATCGTAAAAGATAGTAGTTTCGAAGAAATAAAGTATCTAAGTATGTACTAGCCTTTATAATGCCTCACTGACGGGCACAGAATACATAATAGTGCTACGAAGGGCACAAGAATTCATTAAAAATAATCGACATAATAATTTTATTAACCGACTTCAAAAAAAAGGAAGAGGTTATCGATTCGGTTGATTTTTTTTTATGTTGCTTATTTGTAATTTCTTTCTTTCTTCTTCTCTTTTCGATTCTCCGATTTGCAAAATTGTTTTTTTTATTTGAAAGGATTTACTTTCAGATTGGTCCCATAGAAATTTCATCAAAATCGGTTCAAAAAAAGATTAAAGTCTTTTTCATTCAAGCCAAGGTTCACAAATAATACCTCCCTAACAACCTGCCAGTAACATTTGTCCACTGTCACAATTTTTTAACAAAATTCGTCTCAAGTTCTCTTAAAGTCTTCCCATTTCTTTCAACCCCGAGATCTTACATAATGCAACAGGCGGTCGCATTACTCCAGTGATTAATATTCGGCCGGGTCAACGTGCCTCATCAGTATTCACCCGGCCGGTCTCATCACAGCACGGTTATGTTACGAATATACCCGGCATTACCCGGCCCGGGTGATACCGGACGGATAAATTGCAAAGTCAGGTGATTGTATTAAACCCACTCGTGTTAGTTTTGTTTTGGTTGTGTTTTGATACGTTTTGTAAAAGGAATTTGTTTTTGATGTGGGATTTTGGGTCTGTGTATTGAATTCGGTTTTGTGTGTGTTCTCATTTCGTTTGTACATAGGTTTAGATTTATGCATCCCATCAAATTATCTTTTACGAACATAACAAAAATCTTGCCTGTGTCGCTCGTATCTAACGTAATAAAAATCGGAGTGTGTTCAATCTCATCAAGAACAGTAAAAAATATATTTTGTACCTTCAGCCCGCGGCTTCGCCCGCGTGCATGTTGGAAATTATCCCACAGGATCGTGCTACCGGGACAACAATTAGCCTATGTTCTTCCTCAGGATCTTTCTATCTCCTTGCCAAATGTTATCGAAATCCGTTCAGTGGTTTAGGCGTGATAATGTGACATATAGACAGAGTTAAGGCTCCTACAAACAGGCGCGACACGCGATATAATCGCGCGCGACACAAAGGCACCGACTCGTTGCGCGACTTGCGGTGCCTTTGTGTCGCGCGCGATTTTATCGCGTGTCGCGTCTGTTTGAAGGAGCTTTTAGGTACTTTCGAATTTATAATCCATACTAATATTATAAATTCGACAGTAACTCTGTCTGTCTGTCTGTATGTTACCTTTTTTTTTTGAAAAAAAAAAACAATCGCGATTTCAGGTTTTTACCCATAGTAAAAGTTGTTCATAATGATGAGTACAAAGATTGTTAATATTTTACCAATAACCCTAGGTATGTAATATGGATTTTTCCTCTTTGATAAACTAAGACCAAAAAGCAAAGAGGTTATGGCGTGAGTAAAAAACCCCGTAACCTATTTTCACGTAATTTTCACATTTTGGCACGTAAATAATTTGGCATCGAGTGAGATGCATAAATCCATAATTCAGTTGAGTACGAAGCAACACGAGTGCCTTCGGAATATTGATTCGGAGAGCTATGAGGTTATTGTACCAAGGGAGAGATATTGGAGATTCGTGCAGACATACTCCTTAGATATGTATGTAGATTTCATACACAACAGAGTCTCAACAATGTTTATTTAACCAACCATAAGTAAAAACTCAAAGGGGAGGTTAAAGTCCACGTGAAAAACCATTTCATAGATTTTTATCTTTCAGGAAAACATTTTGTTATTGCAAAATACACACAGCGCAGAACATAAGTTAGGCTGTAAAGCCCTCATTACAATAAAATTACAGCGGAAACGTATTAAAGTAAAAAATAGACCAAAACAGCGCATGCGACGAGTCGTAAAGAGTCGAAAATGTGTTCTAAAAACGTCTGAAAGTCCCCGTTGGCCGCCATTAGTGATAGCCGCATATTTGCACGCCGTTACCAGGAGAACACGAATGTCCAGCACACTGTCCAGTATCCCAATTACTCGCCTAAACGAGCCTCGAGAGCTTCTTAAAAAGAAAAGCACGAACAGAGGCTCCACTTCTGTGCCGTGATATATTTCCAGACGAATGGAGTCGCTTTGTATACTCCAATGTGAATTGGGACTTTGTACCGTGTGCCGTGTGTTCAACAAAGATATCCATGAAATGGTATTTGTTTTGTCCCTGCAGCTATACGACGACTGTTGTCCACCTTGTTTTAAAGCGATTTTGAATTTTTGTATTCAGTATTTCGAGGTTTTGTGCTCCAATGTGGCCCAAAATAAGATTTAAAAAAATGCCGCTGAATTGTCATACAGAAATATCGAACTTTATGCTTATTCCGCAGGAAAAATATAATTGGGTGTAAGTACTGCGAAACCATCTAATAACCGTCAATCTTCTAAATTAGATAGATCAGCTGACGAAATAATCCTTCGTATTTCGTTTCAAGATTGGTACTGGAGTTAAGCTGGTATTTTATTACACCTCGAGAATTTCTCAGACGAGAAAATACTTTTTGTCTTTCTGATTGTATAAGTACATTCCGTTAAGTCGATTCCGACCCAATGTAGCTCGTATCCTTTTCTTAAAGGAGAAGTTTAAAGTTTGCTATTCTTAGAGATATTTCCGACTTCAGTACACTTCTTTGCAACACGACATGCTCGAGTTTATTCCAGTCGAATAGTGCCGCTAGTCGGGTGGAAGTGTAGTGGATTCCTGTCCGTACCATTCCCTACAGAATGGAGTGTCCGTGGAGCTTATGCTCTTTGTAATTGATGGGCTACCGGCGACACTGACAGTTTTATAGCTAGCTTTTGGACAATTTTCTTTTCAAGGTACAGCGCTACAGAGAGTGGATGTAGGTGTTAGGGGAATATCGCCTTTCTAGTGCTCCTAAGTCCCTACTTTACTGCTAAGTGGTGGCCGAGTGGACATAACTCTCCACTTCAAAATGTTCTGGTTCGGAGTGTGGCTGTCTAGAAACTTTTACGCGATTTCAGACATTAAACAAGTTAATTAAAAGGAGCATGCAAATAACACATTTACCTACCATTAAATGCGAATCATGTTTCAAATAACGTGCGTGCCACAGATATAGATACACCTAGACACTTCGGTACCAAAAATCGCACTAACTTACGAACAAAACAGAATTCGTAAACCGCCACTTTCGATCTCAGTCTTGTGTACTCTGGCTGGGTGAGCGTGAGCGCTGGCGCTAGGCCCCGGGTGGGGCAAGACGGGTGCCGCACGCGGCAGTCTTTGATTCGATACTTGCGTTAACTAGGTCTATCTATATCCGTGGTGCGTGCCGTAAGGACGCCACTGTTATATTGTCATCAGGGAATACATTATGAATTCCCGGTTCGCTTCCACCAAAATATGGGTGAAAATATATTTTGGATAGCAATAAATTATCGTTTTCCTATCGGCTAATTTGTCATAATCGGTATGAATGCTTTGGCATTATCATATTTATAACGTTCCATGAGTAGGCACGGGTTGAATTCTCTAATGCTTGAATAATTATTACATTGCGTGGTATTAGTTCTGGGCCCTAATTCACTATGGCCATCTATGAGGGGACGGGCCCTGCAAGGAATTTGAAAAATAAGTTTTTGAATATACTATTGCCGTCGCCTTACCTCAAGTCTGCCCCCGTAGTGTGTGTTATATGACAACTGAAAACCGAAATTGTCACAAAAATTTTGACGAGACCGACGTTTTGTATCCCCCTTTTTTCTCCTCGAAAACTGAGCCGATTCAACTATTTTTTACATTGACATTTTAAGAAAGAGTATGTTTAGGTTCCTAACATTTTTTTTTATGTTAAAAACTTTTCTAATTTGTCTGGTAGTCCTCTAATCACGTCGGTAAAAATAGGGCGATTTTTATAATTTACTTAATTTAATTTACTTGCTGAAAAGAAGAAAATGACAGGGACACGTTTACAGCAGACCTTGATTTTATGAAAAAAAAAAATGCTCTAGAGGCATTATTCAGGAAGAAAAAGGGGGAATACATTTATATGGAGAATCGCACGCCCTGTAATCTCGTCAATAAAATAATAATAATCTAATCTTCGAAATCACGTCAATACGTATTCTCTATGACACAATGAACGAAACCGCGCGAAATTAAAGCGAAGATGGCGTGGTTTGAACTGTCAAAATACTTTTTGTTGCTTGACACTTCGATTCCTTGCTCTTACAAGGCCGCAGGGGTTCCTACAAGACACGATATTGACGTGGTCCGTATTTGGTAAGATTACACGGAGAATAATAATTACCTTATAGAATTGGGGCCCTGCTATGAAATTCTGATAAGAAAAACGAACCTACTTAGAAACTTCCCAAAAGCAAAACCTTGGAACTACTTAACTCTTACTTATCTAAATGGATGGCTTCACTCCGACAAAGAGGCTGATTAAACAGATAGAGAACTCTTTACTTAAAAAGACTTAAGTTGTTTGTAAACTGCAAAAGTTTATAGAGATGAATGCACCTCGTTGCAAGTTTGTACCGCGGATATTTTTAGCGTTTACCTTTGGAGCAGCGTCAAAGGCAGTGTGGTTTTCAGCAGCGCGGCAGCGGAGCGTACTTTGAAAACCTCGCTTCTAGATGCTTGTTTTTATTCTCTTTTGCACTCACTTACTACGTGTATATCATATAAAAAGAGATATTGAGTAACTAGTTTTAAAAACGAAGTCGCTAGTAACTGATATTACTCATCATTGGCCTAGCCTTTTCCCAACTATGTTGGGGTCGGCTTCCAGTCTAAACGGATGCAGCTGAATACCAGTATTTTACATGGAGCGACTGCCTATCTAACCTCCACAACTCAGTTACTGGGTAATACGATACCCCTTGGTAAGACTAGTGTTCAGACTTTCAGGCTTCTGACTACCCGTATCGACTGTCAAAGAGCCACGAATGAAAGCCGGGACCAACGTGCTTAACATGCTTTCCGAGTAACTGATATTACTGCGGTGCTATTCTGTAAGAATCTCACCGTGAAAACTTAGGTGAAGTAAGCGTGGAGTGAGCTGTCAATAGTGTCAATTCCTAGCAAAAACAAACTCACTTCACCTAAGTTTTCACGGTGAAATTTTTACAGAATCAACCGGCTGTTACTCTTAATTGAAAAGAATGAGTGTAATCTTATAAAGGTACATACTAGTAGGTTGTATTCTATCAGGATAAAGGTTTCATTTCTATTCAATAACGGCTGATTAGGTTTATTATAGACTCACATATTGGCTGGAGCAATACATTACTTATTATCAGAGATCGGAATAGGTAGAGTATATTTACCTAAACTTCAAGATAAGTAACATAAAGGGAATTAAATTAAGTTGGCTGGTTTATGAGCTTATTTGTTACAATAACCAGCCAACCTTTCAAGAATTTATGTATATATGTAAAACAAAGCACTTTTATTTAACAGTTTTAGTTAGAAGAATCTTATTACGTTTTTAGGGTTCCGTACTAATTCCGTTTTAGTACGGAACGAATTTGTTACGAAGGTATTCAAAATGCAATAAATAACGAAGAATTTCTTAAACCCCAGCATTTTATACAAACTTTCAAGCCCTTGTTTTTCGAAATGAATAAACCGATTTTAATGAAACTTCATACGCTTATGCAGGATATATTTTTGAAAAATAGTGTTACAGCCAAATATTATGTCCAGTGTTATGCGTTAGTTTCATTAAAATCGGTTCATTCATTTCGAAAAACAAGGGCTTGAAAGTTTGTATGAAATGCCGTACGACGTAAACGCTCTTAATTTTCCGGAATTATAGAGGTGTTATCCACTCTATGTCATATACTTACTTCCTCGAAGTTTATGTATTCCGATCTCTGCGTATTATATTGGCTTAATGAAACTTTCGATAAAAAGTTATTTATTAAAACTTCGTTATATTATCAAATAATCCTAAAGCCTGCAAAGAACCGTAAATTTTAATAAGATATGTAACATCAACTTATTTAATGAACGATATTCAAGGGACCATGAAGTGTCTGCCAGAGTTCCGTATAATTACTTGGAAAACCATTCAAAGTTCCTTCGAAGGAAAGTTGAACGGTAAGCGGTCGTTTTTGAAGAATCAAAAGGAGTGTTGCGTCGGCAAAAATGTTTGAAAGCGTCATCAAGGGGCCGAAGGGTTACTTCGAGTAAACACTTTCGCAGAAAGTTGTTTGATCGTTTATTACGGATAGTTTTCTTTCTACTTTTAATTTTCCAAGGACTTGTGGCTAAGTAATTACAGCCGCACGGGTCGATCGATCAGGTTAAGCTACGCTTGCCGCGGTTTCTTCGTGGATGGGTGACCATCTTTACATATCAAGACGCCTTGGAAAGTACGTTAAGCCATTGGTCCAGGCTGTCGCCAGAAGCCCGAAAGTCTAACAAACAGGCAAGGGGTATCGTATTACCTAGTAACTGAGGTGTAGAGGTCAGATGCAGTCGCTCCATGTAAACTGCATCCGGTTAGACTGGTAGCCGACCCAAACATAGTTGGGAAAAGGCTCGGCATACGATGATATATTTTTAATTTTTTATGCTTTTGATCTGGTAATGGATTCTCCATTACCAGATCAAAAGCATAAACCTACCTATTCCCTTACGTTGGTCATCAGTTTATTACTCCCCGTTCCATAACCGAAGTAGGCAGTTCCCCAGTTATGCCTACGATAACGGTATCCGAATCGATATGGACTGCCAACAATGGCGACCGGCCCTATATCCTCCAAGGGCATGAGTCGACGCTTCGCGAATCAATTAGGCAAGGATTACACGAGCGTCTCTTATCTGCCCACGATGATAGCGTCGCTTCTTCTCATTAAAACTTTCGCACAACGCCCTTTATAATGACCTACGTAATGGACGGACCACGTAACTTTTAAGGGAGGTTAGTGGACTAATTCAAATTCAGTGTTACTCACAGATTATGTTAGCTTTATGTGTATTATCTCGACGCTTTCACGGGACTTTTGTTTTGAAAAATGTATTAATGGTTTTTAATTTCCATTGTCACGTTGGGCTCGTTTTGCTTGGATTAGGAGGGTTTATTGAGTCCAATTTTCAGCGCTTTCCAATTTTGTTGCTTTTAACGTTTTTATGTTCGATTTTATTTTACGCTGAAAGTAATTTCGGCAAATCCCGTGAGTTTTAAGAGTTAATTAATTAAAAGTTGTATGATCTAGTATGTACGTGATCACATCGAAGATACACGCAGGTATTCGGTTAATTTCCGACCAGCAAGAGTCCAATTTGTCGCTTAGCTTGCTCTGAAACTTTGTTTTACTTTGTGCGCTGCGATACTAAGAGTTGGTGCTTAAAGCTCTGTTTATTCGTGGTCCATGACTAAACTTTTGAAGTAAATTGTGTCTCTCGGCTCCTCTGTTTAAGTATTTATTTCATTCTTTATTTAGAGTAAGGAAGACAGGATGAGCTTTACATTTAGGAAAATGGTATTTACAGTTTCAGGAAATAAACTTTTAAAGTCTTTTATCAAGTTGTGCTCTTCATTATCTGTGTACTTATTTAAAATATTTGAGTTTTTTTTTATTATACTGCATGTATCAGAAATGTGTGGTCATATGTCCCTGTATTGTACAGACTATCAAACTGAGAAAATTTCTCCATGGGACCAACATTGTAATCGAAATATTTTCGATTACGACGTTGGTCCCATGGAGCTCAGGGGAAATCAGGCGTTCCATACATTTGAGCAGTGGTGGCCAAGTGGTAACGGCCGCGACTTACGAGTTGTAGGTCGTAGGTTCGAACCCAGTCAGGCGCTTTACTTTGTGTAAATTATTTCATCACCACTGCTCTCAAAACGGTGAAGGAAAACATCGTGAGGAAACCGGCATGTCCTAGAACCAAAAATTCGAAGACATGTGACATCTGTCAATCCGCACTGGGCCCGCGTGGTGGATTACAGCCCATTCCCTCTCACCGAGAGGAGGCCTGTGTCCCAGCAGTGGGAACATTATAAGCTGATTATGATGATATATGATGATGATACATTTGGGCCGAGTAAACCAGTATTAAAGTTTTGTATGGAAACGTTGATAATTTTTTTCGCGATGACGATGTTGGTCCCATGGAGAAAGTTGTTTGGTTTGTCGGTCTGTACTACACCCTTAAATATGGTCACACCTTTCTGGCACAAAGCTGTTATAGCAAAATACCATTACGACTGTTTATTGCAGAGACTAAAAGTAGAAAAAAAACGAAAAACATAGTTATAATGACAAAGAAGAATATTTTCCTCGCAGTTTCAAAAAAATAAATAGCCCAATTCATCTACAAAAGAAATTGGAACAATAACAAAATTCTCGTGACAAAGTACATGAGATTTTAATACGTAATCATATAAATTCGTTCTCTTTGGCTGAAGACAATCTAGGATATTATGCGAAGGTAAAGATGTAATTGAAAACTTTGAGATCCGAATGTATCACAACTTTGAGAATAAAACAAGAGATTTTATTAGTGTCGTTATACAAAATTTTCATTCAGATTTATTTACGGAATTTTCAATCTTATTTTGATGTAGGTAACAGCTTTTTTCTGGAAAATAAACGTGATAATAAATGCTGAGTTACAGAATCTTTGCATAATTTTATTGCTATTTGAAGGGTTCTGATTCTAAGTATTACGAGTATGTATAAAATAAAAAAAAATGCTTAGATTTGAGAAAGGGCAAGAAAGTCTTTCCACACCTTGTTGTGTTAACACGTTTTTATTTTTAGTGGTTAAACCACTTAAATTAAAAACGTGTTAACATAATAAAACGTGTCGTTACGGACACTCTGAAGCTTAGCTATTATAATTCCTTAATCTACGCGTAAATGATGCTGCCGTATTAATATCCCGTGCTTCTCTCTACTAAAAGGATCTCCGTTCTTAGATTTTTAAATAATCGACAGATTTTGACAGACTCTCATTAAAAACTTTATCTTTCCATCCAAACCGGATAAAAATATCTAATCTTATTCCAGAACTAGTAAACTTTAGTCCTCAGGTAACTTTTACAAAGTCATGCGTATCATCTTCTTTATCTGATTTAAATTATCTCAAGTGGGGCTGCAACGACTCTGTTTCTAGAAAACATCATTAAACTACAAACAAATAATCCCGTTTTTAGAACTTAGTTGAAAAACAACAGACCCTCATTAAAAACACTGTCCTTCCAAATCTGTTAAAAACCGCATCGAATCTTATTTTACGAGCTATCCTAGAACTTCCACTAAACTCTAGTCCTCAGGTTACCTTACGAAGTCTGACGAAGTCCTCATTAAGTCGCGAACGCCTTATCTCAAGTGGAGCTGCAGCGGCCCTGACATACTGACTCGCTTCTTTACTCTTTTCAAACGAAATAGTAGTAGTATTTATTTTACGACGAAGGTTGGATTTTAAAGGCTTTCGCTTGAATAATTTGGTAAATATGGGGTAGAAAATTTAGGTTTAAAAGAAGATATGCTTTTAATTAGTAAAGAAAATGAAGATTCTGCTGCTGCTAATACGAGTAGATATAATCCGGATATCGAATCTGGCAAGTAATCAGCTGAAAGACGGAGATGATGTCAGAAGTGCAGAGGAGAGCAGGGAGATAAAGAACATGAGACCTGTAATCTCCGAGGGGTAGGCAGAGGTGTACCTGAACACCCACTTTTTGCCAGTTATTTTTAAGTCCCATGTAACGCGATCCTATTGCCATCAACCGGGCACAAATCCAGACTCCGGGCTGCTATTGAGAAATGCCAGTTAAAAATACAGAAAACTTTATTAAAAAAGGCTTAACACAGAAGCAAATACAAAAACAGAAGGATTATAAAGACAATAATCTATTATGAGCATTCTCTGTATTGACAGAGAATGCTCATAATAGAAATACCAGCTACCTACTGTTAAGCTTCAAGACATAGATTCAGCTGAAGTATTCGACTAACGCAGTCGGAATGTAAATTGCGTCTCGGCTCTGTCTCCGAAGCTATGCGATGTTGCGAAACAGTCCTACTATACTCCTATATAAAATCTACTTCACTAACAAAAAGTGCTTCATATACAGCCCTAATTTGAATAAAAAGATTCTCCTTTTTATTTTATTACATGCGGCACAGTTTTCGGCAAAAAATATGAAGTTAGGCACTCGTTTAGACGTTTCTGACATATAAAACTAAAGACTGGAAATATAAACATTTTAATAGAAATAGTTTTACTGACTGATAGTGGACACTGAATGGACAAAAACGAAACTAACGACTCCCGGCCAGTTCAGTCTCTTCTTTAAAGGAAAAATGTTGGTTTTAATGGAAAATTCTCGATAGCGACAGTGATTACGTAATGTGTTCAGCTTTGAATGGAATAGCGATTAATGTAGGTGACGTTGGTATAAATTATAAGTGATATCTATCCTTTGATGGCATCGTATCTTTTGCAAAGACCTTCTTGGACTGGCAAAGTGCTTGTCTCTTCTCTGAGTTAAGGGCCTCCGAGATATGACTTTCGATTTTGGATAATCATTCATGTAATGAATACCAACCCGCACTGGGCCCGTCTGTTGGATTACCGCCCAGTTCCTCTCACAGAGAAGATGCTTGTGACTGTGTCCCAGCAGTGGGACCATTATAGACTGACATTGATGGCTTCGTATCTTCTGTAAAGTCTTTTCGACTGGCAATATGTGTGTCTTCTCTCTGAGCTAAGGCCTCCGCGATACGACTTTCGATTTTGGATAATCATTCATGTGATTTAAACCAACCCACACTGGGCCCGTGTGTTGGCTTTCAGTCCACTCCCTCTCACAAAAAGAAGGCCTGTGTCCCAGCAGTGGAAACATTATGCTATTCAAGTAATTTATTTTTCCTGTCTTCCTAATGAACTGAAAAAGAAAATTACTTATTTAATTCAAAGTCTAAGTATTTGCTACGTTATACTCATACATAGGAAACATAATTATTGTTTCTATAGAGGGCAATTTTCTTCGGCCTTCAGATTATACTGAACCGATTTACTTGTCCTTCAATGTGGGTAATTTAGTTATTATTGATCGTGGACTTGCAAAATAACGTACCTAATAGCCATCTTAATAAATGTGTTGTTATGCTAGTTTAGTTTAGTTTTATTTCGTGAAGGATAGGAATTTAACCAGCTATATACTTTTATAAGTAGGTAGTACTTTTTGGTATATTGAATTCGTATCTTCCTCTATAACTGTCTTGGTGATGTAGAAGTGGCAAGCGCGTCTATTGAAGTCTTGAGATAGCTCTACAAGTCTCTTAGTAAGGAAATTGGCATTAGGTCTGGGGTCTGGATTTTTGCCCAGTTAGTGGTAAAACCATGGTCCGGTCCGGTCTGGTTGGTGGTGGTTATCGTATAGGTACTGCACCGGTTGACGTCATCAGGTCGACGCCGGCTGTATCTGAAAACCAGCGCTGAGACTCTGTATCGCATTATTCTGAGCGGTGGCCATTTTGCGTGGACACAGTCACAAGCATCTTCTCTGTGAGAGGAACTGGGCGGTAATCCAACAGACGGGCCCAGTGCGGGTTGGTATTCATTACATGAATGATTATCCAAAATCGAAAGTCATATCTCGGAGGCCCTTAACTCAGAGAAGAGACAAGCACTTTGCCAGTCCAAGAAGGTCTTTGCAAAAGATACGATGCCATCAAAGGATAGATATCACTTATAATTTATACCAACGTCACCTACATTAATCGCTATTCCATTCAAAGCTGAACACATTACGTAATCACTGTCGCTATCGAGAATTTTCCATTAAAACCAACATTTTTCCTTTAAAGAAGAGACTGAACTGGCCGGGAGTCGTTAGTTTCGTTTTTGTCCATTCAGTGTCCACTATCAGTCAGTAAAACTATTTCTATTAAAATGTTTATATTTCCAGTCTTTAGTTTTATATATTCCCCCTATTTTTTTTGTGTTAGTGTTCTTTTTCTGCGCTATGTTAACCGCAAATAAACGTATTTTCTTTCTTCTTTCAAAGCACATCAAGCTACTACAATCTGTCAAATTTCCTTAATAGATTTTCAACTTTATTGCTAAAGTATAAGGTTCAAATTTGATTGGGAAAATTTGACAGTTTCGGGTAGCGTGATGTGCTGGCGTCTGTACCTAAAAGCTTAAAGGTAACTACAGAAATGTGGGTGTACATACCATACACTTGTATAAGAAATACAGGCGCAATGTATGTAATCCATCTGTAACACAATCCCTTTACAACGCCATCACCACTTAACATTCACAAAGCTTCAAATCCACGCAAATCGTAAAATGATACGCGCTATAAAACCACATTTAGCGCGAAATTAAAATATTTTCCTTGCAACAAACGTCTGTGTAATACCATATTTTCAGCAATTAAGCCGTTAAAGGAGCACCCTGCGACCTAATTAAATATTTACGCGAGAAAAGGGCAGCGCGATTAAGATTGTATTCATTAAGGGGCAGAGGGCACGGGTAAGTACCCGGACTACCCGGTTTTCTTCCCTAAAAACCCCTTTGATAGAAATCTGTTGCGACATTGTTACTTTTAATCGTTCGAAAGTTAAAAAACTTCGGTGCTGGTAGTTCGTAATTAAAAGTTTTTGAGCTGATGTTTTTCTTGCATTCTGAGAGGAACAGGGAAGTTGTTGGTGTATTGGTTTTTTTGGGGAGGGTTCTTGATGGTTTTTTTAAGGGATGTGCAGGTTTTGCATCTGGATTGAGTGCTCGACTTCACTGAGCTAGAGATTTTCATCGAACATGATTTTATAAACTTTCAACTAAACTATCTTCTGCGTGTAGAGCTATGGCTATTTTTTAATTCTATTTGTATCCTCGATATATCTTTCCAGCTTTATTAAAATTCACGTTCAACAAATAAGTCTGACTCAAAGGCTAAAAATATTTCACAAACAACACTCTTAAAAAAACATACAAACACCCGAACATAGTACCTCCTCCTTTTTGTGAAATCGGTAAAAATAATAATCAGCGCAACCCACAATGTGCCTCACCAAATCACGTGGCTTATCTGTAGGGCTCTCGTCAGCACAGCCCTATCTCGACCACAGCCCTATCTCGACCGTCGTCGGCCTCTTTTTAATTCCGACCCGAGAGTGCTCATCTTATTTACATATCCGAGACTCCTCACCTCTAGGGGGGTTAAAAAAATGGCTGGCATTAAAAAAAAATGTCTGATTTTAAATTTGTTATTTTGAAATATGCAAATGTGTTGTTGTAGACTTTTGTTGTGTTTTAATTATGACATTATTGTTTGATGTCATTTTTTGGGGAACTACGGGAAATACGAACAAGTTGTTTGCTGTGATTGGATGGGAATGAAAATTTATTTGATTTTATGGGTACAGTTTTTTCTGCGTTCACTTGAAATTGCGGGAAATGGTGCCAGTACTGAACAAAAAAATAGATGGCCATGACGCGATGTTTCCTTTTCTTTCTTTTAGTCTTGTATCAGCTTAATGCTACAGATCTCCTTACAGAAATGAATGAACATAAAACCCCTGCTTAACTTTAACAAGAAGATATCTGCCATTTTCCTCATACAACCCGAATACATCAGACTCTATGCAAAGACGTCAAAAACCT
This sequence comes from Oligia latruncula, assembly GCA_948474745.1. Classification (NCBI taxonomy): domain Eukaryota; kingdom Metazoa; phylum Arthropoda; class Insecta; order Lepidoptera; family Noctuidae; genus Oligia; species Oligia latruncula. The sequence goes on from OX419696.1 coordinate 6,315,351, forward strand.
TCCTACTAAAACTTTGACAATACAATTCGCTACTATAACCTAGTTTTACTTCCTAACTGGAACAGAACGAAACCTCAGGTTAATAACACTAGAATTTCCTCCTCAATTTGTATGAGAACCCCTGTCGGCAAATAGTGAAGCTGACGCTGACGCTGAACGAGTTCCCATTATATCCTTTTAGTGGCGGCTCATTCATTATCCCTGACTTTCTTATTATGTAAAGAGTTAACATATGTATAGCACTTTGTTTTCATGAGCTCCGAGATTTAGAATTTACTTGTGAATTTTGTAGGATAAAGCAGATTTGGTTTGTGAAGGTGTAGTGAATAGATGGTTCCAAAATGATGAATGAAGAAAGAGGTGTGAACACTGGTTTACAAACTTAAGATGCGAAGTAAGGAATCACACTAATATTATAAAGGCGAAAGTTTGTGAGTGTGTGTATTTTTATATGTTTGTTACTTCTTCACGCTCAAACGGCTCCACTAATTTTGATAAAATTTTGAATGGAGGTAGCTGAAAGCCTGGATTAACATATAGGCTACTTTTTATCCCGATATTCCCACGGGATCGACATTTACGCGGGTGAAACCGCGGGGTGCAGCTAGTATTTCATAAAGCTTTGTTTTGTTATTTTGATAAAATAAATGAAATGTTGAAATGCTTTGCGGTAAACGTGAGTTTGAAAGCAAAAGATACTTTAAGAGATAAAACACGAGGAATAATAAAATAAGATAATGCTGCGATAATGCTGTCATGGTATGAAAATCCAAACGTGTAATCTAAGTAAGTTTAAAACACAGGATTTTTCCCGCCTATAATATAGTTCTTCCTCTTAATAAAAATTCGCTTCCTCAGGCGAAATGAGGGCGGTGCGTACTTCGTTGTTTGTCGGTTGGCTTCCGCTCCAGATTTTTGGCGAAACGAAATCCTGCCGGATGTGTTTCAAAGAAAATAGAACGATACGAAAATTATGCATAGCTACAGGCACAGCCTTATTGCTAGAGTTCGAAAAAAGCTTTTGACTGCCAACGAATTTCTTTTTTTGAATTCCAGTGGTGACAAATGCTCTATCGTCATTATCAAAACAGTGTAACTCTCTACCTGCGTCTGTGTTTCCGACAACAACCCGAATCTCTTCAAAGTAAGAGTGTACAGGTTTCTTCTGGGTAAGCTCACTCCATCCTCCACTTTGTCTCTGTCACCTCTGACTAAGGGGCTGCCTCCACGAGCGAGAGAATCGCGGCGATAGTCTCGCCGCGCCATCAAATTTCCGCGGCGATGAAATCACCGTGTGGAGACACGTTCTAAGAGAGTGTATAGAAATACGTGGCACGACGATAATATCACCGCGATTCTCTCGCTCGTGGAGGCAGCCCCCTAGACTAGAGCCAAAAGCAAACCAATAAAAAAAAAAACTATATTAGGTTGGACTGATTCTGAACTGTTTCGTTGTTCTCCAGAGTGCATGTTCATTATCGTCATATGTTGTCTTTTTCCCTTTCATTGGGTTGCACTTTTTTATTGCTTCTTTATCGTCTAATAAGTCCGCCCTCACTGGTCTCTGTGTTACGACCGCCCTGAGAGAAGCTGAGAACCGAACGAAGTGGAAGAACATCGTGCATAAAGCCACGAAGGCCTTTCAGGGACACGACCTTCAGTAATGAAGAACGCGACCAAGAAGAGATCCTCCTCACTTCTTAATGTACGTACGTACCATAGGTTAAATAAGATGGCTATACCTACATACTTTACAACCGCTGTAAAAATAAGCTTTCTCCTAACAATAGTCTCGTACCCTATTAAAAGAGACTTCAATATAACTGGCGAAATGTGGGTGTTATTACAGGAGCTCCTCTGCCCAACCCTGCTGTTAATACAGGCGTGATGTTTTATATTAAAAATAAGCTCACATCAAAGTCATCAAACACAATTTATTTACTATCAACATTAAAGTCAGCCACTCAATGGTTCGTGTAGGCTGATAGGCTCGACTCGAACGAAACTGCGCGAGTTGAGCGATTTGAGCGAGTTGAGCAGCGGAGCGCGGAGACTCGACTTAATTCAATTGAGCACGGGTTTATCATGTTCGGTTGGCGCCCAAATGGATTTCATGAGAGCATTTAAAAGCATCAGAGTGATAATTTAGTTGTAACGCCAGTTAAGTGTTGTTCGAACAAGCGGTGCTTCATGTGAGACGAAAAAGAATTGTTTGCTACTACGATCACAATTTAATCACAGTCAAAATTTGAGAGGCTCGTGGCTAATTAATTAACAGCCGCACGGGTCGATCGATCAGGTTAAGCTACGCTTGCCGCGGTCGGTCTGTGCCTGGGTGACCATCTTTACATACCGAGACCCCCCCGTGCCTCAGAAAGCACGTTAAGCCGTTAGTCCTGGCTGTCAGTCTTGGATCTTTGACAGTCGTTACGGGTCGTCACAAGCCCGAAATTCTGACAACCAGTCTTACCAAGGGGTGTCGTATTACCTAGTAACTGGGTTGCGGCAGTCGCTCCATGTAAAATACTCGTATTCAGCTGCATCCAGTTAGACTGGAAGCCGACCCCAACATAGTTGGGAAAGGCTAGGCGGATGATGACTATGTTTACAATTTCACATACAAACTTCCATTCCAGTTAGGTTACTTTCGAAAAATCATTCATGCGCAGATCATTCATGGTTTTGCATGGTCAGTCAGTCACAAAATAGAAATAGTGAGTCATAGTCTTAACAATCAGTCGGTACACTTCTACGACGGAAGTTTAATCTGAAAGCATAGAGATGTAAAGTTTTTAATTAAAGTATTTTGCCTAGACCCTTCCTATGTTGAAGTTTATCATTATTTGTTTATTACATTCAACATAGGCAATATTTTACGACCCCTTAATAAGCCTACATTTATTAGCAGAACAATATTTATGTATTTGGTGAATAGGCCTCATTACTGAGACTAAGAACATAAATCACGCGGCTCTCTCGATAAAGTGAAGCTTGGTGTGAGGCACAAACTAACAGCGGGACGGCAACTGACTCAGGGACTGAATATATTGTTAGTTCTGCTTTTTAATGATTTAGAGAAGAGAGAAATTTGGGTGGTAATATGCTATTAGGCATTCACAGCAAGTGAACGAAGTGATTTTGAAAAAAAAATCGATAATACCTTTACTTGAACTTTATTTTTAAATTTTCATAAATTAATAGGTATACAAAAAGTAAAGCAGTTTTTTTTTACTGCTAAGCATATTCTTGGTGCAGGAAGCCTGTTTTACTTGCCGTGTTTATTACTGTACCTACTTTGACTACGGAAAAGTTACGCAACCTTATCTATTTTATAATATTTAAGTAACTGGGCACAGTTCCTGTTGACAGCGATGCGGACGAATTTTTTGATGTCTTATGATTTATTTTTGCTTCTTTTTTCATATCATGTAAACATGTATTATTATTTTAAGTTTGTTAGCTTTTATTATGTAAATATTATCTTGATTAATAAAAATGCCCAATCAGTACAGTGGCCAGTCTTTCAAAGTATAATAACATCCGTTTTAAAACGCGTCATCACCTCACTTGCATCAAACAAAATCAACCACAATAAAATAGGCGGGGCATCGTTAGCAGAGATACTTATCTACATGTAAACGCACCGCACGAGTGTGAGCCTGCATAATATCGTGCATTATTCCCCGGTTTACGGTCCGACATCGATGCGTGTTGAGTACTCTATAAATAAATTAGCATACTACACCTTTCGAAATAATGTTTGATGATTAAAAGAGGATTCAGTGAGAGGTTGAATTGAATTGAGGTGGTGTTTAGATTTTGTTTTGAAAAGAGAAATTGAATTAATTATCATCAGAATATTTAATTTCACTTAAACCTACATGCGGAAACTAGGTGCGCAGTTCCAATCGGTAGTTTCCTATGGAGAAGAGCCAACAAGAAACTCCGCGCTTACTCTTTTAAAAAATTAATATCAGCATCGTCCACAGTCCGAATTCACCCACAGCTGGGCCTCTGTTTTCATATGCCAATCTCCGGAACGAGGTCTCCTCCTCCTCAATAAGGTTCCACGTACCTCGCCGCCGGAAGGCCGGGGATATTAAAAGATTATTGGTATACCCAAATACCCATCTTGTAATCACCCAATTAGATCTCAACTGACGAAACGCGGGTTTGACAAAATATTATCATACGCCATGTAGAAATTCCTATATAGTGGTGTAGTACTGTTTACTGATTGGTTGTTTTTGTGTGATTACATAGCTCCTATATAATTTGCATTTGGTCGTATGTATTCTAATGTGTACCTCATGTGTATTTCTAAGCTATTTCAATATACATGGTGTGTAAAATTTAACGATACCATTAGGAGATGCGGCGGTTTCGATTGCAGCTGCGTTCCAATATCATGTTGGTTTGAATACGCTAGTAATATAAGTCAATGGTTTGAAGACATGCATAATATGGTGCTCGTTTGCAGTAATTTGTTCCAAATGTTCATAGTTATCTTTGTTTATATTCGTGGAACTATAATTTGGAAACTAATATGGTTCAGGAAATATTCTAAATCTTTGAAAAGTTGTAGCCATGTTTAAAATACAAATATAATGTTATTTTTGTCATTAAAATGTTTAAAGTATACCACTTGGCATTATAGGACTCGTATTACACCCAAGGGATGTAATAAAGCCTATTTTCAACACAACACCGCAAAACCGTCACCCAACATGTAAATGAGATCCTCTATTTTAATTTCCCCAGTCTCCAGAAAAGTTTGTTTATTGTAAGAATTTGTAAATGGCCACGTTTCCACTGGTTTCAGTAACAAAAGTGGTAATAAAAGCTGTGTTTTTGCTACAATACGCTCCTGCCCCAAATAGTTCGCATACGGCATTCCCGGTGTCGCGGCCCGGTCCGGTTTTTCCACCTTTTTACAAGGTTTTTTATCATTTTCAACGGTCCTTGCTTCCAACGGATTTCCTGTGTTGTTTGTTTCAGTTAGTGCCAACATTGGCATAGTAGATGGACTTTTTATTTTGTTACGTAAATTCATTCGGGTTTGCGGTCTCTTAGAGCGTGGAATTGAAAGCGTATGGGGTTTTTGTTCAGGGACATGTGTTTGTTCAGTTTTGGGATTGCAGTCGATGATGGTCGGCGGATTACCCGCTAAAACTTTTTGAACATTTGTAGTTCTATTCGCTTCTTTGTGCTGCCACGGCTTTTCTCAGATCTTGTTGGTCTAAAATTTCACCACTTCCACGGCGTCGTCGGTGGCAGCGCAGGTCACTTTGACTGCAAGTTTTGGGACACAGAGGGCAGGATAGAAGGAGGATCATAGTTTGCGACATTGCTCCACTCCCACATTCTGCCGTCGCTCTGTCTTTGCCAGGTTGGAGTTACATCTTCCCATCTATACGCGTAAAGTAGAATTTTAGGATTTTAATTTCTTGGGGATGGTAAGTAAACTTTCATTTTTTAGCAAAACAATTCTGTATTTTAGCTGTGAAAACGTAGAAAAACGATCTTTATTTATTATGTTTGTACAGACAAGACATGAGTATTGAATAGGGTTAGCTCAACTTAATTTTCCTTATGTAAAGAAAACCTAAATAAATAACAATTCTTTGACTGTAATAGGACTATAAATCCCAATTGCTCCGTATTTCTAAGCAGCGTGCTACATTATTTTCAGATCGGATTTAGGTTCTTATCCGTTCCGATTGGTTTGCAGTAATCGATAAAGTCGAGTAAATGTCACGAAATTATATAGTTCTATGAGAATAACCGACCGGTCATTGACCTCAAAGGGCTCTTGGTAGAACAAAGTAATATTGCGTGTCATGGATCGATTTTGTCTTTGTTCTTTTATTTGAATGGATTCGATCATGTTCAAATGTTATTGGTTTTATCTCGCACTAATAGTTACAGGTTAGTTTACTGTCAGCCTGCATCATCCCGTTACTGGGCAAAGGTGAATTAATAGTAAGTACCTAATTCATTCAAATTGTCTCCCTTTGTGATTGTGTTAGGATCTCGGAGTAAAAAACAAAAGTCCACCAAACCAAGTACAAAAGCTGATTTATTCCGCTGAACTCCCCTCCTCAATCCCCTGCTAGTTCGTCTTCTGTTTTAATCTCTGTGTGAGGTAACCTGGTGTCCCTGGGTCAGACAGTCTACAGTCTAACACAGGGGCACCAGGGGGTAATTGCGAAACACACTAATTTTTCCGTTTGAGAGTTCAACAATATTCATTGCGTTATTTACGTTGTCGAGCAGACAAAAGAGCAAACACATTTAATTTTGTACTTAGTGTAAATAGTTAATTGGACAGGCAGAGGGAGGCATTTGCCCTGTAGGGGGACAATACAATCTAATCAGTTAGTAAGGATCACAGGCTAATAGCTAGTCGAGACGACATAAGTAGCTTAAAGTACTACCTACAGCTACAATACAATATTTTGGTAACAATATTTTATTCGCCCAGTGAGCCCCAAACTAGACAGTTATCTTGGGGCTGCTGGTAAAATATTTTCTAGTTCTATTTTTCTATACCTACCAATAAATAAAATCAAAAATCAAATGAGTAAACTATACTGAACGACTTTGATGAACGACTTAACAGGCGTTCATCAAATAGTTTTAACCGACTCCAAAAAAATGATGGTAATGCATGATGAAATGCAAATGAATGCCAATTATGGTGTGCAATAAAGAGTATTTGCCTTATATTATCTAGTGCACTAAAAGTGCACTGGGAACAATAAATAAAAGTACCCGAGTTTAATCTACCTTCATGAAAACCTGGGGATACTCAATACAGTTTTTATAAAGATACAGTAATTCCCTTGAGAGGTTGGTAGGTACCTACAGTTTGCCAAATGTGTAGGGTATAGCTGTGTAAGTAGTAATTTATGAGTTATGCCGTCTAGACTAAGCCATAAAATATGGAAAGGTTATCGTTGAAGCATGGCGGCTTTTGGATTCACCAGTCTTACCTAGCTGAATTTTTTTACGAGATCACATGGCATTATTTTATTTAGAAGTTTTGTTTTGTTTTTTATTCTGACAGGCCCGATTGGTGTTATTTTCCTGTGCTTACTTCTATTCGAACTTCGAACGTTATGACGAAAAGTTGAAGTTCGCCGGATGAGTTTTTGAATGATTGTTTAGTTTAGTCACCTAAACTTGCATCTAGTTTGCCAATCCTAATTATTCAACATCACCACTGCTCTCAAAACAGTGAAGGAAAACATTGTGAGGAAACCAGCATGTTCAAGAAACAAATAATTCGAAGACATTTGCATCTACCAACTCGCACTGGGCCCGCGCAGAGAGGTAAAAAAAAAAAAAATTTACGGTCGAATTGAGAAACCTCCTTTTTTGAAGTCGGTTAAAAATGAGATATTTCGCCTGGTAATTTTTACCCAATTCCATGAATACCATAGTGATGTATCAACCGGTTATTAAAAAAAAACAGCCAAATGTTCATATTAAAAATATAAACATCCGAATTGAGAACCTCCTCCTTTTTTGAAGTCGGTTAAAAATGAAATATTTAGACCCGTAATTTTTTCCCAATTCCATGAATATATCACAGTGATAGTTTTATCAACCGGTTATTAAAACCAGCCAAATGCAATCACCTGTCATCATCAGCATCCCGCAAATGACTGTGTTTTATGGTCACTATGACACCGACGGGTATTCCACGTCGCAATGTTGCTGTCACCATAAATCTATTACAAACTGCGGACAGACCAACTGACGCCGCCATGTTTAATTTGTGGTTTTATATGCGTTTGTTTACTCAATACTCTGTTACTGTTATTCCCAGTGGAAGGAATAGACCTAGTAGGTATACAGGGTGAATTTTCCAAGTGGGCGTGGATGGCCAAATCCGAAACTAAGTACTCAAAGGAGTCGCGGGCTCGATTTTGATGTAAATTAAAACTGCATCATTGGATTTTTGAAAAATCAATATTTCTAGCTAGGAATCGAACCCGCTGATTTTGAAAAAAAAAAACACAAACTGTATTATTACACAATTTGATAGTGTCGCTGATAAGAAGCGAATTCTGGGAAGTAATGACATACGGGAAACTAAAAAAACTTTTTTATCACACATATAGGTAATTTCATTCACCATATACGGCCCACGTGATGGATTATGGCCCACTCCCTCTCACAGAGAAGAGGCCTGTATCCCAGCAGTGGGAACATTTTGGCTACGACAATAACAAAAGTTTCCAGTTAAATAATCTCATCGTTTCCAGCAATAAAGCTTTCTTATTAAAGTCCATTTAAATCATGCTGCTCCCGAGTGCAAATCCAATACGAAGTCACGGCTCAACTTTAACGAGCTCAAGTTAATCCAACTTATCGAATTCAATGTCAACACTCCGATTCGATTTCTGTACCTAGCTCAAATAGGTTCTACCTTCCTTCTTACCTAGTTACAGGTATTCCTACCGCATTGCAAGAACTTATCTAAAACTATTGGCTGAGTAATAAATCTGACGTCTTCAATATTGTTTTACTTTGCACTCTCTGGTTCAAAGATTCCGGACCCGACATTCCGAATTCCGATGTCGAACTTTGTACGATTGAAAGCGGGTGCGAATTGTTCGAAAGTCCTGCGAATTGCGAAACGCATGGAGTTTCTACTGCTGAGTGATGTGATGGGAATGATCCCTATAAGGGTTAAGGGTAGACGTAATAATGGACGACTGGTTGATGTATTAAATTAATAGTTTGTATAAGTTGTGTTTGGGCCTATTATTATTAATGGCGTGATTTGCACCAACCCGCATTAGGCCTGAGATTACGGTCCACTCCCTCTCAAAGAGGTGTACGAGGTTTGAGCAAAAGGTGATCTAATTTACGTAATAGGGCAGATTTTAGATGGGAAGCAAATATTAACAAGGTCTTGAATCTTTTCTAGTATTCTTTTCACAATTTATTAGGTTCGTAGCTTGTGTGCACAGGGGGGTTCCAATGTTCTGATGGTGATCACCGGGGTGGTTTTAGTAAGGTAAAAATCTCACATTCCCCGACCTCCCCTCCCCGGAGGTCGGGTGCCTTCTGAAGGTTTCACCCGAACACGAAAAAAAAAAGTTTCGTAGCAGACATGTAATGTAGGTAAGTTATATAACGCGTGATCTAAAGAAGAATATCACATGACACATTTACTACTACATTTTACGCTGCGCGTTTTGTGTTATAACGAAATTCTCACGTTTTTCCTGTCCCCATATTTTCCCTGTCTCCTCTCTACTTGGCTACTGACATCAAAAGGTGCATAGGGTAGCGAGAGCTAAATGAGGAATTCCTCAAGTACGTGCAGCATACGGGTAGCGGCGATAGGGTTGTCCAAAAACATCGATACTCGATATTCGATACTTACTCAAGTTTGGTTTATCGATACTTCAGCAACAAATTCAAATACAACGAGCACTTAAATCCCGTACAGTAAACTCGAAAATGTTTGCTGAACATGAAACCTCGCTTCAGTTTATTTATTCGAGTTTATAAGCTTTTATTTTTGGTTGGAAAAGCATCGTAAACAGTGTCGAAACGAAAACAACCCCTGCATAGACAATAAACTCTATGGATATCGATGATTTAAATTCTGTTGCCATCCCTACTGAGTTCCAAAGGAGCCGAAAGAGGCTATTTGGTGTGCGTATTAATTCGAACTTCATAATGCGGAGTTTATTAAAGAGACTCGAATTTTTCGCGTACTTTTCACCCTATACAGGGTCGGAAGTTAATTTGATTCAAGATGGCGGCCGCGAGCTGTAATAAGTAGCCTTTTTATGAGCGCTTCTTGAAAGTGTCTCCAGGAATTTTAGGATATTGAAATTTATATTGGCTGTATAATGTTACATTTTGTAACTTGTTGGAATTTCTAATTAATTATATTACGTTGATAAGGGATGGAGTGGTCGTCAAATAGTTTGTGATTTAGTAGCTTGTTAGCTTGCTAGTCAGTTTTGTGTTTTGTATCCACCCACCTAAAAATATATTCATGAAAACTCCGCTCTTTCTCGAATTTTAAGAGTAGTCTCCAATTACTGCGGCCATATCCCAATATCAGAAGTTGCAAAAAGGTTGGTTGAAAATGGACTAACATACACACATACATGACGTAACAGCACGCCTGTATTTCCCCGAAGGGTAAGCAGAGCTATGTTTAAGTGCCATATAATAGGGGGCGTGCCTATTGCTAACCGGGTACAAATCCAGGCTACAGGCTGCTATTGAAAAATTCCTGATGAAAAAAACCCAATAACACGATACCCGACCTGAGATTGCGTTACTATACTAATGAGGCAGGAGAAACTATTATTTACAGTATTAAGCAATAGTAAAACTGAGTAAAACTACTTGTTCTACCAGTACGCTATTGGTAAAACAAGTATTACCAATAACTCTAGATCCACTATCACAATCATAGATTCTACACAATATTGCTCGACAACCAGGGTGTATCTCCTCCTCTTTAATATCGACTGCGAAGCGAATAGCCCGTGGTATTAGAGATATCTAGCTTACCCCTTCCATTTCTATTGTACAGTCGGTGGCCAACGTTATCTAACCCACTTCTAGTGGGTTAGGCAATATTGGGTGGGTCATACAATGTTGGTCACCGACTGTACTACACAAGGCAAGTCAGTTCATTATTTGCCCGTTATTGGTCGCTATCTGCTGTTCACATCACGTTGGAATATCGACGATAAAATGTAATTTTAGCAAACAGACGGTTATAATATTATGTTCTACGGGTTATAGTACTATCTAAACTCTGAATTTTAATATGCTAGACCAAAATAACAGCTGTTCGCAGATCGCAGCTGTCATTTTGGTCTAGCAAATTAAAAATCAGAGTATAAGCGGTGTTATTCAGATAGAAATTGATTGCATTATTTTATAGGTATTTTAATTAAATTATAAGATTTCTCCGTCCATTTCTATTGTACTACATAAAGCAAGTCAGTTCATTATTGGCCCGTTATTGGTCGCTATCTGCTGTTCACATCACGTTTGTGTATAACATCGGCGATAAATTGTAATTTTAGTGTATACTGTATATTATTTTCTACGGTTTATAGCTTAAGGCTGGGACTATCTAGCTGTTGCTATCCAGATAGGAATCGATTGTAGGTTTCGTTCGAATAGAGGATTTTATATTATTTGAATAGGTATTTTAATTAAAATAGCTCACTCCTTCCATTTCTATCGTACTACAACACAAGGCGAGTCAGTTCATTATTTGCCCGTTATTGGTCGCTTTATGCGGGGTCGTTGCTTAACACACTATCAGTAGCAGTGGCTTGCATTTTGACAGTTCTAAAACATTCATAGCGTTATTTACGTTGTTGCGCAGACACATTTTTCGAACATTATGAAGCAATGGATTAGCAATATCCTTCAAAATTATTAAGGTTGAGATTAATAGTGTGTTACGCAATTAAGGTCATAGCACACGTATCAAATCGGAAAGGGATCGGCACCGTATCAACTCGAGCCGTTCAGTTTTCTTTGTATGAAACCCTTTAGGGTGCTGCTGTTCACATCACGTTTGTGTATAACATCGGCGATAAAATGTAATTTTACTGAATGTTATGTTCTACGGCTATCTAGGTGATGTTATTCAGAAAGGAATCGATTGTAGGTTTCTACTCTAATAAAGGATTTTCTTTCTTTCTCTTTTTTACAAAAGAAATAAAGAAAATACTTTTATTTAATCTTTTTTTTTTTACTCCGTAAACATGACGCACAGAAAGAACAGAAACACAAAAAATAACAAGTTGTGGGAAAATATGCGTTACATCCACGAAAAATGGCCGTCGCTCAGTATAATACTACAAACCTATGTGAGACAGCGCCCTAGCTCTGGTTTTCAGCGACAACCGGCTTTTAAGACGTTTAAACGTCAAAAATGTATGTGTTTAGTCGCTAACCACTACTTAACTTTAAGCAATGTTTAAATATAAAAAAAAAAACTATATACAATTCAAAGTCCTGATTGACTGATATATCAACGCACAGCCTAAACCGCTGGTCCTAGAGACATGAAATTTGGAGGGTGTGTTCTTTGTGAAGAGTGGCTATCCACTAAGAAAGGGTTTTTACGAAATTCCACCCCTAAGAGGGTAAATGGGAGGAGGGAAAATTCACGCGGACGAAGGCGCGGCAAAACCTAGTATATATAAACATACAAATTGAGAACCTCCTTTTTACAAGTCGGTTAAAAATCTTTAATGTCATTTTTATAGGTGTTTTAATTAATATTTTATGATTATGGGATAATTTTGCGTAAGAGATCAGGTTTGGCGATTGCGCTATTGTACCTAGTAGGTTATAAAATACGGAATTACTATTAAAACTTTTAGTAGGTACAGTCACGAGCAATAATATGTCAACACTTGGCAACTTTAAATTGCGATTTTTTCACGAAATAACGAATGCAACGTTGAAATACGACACTTTACATATACCTATGGGTTCGAAAATACTATGTTCCTACTAATATAAAATTTCATTAAAAAATAAAGGAGAAAATCACCTTTGAATAAAGCCAAGTGTATACATACTTTTGCTCGTGACTGTACACGTTGACTGGGAGCTGTAAAGATTTAATTACACTATCTAGCCTTTGCAATTATCGGGGTAGGATTCCTTTCTAGTCAGGTGTAGGATTTAGGTCAGGTATTTTATTATTATCTTGCTGGTATGAAAACAATGTCAAAAGAGAGTCGTTTAGTAGGACACTACATACTACTTAAACGAACCTCAGTTTGATGTTAACTAAGCAAGTTAGTTGCTGCAATTCCAAGCTAAGACAATAAACTAACCAAGCACAAACTAATCTATGCTAACTCAATCAGTTTCACAACATATTCGCAGCAGCTTCGCCATCAATATCCAGTAAATCACGTTGGGTTTAGCCCAATATCTCAATACATCGAACGTCCGCGGCCAATATCTCAATACATCGCACGTTGGGCCAACGTTGGCAGCCGTCGATGCGGATAAACTAATGGATATCGTCACGCCAATGGCTCGTCCGTCTTGTGGCCGATAACGACACGTAATGTCGTGAGCGCGTGACGACGTGACGGATAGCAGTGGACATAGTTCTGTTATTTGAATATGGAATATCTAAATGTCTTTTAGGAATAACGGTTTTAGTTGGCGATGTGAATTGCGATTTTGTTTCTTAGGGCTTATATTTAGGGTCGTCTGAGCTTAGGGACATGTAAAGAGATATTAAGTAATTCATTAGCAAAAATTTAAGGTTTCTTTAACCCTTTTAACAACTAGGGTGCACCTTGGATGACATAAAGAATGCCACTGATGCCGCAATCAACGTGCCAAACAATATCAAATATCGAAGAAGAGTAGGTACAATACGACCGACGTAACTTGGCGGGCCTGAACTTTGCGCAGAAGGCTGCGCAGTAAGATTTTGTAGGAAACAAATGGTGACATGAGGTGAGTGCGAGTGAGAGAACATGCGCGAAAGTTCTTAGTGGTCAGGCCCGCCAAGTGACGTCGCTCTATTGTCTCGTATTGTACCGTCGACTCGAAAACAAGAAGACTAAAGGCTTAAAAAAAAACAAATATCGAAAACCAAATTACATTGTTTTAATTTTTCTCCAAAAATGAACCGAATTTTTAATACAATGTCAAACGGTCTTCGTGAACTTCGCCAAAGTATCTACCTAATTGATTACTTAAGAAAATTTGACAGTCCAAAATTAACTTTGTTACTTAGAATATTTTTCGTACAACGGTTTATTGACACAGGTATTTTGCTAACTAGAGTTGGTTGAACGTTACACATTTTGCTGGATATTTAAAATTTTTGGACCTCTATAAATTCAGGATGTTTCAATATGAGGCCCAAAAGTGTAAAAGCTACTTTATCTCCAACTACGGAACCAATAGCTTGTTTAAAACTTTGTCTATTAATTTCCAGTTTCAAGTTCGCTTACTATGGTCCGTTTAAATGAGTTGTTCGGATCTCGGAACTGAGTGTGGGAATCTCTCGATCTAGATTTTCACTTAGTACGTGGCTGGACCGGTCTTAGACGCCTTATAATGGCTTGTGGAGCGTTTAGAACGAGACAAGTTGCTTGCGCTAGTTGTTGACCAAGTTCGAATTAAGATTGGAATAGTTTTTGTAGGATTTAGACGTGAAAAGATTGGTTTATTGAACTTTCCGTAATGTTGTTGTGTTAAACTGCTAAATTCTGTCAGAAATGTGGTTAACTAAATATGTTTGTCACAATCAATTTGGACCTTTATTGTCAATAACATCGTTACATCTCAGGCTACGGTTTAATCCGCGGTATTAACATCCAAGTTTGCGGGTGAGCGGAAACGTCTGCTGTTCTAGTTCTATAGATACTGTTTTGTACTGTAACTATGTTATGTAGGTAACGCCATTTCAGAGAAGCGGCAACGTGTTTAATTTGTATTATATCTAGAAAATGGAGTACCTACTTTGTAACTAGGTACCTACATGCTCAGCTGGATAATTGTGTAACACACTAACAGTAGCACTGGGTTTTATTTTGACAGTTCAACAAAATTCATTGCGTTATATACGTTGTTGAGCAGACAAATTTTTCAAACATATGAAGCAATGAATTAGCAACATCCTTCAAAATGTGATTGAAAGTGTGTTACGCAATTAGGATGTTGGATATAAAAGTCTGCAAGATTTATCAAAAGTATTTTTTTTTTGGATACTGTATGCTGCCTTCTCAGCAGCACGTAGCAAAAATGAACATAAAAGTCTTGGCGCGAATCCTATTAAAAACTAAACCATCTTTTTTAGTGTTGTTTAACGTTGTACCTTGGTTACGGACTCGTCTCACTTTTCCTTTTACGGCTCGCTATTTTAATTGCTTCTGCGGTTGGAAATTCGTTAGCACTCGTGGTAGTTAAAATGTAATATTTCATATCTCCGATTTTCGAGTTTTTCGTTGTACTGTCGAGCCGTCGTTTCGCATTGAAATGTATCTCTTTTTTTGCTAGTCCACTAGCACAAATTGGGTCGTATTTTCTGATGGAACAAAAATGCTTCATCAAAAATGTGGGATACGTGCTGTGGGTGTGAAGTTGGTGTAAGCCTAGATGGATAAAATAAATAGTAGGAGAAAGCAAAAATACGAGGTTAAAAAGATATACTGGCGGACACTGCTTTTTAGGGTTCCGTACCTAGTGCCTAAGGGTGCCAACGCTACTTATTACTAAGCCTCCGCTGTTCGCCCGTTCGTCCGTCTGTTTGTCAGCGGGCTGTATCTCCTGAACCATAATAGGTACACAGTTGAAATTTTCACAGAGTGTGTGTTTCTATTGCTGATTAAATAAAAATAAAATAAAGTTAAAAATTAAAGGGGGTCTCCATACAAGAAACGTGCTTTTTCCGGCTTTTTTTGACTTGTGGTACCCTTCATTAGTTCCGCTTTTTTTATCAAAGATCATCCTCCAATATTTCTCTTGTCTACTTTATACATGTATTTAAAAGATTCTAGGTATGTAATGCAAAAACTCTTCAACTTTCTACCACTCAAATAGCAGTAAGCAACAGAATATCAGCCATGCAATAAACTAATAACGTTCAGTAAATGCAGCACAAATTAATTCTAAGTCGAAGGAATTGTATTACGCCGACGTCACAGCAGTTGTTAGAGCTAAATAGTTCCCAGTTTCCCTTGCTAACCAAAGTCACATTATGAAGCTGAACTATAGGTACTTGTGTTACAAAGGGAAAATGTCTTTGATTTATGTATTGGTTCGGTAGTTAACGTGTCATTGTTTCCGATACCGTGGCTTCAGAATGTGGGTTAATTTAAATGTGAGCTAATTTATTGATGTGTCAGACATAAGTACTTATCCTACTAATAATATTATAAATGTGAAAGTTTGTGAAGATGTTTGGATGTTTGTTACTCAATCACGCGTAAACCGTTGAACAGATTTGGATGAAAATTAGCACATAGATAGACCATTTCCTGGATTAACACATAGGATACTTTTTATCCCGATATTCCTACGGGATCGAAACTTACGCGGGTGAAACCACGGGGCACTGCTAGTTTATTTATGTAAACTTTACAACCCGCAACTTCGCCTGGGTGGATGTCGGAAATAACCCCACGTGAACGTACTACAGGGATTAAAAGTGCCCTATGTGTTAATCCACTATCTGTGTGCCAAATTTCATCCAAATCTGTTCAGCCGTTTTTGCGTCATCTTCAACACTCATATTTCAGCTAATTTACACAAAACCTTAATGAATTATATACCTAAACCTTCCTCATGAATTACTTCATCCATTGGACCGTAAGAATCCGGTTTTTATTAATATGAAGTGATTTTACACCAGAAAAATATATTACAAAGAAAATAAATTAAATACTTAGGTACTACCACGAATATCTATGGGTACTACTAAAATAATAACATTTTATGATAAGAAACTTTTTATACCTACAAGTACATATTAGTATTATTTTAGCCTTAGGGCTGATTTTACCAAAGTCAGATAATAATATCTTATATCCGTGGAATAAAATTTTCGTTCTAGTATGGAAAATCTGTCAAAAATTTTAATTTTTTTCTTAGGTATAAAAGATTGGTGAAATGCGCCCTTAGGGTTATTTGTTTGTAAATATTTTGCCGTAATTAAGTATAAAGATATCTGTAATAAATCCGTATCGCTAAGATATTATTTCAAACAAAATATTCTTTGCTTTGCGAAAAGAAATCCTTACAAAAAAGGCTTTTATTTTCATCGAATAAGAATACTATCCAGTAATACCCAATCACATCACGTAGATATGATAAACGAGGTTTTTGGCGGTGCTGCCAAAAATCTAGAAATCTGGTTCCCTAAGTAGCTCTGGAAGTCAGAAATGGTAATGCGGCCAACTAAAACTCAGTGTCATGTTTTAAACATAGAACTGAGAGAGTTAATTAGAATGCAGTCCCAGCTAAGGTTTTAGTGGCTGAAAAAAAGTATGTTGAAACTATGAATATTTAATTTTAAAATTAACTTAAAAAACATGACTTTTCATGTAAAAAAAAAAGTTTCTGTTGGGTAGTTGGATACGTACTAAACGAGGCATAGGACTTATAAGTCGCGTGGGAGCCGCGTGGGTAAGCAGAACGATTAAATTAGCATGAGCCGACAACTGGGCACGCTACCCTGTTTGTGTCGAGATATCGACCTCATCAACATTGGTATTCTGCTTCTAAGTACTTACGAGATTTCTGATTAATAGTGAACCAAGTAACTGCTTTGTATTCCTAACTAAGAAGCCGTTTTAATATTATTTTTATTTGTCGCTGGGCAGGATATACCGACATTGGGTAGGACAGACGACATTGTTGCCATCGCGGGCACAACCTGGGTGATGATGATGACGAGGACAGAAACCGTTATGAAGTAGGAATAAATATTGCGGTTTCACAATTTTTGTGCAAAATACATAGGTATGTAAAACTTTCTTATTTATTCTTCAGATAAAAATTAGGTAAGTATCTGAACGGTACCGACTTCGAGCTGTAAGTCGTGGGTTCGAAACCAGGCAGGCGCTTTACTTTGTGTAAATAATTTCATCTCCCCTACTCTCAAAACGGTGAAGGAAACCGTGTCCTGCATGTCTTAGGAACAAAAATTCGAAGATATGTGACCATATCTTCGAATTTTTGGTTTTTTATAGATGTCCACCTATCTACCCGCACTGGGCCCGCGTGGTTGATTATAGTCAACTCCATCTCGAAGAGAGGAGCCTATGTCCCAGTAGTTGGATCATTTTAGAATGATTAGGTATGCTTTATGCTTAAATAAAACAACCATGAAACCATTTGATAATTAAAAAATCAGTCCTAAATGAACGAAAATACGTTTGCACAATAGCCATGACAAAAGTTAATGAAAATATCTTCCACCCCTATAATTTTAATACCCAAAATTAATTTGCAAAACAATCATCTAATACACATATCCCCATATTAACTCACAACCGTATCAAATCGAGGAGTTACAAACTCATTATGGAGTTCCATTTTTACCGTACAAGCCCCTAAAGGGTCTCGGGATCAACGCAAATGACCAAGAACCGATATCCGTCATAGAAACGGTCGAAAAGTTTGACTTAGCCCCAATTTCGGTCGGGGGATAGCCAGAAATAAATCATATGGGATAGGTATTGTACCCGGAAAGGATAGAATAGGTATGAAACCCGTCCACCAATTTATTTAAGCCATCGCGTGAAAGGATTGTTCGGGAATCGGTGTCGTTATCTCGTTTTATATGCAATGTGGGGAGTTGCGTTTTGTATTTTTCCGATATGTCCAAGCTTGTATTTCTAGAACACCGAGGTGCAAAATTGCAAATATGATTCTCTTTTTCGTTGACGATAGATACGATAGTCATTGTTTTATAATGTACTGTAGAGGCTATCTATGTAGCTCTACCTTTAGCAGTACAGGCTGGTTATAAATTGCCGGTGTGTTCCATTCGAACGTTCAAGCAAGTGTCAAATATTCTATTATGGTATTTCTGTTAAGTAGAAAAGTGTGCTAGAAATAACATGATATTGTAAAGTATATTTTATTCAAGTCAAAGCTTTTAAATTATATTGTGAAGCTCCCATCTGGAGTTCCATATTATTATATTCTGTCTGCGGCTTTACCTGTGTTAAAAAAAAAAATCAATGGCACTCGGCAGGTGTAGGTTTCTTTCAGTAAATGAACTTTGTGTGATCGAATCAGTACTTTCAGACTTTACCTCTTAGGTACAAACATTTTAAGGCTAATTCTTGAGGAATCTTGGGAGTCGAGCAAAGAGAAAAAATGTCAGAAAGAACGCTAAGCGAAAACGGAGTAATAGCGCCGGCAAGCGATGCGATGCGACGGAGTGGGGTTCACGCGGACGAAGTCGCGGGCAGATGCTAGTAATATACCTAATAAAATTACAAAATCCTGTAAATGACAAGTATTGAGAACAAGATAGAGAAGTTGATGTATAGCACAACATATGTACATAATCATGCTATACCTAATGTATAACATTATAATATATTTACTTAGATGTATATATATTGACCCTGTTCAGAACCCGAACTTTTGTCGTTATAAATTAAATTAAAAGAGGCTTTCTATCACATCAAAAGGCTCAATCAGTGGGAGGCCACTACGCGCTGCGAAAGATATACTCGTACTATTAAATGTATATGTACAATAATAGAGATGGATGTAAAGATATCGATGTTTATTTTAATAGTTACTACCTATCTACTTATACAGGGTGGTTAAAAAGTCGCGGATCAAACGAAATAGGGAGATAAAGGAGGACATTTCCAACAAAAAATCTTTCTACAGCATGTTTATAATTCAATTGCCCTAAAAGTTTTGAATATTTTTGTATTCCGAGATCTTTTACAATTTTATTAGAACAAGAAAAAAAAAATTGATATAAAACAATAAAACAAACGGTGTTGTGTTATTACTAGATAATGTATCAGCACTACGAAAGTTCTATTGCGGCTCTGGTTACAAAAATTCAAGAGCAATTTTTTTTTCCAAAAATTTTTAAGCGTTACCTAAATTATTTCACACTTTAAAAGCGTTGGAAATGACCTCCTTTATTTCCCTATTTCGTTTGATCCACGACTTCTTGAGTACCTGTTGAGTTTATAAGAGGAGTCAGTGAGAATAGTAGAAGGGCCATTCGATTAAAAAACAAGTTTAATACCAAATAAAAGGTATAACAAAACATGACTCACGCCTTTTTGCCCTAAAGGGTTGGGAAGAGGTGAACTCCTGTTTGTCACACTGGTGTTACAATCTGGTGTGACTACGAGTCGGTAATGGATATAGCGTACCTATAGTTCACCCACATTTCGCCAGTTATGTTCAAGTCCCCTGTAATAGGGGGTGAATCCATTGCCATCAACCGGACACAAATCCAGACTCCGATACAGCTGCTACTGCTACTGCTGTTAGAAAAATCAATTAACTCTTTGCTCGACCTGGGAATCGAACCCAGGACCTCATGCTTAGCAGTAGCTCTTGCGACCACTAGAAATTAATGTTGAAGTACCTATTAATTACCATCATTGCAGTTTGCGAACCCTAATCTATGACCATCACCTTGTCCGAATATCCTACAAACAGGCGCGACACGCGATATAATCGCGCGCGACACAAAGGCACCGCTTATTGCGCTACTTGCGGTGCCTTTGTGTCGCGTGTCGCGCCTGTTTGAAGGAGCCTTTAGTGAATAAATTCAAGAACTTAAGAATTTCAAAACCGATCTGAAGGCCAATTAAAATATTCAAAATCTAGTCGCAGGCTCATCTCGGCGACAAACAAATGTCAAAAACTTGTCAAACATATAGGGAAATTAGAGGTATTTTTGGTAGATTGAGATTGAGATCAGACTGTGAACGTTCCTAAAATTACGAGAAATGCCCCTCTGGTTTGCAGCACAAAGTTTATCGGTTTAAGGTTTGTCGAGCATCGAGAGAACACCTCTAATATTTTCCAATAGCTTCTTTCTATTCAAGTAGATATTTTGCGGTCGGCGGCTTTTATGTCAACTTATCGAACCCTACAAGCACAATACCGAACCTATCTATACGTGTCCTGCTCATTATGACAAGATTTCTATACGAAAAAAAGAGATAGATGGAGTATTGTACAGCCAAGAAAAGTGTCAGTGATGAGTAATATCATTTTCGTATTTTTTTGTACCTTTTTCTCGATAAAATATTTGCTTCGGTAAGATCTTATTTTGCGTAAAGTAGATAAAAAATGAGAGCTAAATTTCTTACGAAATGAAGATCTCTATGATTTAATTTTCTAGTAATATACTCAGAAGACAGAAGCCCGAATGTCTGACAACCAGTCTTACCAAGGGTAAATTATTATCATCGTATTACCTAGGAACTGGGTTGTGGAGGTCAGATAGGCAGTCGCTCCATGTAAAATACTGATATTCATCTGCATCCGGTTAGACTGGAAGTCGTCCCTAACATAGTTGGGTAAAGGCTAGGCTGATGATGATGATGATACTCAGACAGAAGACTTATATACCAATTGTGTACAATGACCAATATCAGAGTCGGCACGTCTAAATTTCATTCTGTGTCTAGAATGTGGGTAATTGGTAAAGGGCGTGGTATTTAGACGCTCACAGACCACTAAGCATTCACTCAGGCGTTTGGTCTCGCAGAGGACGGACGTCGCGATCGATAGATAACACGCTACTTGCATTAAATTGTACACGATCAAAGGCCGAAGATTGTAATTATAGATATTGCTTGGGAACAGATGGAATGGCTGTGGCACGTCTGGTTCCCGTTTGCTTGTGTGCACAATGATGTCTCGATCTCAATTTATTTATAGGAGTAAAAGGAAAACCATAATTTGAAAAGCAAATGTAAGAAAGCGTAAAGAGGTCATGCCGATTCCTTTATAATGGTATCTTCAAAAAGTCCTCAATACCCTATTGTGATGTCGTTAAATGTTCCGAACATCAATAATTTATAACAAAAAATCAATTCCTCGTAATACATCTTTACTTTTCCGCTGCAGCCTCTTCGACAACATTAAAAAGCCGTAATTTTCTATCAAAAGAGGCCATTTCCTTCGTTTTCCCGATCAATTGACATCCATCGATGTCAGAGCGAACAAAGAAAAATCACAGTACATTTGCCCGAGCCGAAAAACCAAGTCATTTTAAAGCTTAGGACTACGCAATAGCGTCTGAGGTGGAGGTACCGCGTCGTAGATAAATTACAAGGGATTGAGATTTATATCAACTCGTTTAGCTATGGTAATTTGTTGAATACGAGTATAATCTTGGAACGGTACTCGACGGATTAAGTGAGGTTAGTTTATGTATAGAATTCAATGATTCTATCGGTAGAATAGGTCTTGGGGATATAATTTTGCAAGTTAGGCTAGACCTTTAGTATTTTTCAAGAACTTAAAGTAGTTAGTTGTAATAATGTAGTAAGCACTAGACTGATTACTTATACTTACCGAGTAAGTACATACCTACTGATTTAGTGATTTTACAACCAAATTACAACGTAATAAGTATGTTCATACTAGACGATATGTTTGATTAAATTACCAACATTTCAAACGTGAATCTACGTATCATAATTTTGCTAATTTTCAGTGAAAGTAAATTTTTCGGAGCGTCGCGTCGTCGTGATTGCCTATCGTAAACATGTTTATAACATAATCACAAAAGCTCTTCATTTGTGTACACAATTACCAAGAACAGCTCTTATCTTAAGCCAATAAAATGGCGTAATAGCTGTTTCCCTTCAGAGGGTAAAGGTATAGAGTTTACATTTGACCTTACGGGGGCCGCCGCAGGGCGCACGGGGGCACCCACCCCGTAGCAGACGAGCCTACATCAACGATACACACCATACACTACTTTAACGACAAAGCAATGAGAGCCAATTTACATCGACACCCTCCCTACGTAGACGCATAAAGTAAAAGCTACCTTCAGCTACTGTAATTAGGCACATAATGAAACAATTTGTAATCTATCACGTTCGATACTGTTGTGAAGCTAATAAAAACTAAACTTCAGCAACACGTCGTTAGGGTTGTGTTTTGTTTAACGCGTAAAAACAGAAGGTTACTCAGCTACTGGTTCAGGCGTAGCTGTTTAGAACATAAAGTTGACATTTGCCCGACCGATATTTTTTTACAAGGTTGTATATTAAAGTTTGGCCGCGACGCGTGCTTTTTGTTATTTGAACATAAAATATGGCCGTAGCCTGTATCGCAAGTAGGTATGCTAATGTTTTTTATCGCATATGCCTGGAATAGGCGGGCCTGATCGAATTTATATGACAGTGTGACGTTTTTCAGAGGACAAACGATGTTTCGTACCCATATTGGCCGTCGGATGTTGTGGAACAGAGGAATATAAAACTTTGATAGTAATTTCCCCGGGACGGGAATGGATTTAGTTCGTCGACTGAACTTTAGAGTGAATTGCCTAACTCAGAGCTAGACGACTAAAGTACATTGTGCTAACTTTGCTGAAAAGGTCAGCGTGAAATGTCAATTTATAGGACCAAAGGTTTTGTTTAAGAACTTAGCGTACTTACTTCAACTGTATAGAATTAATCTGGGTCTAATTTCGGAGTTGATATTATATAAAGGTTCATTATTACACTTCTAATCTAGTTTGTTAGTTCAATCATTTCTAAATCACAGAAAAACTGAACATGGTTTTGTTCAATGAAAACATATTTTTTAAATTATAAAATAGTCTTATGTTTTAAGGAATAAGCTTTCATTTAAATTTATACAAATATTTAATTTTTCATTGAATTTTTTATGATATAAATTACCTACTACCTACTAATTAAGTTTTTTAGCTCAATTCTAAATCACTGAACAACTGAAAATTAAGGTTTTCGTACCCTCAAATACAAACACTTACATAAACATAGATTTAGTTACAACATTTTCCCGAATATACACAAACTATGCAATAAACACAACAATGTATACATTAGTGCACAAATGTATAGTTTGCAAATATATAGCACGCAAATGTATAGTGTACAACAAAGTGCGCACGTCACCGCAGCGGTTGTGGTCGGGCCGCCATATTAATATGATATTGCACATTATTGGTAGTGGGCACACTGCACACAGACGGATACTGGGTATTGCACGTAGTCGGTATTGCACACAGACGGATACTGGTCAAACATGTTGCATTATGTGTTCGGTGGAATGCTTTGTGTTGTAGTAGACTATGTTAAAGCTTTTGAGAAAGAAGTGTTTTAGTACAAGGAAAATGCTTTCATGCTATGAAAGACCACAGCCATGGTTCTTTACAAATATTAATAGGTGTCTGTATTGTATTAACATCATTAAAATAAGCAGGTAACCTATGGAGGCTGGTAGCATATAGGTTGTACCTATATTGTCACGATGCGGGGTGAATCGTAATATAGTGGTTTTTGTATAGTGCGCTCTCCGATTAATAAAAACGAACAGAGTAGAGAGCTGATGCTGATGTAAAGTCAGTGTTTAAGTACTGAGAGAGAGGTGACGCTTTTTTGGTCACATCTTAAGTTTTCAGAAAACTTACACGTTTAATAAATTAAAATTAATTTTCTTTGGGTAGACGAGAGCTATATCAGTAAAATGATGAATGATAGATTCAAACAAAAACGACAACATAAATAAATGTAAATCTGACTGGTGACGTCACAATCAGATTTCTTAAAACTTCCTCCTCTTTGATGTGACATAAATAGAACCAAATGTCAAGAAATAAATAGATAAAAATAAAAGGAGAATCCCAAAAAGCGGCGATCTCTTTACCATGGCTTACTAAAAGCCCCGCCCTCCCCCCTTAGCCTTACAGTTTGGCCTGTCAAAGCTTATTTCGCGCTTATTCTTTACGGTAGGTAAGCACTTTGGGATTGTGGATGCAAGTTGTTTTAAAACATTTTATTCTTGAGTTACTGTTTGTGAAATAAATTCGTTAATTATTTCAGTCACGTTTCACTCACGTTGTCTTTTTAGCAGTCTTTCTAAAATGTGTGTTCAAGCACTATTTATTTCAAAGTCAAAATTTGAAATAGGAACATGAAAGGTACTTTTGGACTTCAAAATTTCCAAAAAAATAGAATTGATTCTAGTCGTCCCTCTTCATATTAACTGTATTATATATTCTGGAAATATACACTTTGAACAGCCCATTTATTTTACCAAAATGTTACATACAGTTTACGTGCTGTAGTGCATTCTAATTCTCTACGTTGCTCTCTCTCAGATTTATAGCGAATAAATCTTATGGTTGGACAACTCAACCTTAATACTAACTTAGTAATTTTTATATTATTTAGAAATACGTACTTGAATTCTCAACGAAACCTCGTATACTTTAAGCTTGACACACATTTTTAAAGCTTAAGGACGAGGCTTTTGATTACGTTGTATGTGTATATTTTATGTCTTTTTTTATTTGTAATGTGCGTTTTGTTTGTGCAGAATTATCAATCTTTTTTTTCTTTCGTTTACGTTCCAAACCACTAAAATACTTACCTCAAACCGTAACGAATGCGTTCAACTAGAAAGAAAATTCCAACGTTTCCGTTTCAAATTCCATTACACGGAATAAACACGATAAATAGGCGATTTAAATTAACAAAGAATAATGCTTTCAGTACACTGCGAATGAAATCCCGGCTTATTAATGGGCCGTATAAAATGTAACTTTGTTTTCAAGAAAAAGTTATAATCTCGAGGCAGCAGCGGGTTCCCGCCGGGCATTCTGTCATAACAAAGGGGGGGGAGGTGGAGGAGAACGAAGGAGAGAGGGCAAGGTATCAACTTCACAGGGAAAAATGAATAAAAACACCTACGTAACACGACCGAGTCAAATATCCTATGCAAACTCGCCCGCTCGCGCCCGGCGCGCGGCGGTGCTCGGAAATGATTTGTTAACTTGTAAGGTAGAAGTTTTAGTTTCAAAGGTTTCGGTAAGACCGGTTTTTGAAGTGATTACGGTGACATGATGCTGCTGGAAAAGGTTTGGGAAAAATTGAGCATGGGCGGGTCTAGTTTTGCTCGTGAACGGAAAGGAAAATCTTCTAAAGGGTCACCGACACAACTATTTATCGTCTAAGTATTTTGATTAAACACTGAAAAACACAACGCTCTAAAAATGGGAAAGGAGTTACATTCAGGAATTACTCCGTACTTTATCAAAGAAAGAAAACATTGAACAATGATTTTGTACAATTTTAATTAACTAAAAGAAACAAGAAAAAAATACTTGCTACGAGCGCTACGAGTGCTACGCCGTAGCAGCTACTTAAAACTTACCTTCGAAAAAGCACGAGCAAAAAATTCGCTCTAAAATTTCGCGCAAAACGAAATTCTCGCTACATACATTCATTCCGCTGGAAATTCGAAAAAGATTACGTAATCGCATGGTTTTTGGCTCCTAACGGCCAATTTAAAAAGCACCGGGTAATGTTTTGCTTCTCCACATGTTCTGGTATCATCAGATGTCTTTGCAATTTGGTCGTATTATAAAGTATTTTGCGGGTCTTCGCATTCTAAGAGTTTTACAAAGTAAAATGTTCTGTAACGGGATTTTGTGAACAGGAATAAGACTGAATAAGGTTATATTAGCATTACAGTTGAGTGAAGATTGCTTATACTGTTTGTGACATATGAATATTTTTACATAAATCTAACAAGTTTGAACTTAGTTTGTTTAGCGTTTTCACGTGCTTTTGTTGGGGTCCACTTAGCTCAAAATTGCTGAATAGATAAAGACTGCACCAGCAAGCGTATAAGACTTTGTTTGAATTGTAACAATAGTACGACTTGACTTGGTTATTCAGCTGCATCCGGTTAGACTGGAAGCCGACCCCAACATAGTTGGGAAAAGGCTAGATGATGATTATTAAACCTGACTTGGTTTCCGTACGTACTTTTCGGGTAACCACTGAAAATCAGCGCTGTGCGGTGGGTCCCTATAGCACAGCATCATGCTGAATGGAAGCCTTCTTGTCACATTCTTGACGTGCAGGTGCCGACTATTTGGATTACTAGCATGTCGTCAGAAACGCAAGTGGTCAAATACGCATTTCGCTAGAAAACGCATGTTGACAGAAACGCATCTCGTCAGATTTGCACCACGTCAAAAACGCAGCTCGACAAACACGCAAATTGACAGATGCGCGTCCCGTCAGATAAGCAAGTCGACTGTCAATTAATAAATAGGATTTAAACGCTTGTAGTCAAAGTAATCTATTTCATTTTTTATCATTAAAAAACTTAATATGATTAAGGAAATAATACCTCTTCTCTTTTGTGCTCGTGATTATTATTATCTATTATATTATTATTTATTTATTATCTATTTTGTTTTTATTATTCGAGTTAATTACCTTTTTGTATGGACATGTTTCTGTGACAAATAAACCATTTTTTTTTTCTTACTTTTATTGTTGACTTTATAGGAGATAGTGCTGACTGACCTTTACTGTGTAAACCACTTCCTCCCCACATATAGGTGTCATAATTGCAAGAATTTAACAATCTTCTTAAAAGGACAGGCAAAATCATCAGTCTCACTTGTCACTACAGTCATTACTAGATTAGAAATTTCCTTTAGAAGGTAAAACATAATACTTTCATCTCCAATAAGTCCTTACTTACGTCGTCGCCTTAGGAAAGGCACTTAGCTCCGAACACACGACTAAACTTTGAACCTCGTTTATCACACCGTAATTTATCAAGCTCCACGTACTACCTATTTCTCTCAAAATGTGAATTTCAGTGAAAAATGTGTAATATGGCCTTCTATAATTCTGACAAATAGAGTCGACCAGGATCTGACGTCACGCGATATCCGGTTACCTTAGCGTGTATATGAGTTGGATTATCGATGGCTGTTCGTTTTAGGCAATTATGTAATTTGGAAAGTTCAAGTATTATGTATCATTTGCGAGTTATGGGTAGAATGGAATAGGTTTTAGGGTATTGTTGAGTAAAAGGACAGGTTACTCAACTGTAACCGTTGTTTCTTTTGTAATGGCTCAATACTTGAAGATGTCTAGTGTTAAAGATATCTGGGGGCCTAAAAAGGCCGCTTTGGCAGAATCATAAAAGGATAACATTATGAATCATAATATGGCGAAGACAGTCCATGTTTTTCTTTTTTTTCGCTGCATTACGTAGGTATAATCAAAGAGATTGGGATTGGATTTGGATTGGATTTATTGGTATTTTAGCACAGACAAAAAAAAACTGAAAAATCCTTCACCAATGGGATTTGATACGATTAACTTAACAGTTAACTATCCATTATGATTCATAATGTTATACTTTTAAACCCTCGGGCCGTGAGGTCCGAGTGCTCGTGGTCTTTTTAAAGAAATTTCGAAACAGCTGGTCGACACATCCCGTGACCCAAGGGCGGGCTTTTACCTTGGCCAGAGGCTAAGCATCGCCATACAACGTGGTAATGCCGCCAGTCTCTTGGGTACATTACCAGTCGACAGCGATGCGGATGGATTTTTCGACAATATTTTTTAGTTTCTGTATAGTTTTAGTTAAGTTAGGATTTAATTTTGTTATTTTTAGTTTGCATATACTTTTATGATTCTGCCAAAGTGGCCTTTTTAGGCCCCCTGTTACGTTACTTTCTAACTTCGGTGAGGTCTCCCCAATGAGGTTTAATAATTACATATTAGCCATATTACACATGCATTTACATAATATATGTGTTTGGTCAGAACAGTGGTGGTCCAGTGGTCACGGACACGACTTACGAGTTGTAGGTCGTAGGTTCGAACCCAGACAGGCGCTTTACTTTGTGTAAATTATTTCATCACCACTGCTCTCAAAACGGTGAAGGAAAACATCGTGAGGAAACCGGCATGTCCTAGAACTAAAAATTCGAAGACATGTGACATCCACCAACCCGCACTGGGCCCGCGTGGTGGATTACGGCCCACTCCCTCTCATTGAGAGGAGGCCTGTGTCCCAGCAGTGGGAACATTATAGGCTGATTATGGACGTGTTTGCATGCTATATACATATCATTATTCAGCCTATTAATCAACTGTAACCAGCACCCTATTTGCGTAATACACTTTCAATTACAATTCATTTTGAAGGTTATTTATTGCTAATCCATTGATATAGTCGAAACATGCGTCTGCTCAACTACGTTAATGACGCAATGAATGTTGTTGAACTGTCAAAATGAAACCTATTGCTACTGTTACTGTGTTACGTAATTATCCAGCTGTATTTCTTTTGTAATAGATCAAAACATAAATCAGCGGTGCTATTCTGTAAAAATCTCACCGTGAAAACTTAAGTGAAGTGAGCGTGGAGTGAGCTGTCAATTGATAGTGTCAATTCCTGTATTAATTCCTGCTGTATTTTATTTAAATTCAGTAGTGGTGCTGCTACTGAACTAGAACGATCCTAATAAATAATGCAGGCACTGCCCGGGTCATGCTAATGCTGTCTTTACACTTTACCCATATATTGATTCGTTGTGACAAGAGAACATTTAGTTTCATTAATACCTATACCCCTAGTCTATTTATCTCATCATCTGCGTAGCCTTTTCCCAACTGTGTTGGGGTCGGTTTCCAGTCTGATCGGATGCAGCTGAATACCAGTATTTTACATGGAGCGACTGTCTATATGACCTCCACAACCAGTTACTGGGTAATACGATACACCTTGGTAAGACTGATTGTCAGACTTTCGGGGTTCTGATGACCCGTAACGACTGTCAAAGATCCAAGAATGACAGCCGGGGCTTAACGTGCTTTTCGGGGGTCTCTGTGTGTAAAGATGGTCACCCATCCACGGACTGACCGTGGCAAGCCTAGCTTAACCTGTTCGATCAACCCGTGCAGCTGTTATATTATATCTATTTGTCTATAATAATATTATGTGTATGTGTATGAAAGGTACCAAAATTATAATGATATTAATTTCCATTGTTCCAGGTAAGGAGTTGTCGAAGACAGAAGTTTTCCAAGCATTCCTTTCTGTTTTAATTAAAGGAACGAAGTTTAAACAATGTGCTGACTGATCACAGGAATTCTTTTACACCCGCTTCACAATGGAGAAAGGAGCACTTTCCTAGATTTGTTAAAAGTCCACCCTTTTCTTTGTTATAATTGTTATAAACGGTTATGAAGGTTGATTCTGCAATTTTCTTTTAAACGTCCTAAGTTAATTTTTTTACATTAGCACTTTCACGGACTATGAGATGAATTTGACATTCGACATTAAAAATATTCATACAAAATAATACTACGATTATAGCCGGACTACCGTAAAAAAACAAGTCAAGGTGACACTTCATGACCGGCCACGTAACGTCCAGCCGGTCGATTCTGTAAAAATCTCACCGTGAAAACTTAGGTGAAGTGAGTTTGTTTTTGCTAGGAATTGACTTTACTGACAGCTCACTCCACGCTCACTTCACTTAACTTTTCACGGTGAGATTTTTACAGAATAGCACCGCAGTACAATATACAAGTGCGGGAAGGGGCCCGAAATGTTTTTTTTTTGCTTGACACTAGAAAAAATTTGACGTGACTGTGAACATCAGTGAAAGTGTAATGGGTGCCTTTTTGTCACGTTAAAACGATAAGCATAAAATGAAGAAGCAACAACGCGTCCCTGCCGTTAAAGCACCCTATTTTTCTGTATATTATTTTATAATATATACTACTATATATACTACTATCAAATGTTTATACACTACTATCAAATGTTTCTAACATAACCGAGGTTACAGGCTATAAATAAAATTATAATTGATCACGTACAGGGTTTCACAACATTTTGCGCATTAATTTTGCGTAAATTCCAGACCCGGATTATATATCTATGGAAAGATTTAAAGCCTTAAATAACCGAAACTAGGGTTGTCCCGACATTGGTAAATGTTTCTGGTACATATTTTTTATTGTGACCATATTTTTTTAGTATGTCCTTGGCAGTCTGCGTGCGCAGGGTAACAATGCTTTATAAATTTTCTATTGCCAGTACGATATTGCGTCGTATCTAGGGTTACCATCAATCCGGATTTATTAGGGTTGGCGTTTATTGAAACTCTTTTAGCTATTGGTTAACGTAAAATAATTTTGGATTATTTATTTGAATATCGTAGCTTGAGCTCATTTACAAAATAAATAGACCTATGATAGTTTTCGACATAAAATCTTTTGTATATAAACAGCTTTAACATTCGACTTGAAATCTGCTGACTGCTGACTAGACCATATTTGATGACTCACAAAGTTTGTGAGCAAATAATCTTACAAAAGAAGACAAAAGGTGCTCTTAAAACTCAGTCTTGTTTACATCCACACGGACCATGAACTCAGGACAAAAGTAAAGGTTCAAATGCCTGAAGTGAGAAGTCATAAACGTGTAAACATATTCCGGTTTTTACGAGATGTTACGGGCCGCAGTGTCGGGACACAAGATATTATGGGACTCGCAGTGTCGGGACTGGTCCGAAGAAGATAACGCATTTAGATACATATCATAGTCACAGTGTTCTGGGGAAAATTGTGTGTGAAATGGAAAATGTGTTTGAGATGTTATAGAGGTATTCGATTTTCGGTGTCGTTCGAACTAAAAAGCTGTAGCTTTCCTAATATAATTAAATTAGATTTTTGGGTTTCTTAATAAGTATAGTTTGTTTCTCAATACAATCTCACTAGTGCATTAAATCATGAAAATTTCCCCGTATACCGACACATCCCGCTATCTCCCTCCGTTTAATTGCTTTAAAGCCCCTAGAATCAAGAAACAAATGCAATTCGAGTGCCATTATCCACACTCGGCGCAGTTTGGTGCGATTGCAAAGACTTTATTACAGAGCGTTGTGCATCCAAACTCCCCAATCTCCCCAAGCGGACACCCTGGGGCGTCATCATACTATTACAATGAAATAGGAGCTCGTCTTATCTCCCCTCTACAGGGACGGAATAAGCAAAACAAATAGCCTTGTATAACTAGCTTTGAGCTAACTGGTTCATTTGAATTTGGAGTCGGTTTCTGATTTCTGTGGGCTAGCAGGTAAAATGGCGTGTCTGGTTTCTTGGTTTAATTTCCGGGTCTGTTGTTATTTAAATACGATTTTTGTCACATAATTGGACTTACAGTTGGTTTTGTCGTGACGTTGTTATTTGTCATTTTATAAAGTTGTTTCTAAAGTGCTCGTAGAATCGTGTTTAGTGATGAAATATAAGATACGGTCATTTTATGGGTGACATATTTATTCGCCTTGTTTTCTAATATAATTTGAACATAAATCTTACTGATAAAAACTTAATATTACTCATCAGAAACAGCGACGTCTAACTATTTTCCGATTCGAAGATAGAATAGTAAAAATTTTATGTTCGGCGATAAAATGCTTGAGACCGAAATTGACAGTGTCAGCGTCTCACGACATCTCTTGGGGCAGATGCCGAATATAGGGACATTGAACGTACTGATTTGATTGATACTAATTTTTTTTAACGGATCGTTTCCTTTGTACCTCCTACTACGTAACGTTACTGACATAACGTAGAGACACGTTAAACGCTGTAAAACTCAATGAAATACCTGCTTCGAAAAAACGGTCCATGTTGTCTGTTTCCATGGATTTGTCAAATCAACTAAGCAAGTATAAAGGTTAACTTTATACTTGCTTAGTTTTAAATAAGCAAATAGTGTTGTACCGCGTATCGGCAAGCGTAGTGTGGGACGCCCCTAGCTTAAGAAGGTGGACCGACTACCTAAAGAAGGTGGCTGGGATGAACTGGGTGCGGAAGGCGGAGGACAGGGTGTTGTGGCGCAGCCTATGCAGCCTCCTATCCCAGCAGTGGACTGCGATAGGCTGAGTTGATTAAAATACAATTTCAATCAAGTCAGCCTGTTTTATGTTCAAGTAAGTAAGTATGTTAAAATACAAAGACTACTGAACTACTACTACGATTATATTAATCTGCAAAATTATCGTGCTGCGGTTGGACAGGCAGAAAATGATGCTAAAATCACCGAATCGAAAATGTTATGAATACGAAAATTACTATAAGTTTCGTTAGTTCGCCGGAACAATGGAACAAAAGTTATATAACTAGGAAACATTACATTTGTAGAACTGGAAACGCGAACTAGTTTACAGTATTGTGTGAGAATCATGTTCATTGGCGTTTAAACAGAGCTTTTGTTACAACATACAGAATTATTTTCAGTATATGAACATGAGTAGCATCATGTGTAACTAAAACTTGTGTTCATTTCGTGGAAAGTTGAACAAGGGGATTCCTTTACAAACAGCCTGCATAAATATAAATACACTAGCTTCCGCCCGCGTCTTCGTCCGCGAGGTATGTCGATAAAAACTATCCTATGGTCTTCCCCGGGATGCAATCTATCTCTCTGCCAAATTTTATCGAAATCCGTTCCGTGGTTTAGGCGTGAAAAGGTAACATACAGACAGACAGACAGACAGAGTTACTTTCGAATTTATAATATTAGTTTATTATGGACTAGCTTCTGCCCGCGACTTCGTACGCGGATCCTGTTAGTTATGCCAGCGACAACGGGGTAGTCAAAATCGAAGATCTGAATCGTCTGATGTCGAATTCTAAGAACCCGGGGACTGGATAACAACGGGATGCGCGAGACGATTCGAGACGTCATTTTCAGGCAATAATGAACCAATAGGGTGGTAAACTTGGCCTTGCACTTTGAATGTTGGCATAATTGGGCCTTCTGAAATCTGTTTCGCAACAAAATATGTCATTTGAAAGGCATTATTGTACGAACGTATGTTGTCCAAGAAATGTTTTGACTGTGATGGTCACCGATTAGCAGTGATCTTAATATTTCTGGAGGATTTTGTAATATTTCAATATGTACTTTCCCACCTGAGCAACACATACCGTTTGTTTCTTTTTGCTATTTAACAGCTTCACAAAAAGTAAAATTTTTAACCATACCTCCGATGGCGGAATATGTGGCGCAGTCAATCATAGGAGTATACGTAAATGCACTCCGTTCCTTATCAACCCAAGGAAGGTCGCCATGCCCTACGGCTATATCTTGAGACACATCCGATTCTTCAGATGATATCGACATTCTGTTCAGAGAATGTCGAAGTCGATCAGAATTCAAACGTTCGTTGCGCTCTTCTTAATCTGTCTCTTCATGCCGTACTCCAGCAATTCTTTCTTTCTCACTTTCTGATTATGAATATTTTGTTGTGTGCGTGTTCGGAACAATGTATGATAATCTCACCGTATCAGCGGTCAGTCGCGCATCATATTCTTCACTGGTCTCTAGAGATCTGGATGTAGATGCGTAAATACGCTGAGAACGCAGGCGTGCTTCGCGATCCGAAGAGGTTTCCACGGAGCGAGTTGCAGCCTGATGTTCTCAAACAGCATCAAGTCTCTCCTGACGCTCTTCGGTAGATTCTTGGGATCTTATGATCCTCAATCTTTTAGCTCCTTTGGAACATTGGGAAAGATTTGACCTCTTTCTAGTTTTATTATGAAGATACCTGATCAATTAAAATCTAAGTGACTGCTCCCCTACCAAGGGTGCCCAGACACGGGATCGTCTGGTCCATGTGCTGGTTTGGTCCCTGGGGTGGTCACGGCGTGCTATGTGTTCTGGTGCGCCGGTGATGGGGAGTACTCCCCAGCGGAGGGTCCGGTGACGGACAGCCGCGGCGGGTTCACGGATGAGTGCTAACGCGTGCCCATGTTCCCGCCGTAAGCGGCAGAGGAGGACACAGTGGAGTTTTAGTGGGTTAGAGTCCCACATAACTGCACTATCTCCCCGTGGTAGTGCAGAATGCATGAGCATTTCTTCACGTTAAAAAAAATAAATGGGAGTTTTGGCCAGTAGAGTCAAATTTTCAATGATAGGTATACCATCGTCAGCGAAAATCAAACCTAAACTGTTACCGCCTTCACCGCGTGGAGGTGAAATTAGTGATAGCTTAGATTTCCACATCAGATGTTTCTGATCTTCGATTTTTATAAGTCAACAGGAAATGCCCATCAGACCGAATAACTCTTACTAAGACGTCATTCCTATATGTGTTATGGTGTAGCTGGGCTCTTGGAGTTCCCCATCAGGTGTTCCAGATCTTCAAATTTATTCTCTCAGCAGAAAATCCTCATCACGTGGAACAATTTTTGCTATGGTACCATTTTTGTATCTCTTATAGTTAAGCTGGTCTGTTTCGGTTCTGCATCAGGTGTTCAAGTTTCCAAGAAACATTATAGCCTGAATGTTGTCCACCCATAATAACTATACAACAAAAAAAAATCATTCAAATCCGTACAGTAGTTCCGAAGATCGGACGCGCAGGCCCGAGGCGTGTACGTACTCTGATAGAATACCTTAACAAAATGTTCGCCGTGATTCTTTAAATTGACATAACTTTTTTATTTATGAACCGATTGACATGAAATAAACACTAAATATTAAGTGAAGCCTACTACAATATATTAGTGAAAACCGCATCTAAATCGAATAAGCCGTTTCTGATATTAGCGTGCACAAACAAACAGACAAACCGACAAACAGACAAACAGACAAAAAAAAAATTAATTACAATTTCGGGTTCGGCATCGATATAATAACAACCCCTGCTACTTTTTTTTTTATATATTTCCATTGTACAGACACCACTTTTCTACAAATTTATTATATGTATAGATGTAACTAACCCGACTTTGTTTTATTTATATAGATTATTTAATTTACATCACATTCTCATTGTAGAATCTGAATATTAATTTACCTCCTTATTGTATTCGGGTCAACATTGAATAGTTCTTAACCAGCACGTGGCATCCACTATTTCAAAACAAAACATACAAGAGAACGAATTCTCTAGAGAATTCCCGTTCAGAAAAACGTTTTGCGAGTAGAAAAAAGAGCCACTCGGGTTGGAACGACAGGTCCTCTCAAGGGACCGATTACAGGCAACCCCCGGTACCGAAGTACCCATGGTAGTTCACCGGTAATATATTACGACCGTCCTACAGATAAACACCTATACGTAATCTATTTGGGGGATATGACTTTTCATACGATGACGTTACCCCCATAGGGCCAGCATCCCCCATACTGAGTTATGGATGGCTGTTATTGATAGGTAATATTTTACGTATGGGGGTAATTTTGTGGAATAAATTCTTATCTTTGCAGTCTGTTTATTTGTTGATAGGCATATTTTAACCCTTTCATGATGTGTTTAGGGAGGTTGTGTATAGGAAAATGGTAAGTTATAACATAAACATATCATCGCGCCTGTTCCCCGAAGGGTAAGGCAGAGTTTCTATAGTACACCTACATTTTGCCAGTTATATTTAAGTCAATCGGGCACAAATCCAGACTGAGAAGTTGCAGATCATGGAAAAACCTAACAACACTTTGCCCGATTCTGGAATGGAACCCAGAACCTCGTCATGCTCAGCAGTGGCGCTTGCGACCACTAGATCAACGAGTATTATATAATTTGCCATTAAAATACATATTGAGGATATCATTTGTACGTAGTCTAAAACGGAGAATTCTATCACACAATTGTAACCCGAAACTAAAAATACGAAATAGCAAGAATATATTCAAAGGGCACTACCATTCTATTCCCACAACAAAGCTAATGTACCCAACGGGAACCTAAATAAGCTTCATTTTGCTTTTCACCTGTGCCGTAAAATATCCTACATTACTGCAAATTGGGTACATTTGGCCCCCACTCGCAGCGTTTTGGGGGTAATGTAACTTAATAAAATCGGAAAAAAATCCTCGTACTAACGGATAATGCGGAAAAATGCTGCAAATGCCGTAAAGGAGGTCCCATTAGTTCGTAATGTAACTCATCAGAGTATTTGCTTGGTGGATTTGTATGGGGGATAAAATACTCTCTGATACAAGGCTGAACTTACCGACCGTGAAATGCTCGATTCTCGATATTGCCTGCCCCAGGTACTACTACAGTAATTTCGGACGCTTTAAAAATAAAGAATTTATTCGAATGGGGGATAAAAGACTCTATGATAAGTGGCAGATAATGAACATTATATTGCTTGAATATCATTGTAGAGGGGCTTAGGAAAAGGTCGAGTTAATGGGTAAAAGGTATATGATAGCAGATTATTTGGTAGTAGGAATAACTGGGGGCCTAAAAAGGCGACTTTGGCAAAAGCATAAAAGGATAACATTATGAATCATATTAGTGGACCGTTAACTGTTAAGTTAATTGTATCAAATTCCATTGGTGAAGGATTTTTCAGTTATTTTTTTTGTCTGTGCTAAAATACCAATCAATCCAATCCAAATCCAATCCCAATCTCTTTGATTTTACCTACGTAGTGCAGCGAAAAAAAGAAAAACACGGTCTGTCTTCGCCATAATATTATGATTCATAATATTATCCTTTTATGATTCTGCCAAAGTGGCTTTTTAGGCCCCCTGGTCAGTACTTACGGGGATCATTATTAGAGAATTGGGACAGGAAAATGGTAGTAGGAAATTGTTTTTTTTTGTTCCACAAGGAGCGTCGGTTTCCACGGGCCTCCACTTAATAAGTTACATTTTCCGGAAACCGAATTGCTAACCCTTTTTTTGATTGGGTTTTCAAATCAGTTTTTTTTTAACCAGACACTCGATTACAAGGCAAGCTTTACGTTTTTTCTTGGAAAAAAGAATCACTCTAGTTATTGAAAAAATACCCTCATTCGATTATTACATAAACTAGAACATCGCTAATGAGATTAGTGATGAGTCACAAAATAAGTTTATGGAGGCACTTTCAATCTAGCCTGTTAGTTCGGCAAATAAACTGAACTGCTGCTGCGGTTATATAAAAAACAAGCTTAATGTAATTCATTTGGATGTTAATATCATCTCCATCATACCGTTCTATTTTGAGTAGCCACCTTTAAAAGGTAATCCTTTTATAGCCAGTCGTTTCACGTGGAATAACCTTTATCCATGTAAAAATTGTGCAGTTAGGCAGAAAGTAAACGAGGCACCGTGTCTGATATACTCGTATATCGGCGTACTGTGAGCACGTCGGGTTGGCTTACGCAAACGCGCTGCCGCTGTCGGATTGGCTAACTCGTCTGGCTTCGCAGGCTAACTAGTGCTTTATCTACCTCAGGTTTGATACAGCTGGCTAAATGGACTTAATGTGGATTGAATTGTAGGATCAAACAGCTCAGGCAATACTCTGACTAAGGAGTGATGATCAAAATGTGGATTATTTTCTGTATTTTTTGTGGGAGAGTCAAAAGTTCTTAATTAGCTTATAATGTTCCCACTGCTGGGAACCAATAATTCACCCGCAACTAACCAAAAAACTTCTCAGCCTAAGTAGAATTAACCTTAGAATAATAATAGGTTCAATTACGGGCCACAACCTCCTTAACAAACATCTTTTCAACATTGGCGCCACAGACAGCCCCCTTTGCAGGAGCTGCCTTGACGCCGAGGAATCAGCCGCCCACGTCATCCTGGAATGCGAGGCCGTGGCTTCTCAACATGCAGAAATCCTCGGAACAATGAGGTCGCTCCGCGAAGCCTGCGAAGCTCCCAGGAAGTTTCTGTGCTTTCGGGCGGAGCTAGGCTGGCTCTGTTAGCCAGAATCCCCACGCACAACGGACCGAATGAGAGTCTAAGTGCGGAAAAGGGAGTCCCATCATCATCACCCACTGCTGGGACACAGGCCTTCTCTCTTCGAGAGAGAGTGGGCTGTAATCTACCACGCAGGCCCAGTGCGGGTTGGTAGATGTCACATGTCATGTCTTCGAATTTTCAGTTCTAAGACATGCCGGTTTTCTCACGATGTTTTCCTTCACGTTTTGAGAGCAGTGATGATGAATTTATTTCCACAAAGTAAAGCGGTTACCCGGGTTCGAACACACGACCTACGACACGTTAGTCGGGACCGTAACCACTGGGCCATCACTGCTCATAGCTCGGGCAGAATGAAAAATATTCTGACTAAGAAGTGTTGATCAAAATGTGGATTATTTTGGTATTTTTTGTGGGAGAGTCAAGAGGTCGTTTTAAGTGAATTGTATCACAACCAAAATATATTTCACAGTCCGTATTATCGTCAGTTGATGCTAACTTCTTATTCATTTCGAACGAGGTCTTCAAACTCCTAAGAGAGTATTTAAGATATATCTCTAAAAGTTTCAACTTTTATGAATAAAGTTTTCAAGATTAGATGTTGGTTTTAGATAAACTTTTTCGGAGTGTCGGATTTTATATAAGTCAAAGCGAAGTTTTTGATAAAATTCTTGGAATAATCAAGTTATTCTTTGCATAAATGGCTGAGCTAAAGTTAGCTTAGTTTATTACTAAGCCGTCGTTACGCAGAACATGCTAATGGTTTTTTACACATTCACTAACGTGGTTGACCCTTAAAGGTTTCTAGGTCATCAAATAATAGCGTGGGCTAATTGCCTTACTATTCAGGGCTGACCTATTAACATCACTAGTAGGCAGACAAGAAGCCGGGAAAACGAACCTGTTCAGATTCATTGTCCCGAGTATTGTTCACGGGATTCTTTTGTCTGCTTACCCCGCCGAGTGGTCGTGAGGGGTGTACAAAGCGGGCCAGAATGCCTCCATTGATGGTAATGGCACTATCTTTGCCGAACTTTGCCACGTTTTTGCGGCGTGTGTCGGTCTCTGTAATGGAGCTTTGTTTTTTTCGTACGTTAAGTATGTGTTTTCGCTTTGAGAGAAAAACGGTTCGTTTCTTCGTTTTTATTCGTTAACGACGGAGGATATTACTTGTCTGCTCACAAAATAGTTTTCTTTGAAAAATCTCATGAAGCATGTTGATATTTTTCGTATAGCAGATTCCGCAAACTTCTGCTTTCATGTGTTGAATATTAATTTCACTTTATTTTGTACAGACGCCAGCATATGAAGCTACCCGAAACTGTCAAATTTTCCCAATCAACTTTGAACCTTATGGTTTAGCGATAAAGTTGAAAATCTATTAAAGAAATTTGACAGATTGTAGTAGCTTGATGTGTTGGCGTCTGTACCTAATCTTATTTCTTGGAAGAAATTAGTTACTCATAGGAATTTTCCTCATATAAGATTTGAATATACAGGCTGGATTTTTGAGATGAAGCGGGGAGGGCAGCTTACCTTAACCGTTCTAGCTACAGGAAAATTAGGAGGCTTCCCTTAACTTTTTGAGAAATTGAGGGGTATTCACAGATTTTGAAAAAAAAGTACAGTCAGCAAGAAAATGGGCAATTTTTACAAAAAACTTTTATTTTATGCCTATCGATCATCATTCTCCTGCCCTTATCCCAATTTATTTAGGATCGGCGCAACATGTCTTTTTCTTCCATACTTCTCTATTAGTGGTTATCTCGGTAGTCACCCCCTTTTTTTTTTTTTCTAACCCTATCATCATTCACACATTTTTCTTCACACTTTGGTCTTCCCCTACTCTTATAGCCATCGACATTCATACTCAAAACTCTCCTCATGACATTTTCCTCATTTCTCTGTAACACATGCCCATACCATGAGAACAGATTTCCACACAACTTTTCTTTAAGGCTCCTACAAACATGTCATACGTGTCGCGCCTGTTTGAAAGAGCCTTTATGCCAATCGATCTTTCTTAATCTCAAAAATCCACCCTGTATTTACGGACGTAAAATATGTTGGTTGAAAAATCATATAAGGCCTGAATGTTTTTCTATCTATACTAATAATACAGTTTACAATTTGTTTCTTTGTTTGAACGCACTAATCTCTAGAACTAGCAGTCAGATAAAAATTCTTATTCCATTTGATATCTCAATTCTTGAGGAAGGTTATAGGCTATTCATAACATCACGCTACGACCTTTAGAAGCCGAGCAAAAACAAAAACAGTCAGAAAGTACGATAAGCGAAAGTGAAGTAAAAGCGCGGGCGGGCGATGCGATGCGACGCGGTTGGTGGGGGGCCGAAATTTTACGCGGACGGGACCGAAATTTTACGCGGAAATCGCGGTCAGGAGTTAGTTGAAAAATAAACAAAACAAACCGAAATAAAATCCGTCATCTTATATACATAAGAGTGCGTGGATAATATTCATCCCAGCTATTTCGTAGGGGTAAATAGTCATACATAGTCAATGTGCCGGCCGCTGGACCTTTTAGCTGATGAAAGAAAAAAGATTCCCAGCGTTATATGTGCAAATTTTATTGTAATCATGTGTTTATTCATAGCTAGGGACACAGAAAAATGTTACATTTAAAAACGAAATTAATTTGAATTTTATATATTTCGAGGGTGCGGGTGACTGATACGGATAATAGTTACCTATATTTTTAGGTTCTTAATCCCTTAGTCGAGATATTTAATCATGGTAAATTAATTCAAATTCAAATGATTTATTTTCTCTTCACAAACAATGGCATCATATAAATTTAGACTAAAAATAAATTAAGCTAAGAAACTAGTTTGTGAGAGACTGGAGTCTGCACTAGAATTACCTGTATAGAAGATCACCTGGGTATGTAAATATAATTAATTATTAAGTAAATGTGAAGGGATATAGAGCATAACATAAAATCTATAATAAACACAAATATTAAAAACAATAATTAATGTTTACAATTAACTTTTCAGGTATACTCCGTGGAATGTTGGAGGAATTTTTTAATTAAGTAAATAATTTGTGTAGGTATACGATGCTCGGGTACTATACATAAAAATACCAACATTTCATTAATTATTTCTGCGACCTCATTTTCCTTTAAATAAACGCGTGTTCCCAAAAATATATAGAAACCTAAAATTCACAAGGAAAATATCACTGGAACATGTACTCGTATGAGACAATCTCAGCCCGCAGTTGCATGTCTCTTCATTATGTCTCAACCCTTTCCCCGCCATCCATTCCACAGAAGAAAAGAAAGTGGAACGCGTATTTTTCGTCGTTTTTCTTTCTTTTTTCTAACAAAGAAACGTGCAGCATTGGCTTTTCAGCTAATGAAACTCTTTTTCGTTGCATTCGACGGAGCCCGAAGGCATTCCGATAATGAATGGTGAAAACTATTCGCTTCATCAGAAAATGTTGCCAGCCCCTGTTGTTCATTCCGATTGAATTAACTTTTGTTCGGGAAATATGACATTTTTGATTTGATGAGTTCTGCATCGTATTGTCATTGTTCGCGACTGATTTTGTATTTTGTAGGACTTCGATTTCAGATTAATGAGACCCGATGAGGTCGACAATTTTGTAAATGTATTGGACCGATAGTGCTACTGTGGCTTTAATTAAGTAGTTGAGAAGTATTTTGAAGAGATTGACGTAAATACATCTATAACACAGTTACCATAGGCCATAGAGACATTTCACATAAATT
Source organism: Oligia latruncula (assembly GCA_948474745.1). Lineage (NCBI taxonomy): Eukaryota > Metazoa > Arthropoda > Insecta > Lepidoptera > Noctuidae > Oligia > Oligia latruncula. The sequence continues at coordinate 6,357,352 of OX419696.1, forward strand.
CCCTAGTAACACATACATGAGCTTAATGTCAGCAATTAGTCGGGTCGCTTTAAAAGCATATTACTTGCTACACACCGCGAATAATGTACCTATTAGCTAGATAAATTGTGACGTCAGCAAACGTCTACGATTAAACGCCTACGGTTTCTCGTAGACCCTCGTAGGCGGCGTAGCAACAAGTCTGCTACGAAAGCAAGATCTATTTTTCAAATTATTATGACTGACATCTCGAAGCCCCGACTTGTCTGAATAAAAATGGTCTGAAAAATCCTGAAACGCAGAGTGTAAGTTCTTTTTATGACGTCGAAATGAGATTTTTATGCGGAGAAAATCAGAAAACGCGACAAAATTAAAAAGTCGCATAACTTTTCGCTAGAGAAGCCTCGTAGTTGTTAATTAGTTTTACATTATTTAAGTGTTCGCACTCAGTAGGTAGTAACATCACTGGCGGAACCTTCTGTTCCGCAATGGCTAGTATGTAAATTGCGATCAAAATGAGCTTTGAGTGTGTCGAGAGCATGTTCAAGGCTGTAAACTGACATATAAACGGCACCACAAAGTTATTAAGCCGACTATATGCCTCGTTTAATAAAGCATTCTTGTATACATTCAGTTAATTTGACTTGGGCAATTGCACTCAATGTGTGTTTGAGCGTCCGGGGCCATTGTATGATTGTTACATGTTAGGGTTGCGGTGTTGCGTTTCGACTAGTAATACGCATTATGCGAATAAGGAATAACTTTTTATGCGATGTGTATTTACTTTAATTGTCGTGCGGTTTTTTAGTGGTTGGAAACAAATAAGTCTACGATATAATATAATTCCTTTGTTAGGTACTCTATGGCCCCAATAAATTACAGATATACATAAAAATGAGTATGTGTGGGTGTATAAAGTTTCGTCAAAGGAATTTTGTCGTATACAGATTACAAAACATAAAAGCTTTTATATTATTAAAGTTATATTTGTAAATAATGTAGTAGGTATGTCGAATAAAACATCGGCTTGTAAACTACTTTTTTATTTAACGCGCTAAAAGTTAATATATTTACAATTTCATAAAGCTTTCAGAACATATTAATTACTTATAATTGCTTTTCCATGATCGAGTCAGTCAACTGAAAAATTCATGTCAGTACACCTATTTATTCGCAAACATATTCATGATGAGGCCAATATTACATTATAATTTGATATATACCTAATTGAACTGTTGAAATAACTAGGCCACGTCGAAATGAAGCTGTTTTGCACGGATCATTTAACACACTCCTAAATCCTAACAAAACCGGGTATTGTCATGAAAATTAGTCGATTAACGATAGTGGTTATCGATTCGGGTACATCTCTATTATTTATTCCATTTAGACTGGCGTGACGTGGCTTTATGCGAACTAAGTGATTACACTGCATTATGCGCCAAGTTAGGTGGATGACGTGTTCCATTATGATGATGACATGTTATATTGTTGTATGGCGGTTATGTGAAGTTCCTGAGGTTCGTGTGCCTGATTAAATACGACTTTATGGGTTGTAACTAAAAAAAATACTCATGTATATTATGTAACATAAGAGTATTGAGTTAAAAGCATAATACAATGACCAAAACTATTTTTTTCAAAGCTTACTAGGTACTAATATTAAGAAAATCGTGTTGACCCCAGCATTACTATTATTATAAAGTTGTTTATTGGTACCATAAAATCATTCACAATATTATAATCTAAATAAAAAGATACTGTAATCGCAGGAGTTGGTGATACTGGTTCCCAAACTAAGCTATCGCTTGTATTTTGGGACACAGCGTTCAGCCGTGGATAATGTTACAAATAATTACTTTATGTACCTATTTAAAATTGAGGCTTATTGCCTTCAAATAAGATTTAATTTCCTTTGGCGGACAGAAATGGCAATTAAAATTAAAAATTGAAAGTTACTGAAATCGATTCAGTAGTCAAATATGCACAAACTTCTTTCATGACTTGCGTTTATTCTATTACACCTTCTATAAGCTCCATTTTGAGATTTCGAACCAAAAATACATCAATAGTTATTATTGTAGGTGAGTTAGTGTAGAATATAACTATTTGAAGTATTAATTAAAAGAATCAGTTGCGAGATTTGTTAGTTATGCTCGTCAATTGTCTTAAAAATATAGTAAGTTTATTTTTTTCTGGTTTGTGGGACACGTCTAAAAAGTATATTTTGCCGAAAGTCTGCAAACTTTGATATTAGCTACATTCGAGGCGGGATTGCAGTCCAAGACGAAGGCGAAGCCCGTATGGAGCCGAAACTGGAATAAAAATCGATTGTCGAATACTTTAACTTTCGAATCACGGCAAATGAGGTCAAAAAAAAAAGTTATGAAAAAAAAAACTATGAATAAATAGTTCCTTTTGATACTGATATGACACTGGCCACTAATTGTTGTTTGAAGATTAAAAAGGAGCTTTTCACATTCGTTTCTTAAAGAAAAACAAAACTTGGTTAAGAAAAAATTAAGTTTAATGACACTTTATCACTTCCAAAACTGAACAGTTATTCTTTATTAAAAAAAAACTTCTCGAAATAAATAAAGCCGTTCCATTCTCCCAGCCCTGACTAACCCCAGGACTGAAAAGGCTTGCTCTTTTATTCTTTTAAACGATGTTCATCAGAAGACTGCTGTAATTTTTCCAAACAGTCCGATCCCGATCGTCGGCAGACTAGAAAATTCTCTGTCATTGCAAAACAATAGGTGGCCACGAACAATGGCGGGGTTCCTATAAAATATCCCCTTTTCTTCTTTTTATCGGGACATCGTTAATTAAGATAGGATCCTTTACCGAGATACTCTTTTGAAACTAAGCTGTTTTTGTACGTGGATAAGAACTAGAATTAACTTTGCTGAATATCTAGGTCATTCTATGATTTTTTGTTGAGGAAAAGTTGTAGAGATTAGGGAAATAATCGTGAATTTTTCCTGAAGAGATTTATGGTTAGAATCTTTATATAGAACTAGCAGCGGCCCGCGGTTTTACCCGCATAAGTTTCGATCCCGTGGGAATATCGGGATAAAATTCTATGTGTTAATCCTGGTTATAAACTATCTGTGTGCCAAATTTCATCCAAATCTGTACAGTAGTTTTTACGTAAAGAAGAAACAAACATACAAACACATCCACAAACGTTTGCCTTTAAAATATTAAGCATGATGTCTATTAATATCTTTGAGAAACTTTTCTCCTATTGAAGACTTCAGCACGACGGCCTACGTAAAATCTATTTTCATACGAAAAAACCTATGTTATTCACCAAAAGCGACCCAGTCGTAAACATCGAGATTTTTTTATCATATGTAAGTTTAATATTTAAGTATGTATTATACACGTAAATCTTCCGGAATAAATTCGGAATAAAGTCATAGTGAAACTAGCAGAAAAATCCGTTGTGTAGTTTAGAAGAGCAACGCTTTCACACTGTAGATACACATGAAAAGCGACTTTAATTTTTATATTATAGGTATAGAAGAATGAATATAAACTACATTTGAACCAAAGTCGAACAAAAATAACATTTATTTAGCCAAGTTTAGGACTATTTCGTCTATAAAATTAAATAAAATCATGCTCGGCGAGAGATGGAAATAAAACAAGCCATCGTTATTCCGTGTCTTGGCTACCGGTGCCAATTAGCAGAACCAATTAAAACAAACGGGGAGCGACAGATGCGTTGCTATGGCAACCGTAGTTTATGCTTCGACGAATTCGTCATCGATTTTTACCTTGATGCATGTAGCGTGTGCATATTTTCTTTTATACCGACAGTGACAGAAGGAGCGTAATATTTTTTAAATTAATGTTTGTGTTGTCTGTCTGTTAGTGCGCTTATAACTAGAGAACTACTAAAACAATGTTCTTGATTCTTTTCTCTCGTACTCTGGATGTGTGTGTGTGTGTAATGTATTTTCTTTCTCCATTTTGACTTAGCTCTAGTACATGCTAGTCTATTTCTCACGTAGCTTGTTAAGAGTAAATACATTTTGATGAACACCGAGGCTGTATACCTATTTTGTGAAAATATACAAATATACAGAGCTACCGAGTATTCCCAAGAGCAAAGAGCTTCTAAAACAAGAGCAAATAAAAACAATGAAATTGTATGAAACTTCAACACAGTACAGAGTGTAATTAATGGCTCAGGTATTGTTTCTGTGTTCTCAATTTACAAACAACGTTCCAGAAAGGTATTTGTGAACAAAATAACAAACTTCTTTAAATAAATGGGTCTCCATGTCTAATTTTACAATATAAGATACAACAATAAAGACAATTTGGTACGTTCTTTAGACTTTTCTTAACAAGATAAGTAGGGACAACAAGTTATTCATCATCAGCCTATAGCAGTCCACTGTTGGACAATGGACATAGGCTTCTCCTATTGCACGCCATTCAACTCGATTTTCGGCAACTCTCATCCAGCTGCTACCAGCCATCCTGCGAAGATCGTCGCTCCACCTAGCCTGAGGGCGACAAGTTATTAGATGATCTGTGTTATCAAATGTATCTTATTTTTAAGGTAACCTATAAAGGAAAAAATGGTACACGCAAAGTTAGTTTGTCCTTCAATCCGGAATTGGAAATTCGGGCATCCGAGCATAGCCTTGAGACCGGAACCCTCAGGGTGTGATTGCTACTCGCACGTGTCCGGCTTTATTTTAAATACGACGTAGGTTTATCTTAAAAAAAAAGTAAAATGAAAACACGTCCAAAGCGTTGCAGATTTGAATATTGCAGAGATAATAAAATTCCATAAAAAGAGTTATTGGCTTATTACCAAACACCAAATAAATTATAAAGCTGTATCATCATCATCTGCCTAGCCTTTACCAACTATGTTGGGGTTGGCTTCTAGTCTAACCGGATGCAGCTGAATATCAGTATTTTACATGAAGCGACTGCCTATCTGACCTCCACAACCTAGTTACTGGGTAATACGATACCCCTTGGTAAGACTGGTTGTCAGACTTTCGGGCTTGTGGCTACCCGTAACGACTGTCAAAGATCCACGAATGACAGCCGGGACCAACGGCTTAACGTGCTTAACTATAAAGCTGTATATTAATTAATATTCCTCCTTTCACGGTAACAAACAAAACCCTATACAGAAACCCTTCAAAAGCAAACAAGCGAACTTTGAACACTGAAACACCGCAACGATCGAGGTCCGAATTAAACGCAATATAACACTGACGTAGTACGGCACGCCCCCTGCAGACCGCTAGTCGCTACAGGCCTCCGTAGAGACCTGACCCCTTTTGTGGCACCGTACTGACGGCAAAGGACAAGAACTTACACTTTAAAATTAGAGGTTGGCACGCGAAAGCGTAGTTTCACCCTTCAGTCTTTCTCAGGGTAGGATTAAAAATATTAATACTAGCCTATTGTTATCCCACTGCAGGGCAAAGGCACAACGCTTGCACAAGATGGGTGGGCGATTACAGACATATCAACAGCTATAAGTTCACGTTTCCTCACGATGTCTTTCCTTTACCGATGTCAGTTATGTGTGAAATAAAACCAAACTTCAGATGAGACGCAATATAATACTGATGTAGGACGCCACGCAGACCGCTACAGGCCTCCGCAGAGACCTTTGTGATATTTATATAAAGGTAACTTATTTAGGTAACAGATCGTCTATTCAGCCAATACTTTCTAGCGATATAACGATCGTGTTTTTTTTAAAAGTAACAGTGAAAGTATATTTTTAAATCTTCGAATAACAGTTAGTGGCCCATTTCATCATTCTTATATTCATCTTCTTATCAATAATTCTTAGATCCAAAATTAAAAATAAAATGGAAATGTTTTTTGGCTATCCAAAAAACATGTCCATGAACTCTCAGGAGGTTTTCATAAGCAGATCAAAAGAACTTTTTATTGAACCTAAAACCTTCAGGCCTCTGTGGGCACTAAAACCTCGTTTGTGCCTTTTTTGTTTTATGTTTTACGCACTATTAACGAGATGTAGGTACTTTAGTGTGATCCAAAGACTTCATGATACTTTTTATGTGTTTGAAAAGGCAGGTAACTAAGTTTTATCGTTAGACTGAAACCTGAAATATTACAAGCTTCAGGTCTAGGGATTTCGAAGTAGATAAGATAGTGTAAGTTCTTGAGGAAGTAGGAGTCTACTTACAAAGTTAGACCACTTTGATTTAGGTTTTGGATTACCTACGAGATCATCTTAATATAATACTAGGTAAGAGATTTAGTTATGCCCATAATTCTAAAGGTATGGAAGAAATTGATCTATTCCATATGATTATGAGCTAAAAACTCCCTCTCCTCCCTCTCTTTTTTTGAAAATGTTTCGATATTTTGATACTTGTTACTAAATGTTTGGTGCGCATCACATATCCTAGACTAACTCGTACTATAGGTACTCATAATTTTATCAGAGTACAAAAAATAGTTTCTAGGATGTGTATGAAACCACTGGCAAGTGTGTTATATAAATATTTTAGTAAAAACTCGCAAAACTTCAATAACTTCGGAAATTACTTTTCTATCACCAAACCACCAAGCTGAATAAAGTAAAATAACTTTGGTTCCTTACTCTCACAGCTACACAGATATATTAAGGCAAGTGGTTGCAAGACCAACAAAACAAAAACAGTTTGGTTTGAAGACAAACAGTTGGCAACAATGTGTGGCTCAACAAATTCAGTAGAAGTTGGAGGAGGTCGGAGTTCGCACCAACCTCCTCGGAGAATACGTTTGTGATAAAAACTTTGTGCGGCTTGGGTATCTACATTGAGGTTCTGTGGAACAATTCTTTTTAGATGTGTTCTTTAAGTGATACGATTCTACACTTTGTGTGTAACGGTGTTGTGCCTATTTTTCCATATCAGTAACGCTGTATGTTCAAAATGCTGAAGTATTGTTGAGTTTATTTTGTTTTCCGATATTATGGGATACCTTTAGGTAGGCACAATTTTTTAGCAATGAATGTGGATCCAGTTTAAAAATATTTTATTAAAAGCATATTTTAATTTCCATTGTACAAAAATGCTCATATCATAAACTGCGAGAGATTTTCTCTTAACGTACCATATTCATCGCTTTAACAACTTTTTATACTAAAAATAAAAGCGCAGGTGTATTATCATACACCATTTGGTCCGTTTTCAGAGCCCAACAGATATTTCAGAATGCATTTTCCTGGAATACGAATTTACAAAAATGGTGGGATGCTCGTGTAGAATACGGAACTCCATTTTGGCATATTGTAGTCTGAAATACCTGAAACAAAGGATGCTTTGGAGGTGGATTTTTGCACTGTGCAGAATGCTTATTTTCATACAAAAATACCGGAATTTTGCTTTCAAAAACTATGTATATGAAAATTTTACGGACTCCGTTTGTGTGAAATAATAAAGAATATCTTTAATGTTAGACAATGAAAACAATGTGCGATAAAATTTCGAAGAAGTTTCTCGTAGTTATTTCAATTGTCGGCAGTTATTGTGCTGCTGTTGCAGTAACATTTATAAACTCGCGTGATGGCTAGAGAGGACGTTCATTACTTATTTTGTAATTGTTTGTATTAGTCCATAATAGTATAAAAAGTAAAAGTAAAGTAAGTAGGTACTGTAAAGTACAGAACGGATGGCCGATGGGGCCGAAAGGTTCTGGAGTGGCGAGTGGCGACCGCGTATCGGAAGACGTAGAGTTGGAAGGCCTACCACAAGGTGGACCGACGATCTTGTGAAGGCCGCAAGAACTCGTTGGATGCGAGAAGCACAAAACTGGTCGAAGTGGAGGTGCTTGGGGGAGGCCTATGTCCAGCAGTGGACGTCTTTCGGTTGAAATGATGATGATGATGATGATATGAAATTAATCTCCAGAATGGAGGTCATGGCTAATTTAACTGTTTTCATCAATCTTCATAGATTGGTGTCTGACCTGATCTTATAAACACCCTGTATATCCAGGTTGTCTACTTACGACCTACTTATTACCTATATTCAAAGCTCTAAGTAGAATAAGGGAGGGGGCTTACCTAGGCTTACCGCCCCTTACGTACTCGCCTATTATACAGAACTTGAGTAGGTCAGTTCTATATAAACAGAACAGTTCTAATAAATATCTCCCATTGTTTTCGTTTCCCATTTCGTAGGAAAGCTCTCCAGATTACAGTATCGTAAATACAGATTATCTTGCCAAAGGTTCGATCGGATCATTTGTTCCTTTATTTACGAATCACTTTGGAGTTTCAGGTATTTTTCTACATTTCTTTTTTGGAAATGTTTGAGAGTAATAATAAAGGAAAGTTTCTGCTAGTCTGGCCATTCGAAAACATCGATTTAAATACTTTAGAAAGCGTTTATGTACTGTCAAAGTGCACAGTTTATTAAAATGTGCTCTTCCATAGATACGAAATTTCATAATATATACACTCTTTAATCAATGTGCTTTTAGTATGAAAATAATTATAGTACAAAAAAACAGTTATCCAATATATGATAAATAAATTGGTTTAAAAAACTCTTTTACACGTCAATATTTAATTATTTTTTTATAGCTTGAGTTCGGAGTTTTCTAACTCACTACTCTGAAAAGAAAGTCTGAAACAAACTCAGTCACAGTCTCTTTTAAAGTCCAGACATAGTCTTGGTCAGGTCCTATGATGACCATACAGATTTGAGTGGGCCTGTCCAGTCAGTGTACGCATTTGTCTAAATCGTGTAGCTCAACTCAGAAATTAAGGAGCTCAACGAATCGACGAACAATAAAGAACCAAAAAGTTGCAGCTACTACATATAGGCACCAATCACACATGTAGTAATATCGATGGTTTTCATGAAAAACAAGTTAAATAAAAGTTTGTAAAAAGGAAACGACTTCAAAAGACTCTTCTCTTGACTTAAAATTTAATTTCCTCATAGCATAAAGGCGACATACGACGGTTCAACAAATTGTCCGACAAATATTCAACGATCCTTTATTGAGACTTACGAGCGAAGGGCTCAAAGCGTGTTGTCCTCGTAAATAATGTACCATAAAGGATCGCCTGTTTACATAATAACTTTGGAAGTGGCCTTATTTATAAGAAGATAGGGTATCTTAGGCGAGTTTGACCTGTGACGTCAGATGTATTGGCTTCTAATACGGTGTTGTAGGAAGATTAGTTAAATTAGCTATTTCGTGATCAGATTAGGGTTGTACGTGATTTGGTTAAACCGTCTTGGTTATCGAATTGGTACTTAGGAATTGATGTTGCTGTGATTAATTAGTTTTGGGTATGTTTTCTTTGGAATGAAGAGATTGTTTTGGTACGTCGTTGTTATAATTATGGTTTTTAAGATGTGTTTGCTTATTTTATGACGACTGTGATATTTCATGATACCTACATCACATGACACACGGTGCCTTATCTTTTTTGTGATAGCGACACAAGGTTTCAAATACTTTCAGCAGTAGCTACCCTGATTGTTTAACACACTATCAATCATCTGATTCATTTTGAAGGATATTGCTAATCTATTGCTTCATATGTTCGAAAAATTTGTCTGCTCAACAATACAAATAACGCAATGAATGATGTTGGACTGTAAAATAAAAGCCTAATGTTAGTGTGTTGTACCTCCCACGTCTGATTAAACTTTGTTAAATGTCATTAACTGAGCCAAATGATTCGTAAAATCGAGTTAGCAAAAGATTTTACAAAAACTTAAAAAGTTTGATAACACCTCAACCGAACCGCTTTTTATACGGGTCTACTTACCTCAAGAATAATATTTTACGAACTATAAAATAGAATCGTTTCACCGAAGAGGGTAACATTTCTCTAAGAAATTCCTCTCAAAGCTGCGTTTTCATACGATTTATGATTACTCGTAAAACGGTTTCTGGTTGAATTAGTTGAAAAGTTGTGAGGAACGAGTAAACTTGGTAGAGCTTCACTCAGACATTATTCTTTAAACTATGGTATTTTTGACGAAAGTTTGCGCTAAATATACAGTTAGTGTTGGTACTTTAATTTAAGTTTGCAGGTGAAATATACTTTGTATTCATGATCGCCTAACTATACAGCGTGTATCAGAAAGATGTGGTCAAATTTAAGGGTGTGGTATAGACTATCAAACTGAACAACTTTCTCCATGGGATCAACATCGTAATCGCGTAAAAAAAGTCAGCCATCCCATACATTTAGGTCGAGTTGGTATTGAAGTTTTGTACGGGAGAGTTGAATTTTTTTTTGCGATTACAATGTTGGTCCCTAGCAGTAAGTTTTTCAGTTTCACCGTTAAATTTGACCACGCCTTTCTGATGCAACTTGTTCAATATTAAAGCATTCATGCAACAGTTCTTAATAGCTCAATAAGGTTTACTGGTGTAATCAACAAATGAGATTAGTTTACCGCGGAGTCCATAGTACTGTGAAGGTCCTCCACAGTACACCTATGTGTGGTGTATAATTGAAAGGCCTTTGACTTGGAACTAACACACAGCAGCATACAGACAGCTTCACGATATTTCTAGCACTCACTATACAGCATTATATTGTAGTCTTTGCACTCACTTTATAGAACAAAAACACCATATTAAAATATTTGAATACTCGCATGAACGTTCGAATGGAACACGTATACAATTATATCCAGCCAGTGTCTTTTGCTAAAGGCAGGATCACACAGACTCTAGACAGTACCTTATAGAGTAACATAGATATTATTACATGCATAAATTGTACTATCTACTCGTACTTCTTGATTACCATTTACACTTTCGACATAATTAATAAATACAGGGTGGCGGGGACATTGCGACGCATCCTGTTACCACGGATTCAGTACATGATTCTGAACCCCTGGTTATTAAAAAAAAACCGTTCAAATGCGAGTCGGACTCGCGCACCGAGGGCTCCGTACAAATTTGTAGGCATGTAATTGTTTTAAAATATTTTTTTTGTAATGTAACTACAAATTTACGGTTTTCGGATTTTTTCCTTTACTTGTGCTACATGACATTGCTTCTTGCCTAATTTTATGATTCTAGTTCAACGGGAAGTACCCTGTAGATTTTGTGTTCGGAATATTAACGCCCGTATCTTTTGATTGCGTTGACTTAGAAGTTTAATTTTTTCACTGTTTCAAGGGATTGCAGCCGTGAGTATTTAATATTAATTTCAACTTGATAACTCCACAAGTTTGTGAGAAAAAGAGTCTTGAATGACGGACAGACAGACGGATAACGAAGTGATCTTCTAAGGGTTCCGTTTTTCCTTATATGGCCTACCATATAAGGAAAAACGGAACCCTAGGGTTCCGTACCTATACGGAACCCTAAAAAGTTCATGTATGTCACCCCGTAAAGCGACATCTAGGTATAATATAATCAAATTAAAAATAGGTAAACCCCCGCGGGGGTTTCTGAATTACCGTTCAAACCATGGCAACAGATTTGCTGTTAAAAGGCTTGGTCAGCATTTGAAAAGCCAATTAGTTACTTAAAGTTTCTATCACCATTCGACTGACCAGACTAACAACGAACTATGTATTATTTATTTTCAATACTGAATTGTGTTATTATCTTCGCTTATTATACAGACGTCAGCACATCAAGCTACCCGAAACTGTCAAATTTTCTCAATAAACTTTGAACCTTATGGTTTAGCGATAAAGTTGAAAATCTATTAAAGAAATTTGACAGATTGTAGTAGCTTGATAAGTCTAAGTGCCCCATTGCTTAAAGAAAAGTCTTTAAGCAATCGCTTAGACTTAAGTTTGCAATATAAAAATTGTAAAGTAATGGTGTACTAAAACGATTACCTAAATACCCCACAGTGATCTGCAGGCGATCACAAGTTACTTAATTAATTTGAAGCCTTCGGATCATTACGGTCGGTGTTTTCCGCGGCGTCCATTTTGTCCAGAAATAGTGTTATTACGATATAATCCGGACACGTACCGGACAGGCCCGGTTAAGCTCGCATGATGCCTCAGTATTTATGTCATACCGCTGGCAGGAACTAAAATAACTTTTAGAACGTGTCAACAAATTTTGATTTTAATAATTAAGGTATTATTTTGGAGTTCAGTGCAGATTTTGAATGAGAATTATAATAGGCTAGCTCTAAATAGATTTCGAACCCAAGTCGGCCGGAGCAAGACAATCTCCACAGATGATGGGTTCACGGATGGTTCAGATCTCAAGTGCGTATGCGGCACCTCCCTACAGACACTAGCCCATCTTACATCCAGCGCCACATGTCCTGTCACCTTGACACTTGATGATCTTAAGACTGTCAGTGAGCGAAGTTCGCGCACCTGAATTTTGGGCCAAAAATGTTTAAACTTTTTGCCGTCAATATGCTAAGAAGACGAATGGGCTAGCCTTTGTACCAATGAGTTACAAATATTGGCTTGTGACTTTGCTGCGGAGGGACACTGATCTCTAAGATAAAGGGTCACCCCCAGTTTGGAGATCAGGGATTCAATGTATTGCGCATAGCATAGCCACCTAGTTATAATATAACATTGTTTTAGTATGTACTAAGGCTTACCCTAAACAAGCATTTTTTTTTAAAGATTAACAAACTACGTAAATCAATCGAGCAAGCGATCTTGTTAATTAAAACTGTGGTTCTCTTTCTGCTAAGTGTAGTGATAAGCACAATTTCGTAGACTTTTCTATGATAATCTCACCGCGAAGACATAGGTGAAGTGAGCTGTCAATCCCTAGCCGCAAGTGGAATGACAGGTCAATTCATCTATGTTTTTCACGTTGAGATTATTGCAGAATAGCACTACTGCAGTGCGATTCTGTAACCATCTCACCATGAAAACTTAGGTGAAGTGAGCGTGGAGCGAGCTGTCAATATTGTCAATCCTAGCAAACACAAAGTCACTTCACCTAAGTTTTCACGGTGAGGTTTTTACAGAATCGACCGACTGTATGCGCAAATGAGGAAACATCGTGTGGAAATCGACATGTCCTACAACCAAAAATTCGAAGACATGTAACATCTACCAACCCGCACTGGGCAAGCGTGGTGAATTACAGCCCACTCCCTCTCACCGAGAGGAGGCCTGTGTCTGAGCAGTGGGAACATTATAGGCTGACTATACTATGCCTGTGCCGGCTTATATCACAAATGTCCTCCCCTGAAAGTCCCCCTGAGGGGGAAAACTGGAATATAAAAAAAAGTCGCCTTTTCTTTAAGTCTCTTCTTATTAAAATTTCCGTAAAATGAGGGTGTTAATATAGGAGCAGGCTTGGTGGTGGTTTAAAAAGAAAGTAATCTTAATTATGAATGAACACAGTTAATTTCTGGAACATTGAATTAAACATTTTTCGTTCTAATTATAAGCAATAATAATTAGGCTATTAGTGCAACACAGAAAATGACCGTTCATGCAGGTCGGTAATTACTTATACGTCATGCAACTGCGCCTTGTTTTTTTTGTTATTAATATACAGGCACGAACTTCCCATATCTAACTTGTTATAGAACTATAAGGGGTGTTGTAAATTAGAAAACAATGATATTTAATCTAATGTGGTATCTAACTTGACTACCATGCTGACTACAGAATATAAACCCAACCACCAGTATTGACATGGAGTGACTGCTAATCAGAAGGCCAATTCTCGTAATTTAAAACGTTCAAAATCTAGTCGCAGTGTCATCTTGTCGACAAGCAAATGTCAAAAACTTGTAAAAAAAAATATAGGGAAATTAGAGGTATCTTTGACAGATTGAGACTGAGATCAGACTGTGTACGTTCTTAAAATTACGAGAATTGCCCTTTTGACCGACACAACCCAGTTACTGGGTAACACGATATCGCTTGGTAAATGGCAGTCTAATAATAGGTCTATAATTAGACAACATCCCAGCCTTTTCCGGTTGAAGCTTTCAGTGTAACCAAAGGCGGTAGTAGGAATGCTAATAATAACTCCCCTCTACAAATACTAACGTTACAACATTGTTTTACAAACTAAGTACGTACGTACCCACTTAGTTAATTAATTATGACTTTGAGATACGCAGTGTTTTGGAGTTATAATTAAAACATTGTGCTGTGACTACCGAATCTACAGTTAGACTTCGTTGAGAATAACAGAACTTGTTTAAATTAAAATTATATGCCATGTTAGCGTATAAAGGACGCTTCACAACGCCGTCAAATCATTTATTACAAATAGGCACTTTTGAATGTCAAAATTTTCAAAAAAAACCGGCCTTGGCACAGGCATAGTATAGTTAGCCTATAATGTTCATGATCGGACACAGGCCTCCTCTCGGTAAGAGGGAGTGGGCTGTAATCTACCACGCTTGCCCAGTGCGGGTTGGTAGACGTCACATGTCTTCGAATTTTTGGTTCTAGACCATGTCGGTTTCCACACGATGTTTCCTTATTTGCGTATGCAGTAGTGCTATTCTGTAGAAATCACACCGTGAAAACTTAGCTGAAGTGAGCTGTCATTCCTCCTAATGCTTTGGGATTGACAGTGACACTACTGACAGCTCACTTCACCTCAGTTCTCAAGGTGAGATTTTTTCAGAATAGACCGGCTGTACAACAAACTAAGTAACTTTGTGCAAAAATAATTGCTGGGAAACGACTTCCATTTTTGGTGTGAAAATTCGCTGATTACAGTAGTTTGAAACGTCATCATTTCAGCCGAAAGACGGTCGTCCATTGCTGGACATAGGCCTCCCCCAAGCGCTTCGACCGGTTCTGTGCTTCTCGCATCCAACGGGTTCCTGTGGTCTTCACAAGGTAGTCGGTCCACCTTGTTCCGGCCTTCCAACGCTACGTCTTCCGGTACGCGGTCGCCACTCCAGAACCTTTCGGCCCCATCGGCCATCTGTTCTGCGAGCAATTTGACCTGCCCACTCCACTGCCACTTAAGTTTGGCAGTTCTTCGGGCTATGTCGGTTACCTTGGTTCTCCTACGGATCTCCTCATTTCTGATTCGATCATGCAGGGTTTGAAACGTAATGCACGGAAAAACATTGTGCTTATGGGTGCATGCAACGGTACAGGAGTCGTTGGAGTATATAAAGTTGGAACTTTCACCTTCAATACCTACGTAACCAGAAGGTACCCAGGAACAAAAAAAAAGTATTTTAAACGGCAAGAACAAGTGACTCTCGGCTTTATTAAGGTAATTTTTATACCCGCTATAAGTCCCGACATTATTCTTCATTTATTTATATTTGTATCGGATTAAGAAAATAGTTCCCTAATTTCCCCTATTTTCCCTAGTTTCAATAGTGACATAATTCTTTATCGATCTACAAAATATCTTTGCTTACATAATAACACGAAGACCCTAAAAGCCAATAGACCGGGTGAATACACCATTTGTCGGCCAGCGGTCGAAAGTGTGGTTATAAATAGCCTTCAGCGCGCACATTTTTCACGGCAGCCTCTCGAAAGCCTCACGCTATGTATATTCGGCGCTAACGTGAAAACGGACATAATAAATAGTGTTCTATCCTCTCTAGTTGTAAATTCACAGGATTTTCACCTCTGTACTTCCTATTTGGCTTTTAACAAATCATAGCCATCAATAACTTTGTTTTATATTGCTTTGGACAGAGGGAACAGAAGTTTTAATGGTCTGTGGTTTAGTGGAGTGGTGAATAAGTATCTGGAAATTTACTGACACGAATATTGCGTGACCAGTGAAGGGTTAGGGTGCCTTGTTTCATGGTCAAAGCGCGTGTTTCGTCAGTCGCATGACCACACCCGTGGGTTAAGCGGGCTTCAGGTTTATTTTTATTGGCTAAGCTATTGAGCGGGTGTCTTATCTTTTGTAGTTTTTTTTACTGCCACTCGTTTAGATTTTATGTTTGCTGCCAGTTAGAAAGTTAATTAACTGTGTCTTTATTAAAACTAAAGATAATTTGATGAAAATTGTTTGAATTGGAAAACCAAGTTATCGGTTTTCTAACAAGTACCTACACATGTTCAATTCATTTCGCATTTACACTAAAAAAAAAATATTTTCAGTTGCACAAAAACACTTAAGT
Organism: Oligia latruncula; assembly: GCA_948474745.1. Lineage (NCBI taxonomy): Eukaryota > Metazoa > Arthropoda > Insecta > Lepidoptera > Noctuidae > Oligia > Oligia latruncula. The sequence continues at coordinate 6,373,388 of OX419696.1, forward strand.
ATATAAACACTACGCAACGTTACAACTAAGGGTTCTGGTGCCCAAAGTAAGATTTAACTTGTGTTTCGGGTGCCAGCGCCCTCGCCTATAATTTGAACATATATCAGTAGTTGTAGGACGAGCACAGTATATTTTACATTGAAATAGAACAGCCGAAACGATCGTACAAAAAATATCAAATCACTGTTCGCAACGTGACACGACGCCTAAAAACATGCAAATCAATGGCTGCCTTGAGAAATATGTTATCTATTTTCCTGAGCACGTCAACATAAAAATGTAAACTCGATAAATTGCTCAGACATACGACGCATGCCCCTTGTTCCAGGTGAGTGAGTCAATCGGGTTGGCACGCAACTGGGGCACCCACCCTATTGAGCGGCTTGTGTAGTAACAAACAACTGTGGTGCAGTTGACAATGAAAATCGATATGTTGCAGAACATTATGCTAGAATATAAACGTATTTTGTGCTAGATTGAATTTTTCTTTGTCGTTTATAGTGTAGAAATAGAAAATGATTTGAAAAATGCGTTGTTCGTAATATTGCTTTGACTCAGCATGAGACTATAACGAGAATAAAAAAAATGGCTGCTCTATTTCGATATTAGACACAAGTGTTCAAAAAGAATACAAAGTAGGTATTCTCTTTGTTGTAAAAGTTTCACTTACTAAGTACATACCCAGACAGAATATACATTTTCTAAACTAATATTATATACCTACCAATATAAACAGAAAAGATTCGATTTTTTATATGTTTGTTTGTTGCGCTTTCACGCTAAAACAGCTGAACAGATTTAGATGAAATTTGGCACATGGGTAGACCATAGCATGAATAAGGATACTTTTTATCTCATAAACTTATGCGGGCGAAACCGCGGGGCGCAGCAAGTCTTTCATAAAAATAAATCTTCAACGTTGACGTAATTTATCTGGGCAGCACAACATTTTATTACTACTATTAATTGCTCTCCAAGTTTGAGCGATGCACCCCTACCTACCTACATACAAACAAGTAGGTACATCAGGAGTACCTAGAACTAGTCGGAAAACCAATTAAACTTGATGTTGACAGGAAATACGCGACGTCGCCGACATAGGTCACTTCCGGCGCTGAAAATTACATCCCTTATAGTTTCCAGGCCGCTTCGGGCAATTGGCGGACGGAAAAATGTTCAGTAATTTTATAATTTTGGTATGTTCTTTTTTTTTGTTAAGGGGGCTTATGAAGGTGGTAATAATAGTGTAATTAATTTAAATGTAATTTTAATGCAAAATTATGGTGTTATTTTAAACAGCATTGTGTTTCTGTCAATCGTATGTGCTTTAAAAGAGACAAAGATAGCCTGACGTCATAATTAGAGTGGTCCTTTTATGAAATCTACCACAGTTACAAAAAATATTTTATATTTAGGAAAGTGGACCGTTTTATTCAAAAATGTCAATGTAAATAATTGCTATAATCTATTATAGCAATTATTTCCCTCTAAGCTGCTCCAGATAGCTCACAGCTGCACTATACCTACCCCACATTCCAGTCGTTCAAGTGAACTGATTCGCAAATATACTAACTAGATAATACAATATACATGAACTTGATACCTATGTTGTACCTTAGTCTTAGTAGGGATAGATCCTGTGATTTTCCATACCAGTGAGTTTCTACCTGTGTACAATATAGTGTAACATACCTACTGAGTATCAATCCGCGGTCAAGCAGAATACATGTTCCGGAACAGTGAATTGTGATCTATTAAAAGAAATGTTGATGATAAATACCTACACGTAGGGTTATTTCGGTGAAGCCCTAGAATGAGGATGGGTTTTCAGTAGCTGCATTCAAGAAATAAGTTCCTAAAATGAAAAAGAAAAAAATGAAAAAGTGTTTATTCACAGAAACAATTTTTTACATAATAAGTATAAGTAAGTAGTAGTAGTGTAGTAGTATAAGTAGGTAGGTACTTATTTACATCATATTATTACTGTATCAGTATCTGCCATAGGTAAGTACCTGCCTACCTGCCTGCCATAGGTACGGTTAATAAATTATAATTATGTACCTAGTGAAGAGTCACATTTTTTTACTAACTACGATCTCACTTAGGTACCTTATCATGATCTTGTATCTTGAGCTGTGATAATGATAATATACAAGGGTCTGTATCTTTTCTCACACATCATTTCTTACTAGCCTTGCAAAGAACAGGTGCAAAATAAAAATCATTATCGTTATGTCGATGCCATGAAAAACTTACACAATACCTCAAGTTGTGACAGGAAGAAAGCTTTCCAATAATAATATAATCAATCCCGCCTCCGCGCAGCTCTAGCCGCCCACTCGATGACGCGACTGCCGTTCTACCTACTTTGTATGTACTACAGTCACATGCAAATATATTTACAAATACGCAAAAAACAAAAGTGATTTTCTCGTACAGTATCGGTTTAAATATTCAAATGTGGTACAATTGAAAATATGGTGCAATAAACAAATTCACACACATGCAAACATGAACCCTGGAAACAATACTCCTAGTTTTGGGCAGTCGAGTGAAAAGTACGCGTGCAAAGATGTTCTATGCACAATACCGCATTATTTCGGTAAGGGACAGCGAGACTTGTAATTTGACGTAGGTATTCCTTTAGTACAAAAATATACATGCGAATAACGCGTCATACTGACGTCACGCAAAATCCTGCATCTCGCAAGTAGAGTTTACCGCGCAACTAGCATAGATACAACGGCCCGACATGAATCATCGGGCAGTTGCCCGCCAGACACAACACCCGTTTGGTCGGAGGATCATCCCTTTTCGATAGAGTATGAGTGAACTTTACAACCTGTTCCTCATACCTCTATAAGGTAAATATGTTTGTACTAAACTGTAGCTACTAGTGTAGACTTACTTTTACAATGGCTGTATAGTGTACAGTCTACAGTAAACGCAAGCCTTGACGGTAATTGTTGGTGAAGATGAAAGGCTAATGGAATGAATCACGGAGGCTTCTCAAGTAAACAGGTCTAAACGTAAAGGGGTTTTTAGCTTGCTAACTTTTCAGGGAACCGGTTAAATTGAAAGAAAAATAAACGCGAAAACGAAGTTCAAAGACACGAAACTCGGGGTTTGTGTTTTTTTATAATAATTTTCTTTTTAGTAGTTAGGTACCTACTTATTTTCCTTCAATTACCCGGAACCTACTACGCTTTGGAATGGGCAAACTACCTTCATCTTTCTTTTAAGATAAATTTCTTGACACACCAAAATTGCCTGTAATTGGTTTAATTTGAATAAATGCTTTGAGTTTGAGACTAGTGATTTTTTGCCATGACCATAATCTTGGCATAATATGACATGCAGAGCTCATGCATTAATTTACCAATCAAGTTTACTATAAATACCAATAAATACGGAACCATAACCGTATCTAAATAACCAGATTTAACTAGAAAATCTTTCCATTTGACTTCATCCGCTATTAAAATCCTAAACCCATCTGCGCTCGACAGTTACACGGCTTTTTTTGATAACCCTGCAATTTCGGAGAGCATGCATCAATACGACAGCCGCTCGTGGGTGATTGCTGTTTTCAATCAGCCGGTTTACATGGGTTCACGAATATCTACGACATTTTTCTGTGGTCGTATGCAATTGCATGCGGTTGTACGAACGAGTATATTTGAGCAGAGTGAAATTAAATTCAGCGTTTAAGGAAAGTAGTTTTCCGATTACATGTGCATGAAAATTGTTGTAGAAATACATATTCCTTTGAAATTCTTCGATGAATTCCAACCGCTGTAGCCTATTGTGGTAGAAAATCAAAAGCATTACACAATCTTGTTTGCGTTCCTAGAAAATGTATATTGAAAATTCGCCGTAAAATCTAATGTAGGATAGAAACTATATGAATCACGGTCATCTGGTTTAAAAAAAAAAACATGATTGACGTGTAAAAGTGTTTGTACAAACCTACTTACAGAAAATAAAATCATTTCATTTCATTTCGAATATACTTACACTACTTTAAAGTCTCTAGAGAGAAAGCTACTATTTCCTCTCTAGAGACTTTGTAACTTAACCATCTCAATAAACCGATAGTAGAGCTTTAATAATGAACCTTTCCACGAACCAGAAGCTCTTTACGACGTCATGAAACAAAATATTTTAAAACTACCCACCCACCTCTTCGTAGAATAAATCATTTACCGAGGTGTTCCCGTCGAGAGCGTACGCGTTCACGTAATGCAGAACAAGTGAACAATGCACCTATTGAATTAAACTATCTGCCTCCATTGTGAGCGGTAAATAATGCGGAATATTAAATTTTATCACGCACTGTAATGGCTGAGTATTTATTTCAATCATATTGTCTACGTGTAACGGCTGGAATACGATTTTTTTTTTCAAGAAAATTACTTTTGGTCTTTTTTTGCTGTGGGAATTTTGGTACTTAATGGAATGAAAGCTGTATGAATAATTGAACATATTGCATTTTGTGCTGTTACCGGTAGCATACGATATGTCAACTTTTCTGAGGTCACAGTGAAACCTTGGAGTTATTGATTTCCTACGCCGCCAGGCTGAAAGTACCTACGTCAAAAAGATTGAGTGAGCGTTTAAAACTTAACGTGATCTCAGAATATTCCTGTAAAACTTCAAACCTCGGAATCTCATAAACTTTGCAAGTCTTCTTATTTGAAATTCCGCACGAAATTTTTCCATCGGTTTTCCGCGCATCGTCAATAACACTAGTGCGGCGCCGACATCATATTGCGATGCACGAGGAGCGAGCGAGCGGAGCGTTCGTTCGGAAATTGCATCGTGATGTTTTGCTCGATTTTCCCCTCACTCGATGGCACCGAAACGCGCTAATTGCTCGCAATCTATTGCTTTTTAATGTGTTTGCAGCAATCGGGAGCTATATTTTCGATTATTTTTGTACGCCGAGTAAACGGTGACAATCATTTGAATTGCAAAGGTCTTTTTGTTCAACCAATTCCTGTTGGAATTTCGTAATGATTTGCTGTTTTTACCATGTAATTGCAGCATTTTCGGTAGTGTATCAATGTTGCTTTATACACTTTAACTTTTTCCCGCGCCTTTGACCGCGTAGCCTATAATTTTCCCACTGCTGTGTCACAGGCCTCCTCTCTTCGAGATGTAGAGGACTATAATCTACCACGCGGGCCAGGGCGGGTTGGTAGATGTCACATATCTTGGAATTTTTGGTTATATTCCTTACGATGTTTTTCTTCACCGTTTTGCGCGCGTGCAAGTTGGAAATTATCGCATGAGAATGTACTAACGGGATTAAAAGTATTTTATGCCCTGATCCTAACCCAGTTCTTGATCTATCCCTGGCCAAACATCCAAATCCATGTAGCCGTTGAGGCATGAAAAGATAACAGACAGAGTTACTTTCATATTTATAATAGACTAGCTGACCCGACAGCTGTTCTTTATTCGAAAGACACGTGGCGCCATCTATTATCATAATAACGTTATTGTGGTTTACCTCGGGAACAGCACTTTTTATCGGGATGAAAGGTGCCCTATGTCCGTTTCTGTATACCTGACAACATATATGCAAAATTTCAGGAGGATCGGTTCAGTGGTTTAGGCGTGAAAAGGTAACAAACAAACAAACTTACTTTCACATTTAAAATATTAGTTACACATATAATATACTTAGTAGCTATGGAAGTATGGACATGTGTTGCAAGATTCTTAGCCGGAACATCAATAAATCGTACAGTACGCTTGATATGTGTGTTGTGCTTGTCTCGAGAGGCTGCCAGTCCCGGTCGAGTATGTCTGTAATCTATGCCCGATGCAATCTGCCGTGAGTGGTATGCAAGGCATGTGTTCAACATTGATTGGTGCTATATGGAGATATCACTCCCTCCATATGCAAAGCAAGAGATCTACCTGAGTTAAAATAAAGCTTAAAGACTGTTACACATACCATTGTTGCTCTATAAGTACCAATAATAAAGAGGTAAAATTTGTGAGTTTGTATGTCCTGTTAATTTTCTTAACTATTCCGAAAATTCCTTCACTAATATGAAGCTACAGCGGGGTAATTGCGTAACACACTAACAGTAGTAATGGTTTTCAATTTGACTGTTCAACGTTGTTGAGCAGACAAATTTTTCGAACATATGAAGCAATTAGATTAGCAATATCCTTCAAAATGATTCAGATTGTGAATATTTTGCGGACAGAAGTATTATGACACATGGCAATTCCCAATCAACCTTGAACCTTATGCTTTAGCGATGAAGTTGAAAATTTATTAGAGTTTAACAGATTGTAGTAGCTTGATGTGCTGGCGTCTGCACTTACACAAGAATAACCGAAAAAGATCATGAATATCAGTTTTTTCTTACACCGTTTTATGCTTAAATTAATTACGAAACGACTTTCTTCTTAAATAAAGATAGCTTCAGCTAAGCGAGCACATTACAGATATTAAGCTATTAACTACATACACTGTTCAAATACGAGTCGCTTGGAAGAAGCGATGGCTCGTCGCTTAACGAGCAGACGTTGCCCAGAATGGAGCGATTACGCGTAGTGCAAACGTATATATATAACATTATAAGCGTATTCGGTTTTGTTGTGTGCTTTATAATGATACAAATGTGTTAGCGCGGGGAGCAATGAAAGAGTGGACTGTATTTTTAGGCAATGGTTTACTGCCGCTAGTATTTACAATCTTAACTTTCCCGGACAAACAATAAGTTATTGAGAGGAGTATCGTCCGTCGCGGTGGAGTCCGTGGAAGCGAGATGGTCGTCGGGCCGAGCCGTGTCGCCGCCGCGCCGCGTCTCAACTCGCCGATGACGCGCTGATCACGCTGCCTACGCATGCAGACCGCGTGCAACGCGCTGTGTTGGGTTCGATTCCCAACAAATGTGTACTTATACTTATGCGGTAGTTACGAATATATATACTTCGGTAAATGAAGCAAGAACTGTCGGCTCAAAATAAATATGTAGGTATAACCTTTTTGAATGAAATAACTTTGTTGAGGTAATTTTTTTTCATCACTATCGTACGTTGTCCCACTGCTGGGCGAAGGTAGATTAGTAGGCACTTTTTTATTGTTTATTAATTAAAGATCAAAAACAATATAATATAAACAGAAACACCAAAAAAACCTCAATAGGTTTGTCTAAAATAATATTGCAATAGCTGCGCTGATTCAAGATAGTATTTAATATTTACACACAAACAACAACGCAATCAATTAAAATAACAACAAAATAATAACAACAAAAAAATCTAGTAAACTGCTCAGTACAATGTAAATTAAATAGCCGTAGGGCCTTTTTTATTTTCCTGACCATACAAACTTTTTGTATCGTGACTTTGGCCACTAAAACTTTGAAAAGCTAAACTGACAATACTTACTATATCCCTAGCTGGTTCTAATTACCCCTCAGTCGTCACGAACATCCATAACAAGACCCTCGTACCCGTTGCATTACTTACAACTCCCCTCCACAAGTACCAGGTACAATCCGTGATTCATAACCTTAGTCTAGACAACTGGTATTGATCACCGTCCCCCCTCAGACTCTGTTGGTGACACCGCTGCAATGAATCACCGATAAACAGATTATGGGTAAATACCCGACGTTCGTTTAATTGCACCCGCAGTTGTAAATTTTATTTTAATGGGGTTAAAAGACTCGAAGGGTTGGAAAAGTTTGTACTTTTTGGTGATAAGTATTTTGCATGGTGCATGATTTTGGAGAAAGGTATTTTATAAATAGTAGTCTTTACCTGTCCAAGGTTTCAGTCCAAATAAAAAACCAAGACACGTGAAATAGTACTGTACTTTACTGTATTGTTCGCAGCGCTATGTCTTGACTTTTTATTTGGTCTGAATCCAAGGTTTTCATAAAAGCTAAATTTCTTTGTAGGTACCTACATATTTGCATACAGAATTTTGCTCTTGTAATGCCAACTTGTTTTCTTACCTCAGAAACGACAATCACACTTTTTTCAACAATGAACATAATATATCAATTTTGATATTAGGAGATTTGTATGAATCAACCAATCTATGGAATAAAACAACGTAGCATCGTCAAGGAAGCCACAAAAGTAAGCCTGACTGGCACCAAAGCGTGAAACGCGTAGCACATTACTGTAATGTAGGGTATTTCTAAGTTAAAATAGGAGTTCGTTGTATAAATGTATTGTAGGCCGACCGCGCAAGCCATTCAATAAAATATTATTGTGCAGACCACATCGTTGTTTTATTCTACAATGGCGACGGGGATGGCGAAATTTGACGAATTCGACATGAAGAACGGGAATTGGCAGTCGTACTGTGATAGGCTGGATATGTACTTTGTCGTGAATTCTGTGAAGGACGAACTAAAATTGCCAACACTGATTGCATTCATGGATGAAACGGCGTATGAATTACTTGTGAATTTGTGCAGTCCTTAAAATTCGGCGGATATCTAGCATACAATCATCAATCATACAATAATCTAGCTATGCATTTACAAGCCACCCACGGTATACATATGTGTGTGTATATGCATGCCATACACATTCATTTGTTTATTACAAACTCCCAAACAAACGCTCACTGTATTCTAGAGACAAGCCTGGAACCACAACGCTGTTTGCAGTTCTACGGGCATTTGATATATGAGTCTGCTATCCATCTTCCTGACATACTCCCCCTTCCTCACTTGACTACACCCACAAAACGTCACGTTATGACAAATATCGTCTAGACGGGTGAACGGTCTATTTGTCGTGTGGACTTATACTAGGTCTAGGTACACTTCGTCAGGATTACCAGTATTATTTCAGGCAAATATGAGTATAACTTATAAGTAGTATACTGACCATATCTCGCAAATATATCTACATATAGAGTGAAGGGTTGCTGGGGAGTTCTGCTTGTTGTCGCAGCTGAAATATTTTTTCCTACCTTTATTATTTCAAATTTGACACCAAGGTTTATAATATTTATGACGGCGGTTCTTCCAAGGAGGAGACCGTCGTTAAAATTATGCAAGAATCAATGCATATACCTCATTGTGGTAGTAGATAAATAGAAATACAAATATATTCATCAAGGTCATTTAACGTATTGCAGCAGCACATCACTATCTTACGTGCTTAGAAAACTGGCTGCATAGCTACGTGAAAAGCAATGCTAACTTGGCCAACAGAACGAGCCGCCCTTGAATTCGTTTTCAAAACAACTATTTCTTCTTCAAACCCCTTTTTATACTTCTAGTAACAATCTTACCATTACAAAACACCCGGTCTCTGTGTGTAGGTACACACAACCACATTTAGGTACGTACATCTCGTCTCTTCATCTAGGTACACGAAGATACTTAAGTCCAATGAACCCTCACGATAATGTACCTCACATAGTATTACACACGCCCATCCACTCGGCTATAATGTAATCTGACTGCAGACTGTAATAAGATGAAAGCACTCATCACTCGCTTGCCTCATTTACTTGTACTGAAGGTAACACCCCTTTCTTGTGAGATTCTGAGGGATCTGGGAAGCGGTTTAGTAGGTAATAGCAGTTTAATGTACTATATAGCTTGCAAGATACGAGTACAGACTTATAGAGATACAGAAACAGTGTGGTATTGTATCTTTTGTTGTAGGTACCTAATTATAATCCTGCTACGTCATCATCTGCCTAGCCTTTTTCCCAACTATGTTGGGGTCGGCTTCCAGTCTAACCGGATAAAGCTAAATACCAGTATTTTACACGGAGCGACTGCCTATCTGACCTCCACAACCCAGTTACTGGGTAATACGATACCCCTTGGTAAGACTGGTTGTCAGACTTTCGGGCTTCTGACGACCCATGACGACTGTCAAAGATCCACGAATGACAGCCGAGGCCAACGGTTTAACGTGCTTTCCGTGTCACGGAGAGGTCTTGGTATGTAAAGATGGTCACCCATCCACGGACCATCCGCGGCAAGCGTAGCTTAACCTGATCGATCAACCCGTGAGGCTGTCATTACTTAGCCACGCACCCCCTATAGTCCTGCTACATATTATTATTATTATTTAACATTGCGTAAATAATAACAAAATAATTGTCTTCTTATTATGTATGTACAAGTCTAAACAGATATAAAAAAGAGCTCATTGGGCATCAAAAAAATACATCCACATCGCTGTCAGTGGGAAAAGTGCCCAAAAGTGGCTGGCATCTTTGACCCTCTGGAGCCTGGAGCCTCTGGTGACGGGAAGAGGCGACCAACCGCTTGCTGATGTCCCGAAATACTCGATGAGCACTCGGACCCTACGGCGTTTCAGCCCCAAATGGTTCAAACATATAGCTCCCAATAAGGTTGTTATATTCGCGCCGTTTGAGGTTTTCTGCACCGTCTTCTTATTTAAATTAATTTAACTGGATGGAAATCCTTTCAATCAAAGTATGACTGGTCTGCAAATCATTAAACCAAACATCACCATAATTATTACCTATTTGGAACCTTTCAAAATATTATACTACAAGTATTGGCTTCTAAATTATAACCCATCAAAAGCGATACGCTCAAATGCGTATCTATACGCGGCGTATTGTCAGATACGCTAATACGTTTCATACGTGCGATACGTGTGGCGATGACACTTTGACAAGCACCTGATGTCGGTCGAATATTTATTTTGCGAATTTAACGCCTGTTAAAATCCTCGCCCCGAGAGTATTTGCTCTGAAAATAAGCCTTGTGAAAACGTGAATATTAAAATAGCATGGAACTCTCCTATTTGTTGTTTGTATGAATCACGTAATTGTTTTCGCAAATTAACCGAATTAATTTGATGGATTGTGTTGATAAAGATTACAGTTTTTTTTTTATATTGTAGTTTGCGGTTATGGTTAATTGTACCTAGTAGCGTCTGCCCGCGACTTTGTTCGCGTGAAATTTCTTGTTCCCCCGACCCACCCCGTCGCATCGCATCGCCTGCCCGCTCTTCGTTTTCACTTAGCGTTCTTTCTGACTTTTTTTCTTTTTGCTCAGCTTCTATTGTAAGACCCTGTTACGTGATATTAAATAGCCTATAGCCTTCCTCTAGAATTAGGCTATCAAATACAAACAGTTTTTTTTTTATTCGACTGGTAGTTTCAGATATTAGCCCGTTAAAACAAACAAACTCTTCAGCTTTATTATTAGTTTAGATTTTTTTGATGCAAAATGTAGGGCTTTTCAAAATGACAAAAAATATCACGTTGCATTTCAGTCTACAGTATTGTTCTCATGATCTTCAATCGACACAAAATCCCTGCAAGAGATTGCGCAACGCCCAATTAAACTAACAGAATAGAAACAAAACAAAAGCAGTCCCAAAACATTATTTAAACAAAAGCCATCCTTTGTTAAAAGGCACGTCTGCTCGGAAATTCGGCACAAATTGCTACTCGGAAGCTCGGCAAATCCGGGTTTAGTTTCTAATTTCGTTTTAGTGAATGTAATCGATCCACCATTCCACGTATCTTCAGTTGATATGCGAAATCCAGCTACCGTTGGCTTGTTAAATCCCTACTCGGCACTGAATGTAACATTAGTTTTCGCCGGTGTTGCCAGTTCACGCCGAGCCGAATGTTGCCAGTATTATCGGCGTTTAGTTTTCTCATCACGTTCGACGTTAGTGCAGCACTAGTTTGAAATCTACTTCTGTGACCTCATACCATGCTGTATTATATATTTAGTGCTAATGCCGCTATAATCGAAGCGTTTTATGGCGACGACATATTTTAGACGAAAACACGCGATGATGGGATAGAATATTATTTACCAAATTGTCGGTCCGGTATTATTTATTTCTGTATACCATTCAACACATCACACTAATATTATAAAGGCGAAAGTTTATGATGTGTGTGTGGGGGTGTGTTTATATGTTTGTTACTTCTTCACGCTCAAACGGCTGGACCAATTTTTATAAAATTTTGTATGGAGGTAGCTGACACCCTGGATTAATATGTAGGCTACTTTTATCCCGATATTCCCACGGGATTGACATTTACGCGGGTGAAACCGCGGTTCGCAGCTAGTTGTAGATATAAACACAGAACCATTTTTTGGGATATCACTAAGCCTCACTCAGCGTATCTTAATCGAGCTTTTTACCAAGTACAGTCACGAGCATAAGTATGTATACACTTGGCTTTATTCAAAGACGATTTTCTCCGTCAGTTTTGAATGAAATTTTATGTTATTACGAACAAAGTATTTTCGAACCCATAGGTTGGTGTAAATTGTCGTATTTTAACGTTGCATTCGTTATTTCACGAAAAATCGCAATTGAAAGTTGCCAAGCGTTGACATATTAGTGCTCGTGACTGTACCTATCAGTCACCGAAGTACTTGTTCGTCACTTTGCCCTACACAAAAACTCTGAAAGTACTCGTACATACCAAACGTCTCATACATCTTTAGCGTAGGTACCAGCAATAAAAGCGAACGACATTGCTCGTGTCTCGTCTTTAATCTATTAAGTAAACCAAGACCGACCTATTACCTAGATGAGTTTCTTATTCGCTAAACAGTAGCTCTCTGCCAATAGTCTGGCTCCACCGCAATGCAGCCAAAAACGGTGACCTAAAGTCGCGACCTATTTACTCGGATATTCGGCTATTCGGATACGCGGATATAATAGACGATGATCCGAATTGTGAATGCGTCTCACGCTCCAATTGATAGTGTTCCATAGAGTGCGTGGGATATGTTTTTTTGCCGTTAGAGAGAATATTTTCGATGGAAATGTTAAATAAAAGTTTTTGTCGTTCCGCATAAATATTAAAGCGTTATTAAGAGTTGTTATGAGTTATTTGGGCACGTTTTCAATTGCAAAGCTTAGTTAGCTATTTGATTCTGTAATAAACTACTACGAGGTTTGACATAAATATTCGGAAATCAATTCTTATCCGAGAGGTCAAAGAAATAAAACATTCCCCGACACATTAATATAAATAAAGAAACAAGATAATAAAAACAAATAAGAATAACACTAAAACATTTATGTCACTAACGGCGTCCACACGACTGACCCACATAAAGGGATTATGATTCGGACACATAACGCTGATGAACCACATTGTGCATGAGGCTCACGTCCAACTTGCGGATACGGCGGATACCGCGAATACTGCGGCTCATAGTCACTGCACTATGAATGAGGTACTGCGCAAAAAGTTTTATGATACTCTCATAATAGAATATTCTACTGCATGACAAAAAAATCTGTTCAGCTTCTTGTTATGTCTTCTTCCGCAAAATCTCAGCTGAATAAAGTTGTATAATGCAGTGGTTTTGCTACCAATATCTTACGTGATATTTTATTTCCTTTTACTATACATAGTTAATCAGTTATCGTTCTTTTGTCTTTTCTTATTATACAGGTTGAAATTGAAAACATGCGACAAACGGAAATGGGAGATTGTACTCATCATTATGAACAACTTTTACTAAGGGACCAAAGCTGCAATCGCGAAAAAAAATCAGCTGTTCCCTACATTTTGACGAGTTATGTGAACATAAATGTAGCTAGGGAACAGCTCATTTTGTTTTCGCGATTTCAGGTTTACTATAGGTACACCACGCTTCGGGAATTACAGGCATAGTATTATAATTATGTATATTATGTACTTAGTTGCGATGGACATTTTCTGAGTGCCCAATAACTCTCAAACTCGACTGAAGGGCCATAAGCTTTTTACATGTCGAGTTCATGAACCCGAAATAAATATTCACGTACATTTATCATGTACACGAAGAGACGTGATGTGATGTAAATAATATATCACTAATGATCCTCTCGTATCGTCAGGCTTATCACGTGCCTAAGCCTATTATGTGGGACTCGCGCGTCTAACTTCATAAAGAGACCGTATGGGTGTACTACACAATTTTACTGAATAATGTGCTCAGTGAAGGCTACAAGAGAGGCAGAGAAATATGTGGAACCATGGCCCGCAGTGGGCCAGTATCGTTTAATATATGTGGAACCATGGACTCGCAGTGGGCCAGTATCGTTTAAAATATGTGGAACCATGGCCCGCAGTGGGCCAGTATCGTTTAAAATATGTGGAACCATGGACCCGCAATGGGCCAGTATCGTTTAAAATATGTGGAACCATGGCCCGCAGTGGGCCAGTATCGTTTAAAATATGTGGAACCATGGACCCGCAGTGGGCCAGTATCGTTTAAAATATGTGGAACCATGGCCCGCAGTGGGCCAGTATCGTTTAAAATATGTGGAACCATGGCCCGCAGTGGGCCAGTATCGTTTAAAAATATGTGGAACCATGGCCCGCAGTGGGCCAGTATCGTTTAAAACATGTGGAACCATGGACCCGCAGTGGGCCAGTATCGTTTAAAAATCTTCAGGTTTTCAATACTTTTTAAAGTGAAACCTTTTTAAGGCGCGTTAGGCGTTTTTTGAGATGGGAAAAAACTATTGAACTCGCGCTACTGCTGCACTGTTACCGTAACCAACACCGCTTTGGATGTGTTCGGCTGTCCTCGGGTTGTACTCTGTTTTGATGGATATCCGATATGTCAGTGAGTGATGGCAAAGTATTCCGTTTGTGTTTTGTTTTCACTTCTGTCGGCACTCCTGGAGTGCTACTTTTTTTTTAGTTAGCCTAAACGGTCCCACTGCTGAGCAAAGGCCTCCCCTAAATCCTTCCAGGCATCCTTTTCTAGAGCCACCTCGATCCAACTCTTGCGGTACGCGTCTAGGTCGTCTCGCCACCTTTTTCTAGGCCGGCCTCGGCGGTGACGGCCATCCATCATATTTCCTCTTTAAAAGCCCGTATTATTTTATTTTTATTATAAAAGGCCTTCTAACTTCATTTCTCAAAGGATATTTTAACTACAGTTACATGCAGCTGTGTCTTCTCCAACGTCATATCTCAGTTGTTTACTTCGCTCAATATCCATGAATACTTTCATGTCATGTTGCAGAAAGTCTGTACCTACTCTGTTCCAAGGCATTGTTTACCAAAAAATCAATAACGCCACTCCATCCTTATTGACTTAAGTAATATTGGCACATCTCAAAGGGAAATATAAAACGGATCCGGGTTAGGTTAGAACTGTGTCCAATAGTGCGCGAGCCGAGCGAGCGAAGAAAGCAGTGCTGCGGCAGCGGTCGGCGAGCGCTACTTCCAAAATTGGTCGCATTAATCGGAGTTTTTGTATTTTTAGGACCCCAAAATAGGAATCATTTAAGTATACGAAAAAAAGGGCAACAATTATATTTGAGTGTTCAATAATATTTTTAGGAACGCAAAATGGAAGTTATTAGAGATTCGATCCAACACAAGCACACCTTAAAACTTCTTTTTAAAATAAAAAATGATACATATTTTCCGATACGTACCTAATGTGAAGTATCTCGAGAGCTTTCTTCGATGAAAGGTAGAAGTAAAGAGGGATGTATATTTTTAAATCGACTGACGGTATGACACCTATATTTATAAGTAGGTAGGTATACATTTCTGATACTGCCGTACTCGGCTTCCATTCTTAGCACGGAGGTGGGTATTAAAGGTCCTTCAATAGATCCCTGTTTAAAATATATAAATGTTAAAACAAATAAGGAGATTTATTAGAAAAGACTGAAGTGTATAAAATACAGGGGGATATCTACATATTTACATAATGGGCACTAAGAACTATCAAGCCGATCGATGTTATCTAGTTTTAAAATACTAGTATTTCTTGATGACGCGTAAACGGGTTTTTAAACCGGATTACAGATTTTTTTTTCTGGGTTTTGGGGATCAGATAGGCAGTTGCTCCTTGTAAAATACTGGTATTCAGCCGGTTTCCGGTCATTCCGGTTGGACTTAAAGCCGACCCCAACAGAGGTGGGAAAAGGCTAGATAAGTGGTGATGATCGTTTATCATTTAAGCGCAGAAAGTAATTCCAGTAAATTATTTTATAAAAATTATACAATCATATTCTAGTACTGGTGCACTTCTTTCTATCTTAATTAAAGACTGTAACCTCAGCTTCATTTTAAAATAACTGTTTCACTTGCGCTACGAAAAATCATGAACCTCTAAAGGGTCCAAAGTAGGTATCTATACTAACTACGAAAAAGTAGTTTCAAACATAAAAAACAAAGAAAAAAAACACTAAACGAGCCTCCATTTTGAACCTCCGGGCCGTTCCACTTTGACAACGAATTAATTTAAAGCACCTTCCTAACAATTTTGTAACAGCAATTAACTGTTATACTTTGAACTATAAATATTCACAGTACCGGGTCCAGCCTCATCGCTGGCATTTCGCAGAGAAATTGCCAATTTCCTGCCACTACGGTGGCGCCATATAGCTGTGTATACATAAATAATTTGTTTTCATACCAATTTGCACGCAGTTTTGGTTGATTTATAAGCCTTTACAGTTTTTAGTTTATGATTGGTGTTTTGGTTTCAATTTATTGAGTTGGAAATATGAGCTTTGTTGTGAGCTGTCAGTTGTGTAGTATATATTGTTAGTGCGTATTTTATAGGTAAATGTTTTTGAACATGTTTGCCTGTGTTGTTTTGTTTGTATTTGAATTGCTTTGTCAGTTTCTAACGCTTTTTAAAATTAATTTATTTTGACAGTTTATTTCTAAATATCTAAGCTGGGCTCAGTACAGTTAAAACTGTTTAATGTATCGTTGACCCGAGTCCGATAAAAAAATATGTTAATTATCCAAAGTAATACATAGACATACACTTCTTTGTGCAAATAAATTGACCGACCCCATGCTCTTCGATTTGAAACAATATAATTTAACAAGTTTTACTAACAATAACCTAATATATTGTATATTAAAACCTTCCTGAGATTGAGAATTATCAAAACTGATTCATTTTTTGTTCGTATTATATAATTTTATACACCTTTTACATATGTACTAATAAGATAAATAGTATAAGTATGTGATTATTTAATCAATTAATGTTACCTCCAATCGCCTGAAACACAGGATTACCTAGTTCAGGCACAAATCATAGGTGAACTCGACATAGATTTAAGAAAAACTGTATTAACGTTAGTCTTTATATTTTGAATAAATTTATTATTATTATTTATTAGTTTTTCAGAAAATCGCGGGCTGACAAATATGGGTGTTGAATAATGAACCTTTTTTTGAAGTCCGTTAACAAAATCAAGTTCCAGAAATAAACAAAATTTAACGTTTGTCAATTTCATTGACAAAAAAGATCACGCGCTTTTTCCGAGCAAAACTGAGTGATGAGGACATCCGAAAAATCGAGTCGAACTTGTCAAGAATATTGCTTTTATATACGTGTACCTATGTTCAAATAAACTGTACCTTACCTACCTTCACATAATATAAAATAATAAGTTATATTAATTACGATTTTTGAGAAAATATGGTGCGTGGTGGAATACGGCCCACTCCCTCTTGCCGAGGAGACCTGTGTCCCGGCAGTGGGAACATATAGGCTGATCATGCTAAGGGAATAGCGTATAGCGATTAAAAGTTTGATTAAAATATAATTTAATTTATAAAACTCAGTGTCGAGTTATTTATTAAATACAACCCTAGGGCTAATTGTATTACTTAAATTAAATACGGCAAGGCATCGTTATGAAGAAAAAAATCTAAGATGTTTAAGCAGTTTCTCTACTATTCGACTTCCAGACGTTTTTACGATATTACAAGTTAAAGTATGAAGCACTATCTAATAATTGTATCTTTCGTAAGACCTTCCAATAACCAACTTTGTTATAAAAAGACAGGAGAAACTTTGTAAAATATTATTTCAGCAGAAGTCTGTGCCAACGCTGAGAATTAAAAAGATTTCCTCGTAAATGTTATGTAAGTTGACCTTTATAGGAAAAACTTGTTATTTTCTTGGCACTTAAACTACCTTGGAAAACAAGGTATGAAGATAATATTCAATAGGTCAATATGCCTAGCTTTTTCTCAACTATGTTGGGGTCGGCTTCCAGTCTAACCGGATGCAGCTGAATACCAGTATTTTTTTTACGCGGATGGAGCGACTAGGCTGCCTTTGCGACCTCTACAGCCCAGATACTGGGCAACACGATATCCCTTGGTAAGACCGGATAGGTATAGTAATCAAATAGCATCTAAACTAGACAAACGGAATATTTGCAAAGGTTTTAAAGTGAAACAAGCTCAGTATTAATATCCATAACTAAAACTAGGTCATCATCATCTGCCTAGCCTTTTCCCAACTATGTTGGGGTCGGCTTTCAGTCTAACCAGATGCAGCTGAATACCAGTATTTTACATTTGATAACTAAAACTAGGTATCAGTTTTAATTAAACATAATAACAATTAGGTGTCGTATAATTGAAATCTCGTGTTTATTGAGTGAATAACACTAAAACAAACTTTTAATTAATATCAACTACATTGTGCACAAAACATATTTATATCACGTAACAAGTTTAGCTGTCACAACATTATTAAATTGCGCTACTAATATTGACACTCGTTATCGAGTGCAATTCTGTTCGGCCATGTTGAATTACACGTACACTCGCGGCCAGTGTAATTACATCTAAATTGAATTGCGTTTTTGGACAAATATTTCGCTGGGTTACATTTTTTGGCATGGCTTGTAGTGGAAAACAGGTAATTTTAACGATCTTTTGCAAAATATGTAATGGAATGAGTTGATCGAAATACCTTTTTTAGGTTACATATTGTTCAGATTAGGTCTACAGGCTGTTCCGAAAAGTCTGTTAAACGAGGCTCATCTGCGAGATAGCACTGCAGGTTCGCAATAAAAGTTAGGTTCCTACTGAGCTATGTATGTTAGTCCGAATTTTAGAAAATTAGGTCCAAAATCCAATATGTGCCGGAGTCCTAACATTAATACAATCTGTTGTTTAATTTGTATGTGTGACTAACATTCGCAAACGATGGGACACTTTATATCGTGTTCTGCGTGTCCTGTCGTCTGCATATTACAGGAACTAATGGACGCTAGTGATGGCGCCAAACACGTTGCCGAATTCTGGGTTGATTCATTTAGATTTCCATGGACACGCTAGGAAGAAAAAGTCGCAACCATCAAAAATATTAACTCCAGTCAACTGAGTACCCTAAAATTTTACTACACTAAAAAAACAGGTTAGATATTACAGCTATAAAATCTGAAAAATAATGCAACCAATAAAGGCAGATCTAATTTCACAGAGTGTGAGTATCCGCTAGGGGAACACAAAGTGATTGCAATAACCGGTCGCAACGTTCTAATAGAGACAATAACTAGACTTTAATGAAGTTAGGGTGGTGAACACTTGCGTCTTGCGTACAAAAAGCGGTATCTACGCGACGCAATAGCGCATTTGCGACGTATCAGCGCATTTGCGACGTATCAGCGCCTATTCGACGTATACATGGTGGCAAGGACAACTTTGCGCAAACTGTTACCATGAATTCAGCACATGATAGACACCTCCGTGCCTCGGAAAGCACGTTAAGCCGTTGGTCCCGGCTGTCATTCGTAGATCTTAGACAGTCCTTACAGGTAGCCAGAAGCCCAAAAGTTTAACAACCAGTCTTAGCAAGGGGTGTCGTATTACTCAGTAACTGGGTTGTGGACGACAGATAGGCAGTCGCTTCATGTAAAATACTGGTATACTGGCCTTTTAAGGCTCGGCAGATTTTTGTATGCGTTTCGCTTAGTTTCTGATCTTCCTTTGCGAGTCTCAATATACAGGGTGAAATTGTAAACATGCGACAAATCGAAATGGGAGATTATACTCATCATTATGAACAGCTTTTACTATGGGACCAAACTTGAAATCGCGAAAACAAAATCAGCTGTTCCCTAGCTACATTTATGTTCGCATAACTCGTCAAAATGAAGGGAACAGCTTTTTTATTTCGCGATTTTTGCTTTGGTTCCTAAGTAAAAGTTGTTCATAATGATGAGTTCAATCTCCCGTTTCGGTTTGTCGCATGTTTTCAATTTCAACCTGTATACTACTTCTTTCTTTCTTTTATGGAAATTGAAGGTGTGGGTATTGAAGGGTGATGATTGTTTTTGGTGGAAATTGAAGGTGTAACCAGTGATGTGAAAATATAATAAAACCCAGTCCCGCAGTAATTTTCACCACTCCTAAAAATAGAACCAACAGCACCGCTCTATCACGACAAAAACAAAATGGGAGAAAAACTAAAAACAACGAAGAAAATCAATTTAAATCCCAGCGGGCAGCCATTCAATTACTGGCGCCACCAATATATCGCTCAGCTAGCCAATCACTCGTACTTTACGCGATAAATTTAGGTTTTGCACGTAAAGCCTGCGCTGTGATTGGCCAACAGTGGCTAGTGCCAGCGATATTAACTGGTATTCAGTGATATATTGACTGCTGGTTTCAATTGACTGTTTTGTTTTTAGGGAGTTTTGGTTGGTGTGTTTTGGGTAAATAGTATAATCAATTAACTGCCTATTGCAGGAATAATAATAACTAATAATACATATATAATAATAACACTAATATTATAAAGGCGAAAGTTTGGTGTGTGTGTGTGTTTATATGTTTGTTATTTCTTCACGCTCAAACGGCTGGACCAATTTATATAAAATTTTGTATGGATTTAGCTGACGCCCTGGATTAACATATAGGCTACTTTTTATCCCGATATTCCTACGGGAACGACCTTTACGCGTTTGAAACCTCAGGGCGCAGCTAGTAGGTTAATAAAACTATTCCTTCATTTCTTAAATAAAAAAAAACTGATTTTTGATTCGTTCCAATCTTCCATTCTATATGGAATTTCTCAGAAGCAGCCCGAAATCCAGACTTGTGTCCGGTCTATAGTTACACATCTGCTCAACTTGTCGGGGAAACAAAGCGAGATCTTATGTCCTTTCCTTAATCTTCCCAAAAACTGTTTTGTTAGTTGTCCCTTCTTACACCACTAATTCTTGCTTTATGAAATACTAGCTGTTTCCCGCGACCTCGTCTGCGATCCAGGATGAAAAGTAGCCTATGTCCTTCACCAGGTCATGGTCTACCCAAGTGCCAAATTTCATTCAAATCCGTTCCGCCGTTTTAGCGTGAAAGCGCCACAAACAAACAAACTTACTTTCGCATATAACATTAGTTAGGGTGCATAAACACTAAGACACAACTTAATTATCTTCCTAAAAATCTTAGTTCATATTAAATATTCCATGAAAGGAGCTACCCTTCATGAACTTGTTGAAGTTTATAAACCGCATCGCAAACTTATAGAGCTCTATTCATGAAAGTGATCGTACCATTATTGGGAAGGAAGATATTGCCGTTCAAAATTAATATGCAGTATCATAAGGCTGTATTCTCTCGTGGTTTGAGCAGAACTTCCAACTTATTAGCTTGAAGAGCACTGACATTATTCGAGTTACAAGCGGAATTGTGTTTATATTTAATAGTTTATCACCTGTCTAACCTTTTCCCCAACCATGTTGGGGTTGGCATTAAGTCTAACCGGATGCAGCTGAGTACCAGTATTTTACATGGAGTGACTGTCTATATGACCTCCACAACCCAGTTACTGAGTATTATTATTCCCCTTGGTAAGACTGGTTGTCAGACTTTCGGGCTTCTGACGTCTCGTAACGACTGTCAAAGATCCACGAATGACAGCCGGGATCAACGACTTAGCGTGCTTTCCGAGGCACGGGCGTCTTAATATGTAAAGAAGGTCACCCATTCACGAACCAACCGCGGTAAGCATAGCTTAACCTGATCAAAGCGACCCTGTGCGGCGTTATTTACTAAGCCACAACGTTGTCAAACTGAAACAAATTATTCTGACATAGAAACAAACTGTGTTTAATAGTCATATTTCTTTTTTCTGTAGTCTTTTATACTTATTTGTATAGTTTCAGAAACACTAATGACGTTTTACAAAGCGATAAAGCCCAAAACAAAAGGCAGAACAACAATTCGTACTCCGCACAAGGCCGACAAATTATAACAAATTGTTGTAACTTTCACAAAACCTTTACGAAGAACTCTTGATTAAATCATAACTTGAACATTTTTCACCTCAAGCGGGTCACTTTTAATTTAACCAGAATATAAAGGTCGTTTTCAATAAAATTTTAAATCTCTCACAGGTAAAATATGGAATTGATAATCCAGAGTCAGCCGTATTTAAATTATTTAGATATGGAGAATCCTTTGATTAGAGGTCGTGGCGAAAGCCCTGCTGGCTGACGGTATGGAAATTGAATTAATATCTGATAGTTATTTTGGGAATTCTGGAGGCTTTTGACGCGTCTTGATCAAAGACTTTGCGCTAATGAGGGAGGGAGCTACATTATTATGTAGTATTAAACAGCTTCGTTATTTATTTATTTTATAGGTACTTCAAGCACATAAATGTACAGAGATGGACTTTTAATGCCACAGGCATTTTCTACCAGTCAACCTTTAGGTGATGCAGAGACAGACAGTGGTAGGTAGACAAACAGTGGTAGGTGTATCATGAAGATTGAGAAACAAATATTTTAAATATATAGATACGCATAAACCTATTAGAACTATAAAGGCCTGCAGCAGACGATATAGACAATTTGTACGAGGTTAATTTGTCCGCGGCGATGGAACGTATTGAAATGTAGCGGTATCTACAACGCCACATGCAAACAACGCGTCATACTACGTCACGCAAATCCTACATCGCGCAAGCAGAGTTTACCGCGCAATTAGCATAGATACAACGGCCCCGACATAAGTCATTGGGCAGTTGCCCGCCAGACATAACACCCGTCTGGTCGGAGGATCCTCCCTTTTCTATAGAGGTTGAGTGAACTTTACACCCTGTTCCTCATACTCTATAGAAATATATGCAACGCACACGAAGGACACTGCTGGGATTTCCTTACATTCTATCGTTGCGGACATTTTGTCCGCGTACAAATTGTCCATCGTCTGCGCAGGCCTTAAATATAATATATACCTAATACGGTGTTGTGTTAACCTTGAAGTTAACACGATGACGCTAAAGTGTTTCTGCTTTGAATCCTTTAGCTAAAAACCACTTCAAGACGAATGCGAACATGATAAGTAGATCTAACTTGTCCAATAGGGATTAGGCACTCCTAGGTGATCGATTAGTGACCTTAGTCCCTACGCCAAAGAGTCACTTAAGAATTATACAGCATGGATCAAAAAGGTGTTGTCATATTTAACAATGTGGTATAGCCCATCAATCTGAACAAATTTCCCCATGGAACAATATCGTAATCGATGTTAAATAGTCAACTGTCCCATAAAACACTTAAATACCTTCTCAACCCAAATGCATGCGATTTTTTCGCGATGTTAGATGATCGAAGATGTTCAGTTTGATGGTCTGTACCTACCACACCCTTAAATATGTCCATATCTTTCTGCTACATGCTGTATACGAACTAACTTTCAGATTCATCTTATCAATTTAAAAGTTAACCCTCTAGAAGCTACGAAAAAACTAACTTATAAGTTTAGTGACATCCAAGTCGCGTACTTTCCCTTCTTTATGTCTCATGAATATGTATCCAAGACTTACCGTGTATAAGAAACAATAGTTTACTAGTTCAAAGGAGTTAAGACAAGAATATTATGGAGAATGAACGCGATGTACCCTCTTTTGACGCGATAAAACAAAAGAGAACTGCTGATAAAGACAATGAAGAGTTGAATGAAGCAGTTATTTTAATAAGTGAGATGCTTGTTTTAAGTTAGAACATGGAATAATTTGGGAATTCTGATGAATTTTTTATACCAAAAGTATTTAATGTAACAAATGGATCAGTAGTAAGTTATTGCACGAAATCCCGATGAAATGTTTATAGAAAAGAATACAAACTCTATGTATACTTAGGTAGGGCTCTATTTGTATTAATTGATATAATGCCCGCCCAAAATGTCATTGAACTCAGTAATAACAATACCAATATTGGTAGGTATAATTATAAAATAAAATAAAAATGTAATAATAACAAACATGCCTAAACAAACCCTAAAATTATTTATTAGGGGAACTCCAACAAAAAAATCTAATTTGCCGTATGTTTGCAATGCTTTATATTCTGATAGCGTTCTCTCTAATATTTCACATCGCTTGCTGAAACCTGTTCCATTTTACGATAAAAAAAATACGTTTTATTTCTTGAATAGAGTTTGTACGGTTTCGGAAATGTTGTTCGAATGATACGATCTCTGCTTGTTTTTTTGTCTTATATAATTTATGTTACGAAGTAACCGTAATGTGTTTTGAAGTAGCGTTTTCAAGGAAATATTATGTATAACTTCATAATTAAGCTTTTCAATGAAAGCTTATAAAGTTATAGGTAAAAGTACAAGTCAACAAAATATATAAGTATGCAGGATCGTCGGATATACCTAGTTGAAGTTTAGTAAGAAACAGATGGATGTTCTCGAATAAAAAAATATTTTATTATTAGAAAACCAACAGCTCATTTATCAAATTAAATTTCAGTCGACAAAATCCATCGGTTTCTTACTAAACTTCAACTACATCCGACGATCCTGCGTACTTAACTCTTTTGTTGACTGTACCTAACTACTGAGCAGTGGAGCAGTGGCGGCCCAGCGGTACGGCCACGACTTACGAGTTGTAGGTCGTAAGTTCAAACCCAGACAGGCGCTTTCAAAACGGTGGGGACAGGCAGGTTTCCTCACGATGCTTATCGCAAGGAAACCGGCATGTCCTAGAACTAACAAAATTCTAAGACATATGTGACATCTACCAACCCGTAGGTACTGGGCCCGCGTGGTGGATTACAGCTCATCTCCTCTCACAGAAAGAAGGCCCCCAGTGTGTCCCAACAGTGGGAACGTTATAGGTTGTTTTTATGTATTACCTACTGCTGTACTCAAACTTAAAGCATTTAACTCACTTAAACCAATTACAGGCACTTTTGAATTGTCCAGCACGATAATCGTCGTCGTAACGAATTAAAAGCAATGACTGCACAATGACGTTCTAATGGTAGGTCACTGATCAAAGGAACTGTCAAAATTTTAGCAGATTACCGCCTAAGTCAGTCATTCATTTGTCATTATGTACGAGATTACCATTCAAGCAATGACTGCACAATGACGTTCTAATGTTAGGTGACACTGATCAAAGGAACTGTCAAAATTTTAGAAGATTACCGCTTATGTCAGCAGTATGAAATCAATGATCGACCATTCTGACACTATTGTAATAGCAGACTTGAGGCCCAGGAGTCGGTCAGTCAGAAAGATGAAGCTAGTTGCCCATTCCAAAGCGTAGGCGTAGGTTCATAGACATGTCCGAACATGCAGTTTGACACTTGCACTTCGACATTATCTAGTCAGGGTTTTTCTAAGAAAATATTACCCAAGAATTGTTTTCCACGAAGAATTGAGATTGTTGAAATGCAATTTAAGTTTACGTGTAGCAATAAAACTTTTCAATAACAGTAACTATAAAGTTATCTCAACTAAAGGTTCCTTCGGGTAACAGAATAGCTTCAACAATAGTCATATATATTGGCTTCCACTATAATTTAGATTGTATTACCCATTGGCGCAGCGCAACAATGTGGAATAACTTCGTCTATTCCGAACGGAGCATACGTATTATTAACTGCTATTGGAGAAATAACTGGCGTTACTAATTGTACCGCTGAACAGCCGTAACCGTAGTCAGATATTTTAATTGCTAAAAGCCAACATTTTTCTCCAAAGTCGTGAAAAGCCACGCGATAAACCGTACATAAGTTGTACCTATTTGCGCCTTTTTTAACTACCTAAATTTCGTTGCCATTAACACGGCAAGGCTCAACCGAGGCACCATATTTTTATAGGCTTACGAAAACTCGGGCACGTGTTTTTTTTCTGTCATAAATTAAAAAGTTTGCTTAAACATTCTCGAGGGCTGACACATCGCTGTTAATCTTAGGGATTGTAGCGCCGTCATAAAAATGTTCGATTCAAATCGTCGAGTCTCCCTTATTCCTTTTCTACCCCATTCCCCTCGGGGTGGGTGCGGTGCGCGCGCACACAAAATCAATACGGTCCGTGTTACGCACAAAATATACGGTGGCAACGAATAGAGATGTCATGGTCAGCTTATCGATAATAATTAGTTTCGACACTTTTAGAGTGGCCGTAAAAATAGCCGAGGGTGTACTTGGCTTCGTATTTATTTGTACGGCCATTTTTAACCGACTTCAAAAAAGGAGGAGGTTTCTCATTAGTTTAGCGGCACGTATAATAAATAGTAATAACAGCAGCCTTTTAGATTTTTGCGCTCTTGTTCGAATTACATTTCCCACAAAATTTGTATTCTTTAGCTGTTCTCTGCTAATTGAATTAGCTATGCTTATTACTATTAGTAATTTTCGCGTAATTTACGACTTTTCCAAAGAAAATGCTGTTGATTTATTTTCTTAGCAATTCTACGGAGATTTAGGAATTGTCTTAATGTTAATTAGATGAGGATATAGCCTTGTTTATTTTCAGCTAAAAAAAAAAAAAATAGTGCATACAAAATTAATCAGGTAAATAATGTACGGCAAGTCCTATCACTTACAAACTACAACCACCAACACGGGTCTATGTGTTCATTAGACGTTAATGAAAACAGGCCTCCTATCAATCACGCTGTCGCCCAAACACTTAGCGCTGAACAAACCGTAATATAAACTAATAGACTTATAATAGGCACGTGGCCGATTGAATTATCGATGTCAAGGCGATCCCATCCTTATTGACATCGCTCTACTCACCATGATTAATGACTATAGAAATTGCACGTTTTACCACGACAATTCCAATTTTGAATTTGTAATCCAATAATTTAAATGGTGTTTGCGAATTGAAACGTTTTGTTTTATTTAATAGAGGGGGAAACTTAAACGTGATTGGATCGCCATCTATTGAGCGTTGTGAAAAGTAAAACAAATCGTTTGTATTGGGCGCCTGTTTGTGACGTGACCTCTCCAGTGTTATTAGCCTGTCCGGGCTTTTATCATATTTAGTGCTCGGGTCGCATGCCCTCGGATTTATAAATTGACAATTAAAAGTATTCTGTGTATTTGAATTGATACAGCAGTAATATGAAATCGGCAATACCATCATAGGCTGATATTGCAGGACAAAAAGGTTTCAATTACAATCTAAATTGCCTATTATTTTAATGGCTACGGTAATTATTGTCACTGAAGCTTGCTTTCCAGAGAAAATTGAGTTTCAAAATAAAATGTACATAAACGGTAAACAAATTCCGTTGTTATTAAAATGTCTAATTATATTTATATATTTCGCTGTTAATTCAGTCGGGTGACTTTTGAAAACAAATGATAACAGGAATGGCGAGAGATCCCATAAAATCCAATTAATTTAACGGGGAGTGTCGCTTTCGCCGAGACGTGATTAAAATAACAAAAAAGATCCATTACCCGCTATCTTCGGGAGCGGAGTCGACTCTTGGCTTCAAGAGCGAATATTAAACTGAATTATACGTAATATACGTGGGTATGTAGATATTGGTTCCGTGTCTCGAGCACGTTAAGCTGTCGGTTTCGGTTGTCAGACGCATACCTATAACAGTCGGGTAGACAGAAGATGAAAGATAGATTACCGATAACCTGATATTAGAGGTACCATTCGAATATGTATCATTCATTGAGTGGCAGTGCTGAAGTAGCAGTCACTTCCTAAGTACCTAAATACTGATATTCAGCTGGCAGACTAAACGCCAACTCTGTTAGGATTATATCGCACTAGCTTCCGCCCGCGGCTTCGCCTGCGAGGTATGTCAATAAAAAGTAGCCTATGTATCCTATTTCGATAATATCTATCCCCGGGATGCAACCTAACTCTCTGCTAAATTTTATCGAAATCCGTTCAGTAGTTTAGGCGTGAAAAGGTAACATACAGACAGACAGTAGTATGGACTAGGACACTACAGTGGCGCCACCATGTCCGCGCAGCCAGAAAAATATATACAGCTTTATGGTGGGTATCTCACCAGGCGTCCGACCCGTTGCGCAACTAACCAAACATTTTTTGGCATGACGACCATGATTGCGGCACATTGGCTCTAGATCGCAAGCACTGGATCTGGAGCCAATGTGGACCACTGGTTTTGTCCAGCTGGTCCCAGCGGGTTCCACATAGCGGAGTTTGCTCAAAGTCAACTCTAGTTAATAAAAAGTTAGGCTGTTAATAAAACATAGTAAGTATCCCTGACGTTTTATTACACGCAAGGAATTGCCTTCATAATTCCTTTTGACAAAATGTAATATCATTCTGCTAAAGTTGTAATAGTGTAGGTACAAAGGGAAGTGGACAGTGCAATAACGTCTTGAAATTAAAGTCGGATATTTTAAAAACAGCAGTATTCTGTGTTCCGAGTACACCGAGAACACCGAGAACACGTAGTACATTTTAAATTGTGACTTTTATAATAACGCGTTCGCACTGGATTTTGCCTGGAGCAGTTCTGATATGCATTGTATGATGTAGGGTAGGGTAAAAGTATACGTACATTTTATAAGGAAAAAAATGTGACATTTTTGTAATAGCACTATCAGTATCTTTTATGTGGCATAAGGAAAGTCTATGCGATACGGTTTACGACTAACAAATCCAATATTATGTTGTTTCATGTGTAAGCCCCCATGAAACAAAACGTTGGATTTGATTTGGATTTGACAAGCATTCTTAAGAAAACTAGTGTATCTGATTTACGATTAATTTTTTGTACCTATATGTACAATCATAATGTATGTAAATAACCACGATTAGTATAAATACTACTTCCTATATTTTTCATGTTTACGTAGTAGCGCATTATCAACTTATTTAACTTTCTTTAAACACAATCCATCTGCCTAGCCTTTTCCCGACTATGTTGGGGTCAGCTTCCAGTCTAACTAGCCACTGAACACCAATATTTTGCACGGAGCGTCTACCTATTTGATACATGATACCCCTTGGTTAGACTGGTTATCAGACTTTTGGGCTTCTAACTGCGAAGGAGTCTCGATATGTAATGGATGGTCACCCATCCACGAACCGACCGCGACAAGCGTAGCTTAACCTTCGGTCGACCTGCGCGGCTGTTATTATTAAGCTCGAGCCCCGATCTTTCTTTAAAGACAAGCTAAAAATAAACGACATTGTACTTGTAACCGCCACAAAAAGGTATAATAATCCTCCGTCAGTTCCCCAATGGCGGCACTTAGTTTAAAATAAGTAAAAGTTGAGTTATTTCGCGAGTACGCTCTAGAGTGTTAATCCGGGTGACAATTGGATTTCCTCCGAGGGTCGAGCGGCGCGCCCGGTAGGCCGGTATTATGAAACAGAGAATACAGAAGGCTCACCTTTGTTTCCTCGTATCGAAAAACTACATATTTTAAAAACGCTTATAAAGACACTTGGATATAATTGATCACAAATTATTATAGTTCATTATGACATCTGACAACAGTCGCAGACAGGACCACCGAATCTAAAAAGCTACTTGTACAACAGAATGTAGCGTTCGCAACCGGCGTACATACACGCACGCCGGTTTTCGAGCGCTAAGTTCTGTTCTGTTCGATCAGATGTATGGACTTAAATGAAGCAAAAGGAGTATGTTAGAGTCGTAGCAGGCGGTTCTGTAGCTTTTGTCCACCCCATAAATTCAGAAAATGTTGCACGTAAAAGAATCGTCTCTGAATCGTATGGCCCTTTCATGAATCGATTTTCTGTACCTGTCTCTATGTATAACTTGTGATTCAATAAGTGCTCGAAAATCAGTACCGGGTGTTTCAGGTGCGGATTAGTTTCATTTTCCACGTAGTTGTAGCTCTTCTGTGTTCACCTGTTTGCTGAACTCTGCCTCCCACACAGGCAGTACAGGGGAGCGTGTTAAATCTGCCGCCTTCCGCCTCGGGTGATATGGTTACGTTAAATACTTTTGAAGGGCTGTTATTCAATCAGTGATTGCAATATTGTCGAGCACTGTATGCGGTTTGTTCCGTTTGGATTTCGATTGAGGGTCGAAGGGGATGAGTACTTTTGTTTATTTGATTACAGTTTATGATACTTTGTTTGTTTCAGTGACATTATTTGGTTTTTTATATTGAGAATTATTTTGGCGCTTCTAGTCTTCTGATGTTATATTTTCCTAACTTTTTTCTTAGTCTTTCTAAAGCTCAGGTTTTCATTTCTGTACAGAAAGCTATTCCAACACAAGCTATCCCACTTGCTGCTCTTGTTTCATGATTTATTATTATTGTATACTTATTAATATTTACATAATTTGAAAAGCTAACAGTCTTAAAATATTTAATGTGTACACAAAAAAAAGGACAGGAAATAATAGAAGGGCATCACAAAAATATAGAAAAGGTGCCAAGGGCTGGCAGCATTGCCACGTTGTATGACAATGCTGATTCTTTGGCCAAAAAACAGGCCAGCTCTCTGGTCATTATTGTATACTATATATATATCTTTGTAAAAACAAAAATTCGGCCACAAAAATCATTCTGACACGTAATTCTACACAGTATCACGCAACCCTTTATCCACTTTAATCCATCTATCATCCACGTCGCACACCGCAACGTAACATAACTCTGATGAGCTGGATGATGTATCATCATTAATCACGGGCTGTCTCAGTTCTATATACCGTAACATACCTACGTCTGATATACTGTAGGTGTAGCCTATTCAATTGTATTATTATTAACTGTTGAGGTGTTAATTGTTATTAATTAGTTTCGTGTTGTCCTTGATTATTGTTTAAGTTAGGCTTACTAAATTAAGAAAATTGATTATTCATTTCAATGTCAATGTGAAGAGGTATTAGAAATGTATAGGAAAGCGGTTTTCCAAGAAAAAGCTTCGAAAGTTCTCGAGAAATATTCCGTTTTTACCGTAGTTAGGTTTTGTATATCTACGGCTTTCGTCCTCTGTTACTTTACAAACAACAAATTCAAAGAATGTATATAGATGATGCCATGTCATTTGAAAATGTCAACAATTTTATAGTAAAGTTTCTTAATTTACCTTCTCATTATTTTAAAGGCTGATAAAATGCACAATCAGCCTATGTAAAAAATAAAAAAATATGTAACATTATTTAATAAAAATGAATGCGGGAAGTAATCTTATCCCTGTCGTTTACAGGCTCAGATGATGTAGGCGGAAAGTTACGTAATATAGTTACAGCTGAAGCAACTATACTATCTGAACTAAACTAGAACAAATTGCAAACTAAAGCACTTAAACAATATTAATTGCTTACGTCATTAATCTGCAGTTTTAGAAGCAAATTGCTCGAGCATTGGTTGCTGGATAAAATAAAATGATAAAATAATGTACAGCGTGTACTTTTTTGCTCTCAAAGATCGAAACGAATATCATGTCAAGTCTTTAAGCATAATTATACAGAATTAACTTTCTCTTATTCTTTTTCTTTCTTTTCTTTTTCTTCGTTTTTTTTCTTTCTCTTTTTTTTAACTTCACTTTCTTCTCTATATCATCATCATCACTCTCCTTATCCCAATTTATTTGGGGTCGGCGCAACATGTCTTTTTCTTCCATACTTTTCTATTAGTCGTCATCTCGGTAACTCCGGTCCCCTTTCTAACTATATTATCATCATTCACACAGTCTTCCCTACTTTTATTGTCATATACTACTCTTATACTTTCTTCTCTTTAAAATATGACTAAAACTACAATCTTACGGTGTCTAAAAGTCCTTAAGACTGGCTTGTTTCCGATACATGTAAGGCGTCAGTCAAGTTTTAAAACCTAGTCAGGCACTCGAAATACTTCCAAAAAGTTTTAATACGTCTGGATAGTCTTCTAAGTAGAATATACATTATTATGTCTGTCCAACAACAATTATTTTGCCAAATATATTTGGATATGAGTTCCAGGCGCTTAGAGAATTGCCTATCCTATAATACTCCAATACACACTTCAAACTTAATCGTCATGACCAAAACTCGCGCTCAAGCTCGCCAAGTTTCTATAAATCAATTGGGACAAACTGTTTCACAGTCGAGCACCTATATATCTACATATATACATATATACGAGTAGGTATGACAGATAGGTACATACTACCGAAGTTTCAACAACTTCGTCGACGCCCGGGGAAAGTGGCGAAAGGCGGTGTCTCAACTACCTACTACCACAGAATAAATAGATAAAGAAGGCGAGCTCCATACAGCGAAGTTAAAACTGACGGATGCTTATATTTGTGCATGCTCCTTAGAATGGCAGTCGCGAGTGCTCTTGCACTCACTGTACGACGTACGTGAAGCTTGTATATGCTACGTCTGCGTGAGTTTTCGCCCGTATACCTTCTGTACTATGGGTTCTTATCTATTCTGTGCTCCTACCTACAAATTGTCGCTGCGAAATACCGAGAGATATAAAGCCACCATACTTGTGCCTACATTTACAGCGTGGTATATACGCAAGTATACTTAACGAAGTGGAAGTTTAGTTGATAAGTTTTATGACTGCAAGCTACCATTAAAGGGAATTTGGGATGCTTCAAGTACGTCTTTCAAGCGTAAATGAAGATATGTTTGGGAAAATGTAAAGGTATAATAACCGTTGTTTTTAAACCAGATTTTCAAGGTTTATGAAGGTTATATAATTTGTACGTTTTAAGTATCTGTATTTTTGGAACAAGACATTTGTCTTGTTGGGTTTTTCCTCAAAAATAACTTCGTAGCAGTCCGGAGTCTGGATTTGTGCCAGGTTGATATAAATAGTCTAGCCTCCACTACATGGTACTTAAGACATAACTGGCGAAATGTGGGTGTACTATAGGTAGTATACCTCTGCCTAACCATTCCGGGAATACAGGCGTGATGTTATGTTATATTACTTCCACAACTTTCCCAAAAACTGCAAGTGCTGGTGGAAAAAAGGCCAAAACAACGAAGCCTTGCAACTTTCGGGGACATGATTCCCTGATTTCAACTGCCCTGAAACCCCACAAGGAAATAATCGAAATATGTATGTACTCGAAGGAGCAGGATTGAAAATCGCTTATCATATCCCTTTGTATTGAACATTGGTGTATTTCTGAATATTTTGATTGCCCTCTCAAACGCAAATAGAATGATGGCCGCTGAAGTCATATGAGTGTCCTTAAAATGAATTCGGGTCGATGAAGCATCAAGTACTTTTCGGATGTGCGTAGTTCGAATCAAGACTATCTACTATCTATATTCTATATTTAGACAGACTGTGAAATAAAACTACTTCTTCTTCTTCTTTGGCCTCAACTTTTCCCGTTACGCGGGGTTGGCTTTCCCAATCATGCGACGCCATTTATTTCGGTCTAGTCTCTTCATCTCATGTGCTTTTAGACCTTCATCTTCCTTGTGAAACAAATCTACACTTGCAATAAAACAGTAGTCATATTTATTGAAAAAATGTTGTTTCCTCTTGTGTGCTCAATGTCTTTACTTGATATTATATTTAGGTACCTACCCTGGTTTCTGTTATTGAGTCGAAATTCCATAACGCGGCTTGCTGGAACTGCTTCTATTACCAGTGTGTGTGTGTGTGAACTTCGTTATTAACGAGGGGCCCCGACCACACGTTTTATTTAATACGCCCCGCGGTTTCACCCGCATATGTTTCGATCCCGTAAGAATATCGGGATAAAAAGTATCCTATGTGTTAATCTAAGGTGTTAGCTACCTCCGTAATAAATTTTATAAAAATTGGTCCCGCCGTTTGTGCGTGAAGAAGTAACAAACATATAAACACACTCACAAACTTTCGCCTTTATAATATTAGTGTGAAGTGTGAATATCAAGGTGCCTTCTCTGGTTCAACCACTTTATAATTTATTGAAGCTTGAAAACATCGTTGCTTCCAACAGCCTTTAATCACATGGAAAGTTATTAAGTGGCTCGTCAGTTTTAATCTCGGGGAAAACCTCAAGTAAAGCGGGGATATATACCTACATATTATTATGTATACACAAATCCTATATATTCCTCTTTTAGTTTGAGGAAACTTAGCGTGAGCACATATTGGGCGAAACTTGTCAACTTTGTTCGACGCTTAGAAGGCTCCAAAGTTTGCCGTGACAAATACTCATACCCGGTACTGATGGGGAATCAATAGCTATAACGTGCTCTTTTTATTTTCTATTGGCACGTCAAGTTTAGGAATGTCACGCAGAGGATTTTCGTTAGTGTTTTGTTTATATATTTAGTCTTTCTTTTTAAATAATACACACACGAGCGCCAATTCTCATATTTTTAAGAACGTTCGCGTTCTAATTACAGTTTCAATTTGTCAAAAAGAACCTCTCATTTGCCTTTATTTTTTACAAGTTTTTGATGTTGATCGTCGATGCCATGAGATTGCGACTTGAATTTGAACGTTTTATAAGTACGAGAATTGACCTTCCGAGTGACCTCTGTTTGTATATAACAGATATGAATAGAAATAAACATTGATTAAACTAATAGTGAAGGGAAACCGTGTAGAAACGTGACTACAATAAAATTAACTTGACATGCCTTACTAACCACAATTTCCTTCGAATGTATCTTCTCGTTCAAAATATACGCAGACGCTTTTCTTGTAAAGTATTTACTTCCACCTCCTATCAATTTCCCTAGCTCAATTTCTGTACGCACTTAGCATCGATTTTTGTTTCAATACCCTCGTAAAATTATAATGAAGTTGGTTCGAGACATAAAATTTATGTGGCGATCAAATTAATTTATAGTTGGGACGGCCATAGTGATGTACCGGTACTCGTCATGAGTTACATCGATGTTTACATAACAAATTGTAGCCGATAACGGTTACTTTTATCTTTCGACGTTTTCCTAATTGAAAGCGTTTGAGAGTGTTTCATTAATGGCATGAAATTAACTTTGTATTTGTTTTGGAACTAATCAGCATGCTTGTGTAACATACATATGTTTACTTTTTTACAAGAAAATCGACGAATCAATGTTCGTAAAATTCTGGTATTCAGCTGCATTCGGTTAGACTGGAAGCCGACCCCAACATACCTAGTTGAGAAAAGGCTAGACAGATTGATGAAAATCGACGAGTAAAATCGTGGAACAAGGAGAGATAGAGAAAAACATGAGCTTATCCAATGGTACAGACTGTACTGTGTAAAATGTGTAAAAAATGTACTGACTGTAAAATGGCACATCAAGCTACTACAATCTGTCATATTTCTTTAATAGATTTTCAACTTTATCGCTAAAGCCTAAGGTTCAAAGATGATTGGGAAAATTTGACAGTTTCGGCTAGCTTGATGTGCTGTCGTCTGTACCTTATGAAAGCATTAAACCAACTTTACCGACTACATCTAATAACGTTCACATACAACTGAAAATAAGTAGGTACAATTTTGTTGAAATTATTAAAAGAAAAACGGTTCAGGCCATAAATTATAAAAAATACTTACTTATAACCTAGCTCGTAAAATTAAATAAAGTTATAATATAATTTGTGGGCACTATACATTTCTATTAGTTTTATTACTTAGTTACTAGCATCGCCTTGCGGTTTCTTTCACCCGCATAAGTTTCGATCCCGTGGGAATATCGGGATAAAAAATAACCCATGTGTTAATCCTGGTTACAAACTATCAGTGTGCCAAATTTCATCCAAATCCGTTCTATAGATTTTGCGTGAAAGAGTAACAAATATTCATCCGTCCATCCTCACAAACTTTTGCCTTTCTAATATTAGTGTGATTAGTAAATTAGTATAGTATTAGTATATTAATTAGTATTAGTAGGATAGAATTGGATTAGTAGGAAGTAAAATAGGATAAAAACCTACATATTATCAAGTATTTATGAACGCTATTAACAGGAAATTACTTATGTACATAGAAGATACTTCAGTGTGTGTTTTCCCAAAGAAATTGAGTAATTTTGGAAAAAGCATTAAACTTGAACATAGCTCTTAAAATAATCGGAATGTGTTAAGCATTATTAATTAATTCTGAAAACAGTTAAGCTGGAAGGATTTCTGGAATATACCAAGGAGCAAGCTCTCCATAGCCTTTTTAGAAATGTATTTTTATTTTCGATGAAATAGCTTTACTTACAAATAAACACTTGAAAACGGCTGCTTCTACTGATATTTCATCTACCGGCCAGTTTGAAATAACCGTGTGTATGAGTGTAGTAACACTAAATTGTTGTTGTTATTGTAATTATTGTTACTAAATTGTTCTCTGGGAAACCTATGTTTTATTCTTCAGTAGACGTAAATTTAACTTTGTAAAGATATAAGTACAGGGTTATTTTAAATTGGCTAGCTAAACTCCGACAGACGATACGATGGGTTGATATTTAAACATGATAAAAAACACAACATGATAGGTACCCATCGCGTCTTCGGAGTTTAGCTAACCAATTTAAAATAACCTTGTATAGGTACTCAAATCTTTACAAAGTTAAATTTACGTCTACTTTAGAATAAAACATAGGTTCCCCAGAGACTAATTTCATCTTACATCTCCACAAAACCCTGGGAATTCAAAAGTTAGAAGCAAGAAATTTAGCTCGAGGAATAACCGGAGGCTAGGCGATCGGCTGGTACTACATAAAAGGCTTTTATTTAAAAAATTAAAACCTCTTTACAAAGGCTTTCTAAGTTGTGCGGCGAGAAACTTTGCGAAGCTATACGCTGGGTGAATATTTAACATCGTGGCTCGGTAGTGTTGCCAGAACTTATATGGATAAGGATAGAAACACAAGGCGTGGAAACATGTTGTTGGTACATAAAAGGTACTTTTTAACTTGAAATATTTTCTTTGACTTTCCATATAAATTATCTCTCTCCTAGAAAATTGTAAGCGGAAAATTCAACATTTTCGCGGAATTTAAGCCAACCTACTTAGAACTTTCTCCTCGTCGCCATCTTATTAAGTTAAATGGTGTGTGCAAAAAAAATGAAATATCTCTCCCGAGAAACGAGACATTAGAGCTTCCACAGAAGCGCCTGAACGCTTTATAAAAACTTCTTAAACCTATCTAAGAAAAAATGTGAAGGCAAATATCGAATAGCGCCTTGAGTCCTGGTTTCTCTGACAGTAGGGTAGAATATGTAAATATGGAAGTTTTTCGTCGCCCCCAGTATTCAGGCTGTTAGACAAATGGTTCTCGTCGAGACACTGAGAGGGTGCCATTTATCATGTCCGTAAGGAATCTATAGGTGAGAGGAATCAGCCGCGAAGGCCACACGTACCGAATAGATATTTTTAGGAATATTTATGTAGAGAATGATGGGAATGTACCTTTGGCCTTATGACAATAGAGATATTGTGACGGTTACAAGTGAAGAGATCAACGCCTAAAGCTTTGTAAACGTTCGTTTATGATTTTATTGTTCTAAAATAATTTCAAAACGTTTCCTTACACAAAATTTATTCTAATTTACGTATGTATTAATGTACCAATAAATTATTCGTCATTATAAAAGTATTATTATACACAGAACCTGAGAGGTTTTCGTTGTGGCAAAAACCAAATTGTAATAGGTTACGTTTTTTTAGAAATAAATAAATAATACATAAAACATCAAATTCACATTGAATAGCCTTTCTTGTATCAGTATGTAATAAAAAACACCCTTTAAAATCCAGGAAAACATAGCAAATCACGCAAAAACATGTCCTCGTATTAATTTTATTTCAAATACAATAAATCCGAATCGCACGTTCAACAAGAACGTGACTTATCGTCGATTTAAACCAAATTAAAAAGACATTCGTTCAGTCTGTGCATGAGTTTCTTTTTTAATTTCCCCGTCGAGTTGTGAGCTGAAGGAGCGTGTAAGTAAAAAACGCGGGACTTCGGGAGCGAGTGCTGAGGACGTTTAAGTACGGGACTTGCCAAGCCCGGGACTTGGCAGGGCTGTCAACTCTTGACAGCTCAAATTGTATATTTTGCTCGAGCGTCAACAAGGGTCAAGTGTATTTTTTTAAGGATATTTGTACAAGTTTATTTGTGTAAACTGGGTGTGATTCTTCTTTTTGAAATGTAATTTGTACGTGGGTTGAATTTATATTTTTATCAAACGTTTCATTTGACATTAACATTGCAGATGTAATTTTATATTTAAATCAAAATATGCACATACCTACCATTAATATTAGACGAATATTCTCTCAGACGATAATAAATATTCTTGTAGAAAGATAATGTTATTTTTTTTGTTTTCAGCGAGTTTCAAATAAAGCATTCAAGAGTATCTAAACGTGACCTAAAATGTAAAAACATTTGTAAACATTCAACAAAATGGAACAAACAAGACCAACAATTTTTCATCGTCGCATTTAGTTACTTAACTAACAGCGAGCGACTCACCGAGGCAACTAATTAGTAGTGACAGCCCTATTTTTCCCGATCCTTTAGTGTCGTAGTAACAAGTGTCCGCGGGATCTGCATGCATTTGCATAAAGTGCCAAGTTCCCGGACTTGTAGAGGAGCCCGTCACTAGTGGCTGGTTTTATTTGTCTAGCGATTGCATTTTGCGAGGCTGTCTACCTGAATTTAATTTTCTTTTACTTTTAAGCTTCTTGAATAATCTCTTGGGATGGTAGACGTCTTCGGCTGAAATCTTACAGTGCTAATTTGATTTTAGATATTGCGACTTATATATTTAAAGTCTTTAAGGGGCTTACAGGACCTAAACGCAAAAAACGCAAGTTTTAGAAACAATAAAATATGATCGACTACAGTAAACAAAATAAGAAAAATATATGATATTTTTTAGGATATATGTTTGGTAGATAGTGTGTTGAAAACATAATACAACTAACTTGATACGATAGAAAAAAATCATGAAGATACCTCTAAAAACTTTCTTTTTACAATAAAAACCATACTAATAGACGTGATCATTCAGATTTTTTGTCAGATTATTCCACAAGCAACATATTAAAACACTAGTGTTTTAATTTTTTAGTCCAAACAATAAATTTTTTGTAATTAAGTAATTGCTTCATATTTTGCAATAAATTACCAGCGTTGAGTCATCGCGCTTGTCTTTCATTTCTATGCAGTCCGACAGTGACCGCGCTTTAGGTCATGTAAGCCCCTTAATCGAATAAAATAATTGTAATTAATTGTAAAATAATGTTATTTCAGTTTCAATAGCGTTCTCTACAAATAAAATAGCCAATTTTCTTTTCGGTGCTCAATTAATTATTTCTTGGTATTTAATTAGATTTTAGAATAATTATATTCTTGGAAATATAGAAAGTTTATTAGCTCTGATTTTAAGTAGATACCTTGCCACACTTGTTACCTAGCTACAAGTTGGTATCTGAAATTTTCATCACTTTATATTATAATCATAACGTTGTACTTTATTATTACAAAAGTAACTTAATTTATTCGTGTGACTTGCGTATTAAGTGAAGGTTGTCTGGGTCAAATGTGTCATTTGGCACTCGTGAATTGATATGTAAGAGAGTTCTTCAAAAGGGCTCGTAGGTACTTTGTTGGCTCGTTTTATTATAAATTATATTTAGTGGTCATACAAGTAGATAATATTCATAATACTAAGCCAAAGCTAAACGTTTAGTTCTAAGGACTAAATAAAATGCAAAGTTCTTGAGAATTGACAGTTAAAGTATAATAACTACTTACGGTTTTTTTTGCAACTTGTGTCAACTTTCGATAAGTTTGACTAATAATTAATTAAAAGAAAATAAACCGTTTTTAATCTAGGCCTAATTATGTCAACGAAAAACAACAAAAATATTAACATGCTTTGAATGGACATAACTACAGGAGCCAGTAGACTTACTCGGTACTAATGACATTTTCTTTTGCCAAAATCTCTCAAACCACATTGACCCCATCTATCCTGCATTAAACGCCACCTGACCAGATAAGAGCCTCATAACCCGACTACCAAGCTCGCCTGTTCCATAAAAATAAATACTTGTGTTGGCGACTATTCGCCGGTACTTAGGGCAGGGCGGCACTTTTGGTGCCAACTGGCATGAGTTCAGCATCGTCGACTGCCGTGCCTACCCAACAATGCTCGATTGTGTTTACAGCATTGGTTTCTTTTATTTTCTTTAATACTGGAAAAGGGACTTTTGGTGGTATCATGTTTGTGTGGGTAGATACAATGAGACTGCGATGTTAATGGGAACCTATAATTACATTGAAGGTTGTAGTTACCCAGCACAATAGAACAAAAAGGCTTGTACCTCCTTGTTCTACTGTGTTGGGTATCGAATTATCCTTGTTACGACAAAGTCGAAGTTTATTAAATGTGATATGATCCAAACACACAAATCTTATAAACAAAATGCCTTGAAAATTGAATGAAGAGGGTTTCTTTGTTTTCTCTGACATAATACGTTAATTTTCCGTGCTTATTTGGTAATTTCCTACTCCAAATATTTACTGCTCACGTAGGGATGGTTGCCAGTGTTGCCACGTGTTACAAAATTAAGATGTTGTATCTCCAAAGTTTGACTCGGGTTATAAATGTTGCGTCGTAAACCATGGCCATGGGGGCGGGCTATAAGATAGGGTTTGTAACTTGTAAATTATGACATCTCTTATCATTTGATTAACTAGAAACTTATTGGATGAAACATAGTTAGTACCTAACTTCAACCTGTCATTTTGGCACTTTTGGTACCAAAAGCTCCAAAATGTCAAAGCAAAATGTTATTTACAAAACTATTAAATACTTATCGAACGGAATGCGTTTCCTTATTTTTTGTAAAGCACAACTTTCATCCAAAACAGCAGAATAGCTTTTGAAGCACAAAAACAACCACAACACGCTATCTGATAGGAAATTCAATCAAAGTAACAAAGGAAATGCTCTCAAATCGAAATAGTTTTCTAAATAAGCCGGAACAATTTTGAAAGGCACAACTTTAGCAATATCGGACAGTCTGAGTGTCGACACTCCCTGACACCGCCGACACCGGTCTCCGGTGTACGTTCGATACGATATTAAATACACTTGAGGGCGATGTTACTTCTAACTTTTATCTCGCTGAGTTTATAAGTCGTCGACTTAAGACTCGGTTTAGGAAAGCTATTTTAAAACTGAATTTGATAACTTTGTGTCTGGGTTAAAGTGTTATTTGAAAAGGGGATAGTTTAAATTTGTTGTTGGTAGATTGCTTGAGTGATTGTTGAGGGCTGTGCTTGGC
This sequence comes from Oligia latruncula, assembly GCA_948474745.1. Taxonomy (NCBI): domain Eukaryota; kingdom Metazoa; phylum Arthropoda; class Insecta; order Lepidoptera; family Noctuidae; genus Oligia; species Oligia latruncula. The sequence goes on from OX419696.1 coordinate 6,414,621, forward strand.
GTTTTCCAGTCGGTTATCTCATTTCTGATTCTAACGCGTAGGAGAACCAAGGTAACCGACTTAACCCGAAGAATTGCCAAACTTAAGTGGCAGTGCGCAGGGCACATTGCTCGCAAACATATGGCCGATGAAGCCAAAGGTTCTGGAGTGGCGACCGCGTACCGGATGGTGTGGCGTTGCAAGACCTCCCACAAGGTGAACCGATCACCTGGTGAAGACCGTAGGAATCCGCTGGATGGGAGAAGCACAGAACCGGTTGAAGTGGCGGTGCTTGGGGGAGGCCTACGTCCAGCAGTGGACGTCTTTCGGCAGAAATGATGATGTTGAAGACATTGCTTGATTTTTATAACATCCACATTATTGCTTGGCACTTTAATTGCTCTGTTGAGTCGCTGTATTTTCTCCCACAACTGGGCAAACAGAAGCGTTGGGGTATATCTGTATATACATTAAGTACCTTAAAACTTTCCCAACTTGTACATGTCTCTGTTATGTAGGTTAATTTCACAAACTTCTAACCTTTTTAATAATTTTGGGGGAAACAGGTTCAGTAGAATTAATTTTACGCTTGCAAAAGCACCAGGGGGACGCTAGTAAAGTAATTAGGTAGATAAATGTAATTGTCACGCCTGTATTCCCCTGAAGGGATGCCTGAAATAGGCTGTCACAGACTTACCTACAATGGCTATAGAAAAAGAAGAAAGTTGTTTACTTATTAAGTTATTATGGTTACACGCACATAACACCACGTCTGCAGGGTTAGGCAAGTTGTACCTATAGTACACCTTCATTTCACCAGTTATGTTTTAAGTTCCATCAGAAAGATATGTTGCGCATAAATTGGGTTAGAGGTAGGAGAATGATGATGAAGTTTTAGGTTACATGATAGGGGGCTGGTTGAATGCCATCAGCCGGGCGCAAATCCAGACTCCAGGCTGCTACTGAGAAATCCCTGTTAGGAAAAACCCAATAACACTTTGCTCGACCTGGGATTCGTATTTGTTTATTGTAATTGGGTTTTCTCAATGAACAATTATAAAGCTACGGACAGACTATGCTTAGGTAGTTATTACTACTACTGAATATGAAAAGTTTTTTTTAAAGGAGGTCGTTCGCTGTGTTCCAGTCTTCCAGTTTGAAGGAGTGAGATATTATGTGGTGTCGGTGTAGTGAGATATTTCAGTATTTTCTCTGGGATTTCCTCTAGTATTACAAATATTATGTTCCTCTATGTTCTTCCCTTAAATAGTCAACAAATGTGGAATAATTACTATTATACAAACAATTGTAATATGAATGCTCAGACTTGAAATGTTTTTTCAGTTTTAATGTTTTTCCAGTGTTTTATCAGGTTTACACCTAGGTTAAGTTGATTTACTTATTAAAAGGGCTGCGAGATTGGATGACATTAAAATAAAATGACTAAGCCAAAGTTGATTCATGTAAAACAGTACTTTAAAACAAAAGAGCTGTTAAAGCTGAGGTCATATAAATTTCCTTTACCTATAAAACCCTCTTCAAAACACAGGTGATGAAGTGTACCCAAACATTAGCGACCGTTAATTACAAAATGATTAAATTTAATACGTCACGGCACGGTCTTAATTAAGCTTTTAACATAATGGCAGATTTGTAGGAGCTACGTATTTCTAATAAACATGTCTGGAGCTTTTTGTGTTCGTGTGTGTAGGTGATGTTAGTGTCGTGATGATTAGATTTGATTGATTATGTGTTGAATAGATAACATGAGTCAGTACATCAGCTAGCATCTTATAAATTGTACATCTTTGATTTTGGATTACCAATAGCCGCGCGGGTACATCGATCTGGTTAAGCTACGCTTGCCCCGGTCGTCCCGTAGACAGGTAACCATCTTTACATATCGAAAGAAAATCATGAAATGTTCTCAACAAGGTTTGTAACCCGGAATCGAATCCGAGACCATTACCAAGACTTTGTAACTATCGAGGTCATCAGATATACATATGATTATGAATACAAATTTCTTCATGTCGCACTAGTTATAGCGAGCTTCAGTGTGTCGCACAAGCGTGCTTTCGAACTATGGTGAGTCGCAGTACAGTTTTGTAGCACAAGCGTTAATCGCACATCCATTTGTAGAGTTCACGTAGTACACTCCTCCGTGCCCCGGAAATCACATTAAGCCCCCAGCCCCGGCTGTCATTCTAAGGCCTAAAACATACACAAGCGACGTAAGGCAGCAGGCGTGGAACAGGCGTGGCGCAGGCGTGCGCCGCTTCAAAACGATTTCATACAAAATGTATGTAGGCGACGTTTTTGAATTATACTGAAGCGACGCGGCGCAGACACGCCGTTTCGTTGCCTGCGCCGCGTCGCTAGCAGTCGCATCTTCGTCTTCTGAAGACGAAGACATCTTATCGACATCATATCGCACCAAAGTCAGCCTATAAAATGCCGCATCTGAACGTTTCTTGCCTGTTCCACGCCTCTTCTGATATAATTCAAATCGCGTCTGCGCCGTATCTGTCCCACGCCTGCGCTGCGCCTGCCCCATGCCTTCGCCTTACGTCGCTTGTGTGTGTTTTAGGCCTTAGATGATATCAATGATATTCAGAACACATAAATCAATGAACGTCTTTATCCCTCCATGCTTAGTGGCATCAGGCTAGCCTCCTATGACGTAATCGGGACTTGAGTAAACGTAACTGGTGAAATACGGGTCTACTCCCTCCACGTACCTCTTCGTTGAATGCAGGTGTAATGGTATTATGGTATAATATAGCTAATCCCGAGCCCCGAGATACAGACTAACTGTCTAATTTTGGGCTCACTGGCAAATAATATATTGTAACCTAGCTGCAGGTAGTACTTTATTTATATATTTATCCATTTATTTCAGGCATCAAGGCCCATATAAACACATACAATACAATATTAATATAACTTAAAAATACTATAAATACTTACATACAACGTTATACTTACACTAAAAACTAATGCACACGAAGTGTCTGCGTCGTGTTTCGCTGACTGGTGTCATGTAGCCGGCCACGAAACCGGCGGTACACAACACCCTTCGGCCAGAACTCTTCCTTGAGGAACTTCTCGAGATTATGTCTCGGAACACGCACCACGAACGACTTGAAGTTCGTGTTGTGACGCGACTCCAACTTCTCGACCCTCAAAGTCCAGTAGGTCTTCACACACATGTACTCCACGATCTCCTCAACCTTCGTGGAGTGGTGCAGTCTGGACATGTACAGCTGCGTCGTCGGGATTGCCGGACGCAGCAGCATGTTGGGTCCTGCCTGCGCGGTGCCGCACTGGTTCCGACAAGGAGGCTTCTTCTTCTCCACCTTGATGAAACCATCCTTGTCGCACATGTCCTTCTCTTTTTTTACTTTAAGCTACTCATGTCGAATCAAGCTACTCAAATTGCTGTGAACCAGTGAACCTGCTCACTGTATTACCTGGACAATAAATATTTCTATTCTAATACTACGTTATTTGCTACTCCCAAAAACTTATTTTAATACTCCTGAAAACTTACAAAATACGTAGTACCAATATTTAAAAAGTACCACATTACCCAGCCGGACCCTATAAGTGAGACATGAAAGTTTAGGGTTACTTAGCCTTAATATTTAAGTCATAAAAATATGTACTAACATCATAAATCACGAGGGCACTTATTTCTAAAATAATCTCGTACAGTACGACGGGTAAAGTATCCCGCTGTATATTACTAGGCTTTATTACCTACAGGGTGCTGTGGAAGGCGTAAAGTCTTGAACCTGATACACGCAGTTGTTTAGAACTTTGCAGGGTTAACATGTCTCACTCATGACTCACTGAATCTGATAGTTGTATTTCGAGATAATAATAATAACTTCTATTTTATTTACTTCTAGCTTCAGGTTTGAATAAAATTCTTAAAAAAAATCGGAGACTGATAATTTTTCATTTAATTATTTTAGTAAAATATTTATACATAGGAACTAAATAAAAAAAAACTAAGTAAATTCATTGCCAAAAATAAAGTAGTGATTTTTTTTATTTTTGAATGGGCCCGCTCTTGACCTCGATCAGGCCTGATAGAAAGCGATGGATGAGGTCTATGATGTAACAAGCGTGCCAAGAAGATGCGTTGTTTTGGAGGCAGACGAGTTAAATGTAGAAGCGGACAAATTATATTTGGCAACGAATTTAGTTTGTTCTATTATAAGAAAATCAATATCAAATTGAGTTAAACAATGATTCACAAAGTCTATTTAAACAGTAAACATTCCAAACCAAAATTATAGTTACAGAAGCACTTTAATTAATTGACCCCAATAACTCCACGAAACCAAGCTAGATGTTAACTCGACCGAACCAGACTCAATTATTAAAATTTAATCTAACTCTTACCAAGAACTTTTTGCACAATATCGGGAATTAAATGGGCTAGTAGCAGCCCTGTTCCGGACATAATTCCTAAGAACTTTCCGTTTTACAATACTAGAGTTTGCACTTACCGTTCCCCCACTCCCCCGTTCCCCTGTTCCTCTTTGGCTTTCCTCCGAGTGTCGGCTTGGGCCATCGTGTACCGACTCGCAGTCGACAAGTCCGGCTTAAATGGAGCAGCCTGTATTTATTCAATGTTTATTGTTCTGGTTTCAAATGGCAGCATTATATTTCTAAAGTCGGCTTTATTTGTAAGAAAACAGAAATATCAAGTTGGTCAAGAATTTTTATACTTCGGGTAGTATGTACAGTCACGAGCATTAATATGTCAACACTCGGCAACTTTCAATTGCGATTTTTTCGTGAAATGACGAAAGCAACGTTGAAATACGACACTTTACTTAAACCTATGGGTTCGAAAACACTATGTTCGTAATAACAATAACTATTCGTTAAAAAATAAAGGAGCAAATGCCTTTGAATAAAGCCAAGTGTATACATACTTATGCTCGTGACTGTACTAATGTAGAATTGGTAGCTATTTGTTTTTGTCAAGGAATTTACAGTGACCATGCTTGAGGTCATGTAGTCCCCTTAAACTTTTACCATCAAAACCTTACAACGAAAACATAAAACCAACTCAAGTATTATCATGACAAATTCGTACCAATCTACCTATCGGCAGCTACCCTCTAAACTTTACAGTGGATGGCTCTTGTCACTCAGTGTACTAACGAGCTAAGTTCTAAGTTCTCAAGACGTGCCCTAACTAATACCGAAGAACTATTCAAGAAACTAGCTATCATTTGTACTAAGCAATAGAGTTTGTACAATTGAAACTCAAATGTTTGAAGTTTTGTTATTATTTACTTGGCTGTGGTAGCATCTTATTAGCATATGTGGGCCTAGAATGGTGAAATGTTCTAGGATTGAGTCAAATTACAGCTATATGTTCCCCGACTTATAAGTTGTAGGTCGTGGGTTCGAACCCAAGCAGGCACTTTACTTTGCATAATGGAGGGGGATATATATGAATAAATCATAAATTCATTACCACTACTCTCAAAACAGTGAAGGAAAACATCGTCAACAGGAAACCGGATGTTCTAGAATCAAAAATTCGAAGACAAGTGACCTCTACCAGTCCTTTTTGGCAACTAACTATATTATTTCAATGTTAAAATCCCTTTTAAAATTTCGTCCTGGTTCACCCCCGCATCCAGGGATTCACTGTTTGACCTCTACATAAATGTTACCAACTGAATAAAATCATATTTTAACAGTGTTTATAAAACCCAATATTATACCAAATCTACATAATTCAATAAAATAAACCAGATTCGTAATTGTTTGGTATTATTCGACACAAGCGTTTTAACACCAGTATAAAAAACAATTCTTTCTTCTACTTCAGAAAGTCTGACCGTTAATTTTATAAAACGTCAAACACTAGTAATAATCGTGAAATTTCTTTAGTCGTTGTTTTATACTTGTACTTAAAACAAAACCAACTTGTTTCCGAGTTCATACAAAACAGACAATTTTAAACAAAATGTCGGACTGTTTTAATTAACCAACCGAGAGATGGCGAAGTTAAAAGTCTGTACCTAATTAACTGTAACAAGCCAAGTGGAATTCTGGTAACGTCTTGAAAACTGACGAAAAAACTGTAGTGGAAAATGGTGACGATGAAAAATATGGATTTTGTTTGTGTTATTCACTTATCATGGGCAATTACGATACTGGGTATTCCATTGGGAGATAATTTCTACCAAACGCAGCGGCATTTTTTTAGAGCAAAAGCGAAAGGGACGGCGGGCAATAAAATGGCGTCTAATCAATATGTTGCCAATATAAAAATACCGCTGCGTTTGGTAGAAATTATCATTCAACGGAATATATCCAATATCGTAATTGCTCCAGTAAACTTTATATAATTTTTAATATCTAATTTTAAGTATGTAAGGATCGTAGCAGGTTGTGTTCTGTAGTTTCTGCCTACCCTCATGGGAAGTTGTGTGTAACATAGTGATTTAAATTATATAGATTTAAGTTACCCAAAAAAGAGTTTGAAATTACTGGTATCTTCCGTTTGTGAAATAAATTGTACCTTTGGGGAAAAACACCGTATCTTTGTGGAATTGTATTCGGGAAAAAGAACTTGCTACCGTAAAAATGTAGGTACAAAGTTTTTCAAGAAAGTAATATTTCTTTATCGAAGAAAATCAAACAAGTCACTTCAGTCATATTTTACTGTTTTCAGGATCGGATAAAGTCAAATCTTTCTACGTTTATGAAAAATCCAACCGAGTTTTGCATAAAAACTGCAAAAACGCAAATATTACAACTTTACGACGAGACTTAACGATACCTTCCTCGTTGAAACAGACGGAATATAATTATTTTTTATTATTACAGCCCTCATGAAAAGCAGAAGCTATATTAAGTTAAGCGAAAATTAATCCTTTCATAATATTGTTTTTGTAAATTGGCTTTGTGGAAAGGCAAACGTACCTTTTGGCTGAATTAACGAAATCTTTACCTTATTTTAGGGTAATCGAAATACTTTTTTAAAACAACATTTTGTTAGGAATTTCCATACAGAACTTTTTTACCTGTTTACTTTGCTCGCTATTACTATCATTGTTTGTATTTCAAGAATAGTGTGGCTTTAAATATCTTTTTCTATTTCGACGCGAAGTTTGCTATCAAGGTACAATGCTCTCTTTGTTTACGAACGATCGATTAACGATAGGTTTGAAAATGCAATGTATAGCAAAGCTAATGGAAAACCGTTGGTAGGGCTGACGTGTATATTAGGTTACGGGTTGTTGCCCTTTGCCTGTTCTGTTTCGTGCAGACGATGTTGTTTCATTTTTAAAGCATTTGAATTATAAATGATATACAGTGTTTTGTGCTTTATACTGGTTACTTTATGCTTATTTTCTTTTGGCTGATTTTTTTTATAAAAAATACATTTAGCATATTTTGATTTGCAAGGGAAATTTGACTTTAACATCGTACAAGTATGTTAAATGTCTTTGTTATAAACGCTTTTAGAAACTGCGATCTGATTCTTTCATTATTTTAAAAGTTTAATCAAGAATTTCATCTTTAGTAACCTTAAATTCCTAAGCAATTATACCAAAAAGGTTTTATATAAAAACCTTAAACCTAATTACTTTACGTTATTGTTTTTATGCGGCTAATACCTGAAAGCTCATTCCAATGTTCCACAGATAACAATACTAATCACTTGGGAGAACAACGACTCGGTCTGTTTTCTTTAATAACTAGTCTCGGGGACTAAAGGGGGGAGTCTAGGCCAGACCCTCCCCCTTCGGTCTGTCTAGACTAATCTGACAGGTAGACATCTGAACGTGTCTGACAACTAGGAAAATTGATTTACAGTGGCATTTCTTTCTAGTTAAGTATTGTGCTTACATGGGTAATTACAGTTGTATTGAGAGCAGCGAGTTTGCTTGTCTGGGTTTGAGTATTTCTTATACTAATTGTAGGTACTGTTTACTTTACATTAGGGAGATAATGACGAGGTTCAGTAAATAAAAGGAACCGACTGGATATACAACATTATTTTTAGTATAGGTACCTATGCGAAACCCGAAACACGTGTCTAGTAATTTTATGTAAAGAATCTATGTACAAAATTTCAAAACTCTCTCCTGAAAAATCACAAAGTTATAAGCTTGTTAAGTTACCTGTTTGTCCGTACAAAAACATGCTCACATAATAGTACCTAGGTACCTAACTGTTCGGCGCGGAGATTAGATAACCTACTTAGTGTCGCTCGGTGTCCAACTGTTAACCTTTTTTAAATATTTTTGGGACAAAATATAACATGGGGTAAAAATTATTGGAATCTATTCAGTTACTTATTCTGAACAAACTATATTCAGGTTTCGCATATACTAAAAATAACGTTGTATATTCCACAGCTAGATAGCTCTCACATTATATTGCCTTCTTCTTATTAGTGCATTGGGACATTGGGATTCTTGAGGCTTGGTTAGTTTTGTTTGTGATTACAACAACCAATCAATAATTAATCGGCGGGGTCATTGCGTAACACACTATCAGTAGCAATGGCTTTCATTTTGACAGTTCAACAACATTCATTGCGTTATTTACGTTGTTGAACAGACCAATTTTTAGAACGTATGAAGCAATGGATAAGCAATATCCTTCAAAATGATTCAAATTGTGATGGAAAGTGTGATACGCAATTAAGGTGTTGTTCTGATATTTGAAATAAATTAAGGGGACTAATAATGACCTAAAGCGCGGTCACTGTCGGACTGAGAAAAGAAAGAGAAGCGCGATGACACAACACTGCGCGCTGGTAATTTATTGCAAAATATGAAGCAATTACAAAAAATCTATTGTTTAGACTAAAAAAATTAAACATTAGTGCTTTGTATGTTGATTGTAGAATAATCTGACAAAAAATCAGAATGATCGTATGTATATTAGTATGGTTTTTATTGTAAAAAGAAAGTTTTTAGAGGTATCTTCATGATTTTTTTCTACCGTATCAAATTAGTTGTATTATGTTTTCAACACACTATCTATCTAGCATAATATCCTGAAACATATCACATATTTTTCTGATTTTGTTACTGTAGTCGATCATATAGGTACTGTTATTCCTATTAAACTTGCGTTTTTTTTTGTGTTTAGGTCCTGTAATCCCCATAAGAGTCTACACAGTATTGGAAATTAATAGCAATACACGGTGTTTTTCAAGATGATGTTATAATGAGACGTTACTTTACTTAGGACAGATCAATGGGACCTTATTTTTGCATACTTTGTTCCTTTGTTTTTTTTTTCTTCGACGATACCATATTTTATTTAAACACTTTTTGCCTGACATTTTTACTAAACCAGTTATTTCCCTTGTTGCAGGCTAGCAGCGGGGCAGAGCCCCAGGTAGCAGTTCTCTGCGAGGCGGGAGGTACCTACCACCCCCAGTACATGTCAGCCGCTGGAAGATGGACGCCCGACCTTACCACCAAGCCTCACAATTGCCTCAAGGACAAAATGGAGATCCTCGACTACTGCAAGAAGGTAACTGATACCGTATCTACTTTATAGTATATCCTCAAATAATGATCACCCGATTTAGTTCTAAATATTCAGAATAGTTTATAAAGAGACCTCTGCGCTGCCACCGATAACGCCGTTGAAGTGGCGAAGGTTTCGCGGCCAGCAAAATTTTAATAACTGTCGTGCTAGCGACACGAAGAAGAAAAAATTAACAAAACCTTTTTAACGTGATCACTGGTCATATTTACGGCGTTGGGCATTTTGGAGATGGGGAAAAAACGATTGAACTCGCGACACAGTTACCGTAATCGACACCGCGCTACATTCGGATGTTCGGCTGTCCTCGGGATGTACTCGATTTAATGTATATCCAATATATAGTACCTATCAGTGAGTGATGGCAAAGTATTCTGTTTGTGTTTTGTTTATAAGACATTAAAAAAATACACGCGTAATTGTTCAAGTTTTCAATTCTGTCGGCACTCCCGGAGTGCCACTATTTTTTTTTCTGAACTAAGGGTACCGAATGAAATTCATGTAAATTAAAAAAAACTATGTGGACAGGTTAAGGTTTTCTTTCAAGCCTGAACTGTAAAAGAATGCCATCCAGAAAACAGACGCATTCTTTACGCTTAGGTTTAAAATTGTCTATGATTCCAAGAGAAGTTGTAGCGTAAACTGAACATTATGTTATGTGGATTTAAAGTTATTTTTCAATAAACTCATATTTGTTTACATTTTTGGCAAATAAATCGCGAATGCAGATTACAGGGTGGCAGGAAAATCGAGGCGCAACCTGTTACCATGGATTCAGTACCTATACTATTCTCAACCCCCCCTAGCATTGAAATGTTACGTTGGGTTTCATAGAAAACTGCAATAAGTAGGTATAGACGCCAGCACATCAAGCTACTACAATCTGTCAAATTTATTTAATAGATTTTCAACTTTATCGCTACAAAATAAGATTCAAGGTTGAATGGGAAAATTTTACAGTTTCGGGTAGCTTGATTTGCTAGCGTCTGTACCTACGAGGTCGAAATGCATCTGGGGGTCTAGCTAGAATCATTCATTCATTCTTACAGTTTGTGCGTCGATTTCCCTGCCACCCTGTAATCTGCATTCGCGATTTATTTGCCAAAAATGTAAACAAATATGAGTTTATTGAAAAATAACTTTAAATCCACATAACATAATGTTAAGTTTACGCTACAACTTCTAACATTTTTATAACTTTTCCAATAGTGCTAGTCACTCTGAAATCAACTTCATTAGGTACATCTATACATATAATAAATTTGTAGAAAAGTGGTGTCTGTACAATGGAAATATATATAAAAAAAGTAGCAGGGGTTGTTATTATATCGATGCCGAACCCGAAATTGTAATTAATTTTTTTTTTGTCTGTTTGTCTGTTTGTCGGTTTGTCTGTTTGTCTGTCTGTTTGTTTGTGCACGCTAATATCAGAAACGGCTTATTCGATTTAGATGCGGTTTTCGCTAATATTATTGTAGTAGGCTTCACTTAACATTTAGTGTTTATTTCATGTCAATCGGTTCATAAACAAAAAAGTTATGTCAATTTAAAGAATCACGGCGAACATTTGCTATCAGAGTACGTACACGCCTCGGGCCTGCGCGTCCGATCTTCGGAACTACTGGACGGATTTGAATGATTTTTTTTTTGTTGTATAGTTATTATGGCTGGACAACATTCAGGCTATAATGTTTCTTGGAAACTTGAACACCTGATGCAGAACCGAAACAGACAAGCTTAACTATAAGAGATACAAAAATGGTACCATAGCAAAAATTGTTCCACGTGATGAGGATTTTCTGCTGAGAGAATAAATTTGAAGATCTGGAACACCTGATGGGGAACTCCAAGAGCCCAGCTACACCATAACACATATAGGAATGACGTCTTAGTAAAAGTTATTCGGTCTGATGGGCATTTCCTGTTGACTTATAAAAATCGAAGATCAGAAACATCTGATGTGGAAATCTAAGCTATCACTAATTTCACCTCCACGCGGTGAAGGCGGTAACAGTTTAGGACTGATTTTCGATGACGATGGTATATCATTGAAAATTTGACTCTACTGGCCAAAACTCCCATTTATTTTTTTTAACGTGAAGCAATGCTCATGCATTCTGCACTACCACGGGGAGATAGTGCAGTTATGTGGGACTCTAACCCACTAAAACTCCACTGTGTCCTCCTCTGCCGCTTACGGCGGGAACATGGGCACGCGTTAGCACTCAACCGTGAACCCGCCGCGGCTGTCCGTCACCGGACCCTCCGCTGGGGAGTACTCCCCATCACCGGCGCACCAGAACACATAGCACGCCGTGACCACCCCAGGGACCAAACCAGCACATGGGCCAGACGATCCCGTGTCTGGGCACCCTTGGTAGGGGAGCAGTCACTTAGATTTTAATTGGTCAGGTATCTTCTTCATAATAAAACTATAACCATGCCTAGAAAGAGGTCAAATCTTTCCCAATGTTCCAAAGGAGCTAAAAGATTGAGGATCATAAGATTCCAAGAATCTACCGAAGAGCGTCAGGAGAGACTTGATGCTGTTTGAGAACATCAGGCTGCAACTCGCTCCGTGGAAACCTCTTCGGATCGCGAAGCACGCCTGCGTTCTTAGCGTATTTACGCATCTACATCCAGATCTCTAGAGACCAGTGAAGAATTTTTTTTTTTTTTTTTTTTAAACGTTGCCCCACACTAGGAACTTCTCCTGTATTGTGGGATATATGTTATATGTGTGTAATATGATGCGCGACTGACCGCTGATACGGTGAGATTATCATACATTATTCCGAACACGCACACAACAAAATATTCATAATCAGAAAGTGAGAAAGAAAGAATTGCTGGAGTACGGCATGAAGAGACAGATTAAGAAGAGCGCAACGAACGTTGAATTCTGATCGACTTCGACATTCTCTGAACAGAATGTCGATATCATCTGAAGAATCGGATGTGTCTCAAGATATAGCCGTAGGGCATGGCGACCTTCCTTGGGTTGATAAGGAACGGAGTGCATTTACGTATACTGCTATGATTGACTACGCCACATATTCCGCCATCGGAGGTATGGTTAAAAATTTTACTTTTTGTGAAGCTGTTAAATAGCAAAAAGAAACAAACGGTATGTGTTGCTCAGGTGGGAAAGTACATATTGCAATATTACAAAATCCTCCAGAAATATTAAGATCACTGCTAATCGGTGACCATCACAGTCAAAACATTTCTTGGACAACATACGTTCGTACAATAATGCCTTTCAAATGACATCTTTTGTTGCGAAACAGATTTCAGAAGGCCCATTTATGCCAACATTCAAAGTGCAAGGCCAAGTTTACCACCCTATTGGTTCATTATTGCCTGAAAATGACGTCTCGAATCGTCTCGCGCATCCCGTTGTTATCCAGTCCCCGGGTTCTTAGAATTCGACATCAGACGTTTCAGATCTTCAATTTTGACTACCCCGTTGTCGCTGGCATAACCAACAGGATCCGCGTACGAAGTCGCGGGCAGAAGCTAGTTTAAAATAAAGTTGATATTTATTTAACTTGAAATAATATTAATTTGAAACATAGTTTAAATCACGGATTTCGAGACTTTAGATGCTAACATTAAATTATTCAAATTCAGCTCAATTTCAAACTAAGCTAAGTGATTGAATGAATCGTAAATGGTAGGTAGTACCTACACACCAGTGGTCGACACATAGACATAGCCTCGTGCTGCTCCCCGTGAGCACGACTTATCGGCTATACCGTATAATCTCATTACTGTACCGCTTAACAAACAGAACACATACTTACCAACAACTAATTCGCTGATACTAATTGCTAACTTAACTATTTTAATACCCGCGCTAAGTTTCCATGGGTTACGTAAACGATCTCTTACGTAATTGATCCTTAACATGGTTCTGGGTTTCCGTTAAGTCGATAGTTCGACATATTTTGGTCACATGTACTCACTAATGATATACGTACAGAATCAAATGAAATTGATAGCGAAACTCCGCAGACCTGATGGACTGGGAACAAGCAGATGGGACAGATCTAAACATGATAAAACAAAAAATAAATTAATTTGATCCTTTTTTAGGGTCACTTGAAATATCAGTTTAAACAAATAAAACTTCTCAACTCATACTTCAAGTAGCAACACTACCAGCGGTCGTTGACCCCTATTTTGTCGTGCTTAGATATCGATACCCATCACGTCTGCAAAGTTTCGCTCGCTAATTTAATTTGACCCTGTACCTATTGATTTATGAACAAGAGATTCAGATCTTAGTTTTCCAGATTCATTCAACCATAGGAAAAGTCGTCTAACCAAGATTTCATTTTGATACAATTACAAATTCAATTATGTACAGATGCCAGCACATCAAGCTGCCATCTTGTTTTTTGAATAGGTACAGACTGGCAGCACATCAAGCTACTACAATCTGTCAAATTTCTTTAATAGATTTTCAACTTTATCGCTACAACATAAAGTTCAAAGTTGATTGGGAAAATTTGACATTGTCGGGTAACTTGATGTGCTGGTGGCGTCTGTACTACAAAACCAAGCCAAATAATTTGTGAGACTGTGTAGCTATGCCTTTGCACAGAGGTATGTAGGTCCCATTTTAATTTCCGAAATTCCTTTACTGGATGGAATGTGTCTAGGCCTACTGGCAGAGGTTATAAAAGAGGCGATGTTACTGCTCCCAGCTGCCACCAGACAATTTCAATTTTACCCTAATTAAATTGAGTAATGTCTGTAAAATTGGCGACCTCTGTGTTGTTATTCAACCATGCTAAATATTAACATTGCTTGGGAATTGCTGATTTCGCTATTATTAAGCACGTAGCTAGAGGATTCTTCTAATGAAACCTAAAATCTTTGAACTCATATGTCTACAGTATTAGTCTAAAACTGAACTCCTACCTATTTCGCCTACGTTTTTCGACACGAATTAATCTTATGCACTATCGCAGTTCACAAGTCATCAGAACATTGTTATAGTATTAGGATTTTTAAAACCACGCCCAGATAAGAAGCCAGGAAGCTAGGCAGCCATGCAGGTATAGACTGAGGTGTCTAGTACGCGTACATTTCTCCAGTTAGTACTCGTACACACGAGCGACACGCGCCAACGGTAGAGGCAACTGCTGCAGTCGACGAGCGTCGACGGCTGCCGTCACAACATGCCGCTCGTGTATTTGAGCACCGTACTCAAACACACGAGCGCCGCGTTGTCGACGCGTATGCACACTTATTGAAAAGTCCGATGTATTAGGAGGCGTGTCTTTTGACTCCAACCGGGCACATATCCATACATATAATCTATACATATAATAAATCTGTAGACGAGGCGTTTCTGTACATTGAAAATAAAGTTGGGCTGTTATAGGATAACCAACAGATGCCATTTCTTCAATTTTTGGAATTTTTGTCTGTTTGTCTGTTTGTCTGTTTGTCTGTTTGGATGTGACAGATTTTGAACAAGCTCAACGTAAAAAGTACCAAACCAATATGGTTCATATTTATACTCAAATATAGTGTAGAACTCGGAGCAGTGATTAGTCTTTGTTTCATCGCAATCGCTTCAGTCTATCAAAAGATAAAAAAAAAAATTATTGCAATAAGTGGAAACATGTAACGACATCTATTGGCGCGATATAGTACTAACGAAATCATATTGTTATCTTTAAAACATTATTATGTGTTTAATCACGTCGTAAAGGCTTGCCTTTATGACGAAATAATTCTGATCCTTATGTCTGTGTTATTTAAAAAAAAAAAAAAATGATAATGTTTAAATAAATAATATAAACATATAAGTATAATAAAATCGTAGGAAAGGCAAAACTGTACATAGAATATATAAAAAAAAAATACTTGGGGCGTGATCTACAATCGATATCGAAGCCAAAAATATAGTTTTTAGAATTTTTGTCTGTTTGTCTGTATATATGTCCGGGCTAAACTCAAAAAGTACTGCATGGATTTACTTCAAATTTTGCATGAATATTATTAAGAGGTCGGGTCAACATATAGGCTACATATTATCACGCTATCACCTACGAGGAGGAGCTGTGAATCTTTATTTTTCTTACGCATTCTGTGACAGCGTGTAATCTAACGACGCATATTTAAATGTTGTTTTTGAGTAAGTCATGCTATTATCTAGCTTTACACTATAAAAACTTTTACGCCATTTAAGTAACTTGGGCAGAGAAACATAGTTTAATTAATGTTAGTAGTATAAGACAATTTTGAAGCAGCGCCATCTATGAGATTTCATAAAAATCAAATCAAGTTACATGTCAACACTTTTTGGAAATTAATAATTTAAATTTGATCATGTTGGTGAGGTTAGTAGTTAGTTATTCTTAAAATTCATAGAGGGTAATGTGCATTTTCTTCATAAATGTTGTATCGTATAGTTCGTTTTGACAAATTCAAGTTCCAACAAAACCCTCAAAATCTTGAGCCGAGTTGAGGAAGACAATTTAAAAAAAATGCGGTGTTAAGTATTACAAAAAAGTTATGTTCATTGATGATGATCATTTCTTCATCAATTTCATGTTGTTAGTACAAAATAAACATTGACTGTTAATACTTTTGTTCGGTATTTATCTGTGTGATTATTGCTTGGTAATTAATATATTTTCATGTCGTATACCTAATTATAAACTTAAATTATACCGTGCATCCGAATAATGGCGAATGCGATTTTCTGCGGTTGTTACTTCACACTGTCCGAGGCAAAGTCTTTCGCCTTTCTGAGGACATTTGATGGCGTGGAGTTTCCCACTTACCGCGCAGCCTGCGTAGCACGTCACCTTCTCGACGGTGACCAAAATTGGGCTGACACCCTCGCGGAGGCGAGCGTCAGTGACAGTCCCAGCCGCATGCATCATCTGTTTGCCGTCATCTTGGTGTTTTGTGGAGTCGCGAACCCGGTAGCTTTGTGGGAGAAGTATCGCCATCATCTGTCTGAAGATTTTCTACGAGCTTTGAGGCGTGCTACTGGAGACGAAGTCGGAGACGGCGAAATGACCACCATACGAAATGACCATGTCGCTTTGTTCTCTTCAGAGCAAAAACAAATTTATGACACCGTCCTTGAAAGCGTTTGGCAAAACCAGGGTAAAATGTTTTTCTTGGATGCTTCTGGTGGTACAGGAAAAACATTTGTTACCACTGGCATACTTGCAGAGGTCAGGAGGCAAGGCAAAATTGCTATTGCTGTAGCGTCGTCGGGAATCGCTGCCACACTGCTTCCGGGACTGCAAGACAGCACATGCCATGTTTAAAATTCCCATCGATTTAGAGAGCGCCGAAACGCCTGTTTGTGGTGTGTCACGTAACAGCGATAAGGGACACGTGCTCAAGGATTGCTCTCTGATCGTATGGGATGAGTGTACGATGGCCGAGGATCGAGGGCTGACGAGGTGAATGCTTCGTTGAAACGATCTTCGTTGTGGTCACGAGTTCGTACGCTGCGCTTGACCATTAATATGAGAGCTCGGCTTGGCGGCAATGCACGCGCTCAAGAATTCTCCGATGTCCTTCTAAGTCTTGGCGAAGGCACTCTACCAGAAGAGAGAGGTAGACAGGTGGTGCTTCCAGAGTCTCTCGGTAGAGTGGTTTCCAGCTTAGAAGAACTCATTCGCTGTGTGTACGGGGACATTCAGTCGTATACCGCACCAGCAGAATTCTTGGGTGTGTGAGCGGGCCATTTTGACGCCCAAAAATGATCAGGCTGCAGCAATTAACGAATGCATTCTCTCGGAAATTGAAGGGAATGAAGTGATCTACACCTCGATAAACACTGTTGTCAAGCAAGATGACGCCACACATTATCCCGTGGAATTTCTGAACTCCCTGTCAGCAAGTGGACTTCCAGCGCATTCAAGCTGAAGCGGTGTCCCGGTTATGCTTCTTCGGAACCTATCTCCTCCGAAGTTGTGTAACGGGACCCGCCTTAAAGTCATCTCGCTCCACAGACACACCATTGAGGCGGAAATTCTTACGGGTTGTGACGTCGGCGAGGCAGTATTTATACCACGCATTCCCCTCATACCTCATAACTTCCCGTTCCAGTTCAAGCGCGTACAGCTCCCCGTGAGTGTTTGCTTCGCGATGACCATCAATAAGTCGCAGGGGCAGACACTGAGGGCAGTGGGTGTCGACGTCAGGACGAGTTGCTTCTCACACGGGCAACTGTACGTCGTCGCTTGCTCCCGCGTCATCACACATTTTGGCTCCTGGCAGCATAACTACCAACGTAGTTTATAGGGAAGTGTTGTAAGGTATATATGATACCTTTGAACGTATTTTTACTCTTTTGTGTCCTAGAATGTATTCCTGCATTATTTTCTCTATTTCCTTCAGTCACCTCTTATGACTGAACTCAGCAGGATTCCCATATAACTCTTTTCACTTGCTTCGCTTGCAAAAAAAAACTTATATTTTAATTCTATTTTAAAAGTTGTTTACTTTATAATTCTATAGCGACACTGGCATCTTAGGTGTTTTTGGTGCTGTAGAGCCTTCACGCAGACGACGTCGCGGGCAGCAGCTAGTATCAAATAAGATCTTTCAGGTAATCTGAGTATAAATTAGTTATTTATTCTGAATCTTTTGTATCTTTCCAGGTATACCCGAGCCACGACATCACCAACATCGTGGAAGCCTCCCACTACGTGAAAGTCAGCAACTGGTGCAAGCTGGGTACTGGCAACGCGGCCAAGTGCAAGGTCACTCGATGGGTGAAGCCTTTCCGTTGTCTTGGTACGTATCTATTACTGATACATGATTACTTTGTCATTCGATAGGGTTATCGGCGTATAAGGTCGTTTTCGAATTACGAGTTCAAAAGGAAGTTTGTCTAAAGGATATTGTTATTCAATAGGCGACTAAGGTTGGGTTGCAAAGGGTTGCCTGTGTCAATACCCTATAACGAAGATCACTCGTGCGGTGAAGATAAACTACATTATATGTGACCTGTCTCGATAAAGAAATATGTTGAATATCATCTCGTTCTATTAGCAAATGAAGATAAAGCATCTCTTTCCAATCTTCGTCATCTACTCTCACACCCCCATTAAAACCCGTCCTCTTCCATACTTATTGCTTGAACCCTCTCATCTTCCTATTCCACTTACGTCCATCTACAATGCATAACTACAAAGAGTGTTTGGCGGCAGAAGGTCCATTCCAATCGGACGCGCTCCTGGTGCCGGAAAGCTGTCTGTTCGACCACATCCACAACCAGTCCCGATGCTGGCAGTTTGCGAGGTGGAACGCCACGGCTGGACGTGCTTGCGCCCAGAGGGGATTGAAGCTCAGGACCTTTGCGATGCTGCTACCTTGCGGAATTAGCCTGTTCTCCGGTGTTGAGTTCGTCTGCTGCCCAAAGCATTTCAAGGGTAAGTGACATCATTGATAGCTTAGTCTTACATCAAGACAAAGACCGCATGGTACAGTTGGCAACAATCGTCTATTAACACTGTTACTTTCACACATCATCTAAAGTGATATAAATTGATTAGAAACATACGTTGCTTTTCAGCATTTTATTTAATAGCTAAGAATTATTACTGTTTTACGAAATTTTATATCAGTTCAGAGTTTGTTGGAATATACGAGTAACATTACATCATGCCTTGTTACCCAGAAGGGTTAGGCAGAAGTGTATCTATTAGTACACCCACATTTCGCCAGTTATGCTTTTAGGAATATCTTGCTTATTATTATAAATATATGATTTTAAAAAACTGAAGTCTTAATCGACTTTTGCTGTTGACCGTCAATTTGTAACATTGTTACTAATGTTTTTTTTTGTTGCACATATAGGTATACTCACATTAATTTTGCTATCTTCCAGAAAACGTAAAAATGCACAAGCCCATGGATGTTGGTGTCCCCGTCAGTCCCGGAGGTGAAGAGATGCTGGCTGCTTCAGCGGCGATGGATGAGCGTGATGATGATCTTCTGGATGATGATGACGCTTTAGATGACGATGATGATGACGACACCCTCAACCTTAGCGATGATGATGACGACGATGATACCGATGACGGTAAGTCAGATGCCGGTCGGTGCCGGTGTCGGTGTTTGATTATACTTTATAAATTTTTATTCGCAATAACCGGTATAATTTATCATATCAGCCTTATAAAAGAAGAAATCTTTAATCAATCCACTCAGCCTATTGCAGTCCACTGCTGGACATAAGCCTCTCCCAGGCTGTGCCACAACACCCTTTCCTCCGCCTTCCACATCCAGTCTGTCCCAGCCACCTTCTTTAGGCCGTCCGTCCATCTAGGAGCCATCCCACACTTAGCATGCGGTCTCCTCTCAAGGACTCGCCTGCTCCACCGACCATCGGTCCTTCGACAAACCTGGCCCTCAGTTTGCTTACTCTGCAAGCTATATATAGACGTAATCTTAAAACTTCTTAATTTCCAGACATGGATGAAGACGAAGATGCTGACTTATCTCGCGACGACGATGCAGAAGATGACGATTACACGGATGGTGATGACAACTCTTGGCCACGTCCTGAGACCTCATCCCAACCATCAACCACCACGACCACTACCACCACCACCACGACCACTACGGTAAGTTGTATTATACCATTAATAGTATTGTTTCTTAGTGCGGAACCAAGGACCTGCGCCCTAGTTGCGTAACACACTATCGATCTAAATCTGAATCATTTTACTAATCCATTGCTTCATATGTTCCAAAAATTTGTCTGCTCAACAACGTAAATAACAATGAATGTTGTTGAACTGTCAAAATGAAACTCATTGCTACTGATAATGTGTTACGCAATTACCCCGCAGCGTTCTAATTGCGCACATTATTAATCACAATCTGAATAATTTTGAAGGCTATTGCTAATTCATTGCTTCATAATATGTCCGAGTTGCTCAACAAGGTAAATAATGCGATGAATGTTATTGAGCTGTCAAAACGAAAGCCATTCCTACTGTTAGTGTGTTACGCAATTACCCCCAAGAAAATGCACTCAAAAGACCAGCACATGAACGTAAAAAAAATATTTAAAAAAATCTTAAATTCACTGACAGAACGCATGACCTTAACCGCTTCGTCTAGAAGTATGAAATGATGGAGGCGAGCACTAAAGAAGGATTTTTCAAAGTTCATCACTCAGAGTGGATAAATAGGGGATGAAAGTTTGTATGAAAGTTCATCATTTCTGCTGATGGGACATGCTACCGCACAACGATTGTTAGTTAATAAAATCGTTAGAAACTTTTTCCTCGTATAAAAAATAAATTTTAAAATTAATAAGTAAAGGTCATGGCTCGTCTTTCAAAATCAAGTCATTTATTCAAATTAAGCTGAGAATCAGCACTTTACGAACGTCAAAGTTACATAGGACAGAACCCCCAAAACGCCCGCCCTTCACCACTTCCTAGTACTTTCACTGGGAAGAAGAAGTGGCACAATAAACTATATAATAAATAACGTCAATATACAAAACGTCAGCTGGCAGCGCCAATATACCAATGAGAGAGAGTGCTTCCTTACTCAAACCGTTCGTCCCACCCGCTGAAGACCTCCCACCTGGACATGAGTTACCTTGGGTAACCTGGAAGTCTTTAAACAGACTCCGGACCCAGGTTGGCGGATGCAAGGAAACCTGTTCAGGTGGAGATTCATAGACGACTCCGACTTGGAGTGTAAATGTGGTGCTGTTCCACAAACGATGGGACACTTAATATCCTGCGTGTCCTGTCAGCTGCACGTTACAGGAACTGATGGACGCTGGTGAAGGCGCCAAACAAGTAGCCGAATTCTGGGCCCAGTCCATTTAGATTGCTATCGACACGCTAAGAAGAAGAATATACCAATGAAAACTATACTCAAGCAAAGAAAAAGTAACTAAAAATGTAAACAAACTTTAAGACCTAAATAAAAGAATCATAAAGGGTGTGAGGCATATAGGGTGTGACAGCGTTATTGATTAAGTTAGTAAAATGAAGCAGAGCAAAAAAATCCCAGCAACACATCAACATAATCTTAGGCCCCATTAGCGTGGCAACGTTAATGTTAAGACTGATTGTTATATTGTTTGCAGGCTTCTTCCGCTACCTCCGACCCTTACTTCTCGCACTTCGACCCTCGCACTGAACATCAGAGCTACAAGGATGCGCAGCAGAGGCTGGAGGAGACGCACCGTGAAAAGGTAAGAATTGCCCTAGAAACTAGAAAATTCTTTAATGATATTCAAATATTATATAGGTACAGAAAAACTACGGCTTTTTGTGCTGAATTGTGTGTGTAACTATTTTTTGTGTGACAGATCACCAAGGTGATGAAGGAATGGTCGGAGCTTGAAGACAGGTACCAGCAGATGATGAGCAACGACCCCGCCGCCGCACAGACCTTCCGCCAACGCATGACTGCCAAATTCCAGTCTAACATTCAGGTAATTTTGGTAATGGAAACATATGTGCTTACTTAGCAGTTTCAAGATACAATGTAACGTAACATCGGTACCTACTTATCTATAATACGAAGCAAATACCAAAAACAAATCTTAATACAACATTGGCATTTTACTATTGTCGATTAGTTTTCAATAATATTGCGTGTCATAAAAGTAGTTTATATAATTAGTAGGCAATTTTGCTTGCTCAAATATTGTGTCTCACATATTCACAACTTCTCAAAACTTCAAAAAAGCAAAGTAGTAACAACGTATAAACAGTTTTTCATCCATCACTTTATACTAAATGAATTCAACTGTTTTCCTCAGACTCTTGAAGAGGAAGGCGTAGCTGAGCGTCGCCGTCTGGCCGCTCTACATCAACAACGTGTGTTGGCTCACCTCGCTCAACGTCGCCGCACCGCGCTCGCGTGCTACACCCGATCACTCCGGGATACCCCACCCAATGTAAGTAATTCTCTCAGGTACTGTGGATTGAGTAACACTGGAAACTAGAGAAGACACTTTCTCGAGCTCTATCTTCTTCTCCGATGGTTAAAGCGTGGTTAAAGCAGCCGTTTTCAATGTGTAATGATGATAAGTTGAATAGGTGTCGGCTGTATTTTGTCGCCTTCACTAATTATATTAATTTCTCTAAGGTAGCTTCACAGCTATGAAGTGAATTTAGATTCTAGATCTCATAAATCCTTGACTATATCGTTCTATTTCGACAGGCTCACCGCGTCCAGAAGTGCCTGCAGCGTCTAGTCCGTGCCCTGGCTGCTGAACGAAGTGGAGCTTTAGCCGCGTGGCGCCGCGCCGCCGCCAACGGACGCGAGGCTGCTGCTGCTGAGCGATCCAGTGCTGCCGACCGACTGCAGGTACTGATCTAAGACCAAATGTGTACTGGCCCATGCTGCCTCACAGAATATACATAGGTGACCTATTTCGAAGCGACCAATATCGACTGGTTAAAGGCGATGAACCGCAATCTAATTGCATCTTTACCATTTCTTCTATTAATCACTCGTTAAGTTGATCTTTTCATCATAACTATTATCCCACATAGGATGCTGACCGTGCTCTCCAACGTGCCCTTTCCGCTCTCCGTCGCCGCCCTCATCTGTACGCCAACATCGGAACTGCTATTGAAGACTACGTTCAGGTAAGAAATGTGGGTAGAATATTGTATTATTTGGAAAACCTTATATCCTTCCACATCCCTATTTTTAATGGTATTAAAATCATCACTTCTTGAATTCTGGAGGCGTACCATGTAGCACTATAAAGATACTAAGGTAGACGAACGAGACTACAGCAAGAGAAGTCATCATTCCATTTTCACTACCTCTCTCGTTACCAAGAGTCATTAAAGCTAGTTAACACTGCAACTCTTGGTGACACAAGATAAATTCTAACATTCTAGTCGATGCAATCCAAGGACGACATGGCGGTGTCCCTGATGTCGATGACCCCTGAAGCCGAGGAACTACTACTGGATCGCATTGAGGCTGAAGTACAGCGAGAACAGGCCGCCCGTGATCAGCTCAACGCTAAGCGAGACCAGCGCACCCGACAGCGACAGGACATCCAGAATGAACGGGCTAAGGTAAGCAAGCATCCTTAGAAAAAATTGGAAGGTTCCTTTATTACGAAGTTGCTGTTTCTTCAAAAATATCCTTAGTTTAAAAAACTAGTACTTACATACAAACGATTTAAGAATCTCCTTCTTTTTGAAGTTTTCTCTTAAAGTAATCAGCAAAATCCCCCGCCTGAATAAGTACTAAAGAATTAAAACATGCTGTGTGTATTTATCCAACATCCACGAAGATGTATCTTGTAGGCTCCTCTATATAGTTGTAAAAAGCGACATATCTTCTCTATAAATTAATTTCTTTATCTGAGAATCTCAAAATAACTGCGACACTATATTGCCTTCCAGACCTCAAACGGCGTCAAGGAAAGCCTAGAAGCTGATGACGAAGCGAGTGAAGCCAGTGAGATTGAGGACCCCTCGTCCAGCAGCACCCGCGGCCCCTCCCCCTCCGCGTCTGCGCCCCCCTCCGCGTCCCCCTCTGCGTCCGCCAGTGCGTCACCGGTACCTTCTGCTGCGTCCGTCACGCCACATGATTCTACCACCCACGTTGCCTTCTCACAGGATACTACTACCACCGTAAGTAGAACGATTTTTAGAAAGAGAGTACATACCTAACTAATCAATAAGCCCTTGACGTCCAGTTCCTGTCGATTCTGCTGCCAGAGACAAGGCAGTTTTTGATCTGATGGCTTCTAACAGACTGTGTCCTTTACCTCAATTTATTTGGAACTGGAGAAAAGACGATAATATGGGCTTACAAGCTGAATAATTGATACTTTTAAACATGTGTTAATGTATTTTAAGGCGTGAAAAATTAAGAGAATTTTGTATGTTGTAGGAAATAATCACGAGCACGGTGACTGATGTACCAGAGAGCGAGACCGCTGAGACCGGCGAGGTCAGCGAGACTTCCAGCCGACGATCCACTAGCGAGGTGAGTACATCAAATAATTGGATTTCAGGTTCTTTTTTGTTAAAGATGAGTTATACCAATGTTGAATGCGAGAAGCACAGAACTGACCGAAATGGAGGGAGGCCTATGTCCAGCAGTGGATGTATTTCGACTGAAATGATGATGATATCAATGTTTGCGAAATCGATCTCTTAATGAGAATAGAAAACATCATTGTTATCCTCCTGGTTTAATCCCAATTTATATGGGAGTGTAGGGACAATATAAGTACGAATGTTATGCGTCAGCGTTTTGTAGTATGAAAGAGAGGTGTGTATGGGCGACCGCCAGTTACTGCGCACTGGCCGATCTTTGTGCGTGTGTTCAGCTTGGGATGATTTCGGGAATAAAATAATAATACTACAGTGATCAACAGTTTTATTTAAATACGTCGCAGTAACTCCCGTGGCAAACCCAGTAGGTACAACGTGTGTGAACCTACAGTAACGCAGGAAGTTTTTCTTCTTATCAATACATCTCGTTTAGCCACCATCACAGAATTAACTACCTTCTTAACCTTTCACAACATCCAGATTTTCTTTGGTCTACCTTTTCACTTCTTGGTCGTTTAGAGGTATGAGGAATTAGGTGTAAAGTTCACTCATCCTTCATAGAAAAGGGAGGATCCTCCGATCAGACGGGTGTTGTGTCTGGTGGGCAACTGCCGAACGATTGATGCCGGGATGTTGTATATATGCTAGTTCCGCGGTAAACTTTGCTTGTGCGATGAAGGATTTTTCGTGACGTCAGTGTGATGCGTAATTCGCATGTGGCAATTTAGATGCCGCCGCAGTCGCATCCCTCTTTTCTCGTATTTTCCAGAGACTTTTTGTAATAAATATGTTTGATTGTTGCCCGTTGCAGACGGAAGGCGAGGGTCTACGCGCTGCTCTAGAGCATGCAGAGGAGCGCGCGCCCCCACCACCTGCGCACGCGCTCAAACACGAGTTGCAGCACTCACAGCCTGTGAGTACATTAAAACAAATTATTGCTGAAAAATACTTGGTTGGTGTCAACTTGATGTTGTTGCTTTTAGATACTTACAAATTGCTTCACGTTATTTTGGTCCATAAGCTTACGGCTCAAGGGACCAATTTCTGACTCTCAGACTCACCCCTAGTTACGCTTGCAGGGCTACACAGTCCGCGGCGCGGGCCTGGCTAACGGCCCCGGCTCGGCGAGCGCGCTGTACCCGGCGCTGTGCGTGGGCGGCGCGGCGCTGGCGGCGGCCGCCTGTGTGGCGCTCGCTGTGGCGCGTCGCCGCGACCGCGCGCCGCCTGCTCAGGGATTCGTCCAGGTTACTGTTAAACAACGCTAATACTGTTTCACGGTGTCCGAATTACCAGAAGTCACCGAAAAAACTCAAAAATAGAACAGAATTTGTTTGAAATTATATGCACAGTTTTAGAAAAGCTAAAAGGCTCTCTGTGTTCGGGAGCCTTAAGTCTTCACATCCCGTGTTGGTTGAAGCCCTTGGTAAAGCAAAGATCTTGGGTCTTATTATGGAGGCCTCGCATTCTAAATACGACGACTCTGCGATGATGAGAATTCTTAAGACATTTCCTTTTTTCCCAGGTGGAACAGACCGGCGCCGTCGCCCCCACTCCTGAGGAGCGACACGTAGCCAACATGCAGATCAACGGCTACGAGAATCCGACCTACAAGTACTTCGAGGTCAAAGAGTAGATTCCCACCTCTTACCATCCCCTCCCCTCCCTTTTCCCTCCCCCTATATCCCCATTAGGAGTGCGACGTTCGTCACGTCCAGGCAAGTGACTTGACTTGTGTGTATCGTCAGGTCTACTTTGGACGGGAGTGCTACAGGTTGTTGTGGTGTCCTTTTCGGCAAATTCGTTAATCTATTTCCTTTGAAATAACTCTTCAGCGTCCTCAACTTTGAGTCTCATCTAGGAGAAAAAAAATCTCCAAGCAATACCAATACAATGCTCAAAGACGCTGCTGATGTCAAAGGAAATAGACAGACTTCCAAATTCTTGTGATGTGTGCTAGATGCCCCTAGAGACAGGGTGTTTTTCTACCCTACACCTTTATCTATTGTCCTCAGCGTAATTCTTTATGGAATGAATGTGTGTGTTACTTATATATTGTTCGGCGAGGACGCACTCCCGGCGGGGCAGTCCCTTTGTTATAAACATTCATTTTAATAAAGCTTGTGTGATTAGTGGGAATATTCGTTTGCGGTAACGCGGTCAGTCATACTGTTAAGGTTAGAAGTGATAACGGTTTATTTTTTGTTATTTACTTTGCACCAAAATATTTATTATTATTTTAAGGACTTAGATCTAAGTTTTTTTGTCTAGTGTCCTAGAATTCATAAGTGTCACTGTAGTCGAGTTTTTAAATTAAGTTTTTGAAGCCGCTCCCGCAGTGGTGACGTCCAACGGGCTCCGAGGTCCTTTGGTGCGTTTTGTTAGTCGTTATTCGAATGATCTCAGTTTTAGTCTGTCTATCGTTTAGCTATAGTTTCCCTGTACGGTTCGTTGAATGTTACCACTGAGGCGAGTGGAACAAACGTCCATGGTACGCTGTGTTTATAGGCTCCGCGTACAAATTTGAACCTAAATTACTTACACATAATGCCCGCTTTCATTTACTTTTCTAACGTAGGTAGAACATAACGTGAATTTTATGTAATAAATGCGAAAATATATTTTAATAATTAATGTGTACTTAGCGATGGGACGGGCGGCATAGCCGGCGCGGGCGAACGATCTTCTATTCAGTCTTTGATTACTCTGAAACATTCCTTCATAATAATTTAGTAATGATAATTTGTCGATGAATCTGTCTCTTTCTCTCTCATGGTCGCTATGTATACTTCCCGTTCGCCCGCGGGACAATACTCAAGTTCCCGATGTGAAAGATCGCCGTGTACTCAACGTGCGTTTTGTATTAGAGTACTCGACCACGTGTGACTACTGCGCAGCTGCAGCGGTCGCGTCCTGCTGACATTTGTTTATCTAGTCAAGGCAACAGGGGCATCTACTTTTGGCAGTTTTCGGCAAACGGTTGTGTACGCACCTTGGGTACGCGGTCGCGAGGCAAATAAGCTTAGTGGGTGTATGTACGGTTAATATATAAGTAGATGTACAAAAAGTAATACATTATATAGATGTTTTAGCGTCAGATACATAGATATAAAGCAAAATATAATTATATATCGCATTCGTCCGTATAAAGTAAGGGCTTGCGCTCGTGTCTAATCCCACGTACCACACTTAATGTTACGTCGTAGTTAAGATGTAATTCTGCCTCAGTATTATATACATTTAAGCTTATTTGTTACATAAGCTAATTTATATACACTATTTCTATTTGTTTACGGGTGTTGTGGCGTTACTACAAATGAAGTCATATCAGATGCGCCACGGCGCTCTGTTGCTCCTATTTCGCTGCGCAAGGCCATCGGCTTGAATTGGGTATAGATGGTGTTCTTGTCGTCGACGTAGTACGAGGTTTGAATAACAGATGGTACTGTTAGACATTCGTCTCGTAGCGAAAGAGGTGCGAGTAGGCGCCCGCCCGTGCTTATCGTACGGCATTTACGTAAGTTACTCACTGTGTATAACGTAAGTTTAATCCGCATCAAGTAACCGCTATGTATTTTTAATAATGATGGTAACGGGCCGACCACTTATTTTTTTAACAAAACTTTTTGCTCAAAATCAGCTGTTTCTCGTCGGTATAGGATGTCTACTTTCAATCGATCTAAATTTATTGTCGTTCGTCAACAATATTCGATGTTAGTAGTACCTAAAACCTGGTTTCTGTACCTTTTTCCAATCACTGTTTCACGTATTTTAATAAGTATTCTACATAATAATAAATGGTTTGATGATTTTTGTGTTTACTGTGCTGCATTTTATTGTGAGTTCGAAGTTCAAATTGAATCAATAAATAGAAATTTAAATATTGGTGTTATTATTGGCGCACTGCGCTATCGTTACCTTTTCCTCTCCCTCTCTCCCAATACAGGGTGGCAGGATGTCGATGCGCAAACTGTAATCAGCACATGATTCTAGACATAGACCCTAGCTTAGAAATATTTCGTCAGTTATAAAAAAAACACCTGTTCCATAAAAAAGTGCAATACTTGCGCGGTCAACATGTATGGACAAGTAACCGACGAAAAATTTCAACAACAGGTTTGCGATGTCCTCTCCACCCTGTATAGTTCTAAAAGAATTCATCATCATCTGCCTAGCCTTTTCCCAACTATGTTGGGGTCGGCTTCCAGTCTAACCGGATGCAGCTGAATACCAGTAAAAAAAGAAAAAAGAAGTTCTAAAAGAATTAATAATACGAAATAACGATATAAGCACACAATAATGAAATAAAAACATGCACCTACCTACTTGATGACGGAGGTGGAAAAGACTCCTTTAAAAAAATATTGAACACATCACGCAAGAAACGAAAGACAAAATTACAGATTATTAGGAAGTATTGCTACGGCGTGATGTTAAGAAAAGAAAATGTTTGTCACTTTGTTTGTAAAGAGTTAGGTTATTTATCGAAGAGTAGAGATAGAAGTGGACATGCTACATATACATAACATACATAATCAGCCTATAATGTTCCCACTGCTGGGACACAGGCCTCCTCTCGATGAGAGGGAGTGGGCCGTAATCCACCACGCGGGCCCAGTGCGGATTGGCAGATGTCACATGTCTTCGAATTTTTGGTTCTAGGACATGCCGGTTTCCTCACGATGTTTTCCTTCACCGTTTTGAGAGCAGTAGTGATGAAATAATTTACACAAAGTAAAGCGCCTGTCTGGGTTCGAACCTACGACCTATAACTCGTAAGTCGACATGCTACGCGAGCAGAAATCAATATAATTATTAGGACAAGCTCAGCTGATCGCATCGGTGATTACTGTAAGTGCAGCATGCAATTGTTATATAAATGAACTAGCAGTGCCCCGCGGTTTCACCCGCATAAGTTTCGATCCCGTGGGAATATTGGGATAAAAAGTATCCTATGTGTTATGTGTGTAGTTTTTGCGTAAAAGAGTAACAAACATCCATCCATCCAGCTTCACAAACTTTCGCGTTTTTAATATTATAGTTAGTAGGGTTATAAATAAATAAGTGGAAAAGCTTAGGGGACCTTTCACCTGCAATGGGACACTATTAGAAAAAAATTAACCTACATACCTAGGTCTTAACCCAATATTGATGCCCTTAAAAAGTTACTAATATTCGTATCACTATGACAATTTTAATTTACATTACTTGTTACTAGCTGTTGCCCGCGACCTTGTCTGCGATCCGGGATGAAAAGTAGCCTCTGTCCTTTTCCAGGTCATGGTCTACCCATTTGCCAAATTTCAATTTCAAATGTGCTAAAATATATGGAACACCATTTTTTAAACCTACGAAAAATTAAATTTCGATGCAGGAGGGACCAGAGATGTACTGAATCCATGGTAACTGGTTGCGCGCCGATATTTCTGCCGCCGATGTTCATACTTAGGGCTAAGCCATTAATTCCATGGTAGCATCTGTTCCGTAATGTATGTTTGCGTTGGTAAAGTAGTACCATCTATCATCGCTCTACGCACGTTTAAGTTCGTAGCAAACCTTTCCAATATTAATTTTACTTTTAGTAAAAGCGGGTAAGGGATAACTTCTACAGGAGCCAGGAGCCACCTAGTGGAATGAACGCCAACTTCGTAACTGCGTAGACCCTACTAGTTGCTACGAGTCGTATCAAATACTTAGGTACCTACTTAGCTGTTGTTAAGTGGTAAAACTACGACTGAAAATCACTGCTGGAGATACATTATTTATGCGTAACTATTACCTATAAATAACACCCGAAAACTTGCAAATTTTATTCCAATGAAAAATCTAGACGATGTTCCCAGATATGTACACACTAGATTATTCGGCTCTTAGCACCATGAGCAATATGATAATTATGTTATCTGCATGCGAGAAGCACTGAACCGGTCGAAGTGTCGATGCTTGGGGGAGGCCTTTGTCCAGCAGTGGGTCCGTCTGTCGCTGAAATCGGCATAGATATGACTACTGCCATCTCTTTTGTGCACGATAGCATCATATATAAGTACCGTAAAAAAAATAAACATGGTTGGTCCACCAAACTGAACATTCTGAAAAGATAGGTAGACGAGTAACAAGAAGCGCCATCTATTTATGGTACCCTACACTCAATGTCGACGTTCTTTAAAACATGGTTTCGAAATTAGAACCACGTTCCATTGAAATCATGTTCTGCCACCGTCACTAGCAGCGTTCCAGAGATGGCGCTAGCAGTCCTGTATAAACATTGACTATGTAATTAACATAGTATTGCACAGGCTAGCTTTTACGATCGTTTCATATTCATGCGTCTATGATAGGATCTTTTTATAAACAGCGTGTGTTTGAATTCTTTTACAAACTGTTGATATTGTAACATGCACTTAGTGACTGCTTACTTTGTAATACCTACGTATTATATTACGATGCGAAGCTGTATTCTTCTATAATTATTTGTTGTTGCGCTTTCGCTTCTTGATTTCGAATGTAGACAAAATTAAGCATCGTGGTTTTAGTGCCTATTATTATGTGTGAACTTCGAGATATTGAAGGAAGATTTCCAATGTAGTACCTATATCTAATGTCTACTAAGTATTTGACGATTTTATCCATTATTAAATTATATTGTAGCTTAGTCGTGGAATGCGTAAGTAGAATAGAATAGAATACTCTTTATTATGTACACCATATACCTGTACCTACCTAAGTACTTACTAAAGTGCGTTTACTTACGCATTCCAAGCCTATGCAAGCATAATAATACACAACACAACTTAACGTACCTAGGTACCTAATATGATGTGATGGCAATGTTCAAGTAACTAGTGCAATTAGTAATGATTAACCGAATAAACCTAATTATTGCCGAACCATTCGATATTCTATACAAAAGGAAACGGCATAATAATACTTGCAACAAAATAGGTCAGCACAGGTCGACCTATGGCAGTCGAAGTCGGAGGATATGACAGGTTTCTAATGGGGTGTAGACATGTTCAAATTATTAAATTCTTGCTTCTGCCCTCGACTTCGTGAGCGTGTTTTAACATAAAACATATTCTATGGCATTCACAATAGTGTAGCTTACCGTTAGTGACAGAACTTTCGGAATCGGATCAGTCGTTTCGAAGATTATCCCTTCTTAAAAACTCACATACCTCTTGATAATATTAGTAGGTACAGGTTGACCTATTGGCCTATTTGTTAAAGACAAGATAAACCATACACATATTTATAACAAAGTACTTAGGTACCTAATATTATTAAAACTATGACTGTATTCAAATTTAAAAGGGCACTAATCGAAATGTTAAACGACTTCCTTGATCATGACTGATTGACAAGCTATTTTTAATTAATAAAAATATATTATAAAAATATTTTTTATTAATAAATTTAGTTTATTGGTTTGCAAACCAATACATTATTTGATTTGATGTGATGCATACCTACAGTGTAAATAAAAAGAAATCTAAGACAATTTGGTTCAATAGAGCTGTTATAAATTAAACTACAAATTTTACAAAAAAAAACCACCGACTTCAAAAAAAAAACACAACAAAGTGATAAATAACTTTAAATTCGGAACAAATTAATATGAATAATTTAGCGCCTAAAAATCTACGTGTCAAAAATAAACAAATTAGGTAATGGGAAAACCTTTTGTGAAAACAAACTACATTTAAAATATAATTTCAGTGAATTCTAACAAGCCACCACACGCGTCATAATTCATTTTGATAAATTATTAATGCTGAATTGTTCACCTATTACACTGATCGTATAGTATCAAAATAATAGCTAACTAGCATATACCTACATATTTCCACTATATTTATTTTATTCTATTCTGCTTATACAGGAAATCGAGTGTCATACTTAGCCATACCAAGGTAATGAATGGTCCTGCCAGGGTCGCAGGTGGGAGTGGAACCGGCGAGAGATGTCGTGCGGTGTCCCGCAGGGATCGGTTCTGGGGCCGTTCCTGTGGGACATCGGTTACGACTGGGTGCTGCGGGCCGACCTCCCTGATGGCGTCAGCGGTTTGCTATGCTACTACGCTGTCATTTATAAATCTTTGACAGTCGTTACGGGTAGTCAGAAGCCCGATAGTCTGACAACCAGGCTTACCAAGGGGTATCGTATTACCCAGTAACTGGGTTGTGGAGGTCAGATAGGCAGTCGCTTCATGTAAAATACTGGTATTCAGCTGCATCCGGTTAGACTGGAAGCCAACCTCATCATAGTTAGGAAAAGGCTAGGCAGATGATGATCTTTATAAAATACTTACTTACTTCAACTCCTTTCACAGTTATATTACTTCTGACAGCAGCAACTCAAGTGCCGTAGCGTAGTGTGTTGCAGCGTACTGCAACTTAGGTACCTATGTTAAAAACTATAAAGATCACTGTCATTCTGACCATGTTGTCAGTGGCAGCACTCTAACAGCAACCTTATTTTGACAGTAATGCTCAAAGGTAAAATAACTGTGAAAGGACTGCAGATAATCATCACCAATTTTTCATTCATCAAACCATTTTTCTAACATCCTCGTTCTAAACTCACTTTGATCGTCGACTGTACCATAGGAACTACATTCCTCAAGGAGCTATTAGCTCTCGAATGATGTTGACGGGGCGCGCTGTTGCCTGTTGGTAAAAAAATGTGCATTTGTTTTGTGAAATGTCACTTGAAAATCTTGAAATGTACAGACGCCAAGCACATCAAGCTACCCCAAACTGTAAAAAATTCCCAATCAACTTTGAACCTTATGCATCAACGATAAAGTTGAAAATCTTTTAAAGAAATTTGACAGTTTGTAGTAGCTTGATGTTCTGGCGTCTATTCAAAAAACAAGATGGCAGCGTTAGTTCCGATTTTTGCCACACGCCAAACTAACCTTAGAGCGCTATTATTATCTACCTATCTGTTACCTCATCTGCGTGGGTTTCGGGCCCGACTGCCCAACACTCCCAAGTTGTTCGAACTAACTCCAACTAACAGTAACGGAGCTGAGTTTATTTATTTCTGATTATCTTATCAAAACTTAGAGTGAATTGAGGCAGTTACCTACGTGTGTGAGTATTAAAACGAGAATGTTATTTTCATTACATTAAAGATACAGACTGTCTAGTTTGGAGCTCACTAGTTAATACTATTATTGTAATCTAGCTGTAGGTAATATTTTAAGCTACCTACTCTTGTCGTAACTTGCTGTTAACCAGTGAACCTGCTTACTGTATTACCCAGACAATAAATATTTTCTATTTCTTTCTATTTTCTATTCCAGTAAGCAGTTATAGCGGATACAAACTACTAGCGGAAAAATACCAATACATATGAACAAAATACTGGATTTATTGAGGTGGCTAAATTATAGAAGGAAAAAAATGTTAGGTAGATCCAAATAACCGGAATTTTATTTTTGCAAAAGTATTTGATGAATGTGTAAAATATCCCTGTTAAGCACGCTAATTGCTTAACTCACTGATAAGCCCGGAATACACATGTAACTTGAACAAAAGTATGCAAGTAGCTAGCATGCCACAGTATCGTATTCACCAATCAGAAGTTGTTATGGCATACGGCATGCAAGCTCGTCGTCATTTCAGTCTAAAGACGTTCACTGCTGGACATAGGCCTCCCTAAGCACCTCTACTTCGACCGGTTCTGTGCTTCTCGCATCCAACGGATACCTGCGGCTTTCACAAGGTCGTCGATCCACCTTGTGGGAGGCTTTCCAACAAGCAAGCAAGCTACTTGCATACTTTTTTGCAAGTTACAGGCATGTGTATTCTGGGCTCAAATCTGGATCTGAATCATTTCGAAGGATATTGCATTAGCAATCCATTGCTTCATAAGTTCGAAAAATTTGCCTGCTCAACAACGTAAATAACGCCATGAATGTTTTTGAAATCTCAAAATGAAAGCCATTGCTACTTGCTAATAGTGGGTTACGCAATTACTAAGTACACTGATTAAATTTTTACACAACGGAGTGATTATCTTAAGTACCTAACCTTATAGGTACCTACTCAAGATAATTAGTTTCACATTCGTAAGAGATGATCATCACGATCATTCATAATTTTTTTGGTATTTTTTCATGTTCATTTGTTTACATTCTCATCGGATAAAAAAAAATTGTAATGCAATAAGATCGTCGCGATGAAACTGTAAGATGTTAAGGGGAAGCTCTAAGGTGGCCCGCGAAATTCAAATTTTCTTACATTTTTTGCAATTTGCTGGTCAGTATTAAGTTGTACGTTGATTAAAATATGATTCGCGGTCGTAACAAATATGTATTTACAGAATTATAATCATTAAAGTCATCAACACAACTCTCTAAGACCATGTAATCCCCAAGAATGACTATTTCATGAAATCTTGACATTTGGGGATTACTCTCTAAGACCATCTTAGAGAGTTGTGTTGATGACTTTAATCATTATAATTCTGTAAATACATATTTGTTACGACCGCGAATCATATTTTAATCAACGTACAACTTAATACTGACCAGCAAATTGCAAAAAACCTAAAAAAAATTGAATTTCGCGGGCTACCCTGGCGCTTTCGCCTTAAAGTCAAAAACACATCGATACTACAACTTTTTGATGCTATAGACCCAGCCATAATCATAGTGCGATAATAAACGGCAACTCTTCGTCATGCAACTGACAAACAAACATGGAATTCAACTGGTGTCCTACACGATTAGCTGGCTACGTCACTGCGACCTACGTACTCACTACATATCGTGGCTTGTACAGACGCCAGCACATCAAGCTACCCGAAACTGTCAAATTTTCTAAATCAACTTTGAGCCTTACGCTTTAGTGATAAAGTTGAAAATCTAATAAATAAATTTGACAGATTGTAGCAGCTTGTTGTGCTGGCGTCTGTACGATATTCCTCTAACGGTAGCGATGTCTAGATCTGATTTGACGTCAGCTATACACCGCAAGACCGACAGACGGCACCATTTCACACCAATCAACAACAACAGACAATTTATATTCTTGCTTCATCATCTGCCTAGCCTTTTCACAACTAGGTATGTTGGATCGGCTTCCAGTCTAACCGGATGCAGCTGAATACCAGTATTTTACATGGAGCGACTGCCTATCTGACCTCCACAACCAAGTTACTGGGTAATACGATACCCCTTGGTAAGACTGGTTTTCAGACTTTCTGACTACCCGTAACGAATGTCAAATATCCACGAATGACAGCCGGGACCAACGGTTTAACGTGCTTTCCGAGGCACGGCCCCTCCGTGCCTCGGAAAGCACGTTAAACCGTTCTCGGTATGTAAAGATGGTCATCCATCCACAGACCAACCGCGGCAAGCGTAGCTTAACCTGATCGATCGACCTGTGCGGTTGTTATTTTTTGCCCCATTCTTGCTTGTTCTGTAAAAAAATTACAAAAGGAATCCGCTAGCGTCACCGCGAGTGCCCCAGGTGCACCGAGAATGAAGCCTATGCCAGAAAAGGCACTGAATAGGGTTGATGATGGTTTCGTGACGGTGCAAAGGAGGAAGCGCCGATCGCGAACGAACAAGAACCGCTGCGGCAAAGCTCCTACGGAGCCCGAAGTCAGCTTGCGTGCCGCAAAGCCGAACACACCGGTGTAAATCTCCCGCCTACACTACACCACTACGACGGAGGACATCGTGGAGTACGTGTGCCTGAAAACGAGGTACTCGCCGAGGGTGCAGTTACTGGAATCGCACCGCAATGTCAACTTCAAGGCGATCGTGGTGTGCGTACCGAATTGTTATCTGCCCGTGCCGTCATGGAAGAAGACTTCTGGCTGCAGGATGTGGTGTTCCGTCGCTTCCGCGGAGAAGTACCACAGAACAACACAAGAACCAGCCAGTGAAGTACTATTTTACAATAAAAAATATGTATGTTTAGGTTATGGTATATTTATCTATGAGCCTGCGTCGCCTGAAATAAATGCATAGGTATGTATATAAAAAAATTTCACCGTGAAAACTTAGGTGAAGTGAGCTGTCATTTCATCTGATGATACTATTGACAGCTCACTTCAAGCTCACTTCACCTAAGTTTACACATTTTTTTTAAAGAAAAATTTCTGTCCTGGATATAGACTTACAATAAATACCATTATTGTAAACCTATCCATAGCCAACATTTTCTTTAAAAAAAAAAAAAAAATTCTTCACTCACATTTCTGTACCCATAGTAGATTACGAAAAGGCTCTCTTTTGGTGATCTTATAGGCTTCCAGTAAAGCTACTTACCTACATCATTGTAGGTAGAAAGTAACGCACACTAGCTGCTCCGAATACTTCCCAGATTTTATTCAGCCAAGGTTGAATTTCTGTCATCTACATGCCAAGAAAAAAAGTGCCTAAGTAAAAAAAAAATACGTTGTTTTCCCTTAATAAAAGCAGCTCAAAAATTTACTAGCTTTAAATATTAATCTAAGCTCAACTTAAATGGGACTGGGCAGGACATGTCTGCCGCATGCCGGACAAACTGTGGGCCCAAATAGCGCAGAATTGGTGCCCTGAGACAGTGAGGCGGGTTCGGGGCAGACCACGTAGGAGATAGCGGGACGAGCTGGATAGTTCCATCCAAACTGGAAGGAGGACTGGCGGGCTCGTGAAAGATGGAAGGAGTGGAGGGAGGCCTTAGCCCAGGAGTGGGACAGTGCAGGCTAGAAAAAAAAAGGTATGTAAGTATTAAAAAAATAAAACGAATCAATATAAAACTAGAAAGCTTTCATTGGAATAAATCAAAACAAGACATACAAAAACTCATACCTACTTCTACACCCAAAGAAAATTTTATGTGGAATGGACATTTCCATTTAACCCCACAGACTACCTATTCCTGTATTGAAATTATTGCTGCATCACCTTACTACATACGTAAGTAATTACCTATTAATACTACTAGCTTATACCCGCGATTTCGCCCGCGTGAAAAACAGTCAACTTTGCTATAAAACATACCCTTATGGCACTCGGCAATAGTGTAGTTTTCTGCCAGTGAAATAATTTTTGAAATTGGATCAGTACTTTCAAAGATTACCTCCTACATCTGAACTTGGCCTCTTTATGCTATAAAGGTAGCTAGCTCCCTTAGATCTCCCTTAGATCTTAAGACCCATTTCCGGTTTGATACGTGTGCCTTTAGTGTCGATGTGTAAACTTAATACCTAAAATGTATTATATTTTATTGTATTTAAAGTATCCTTTTGTGAAAACAAAATACAAAACATTATTTAGGTGCTTCCACCGTAGTCTAGTAACAGCCGATCGCAGTGAATACTTTATTCATAAGCCTTACGGTGCACACATCCAATTATTTATTGAAGTTGGATATAAAAATAACATGGCGTATTGCAACTATAATACACTAGCAGCGCCCCGCTGTTTCACCCGGATAAGTTTCGATCCCGTAGGAATATCGGGATAAAAACTATCCTATGTCCTTCCCCGGGATGCAATCTATCTCTCTGCCAAATTTTATCGAAATCCGTTCAGTGTAACATACAGACAGACAGAAAGAAAGACAGAGTTACTTTCGAATTTATAATATTAGTATGGATTAACTCAAATGAAAATCCGATAATTATCTCTTCGCTTCTCATTGTAAACTAGTATGTAATTGTTGAAAATGAACCACGGATAACTTTATTAGAGTTCCGTATACTGCCCGGTGGTTGCTACATACAAGGTATTTCGGTAACCCAGAAGGGTAAAATTGCGTAACAGACTAACAGTAGGAATGGCTTTCATTTTGACAATTCAACACAGTCATTGCGTTATTTACGTGGTTGAGCAGACAAATTTTTCGAACATATGAGGCAATTGATTAGCAATATCCTTCAAAATGATTCAGATTGTTATTGATAGTGTGTTACGCAATTAGGGTGCGCACCGTCCGTGTGACTGTCAGTAATATATCTGCCTGAACGTCCGTCCGTTCGTCTGTCTGTTACAGCGCTGCAATTTTTTTACCGTAATATGAAGCCAGGTACAGAGTACGTGTTAGGTACTACAGTGGCCCCTATGATGGCAAATAATAAAATTGAAAACTTATAATTTTTATGGTACAGGACCCTTAGTGTAAGGCCGATACGCACTTGACCGGTATTGTTATGAGCACGCGCGCTTTTAAATGCTCTTCATTTGTGTTTCGTTCGATATTTAAATATCTGAATTCTTTGAAATTGGTATCTATTCCTGATAGATACAACGCGATATTACGTAGTAAATTGTAATCAGCTTCTTCAATGCAAAAAACATTTATCTACGAGAATTTATTTATATTTCACTGAGTTCCTTTTCTGTACAAATAAATATAAAATTGAAGTGTCTGTTTGTAATGTCAAAATAACAGCTTTTTACTAAATGCGTATATTATGAAACTACAGTGGCTTCAAAAGTTAGCTGTCATTTTTCCACTTCAGCTGTGACACACCACATTATGATTTTAAATTCTAGTGATTCAAATGTTTAAACTACTAATTGTTTTTACTGACTAATTCAACTACCTTTGACTTATCATAAAAAATAATCAAGTAATCCTTAGGAGTACCTACGTGATTATTTTTTTATTTTAAATCATAATGCATCATAGCTAAAGTGGAAAAATGTCAACTAACTTTTGGAGGCCACTGTATATTATATACGTTACTTATTATAACAAAAAACAATAGCTAATCTCCGAAACGGCTGGACCGGTTTTGATGAATAAAAATTGGCAGGGATACGCGACAAAAAATTGGTCCACCCACGGACGTCTTGGGTGAATTCTACACAGGGGGGTCTGAATTATGTGCTGAATTCATGTTGACAGGTTACGCGTCGATGTCACTACCACCCTGTATATACATGTATATACTAGTAATATCCTCTAAGGACAATAATATAGAACTCATAAAAGCGCTCTTCGTGAAGATTTATCTGCTACTGAACCATAAAGTTCAAAATATGATGTAGTGACTAAAGCCCTGCCCTATATTTAATAATTTCAAGCTCTGTTATCTCTGGACTGAATGGAACGGCTGTGCCTAATTGTTTAATGACACATTGCTAGATGCGTCACTATTTGCAGTGGCAACCAAAGTGATGATTCAGGTCACTTAAAAGTTACAATTATTGGAACAAGTTATTTTATTTCCTTTGGTTCGAGGACTCGAGACCACTAAAATGTTAAAATATTTAGTGTTATTAGGTCTCCTTCTTCCTAAGGTATGGACGCGATGGCAAAAAGATCAAACATCTTTGACCCAAGATTCAGTTATGCGAATTCCGCTCTCTGACGCAGTCATGGGATCATTCAGTGCTCAGCGGGGCAATTAAGGAACACATTAGCAATCGGAATCGGTTTCATTTTGACAGTTCTACAACATTCATTGCGTTATTTATGTGTTGAGCAGACAATTTTTTCGAACTTATGAAGCAATGGATTAGCAATTTGCTTCAAAATTATTCAGATTCCGATTGATAGTGGGTTACGTAATTAGGGTGCTGTTTGGATGCGGCGTAGGATGGAAGGGGGCCATTGTCTGCGGGGAGATGCCGCATACGCACTTGAGACCCGAGAGTCTACTCTCTAAGTCAGTCAACGAAGATACGGAACCGTCCGAAAGTATTTCTATCAGTCAAAATCAGAGTAAAATTAAATTTTTTGGACGGGGAAATACACATTGGAACAACTGTCAAATCGTGTTGTTAATCTGTCAATGTCCGTAAGTAGAATGGAGTTGGGTAACATTCGTAACTTCAGCCGAAACCGTGGACTTACTTCTTAGGGAGACCCCCTGAGCAGTCAATGAACCCCCATTTGTGGAGATTGTCTTTGCTCCGGCCGTCTTGGGTTCGAAATCTTTTTAACCGACTTCAAAAAAGGAGGAGGTTTCTCAATTCGACCGTGTACCTATATATATAATTTTTTTTTTAGAAATCAAGTTAGCCACAGTAACGCGTGTCCAAGCGGAAGGCTCTCTCAGAATTCGACAATATTGTCAGTAGGTTTAAACTTTAAAATACAGCTCCCTCCACATCTTGCTGTGGAGGCGTACTATTGGCTCAACTAGCTGAACCTACGCACCCAAGAAAACTTTTTCAGCTCTTCAGCTTCTGTCGCACTGAGACGTAGTTGTGCATCGGGTGACGTGAGTCAGCTTGCAGCTTCGCCATCTCGATGCGGCGGCAATGTATATATCCCACTTCCTATTAATCCTACTATGCTACTATTATTATAAACGCGAAAGTTTGTGAGGGTGGATGGATGGATATTTGTTACTCTTTCGCGCAAAGAGTACCTTTTTTTTTTTTTTTTTGTTTGCGGGGGGAAACCTTCAAAAGGCACCTGGACTTCGGGGAAAAAGACCAGGTAGTGTGGGATTCTTACCTCACTAAAACCACCCCGGTGATCAACATCAGCACATGGAGGGAGGCCCGTTACCTCTTAATAGACCAATCCGGAACCCCCTAAGTGCAACGCCTGTTAGGGCACGTCTCTGGGGAGACTGTAAAGGTGTCTCCCCTGATCCTCACTATGCACGGCAGCACGTGATCACAGTGCCGCCGTATTCCCTGAAATCACTTGGTGGGCAATCAGAGTCCCCACTCCTAGCGCCCGTGATTTCAAAGTCCCGCCTGCATTCAATGATGCAGGTGGGGTTTCGGCGTGTTAGGCGTCGAGGCGGTTGCCTCCTCGACGACTTCTTCTCCGAGCGGGATTGACTCTCTCACGATCCCGCTCGGCAGCCTCCTTCTGGATCATCACGGTCTCACAGAAGGAGGCAACTTCCCTCCACGCAAAGAGTACCTACAAAACGGATTTTGATGAAACTTTACAGTAATGAGAATAACACATAGGATATTTTTAATCCCGATATTCCCACGGGACCGATACTTATGCGGGTAAAACCGCGGGGCGCAGCTAGTTATTAATAATTTCTGTATAAAGATCGTTGAAGCTGATAGTGTTCGCCCTTGAGTGGAGACCGCGTATCGGTAAACGTTGCGTGGGAAGGCCCCCAGTTAGGACGACGACCCACAGAAGATATGGCTGGATTAGGGACAGTTAAGAGCTAAAGGCCAAGGTGTTTGGTCCAATAGTGGGGGGTCATAATCCAAGAAGGTTAAAACCTATACAAAATATTGCCCGTGCGTACCACAGGTACTGCTCGCTATGCTCCCATAACCCAGGCGATCAATCTGTTGAACGCCTTGATACTTACCTGGTCTATAGCGGTAAATCTAGTAATAAGTGTTCTCATGAACTTTTAAAATAAGTGTTCTCATGAACTTTTTTAGTTAAACGTTATGTTGTAGGCTTGCTGCAGGTTTTGGTAGTAGGTGCAGCAAGCAATCCATATCTACTATAATA
The DNA here is from genome assembly GCA_948474745.1 of Oligia latruncula. Taxonomy (NCBI): domain Eukaryota; kingdom Metazoa; phylum Arthropoda; class Insecta; order Lepidoptera; family Noctuidae; genus Oligia; species Oligia latruncula. Next base: position 6,456,613 of record OX419696.1, read on the forward strand.
TTATAAATTCGAAAGTAACTGTTTGTTACCTTTTCACGCCTAAACCACTAAACGGATTTCGATAAAATTTGGCAGAGAGATCGATTGCATCCCGGGGAAGGATATACGATAGTTTTTATCCCGATATTCCCACGGGATCGACACTTATGCGGGTGAAACCGCGGGGCGCTGCTAGCTGTTATATAGTAGAAGCTAGTGGTAAATAAATGATTTGACTGTAAGGATAAGGAACATTATTTAAGTATTTCCTCTCTATGGTAGCCTGTTTGGTAGCTTGCAGTTTGTTACTATGCCGATGAAAATATAAAGTAGTATTTAAACGTATTATAAATATTCCGTGCCTCGTAAAGGTGGATCTTTGACAGTCGTTACAGGTTGTCAGAAGCCTGAAAGTCTTCCAACCAGTCTTACTAAGGGGTTTAGTATTACCAGAGTTAGACTGGTTAGACTGGAAGCCAACCTCAAAATTTTTGGGAAAAGAATAGCCAGATGATGATGATTAACATATCTATAAAATTTTCCTCTTAAAAACGGTGCAATACATTGATTCAATTCATACTATTCAACGATCCAATTCCCTTTACCCATCACAGAACGATAACGTTACGCTTTTCTCGAAAGCCATAAAGTATTTCCCTGGCCCCCTCATACCTACCTATCTAATAACTTCGTAAGCTTGTTTGCGTAATGCACAGAATACTTACTAACAGTATGGAAACACAGAGTACTGGAGATGACAGCCAAACGATGTGGCGTGTTGCAAATTAAAGTAGGACATTTCCATACGCTGTGGTAATTAAAGAACAGCGCATGTCATTTCATGCTGGTTGTTGCAGTGCCGGATTAAGACTACTTGATGCCCTAAGCAATCCACGCCTGTATGCCCCTATCCTCTAGTCGCCTCGTATTTTTCCAAAACATCGACGAGCGATTTGTAAAGATTGGCGCAAATCTCTAGAGTGACTTTTGGGTCTTGTAATATCTTGCTGATAAACAGCCTTGCCATTCGTGTGGCTAGCAAATACTGTTTCGGTGCTGTTTCTGCCTTATGGTGCCCCCGAAACGTGATGCCCTAAGCTTTTGCTTAATTTGCTTATGGGCTAAACCGGCACTGGCTGGTTGGGAAAGAGGAACACAGGTTATGAAGTTTGAAATTGATAGTAAACATTGGAAATCAAATAGCTAGTACTGCGAAATTTGCAGCTATTTTATTTTAGCACTGCTGAAAATTAACCTGATTCTCCGTCTCGATTCGCACGAATTTCCTCGCCCGAATCGAGCGAATCGTCACTTATAAATTAAATTATGTTTTCTTTAAGCGGCTCGCACGAATTGACACATTTTGAATTTTATGCAATAAAGTGTAAAAAACAGGACATGAGCGCACTGAAGTAATAAGAGTTAAATATATTCTTAATACTATAATTTTTAGGGTTCCGTACCCAAAGGGTAAAAACGGGACCCTATTACTAAGACTCCACTGTCCGTCTGTCACCAGGCTGTATCTTTTTTTTTTTCGAATGGGAAATCATCAAACGACCCCTCCCGCTCTGGGTGGAGCGGAAGGGAGTGAGAGGCTGTATCTCATGAACCGTGATAGCTAGACAGTTGAAATTTTCACAGATGATGTATTTCTGTTGCCGCTTTATATTAACACATACTAAAAACAGAATAAATTAAATATTTAAGGGGGGCTCCCATACAACAAACGTGTTTTTTCGGCGTTTTTTTCTTGTGGTACGGAACCCTTCGCGTGCGAGTCTGACTCGCACTTGCCCAGTTTTTTTAATTTATCTTTTGTTTTTCCTACTATCATAATACATGAATTATGAGTTACTTATCGATCATTCTTTTGGGTCTCATTAGCCACAGTTGAGCTAGTATTACTTATTAACTAGCTTCTGCCCCCGACTTCGTCCGCGTGAAATTTCTTGTTCCCCCGACCCACCCCGTCGCATCAAAGCAAACGAAAACGAAATGATCACGGGGGGCCGCTGTCATTTCCTTTTAGCTTATTTTTTTTCTCTTTGCTCGGATCCTAAGGGTCATAGCGTGATGTTAAATAACATAATAGCCCTCAAGAATTGGGCTTTGAAATGCAAAAACATTTTTTTAAATCCGACCGGTAATTACAAAGATTATCGCGTTCAAGCAAACAAACTCTTTAGCTTTATTGTTAGCATAGATATAACGGATGACCAAAATCACAAGATCTATTGATTTCTGGGTCAAAATTGGCGCACGTTTGTTTGAAATAGGCTCACCCCTATCACTACGAAACTGGCGGAATGTGTGCGGACTGCGTAGTAAACACATACATGCCTTTTCTTTGGGGAATGCAGGCGTGATCATGGCCGTAGCTAGGGGTGCCCCCGCAAGGGTAGGCGGTGCCCACTCTAGAAACTTCTTTGCCAACCTTAGAAAAATCGAGTGAGCGCGGTGCGGGAGGGGTGTGATAACGTGATGCGAGAGCTCAGTGATTCGTCAACTTGTGACAACTATCACCCGTCCCACACCGCGCAGCTACTTCTGGCAACGTCTCAGTTAAACGGTCGGCCTATACTTACTTAACTGTCTAAACGCTTTTTATTAGGGTTCCGTACCTCAAAAGGAAAAAACAGAACCCTTATAGGATCTCTTCGTTTTTGGTCCGTCTGTCTCTCAAGACCCTTTTTCTCAAGAACGCGTGGAGGTATCAAGTTGAAATTAATATATAATACGTAGGTCTACGGTCCCTTGGATTCCTAAAAAGAACAAACTTGTAAGTCAACGCAATAAAAAAATACGGCCACTTAAATGCGACATATTTTGATATTCGCAAATAAATGAAAACCTATTTAAAGGTTACCATTGACCTAGAATCATAAAATGCTGATTATTATCTCTCATTAAATGACTGTGGTTAGTTCAGCTGGAAGGCAGCCCCCCTAGACAAAATCTCAGATACTCTACGCCAATGGGTGTGATGACCAAAATCCACATTTGAACTACTCATACATACCGTACGTATGTACGTTACCAGAGTAGGTACTTACCATAGATAACGCAAGAGCAACTACTTCATGCCAAAAATCGCACCAGCTTACGTTCAAAAATCGTAAGCCGCCACTTTCGCGCTCAGTCCTGTGTACTGCTGGCTGGGTAAGCGTGAGCGAGAGCGCGAGCTTGTGACGTCATAGTAGGTAGTCAAAAAATGGCACGCTTGGTTTTCATACAGTTCGTGATACTTGCGTTATCTAGGTGTATCTATATTTGTGGTACTTACCTATTTGACAAACGTTGGTTAGTTCGATAAGTATTAATTATATGCATCACCCGAACCTTTTCCCAATTAAGCCAAGAATGACATTATTCTAACGCGAGCGCAGATTGTGTCTACCGCGAAATTGTACCAATTTTGTCCACCAACATTGGCATGTACGTATGTTGGTAGTAAGTTCGTTACGCGGCCAAACGTTATGGGCGAAAAATGTTCGTGGGAGCGAATATGGACTGAAGTTAAAACGATATGAAATGTTTTAGTGTTTCCCTGTTTGTTTTTTTTCAATACTTTATGGGATGCAGTTAATTAGTTTTTCACGTGAATAATAAACTAAATGTTACTTTTATTTAAAACTGAAGGTTCAGTGAGACTGGTGTCTAGTGTTTATAAAGAAACTTCCTTCTTTTCTTTCTGAATGTTTTTGTAATTTTTTTTATTTTTATTACTAAATGGGCCCGCTCTTGACCCCATAATAAATAATGATGTTGTAGCGGTATCTACAACGCCACATACGAACAAAGCGTCATACTGACGTCACCCAAAAATCCTGCGTCGCGCAAGCAGAGTTTACCGCGCAACTAGCATAGATACAACGGTCCGACATGAATCATCGGGTAGTTGCCCGCCAGACAACACCTCTATAATGTTCATGTAAAGCTATCAACTTTTGCACCACTAGTGGCCCAGTGGTAACGGCTCCGACTTACGAGTTGTAGGTCGTGGTTTCCAATACAGACAGGCGCTTTACTTTGTGTAAATAATCACATCACCACTGTTCTCAAAGCAGTGAAGGAAGACATCGTGAGTAAACGCGGCATGTCCTAGAACCAAAAATTCGAAGACATATTGTGACATCTACCAATCCGCACTGGTACATTACAGCCCACTCCCTCTCGAAGAGAGGAGGCCTGTGGCCCACCAGTGGGAACATTATAGGCTGACTATGCAACTTTTAGTCAGCTGTGATTCTAATTACGAAAAATGTTGTTGAAATAGCCTATGATTAGAATTACTAGGAGTCTTCGGTCAGCTGGACCCGGTTGCTTCTGGACCCGCGGGTCCAGTTGAGATACTTACTGAAAATAATTTTCCTAACACACCGGTGTAAATGTTAGGTTAGGAACATTATTATTATTATTTGACGGCACGGTTGGCGCAGTGGTTAAGCGATTGACTGCTGCGCTGTGTGTTCGATTCCTGCACGGAACAAATATTTGTATGACCTACAAGTAGTTGTTCCAGGTCTTTCTGTTTGTGTACGTGAATTTAAATGTTTGTAAACGCACCCACAATACAGGAGAAATTCCAAGTGTGGGGCAAGCTTTTTAAAAACAAAATATATAAGTATATCAAAAGGTACCGACATCTATCTCCTCCCTAAATCAACTTTTTCTTGAAAGACAGACCTCAAAACTGAAACACATTAAACAAAATCACTTAAAAACTCATGAATATCAACCTTATTTCCTTCGTGTTCAGAAGTATACTTCCACCGACTGGCTTGATAATAACGTTGCTATCGCTGTACCAACTGTAGCTCTAAATCTAGGTCATCCTTGAAACCCAGTCCCACGCCCAGAAATAGAGAAAATACATATTACTCATATCAAACCTATTTCGCGTTGAATAAAAAGATTGTTTTCGCTTTAATCAACGCGGCTACGAATGGTCCGCACTCCACACTCTGTATGTACCTACCTACCTACTTATGTAGGTACAGCAGACAAAGAAGATAGGTACATGATGGCAACTACTATCTGTTCCAAAAGTTGCAAAAGTTGCTGATGAGAGTGTAAACAAACCTTGTTTAGGATAACTCACTAAAGGGAATTAGTAACACATTACCCTGCATTTAGAAGGTTTTACCTTTTTAACTCACCTCACACCACTTATAAAACAACAACAACCAACAACATAGGTATCAACAATCACTCTCACACATCCATCACACATGAAAAATTTTTTTTTTTTTTTTTTAATTATTAAATTGTAATTGAAAAAATCATCGATGTTTTTGTATGTTTGTTACTTCTTCACGCAAAAACCACTGAACTTATTATATGTGGATGTTTGGCACACAGGTAGTAATTTATGACCAGAATTAACACATAGGATACTTTTTATCCCGATATTCCCACGGGATCGACACTTATGCGGGTGAAACTGCGAGGCGCTGCTAGTTATATAATATTTCCAGCTCCTAGGCTGCATACCCAACCGTCTTTGTTGAGTGTACTGCAGTACGTAGGTAGGTGCTGAAAAATATTGTGCACTACTCCTAAATAAAGTAGGACTGTATTTATCTCTGGTAAGCCGCAGAAAACTGGTTTTATAATCAAAATATTTCTATCTCCAGTCTACATAGTATCTACTTAAACCTTGTACGTGGATTCACATTTTTATTTCATGCTTAGATTATGAGAGAAAGAATCTTTCTTTTAAGGCCCCTACAAACAGGCGCGACACGCGATATAATCGCACGCGACACAAAGGCACCGCTCTTTGCGCGACTTTCGGTGCCTTTGTGTCGCGCGCGATTTTATCGCGTGAATTTCAAGCTAGTTATGGAACTAGAGAGCAGTGTTGGCCTTGTTTTACTTAATGGCCCCGACTTGAGAGTTGTAGGTCGTGGGTTCGGACCCAGGCACAATTAACGAAATAAGCAGTAAATAAAAATAAAAAAAAACATTGCTGTGAACTGAAAAAAAAGTATGTTTTACTGATCTGAAAACAGTTAAAGCTTGAGGCAAAATGTTGCCGTCATGCATGACAGTAAAACAATATTAACTGTTTTATTCATTTGGTGACATCGTTCAAACCATTGCTTACATTGTAGTAAATGGTGGTTGTCCTTTTTTTATTGTTGTTTTTTTTTCAGTAAATAGTATGTTCAATCATTAAAAGTTTTAGAAATATTTCTTCATACTGTATAAAGTCAGACCAAAATAGTATGGTATAGTAAGAAATTATTTTTTCAGTACAAGCGCTTTACTTTTTTGAAATCATTTCACCACACTGCTCTCAAAACGGTGAAGGAAAACATCGTGAGGCGGGCCCAGTGCGGTGTGGTGTGTTAGGTGAATTTACCTATTAGGCTCAACTCACACCAAAAGAGCGTCGAAGCGCAGCGAAGTGGAGCGCAGTTTCAGTGTCATATGAATTTTAACTTTATTTTCATTACTATAATACTAGTAGAGAAGGCTATTCGCCGGAATTCCAGCGGCGCCGTGGGCATCCGCGCGACTCGTTCGAATTTCTCATGCGATAATAAGTATTATAGTAATGAAAATAAAGTTAATATTCATATAACACTAAAACTGCGCTCCGCTTCGCTGCGCTTCGACGCTCTTTTGGTGTGAGTTGAGCCTTAACCTTACCATAATACCATAATCAGCCTATAATGTTCCCACTGCTGGGACACAGGCCTCCTCTCGGTGAGAGGGAGTGGGCCGTAATCCACCACGCGGGCGCAGTGCGGATTGGCAGATGTCACATGTCTTCGAATTTTTGGTTCTAGGACATGCCGGTTTCCTCACGATGTTTTCCTTCACCGTTTTGAGAGCAGTGGTGATAAAATAATTTACACAAAGTAAAGCGCCTGTCTGGGTTCGAACCTACGACCTACAACTCGTAAGTCGCGGCCGTTACCACTTGCCTTATCCTTACCATACCATAAAACGCGAAAAAAAAATCAGCTGTTCCCTACATTTTGACGAGTTATACGAACATAAATGTAAGGAACAGCAGATTTTTTTTTCGCGATTTCAGGTTTGGTCCCATAGTAAAAGTTGTTCATAATGATGAGTACAATGACTTCTTATGAGATTGTTAATGTTTTACCAATAACCCTGTTTAACATCACGCTAGGACCCTAAAGAGCCGAGCAAAAAGAAAAATGTCAGAAAGATCGCTAAGCGAAAACGAAGTACTAGCGCGCGCAGGCGATGCGATGAGACGGGGTGAGGGGGAACACCAAATTTCACGCAGACGAAGTTGCGGGCAGAAGCTAGTAACAGATAAAAAAATGAATAAGCACGGATGAACATAAGAGAAGTGATAATGTTATCAGGGCACAAATAAAAAAATATCATCTGCCTAGCCTTTTCCCAACTATGTTGGGGTCGGCTTCCAGTCTATCCAGATGCAGCTGAATACCAGTATTTTACATGAAGCGACTGCCTATCTGACCTCCACAACCCAGTTACTGGGTAATACGATACCCCTTGGTAAGACTGGTTGTCAGACTTTCGGGCTTCTGACTACCCGTAACGACTGTCAAAGATCCACGAATGACAGCCGGCACCAACGGCTTAACATGCTTTCCGAGTCATGGAGGGGTCACGGTATGTAAAGATGGTCACCCATCCACAGACCAACCGCGGCAAGTGTAGCTTAACCTGATCGATGGACCTGTGCGGCTGTTATTATTTAACCACGGGCCCCTTTACCCACGGGCACAAATAATAAATAACCATTGTTATTCTAATATCGTGAAGTTTTCGGTTAAAAATAAAATATTTTCTCAGCATCAGAAAATGACAGACCCGAACCCTTTATGCTTACAATAAGTTTTAATTATTCGTTGGTACGAGATCGCCTCAAAAGCAGGGGAGCTTTCCGCTTTGTAATTGGCACTTGATTAATCCAGTTATAGTTTAGTGAGTTCTTATACAAGGTGGCAACGACATCGACATGTAAACTATAACCATGAATACAGCGCATGATTCTAGAACGCGTAGAAATTTAAAATCGGTTATCAAAAAAAAAATCTGCTCTTTTTTTTTTTTTGGCGTTGGAAATCCTTAGTCAACAATAGAGATAAGTATGCAGGATCGTTGGATATAGTTGAAGTTTAGTAAGAAACCATCTATTCTAGCTTATATATTTTTATATGACTTGAAAATTCTATGTACAGAATAAACACTTTCATTTCGTAAACGAAATGTTACCTACTCTAAAATTCATAAATTCTAGCGAGTTAACTTACATAGAAACATTATTCCATATCGCGTTAGCAACAAGAAATATCCCCCGTTTCAGTCAGTCACACTGAATTATTCAAACTGTTTGCAGCTAGCCGTACGTACACAGCTCATTAATACGCTACCTTTAATTAGTTACATCTATCTAAAACACTACATTCCACACATTTGCGAAATCAATTTATTTCTCGATCCATTAAATAACGTATCGCTTCAATACTTATCCTCGGCCAGTTTTTGAAGACCTCTCCCACCCCCTGCGGCTACATTGTTTCAGGAACTGCGCAGGGATTTTGAATGGTGTGTGGCGTGTCTTCGTAAATTGGCCGACAATAAAAGTTACCCCATGATAAGTACAATGCATGGTGCAGGGGCTGCTACCCTTACTGGAGATTATGGGGGTCTGTCATACGAGGAAATAGTGTTTGAAATCACTTGTGCGATGTATTTGTTGATGCCACGTGATGGGATCGAAGTAATGGTACGTGGGTAAAGGCGGCTATACGAGTATATGTGAGTGTGCATCTTTTGGTGCAAGCATGATTTGGCATTATAGATGTTACTAAGCAATGATTGTACAGACGTCAGCACATCAAGCTACTACAATTTGTCAAATTTCTTTAATAGATTTTCAACTTTTTCGCTAAAACATAAGGTTCAAAGTTGATTGGGAAAATTTGACAGTTTCGGGTAGCTTGATGTGTTGGCGTCTGTACATTGGCTTAACTTAGGGTAATTCCAGGATAGGTGCCCCAATGGGATAGGTGCCGCGGCTTTGAATACTGTATATTAGAAATGCCGTGGGCTAAAATTGTACTAAGTAATAGGAAGCGCTCCCCCCACAGACCTCAGTGCCACGCCAATCGCACGCGAAAGCGCATGCGTTTTGCCTGTGAGTGTAAAAATCTTCCGCAGCGAGACCATTACAAGCGTTGAAATTATAATCGTAAGTACTTACTATCGAATATCTTTTCACTCTGATAAAAATTCTATTTTTTTTTTTATTTATTTGCTGATATTACAGTTTAAAGTACACGAAATAATGCTATAAATTATAGTTTTCTTTTTAACTCTTTTTAAATTAAAAAAAAAGGCATCTATCCTGTGCTAAAAGTATAGTTGCCCCATTTGCTGTTCGGGATAGATGCCTAAGTATTTCTATAAATGTTTTCATATTGCAGGTGGAAGAAATGCCTCGAAATAAAAGAAAACCGGGGGTTGGTCCCCCGTCACATTAGTTGGACTAAAGAAAGCTTGGAAAAGGCTGTATTATTTTTATTTCACCAATAAAAAAATGTTTATTTTGTTCTTATGTCTAGATAGACATATAATTATAAAAGATGTCACAAATTAATGTTAAATACGCTTAATGTTTAATGCTGAATACAAACTGATTATTGAAACTAATTAGTATGTTTTATTTAAATTAGGATCTAATATTGAAGCATTTATACAGTGAATTTTACGTTAGGCATCTATCCCTTGAAGCATTTTTACTACGAGTCTTCTATCCCTCACGTTAGGCATCTATCCTACTTTTGAGAGGGTAAAAAAGACACAATTTCTTCAAAATCTATGAAACTTATGTAAAAACTAAAGGGGTACCATCATAGATTAAAGATCAAAGTTACCATATGCAAAAGACGTATTGCCAATAGATTTTTAATCAATAAGTTATGGCTCCCTATCAAAAAGTGGGGCACCTATCCTGGACTTACCCTATTGTGTGTATACACGACGACTTATCAAGGTACACATTTCTAGTTTTATCTGACCTCGTGCAATGAGAAGTCAGCTTAAACTGAAAATGTACGGTTTGATATGTCGTCGTGCGTACAAGGCTTTAATATGTTTCAACCTGAAAGTAATACTACAGTATTTATTTAATAAAATACTATATACCCTTACCCCCTTACTAACAAACCTTGTATAGCGTCTGTATAGTTACACAACGCTTTGTCTTCTTCTTTCGAAAGCCAAATTACTGATGAGAGAAATCGGTGTGTAACTATTCATCTGATATAATATGTTTATTAGTAAGGGAGAGCGTATCTCTATATATGAAGACGAGGTACACGCCGAGGGTGCAGTTACTGGAGTCGCACCGCAACGTAAATTTCAAGGCGTTCGTGGTGCGCGTGCCGAATTGTTATCTGCCCGTGTCGTCATGGAAGAAGACTTCTGGCCGCAGGACGTGGTGTTCCGTCGCTTCCGCGGACAAGTACCTCAGAACAGCACAAGAATTAACAAAACAAAAAAAAAAAAAAAAAAAAAAAATATACGGTCGAATTGAGAAACCTCCTCCTTTTTTGAAGTCGGTTAAAAATATGTTTATCTATGGGCCTGTGTTGCCTGAAATAATAGTTCATTATGATACATGTGTGCTATGTTGATCATTATACTCGTGGCAATATTTTTTTTTTGGGGGCTATTTTTTTAGGCCGCATAGTTTTTGAATTTTGATGAAAAAGGAAAAAAAAATACCGTTCCCCCCCCCATATCTTCGAAGTTTGCAAAGAAAAATCTGAAGTTATTGTATGTGATAGAAGTTTACGTAAAGATTACAGGAAAAATAAAAAGAAGGCTCTAAATAGCACACATTTAATTTTCAGAAATCATCAACAAAAGTTACATTAGTTCCACTATCGGTCAAGAGATGGCATACATAAAATTGCAATATTCTACACCGCAGTGCACAGTGTTAAAATTCTCTGATGAATATAGGCCTCGCCGATGAAAATTTAAAAACTTGATGGTACGGAACCCTCGGTGCGTGAGTTCGACTCGCTCTTGCCCGGTTTTATTTATGGAACATTCGGCTCGTAAGTTTTATAACGACAGAAACAAAGAAGATTTTGGTATTATCCAAAACAAAACAATCTAATTATGTCAATGCATTATTTGAACTACTTAATTAACTGCCCAAATAATATGAAACATCACAGCAATTTAATGTGGCTTGAGCAAATAATCAAATGCAAATATGCACTACGAACTGTGTGTTTAGATATCATCATTTAATTTTGTTGAACAATGTACAGACAAAGCGTTGTGTAACTATACAAACGCTATACAAGGTTTGTTAGTAAGGGGGTAAGGGTATATAGTATTTTATTAAATAAATACTATAGTATTAGTTTCAGGTTGAAACAGATTAAAGCCTTGTACGCACGACGACATATCAAGCCGTACATTTTCAGTTTAAGCTGACTTCTCATTGCACGAGGTCAGATAAAACTAGAAATGTAGGTATATGTTGATATGTCGTCGTGTATACACACAATAAGTTAAGCTTAATTAAAATGTTCTACATCAAGCCATGTACAGGTGCACATCAAGCTACCCGAAACTGTCAAATTTTCCCAATCAACTTTGAACCTTATTATTTAGCGATAAAGTTGAAAATCTATTAAAGAAATTTGACAGATTGTAGTAGCTTGATGTGCTGGTATGTACATTACACTCACATTACTGGCGTTCCTTTCATTGGAATCTTAATTCCTGTGTGTATTCTGGCTTTATGCTGTTTTCACTCGGATTATTTTCAGTTGGCTACGGTTAAACTGAAAGGGTTGATAGTTCATTCAGTCTCGTCTTCAATATTTCAGTGTCAGCTTATCAGTCCACTGCTGGACTTAAGTAGGCCTTTCTCATTGCATGCCACGGAGATTGATCCTTGGCCTTTTTTGCCCATCCATTAAGGAGCACAGAGTCAGTCGGTACCTACTTAGTTTCTATATTGAACAAAATAATTATAACAATTTATATTAATGTACGTATTGTAATATCCAATACACAATACACATTTGTATAGCCCTAAATGACCTCCGTTAATAATATTAGGGAGATATTACTCGTAATCGCCACCCTTATCGTGAGGGTTAGCTACTTCGTTATACTTTGCTTGTTCTCTGCGGTACTTTCCACTAGTGCCCAATAGATGGCGTTAGGATCGCCGCGGATGGTTTCAAGTTATATAAATAAAAGATGTTGTATCTACTCTTAATGCATTTTAGTTGTAGCTCATATTTATTATTGTGTTGTAGAGATCCATGTATAGGCATTCGGCATGCGTCTTTCATGTTCTAGTTTGAAGAATAGTTTGGTATAGGTGCAGAAATTACTTACAAGAAAAGAACTTCGCGGCTTTGTTTCCCAAAATATAATCAACCTTACGCTTGGAGGAAGGAAATAACCTAACAGGCTTGATTATCTCTGTTTTATAGGTAGTACCTACAGAAGTGAAGTGGGGTTATATATTTTGAAATTTATGACTGCGACATTTATTTCTGAAAGTTGGCGTTGCAATATTTCATAGGAACTTAATCATTGGTGTAATTAGGTAGGTACTATAATAATATTATCAACCTTTAAGTCCCATAAATCAATGCTAGCATTTAGATCTAAGACACATTTATAGGTATTAGGTATAGTTTCCTAACACCCACGTGTAAGTTACTTTCTTCGTTATTAATATGTACGATCTAACATAGAGTAGAGCTTAAAGGATTCTTAATAAATGATATCGACATACATTTCATTTGGTGCGTTTCAAAGTTGGTGCGTTTCGAGGAATACCCCGTTTCGAGGAGTACCCCATTTAGTCCACTTTGACATTATCTTCATTTTTAGAAAAAAGAAAAAACTGCAATCTGCATTCGTTTGTTTATTATTTACATTTGGGTTGACTATGGAATTAGTATGTAGGTGCTATAAATTTTAAGACCTAGATAGACGGAAGATATCTAAATATATAAAATTCAAAGTCCTGACTGACTGACTGATATAGATATCAACGCACAGCCTAAACCGCTGCTCCTAGAGACATGAAATTTGGAAGGTGTGTTCTTTGTGAAGAGTAGGTATCCAATCCAAAGGGTTTTTCGAAATTTCACCCCTAAGAGGGTGAAATTTCACGCGAACGAAGTCGCGGGCATAAGCTAGTGCTTCATATAGGGTTTCTTGTAATCTATAAGTAGGTATAGTAGGTACTATTTCCTGATTTACTGAAATTCATCTAAAAATTCAATAATCTAATAAATAATAATATCTTTTAAGATCCAAACTGGTTGTTTACAAAGTCTGATCCACTACATTTTATCGGGGCGTATCCACGCCCTTTACTTATGAGTCCCAGACTGGATAAGGTAAAGTCAGGGAAATTAATTGCTAAGCAAATTGACTACCACCCTAAATTGTCCGGTTATCCAAATCGCATACAACTGTCATTCCTTGACAGTTGTATGAAATGCCTATAACAAGACAAATTGACGTAGGGTTTCAATTTACTTAACAATTATCTTCCTAAACTACATGTAAATGCCCCTGTTTCATTTCCATTCAGTTCCTTTATACGTAGCAAGCCTTCGGTTTTACACAGGGCAACTACAACCGCCATATTGCCTCCCTAACCCTTAGGAATACCATATTTCGCCCGATCTCATTCACCATATAAATCCAGGTAACCCCTTTGTTGCCGCACACGACTCCACAGGGACAGGGTTATTTGTACCACACTGTCTTTGTACCATGGCAAAGGTCCCATAACAAAACTACGCGAACTTGTAGTAAGGAATAATGTTTCAATAAACGTAAAGCTATGGAAAAGTAGCCTTGACCCCATTTGGTAACCTCGATCTGTATTAGGTTAATCAAATGCAGCTAGTATTTATGTACTGTTTTGTCTGGTGCGTAGTTTTTGGTAAAGGGGTCCCTGTGAAGAATAGAATACCATGTTTTTTTACCTTGGGTGTAGGGAAACGATTTCCTTTGCATCATGCATGCCTCTTTTGGGCAAGTTAGAGCGATTCTGATTAATACTTCGCGATCGACTGGTTCGATCGTGGCAAGGCAAAAAATATTTCCAACTGCAAACCTGATTTTGCTAATCTAGCGAAAGATGCTCAAACGGAATGCTCATTAAGAATAATTTTCAGTTTTATATTTTCCCTCTTAATAAAATAAAACATACTACATAATTGTGTACTGACTGAACTATGCTGTTTCTAAGATTTCAAGAAGTATGTAATTGGTAGATAGATCGCACAGTGTCGTCAGTGAACAGTAGATCTTGGGTCTACCCAAGTTGGCCACCCCTGCTCTAATATATTGATTTCCAGTCTTACCAAGGGGTATCGTGTTACCCAGTATATTTCAGTTGGACCATTAAAGGGCATAATATAAACGTCAAAAATTACAAGAAAAAAAAGAAGCGTTGATTCTAGTTGCCTTCCGAAATGTTTCGTATGAAGAAGAAGAAAATGAATTCACAATCTTTTGTTTACTTTAATTAGATAATCTTAATGTGAAGAATATGTATAGCTAGAATGTTTCAATGTTTTTCACTAGAGAATTACATTAAACATTACAAATAGGTGTCGAGGTGACCCATATTCACCATAAAACCATTACGGGCTGCTATAATGACTTTTTATCCTATCAAGGGTCAAGCTGCGCCTATGCCTGATCGTTCCCCGCCCTATCGCTAGGGTTGTCACCGCTAAAGGGGACTGGTCATGCGCTAATTAGTGAACGACTGTTGGTTTCACGCAGAGCGGCTCGTTTACCCCTTAGGAAAAATAGGGTTGAACGTAGTGGGATACTTTTGGGATTTTATGTCACAATTTAAAAGGATGCGGTCGGATGCAGACGGAATTTGTTGCCCTATTGTCTATTATTCTGCGTATGGTGCAATCGTGCACAAAAAAAATAAATTAAAAATTTAAAAACCCCCGACAAAAATAAAATTAAGGAATCCCTACAAAAAGCATGAAATAAAAAATAAATTTAAAAAAATCTTATGGAAGTCGGGGGACCGTTCTGTGGAAAACCTTCTATTCTGAGGTCCCCCGACTTCCATAAGATTTTTTTAAATTTATTTTTTATTTCATGCTTTTTGTAGGGATTCCTTAATTTTATTTTTGTCGGGGGTTTTTAAATTTTTAATTTAATTTTTTATTTCATGCTTTTTGTAGGGACTCCTTAATTTTTGTATTTCATTTCTTTTATTTTCTTCCGTTTTATAAGATTCTGGTTATTTGGTGTTTAATCAGGTTTTTTATACGTCAAAAAATATTGATTAATTTATAGTTGAAGAATATTTTTTAAGACTAAACAGATTTTTTGTTTTATTATATTTTTCAAGTTTTTAGTTTTCATTTCGTTAAGTAGTTAATATTCCTCATTCCCTTTCAATATAGTGTACATTATTCTACTTGTCAAGCCCTTGCATTTGATACCTATATTGAAGGAGTTGTTAAAAAAAATGTAATACGCCATTTTGTGGTGGCGGCCATCTTGGATTTGAAATTTTTAATAGTGTATAGTATCCTACTAGTCAAGCCCTTTCATTTGATATCCATATTGAGGGAGTTGAGAAAAAAAAATGTAATTCGCCCCCTTTGTTGTGGCGGCCATCTTGGGTTTGAAATTTGTTATAGTGTACAGTATTCTA
Organism: Oligia latruncula; assembly: GCA_948474745.1. Lineage (NCBI taxonomy): Eukaryota > Metazoa > Arthropoda > Insecta > Lepidoptera > Noctuidae > Oligia > Oligia latruncula. The sequence goes on from OX419696.1 coordinate 6,472,310, forward strand.
CTATTGAAGCCCTTTCATTTGATACCCATACTGAGGGAATTGTGAAAAAATATGTTATCCGCCATTTTGTAGCGGCGGCCATCTTGGACCGATTTTCATCAAACATAGCTAAGAACACTCCCGACTAATACACCTTTCAAACAAAAAAAACTAAATCAAAAACGGTTCATCCGTTCGGGAGCTACGATGCCACAGACAGACACACACACACACACACACACACACACACACACACACAGACACGTCAAACTTATAACACCCCGTCGTTTTTGCGTCGGGGGTTAAAAAAAGATGGCTTACAAAAAAAAAACAACTGCAGAATTCCCGGCCTGTTGTCGAATGTTTCTGACACGGATTGTCAATTCGAGCATATTTTTATACAAAATCGGTTGCAGATTTATTTTAAAACTAACGATCGCGATCGGTAAACTGAAAAAATATTTAGTTTTTACTACTTTTTACCAACCCTGGATGCCAGTTCAACAAGTTCAACTGTATGATTTTGTTACTCTTAATGCTAGAGCTTGGAACTGCTGTCCAATTATTCCTATCGAAAATGTACAGTCACAAAAAAACACCAGATCAAAACATGAGTCATATACGTAGTTGTTATTGGGTCGTAACTTGTTTGCTTGTATATCGAATGTTTTGACCAGACGATACTTTTGTCGAGTGTACCTTGTGACCTCGTTGCCTAGATATTTTGCTTTAGATTTTTTATGTAAATAAAGGAGTTGTGGAGATGGAATGTAGGCGATTTGGCTATGCAACATGTTTACATGTAATATATAAATGTCAATGGTTTACATTCGTGTTCTTTTAGGAAGATGTTTTTATCCAGCAGTAAACGGCCATTATGCTTTCTTTGAAGCCACAACCTCTTTCAGAGGTCCAGTAATTTAGATTAATCATAAGTCTTGGCAGACCAACAGCCAGGCAGGTGGACTACCTACAGAAGATCCCGAGGAAGACCTGGATGGGACTTGCACATACCAGGGAAGGATGGCACAAAAGGGAAGTGGCCTAAATAGCAGTGAATGAAATAAAGCTGCCAATGAATGATAGATGAGGAAATAGATACTTACTTACTTTCATTGACGTTCAAATTATATAATAGTTGTTCAACATAGTTGTTTTTATTTTTATTTCTTACTGAAGCTGAAGCTGTGCTGCTGGGGAGTTTGTTGCGCTACTTCTTCCCAGCTGAAGCACTAGGAAGTGGTGAAGGGCGGGCGTTTTGGGGGACTGTCTTATGTAATTTTGTCGTTCGAAAAGTATTGATTTGATTCTCAGTCTAATTTGAATAAATGACTGTTGTTTTGATTTGATTCAACATACATTAGGTACCCTTCTACACAGCCTGTTTAAAAAGTCCTCGACACTCGATCACTCGATTATCTTTCGAATCGATTAATCTCAGAAACCACTTAACAATTTTGTATAGGTACTTAGGTAGGTAGGTACTGTTTTCACTGTTAAAACGCTTGATGGAGAATGATTGGGCAATTTGGACAGTCTATCCAAATGATTACTTACTTCAAAATATTATGTCGATTACGATTACCTATTAATATTTATGTGTGTAAATTGTCAGAGTGAAACTCATTCTATAAATAGGTATAGCTACATACATTTCCAGTTTTAGCTGACCTCACATTGTGTACGTTTTTCGTACAGCCAGAAGTCAGTTTATACCGGTTATGTATACCTAGCTTGAAGTGTAACCGTGCATCCAAAAAAAAACTTTCTTGTAGAATACAAAATAATGCATGTTTTTTTTTCTATTTTCTGACAGGTAGAAGAAGGCTACCATTGTTGCCATCGCGGGCAAAACCTGGACACACAGGAGCGTGCTGGGTATCGCCACAAGAGAAGAGGGTCCAGCATGGTGTCCAGTAGTGGATGAAGTTATGCGGTGTATGATGATGAGTCTTCTTCTCATCCAGGGTTCATAATCTATCTACAATAAAAGTGCGCAGTACTGCACACCCCGACCCCATTTCATGTTAAACAAATATGAACTTTTTTCAATGAAAATTAAGTTGATCTCAGAGTGACTAACACTATTGAAAAAGTTATAAAAATTTTTGAAGTTGTAGCGTAAACTGAACTTTATTGTATAGGTGTTAAAGTTATTTTTCCATTAATTCATATTTGTTTACATTTTTGGCAAATAAATCTCGAACGCAGAGGTATGTTGTATCCTAATACCAACCTCCAGCATCCATTTAATTCACAGAATAACTACCTATGTCCAACTCGTAGGATCGATTTACGCCCGCTGTCATAAATGGTAGATTGCATACAGTGGCCAAATAATATACTATGTAACTGTCTATCTAATAATTATGTAATGTCTACGTCATCGCCGAACTATTTTCATCAAGTTTCACGTTTCGCTACCTACGTCATGTCAAGTGGAACCTAGAATAAAGCTAACTAAAACAGTTGTTTACGTACGTTTACGTGTATGGGATACTACCGGGATAAACAGTATGCCTCCTATGTGTTAATCGAGGTTGTAGACTATCTGTGTGCCAAATTTCATCTAAATCCGTTCAGCCATTTTGCCCCCATCCGGAACACATTCAGACAAAGAGACAAATGGGCAGAAATTCTAAAAAAAACTATATTTTCGGCATCAGACTCGTTCCAATACCTCGTAGAATAACTTTTTTTTTAAATTTGCAATGTGGCAGGGACATCAACGCGAAACCTGTTAAAAAGGATTCAGCACATCATTCTTTGACATTCTTTGACGGCACGGTTGGCGCAGTGGTTAAGCGATTGACTGCTGCACTGCGTGTCGCGGGTTCGATTCCCGCACGGAACAAATATTTGTATGACCTACAAGTAGTTGTTCCGGGTCTGGCTGTTTGTGTATGTGAGTTTAAATGTTTGTAAACGCACCCACGATACAGGAGAAATTCCTAGTGTGGGGCAACGTTTTTATTAAAAAAAAAATCTGAACACCCCTGCGATGTAATGTTTCATCAGTCATCAAATGTTGGTGTTCCATATATTTTGACCGCGTATTGCACTTTTCTATGAAAGAGCGGATTTTTTTTTAAATTACCGAACTCTACGATAGAGGGTCTAGAATCATGTGCTGATTTCAGATTTTCAGTTTGCGCGTCGACATCGACATCCCCTGCCACTCTGTATAATGTCCTGACGCCAGCACATCAAGCTACCCGAAACTGTCAAATTTTCCCAATCAACTTTGAACCTTATGCTTCAGCGATAAAGTTGAAAATCTATTAAAGAAATTTGACAGACTGCAGTAGCTTGATGTGCTGGCGTCTGTACAGTTTCGACTTCGTTACTGTCTCATTTTAATAATAATGTATAGATAACACAAGATAGTGGTAATATTGAAGAGCAGAGCCTGAAGAGTAATATTTCCTCTTCAGACAGAATACGGACGGGCATTGATTACGACACTTGTTTACTGTTAGAGATTTCCTATTGTTGATCGAAGTAGATTTCAACTAAGTATTAAGTCCGGGTTTCCTCACTATTTTCTCCTACACTGTAAGTGAATGGTGTCTGAAATCACATATTGGTACTACTAACACAGAAAGGACATTTTGGTAGAAGCAGACGACCCACTGACCGAAGTTAGATATAATATAGAAGCTATATGTATACAGGGTGGCAGTCTTACCAAGGGGTATCGTATTACCCAGTAACTGGGTTGTAGAGGTCAGATAGGCAGTCGCTCCATGTAAATACTGGTATTCAGCTGCATCCGGTTAGACTGGAAGCCGACCCCAACATAGTTGGGAAAAGGCTAGGCAGATAATGATGATGATAGGGTGACAGGAAAAGTTCAGAATCATCAACTGAGTCCATGATGGTAACTCGGCGATGTCCCTGCCAGTCTGTATATAGCTTCTATATAATATCTAACTTCTTCCAATATGTCCTTTCTGTGTTAGTAGTACCAATATGTGATGTGCTGTGCTTTGTTTTGTTACGTCCAAATAAAAAAAAAACTGCCAACATCCAATTCACGACATACAAAAAGTTTAATATCGTACTATAAGTAGTTCCGCCACTATAACCGATTACATTTAGAAGTAGATAGTATAAAAGTATTATAACTAATGTGTAGTCATATATTTGATTGTGCCACTTTGTTACGGAACTCCACTTTCACGCACGAACCGACACAACACTGCACGGAGCGGGTCAACTTCGACCATCTGTCACTTATATGTTTTTGCTAAAAACAAAATGGCGGATTTTTGCTAGTGCATGTATACGTCTCGATTGGTAATCTTCTGTATATCACTTTTGGTGGTGATAGTTTTTATCGAGTGTATTTTTTTTAAGTGTACCTAGTTTTTTTTGCATCAACAACCTTATTTGTTATCAGCGGTTGTAACTTCCGTGTTCGATAACTTTCTAAAATATTAATTTAAAGAAAAAAAAACGGAATAATATTTTATTTGGGATACTCACAGAAAAAACGAACAATAAAAAATAACATTAAATTTATCAAAATCATGAAAAAACTTAAAAGTAACATACAATAGTTTTTAGGTTTATTTATGTTTAAAACTAACAGAACAGTGAAAATAACAAAAAATAAAGAAAAAACCGGCCAAATGCGTGTCGGACCACGCACAATGAAGGGTTCCGCAGTTGAATTTTTGAAGTGAAAACTTCTTTAGGCGCGTTGGGCATTTTTTTTTTTTTTTCAAAGGCCTCCCTTCCCTCCTTCCACTTATCCCTATCCAGTGCTGTTAAACGCCAATCCTTCTGAAAAGAGTCGAGCTCGTCCCGCCACCTCATTCTGGGCCTGCCGCGCCGTCGTTTACTGCTGTTTGGGACCCATCGTAAGAGCCGAGTGTGAGTCGTAAGAGCCGACAAAGGGATGGTGTAGGTGGTTGACAACTATCATCCTACATCCACCTAAACCCGTGTGAGTACTCTAACAAAAAACTCCACACCACACTAGGCCATCTTCGGGCTCGGAAAAGTATTTCCTAGAGGTCTGGATGGAAAAGTCGGCATCAGTGCAGGATGACGACTCAGGGCGGTGGCGGATGAACGTCACGCACGTCAACGGCAGCGCCCAAAGACCCAGTTAGGCGGTCTACTGCGCACCCACCAACCCGCATTAGACAAGCGTGGTGGGTTAATTTTGTCTAAACCCCTTCCCAAAATGAACGACACAATTAAAGCCAATCCCCCAGTGCTCGGCAGCTCCAGTCAGTGCACGGCTATTGGCAGTACGCAGGTGCACCCTGGGGCTGGGGATCATAATCTCCGAGCGACGGTCCACTGCCAAACAACCAAAGCAAGCCAAAAGGACACTGACTATCTTAATATTTTAACTTTCAATGTTCGTACTTTACGAACTGAAGAGCGTGTAGTAGAGTTAGAAAATGCACTAGAGTACATCAAATGGGATATTGTTGGTCTGGCCGAGGTGCGACGAGAAGGAGAAAACACAGTAGAAAGGAAAACTAACATATTCTACCATTACGGAGAAACAAACACAAGATATGGCGTTGGCTTTCTTGTTTCAAAAAGATGGAAAGACAACATAGTCGAATTTGAAGCCTATTCAGACAGAATTGCCTTACTAAAATTTTCCATCAACAAAAACAAAACATTAACAGTAATTCAAGTGTATGCTCCAACATCCTCACATGACGACGATGACGTTGAGGAATTCTACGACCTGCTGAATAAAGCCTGTGATGAACACCGAGGTACCTGGACATTGGTTATAGGCGACTACAACGCTAAAATTGGTCTACGGACATCTTCAGACAACACCAATGTTCTGGGACCCCACGGCTTAGGACTTAGAAACGAACGCGGCCAACGCCTTCTACAATTCGCTATCGGTCAGGATCTTAGTGTAAGCAACAGCTTCTTTGTTAAGCAGCCTCAACGTCGATGGACGTGGCTTTCTCCTGATGGTCACACAAAGAACGAAATCGACTTTTGCCTGTCCTCAAGTAAAAGTATGATTAAAAATGTAAACGCACTCAATAAATTAAAATTCAGCTCCGATCACCGGCCATTACGAATAACAGCAAATTTTGATTTGAAATTACATCGCAATAAACTTATTCAAAGCGTTTAGATAGATGTACAATAATTGCAAATAAAGAACAGTTTAATATAAATATTAAAAACACCTTCAGTTTATTAGATACAAATTCAGAGGACGTACATATACAGTATAAAAACATAAAGGAAGCTATTAAAATCGCCAGTCAAAAAATTTTGTGCCTCAAGAAAAAGAAAACAAAACTTACTGACAGCACAACACGTCTTATAGAAGAGCGACAGAATGTAACGTACCAATCTGCTGGCTATAGGGATCTAGACAGAAAAGTAAAGAGGAGCATCAGAAAGGACATAAGGTACCATAACACACAACTTGTCCATGCCGCATTGACAAACAAACGATCCCTAAGATCAGCTATGCGTGGTATGGATGTAGGCAAGTCTTCAATTACACATTTAAAAGATAAAAATGGTGTTAAGCAAGGAGATAGGGCAAAAATTCTTGGGATAAGTACCGAGTTTTATAAAGCTCTATATTCCAACGACCAAACATCCCAACAAAGAACCGAAGTTTACTCATGTCCTGAGGAGGTCCCAGTAATATCTGGCTATGAAGTACACCAGGCTCTCACAGGCATGAAGTACAATAAAAGTCCCGGCGAAGATGGTATTACAACCGAATCACTTCGAGCCGCGGAGCCTATCTTGTTGCCATACATCTGCAACTTATTTAATTCAATATTACAAACAGGTGTTTTTCCAAGTAGTTTCTGCCACTCAAATGTTATCCTCCTCCATAAAAAAGGTGATAAGACTGACATCGGCAATTACCGCCCCATTAGCCTCATCTCACACCTTTACAAAATATTCATAAAAGTTACAACGCCATATTTGAATCTCTTCAAAATCAAGACATCGAACCTACATACATTAACTTACTCCAAAAAATATACCAAAATAGCACAGCAGCCATAAAAAATAAACACCACAGGACCATCATTCCCTATCCAAAAAGGGGTTAAACAGGGCGACCCTTTTTCTCCAAAGCTCTTCACAGCTACGCTTGAAGAAATCTTTAGAAAACTAAGTAGCAATTGGGGGGACAAGGGCATCGTCGTGGGCGATAGAAGATTAACAAATCTCCGCTTCGCCGACGATATTGTTCTTTTCTCCTCCACGGCAGCCGAGTTAGGCCTAATGCTCGATCAACTGAACAGTGCCAGCCTCGAGGTCGGACTCGCGATGAATATGGCGAAGACCAAGGTGATGACCAACAGCACCAAGCGTAACATAGGAATTGGGAGTGTGAGGATTGAATATGTCCATGAGTATATATACCTCGGCCAAATAGTCTCCTTCCAGGCAAGACACGATAAAGAAGTTGCTCGACGCACCGAGAACGCCTGGAAGAGCTATTGGTCGATGAAGCAAATAATGAAAGGAAGTCAACCTCTCTCACTGAAGAGAAAACTCATGGACATGTGCATTCTTCCTACCCTCACCTATGGAGCGCAGACATGGTCACTAACCAATCGTCAAAAGTCCGCACTTGGGGTCTGTCAGCGAGCAATGGAGCGCAGTATCCTTGGAGTTAAACTTTCTGATCGTATAAGGAACTCGATACTGCGTTCTAGAACTCAAATTGCTGATGTAGGTCACACGGCTGCCAAGCTAAAATGGAACTGGGCTGGTCACATCTGTCGCATGCCGGAGGAACTATGGGCTAAAGTAATTTTTTGAGATGGGAAAAAAATATTAAACTCGCGCCACTGTTACCGTAACCGACACCGCTTCGGATGTGATCGGCTGTCCTCAGGATGTACTCGGTTTTAATGTACAATCAACAACAAATTTGCATAAGCACAATAAAGTTGAAATTTCTGTGAACGATGGCGCACACCATCCCCACGCCCGCGCCGCAGGCCCGTACCTACATCTGTGTGTGTACACTGGCTAACGTCGAACGAAACAAAAATAATGATACCGTCGCTTTTTCACACGCGCGGCGTAATTACGTATGACCTTGGTGGGTTCATACGATTGCTAAAATTCACATCTTCATAAGAAGTACCGCTAGCGGATAGCGTTGCGTATTGGATTGTTAAACAAGTTGGCCTAGGTTCGAATCTCGAGATGAAACTTTAATTTATCTTTTCAACAATATTCTTATCTTTTTTATTATTATTCGATTAATTAATACACGAGAATAATAATGTAATATTTATTTTATTTGTATTATTATATTGTTATTGAAATACGGGATTAAAAAAAAAAGAAGATTTTTAAGTGATTTCCAAAATTTTATTCGTTATAATTTTATAAATAAACTTTTAAAACAGTTTATTTTCTCATAAAAAACAATTTATTGAAGTAAAGCATGTGAACTACGACCATTAGACTTAAAATATTGTAAGTATCTTTAATAAAATAATATTGTTCTATAATTGCGGTTATAGCTTAAGTATTCATTTTCATTATGAAAAGAAGATTGAAACTATAAACCTCAAAATAATCCTTAATACGGTTAAGACACAATATTATTTTAATATTACTAAAATCAATTTGTAATTTATAACTTAATACGTTGTATAACCCCCATTATTATCCATGCTATCAAGTAAACGCTGGCGTATGGATCCTATAATATTTAAACATATTTCTGCATATTTCCTTGCAATGCAACTTCATCTGGTAACTGGTTGGTTAAAACCACTTGTTTCTTATTCACTGACCAGCTGGGGCCTTCCACTGTCGATCGCGTTCGACTGGCAAGGACCCTCTGACCTTTTGACCTTCCTACTCACAGTAGGTAGGTAATTTCTCTAAAACAAAAAAGGAATATTGTAAGGCTACTAGCAAAATAATAAAATATTATTAACTACCATTTTGAAAAAAAAATATTTTGAAAATAGTTCAAATGTTACAAAATGATAAGATTATAATTTATACTTAATGCTATATTCATCATTCCAAAAGTAAATAAATAAACTCTTGGAAATATATATTTTTTCTTCTATTTAGACCCTATGGTAAATATAAAACGTTTAATAAAATAACTACAAGGATCAGCAGTTATACATTAATTAAATAAATGTTCGATAAAAGAATTAAATCATAATACTCACAGTCAGTCCGGTTTCATCAAATATTTGTGGTATAATATTAAGTCCACTTTTACGCAGCGCGATAATATCCGCTTTCATCTCAATATTTAAATTTGCTTGCGTTTCAAAATGAACAACACCTCTAATAGATTAAACACACTTCACTAACCCACAATATCAAATTATTATCAACCAACAAAGAACCACAACATTCTTTCGCGGTGAATGGTGCATCTGTCCACCTTATAATTTATTTATTAAGATTTCTGTGGGTATAATCATAAAGTTTTACGAACTATGTGAACAAGACGAACATGACACGGAACTATATTCAATAGCGTGATTATTCGAGTAATATGCGGGTGTGTGTGTCAAATTACTCATTAAAAGAAGGTCGTAAGTCACTAACTAAACTTCAAACTATAACTTTGCGATTCTGCTTAAGGACTTTTGGTCGACACTGTACCTATATCCGAAATGTCAGTGAGTGATGGCAAAGTATTCTGTTTGTGCTTTGTTTTCACTTCTGTCGGCACTCCTGGAGTGCCAGTTTTTGTTTTGAAGATTTTATTTTACCACTTTGTCGGCGTGATTAATATGTATATCCATGCCAAATTATAGCTTTCTAGTACTAAGAGCCTCTGAGCTAAGCTGTTGACGGACGGACGGACAGACGGACATGGCGAAACTATAAGGGTTGTTGACTACGGAACCCTAAAAAAGAAGACCTGTACGTGGCCAAAAAGGCTTCTAAATTACCTATTGACGAAAACTGTATGTCTTCAATAAATGATGACCGATTCAATAACTAAGTGTGAACTTTAACCATAATCTTTTAAAATGTCGGAAACAGTTGCAAAGCGCGTTTATTTTACGATAAAAATTCTAGCATCAAACTATCTTACGCAACCAGTGACGGTTTATTAGTCGATTCACACGAATTTATTCGCCCTAAACGGGCGAATCGTCACTTTTAAAGAATATTATTGTTTCTTTAAGCGAATTACACGAAGTAAATTTATTTCTGGGCGAGTTGACAACTAGAAATTATGTAGGTATTCGGCAATTGCCACATTTTAAATATGCAATTGAGTATTGAAAAAGGACACTAGCGCACTGAAGTGATAGGTAAGAGTTAAATATTTTAAGCCATGTACTTTTTTCTTAAATGTGATCATTCGCCCGTTTCGGGCGAGTAAATTCGTGCGAATTTACTAATAAGCCCCAGTGACATAATTATGACACTCTGTAACACTATTTCTAGAAAATTCTGCTAGAAAATATTGGGTACCTATTCCTCGAAACGCACCAACCTTGAATCGCACCATAAGTATTCCTGAAAAAAAATTAAATTTTAATAAAAATAAAAATATTAGGTATAGTTTTATTCCTCGAAGTGCATTAACGATGAAACATAGAGAAGAGCTTGAAGGATTCGTAATAAATGATATCGATAGACGCTTCATTTGGTGCGTTTCAAAGTTGGTGCGTTTCGAGGAATACCCCGAAAATATATACACGTATGTATTTGTGTAATTATAATGTTTTTAGCGCAGTCTCTGTTGAAAATAGCTAGTACGAGCCTGTACGAGGCTTACATTCCAATACTCAATGAGTAGAGGAAGCTCAAGAGTGATACAAATTGGCTGGGTAAGGATGATGCGTGGCATTCAATGTAAATAGATTAGTAGATGTAGGTATACAAACAAAAAAATTTTGGTGTCTGTTTGTAATACAAACATACAAATAAATAAAACTGAATAGTCTGTTTATAATGTCTAAATAACAGCGTTTTACTAAATGCCTATGAAAGTATACGGTAGGTACTATATAAAAAAAATCAATTTTTAAATGTTTTGTCCGTTTGTTCCGGCTAATCTTCGAAACGGCTGGACCGATTTTGATGGGACTTTCGCTGACAGATAAGTGATGTTATAAGGAGTTACTAAGGCTACTTTTGTTTTGGAAAAAGAGATAGGGTCCCGCGCAAAAAAAAAACGCATCCGATATGCGCGCGAACGGTCGCTTAATTAATATTGTCTTCGTCTTGTCGTCACCAAACCAACATCCACACGTAACACACTATCACTTAGTCTCACGAGGATATTGCTAATCCATTACTTCATAATAGATTATGTTCGAAGCTCAACAACGTAAATAACGCAATGAATGTTGTGGAACTGTCAGAATGAAAACCATTCCTACTGTTAGTGTTACACAATTAACGCTGCTAATACAAGGTCAAATTAAAATAGCTAGGGAAACTCCGCAAACGTGATGGTATCGATATCTATACATAATAAAATAAAAGAGAACAGCTTAGTTTGACAGCTTTTGTGGGGTCATCGACCGCTGTTACTGCATTGAAATAAATCAGTTTATAAAATCAGTTTTTATTGTGTAAACTTCACAGGCGTGATTGGTCTAAAAACTATAAAACACATTTTCTTAACTTATACTTCAAGTAACAATAGGTACTAACAGCGGCCGTTGACCCCTAAGAAAAAATCATCAAACATTTTTTATTTATGTTTGAAGGTATCAAATCGGAAAGGGATCGGCACCATATCGCCTTTTGCCTCGCCGACAAACAGGCGTCAACCTAACGTAAGCACGTAACCAAAGCGGATCAGAAGCAGCGATACGTCGACTCGGCTACGGCTAGGCGACGCCGCGCTTACGGCTCGCCGACCGCTGGTTGATGGTGCAGCAGGTAGGCTGGATGGGTAAGAGGGGCAAGGGTGGACGAAGAGACGTAAGCGCGGGGACGACGAGCCATAAGTGTGGGGACGACGAGCCGTAACGCACCGCACCGCGGTTCGTGAGCTTGTCCCGAGGCGAGGCGACTACGTTACGATTCCGATTAGTGTACGTTGCAGTAGGGAGTTTCATACAAAGAATACTGAACGGCTCGAGTTGATACGGTGCCGATCCCTTTCCGGTTTGATACGTGTGCTATGACCTTATCGTGTTTTGATAACGATAGCCATCACGTCTGCAGAGTCTCGCTAACTTATTTAAATTGGCCCCATAAACTCCTAACCTGGCAATAACTGCTATAGTAAACGGTAAATTACCGCAACCGCCATCATACTTGACAGAATAATTGGTGAACGCAGTGTGTTTGTCTTCTTTAACCGGATTTTGCCTATAATCAAACAAAATGTTAGGAAAAGCTTAGGTTCAATTAAATGAATAAAGGCCTAACAGATAAAGTATGCACTTCAAACCTCCGTTTTTTAAATGTATTCAGCATACAAAAGCTGAATATGTTATTCAACGGCAGAAGCTCAATGAAACCAGTAGGTATAGAGCAGGGAAGCGAAAATTTTGTAAAAATCCTGGGAATTTTAGAGCAGAAAACGTAAAACAACGAAACAGATCCAGGAATTTCACTCACTCGAAAAGATATACCTACATAGTTGCTTTTAAATCCAACGAAGATAGTTTTTTGAGGCTGCGCGCCAAAACTAATAGGATTACAAAGCAATTCCTTATTATTTAAACATAGGATTACTTTTGTATCATCAATATCATCATCCACAGCCTAATTTAGCCCACTGCTGTGCATAGGTTTCTCTTTTCATTTTTTTTTTATTTTCTTTTGCTTCAGGGGTGGAAAATCCTCATGGATGTCCTCCGCCCTGTGGCGGGCGGAGGGGTCTGTCAGACTCTTACTGACTAAAATTCACTCCGGTGTTACATCTCTCAGGGGTCGCGGGAACGTACGACCCTTTCGCAACCCCTGGCTGTGCCAACCTCGTGCAGGTTTTGTCCACGATGTCAACAATGTCGTCCGCCCATCTCGCCGCTAGATGACCTACACATCGTCTTCCAGTCCTTGGACTCCAGTCGGTCACAGCCTTAGTCCATCTTTAAACACTGCGCCTTGCCAGGTGTCCAGCCCAACTCCACTTGAGTTCTATACTTTTGTATAGCCTGTGGCAGCATCTCTAACGCCACGTGCGAACTACGAATCACTCTGACGTCACGCAAAATCCTGCATCACGCAAGCGAAGTTTACCGCGCTACTAGCGAATATGCAACATCCCGACGCGACGTCAATCGACGAGCAGTTGCCCACCAGACACGACACCCGTCTGATCGGAGGATCCTCCCTTTTAATGAAAGATGGTTAAACTTTACACCCTGTTCGTCAAACCTCTACGAGTATAAGCTAATTTAAAATGACAGAAGTTTGTATTGGTTATGTCGTTATCCTTATCTTATCATACAGCACTATTACTATGGCTCTCATTATGAGCGTCAATCGGATACAAATGATATAATTTAGATAATGTTACTGACGCATGTGGTGCATAGTTCCCGGCGAAGAACTTCCTTCCTCATAATGGACATCGTTAATTAATAATTTCCTACGTCAATGCTTGTTCTTTGGGTGTATTAAATATGTTTTTTCTGCCAATGTGTAACAGCCAGATGTGTCATCTGCCTAGCCTTTTCCCAATTATATGTTAGGGTCGGCTTCCAGTCTAACCGGATGCAGCTGAATACCAGTATTTTACATGGAGCGACTGCCCATCTGACCTCCACAACCCAGTTACTGAGTAATACGATACCCCTTGGTAAGACTGGTTGTCAGACTTTCGGGCTTCTGACTACCCGTAACGACTGTCAAGATCCACGACTGACAGCCGGGATCAACGGCTTAATGTGCTTTCCGAGGCACGGAGGTGTTTTGGTATGTAAAGATGGTCACCCATCCACAGACCAACTGCGGCAAGCGTAGCTTAAGCTGATCGATCGACCTGTGCGGCTGTTATTATTTAGAAGAAGAACAGCCAGATGTGTACCTACATTAAAATTAGCTAGCGGAACCCCGCGGATGTAATGGGTATCGATATCTAAACACGATAAAAAAAAAATGATTTTATTTATTTACAAATAAAACACTTAATAGAGAAATACCTATACATAACTATAGAAGAATACCTACTAAAGTACTGGATTTTTTTTTGAGTCATCCACCCCCGGTAGTGTAGTTTTGCTAGCTAAGACTTTTCCATCGCCAGATAACTTTCATTCGAGGAATAAAATTGACGTTTGACAGTTTTTGTATGAAACAACTGTCAAAATTTCAAAATTATTCCTCGAATAAAGTTATCAATGATTGAAAATTCAGACCTAAATTAAGTTAACCTTGTATATTCTGGTAAGTGAGTACCTACCTGCAGTCAGTTTTACTGGTATTTCTGTGATGATGATGACATAAATATCAAACTCCAACATTCCAACGGGATCCTAAGCACAGTTGCTATAATGGCCAGTACTTTGGCACAGACTAAGAAACCCGTTACAAATGTAGGAACCTCGTGTAAGCCTTCCTCCTTCTTTTATTTATAACTTTTCTAAAGTTATTTAATCATTTTAAAGTCACGAGCATAAATACTTTACATTTACGCAGGATTCAAAAGCGATTTCATCATGAAGTAATGAAAATCCGGTGTAATGAACATACACAACACTACTTGAATGATTCTTTAACATCCTAATTATAATCTTTTATACTTTGACATCTCAAAGTTTGTGGGGGTGTGTGTGTGTGTGTGTTTATATCACACAATTTATTTAGGACTAGCTGCGCCCCGCGGTTTCACCCGCGTAAATGTCGATCCGCGTAAAAGTAGCCTATATGTCAATCCAGGGAGTTAGCTACCTCCATACAAAGCTTTATCAAAATCAGTTCAGCTGTTTGAGCGTGAAGAAGTAACAAAAATATAAACACACACACACACACCCCACACACAAACTTTCGCCTTAATAATATTAGGGTGATTTCGAACCGATATACCCCAAATTGTAATTTTAATTAGTCCTACACCAACCGGGGCCGCGGGATTTGTCCTTGGGTGCACTTGCATAGTGCGAAAAGGGATAATCGTCGGTTGGTGCCGCATTTCAATAAAAACGCCTAACGGGCCTCAGAGCCTGCGAATTGGCTTCGGACCGTCACACGCTTTCCAAAGGTCCAGGACCCCAGAGTCCCAGAGTAAAAATAATAATCAATAATGATAATCTAATAAATTTATGTACCACATATGGCAGAATGTGATGATCATTGGCTAAAATCTTAAGACCATAATTATAATGATAGTTTCATTATAATTATGGTCTTCTGATAAATAAATGATTATGATTATGATCGTAGTATTTTCAGAACCATGCTATTATGAAATAGATCTTCCACAAGGAAATCGCTTTTGGAATTTTGCGTAAGTGGAAGTTATTTATGCCTGTGACTGTACCACCTACTTTACATTTTGTTGCTCTCCTAGATTGAACAAGAACTTAAACAAACTTAATTACACTTACAAATACCGAGCCGACGCGCGACGGTCCCGACGTTGTTTTGTTTATTTTTGAGTCGTTCTATTCAATATTTAAAAAGCGGCATTCGATCATTGGCGTGTGTTTACACCAGAAGGACAAAAAGAGACACTAGAGAAACAAAAAACGCGAGCATGAATGACCCGCTAGATTTTTCCGGATCCAGCCGGTCGATTCTGTAAAAATCTCACCGTGAAAACTTATGTGACGTGAGTTGGTTTTGCTAGAAATTGACACTATTGACAACTCACTCCACGCTCACTTCACCTAAGTTTTCACGGTGAGATTTTTACAGAATAGCACCGGCAGCTTTGCTAGCAGCTTTAATATATTGGGGATGCATGAAGAAGCCTTCTCGTGTAGCGCAGTTTGTTCCGCTAGTAACTCAACAGAACCGAGCGCACGGCGCATACTGGACAATCACACCCAACACCTTATTTGACTAGCCAATTCTTCCCTTGTGGTGGTAGAGTTAACGCCCGCCTGGTTTGCGACCACCCTCCCACCGGAGTCAAGCAGTCTGCTGAGTTTCGTCGATGCGTGGGAGTTCCAGTGCCTTAGGCATCTTCTGAGCTCGCTTGTTCCATCATAGACCACATGAACTGTCGTTTTGACAGTTCAACAACATTCATTGCGTTATTTACGTTGTTGAGCAGACAAATTTTTCGAACATACAAAGCAATGGATTAGCAATATCCTACAAAATGATTCAGATTATGATTGATAGTGTGATAGTGTGTTACACAATAAGGGTGAATAGTCTTAGATCGGCAACACTCAGTACCTACCTAACCAAGTGTAGTGAGCAATACTATATATACCCTTTTTCTTCTCAGAGTTCGATCAGGTTAAACTACGCTTGCCGCGGTTGGTCTGTGGATGGGTGACCATCTTTACATACCGTGACCCCTCCGTGCCTCGGAAAGTACGTTAAGCCGTTGGTCCCGGCTGTTATTCGTGGATCTTTGACAGTCGTTACGGGTAGTCAGAAGCCCGAAAGTCTGACAACCAGTCTTACCAAGGGGTATCGTATTACCCAGTAACTGGGTTGTAGCGGTCAGATAGGCAGTCGCTCCATGTAAAATACTGGCATTCAGCTGCATCCGATTAGACTGGAAGCCGACCCCAACATAGTTGGGAAAAGGCTAGGCAGATGATGACCCTTTCCTTCTCTATAATTTGTGAAATTCTCTTCAATAATAATTTAACATAATATAATTCGACAAACAATTCTCTTTTGTAGCAACAGTGTCTTCTCAATTACATAACTAACTAGCTTCTGCCCGTGGCTTCACCCGCGCTAAATTTCTTGTTCCCCGACCCACCCCGTCGCATCGCATCGCCTGCTTTAACTCCGTTTTCGCTTAGGGTTCTATCTGACTTTTTTTTTCTTTTTGGTCGGCTCCTAGCGGGATGTTAAATACCCTATAATATCCTTAAGAATTGGGCTATCAAATGCAAAATTAATTTTTCAAATCCGACTGGTACTTCCAGGGATTAATTAACGCGTTGAAACAAACAAACAAAAAAGCTTTTCAGCTTTGTTATTAGTATAGATTAAAAACATTACTTCAAGAGAATCCGGGACACCACTGATAAAAATTTTGATGCTTATATCGGACGACACAATATAACGAAAACTAGGTTAGGTTAAGGTCATAAACGAGTACAGTCAACAAAACAGATAAGTATGCAAGATCGTCGGATATAGTTGAAGTTTAGTAGGTAAGAAACCGATGGATGTTCTCGAATAAAATTAGATTTTAATAGAAGAAAACAAACGGCTCATTTATCAAATTAAATTTCGGTCGACAACATCCATCGGCTTCTTATTAAACTTCAACTATATCCGACGATCCTGCATACTTATCTCTTTTGTTGACTGTACCTAAGTAACTCACATAAAGTAGATTAGAAGAGTCTGGTAGTAAGAGTAACAGCTCCGTCTCAATGCTCCCATAACTGTAAACTGATACTCCAACAATTTACAGCTTGTTGCTATGCTGTAAATTGTTGGCGTATGTACACACTAAGCATAAAAATCTTCGCCTACACATAATTCAGTAACGTGAAACTGCAACCTCATTAAAGATATGAATTTAATAACATGCCTTGTACAAATTATTGCCATTTGTATGTTATAAAACGCAGCCAAGTAACCTCACAACCTAACCTCTCGGGTCGGCTTCCAGTCTAACCGGGTGCAGCTGAATACCAGTATTTTACATGGAGCGACCGCCTATCTGACCTCCGCAACCCAGTTACTGGGTAATAACGATACCCCTTGGTAAGACTGGTTGTCAGACTTTCGGGTTTCTGACTACCCGTAACAACTGTCAAAGATCCACGTAGGTATCTACCTATTTATTCATAATTAAGTACCGAGTGAATTATTTCTAATATATCATAAACTGGCCGTGTGCTAGTTGGACTCGCTTACGAAGAGTTTCGTACGAGGCAAAAAACGCCGAAAAAAACAGAGGGGAAATTCTCGTAATTTTAAGAACGTTCACACAGTCTGTCCGTCTCAGTCTCAATCTGGCAAAAATACTTACCTCTAATTTCTCTACATTTTTGACAAGTTTTTGACATTGATTGTCGATGAAATGAGATTGCGACTTGAATTTGAACGTTTTTTAATTACGAGAAATGACCTTCTGGTCTCTTGTATGGAGACCCCCTTTAATTTCTATTAACTTTTTATTGTTTGTTTTTATAGCGGCAATCGAAATACACACTCTGTGAACATTTCAACTATTTTCCCATTACGATTCATGAGATACACAGCCCGCTGTTGAAAAACGTCGAAAAAAAAACACGTTCCTTATAAACCGACCCCTTTAGTTGTTTACTTTATTTTTATTCTATGTTGTTATAGCAGACATAGAAATTACACACTGAAAATTTCAATTGTTTACCTATTACGATTTATAAGATACAGCCCGCTGACAGACTGACAGACGGACAGCGGAGGCTGTAATAGGGTTCCGTTAGCACCTTGCGGGTACGGAACCCTAAAAACAAGCCGAATTGTTACGATATCTAAATTACAATTGATGGCGAAAAATAAACAGGAAGAATGATCTTAAAAATCCGAGATTAATCACACTGAGGGAAAGAAGGAAATTAAAAAAGAAAAAGCAATTTTAATGAAATTGCATTCCAAAAATATCTACGGAGAAGATATTTTTAGAAAAAGAAAAACCCTTATAATATATAAACGTAATCAGCCCTTAATATTCCCACTGCTGTGACACAGGCCTCCTGTCTTCGAGAGGGAGTGGGACTGTAATTCACCACGCGGGCTCATTACGGATTGTTCGATGTCACATGTCTTCGATTTTTCGGTTCTAGGACCGGACATACCGGTGTCCTCGCGATGTTTACCTTCACCGTTGTGAAAGCAGTGGTGATGAAATTATTTACTCAACGTAAAGCGCCTGTCGGGTTCGAACCTACGACCTACAACTCATAAGTCGGGGCTGGTACAGTCAACAGCAAAAGTAGATGATCAAAATCAGAAATTCAATACTAATGAACGGAGTTCGCGTCAGCACTGTGTGGCGTCGAAGTGATTCAAAAGTATGTGATTGTAACTTATACCAAACATTTACTACTAGTACAGCTGCCATATATTCGTGATCAGTTTTGACTCCTATTGAATTTCCGATTTTGATCATCCACTTTTGCTGTTGACTGTACCACTGGGTCAACACTGCTCTTTAAATAATAATAGTCCTGCACCAACCGGGGGTTGTCCTTGGGTACACTTGCATAGTGCATACAGGGATAATCGTCGGTTGGTGCCTCCTCATCATTTAAAATTGTAAAATCGTATGCCTTCCAAAGGGACTTGAGGGTAATGAGAATATGTCAAAGATAATTTTAAAATAGTCATCATCATCTGCCTAGCCTTTTCCCAACTATGTTGGGGTCGGCTTCCAGTCTAACCGGATGCAGCTGAATACCAGTATTTTACATGGAGCGGCTGCCTATCTGACCTTCACAACCCAGTTACTGGATAATACGATACCCCTTGGTAAGACTGGTTGTAAGACTTTCGGGCTTCCGACGACCCGTAACAACTGTCAAAGATCCACGAATGACAGCCGGGACGTGCTTTCTCAGGCTCGGAGGGAAAATTTAAAATAGGAATATACATACATACATGCCAAATAGATCGACACATATCTGCCAAAAAATGACAATTATGCAAATTACTATGCACACACACTCCAATGCTGCAAGGAGCGATAATGTTAATTTACATACATATGTTATTAGACTACAAAATAAACCTAAATATTACGTTGACCCAAACTGTGGTACGATTAACGTAAGAAGAGCAAGATTATCTGCAGCCAAGTGAAGCTAAGTTACGAATCGAGTCGGAGTTGCGCAACACACTGTGAAATCCACTGAGAAAGTTGGTCGTAGATAAAAATTACGGAAAATATGAGATTATTTTCTCGTCTTTTATGCGGTTACGGAGGACTTTTGAGCACAAAAGACAAGTTTTGTCTATCGTTTTATGGCTTGAACTGCATTTCCACGTCTTTACAAATTATGTGTCTCGTTGGTTTTGGTCTTATTAGGGAGTGAGATGCACCTCCGCCGTCTAATACGGAGCGTTCTGTCTCCTTTCCTTCGTAAATAATGGTTGTGGGTATACGATAGTGGCCCGCAAATTGTGTACTTGATATTTGAATAAACTACGTTGTAAGGCGTAGTGCAAAGTTAAATTATTAGATAGCGAGTCAGTAATATTACGAAAACAAAAAAAATATATAGTACTGTGAAGATCCAGACGGGACCTCCACAGTTTTAGATAGAAGGACGTTGGAACTTTGAACTAATATAATGTAGCTTCCATTGATATACATACACTAGATTAGCAATTACCGCGCCAAGGCGTTGCCACTGGGATTAAGGCCACAGCCTCAATCGTAGCTAATGTCAGTTCAGTGCTCTGTGTGACGCCAACCGAAGTTAGCCGAGTGAAAATTACCGCCAAAATGGAAAAATGCGTAGTGAAAGAGTGCGATTCGAGGTCACAAAAACACAATAAATTAACCGGAATTACTTTCCACGCGTAAGTTTATTGTTTCTGTGTTTATATCAACGTAAAAACGCAATAAAAATAAATAAAATGTAGAATTTTGTAAATTAGGTTCAATGTTGCCACTAAAAACTTAGTTTTAGTTTCCCACATTATGTGGGAGTTTTTAATTTATAGAGTACCTATGTGATTTAAAATATTTTATAAAACTAAATGTGTGACAATGTGTAACAAAAAAATAACATTGCAACATAAAAATAATGGTTTTTAAATATGTAAATACATAATTCAAAAATAACGTTCATAACGTTTAATGTTTTTTTTTTGCGTTTTTTATGGCTTAAAAAGTTGGGTAAAATTTCGCATAGCTAGGCAACACCCTCCCGCCATTGCATGTTTATATTGCGGTCTTTGTCTAATCTAAGCGACGGTATTATTCTTGTGACTTGTGTAAGTGAGACAGATATATGTTTACTTTTAAATGTGTAGTGGTTTCAAAGCTACGTCGTCGCGTTTAAATAGTGGTTACATTTTTTTGACACATTTTAATGTTTGCTTCTCTAGTTATTTAGCTCAATGGTAGCTTCACGGTAAAAATAACAATCTTATCATCTATCAAAAAGTACTCTGTGAATCTTATTCTATCCAACGAAAATCCCATCCCCAATTATATGACGTTCGTCTCAACTTTCGAATGTATCCATCAACAAATATTACCAGCCTGTATTACTTTAAGGTCGGATTTCAGAGCCAGCCTCTACAGTAGGTACCTACTTCTTGTAATGAAGACGACACACCTCAAAATAGAATGTTAAACCCGCAGAAACTCTGATTTTCGACCTCAGTTAGAAAGAAGAGTCTGGAAACTTCTAGATTGAACCAAAATGAAAAAGTCACGCTCCGAATTCTAGCGCAGTACCTATCGTAACATTTGTAACTAGCCTATCACCAGCGAGCTTGAATAACGGGAAATATTTAACTGCGCGGCAAACACATTTTTGAACATTAATATTGTGCTTTTTTTAAATTTCTGGTCTTATCGGTACTTTCAAAGTTTTGAAAAGTGATTAAAATAAAGATGATTTTGGATTATTTGACGTTCACAAAAAGATCAATTCAGCAATCGTTTTAATAGAGTGTTTAGTCATATTATTAGTAGCGCAAAATGGGAATTATTATTAGATTCAATTAAGTACATGAATTATATAACCCGTTACTCGCCATTGACGTTGTAACTATAACTTACAAATATAGCTGCACATCCACACTTCCATACTAATAAGTTCGAAAGTAACTGTCTTCTGTCTGTCTGTATGTTACCTTCTCACGCCTAAACCACTGAACGGATTTCTATAAAATTTGGATGCAATCTACTCGTATCTCCCTGCCAAATTTTAAAAACGGGAATATCGGGATAAAAACTATCCTATCTCCTTAGATAGGATAGTTTTTATCCACATCGACACTTATGCGGTTGAAACCGCGAGGCGCTGCTAGTAATATTATAAATTCGAAAGTACAGACGCCAGCACATCAAGTTACTACAATCTGTCAGATTTCTTTAATAGATTTTCGACTTTATTGCTAAAGCATAAGGTTCAAGGTTGATTGGGAAAATCTGACAGTTTCGGGTAGGTTGACCTGCTGGCGTCTGTACATAACTCTGTCTGTGTGTTACCTTTCCACGCCTAAACCACTGAACGAATTCCGATAAAATTTGTCAGAGATAGATGGCATCCTGGGGAAGGACATATGACATATTTTGTCCCGGTAGCACATTCCCCTGGGATAATTACCGACGTCAACGCAGGTAAAACCGCGGCCAGAAGCTAGTTTTCTATAATGTAAACGCGTAGGTAGCAACAAGCACGGAGATCCTTATTTCTGTAATAACTGGAGGTTTTATTGCGCTACCAAGAACTTTGTACTTTCTACGTAGGTACGTAGGTACACTACTAAATATAATCAAGAGACCGCGCTCATTACCGATTGGATATAATCTCTGCTTGAGCAACTGGCCGGCCGGTCCAGATAGCCGTTTCGCAGGCGACCTTTGCATATTTTAATCAGCTCTGTATATACATGAAAGCTCTTAAAATAAGTCACTATACACGGCCAAATTAAATAAGTCACTATACACGGCCAAATTAAATAAGTCACTATACACGGCCAAATTAAATAAGTCACTATACTCGGCCAAATTAAATAAGTCACTATACACGGCCAAATTAAATAAGTCACTATACACGGCCAAATTAAATAAGTCACTATACACGGTCAAATTAAATAAGTCACTATACACGGCCAAATTAAATAAGTCACTATACACGGCCAAATTAAATAAGTCACTATACTCGGCCAAATTAAATAAGTCACTATACACGGCCAAATTAAATAAGTCACTATACACGGCCAAATTAAATTAGCTACTTAGCGAAACTCTGCAGACGTGATGGGTATCGACCTCTAACCGCGATAAAATAAAAAAACTGGCCAAGTGCGAGGCGGACTCGCACACGAAGCCTCACGAAGGGTTCCGTACCACAAGGCAAAAACGCCGAAAAATACATTTGTTGTATGGGAGCCCCTTTAAATATTTTTTTTCTGGTTTTAGTATTTGTTGTTATAGCGACAATAGAAATACATCAGCCGTGAAAATTTCAACGGTCTAGCCATCACGGTTCATGAGATACAGCCTGGTGACAAACAGACAGACGGACAGTGGAGTCTCAGTAATAGGGTCCCGTTTTTACCCTTTGGGTACGGAACCCTTAAAATGATTTGATGTTTTTTTGGGGGGGTCAACGACCGCTGAGAGTTTTGTTACATGAAGTATGAGTTGAGAAAATATGTTTTCCTTTGTTATAATATGTTTAGATATTATTGATACTTCTGTGAAAGTATACACAAAAATCTGATTTTTAAACTGATGTTTCAAGAACTAACTGCGGTCAATGACCCCACAAAAAAACTCATCAATTTATTTATTTTTTCGTTTTACATGACCTAAATAAAGCACTGTCGGACTGCATAGAAAAGAAAGAGAAGCGCGATGACATAACGCTGGTAATTTATTGCAAAATATGAAGCAATTATTTAATTACAAAAAATCTATTTTGACAAAAAATCAGAATGATTGTATGTATATTAATATGGTTTTTATTGTAAAAAGAAAGTTTTTAGAGGTATCTTCATGATTTTTTTCTATCATATCAAATTAGTTGTATTATGTTTTCAACACACTATTTACCTAGCATGGATCCTGAAGAATATCATATATTTTTCTTGTTTTTATTTACTGTAGTCGATCATATACTTTTATTGTTTCTAAAACTTGCGTTTTTTGTGTTTTGGTCCTGTAAGCCCCTTCCCTTCCGCTCCACCCAGAGCAGGAGGGGTCATTTGATGATTTCCCATCAGCAAAAAAAAAAAAGCCCCTTAAGATATCGATATCGTCTGCGAAGTTTCTCTAGCTAATTTAATTTGACCCTGTATGATGTCAGCACGGTAATAACGTTACACTGATGTCAGTGTGTAAGATTATTACTCACACTTCACGGTTTCGTTCACAGTGTCTCTCGTTTTGAAATCGATTATGAGCCCCAGGAACAGGTTTTCATTTCAGATTAGAATGTGTTCTATGCCTGAGTTATGATTGCAATTCGTTTTATCGGATTCGATCCAATCATATTTCAGAGATTTTGTAACTAGTGCCTTTAATAATATTATGCATATTACTGTCTCACTGCAGTCGCGGCCGTTACCACCGGGTAACGGCGGTCGCGACTTACGACTTGTAAGTCGTAGGTTCGAGCCCAGTCAGGCGCTTTACTTTGTGTATATTATTTCATCACCACTGCTCTCAAACGGTGAAGAAAAACATCGTGAGGAAACATGTCCTAGAACCAAAAATTTTAAGACGTGAAACATCTACCAACCTGCACTGGGTCCGCGTGGTGAACTTCGGCCCACGCCCTCTCACAGAGAGGAGGTCTGTGTCCCAGCAGTGGGAACGTTATAGGCTGATTATAGTTATACTGGTCCACTGCTGGGCAAAGGCTTCTTCTCATACAGAGAAGGCATGAGAATCTAATTCATTAAGACATTATTCTATAACGTTTTTTGTAACGTTATTGATATTTTTAGGTTGTAGTATCGTTACAAATTTTGGAACGTTATACGATAACATTAGTGATAACGGAACGAAATTAATTTCGTTTTCAAGTCCCTGCTTTGAAGACAGTCAAAGGTTTACCTATCTCAAACAAATAAGTAGGTAGATACCTGAAATAATAAAAATGGAAAGAATGAATTGCTATTTTAATATGACGATGATTGTTGAAGACGTCGGAAAAAATCATGCCGCTTTACTGGCTTGCGCCGCGTTAACCAATAGAGTTATATGAAAACAACCCGACGTATAAAGATACCCAATTCTTGAGGAAGGCTATAGGTTATTTAACATCACGCTATGACCCTTAGGAGCCGAGCAAAAAGAAAAAAAGCCAGAAAGAACGCTAAGCAAAAACGAAGTAATAGCGCGGGCAGGCGATGAGATGCGACGGGGTGGGATGAGGGAACAAGAAATGTCACGCGGACGAATTCGCGGGCAGAAGCTAGTATATTATAATAAATCCACGTCTTCTCACAATGTAATGCTTAAAGTTAGTATTATTAGAGGGACCGAGATATTCCAGCTAGGAGGACGATCAGGGAACTAATAACAGATCGTCACTCGTAAGTAGATACTACCGCTCACCGATGCCAAACGTGGTGACTGAAGATTACGCCAATATATGCCCGGAGCGTTCGTTATAGCACTATATGAGCAGAACCACTCGTATGTTCAACAGTAAATGTTGTTTTGCATCATCATTTTCGATGGCTTGCAGTGTTGCAGTTAACTTAAGGGTGTTCGTAGACTTTGATCTTTTAAAGGTCCGATATTGGCAGCCGATGTTGTGACCTAATTTTTATAGTTGGTACACTGTCGGATTCTACTTTCAAATGTTGCATTCTTTTGACACTCAGCTGACATTTGTAGAGCTCCATCATTTTGTGGGATTTAAAAAATGTCTTTTGGCTACTGTAGTAGGTAAGTATGTTATATTATACTTCATCATTTGTGTAGGTAGGTACCTAAATTCTAATTTCGGCAATAATCAGTTGCTGTTTGTTCATTATGCTTCACTTTTTATAATCTTAATTATTTTGCAAATTATTCAGTGACAGTCAAAAAAATTCAAAGAGCTGAGAGTACAGAGAACTCTTAGTTGTTACATGTAATGTTGAAACGAAGTCTGTCGAATCATTTTGTATCAAAAGAAAAGTAAAGGAAAGAAAAAACATTATCAAAATCGGTTGAGCCGTTTGGGAGCTACGATGGCGCAGACAGACAACTTATAACAACCCTCTGTTTTTGTCGGGGGTTAAATAATGGTTTATACTGATTGTTTTTTAAAGCTAAGGTGCAATTACGGGCCCTGTAGGGCACAGCAAAATCTTACAAATTGTAAAAAATTTGAAAAATTTGTCTGTAATACAACTTGCAAATAAATTTCATTTCATTTCATTTCAACGACACGTGACGTCAAAATAAACACAATCCTTGTTCATACATATCACATTCAAAGAAAATAATGTATAACGCCCTGAAAAGGGCGCGTGTACCTACCAATAATTTTCTTGCGATTTCCTTTGACATACCTGCTCGAGATGTCTCAAAAACGGTTACCGTACCAAATAACTTTGTCCCTGCAAAGTTACTCAACCGATCCGCTTGGAATGTACTTGTATTTGTGTTGTAGTTCGGGGATTCGGAAAATATAGGTTAATTTATAAAGTCGGTTAAGTAAGAGGTTGTGTTTTTTTAAGGTTAATTATGTGATGGTCACATTTTGAGGTGTGATGTGAGTGAGATTTTTTAATTATGCATTGTTGTTGGAGACTCGATGTTTCTCGAACTTAGGAAGTAGAACATTCAATTACTTATTTTGATATGCTTGATAACTTACCATACCATAATCAGCCTATAATGTTCCCACTGCTGGGACACAGGCCTCCTCTCAGTGAGAGGGAGTGGGCCGTAATCCACCACGTGGGCCCAGTGCGGATTGGCAGATGTCACATGTCTTCGAATTTTTGGTTCTAGCACATGCCGGTTTCCTCACGATGTTTTCCTTCACCGTTTTGAGAGCAGTGGTGATGAAATAATTTACACAAAGTAAAGCGCCTGTCTGGGTTCGAACCTACGACCTACAACTCGTAAGTCGCGGCCGTTACCACTTGGCCACCACTGCTGCTGCTTGATAACTTGCTTGAATTAATTGGTTGCTTGAAAGAGATCGCAGAAAGCGATAAGGTCGCCTATTGTATGTTTTGTAGTTAGTGTATATATATATATTTAAATATATTTTAAAGCACTGTGTGACTTCAAGCCGCAATTAAGTCACGCATTTCTGTGACTTAAGTAGTCTATTTTTACACAGAAAAACGTGACTTAAGAGCGGGTTTAGGTCACATAAGCTATACCTAAAAAATATAGTATACGATACGTGTGACTTATGTAGTCAATTAATGCTGTCTTTAATTTCTTTTGATTTAATTTTTTAATTTTGTGACCCTGACAATTTGTATCTTTTAATCTTCGTTTATTTTAATTGCATTGACATTTTATTTTTATTTTAATTCTGTGAGCTTTATTTTATTTTATTTGAAGGCATTGAAATTTTATTCAGAGCTATGAGATGTGTGGCAGTAGGAATTGTGATATTTTATTTTATGTAATATGGGTCTTGCCTGAATCAAATTAATTTTATTTTTATTTTTTAATGCACGCCGTTTGGCCTGGACTTCTTAAGTCACACTTATGGTAATGTACTATTTCTGGTGTGCAATAAAGAATAATTAAATACTTAGGTAACTAATTAAACCGTTGCCGACATCATATTCAATTTAGGCTGGTTTGGTCATTGCAGTTGCTATAAAGCTTTGCATTCAAGGATAAAAGTTACATAAAATATTTGGCATGCAGCCCTTTTACAGAACTTACATCATTCATACCTACTGTGACTTCCGAAATATTGTGTTTATTAGTAATAATAACGGATACTATATAGGGTGACTGGTAATTAGTGACCGATACTTAAACACGTGATTTTACTTATCATTATGAACAACTTTTACTATGGGACCAAACCTGAAATCGCGAAAAAAAAATCAGCTGCTCCCTACATTTTGACGGGTTAAGCGAACATAAATGTAGGGAACAGCTGTTTTTTTTTTCGCGATTTCAGGTTTGGTCCCATAGTAAAAGTTGTTCATAATGATGAGTAAAATCACGTGTTTAAGTATCGGTCACTAATTACCAGTCACCCTATATAATAACGGATTTTTAATTTTTACATCGTTAGCTCACATTTTATAATTATAAATTCAAAAGTAATGATGTAAGTAACTAATATTTTTGTAAAATGTAATTTAAAAAGAGTGTCCATGGAGTTTCTTGCCCGTTCTTCTCCATAGATAGGTACTTAAGCTTTGGAATGGTCAACTAGCTTCATATTTTCTGACTGACCGACTTCTTGACAATTCAAAAGTGCTTGTTAATGGTTTAATTGAAATAAATGCTTTGAGTTTGAGTTGAGTTATATTATTACCATAGATAAGTCATTATGGTAATAATATATATATATATCCTTTTTTACTCCTCTCGATTTTATAGCTATCGACCAATGGCGTCGAACATTCTATGTCACCATTTTTGCCAGGGTCGGCGATGCTGCTGGAAGTCTTTCGGGACTCACATTGCTGAAGATTTAGCTAAAGAAAATCTAGAAGTATGAAATATTCTACAACGTAATAACAACTTATCTCAACATTAAATTGAGTCAATCTCTCTAATTGTGTAAAACACTTCCAACCACAATCTGAATAATTTTGAAGGATATTGATAATCCATTGCTTCATTATATTCGAAAAAAATGTCTGCTCAACACCGTAAATAACAATGAATGTTATTGAACTGTCAAAATATCATTCCAAACGTTAGTGTGTTACACAATTACCCTACAGTTCTTCCTTCTAGTGTGTCGACGGCAAAACTAACACAAAATTTAGAATCATTTAAGAATAATACGCATACTATAAAAAAATATTCAGAGTATGCTTATGATTCTTAATATATCCACTGCTTCACAAAGGCCTCTCCCTCCCTCGTCCAGTTTATCTGCGTACAATATATACTCGTCAATCCGGCCCGAAGGATCATCAATGTTAGTCATAGCACTGAATGCTTGGCATCCGACGCATCCCGGTTACGACAGCGGTTCACGTCCATTTTATTGCTAAGTACGGCCCCGCGGGTTTGTTCACCGTAGGATGTGTTGCTGTTGCTAAATTGAATGAAAATGTTCTACACTCTTCACGTTTTAAGGTATTTTTCTACTGAATCTATAGTGTTATTTCAGCACATTCTGGTCACACCTAGAGAACCTGTTCGTCCCTAATTCCACGCAATATTATTGATAGTGTTTTCATTACATATAAATTAGTTGTGAATTGTCAGAGGATCAAACCACATACTCGTGTACCGTGGGTAGGTACACTTCTTGACAACCCTTTTTTTTTGTTTTTTTTTTGGGTTGGAAATCATCAAATGACCCCTCCCGCTCTGGGTGGAGCGGAAGGGAGTGTCAGACTCTTACTGACTAAAACCCACCCGTGTTAAGGAACACGGGTGAAGAGATACCGTGGCCCCTGGCACAGGCAACTGAAGGCAGTTGCCCTTTGCCAGGGGCCACGGTATCTCTTTCGAACGACCCGCGACCCTGGCAGTTCTGCATAACCCTTAGGAAATTACAGACGAGATGTTATGTGCGGAATGTCAGAAGGAAGATTGCCTTTGCTAGTTTGACTTTATATGATCTCAGCTGTTTGGAACCTGTACGTACGTCTAACGCTAAGAGCATTAGGAATCTGCGGGGTGATTGCGTAAGCAATGTGGCTTTAATATTGACAGTTCAACAACATTCGTGGCGTTATTTACGTTTTTGAGCAGACTCGTTTTTCGATCATCTGAAGCAATGGATTAGCAAAATGATTCAGAATGTGATTCATCGTGCTGATTTTCTTGAGTTCTTTTGGTTTTTCAAGAGTGCTCTAGGTTTGAAAACTGGAAGTTATAAAAAGTCTACCTCGACAAATCAAGTCTTTCCCTTAATGCCATTAAACCTTAGACAGCTAAGGTTTAATGGCATTAAGGGAAATGACTCAGTAAAATCGAAGTGTAAACAAAAATCTTAGCTTTCTTTTTTCAGTGCCATATTGATTCGCGACAATATGAGGTACATATTTAGAGAATTATAATCATTAGAATCATTATTACATCTTTCTATGTTATATTTCTACCATTAATACTTTTCCATATGAGATTGGTGGTTGGTGGTAGAAATCTAACTTAGAAAGATATAAGTATTAATGATTCTAATGATTCTATTTCTCTAAATATGTACCTGTTATTGTCGCGAATCAAATTTTGATCAAGATACAATCTGACACTGACCTGCAAATTGCAAAAACCGTTGGAAAATTTGAATTTCGCGGTCTACCACTATCCAATAGTTTACTATGAAATCACATTGAAGACGAGCGGCGATGCCCGCTCGGCGCGATCACACAAGCATATCCACCACGCGTGCGTTGGCGCATCTAATTTCACTGCTGTGATTTTTGATATTTCATGTTTATTGCACGTGTTGGAGTATTTTGTTGAGTTTAAACTTACTATGTTGTGACGCTACACGCGGCTCTGATACGTCGCAAGTCATGGAAGGAAGCGATTGATATTTAGAATGTGCATTTAAAGCGTAATACAATCCTGAAATACATTCTGTGATCAGGAATTTAGGATTACACACAGTTAATCTGCGGGTTAACAGTATCAATGGCTACATATTTTGTCAGTTTAACAATATTCATTGCGTTATTTACGTTGTTGAGCAGACAAATTTCACGAACATTATGGAGCAATTATCAACATGGTTCGCTGATATACAGGGTTATTGAAAAAACACCAACAACCTCTTAAGAGGTCATTGTACTCATGATTATGAACAAATTTTACTATGGGACCAAACCTGAAATCGCGAAAAAAAATTAGCTGTTCCCTACATTGATGTTCGTATAACTAGTCAAAATGAAGGGAACGGCTGATTTTTGTTTCGCGATTTCAGGTTTGGTCCCGTAGTAAAATTTGTTCATAATCATGAGTACAATGACCTCTTATGAGGTGGTTAGTGTTTTTCCAATAACCCTGTATATCAGGGTATATTATCCCCTGATATACATACATCAGTGGATATATATCACGATATAGGTAAATCAATTGATATTTATGTGGATATGTAAGATTACCTACTTTCATGAGTGTTACAAACTCAAAGCATTTATTTCAATTCAATCATTTACTTTTGAATTGTCAAGGAGTCGACCAGTCACAAATATGAAGATAGTTGCCCATTTTAAAGCGCATTAGGTAGGTCCCTATGGAGCATGGACAAGAAACTCCATGGACACTCTTTACAAAAAATTTGTTACTTCCATACCATAATACAGTTAGGTACCTACTTATTTTCAGGGTTTGTGAAATGATTCATTAATTACTCCATAATTTATTAACAAGGAAAACATGAATGAATGAAATCATAAAGTAAAGTAATAATACTAATAAATTCTTATACGATTGCCATTAAAACGCTGGTAAATAACTAGGAAACTTGCATAGTTAATGGAGTTAGTCAATGAATTAGTAACGACCTTTATATGTAATAGGCATCTCTATATCTATGGCACACTCTACTAGGGATGTCAGTGTCACCCCATTCCACAACGCGATATAGTTAGTGCAAATTCTGAATGAGTTTTATGTCATCGATATAAGGTTTAAATTACAATGCGCTTGTGAAATGCAATGATTATCTGTTGCTATGTTGTTTTAGATTAGAGTTTAATAGTTGTATTTGTGGTACTGGTCAGTGGGTATCACCTTCGTAATAATAGCAGCGTTTCCCACAATAATATTAGAAATTCTAGAAAAAAAATCGGGGTATTTTTTTCTCTAAGTTCTCCATACGGTGATTTGGTATACTGCAAACCAATAAGTACATACGCCAGCACATCAAGCTACCCGAAACTGTCAAGTTTTCCCAATCAACCTTGAACCTTAAAGTTTAGCAATAAAGTTGAAAATCTATTAAAGAAATTTGACAGATTGTAGTAGCTTGATGTGCTGGCGTCTGTACATAACATAACACATAACATCACGTATGTAATCCCCGAAGGGTAAGGCAGAGGTGTACTTGTACAGGGTCAAATTAAATTAGCTGGCGAAACTCCGCAGACGTGATGGAAATTGATATGTAAAAACGAAAAAAAAAAAGTTATTTTTTTGTTTCACCGACCCCAAAAAAAACTCATCAAATTAAGGGGCTTACAGGACCTAAACACAAAAAACGCAAGTTTTAGAAACAATAAAAATATATGATTGACTACAGTAAACAAAATCAGACAAATATATGGTATTCTTCAGGATATATGCTAGGTAGATAGTGTGTTGAAAACATAATACAACTTATTTGATACGATAGAAAAAAATCATGAAAATAACTCTAAAAAGTTTATTTTTACAATAAAAACCATACTAATATAATCATTCTGATTTTTTGTCAGATTATTCTACAAGCAACATACTAAAATCTAGTGTTTTAATTTTTTAGTCCAAACAATAGATTTTTTGTAATTAAATAGTTGCTTCATATTTTGCAATAAATGTCATCACGCTCCTCCTCCTTTTCTATGCAGTCCGACCGCGCTTTAGGTCATGTAAGCCCCTTAATTTCTATTTGGTTTGATCATGTTTAGATATCGATACCCATCACGTCTACAGAGTTTCGCGAGCTAATTCAATTTGACCCTGAATAACAAATAGTACAGCCATATTTCCCCAGTTACGTAGTACAGCCATACCTATTTCCCCAGTTACGTTCAAGTCCCATGTAATAGCGGGCGATCCTATTGGCATCAACCAGCCACAAATCTGCCGGCTGATGCTGTAAAAATCCTAAATGAAAACCCAATAACACAAGTTCCGTACCTGGGAATCCAATCCTGGGGGTCTACTCCGAAATGGTTGATTGTTGTGTCGGCCGAATGTTCGGTCATTTTTTGATTCGAATATTGTTGTCCTACTACGAATTTAAAAAAAAAAAAAAGGTAAAAAGAGGGTAAGGGTTCTAAAAAGGTTCGGATTGGCACAGTTTGGTCGGGACCTATAGTCAATATAGGAAATGAAAGGTAGTAGAAAATGACCGAACATTCGGCCGATACGGTGGTTAACCGCTTCGGAGTAGACCCCCAGTACTTCATGCTCAACAGTGGCGCTTGCGGACCAACGAAACAGTCACCAAAAAGTAATTTGTATCTACCTAATAAAATAGATTTCGTGTTTAAAACTTGTTCAATGTCAAATAATAATTTACTATTTTCCTTAAACGCTTTCATTTCAGCACAGTGATAGTAGGTACCAAGAGTACCTACTAGCTTTGTCAGTGTTCAAGTTGTCCTTTTCTAATTTTTACATGGACTCTTTTAATTAAAATCTTTTTGG
The DNA here is from genome assembly GCA_948474745.1 of Oligia latruncula. Taxonomy (NCBI): domain Eukaryota; kingdom Metazoa; phylum Arthropoda; class Insecta; order Lepidoptera; family Noctuidae; genus Oligia; species Oligia latruncula. The sequence goes on from OX419696.1 coordinate 6,505,518, forward strand.
CGTGCCTTTTATTTTTACTCAAAAAAAATATTGTTGTATAATAAATAACAACATGTCCCGGAATTAACGCACACCAAACAAAAACAAACACCCCAATTTGAATATTATGTTATAATCATAATAGATACACTGAATTTTTAATATTCCTATGTATAAAACATTGTTTTTTTATAAAACTATAGTTATACTGATTGTGGTCACATTAAAAATCTACGCACGCAAACAGTCGCACACAACTAGGTACTTCGTCCATTTTGGTTTGTTTTGACTGTACAGCATAAGTGTGACTGTAATTTACACGTAGTTTTAACTTATTTTGGGAAAAAAAATCTTTATTATAATGCGAGTGACCATGAGACTCATATAGATATAAAAAATACCTATAATGAAAAATACAGAAATCGATTCAGTAAACGATTCACAGAGAACAAACTACTTATTATTACAGGACCTAAACGCAAAAAAACGCAAGTTTTAGAAGTAATAAAAGTATATGATCGACTACAGTAAACAAAATCAGAAAAATAAATAATATTCTTCAGGACATAATTATGCTAGGTAGATAGTGTGTTGAAGGCATAATACAACTAATTTGATACGATAGAAAAAAATCATGACCTCCTCTAAAAACTTTATTTTTACAACATATTAGTATCATACAATCATTGTGATTTATTGTCAGATTATTCTACAAGCAACATACTAAACCACAAGTGTTTTAATTTTTTAATCCAAACAAAAAAAAAATCTACATAGATAATTGCTTCATATTTTGCAATAAATTACCAGCGTTATGTCATCGCGCTTCTCTTTCTTTTCTATGCAGTCCGACAGTGACCGCGCTTTAAGGTCATGTAAGCCCCTTAATTCAGTTACACATTGTATAGTCCTCTACTATACAGGGTGGTATGGGAGATCGACGCGCATACTGTTACCATGGATTCAGTACAGGATTCTGAATAGTGCGTAGAAAGTTACCGTAGGATATTTAAAAAAAAATTGCTGTTCCATACATATTATGCACATTTCTATTTTTATTTTTTTGATAACCGACGAAAAATTTCTAATCTACTCTGGAATCATGTGTTGAATTCATAATTTCAGTTTGCGCGGCGATGTCACTGCCACGTACCACCCTGTAGGTTTCTATGGGCTCTAAAAGGCTAAGTTTAACATTGTGTAGAGGACTATTACGTTGCTAAAGGCTATAAAAGGCTAAGTTCTGACTAGTATCGGTCAGTTAAGAAACCAGGTTATCCCATATCCCTCGTTCACTGGTCTAACAGGCTGTCTCGTGTTGTGTAGTGTTGCCAACTTGCGAAGTTACCGCCTCCTGTGTGAGAACTAAACATGACATGCATTGTGCCCTTGTAAATGGGAGTCAAAGTTTGGACTGAAGGCATTTTTCATAAAAAAAATTAACTGATATTAATTCATTTATTTCCCTCTCACAAGGAGCAGTTGTGTCCCAGCAGTGGGACCATTAAGGTAAATGCGGGTCAAGTCGTCAGTGACCCAGAAGTCGTCAAATTGTCTAAAACATCAATATTTTTTCTTACTTACTTAACATTTAATATATAAGTATGTTTATCAGTTGTCTAGTACTCATAACACAAGCTCTGCTTAGCTTGAGACTAGACGGCGTTGTGTGATAGTTGTGGAATATTATTATTATTATTTTTATATTTTAACATATCTCGGGACCATGGGGTCCCGGCACTTTGGAAGGCGTACGAGGGGCCGAAGCCAACTCGCAGAGGCCCGTTAGAGATTTTCACTGAAATGAGGCACCAACCGACGATTATCCCTGTTCGCACTATACAAGTGCACCCAAGGACAACCATTATTATTATTATTTTTGGTGAACGAATTTTGTTTCTTAGCTCTTTGGCTAGTTTAAGCTACATTAACGGGCCCAAGCCAAGTCAATGTAGCGTGTGTGTGGTGTTTTTTTTTTTTTTTACGAAAAATTAATGTTATGAGGGGTGATTTCATTTTCGTCAATTTGCATGAACTTTCTTACTATTCTGCAAGTATTTAAAATTGCGGCTTTTTGGAGTGTTATATAAATTGAGTCTTTTAGGTCTATTTGTTTAAGGCTATGGTGGAGGTGATTGGGTATAACACCCGTCGTGGAGACAACAATGGGTACTACGTAAACTTTTTCCTGCCTCCAGATTCTGGACACTTCTTCTTTCAGTTCTGCATATTTACTGATTTTCTCACTTATTGTTTTTTGTAAATTATGTGTATTAGGGACTGCAATATCTATGAGGTATGTGACTTTATTAACTTTATCTTGAAGGGTTATATCTGGTCTATTATAGTGAACGGTCCTGTCAGTTAGTATGGCACGATCGTAGTAGAGTTTGTGTGTGGTACTTTCTAGAACTGTTTGTGGTACGTACTTGTAATAAGGAGTGTTTGTATCTTGTATGAGTTTATATTTGAGTGCTAGTTTTTGATGAATGACGTTGGCTACCTGAATGTGTCTGTGTGTATAGTCCTATTATTATTATTTAACTGGCCGATTTTTATGGCAACATTTTTTTGGTAACATATTGCACAATTAAAATAACAACACTGAGTTTTAACTATGTTGGCTGAGATATATCTAATTTGAAAAGTGTGTCCTGTCCCACAATTGTTTAATTTTTTTGCAAGTTTAGCTGCTAAATGTCAAACTCAGCAAGTAGTTTTGTGTTTTGATTTACGAACCTTCAGTGGGGTCTACGGTAAGTCTGATTGTTTGATGAATTAGCTAAGTTAATTTGCTAATGATATAACTTGAAGTTAAACACTGTTATCATAAAAGTATTTTCTTTCGAACGTGACATTTAATGGTAGGTAAGTACCTAAAAATTCCTACTTTACCCAAAATTTTGACGATTACTGGGACACGCTCAATAGTTGCCTCTAAACTCGTCATATTGTAAATATTTTTGTATTTAATCCCACAAAATGCGAATAATAACTATTATGGGGACCGTTACATATGTAGTTGTTAACTGTCTTGTACATAAATAGGTGGTGGTGTAGGTTTTTTTTTTCAGGGTTGGAAGTCATCAAATGAGGGGTCATTTAGCCCGCTCTATATAAGGTGCGCTATAAGGTTTGGGCTACATTTGACGATAAAACTGGGTTTCTCTTAAGCTGTTTTCGCGTCGCTCACTTGAGTAAGCGCGCTCTGCTCAGTCGTTGCGTCATTGGGTTCGCTTCGCTAGCTCGGCACGAAACTGCGCTCGCGCTTACTTGTGATAGAGCTCGCTTCGCTCGCTCTTGTCATGTGTAAGTGCGTTCGGATCACTCGTGTCGAAAATGGGCTCGCTTTGCTTGCTTGCGGAGTTTAGAAGAACAACGCGTACACAGACAGACTCTAAAAGCGACTTCAATTCATAATATGTATAGCGATTTAAATGTGTTAGTCATAATGTACCATTTTTTTCTTCATATTTGTTCTATGTTCTGGGGTTTTGTGTTGTCATACAAAACAGATGTATCGGGGATTCCTTTGGCTGAAAACAATAAGAGCAATGCTTTGGTTTTAACGATGTGTAACTTGCAATTATGTCATATATTTACTGAAATACCTACCGTAATAGTATTCGTTACACAAATGCAGTGAGTAGTGACACACTGAACCAACAATGTCAGAGATTTTGTTCACGTTGATATTTAGCTCGTACAAAATTCTACCAAAGAGAAGAGACGTTCTAATGAAAACTATCCTGAATAAAAGTTCTAGTTTTACGAGTTACATGAAAAAGCAATTTAATATAACCTACTTTAAAAACTGTCCAAATGGCCTCCACGTGTTGGACCCATGTCCCTATGGGCAGTCTTTAGAAAGTGATTAATAAAGACTTTTTTTAAATACCTACGTAATAGTTTTCAATTTGGCAGTTTAACAATTTTCATTACCTAAGTAGGTACGTGCTTTGTTGAGAGCAGTGGTAGGTCAGTGGTCGGTCGTGGGTTCGAACCCACGCAGGCACTTTCATCATTATCATCCACAGCCCGACTTTACCCACTGCTGAGCATAAGCCTCTCTTTTCAAGTCCCATTCCCTGCGCCCCTGTGCCAGCTTCATCCAGGTTCTTACCGGCACAACAATGTCGTCCGCAGGCACTTTACATTGTGTAAATTATTTCATCACCATTGCTCTCAAAACGGTGAAGGAAAACATCGTGAGGAAACCAGCATGTCTTAGAACAAAAAAAAATCAAAGACATATGACAGCCGCCAACCCGCACTGGGCCCGCGTGGTGAATTAAGGACATAGTGCAATAATCAACATGGAAGCTATTACCAATAGGAGCGTGTGACGCAATAAGTCTGCCTTTTTCTTCCGTCTCACGGAAGTTGAGACTAGCTAAATTGAATTAACAAAGTACTTACTGCCATCAACATAGCTCTCAATTTACCTTGGGGTGACGCTGCACCTGCTCTATTGTCCCTTTATTCCTTTTGCCTCACCTGGTTTGAAAAAAGTTCCTCAACCAAGACTGACAACACACTAGGCGTGACCATCTTCCAGCAAACAGTCAAAATTGGCATAATCAACATGCTGAGCTTCTTCATCTCTATATTTACTACAATTTAACAATTTTGTAGCCATCTAGATGGACGGACGACCTAAAGGAGGTGGCTGGGGTAGACTGGATGCGGAAGGCAGGGTGCTGTGGCGCAGTCTGGGAGAGGCCTATATCCAGCAGTGGACTGCGATAGGCTGAGTTGATTGATTGATTGAACAATTTTGTAGAATTGTAGACTTGTAAAGTTTATTGGTATAGGGTATTTTTTAAGATTTCTACAATTCCATAACATGCCACATGTAGGTAACCAGACATGCACCACGAAATAACTTGTTTGAGATTTTTGATAAAACTCATGACAGTATACTTTACCACGGCACTCCATGCGACGTAGATGAGAATCTTTTGCCCACATGCAAACCGTGTTCCAATGTTCCATCGGTACCTTTCAACGCCTACATGCAACATGGTAACTAGAACGAGCAGGACAAAAAATGTACAAGAGTTGATGTTTATTATTAGAATATTATTAGCTCCAGTATTCTTTGAAGTACATAGTTCTAGGATAGTTATTTTATTAGTCACTTTAGTTACAATAGTATAAGTATAATAATACTAATAATAAAGCTGAAGAGTTTGTTTGTTTGTTTGAATGCGCTAATCTCTGGACCACCCCGTCTAGAGATTAGCGCATTCAAACAAACAAACAAACTCTTCGTCGTACGAACAAAAACTTTCACGTACGTCGGAGGAACAAAAAATTTCACGCGGGCAGATGCTTGTAGTAATATAAATGTATATATTTCTAAGTCAAGAATATCGTAATTAATAGCGATGTAAGTGCTGGAAGGTTTTATCGTAATATATATCCCCAAATAAAAGGAATTACTAAATGCCCAAAAAAAATCAACAATGTAGAAAGAAAAACAAAGTTATACACTGTGTTATTGAATTAACTCAAAACCTCTTAAGGGGTCATTGTACTCAACATTATGAACAACTTTTACTATGGGAACAAACCTGAAATCGCGAAAAATCCCTTCATTTATATAACTCGTCGTAATGTAGGGAACAGCTGTTTTTTTTTTGTTTTGCGATTTCAGGTTTGTTCCCATAGTAAAAGTTGTTCATAATGATGAGTACAATGACCTCATAAGAGGTTTTGCTTTAATTCAATAATACCCTGTATATGCTAGTGTATATGCTATGTAGCTTTCCACCAGGCGTGATCGAGGTCAAGACCATTGCATTCAGCAATAAAAAAATTTAAAAGATAATTCTACGAGTCAATTGATACTCCATTATGAATTATCAAAACAATACTATACCTAGTTACATCTTCTTCAATTAATATTGTTTAAATAAAATAAACATCTACGGCTATTGCAGTCCATTACAATACAATAATTCTTAAATCCGCCATTCAATACGGTTATCCATCCGAAACTTACCTGCGAGCACTTTCCTTCACCTTGTACCTCTACCATAGACTATAGCGTAGCTCGATCTCGGATCAACCTTGTTGAAGCATGTCAGGGTTGAAATCTAAACCCTTCAGACTCTGGTAATAAAGCTTCCTTTAAATTAATCATGCAGTAAGCTTAGACCACCATACATTGATACTGTGTATTGTGATACTAGATTGATAATATTATCATAATAATCCCCATATTGTGTTTTGTTTTTTTATGTTGATGATCGTCATAATCATAACCTCTAAGGGGTTAATGTGATAATTCCGTCATTTTAATTTTTTCTATTTAATTACATAGAGGTTTATTTATAAAGGTTGCTTAAAGTTAAGTAGGTTAACGATATTTTTTCTACGTTTAATCAACTCTTAACTTTAAACAACGTTTATAAATAAAGGGGTTAATTTCCTAATACTTACTAACTTTATAACTAATCAGGACATTAGGTACTTAAACGTATGTGGACTATCTAGCCACGTTTACAACTCTCAAGTTCGAGATTATTGAAACTCCAACTAGATGGCGCTAACAACCCAAAACATTACTTACCACTGCATCGATAAGTTCTGTTGCTTCTTCAACTATTTTTCTTCGTGTTATTTTAAACGTAAACGCTATTTTGCAAGACATTATGATATAAATACCTTTGTGTAGTGCCTATAGTACAGCAGCATGTGGAAATCTTATGCCCAATGCCCTAAGTCATGCATGTGTGAAGCCATTATTTTTCTAACATGTTGGTAAATAGACTTGTTTACTTTATGTATTACGTCTAGTGCATACTTGGCTATCTAGGAAATAAAGTAAAATAGGAGTAGGTAGCCATGTAAAAAAAGTATGTAGTATGAAATAAATTACTTACCATTTATTTCATAGTTAGCAAAATGTGTATTAGCCATAATGGGTATCGATATAATTATAATAAAATGGTACCTAATCTTTAAAAAAATATTGTTGATATTTTTTCTATCCTATCCTACTTCCTACAGTTAATATTATCAAAGCGAAAGTTTGTGAGGACGGATGGATGGATCGATGTTTGTTACTCTTTCACGCAAAAACTACTGAACAGATTTTGATTAAATTTGGTACACAGATAGTTTATAACCAGGATTAACACATAGGATACTTTTTATCCCGATATTCCCACGGGATCGAAACTTATGCGGGTGAAACCGCGGGGCGCTGCTAATGTGCGTCTATAGCCCTGTGTCGCCAGCCCCTCTTCTATCTTGCTGACTGGCTATATTATGTATATAATTTGTATGCCATATGAAGATATATATAAAATCCGTGCCGATGGAAGATATGAAGTAAGACTTACATAACTTCCACTTCTGAAAGTGATCTTCCCCATGTTTTCTAAAATCGTGGGTCAGACGACGAATTGCCACAAGTGCATAAATTTAATTATATTCCGCTGTGGAAGAGGGATCGATCGTATTTTGTTTAGCTTATCATTAAATTCTGTTCTAATTAACTATATAGGGATAATATTGAAGTTTGTATTATTATGTGTATCTCTATGAGCAGTTTGCTGCTGTACCTACAAATACTAAAAAAATCTCTCTCTTGGTATCTTGACGTCATGTCATTTGTTTTATTAAGTCTTGCAATGGACTTTTGTCGAAATTATTTCTCAGTTATCATTAATTTCGGGTTATTTTTGTTCATTAGAGGCACACAATAAAATGTATAGTTGTACAGTTTATATTTAATATTTATTTATTGACCATCTCTTAGCTTAAGACAGGAAACATTTATAAAATAGCAGCTAGTCACAATAATAAAATTATGATAACATTTACAAAACGTTCTCTTAAATTTAATATTTCACAAACAAACCAGTATAGTACCTCGCCTCTTAGCAAACATGTTTACATCGTTCATAATATTAGGTACTCCTTGTAGATGCCTTCATACTTCATTCAATACATTCAATATTTAAAATCGTCTTTGAATTTAATCTCGAATAAAATAATTTCTAAGAACTGTTTCACGTCTATTCATGAAAATCATAAATCAATTCTTACTTAGTACGTCCATTTCAACTTCGTACGGGAAAATCTTTTCAGCGAAACGATCTGCAGAAATTATTCTAATTTCATTAACATTATGAAGTATAGTTTGTATATTTAGCTAAATATGGCTTTGTGCAAGCTTGATTACTAATATATAATAGCGGATCAACAATATGATATATGTAGTGTTTTGTATTTATGTACATATTGCACGACATTAGCTCGTCAGTAATTCTTAATAATCTGCACGTAGAGTGTGTTACTCACATCTATTCCTGATGTGTGATCAACTGTTACATCAACCCTTTCTCATACGTCATATTCATCTATTACGGCTTCCACGGTATCACCCACTCTTAAGACCATTTCGTTTCTATTTATAAATTGATTTTAGCCCAAATTAATATGTACCTACTGTTCATTCTATGTAAAGTTTCGGCCTGAACAAAGATGACTCAATCATCTCAACTGATTCTCTGACTCACCAAAGCAATGGTTTGATATTGAAAAACAACTCGGGGAATCTATTATTACAATATGCAGGAGTGCCAAGTAGTAAATAAAATGCCAAATAAGCTGAACTATTAAGTTTATTTAGATCTCAAGCTCACACGGAACCAATAAAATTATTCAATTGCTCTGGAGTATTATCGATACAATATTACAATATTTCTTTTAACACATCGTCTCGTTTTGTCTTTCGTCTCGCTCGCTCACGCAATGCGCGAGTGAGATGAACACGAGTTTGATTCAATAATCTGATAGTGTGCTACGTCCTTTACTTTTCTTACATTTTCCGATCAACACGATTGAATGACTAAAGCTAGAGGCTCGGTATTATATTACCTATTTACTGTCTAAGAATCTCACATCGTCCAAGGAGTAGCCACGTCTGAACAAGTGGTACGGTTACAATCATTCTCCTTACGTCTACTGTGACTTGTTGGCGTTAATGACAAAGAGATATGAATGTAAGAAAGCACATCGTTCAAAACAATTCTTGGTCGATTGGTATATTAGAAAATAAAAACCCGTTATAGGACAAGAGAGTTCGTTGATACAAAACTTCATTTACATTTATGAACTTTTCGACATGACTCTCAGTCTGATTTCAGAATTCCGTGCGCTCTCAAACGTGGCCGTTTTACAGTAAGAGGTACATTGGAAAATCTACTTATTTGTTAATATGTGCGTTTTTACGTTCAATTTATTATAAAGTTTTGCTTGCAAATTCAAATTAACAACTAGTGACCAAAATTAAGAACACTAATCATTTGTATGAACTTCATTTTTGTAGACTTCATATTTTCATCATTATCCCCTAATAAGGGCCAACAGCTAAGTGTACAAGCGCCTAAGTTTATAAATTTTATAATACAATAATGATTATTCAACATTTCATACAACATACCAAATGATGGAAACAAACAAAATCATCTACTCGTCACAAATGGTGATCGAAACTCTAAATGCGATCCTACCGTCGGGTAAACGACATTTAAAATTCGGTTAATCCGTATAAAATGGCCGATATAGAAAAGGAATTAAATTTTTTCAAGCTTTTTACAAGCACATTATCCAAACAAGTCGGTTGGGGAAACTAGCACAAATACGACACACAGGCTAGGCTAATATCACAGGAGTGCTGGGAACGGTGCGGAGACCCACACCACGCGACCGAGCAAGGCGCCCGCCCCCCCCGTCCCGCGCCTCCCCGGGCCTCTCGCCCCGCGCCTCCCCTACCTATTTACTATTCAGAGGGGGCGAAACGGGCTACTAGCGATATATTTTGCGACAATTAAGATTTCAAAAGAAAAGGAACTCGCTTGTTCCGCGGATCAATTGCACAATAGAACGACTGATTGCTTTCAAACTTATTGCACAACCGTTTGATAAGTAACGCTTTATTACACACAATCCCCCAACTTATAAACGTTGTTTTAAATTGAGCAACAGTTGTTGCGACTTTGCGAGTCTGATAATAATATTCATATTATTTTAAAATTAAATTAACAACGCTTATAAGAGGAAAACGTAGATTCTATCTTGAATTACACAATAAATTAACAATGACACGATAGTTCTCTAAAACCCAGATTCAACCCAATTAAATATCATATAATGGTAACAAAGCTTAAAATGGTGACATAAGCAATACTTAGGGTAACATTAAAATGTACAAAACAAAAAAAACGTTTAAATAAAACTTAAAGCGATAAAGTACAACAAAACTCGTTCAAAGTAACTCTCGGACTTGTTAGCAAAATGTGAGGCGCGAGCAAACGTTGGACGTTGGCCGCCAATGTTGGCCGAACGTTTCCTCAACGTCGACACGCGCTGGAATTGATAAGGAAACTAAAATGCCGTCAAGAGTTACCGATGACACACACATACGTCACAAATTTTCCTTTATCATCTTACTGACTATTAGTAATGTTAGCAATTAGATTCGAATCGGAAAATACTACATTAAAACTTGTCTTTAACTTGCTAACAGCATAATCCTTATTATTCCAATCACAGACGTGTATGTGTGTATCGAGAACAACAGTTTTCACTCTATTCAGTAACGTCAACCGATCTCACAAAGGCAGCACAAAATAATACTATTCAAATAAAACTAAATAAGCGTGGAAGTTTTGTTACAGCTCGTCTACGCAACCGTTCCCAGTCGTTTTGCACTATCTCTTAATCACTATTTACTTTACAGTACAATAATATAACATAATAATTATCACTTAAGACTATGCCTCCATCGTGAACCGTTAAACTTGCACCACTAGTGAGCGCGTCACTGTAGCGACAACGTACACTCAGAGTCCTCTGTTCGATAAAAATTAATCGTTGAACACTAATTGGACCGCGCCCGTCGGCAGCGCCTGAGCAACTTTCACTAAATAATAAAAAAACACGCTAACAAAGTAAGTACTCTTCTTAACAACAAAGAATTGGCTAAACGTCGACAGTCCGTTCCGGGTAACGTAAATTAAACACGAATCAATAGTCCAGAGATTCTCGAGCCGCGGTGGAGCGCCGGCGGCTCGGACCGGGCCGGAGCCGACTCTTCGCGCGGCACGCGGCCGGCTCGCATCAGGAGCACGCGAACACGTTCGTGTTCGCTTATGAGTTATGGAGGTGCGCAGGGCGGCGCGGTCATGAGTCCAAAACAGTCAGGAGTCCGGGGGGCAGCAGGGGCACGTCCTGGCGGGGCATCTGCTGCCTGGCCAGCTGTGCGCAGCCCAGGTTGGCGTCACCCAGCTCGGGGATGGCGTCCAGCAGGGCTAGGCACTCATCCTCAACCTCTCGCCTCGCTTTCTTCCCGACCCAGGAGTCATCGCACTCTTCTCTCGCCCGGCGTCGTCTCGCCTCCTTCTCCCGACGCGCCTCCTCGCTCAGTCGGCAGTATGTGTTGTTAATGCACACTGAGCGCCTTAAGTCGCGCGCGGGGTCCTCGATATTCTCTAATTTCTGCGAGCAGATCTCAATGACCCGCTTTCGTTCCTCGTTAGCACGGATTCGCGCCGAGATCATGGAGAGCTTGGGCCTGGCGGCGGGCTCGGTGCGCGGCGGCCCGAACATGTCGTCCTCGAAGGCGTCGGCGATCTCCGCGCCGCGTGAGCTCTCGCGCTCCTCTTGCGGCGTCATTCTGTAACAAAAAGGCGGACACATTAGCACATATTAGCGATACGTAAATTTTAGTAATGGGCACGAAATTAGGACAGTCGAAAAGTAACTGGTAAAATAATTAATTGGATAGTGGAATCCCCTAAAAGTTTTAAAATGCTACGCAGTAAGTCATTAATCACAAAGACATTATTATTAATAAAACTGTGACGGAATGTGAACGAGTCAAGGAGAAGCCCTAATTATTTCATAATAACAAGTACTAGGTCAATCGGAGAACAATGCATCGAAGTCCGAACGGGCCAATCAGGTTCACAACTCGTTATAATCCGCTCTCCATTCGCAATCACATCAAAACTACAACAATATTAGCGAACAGGTTTTGAAGATAAAAAACAACTTGAAATGCATTTCGTCAACACCTACCTAAATAAATCAGGGGAAATGATGAGGAACCCTGACATAAACATGATCGGCAATCCACTGAGATCTGATCACTGTAAAAATGGTAACTCCAATGTCACAAAGTTCAAAACACTGGCACAATACAGGCGCGCAATTCGTCACTTTGTCCTCGACGACTATAAAAAAGCAAAAAGACACAAGTGAAACAAAAATAAATCGCGCGGTGAGCGGCGTGCGCGCAGCTCAACGAACACTCGACGAATGACAACATACCTCGCTGTAGATAAGACATTGAAAAAGCCAATTGCGTCATGTACTGCTACGTACGTATGGAGAGGAAACGGATGACGTAGACCATAGCCGTCATTTTAGACGCTATAGCTTGACTAGTGATGACTCGCATTCTAAATTCGTGTACGAGACAAAAGATGCAAGTAATATCTAGTGCCCAATTTATGAAAAATATGTAACTGAATTGTAATAGATTGAGTTACACAAGGAAAATACTTTTTCCTGTTCGATAAAACAGTTGTATCTTGACAAAACTAATAGGCTACGAATGCTAATGTAATCGAAAAAATCCACATATATTGCAACGATGGAATAACCAGGATGGTATATTATGCAACATGAACTAATTTGGAGCAACTTAACTAGATATATGTACCAATATCAAAATGTTTGACTGTGGAATTCTTCTGAATCGAGGTGAATGCCTGAAACCATCCTCCGGGATAACAAGAACGTTCAGAGGACACTTGAGGTAACAATGTTACCCTTCGCCCTTTGCAATAAGTTAGGTACTTTACGACCTACTAATATAAGAATACGTAAAGCATAAAGGTAAATTACAGAGATTTGACTCACGAACAAAGCTTTTGAGAATCTGAAACTAGGTATATAGTATTTGTAACAAAAGACGAGTAGTCAAGAAAGAATGGTTTATAAGGAACAGTATTTTTTTGAAAACATTTTTGGCCAACTGCTTGCCAACCTTAAGGAAAATCAACTCGTCCCTTTGGATTACAAAATATCACGCTGATTTCTCTTGGTGAGGCGTAAAAAATTTCAAAAGCTCACTAAATGAAAACCTATAAACACAAAACAAGAAAAGTGTGTAAACTAGCCAAGGATTCATAAAACCTGGACTAGTTATAGTGTGAAACACGTTCGTTCACAATCGTATTATCGAAAAGACGTTACACGCTACGTGTTTTTGCACCAAAATTGCCCTTTGCCCAGAATCCTTTGGATCCAAAGCTTTTGTTTTAAAAACCTGATTCATAATAATATGTATCTTTCATTGCATTCTGAATATTACAGCCGTCAGTCTGTGTTATCTCAGTGTTGGTTGCGTTCTGTTGTTTATTCAAGGTAATTGGCGAACAGAAAGATTTGCGACGACTGTATTAATGCGACTGTTTTCTTTTGTTCTGTTTTGCCTTTTAAACCTCAAGGCGATCACTTCAAGTCTAGAAGATTTGGCAACTATTGATCGTATCAATATCGCATTCAAATGCTAGACACAAAAAGCTTAGCAACTATCTAAAGATAGTCCCACTTGCACGGCAATCCACGAAAGATATACATATAGCGCTAAATATTAAAACAAAGACAGTCAAGTTAAACTCATTCGGAAATATGGGTACATTACCTGATAAAATATTAAAATCCATGTTACTCAAGTTCATTACTGCGTAATGAGCGAAATATTCATTTCAGCATTAAACGTGACGTAATATGAAGTCGAAACAGCTAATATCGGTGTTACTAACTCTTATTGCAGATATCGCCTAATTACTTTATGATGTAATAAAAACTGCAGTAAACGCGTTGACAGCACCACCACTTTTGACATTTAAACTTTTTCCATCATAGACAACCTAATCGATTGATAGACCAATAAATAAAATGAGTTCAAATCAAGATTCAAGATTGATTTCTGGGTTTTTATTGATATCCTGGGTTTTAGTCCACTTCTGTGTTTTCCCATTCGACGTAGGTACCTAAGCCATGACTGGACTTGAAATCAAATTTGGTCAATGTCAGCACGTAGTTTATTTTGCCGTAATAAACTATATATTTTCCTGTATTCAATGACAAGTAATTTAACTTTGTGTGTATTGCCCATACCTGTCTATATTTTTTTATGCCTTATTTTGAAGAAGTGATTTCCCTTTTCAGTCTTCATGGTGATAATATCTTGTTTCAAAATCAAATTAAAAATTACTAACAAACATTAATAAATGTGCACAACACGCTTGGATCATGTTTTATTTTTTTCGTGTGGCGAATGCGCGACGACAGTGCACCGGGTGTTGCCGACCCCACCAGTTACGATCTAATAAATCTCGCTCGACTCGACCGACGCTACTGCCTACCTGCACTTTCTTTTCTCTGTCCCACACGAGCCGGGGGCAAGAATCCACTGATATGTGAATGCCACCATAATATAGGGGACTTTTTTGTAACATTTGACATCGTAGATGATGCCTCTGATGCTAGTTCTTTTCAAACGTTTAATGTAAATCTCTTCACAATTCTCGTAATGTATGTAGGACAGTTTAAACAAAACAATGAAGCATTTGAATAAAGTATTCGTTATCAATTCTCCTCGCTTTCGTCGAATAAGTCATGATGTCAAGGCACAAGTAACGTGAACGTATGGTTAACTTTTTAACGTGAAAAGTTTTTTCCTTTACAATATCTTACGATGATTTATTTGCTTGCAGAGTTTATATGTATTGCCTTCTGCAAACTGATAACATTATGTTGTGCTCTTTCTAATTTTCCTGCTTGTGTACATCATAAATATCATAATGTAATAAATTGTCGGTGATTTTAACTATTGAAACCGGAATGATTTTACGAGAGGCTCGTAATTGACAGTCTTGCTAACTACTAAAGTTAGAAGCTCTGCTAAGGCCACTGTCGTCTTAATTTGCTCATTCGCTTCTACTTGATAAACTTCAGGGTATAGCAGAAAATACAAGCTAGGTTGCATTAGAAATCATTGCAGACGTACCGAATTCCAATCCACTTAGGATAGAAATCCTTGAAGGTAATAGATATTTCTTCAACTTCAAAGTATATATTTTTGCTAAATCACTATGACGGCGTAGGTGTTTTGATAGAGCACCTTTTATGGAGAACGTATGATACGATGAATTATCGAATGTAGGTGGAAATTTATACCGATACGATATAATAGTTTAATGATCTCCGATATTTTTCTCTAATTTCCCGCATCGCGCACTTTCACGTCAATCTCTAACTTGCCCTTAATTGCATCAGCTTTTTTGGCTTTATAGCCGCGTCTATGTGAACAAAATAAGTCATTTTCTGTACAAAACAATGTGGCTGCGCTATGATTATACTTGTTTTTATCTACACTCTTTTAGTTTATCTGTTTAGCATTATCTTTGTATTAGTATGTCGTCTAAATACACTCATGCATGCGATTTATGATAATTGTTTTTTGTTGTCTGGTAAGAATCGTATCCTACAGCTTTTTGTGTGTAATTACAATTAAAGAGTTGTAAAAAATCACGTACACACGTAAATGTGTTGTAACTGGTGTCTATGGCCGTAATTGGGTGTCCCTGTGTGTTGCCTCATCAATTACTGTGCCGTGGGTGTTACATAAATTGCTTTTGTTCATTAATACTACAATAACTTCCATGTGTGTTACAAATTATTAAATGCACGATACATAATTATCTATTTAAATACTTTCAAGTATGAATTGGTAAAAGCTTGCTCCTAAATCAAAGAATTAAATTTTTGTATTTACTGTTTCATCTTCTTTTAGACATTCCCCATTTTTCCGTTTACACCATTAATACTATGTTTAGTACTCTCACTTAATGTTATTACTTCACCGTTCCTACCATTTCCCTGTTACATTCATCAATGATGCGCATCAAAGAATTTTTCTATGGAAGCGGGTGAATCATATTTTTTTAAACAATTGCTCGCACAAAGCCGACAGTGCTTATGTAATGACCTCACAATGGGCTGTACCTTTCTAGGTCGCAAGTTACGAATAATTAATTCAGTTTCAACTGTGGGTACTTCTAGGTAGCATAACTTAAACTTCCTCTGTGTCAGATTTTTTCTTTGTAGGTATCATCTGTAGGTACTTTTGTCTTGTAACAGGATCGTTTCGGTATTATCCTTGCCTTCCCGGAAAATTACTCAGCATGTTTCAATCAGCTTGAAGGTCTTGTTTATTTTTAAGAGAAGTTTCTTAGTGATAGATCCTTCTTCAAAATCTTGTTTATTCACTCCAGCTATGAAATTTCTTTGTAAGAGAATATTTGTTTGAATGCTAAAGAAATATAACGCGCTATAGCTTGTAAGTCCTATGGTCCAAGGTAACACTAATAAAGTTCAAATGCTTGTTATAAGAAGTTATCCTTTTGCGGCATCTGATACAAGGATTGTTTGAAATTGTAAGGTGCTATGCGTCATGAACATTACTGTGAAGTCGTACCTACTACTAAACGGAAATGTTGCAAAAATGTATTCAATAAGCACGTTGACAACTACCAATTGAAACAAAGATACCTCAACCAATCTGCGTAGCCTTTTCCCAACTATGTTAGGGTCGGGTTTCAGTCTAACCGGATGCAGTTGAATACCAGTATTTTACATGAAGCGACTGCAAGTCTGACCACCGGAACCCTGTAACTGGGTTACAGGATACCCCTTGGTAAGACTGGTTGGACAGCCGGGACCAACGGCAAAATAAACACAAGAGGAACAAACAATGAAAGAACATTGCCTTCAAAATACTGTTGAAGTACGGATTTGAGACGTTCCACGGAAGCCGTAAAAGCCTAATACCAAGTAATTTAGCACGTGGGGCAATCAAAATCACCATATAATATAGTTTGCGTGTTTAAATCGAGCGCCATATAACGTTGATAGCCCGCAGCAGACAATGGATGCGGCTCACAGCGTATAAATCACGGATAATAGCTACGTAGTTGACGCGCTTTTTAAACTTATTGAGTCTGTTATAGATATGTACTTTGTTGTTGGTTTTAAACAGGAGTAGACGAAAATTATGCTTTGGTTGTTAAATTGAACAATGAGTCAGATGTTTTACGTCGAAGCAAGATTATACTAAGTAATAAATTTCGATTGAAATCAGAAGGCGTCATTTTCTATAATCATTCTGATCTGAACAAAAAGTTTAACAAACAATCACAATCCAAACATAAAATACACACTACAGTAACTTTATTTAAGCTCTATTTTTCCACTTTACTAACAAAAGTAGCAGCTCTTGGCACGTTTCCCACGTCAGCAAAGTTTATAATATAAAGTGAAAGAGGCAACGATATCGTGCTGACTCTTTCTAGCGGAACACCTGCAAATGACAGTGATCGTCATGAAGAAAGGATATTGCAGGGAAATCTGAGGAAAACTAATTTCCTAGTACGATGACATATACATGTATAAGTTTCATTGGAAAATTCGTGTAAGTTGCTTTGTTATTGAAATGTTTCATCTCCAGTATAGTGAAGGAGTGACTTATAGACAATGCTGAGACGGCAGTTTATTCTGATTTTAGATATTGAAATCTTACCTGAAGAACCTAAAGTAAGATAAAATCCCTAAATCCCCTTGAATAATTTAAAATAAATGAATGCATTTTCCTCCCAAAAACTCAGAAAAATATCGAATGTCGTATTCATCATGGAATTCTAGGACTTTCGAACCTACTTGGATAATATATTTTGCAAAAAGTCCTAAAAGTAAAATATTACCTATACAGTTCCGTAGAACTTATACAATTTATAAAGTTTCTTTCGGGCGCTTTGTTGCGGAACTTGGGTGGGGTCAAGTAATGATTTGATTAGACGCCGTATTTGTAATATTCCGGTTATTAACGGGTTGATAAGCTTTAACAATGAATCTGCATAGGAAGTATTGAATATGATCTTTATATTTTTTTTCAGTTTTAAAATCTATATTTTGAAGTGTCGTTTACGCGCGTCTGTACCGGTCAGGATTAACAATGTTACGGAAGCATTTTAATTTTTTGACACTTCTTTTTCTTCTTCGTGTCGTGAAGAAGTTTTTGACCCTATTTTAGGGTTAAAAGTGAAAAAGTCATAACTTAGTATTATCGAATCATTTTTAGGTGTCGCATATTAATAAATTTTCTCAGATTTTTTTCGATCACTTTTTCAAAATGCATTTTTCTACAGACTTCAAAGTACATTAGTAAATTATTTGCCCTTAACAACCTAACTCAAAATAACAGGTCAGGCCTACATCCCAATAGACAACCCAAAAATTCAGCGATTAACAAACGATAAGTACTTTTAGGGAACATCAATTCCAAATCAAAATTTCACAAATAATATCAAGTCACGAAACCCTATTCTGAAAATTTCTGTAGTGAATTCGAATACCGTTTGTCACGCTCTTACAGTGCGACAGAGATGGCTATATCCGATCGTCGAACAAAAGGACCCTTAGAAAACAAATTAAACCAGAATAATCCACTCACATAAACTAGTAACACATTGCCTATTAAAGAATTTGCTAGTATTTCCTTAATTAGTGAAATAAAATGTTAACGTGAAGCCGTTAAATATTAAGTCGATAACACCTTATTGAATAGATAAAGTGTTGTAATTTTATTTACCCACTACACCGTCCGGCACGCATCATACACAATGCAGCGCATCGGTACATTAACTTACTGTTAGGTATTAGATAAAATACTTTTTGTAAAAACACTATCCTTTGTCTACTTCTCTCTTTCATTCCAGAACTTTTAAATTCTAGAAAATATTGCATGTTTATCATCCCATTATCTACTTTTGATTTCCTATTTTCTTTGTAAGTAGGTATCATATATTCATTTTCGCGTCACAACTTTTAAATATTCATAAACATACAGACATAAGTATTAAAACACTTTCAAACAGTTCCCTGGATACTAAATATATTAAAGAAAGTAACTGTGTTACGACATATAGGCAAGCAATTAAATTATTACGTGCTCATAAAAATATTTGTACACACAAACAAAACATTACGTAAGAAATAGCCAAATAAACTATCGACTCCTTTGTTTCAAACAGAGAAAGTTTCGCAAACCCAAAAAATAAAATAAAAGATAACAAATTCTTAAAACTAATTCCTAGCAATTAAATATATATGTATATTATTACCTTAGCAATCCAAGAATCAACAGTCCAAAAAGTATACAACACTTCGATTGATTAAAAATTAAAAACAATGATACGACACGAAACAATTTAAAAATCGAACGGTTAAATTAAACATAATGCCAACGAGGTGTATCACATAAAACGATCAACTTAGCACTTGTCCAAACAGGCGAGCGGCGAGCGCTACTACATAACTAAATGGAAGGCGAGTCGCGAACGTGTGCGAGTGACGGCTCCGCGCGCCGAACTGCGTCTGTTCTCCCGTACATAAGTTGTGGTGATTTACAGAGGGCGCGCAGGCGGGCGAGCGGGCGAGCGCGGCCCATGGATGCTCCCCTAGCGAAGGATACCTCATTATCCTCACTGTAATCCGTGTGCCTTTTTGATAATTTTTATTTATAGGGTGTCACTGGTGGTGACCCCTTTTTTAATATCTCGTTGCGACTGTTGGCTTATCATGTAAACGCCACTTGTTCTTCAATTCTATTGAGATAAAGAATGTTAAATTTAAACAATAATAAAATCTGAGTTTCAAAAGTCAAATTTCTTTGAGATAATTGCCTGCTTCCATCTGCAGAGGTCATATCTGAATTTATTTAAGTTAAAACAAAAATTCAATCCATTTGTATAACGCACGATCACAAAAAAATATTGCTCAATTGATATTCAAGGCTACAAACAGCTACGATTGTACATTTGTTGTACTGTATCTCACTAATGTGGTGTAGACAATTAACTTGGAAACCATTTGGAACGCTGCAGTGAAATATTTGATAATACATTAGTAATTAGCAGTTAAGTATTTGGGTCTAGGTGAGTCATTGTAGATAACGCAGGTAAATGCCAAGAGGAATACAAAGACGGCGGCGATCGTTTGGATGTCAAAATACTTCGCTTCATAACAAAAAACAAAGACTCTAACATAAAAATGCAGCTTAGAATAGTATATTAAGATTTCAACGTCAATTTAACTTTTATCACTTTTATGCGCATTTCTTTGTAAATAGGAGAGGAAAACAAAATGAAGCTGTTAAACGTGCTACTCTTATTGTTATTACTTGTATTTTCCTGGCAAACACAGGAAATTTCTTTACCCTACATTGTCTTGTTCAGTTCTATAGGGGAAATAGAAATCAAAATGTTCGATTCCGGCTTTAAACATGTCTTTACTTTTTTGCTTGAATTGCTCGTCACCGTGACAAAGGATTTAAGCAGTAACATCAACATCAGACAACTAACTGCATAAAAAGATCGAACCGTACCGACCTTCATCGATGTGTAAGCACGCACAATATTATAAACATTGGCAACGGCTCTCCTCGCATTTGCATTACTCGCATTTCATTTAAAACGATGCTTATTATAATCTCTACTTGAAACTGCATCATTTAAATTCACAGTATGTTCATTAATTCTTAATTTGCTAATAGACGCACTGGACGTAGGAGTGTCTAGCGCGTTTACATAATTTCATGTTCAAATATACTTATTTATTCCGGCTAAGATATTTCAATAATTACAAGGCAAATGCATTGATCACAACCATTCTAAACAAAAAGCGGGGCATGTTATCAAAAACAGTCGTTAAAAAGTTACTACCTGAGCCTGGGTCGCCCTTGGCCTCAGACGGCCACTCAAGCCATGTTCTGTCATAGTTTACTAATAAACTTCCCGAACATTTGTCTAACATTTTTAAACAAACTTTCTTGATTTCTTCGTCTATCCAAGTTACAAGGAATTCAATTGTGACTTCTTTAAATGAGGTTTTTGTGTTCATAACTATTGTGTATCCATGAAGTACATAATATTATTATGCATTTATGAATGCTAGTTAATGTTGAAACCAGTCTAAGCAGGACTGTGCTGTGCACTTGTAAGCTATCTTTGAGAATAAATCTCTCATCAAGCTTGCTATTCCTAGCGGGTTTACAGGGATTATAATTGGAGTCAAAGCACTACTTAAAGCGTTTGGCACAGATATGTGGAGATATGTTGCCAGCCCATCGCACATTACCTTCGTGAATTTACATATAGGAGGTACGACTTGAGTGACAACATTGAGTTTTTACAGTGACTATCTTGAAACTTAAGTTACATAACCTCTAGTTGGTATATTCACCCGCTGTATAACAAGAATCGCATGAATATCAATTGAACTCGCAGATTCTTGTAGTAACGATAATGTAAGAGTAGTTTCATCTCGGTAATACGTTCTTGTTGAATAATTGAATACATTTAAATTTGAATGAGAGCCAAGCAGTGACACAAGCAGATGTCAGATCGACCCTCAAACTGCCATATTCAATCAACCGCGAAGGTGCAGCCCAACGCTTCTAGCCGTATAAAAATAATTGTCCTAACACTGATTTATCGCCATCATCCGATGTTTTATCTATTTGCGAACTTGGTCCGAATCCGAATGTTATTTATTCTTCGAAGAGTATCTGTAGCCGACCAATAAAATTAGGGTCGGAAATGTTTGGTCGGATTTGAGAATGCGGAAGTCGGGAGTGAGCCGGAACGCAGCGGTAGCGTTGGTAACCGCTGGGTTGGTGTAACCCGAATATCGGAGGATGGCAGGTCGAGGTTCAATAATTGCGGACCGTCAAGACTTTCACCTTCGGCGCGCGGCGGCCGCGCGCCAAGGCCATCGAGGCACCGTTCACCGTAACTTCCGCCCGCAGCCCGTGGCACGGGCCGAGAGCCCGCGACACCGGCCGCTCGCGATCGCGACGTCTCGCGCTTTTGCAATCAGAATTTCGGAAAGCGGTACCAGTGCAACGGCCTCAACGCGCCGACACCGCCAGAATAACGGTTGGACGAAGTCACTCACTATTACGTAACACTCTCAAGGAAATGACAATCGGCTGTTTTTGCAAAGTGGAACGATTGATAGTGTCGAAAACTCGACAGATAACAGACGATATTCAGGGCACACGGGCGGCTTCAGTGCTTTAATGCGCGCTAATAACAGTTAAGTGCAATGGAGACGACGGTAGACGATTACAACAGAGAGATATTCTAAGAGCAGCGAGTTTTATTAAGGCAGTTTATAATAACACAAAAACAGCTTATCGAAGCGTGGCGTTTACACCTTTTGTTATTTCATTAGCGGGTGTGAGCTACTCGGAGCGAGTTTACATGCGAGCGGCCGGCGCGCGCGGCCCGACGCACCCGACCCATATTTACAGTGTAGGTACGCTGAGTGTACCATCTCATTCCGCTCGTTAAATCGATGCTTTTAATAGAGATGATGGCTCAAGACTCCATTATATTTAAATAAACGGGAACGCAGGCACGTGCAAAATGTTAACCTGACATTTTGAACATCGCATGCCCACAATATTGATGCCGTTTAGATAAAACTCTGAGACGGGGTATTTTTATCCAGGCGGAAAAACAGAATGTCATAGGTCGTGGTAATTCCAGTAAAGTCAATCATGTTTGGATTTCTGTATTATAAAATGTATAAAACATTGTTATGCTATGGCGGGTTCTAGGCAAACAATTTCAAATTGATATCTGTAAAATATATGTGTTACATTATGTGTGACAACAACCGAGAGTAAACTTTAACACCTCATACAATGGCATCGCCAAAAACCTCCGTAAATACAAAGACAACGACCGATAAATTTTCGAGGTCACGGAACAGCGTTGGACACGATACCCTTAAATTTTCGTTATCACCAATCTATTGTGTCACGTCAGAGATAATGCTATGTGTGAATAACGCTATTACATATTAATATTGATAAAAACAACGTTCACCGCGCTATTGGACATCATAGATAGAACAATTTGATAATTCCTTAAAAATAGGCCAAAAGTTATACTTGTAAGAACATTAATTATTATGTTTGGATATTATTAAAAGTTACGATTATGATTTTTATTTTGCCAGCAGAGATTGAAAGTGTTTGAAAACGAACGCCTGAGGAGATTATGCAAATAAATATAAGATCAATCGAACTTCCTTTACTAATAATACGAGCTGGCAAGAAAACAAAACGACAGGAAATGAACAAAATTACCTTTGTAGTAAGAATCTTGCCGATTGAGGCACTTTATGTTAACGTGCAGATATTTATTACATTTACGGATGATATCAGAGAGGTTTGTGTACATATTTGTGTTAATTCTTCTGAGAAATAGCACACTGTACGTCGTGTAATGGTGGAAAAGTAGTAATATTATTATAATCGTCAAACTTAGTTGTATACGGCCGGCTGTATTGTTTGGAAATTTCCGCAAGACAAACAATACGTATGATCTCGATGTTTTTCAACATCAGCCGTTGCGTTCGAGATGAAGTGACGTGAAGAGAGTAATCGGGTCATAAAATAATGTGTGAATAAGATGGACAGGTGGGAAATGAAATACGCGTGTTGAAGAAGGTTCGATGATAATATTAGATAGCACCTGATTGGTAGCGCAGAGGTCACTTTGACTGCATGTTTTGATGAGGGCAGGTTAGGAGGTGGAGCGTGGTTTGCGATATAGCTCCACGACCATACCCTACTGCCGTTCCGTCCAGGTGGGACTACCTTGACGGAACGGCGACTTTACCAGATGGACAACGCCGATGGCAAAGTTTTGGGCCAACAAGATCTAAATTACAGTCGTGCTAGCGACACGAAGAAGAAGTTACTGCCTTTTCTTATTTCTGGTAAATAGGGAGAGAAATAGGGTTATATTTAAGAAATTATTGTAGTGACTGAGCAGGTGAAAGTATCAGTTAGAAAGAACATTAACTTGAAAAAATTGTAGTAAACAAATTCATTAGTAACAGTCGTTGAATGAAGGCGGTAAAAAAGTATTAGTTCGTAAAAAAGAAAAGTCTAAGGCACTACATGTTGAACTTTTAAATCATCTAATGGAAAGAAAACCTATTTAAACCGTTTAATATATCCTGTTACCCCAGTCACAACTTTGTAATTATTGATTCTTGTACCGGGTATCAGCAAGTGCCCATTTTAGTGACAAACAAATGTGTGGCTCTAAATTTGAGATGAAATGAGTAAGTAATAAATTCGTATTATAAAATTCAAGATTTTTTTTTTTTTAAATCATTTAATCCAGCTTCCAGGTATTGGTTACAACCAAACAGATAACATTGATGATGTTGTGGTCATAGAATCTGCTTATTTTAATTAAAAAAAAAATTAATGTTATCTTTTTAATTTATTAAAAACTTTAGTCGTAATTATTCAATGAATTGATCAAAATGCGGAAATAACTCTATCACCTCCTACCATTTTACTATGGACGTTCCGAGTAATAACGATGCATAACAAACGCAGATAGTTGATACAAAGTTAGAACTTACGTAAGCTATATCTAATCTATAAAATCACATAAACTGTGAAGAAAAATCAACAACATTGTAAGTAGGTATACTGTGAAAATAACTCTCCATTGGGAACAAACTGAAAAACCGATATGAAACACCATAATCTGGGTCGTGATTGAAACGTTTTTTAAGAAGATACTAAGCTAAATTCGGATACACCGAAGGATTATCGGATCGATAAAGTATTTGCAGCTTTCTCCAATAATTTATTAATTGTTGGAACACAAAAAATTACACGCCATATTTTACTTATTTTGAGTTTCATATTAATAATTGAATTTTGCTTTTTTTTACTGCTTGTTTGCTTTTTTTTACTGCTTGTTTAAAATGCGTAAACGTCCCGATTCGAATTTAACATTCGGGACTTTTCAATCGTCCCATTCCGAATGGGTGCGTTCATCGCTCGGAATAATGTTCATAGTTATGGCAACCTTAGCTATGGTTTTCATAGGCGGTGCTGTGTCTCAGGCGAGCCACTACTTAATTAATAGCACTACCGAACGGACGCAAATTACTGCGATCGCTATCGCTTGACTTCGACTTTCTGTTTCACAAGAAATATTGTAACTAAATAAAGAATCACACCTAATTGTTGTAACAGCTGTATTTTCTTACACACGAAGTAACTCATAGTGTTCTTTGTAATTTTTGTTAGAAAGTATCTACATATTTCTTGTATTAAAGTTACACTTTCACTCTTTTTATTGCTCATATAATGCCAGCCATTGAATGGAAACCTGATGTTTTAACGCGCAAAACCCTGATGTCAGTCTATCAACCTCCTGACCTAGTAATTTTAATAATTGATAAATGATTTTGATTTGTAATGTGTGGGTAGACAGTCTTCTTTAATTTAACCTTGTACATATTCATGTATATGTGAAATTACCTAGAATAATAATTCGACATATTCAAAGCCAACAAATTACCTATTTTAGTCAATATAGAGGCGGTAGCAACGGGTGTTATTACAGAAATTTTGTAATTTGAATGTTCACGTAATTTCCGAATGTCTTATTAAATGTTTTAATTTGTTTTACGCGGAACCCTAATTAATTTTTTTTTTAGTCTAAGTTACTCCTTGTAATATCAGCTATCGGTCCAGCCGTTTTGGAGATTAGCTGGAAAAAACAGACAAAAAAAATTTTTTTTTTTGTTATAGTAGACGTAGAGTAATACTTTCATACGCATTTAGTAAAAAGCTGTTATTTTGACATTACAAACAGACAATTCAATTTTATTTATTTCTAAAGATGTTTACATATAGATATATCCCCTTGAGTATATAACGTCACATCTTGGCTATTAAGAAGTAAACTTAGCATACTTTTGCGTATAATTATCTAACACATAACGTAACTAATAAAAACAGCACATAGCGTGCTGTAGTATGTATAAATGAACCTACTCATATACTATAACTAATTAAATGATTGCAAAAATGCATTGTATTGGTTAACGTTCTCACTAATAGTGCGGTGATTACGCTCGATTCTCGATGTCGAACAAAAAGACTTGCTACGTGGTACCAGTGCAGTGGTACCGCGGCCGATAAAACCCGAAGTGTACACGAAAATAGTCGAGTCGACCGTTCGTGGCACCGATACGCGACGAGGCTGAGTGACGTCGACGCCCGAGTCCTTGATTATCAAAAAAGCAAGTGACAGTTGTGGTTATAGATGTGATTAGAACTGTATTCGGGTCATTAACTCCTTTTGTTTATGTCTTGAGTTATTTTCATTCAAAAGATTCAGAGCTTTGTATATTAGCACACACTTCTAGTATGCAGGCTGGCAAGGACAGCGACGCACAAACTGAAACCCTGAATTTCAGAACATAATTCTAGACCTGGCGTAGAAATATTTCATCGGTATTAAAAAAAATCTACTATTTCATAAAAAAGTGAAATGGTATTTCACTTTTATGTAAAACCACCCCGGTGATCACCTTCAACACATAGTGGTCCCGGCTCCTCTTAAAAGACCATTCCGGAACCCCCCCAGTAACGCCTGTAAGGGGCTGCCTCCACGAGCGAGAGAATCGCGGCGATATTATCGTCGTGCCACGTATTTCTATACACTCTCTTAGAACGTGTCTCCACACAGCGATTTCATCGCCGCGGAAATTTGATGGCGCGGCGAGACTATCGCCGCGATTCTCTCGCTCGTGGAGGCAGCCCCTTAGGCACATCAGTGGGGAGGTCTATAGATACCTACAGACTGCGTACTGCATGCGACTCATGCGCGCTACTGCTGAGCTGATCTTGGGTTCGATTCCCAGGTCGAGCAAAGTAGTAGCAGCCCGGAGTCCGGGCTCACGCCAGATTGATGGCTCGCCCCCTATTACATGGGACTGAAACATAACTTTCGAAATGTAGGTGTAGGTACTAAAGGTACACCTCTGCCTAACCCTTTGCGGATTACAGGCGTGATGTTATGTTATGTTAGATACAGGCCCTAAAGGAATGTGACGTCAAAAACGCAACGGTTTGCGACTAACCACATATTAATTGGATTTCATACACATAAAAAAAGTTTATTTGTAAAGACTTGATAGCCATTCCTGTAATCCTAAAACGTCACTGGTAATAGGCGGGGTAACTGCATAACGCGCTAATTAGCTATGGGTTTAATTTTGACAGTTCAACAACATACATTGCGTTATTTATGTTGTTGATCAGACACATTTTACGAACATATGAAGCAATGGATCAGCAATATCCTTCAAAATGATTCAGATTGAGATCGATAGTGTGTTACGCAATTAGGGTGCTGGAATTAATTCCTTCGACTTCTCAAATTTCAGCCCTCTGTCTTGGTTTTTAGGGTTCCGTACCTCAAAAGGAAAACACCGAACCCTTATATTATCACTTTGTTGTCCGTCCGTCCGTCCGTCCGTCCATCTGTCTGTCAAGACCCTTTATCTCGGGAATGCGTGGAGATAACGAGTTGAAATTAAAACCATATACTCAGCTCTACAGTCCCTTGAAGCTGTGAAAAACCAAACACCTAAGTTAACGTAAAAAAAAGATACGGCCGTTTAAGTACGCCGCAAAAAACGTATATTTCGGCACTCTCGAGGGAATCAAAATTTATAGGGTATGGTCTACTTCCCGTTGACCTAGAATCATGAAATTTGGCAAGAAGCAAGATCATGTAGCACAAGTAAAGGAAAAAATCCGAAAACCGTAAATTTGTAGCCTGTACATTAAAAAAAAACCCGTGATAAACTATTTACATACCTACAAAGTACGGAACCCTCGGTGCGCGAGTCCCGACTCGCACTTGACCGGCTTTTTTTATTTGGTCTGAAGTGTATTATTCATTGTGACTTAGTATACTGTATAACATTACTGACGATCTGTAGGACTGCGATCTACTATCTAACTAAACTTTGTTGCTAATTATATTTCCATAATTTGTAAACGAAGTAGTATGTTGTTCTTATCAACTTCTTTCATACATTTGACCTCGGGTACCTAGAAAATGGACGGAATAATTTATAAAAACTTAGTGTTAATTTAACTATGTATGTTGTACTGTTATAAACAGTGATCGGAATAGGCTGACTATATTTCCCTAAACTTCGGAGAACAATAGGAAGTGGAGACTTCCTTACGACGACATTTTTTTCCCCGGAATTCGGTAAAAATCTTAAATAAGTTGAAAATAAGCTTTACTTAAGATGTGTAAAGGCTATTTTTAACTAAACTTGCAATTAACAAATCTTAGGAATTTTCACTAAACTTGAAATCATGTATTAGAATTATCCTTAAACTAACCGTTGTTGCATCAAATCTTTGTCAATGTTTAACACCTAAGTAAAACTAATTTCTAATTGCTTAGAAGGGACTTCGATATGTATTTCAAACGTAGGTACTGTAGATATACGAAAATTCTTCCGGGATCTTAAAACTATTGCATTATCTTTTTGTGAAATACACAAATAACGTATTTACTCTTTCCCTAGTTAACTACTATGTGTGTGTCCTGAAACTTTCTGACACGAATTTCGTGTCAAAATTTGAGACTCAGCAATGCAGACACGGATTGAACTATTTTTTTTAGATGTATAAAAAAGAGAAGAAAAGCATTACAAACATGGATATAATAGCTTTATACTAGTTTCAATCACTTTGTAATATAATAAAAATAAGTTAGAATATAGATTTTTAGTTTAACGGTCTTAGAGTGCGTAATCTGTTTGAAATTTTAAACCATTTCTTTTTCCGAGAATTGAAGGCCTATTGTTCTTGTTAGCTACAAGGCTAACTACTAGAAGTCGGTTAAAAAGGTATCAGAGCAGGTACCGGTTTCTATTGTTTAGAGAAAGAGGTAACAATATCCCTCCAGCTCATTGGCTACTGCTCACTACATTTTCGTAATTCTAGATAAAAAAACAATGTTATCTATCTCTCTTTAGAAGCAAGCACACAGATAATCCTAATAATGAATATGAATATTTATGATGACATTAAAAAAACAAAGGTTGTTTTTATCATCTGTAAGAACATTTCTGTGAATTTAAAATCCCAAAGCCAATGACAAAGCGCTC
Source organism: Oligia latruncula (assembly GCA_948474745.1). Classification (NCBI taxonomy): domain Eukaryota; kingdom Metazoa; phylum Arthropoda; class Insecta; order Lepidoptera; family Noctuidae; genus Oligia; species Oligia latruncula. The sequence continues at coordinate 6,534,678 of OX419696.1, forward strand.
CAAATAAAATTTTGTTGACTAAAAAAAATTGTGCATGTTGCTTAAAAAAAGTAAAATATATACTTATGGTGAATGGGTAGTTGAGACCGCGACATTCAAATTTTCTTACGTTTTTTGCCACTTGCAGGCCAGTGTCTAGTTGTATCTTGATCAAAATATGATTCGCGGCATCAACAGGTACATAATTAGAGAATTAAAATCATTATTACATCTTTCTAAGTTAGATTTCTACCATTAACACTTTTCCATAAGAGATTGGTAATTAGTGGTAGAAATCTAACTTAGAAAGATATATTAATGATTCTAATAATTATAATTTGGTAATTGCAAGTTTAGTTAAAAAAAGCCTTTACCCATCTTAAATAAAGCTTATTTTAAACTTATTTAAGATTTTTCCCGAATTCCGGGGAAAAAAAATGTCGTCGTAAGGAAGTCTCCACTTTCTGTCTCTGTTCTCCGAAGTTTAGGTAAATATAGTCAACCTATTCCGACCACTGGTTATAAACGTGTTTCTTGTTTCTTTTTAAATATATAATAACATCATAATCATGAAAGACATCACTCTCATTAGCCACTCCATCTGTAGTTATAAATTATATACTTACTAGCAGCGCCTCGCGGTTTCACCCGCGTAAGTTTCGATCCCGTGGGAATATCGGGATAAAAACTATACTATGTCCTTCCCCGGAATGCAATCTGTCTGCCAAATTTTATCGAAATCCGTTCAGTGATATAGGTGTGAAAGGGTAGCCTACACACAGACAGACAGGCAGACAGACAGAGTTACCTTCGAATTTATAATATTAGTATGGATAGATGCAAAGTTAAAATGTAATTATTCATTTGTGTATTATATGGTACGTTTGTATCACATAGATATTTTTTTTTTTATCTGTAGATAGTTTTTTTTATTTTTTTTATTTTTAATTTGCTGGACTAAAATCAGACGGCTGCGATCGAATTTTTTTTTGTCAATAATATTCGGTACTGTATATCTATTTAGCTGTAATTTTGGTCTAGAAAATTAAAAACCTGAGTTTAAAGAGTTAATTTCAGTCAGTTTAATGACACATTCCAGACAGACTTGATATAGGTACCTATAATGTCAACTACATAAACCTAACATCACGCCTTTATTCTTTGATGGTTTAGGCAGAGGTGTGTCAACTGTGTATAATATAAGATGTAGTTCCCACCATAGACAACGAATGACGCACAGCACAGAGAACGTAAAAAACTGAATTGAATAAAATTCAAAAGGTTGTAAGGAAAATCTCAAGCCTATTCTAGGTCCAATTAACGGATTTTATCAATTAAAGCCTCTGACGTTCATAAAACCATTATTTTATACCATTTTGGCCAAATGACGTCAATAAAATATTTAACTTTTTAGAGTTTCCGCATCAGTTTCTGGACTCTGCGTGGTAATCGCGTAACACACTATCAGTAGCAATGGGTTACATTTTGACAGTTCAACAACATTCATTACGTGATTTACGTTGTGGAGCAAACACATTTTTCGAACATATAAAGCAATGGATTAGCAATAAATATCCTTCAAAATTATTCAGATTGAGATTGTAAGTAGGTTCGCAAAAGTTACAACATAATATCACGCCTTTAATACCCGAAGGGTTGGGCAGAGTTCACTTATGGTACTTTCACCCACATGTCGCCAGTTATATTTAAGTCCCATGTAATAGGGGGCGAGAATATTGCCATCAACCGGGCACAAATCCAGCCTCCGGGCTGCTACTGACAAATTCCAGGTGAAAAACCCCAATAAGTAACATTGCGTGTCCCGGGATTCGAACTCACGACCACCAGTCATGCTCACCAGTAGCGCTTGCCTCCACTAAGCCAACGAGGCAGTCCGTGTTAAATTATTATAAACTAGCAGCGCCCCGTGGTTTCACCCGCATAAGTATCGATCCCGTGGGAATATCGGGATAAAAGTATCTTAAGTTCTTTCCCGGGACTCAAACTATCTCTATACCAAATTTCACCAAAGTCGGTTCAACGGTTTAAGCGTCAAGAGGTAACAGACAGACAGACACACTTTCGCATTTATAATATTAGTATGCATATTACATACGCGACGGTCGTAGGTTCGAACCCAGACAGGCGCTTTACTTTGTGTAAATTATTTTCATCACCACTGCTCTCAAAACGATGAAGGAGAACATCGTGAGGAAACCGGCATGTCCATGAACCAAAAATTCGAAGACGTGACATCTGCCAACCCGCACTGGGCCCGCGTGGTGGATTACGGCCCACTCCCTCTCACAGAGAGGAGGCCTGTGTCCAAGCAGTGGGAATATTATAGGCTGATTATGTTGGCAGTATGTTGTTATGTATGGATATTATAATGTATAGTACGGATATCTTCAAATACTCAAATGGTAGTCAAGTGCAATAAACTCTCCGTAGGCATCGCGTCTGAAACATTATGTAATCAAAGCATGTGCTATATAACAATGCATCATTTTTTATAGTCCACTAAAAAGGTAATCTGTAAATTATCGATTTTACATAGGTAACGTCGGGTCGTTCACACTGTGACAAGAGTATCAATTAGCCATAGACAAAATAGTAATGAGGTGGTGTAAACACAAAGTATTAATGCGGCGTGTTAATTATCTATGGTTAGGATGAGTGGAGGGCTTGAATGTGCGCTGGAATAAAAGCATGCAGCCTTTTGCAGTGGAACTTACACTAATTAATTACTAACAAGTGGAGCTATCTAGCTACATACTTATTTCACGTTTGTATAAATATACGTAACTCTCAAACAGGCGCGACACGCGATATAATCGCGCGCGACACAAAGGCACCGCTCGTTGCGCGACTTGCGGTGCCTTTGTGTCGCGCGAGATTTTATCGCGTGTCGCGCCTGTTTGTAGGAGCCTTTATGCTCTGGGATCCCGGCTGTCATTCGTAGATCTTTGACAGTAGTTACGGGTAGTCAGAAGCCCTAAAAAGTCTAACAAACAGTCTTACCAAGGGGTATCGTGTACCCAGTTACTGGGTTGAAGATGTCAAATAGGCTCCATGTAAAATACTGGTATTCAGCTGCATTCGGTTAGACTGGAAGCCGACCCCAACATAGTTGGGAAAAGGCTAGACAGATTCGGTATAAATATAGGTACTTATTTGCTAGCTTTAACTAACCCTATAAAAGACTTTGGAACCACAAAGAACTCTAGCTAGTGTATGACATTTAGCCAACTACTAGAATAACTAAATTCATTCATGTGAAATGCTTACACGTGTAATCTAAAGGGCAATCTGTATCTAATTGACTAGTTGTTCCCCGCGGTGTCACACGCTGCGCGGCTCCTAAGGGTCGTAGCGTGATGTTATATAGCCCATAGCCTTCCTCGATAAATGGACTATCCAACACAAAAATATTTTTTCAATTCGAACCAGCAGTTCCTGAGATTAGCGCGTTCACAGCTTTATAATATTAGTATAGATAAGATGACAGAACTCGCCATAGACTAATGGAGAAATGGCGGATGACAGTACGTAGTAGGTACCGCACTATCGCGAACAGGGTCATTCAACCCAAACAGAAAATTACAGATTTTTTCATAGACAAAAATAATTGTGACATAAAACCTTACTACTGACTGATATATGTAGAGTCACAGCCATGAAAACATTGTTATTAGTGATATTTTTAGATATCAATGTCACTTTGAGCAGACTTGAACGATATTTGCCAAGTGTCAGTGACACTGTTGCGTATTATTCATAACACTAACGTAAATAAACATTGCTGTATTACCCTATCCCGACCTCTTTAAAATACTGGCCAAGTGCGAGTCGGACTCGCTCACGAAGGGTTCCGTGCTTCCGTACCACAAGGCAAAAACGTCGAAAAAAACACGTTTGTTGTATGGGAGCCCCCTTGAATATTTATTTTATTCTGTTTTTAGTATTTGTTGTTATAGCGGCAACCATAGAAATGTAAAAAATATTCAATATCTATGGCGGCAACCATAGATACGGCAACAGAAATACATCATCTGTGAAAATTTCAACTGTCTAGCTATCACGGTTCATGAGATAGGTACAGCCTGGTGACAGACGGACAGTGGAGTCTAGTACAAAGAGTATAATAATAATACGGGAGGTCTAGTAATAAGGTCCCGTTTTTACCCTTTGGGTACGGAACCCTAATAAACGATGTTAGTATTTTTTTTCAACTACTCATTCCTAACCGATTGGACGGAGAAGGCACAGCTCAAAGAAAGATGGAAGAATATGGGAATATGGGTGAGGCTTTTGCCCAGCAGTGGAACAATAAAGGTTAACGAAAAAAAAAAAAACACAAACAGAATACTTTGCCATCACTCACTGACATTTCGGATATACCTACATTAAAACCGAGTACATCCCGAGGACAGCCGAACACATCCGAAGCGGGTATTTTTTTAATCGTCTTATAAACAAAACACGCGCGGTGTCGCTTACGGTAACAGTGGGTCGAGTTCAATGGTTTTTTCCCAACTCAAAAAATGCCCAACGCGCTTAGAAGTTTTCACTTCAAAAAACTACAATGGTATTTTTTTGGATTTGGTTCGGACTATTTCGGACTAGATCTCGTTAGCGCGTCGTCTACATTCCGTTGCTACATCTAGACATCAATGTCATTTGCAAAAGTCGAATGTTTTAGGTAGGTAGGTACAGTAAGTCGTGTCATTGAAACTTCTAGTTTTTTATGTTATCTTCAAACCACATTCCTGCGGTTTATTCAATAGCATAATTAAGTATGCAAATAATAATGACCTACTTATAAAAATCAGCGTGTTGTATAGGCTTTTAACTCACTGGGACACCATGGTGGCGCAACCATGGTTGCCTCGCCAGCACAATATAGCTTAGCTTAGCTTTATGGTGGGTATCTCACCAGGCGTCCAATCGAGTGCGCAACCAACCAGTGGCGTAACTATAGGGTAGCATTGGGGCAAAATGCCACGGGCCCCCAGCCAGAAGGGGCCCCCGGCCCGAGAGGGCCATGAGCACAGGAAGATCCTAACATAAGAACAGAAGCATTCAGGTGTTAAATGTTGCAGGGGAAAATATGAAATGTACGCGGACGACGTCGCGGGAGAAGTACAGCAAACAGTACAGTTACGCCACTGCAACCAACCATACATTTTTGGCTGTGCGACCATGGTTGCGCCGCCATTGGTGTCCTAGTCCTAGTGAGATAGGGCCCTTAGGGTCAAATTAAATTAGTAAGCGAAACTCCGCAGGCGTGATGGGTATCGATATTATCTAAACATGATAAAACAAAAAAGAAATAAATTCGATGTTTTTTTTGTGTGGTTATCGACCGCAGACTTTTTTTTGTGGAAACTTTACAGACGTGATTGTCGTATCGATATCGATATTGAAACACATTAAAACATAATTTTCTCACCTCATACTTGAGTTTTGCGGCCGTTGAAACCTATAAAGAAACATAAAACCTTTTTTTTTTAGTTTTACGTTTAGATTTCGATCGAGACCCATCATGTTACAGAGTTTAGCTAACCAATTTAATTTGACCATGTATTTTTTAATGTCTCAAAACAGAACACAGTTTGTTGACAGTACTCCACCTCTCCCAAATGAACCTCTCTTCATGACTTGATAACCTATCATTTATTTATTACCCTATAATAAGCCGAAACGTTACGTGTAATGAATTAATCGTAGGCATATATGTATTTGCTTGCGAAAACCGCCATCGTATAATATTTTCATGCTTTCTAAAGATTCATGTTTTCAGATAGTAGGTAACACAGGCGTTCGGAAAGTCAATTTGACATAATTATAATATTAGTGTTTTAAGACCGTGAAGTCCCTTAATTTGACACGGTCATATCCATTTTTCAAGTTTTAACGATTGCTATGGATTTTCTTATTAAGTATATCTACTTCTTATTATAACACTTGAAAGAAAACAGCTAACAATGATTTTCACGGTGAATATTTATTTCAAATCAGAGTATAAAATTAATTACATGCGTTTCGTTCTGATTTCAAATGCTGCAATGGTGGACAAATTTATTGTAACATTAAATTGTAACTCAGAATTATTTATTTAAGCAATTCGAATTTCAAATCGGAAAAAAATCTGATATTGATTTAAAAAAAATACAATTAGAAGAAAATAAATTCATAAATTCTGTCAAAAGAAATAAAAGCAATGATGGATTGTCTATGTTTGCATTGAGATGAGAGAAAATATTAATAGAAGGGCGCAACTTGATTTTTTTTTGGATGCGTAATAAAACGCGAAAATTGCACACGAGCGAATTTGTGTAAAATGTCTGGAGTCTGGGTGGGAGTGATCTAGAACCAGACAGTTGGCGCACACAGGCAGGGTTCAGTGCACTACTCGATGGACTGCGTCAGTCTGGACTCGAGAAACTTTCGACTTCCAATGTTTTTATGCCCGCTCTTAATTAGATGCCGGTTAACTCTTAACTTGTCAACAAATTAGCTGATAAGTTTGAATTGTATGAGGTTTACACGACTGCGAATTTTACTAAACATTTTCCACATGGGTTTTTTGATGTTATTTGAAGTGTTTGTTTAGAAACTACGCCGTAAAATTGTACCATCCGGTAACTGGTATTTTGATGGTACTTACTAAGAAAAAATGTGTTAACGTTCAACAACCAAGGCTAACAATCATTAAAATTTAACTCCATCACTAATCATGCTCACAGGGAAATATTGTCAAAAAGGCGGCATTTTAACAGCACCTATTATCTTCTCTTCAACACCGTAAATTAAACTGGTAGGTAGGTACGAAGACCGGACGAGTCGGCCGACCGGTGGCGCAACGCTGTTGATTCCGAATTAGTCGGGCGAGCGGTCGGCCGACCGGTCGCTCGATTACAATCTGTTTTCTTTGTCCGGAACGCAGCACTCGGAGCGATCTACGGACGAGTCGCGCCTCCCGCCAGTGACATCTGTGAATCGGTTCAGACGACAATCTATATGAAAACTGCTATGTGTGGCTCCAAAGATTGTGGCAACCCTACAGGGTCCGAGCCACTGAGCCAGGTGCGTTCTTATTTATGTCACGGAATAGGGACCCTGAAAATCGGACTCGAAATTAATTTGCATCGAAGTGTCGGAAAGTTGAATCTATTATGATCTCGATTAGAATAAATCGGACGGAAACAACATGTTTTTGTTTGTCGATAGTAAACATCGTAAATGCGCAACATGTTGTTCTATTTTGTTTGAGATACTTACGCCATTTTTAAACGCGTTTCATGCGTACAGTGGAACGTAAGTAATTAGCGGGTAATAAAATTAAATTTTAACATAAGTAGGTACTTATCGTATGAATGAATTTATTATCAGTGATATCAAAGCAACATAAATGAAGCCATAGGCATAGGTATAATAAAGCGGAATAACTAAGACTCGAATGTAACATAGATAAACATGTTACTTATTTTGTAAATCGGTATTCCGAACGCAATTTACAAGTAGGTAGGTACCTATTGTTGGGAACATAATTGTGAAGATAAACTTTTTACTAGGTAAGTAGGTATCAAAATTATTGGAAAAAGAATTTATTCATACACGCAGTTAGTTAGAAGTGGATGTGTAAGTAGGTAGGTAGGTACCTACTACCTAGTTCTAGAAACTTTAAAGAATTATTGTTGTCTGAACTGGATGAAAAAAATGGACCATTGGTCCACTTTAGCCCTGGATGGAAAGAGCTGGAAGTCGTGGGAACAATAACAGTAACTGGATGAAAAATCTACTTAGAACTTGCTGCAGTCGCTACTACCTATCGTAGGTAGGTATTTCATTTACGTAGATAGTGAAGTTTCAGGGAAGCTTTGAGTCACCTAAGTATTTATAGGTATTTGTTTGTGATTTCAATTTTCAATCACTATAAGTACTAATCCAATGCCTTGTACGTCGTTATTTTTATACAATTTCACCGAAAAACCGAAGCTCACTAACTAGGGCGCCATATTCTATTCAGACAGATTACGCGAAAGTAGTTCGAATTCCGAACGCTCGGTGGTGTCGTAAGTTTACGCGACCACGCAAACTAGAGCCCCGGCAAATTAGTCGGCGTCCTCCGCCGCGCACGTTTCCCTCAGCGAGGAGAGGGACGTCGCGGGTCCGTGCCAACCGGTGATCGACTAAGTACCTTTCACGATCTTGAGGCGCGTCACTTTCCCCGCTCTAGTGAGTTTTTTCGAACGTAACAACATCACGATTACATCAATATCGCATGCGGATCGTTCCGCGTGTAAACTGCACCTGTGAATCGGAACGCATCGGCCGCTACAAGCTGGCTGTGTGTCGTGCTGCCTTTGCCTATGTATTGTTTATTTATTGACGTTGACATTACAGCTGAGATTAATAGCGGCCATCTTTGAACTAATGGGACGTTCATTATAACGTGACGACCTAATAAAGAATGTTACGAATGTTATTTTCTATTTCCCGCACTGCAATTAGTTAGGTAAGGTAACATGGTCGACATTACGAGCCCCCTGGGGCGCCGCCAGCGATTAATAAGAGTTTTCTAGTTTTTATTTTATTTTATAGTGTCATTTTAGTAATGGGGGATAGTTAACTTAAGTACACATGCATGGTTAAAAAATAAAAAGTATTCAGTATTCACACAAAGCGGAATTGTTCGGTTTGTTAAAGCACGTAACTATAATCTGTTTTACCAGCCCAAAACCCACAATACGCTTCATATTTGACATTATAGAGTTGATCAAGAATAACAGGATGTTTAATACTATTCATCCGCTAATCTAAGTAACAATAGGTTGGAAAATAGTGCGCCATGTAAGTAAAGAAAGCATAGTGACAGAGTTACGTGGTGGTCGCAGTTAGCGTCACAAATGATGGATGACGTACGGCACGCCTAGAGTACAACGAAACGTAGCTTAGGCCAGTGCTTGATAGGCGCTTTCGAAACTATAATAACATGAGTCTGTATGGATACTGTCTCCTAGAAGGACTATAAAGATAATTCAGGCACATTACAAGGTTATCTAGGGTTCCGTACCTCAAAAGGAAAAACGGAACCGTTTTAGGATCATTTCGTTGTGCGTCCCTCTCTCTAGCTTTCTCTGTTAAGACTCTTTTTCTCAGGATCACGTGGAGGTATATACGTAGTTCTACAGTCCCTTGGAGCTCAAAAAAATTCAAGACTCTAAGTCAACGCAATAAAATACACGGCCATTTATGCGAAAAATTTTGATATTCGCAAATAAATCAAAACCTATTTTGATTGACCTAGAATCATGAAATTTAGAAAGACGTAAGGTCACAGCACAAGTAAAGGAAAAACTTCGAAAAACATTGATTTGTAATTTTATCAAATAAAAAAATAGTTTTTGCGATTACAATTTTACATTTGCAGTTGTAGAACGACCGATTTTTTCCCGCGGCGATTTTATTTCGCGCACTGTATTTTCAACGCACTACCTATACTCAGCGTCGAGAGTTGAAAATCCAACAGTTTGTTTTTTCGACGCGCTGGAATGCGCTCGGCTCAACACCGAGAGTTGAAAATCCAGTGCACCATAAAATCCCGCCGCGATATTTTTACGTCCGTGCGAACGTGAGCTAACAGAAACGGACCTACTAACAAGTTTCCTTATGCGTTTTATTGTCTTGATAATTTTCGAGATAGTTTGTTAGGGCCAAACAAAGGTCCATATTATGACCTACATTCACCACAAACTAAACCAATGTACGTACATACAACAGAGTTGTGTTGAACCGTTTACAATACACATATCCACCCACCGCATTACCTGAAACTAACCGGCTTTCAGGGATTCAATCCATAAAGCATAAAACAACCTACAATATCTATGTTATCTGTGGTCGGCCTATCGACTGTCGGAACCAATAATCGAGCGATGAAAAAGTGCCATAAACAATTCACCCGGTTTATAGAATACGCCCCCCTCTTAACTATAAATACGAACATGATTTTGCTACGAGCTTCGAGATTTTGAGAATTAATTATATACTCTGTGCCCGATTAAGGAGAGGACCGCGGGGGTTTAATTTCATTCAATTTTGATTTTAAATTTTCGGAAAATTAACGTTATTTAAATTTTAATTATAAACAGTTTATAAACATACATCCATAAGTAGAAGAAAATTCTAACTCGTTTTTTTTACGGTACGTATATTAATTTTATGTTCTTGTTTCATCAATTCAGTTATTAATTACCGTAATAAAGAACAAGACATAGATTTGTGTTCTCCATAAAAAGCATATCATTTGATATTAAGTCCGATTTAAAAATGTTGTAATTTTATTTGTGAACAGCGAAGTAAGTTGACAAATAGGTGAAAGCTCGTTGTAAGTAGTAGCAATCAATAAACGTACCGGATAGTTATTAGGTACGGTTGGCAAGCTGGCTTTATTAATTTTTAAGTCAACCTTGCGCTATGCCACGCCATGACGGGTCCAAATAAACAACTTTATAACCTAGGTATTTATTCGTGGTCAAATTAAATTAGCTAGCGAAACTCCGCAGACGTGATGAGTATCGAAATGTAAACACTATAGAACCAAGCAAAAGCGAGTCGGACTCGCGCACCGAGGGTTCCATACCATCATAAATGTTTTTAAATTTTCATCGGCGAGGCCTTTATTCGACAGGGAATTCTAACACTGTGCACTGCGGTGTAGAATATTGCAGTTTTATGTCAGCGCCATCTCTTGACCGATAGTGGAACTAATGTAACTTTTGTTGATGATTTCTGAAAAAGTGTGCTATTTAGAGACTTCGTTTTATTTTTCCTGTAATCTTTACATAAACTTCGATCACATAGAATAATTTCAGATTTTTCTCTTTGCAAACTTCGGAAATAAGGGGTGCGGGGGGAGGAACGGTATTTTTTTTACATTTTTCATCAAACGTCGAAAACTATGCGGCCTAAAAAAATGTTTGAGAATGTGCAAACTGCGCTCTTTCATATGATACCCCACATGGCCCTAGTCGCCCCACTTCGATTTTTTCAGTCCCTGTTGCAAAAAATATAGGTACATATATTTTTATTTCTTTCTTATTTGAAAAATAGTTGGGCAAATGTCATCTAAAACTGTTTCAAATTGATAGCATTAGTAGTTCTTGAAAAATCCAGCTGTGACAGACAGACAGACAGACTGAGTCTCATCTTAAGGGTTCCGTTTTCCCATTTTGGTACGGAACCCTAAAAATGAAAATAAAAAAGATTTGATGTTTTTTTTCTTAGGGATCAACGACAGCTGGTGGGACTGTAACCTGAACTATGACTTGAGGAAATGTGTTTTATCGTTTAATTTGATTATTTAGCTATCGATTCCAATCACATCTGTGAAGTTTATACAAAAAAAGCTGAATTTTGAACTGATATTTCAAGTGAATACAGAAACTGCGGTCGATGACAAAAAATCATCTTTTTTTTTTTAAATTATGTTATCATTGCCTAGATATCAATAGCAATACCCAATACCCATCACGTCTGCTGAGTTTCGCTTGCTGATTTAATTCGACCCTGTATACTTGTCTTTGCTAAATATAAACGCTTACATTGAAATTCAGTAGCATTTTCCTAATTAGGCAAAAAACGTACCTACTTAGATACCTACTTTTCAACAATGTCATTTAATAAATCAAAACGCTATGCAATAAAGGTCGCATACTATTAACATTATTCATAAATCGTATCAAGGATAAAAATTTGAAGGCTAATTAATTAGGATACAATGTAAAACGAGACGCCAAAATCGATTCACAAATGTCGGATCCGATTCACAATATTCATCGCGTAAATCGAGCATTCTATTTGTTTGAACTCGAGTTTCAACGTAGGAGAGCATATCGTACGAATTCCATTCAGCCGAGCGGCGCTGACGAAATAATGTAATATCATATAAATTAAAACACGCACGATAATGTACTCTATTCCTTTGTGATAAGATGTTGCTGTATTTGTATAGTTTATCGCAGCACGGGCGTGTATCGAAAACGCACCAAGCTTCTATTTTTAAAATCGATGCGGTGACCGAAGTGGGACATTTGTATTTTGTATAGCTTTTTCAATTAGGGAACAGTTAGAGACTGCGGTTACGTCATAAGTTGCGCATTTGTTTTTATTTGGAACGCTTTATTTAAGTTAGTTCAATCTAAACTAAAATAAAACTGCATTTTAAACAACATTTATCTGCTCTGATTATTCTCAGTTTAACAAACACCGAAATTAAGTGAACATAAAAGAAAATTAATCCATGAAAAACATTTTAATTTAACACATCTTCACTTACACGAGTCGAAATAAACAATGCCAAGTAAAATATAGGTTGATTTTAAATATAATTTTAAATATAAACGAAGTGGTTTTTATTTAAATGAGTTTCACGATCGCACTTTTAAAACACCAATGATCATGTTAATTTAAACGATATTGCCGCGTTATGCGAAAAAGATGGCGGACTGCCAAAGGGATTTACTATGAACCGCGCTTTGTTGTGAGATTTGTGTAAGCTCTGGTAACAAAATGTTATTATGGTAAATTAGGTCTCCATTTGTAACATATTTCATTTTTAAAAGAATATCTAAACATAAGTAAGTACGGAGTACCTACCTTTAATATTGTTTTTAATACTTTTTTTGTTTTTTTTTTATACGGCTGATTTTATTTATTTTAAGTAATAAATTAGGTCTCTGTTTGTAACATAGGCTATTTTATTTAAGAATAAAAGAATGTCTAAACATAAGTAGGTAAGTATTTAATTTGTTATTGTTTTCACTTTTTACTTTCTTTTTTAATACGGTTGGTTATTTATTTGACTAAGTCAATTAGGTCTCTGTAACATAAATTTTATTTAAGTATAAAAGAATATCTAAACAAGTATTTAATTTATTATTAATAAGTTCCGTTTTTTTTTTAATAGGTCTGGATATTTCGCTCATCCAATACTTAGAACAATGACGTAATTACGTTCTAGCTATTTTTCAGGAGAACGTTTTAAAAGTTTGAAATTGATTTATTTCCAATGATTATGAGATTTTTTTTAAATATTTTATGTATGTTACTTTACTACCTAACAATAAATAATTTGTAATAACTTCAAAATTCATTTTTCATTCAAATTTCAAACTTTTAAAACGTTCTCCTGAAAAATAGCTAGAACGCAATTACGTCATTGTTCTATTGGATGAGCGATTTACTCTACTAGAGGTGAGCCCTTCACGCATAAGTTAAAACAGATGTACTACCTACCTGTACAAGTAGGTATTATCTAGCCGAACGCTTTCTCCGTTGCTCGCGGTGCGTTCAAGCGTGGGTAATATCATCGCTGCCTACACTGTAACTCCATTGTTTTCTTACTTCATCGTCTTTTTATATGAATTACAAATTGCCAGTATGCTATTGAATGTATTACAGTTCGATATATCGACGGTGAAGGTACAGATCTCCGAGAAAACATTTCATTTAATTGTTGTTTTTTTTCGATGGTTCATTCTTAGTCAATATGAAGGAAATTTCCATTAATATTGCTGTGTTGGCAAACCCCAGATTGATTCAACAAAAAAATGGAATTCGCAGTCGTAGTGAAAGATGGACTCAATACAAAATACCAAGTACTTGCTTAAATAACTTAGATATTTCAAATACTGAAGTTACTTTAGACGGTAAAAAACTTTATAGTTCAAAGGAACTCGGTTTGCTTCGGGTTTCCTCACATCAAAAAGGTCGAAGCGATCAATCGGATCAACAAAACACTTGTGAATCGTAATTTGTGAAACACAAAGAGAACTTGCGTACAAAATAACAAATTCAACTGGAACTGTTTTGGTCACACTTGGCATCAATGATAAATAGAATTTAGGGGTCTTACGTCCACAAAACTTACAATGATTATATAACTTTCTGAATTCCATATCCCGAGTAGATATGGCTTACATTGTTTTCAATATTTTTCATGAAAATGGAAAATTCGATTTAAATATCTTTTGTCCCTCTGATAAAGGAACATTTAATATTAACACTACCTACTAAAAATAATCTTTAATTCAAATGATTTCTAAACTAAACAATGAAGTATACTTATACAAACAATTTAGCTTAGCACCTGCAGATAACATTATCAGACAGATAAACAAGGAACGATAACTTCCATTCGGACGACAAACTGACTGGAACTGTGGAACTGATATTATACTACCAATACTAATACTCTCAATACGCGTTACAAATACAATCAGTGACAATCTGTTCCGATTACAGGAACACTAAGTGACATGGTACGAGCCCTAAGCACGTAATGTCATTGACAGCGTGGTCAATCAACTTGATACTGCATAACGCATGTCGACTGACTCATTATTAGTACACTCATTGTTTAGACATAGTATTCATAACTCTTGAGTACAAAGTGCCTGCTGCTAGGGGTGACCCGATTCGGTCTTTACCTATGATTGATCATAGCGTGATCAGTTGCAATCGACTAACAGATTGCTGTATACGAAACAGGTCGAATGGTATTCTGTGGTAAGGGTATCGGGTTTTATGAAAAATGGTTTCCACTGTCCTTTATAAATGTAGAACGACGGGAACATAAACGAAAAAAAAGTGTTTAAAAATGCAAAAAAAAAATTAATAAGTAGGTACCTACCTACTCTTTATTAAGTAGGTCAATTAAGTATTCAAAAAATACATACAGTGTGACACAATGCTCTTTATCGCTAAAAGCGATCTTTTAAACACAAGTTCACGTCCTAGTACAAAAATAAAGTTTAATAAAGCCATCTCCAGCGCTAGGTCAAAAAATATAACGAAAAACAAAATTCCTTATAGTTCACATAAGCAGTCGCGTGCAAGAGGAATAAGAGTCGCATCACGTCCCCGACTCCCACATTGAAGCCATTTAATTTAAGACCAAAATGTTTTCACGCATCAGCCCTGACAGATGGGTAACGTAGATTGACGTGTGAATGTGAGCGAAGTCAGCGCTTTTTTATTCATAAATGTGTGTATTTTAAACTAGACTGTACTGTTGATCGAAAACTTGGTAGTGTTTTGTGGAGGGAAGCGCTGCCGCGCTGTGGCGATGGCGTTGTGGTGCAGGCGACCGCGGGCCGCATGCCCGGACCGTTATGCGAACATATCCACTGAGTACCGACTGTGAACCAAGTTTAATGACTGACTGCACAATGCGAACGTGAATTTTACTCCGTGGAATTTCACTGCTATTCTTGCGACGTTTTTTAAACAGAATCCTGGTAACTTTTGCACGGGAATCTTTAAAAGGCCATTTATTGTTGATACAGCTAGAGAATAAAATATCAAATCGTCAATGTTTATATCAATAGAATAGCGAAAATAAAGTGATTTACACAATCAAGTTAGCCACGATTCCTTTGACACAGATATTTTTCTCAGAATTCGGTTATGGTTAATTTACTTCCTAAACTCAGATTTTTAATTTGCTAGACTAAAATGACAGTTGCGATCGATCTTTTTTTGGCAACAAGACATTATTTAGTATAATTATATTAGCTGTGGTTAGATGTGAACAAATTCTAGCAAATTAAAAATCCGAGTTTAAATAAGTAGATTCGTCTGTAACTTTGTCATGAAGATATATACCTAAATTTAATCCATTTCTCATAATCTTATCAGTAACTGTTGCCATTTTTATTCAAAAAGCCTACTTTTTGATTGCAACATAAGATTGTATAACTGCCTTACCGTTAGCTTCAGTTGAACTTGAACACATGCCGTTTAGAATAGCGGCACTGATAAAGTTACCGAAGGGAGTCTCCTTCGGTCCATTGTTACCTACCCAATTTAAACAGCATATTATTCCATAATATTTTTCAGTATCGATTAAAAAATAATCTGGACACCACATCGGACAGGTTTACAAAAAGTATACTTTTATCTCTTTGTATAATTTCTGTAAACAAAACGATTGGAAGACTTATTATTCTATAAATATTACACAACCTTGAAATATTGTGACCAACGATATTAATAGTTCATAATTATACCCTCTGTTTACATTGCTTTCGGTTAAGCAGCAACTCTATGGAAAAAGTAATTAAAATATGACACGATTAAGACAGACAATCGGATCGTTATCGATATTATGGGTTGTTTAAACCGCCCGGAGAGCGTTGACTGTCCCTTATCTTATCGTTACACTAGATAATATGCCACAAAAACTCGTAGCTAAGTGACCGTCCAATCATTTTTTCTCTCAACAGTTGAAAACAGTGATATTTCTGTCGATAATTATATGATACCAATTCGCAAAAATGTCAAACATATCGGTGACATTTAACTCGGTTATCTCGCAAGGACGCGGAATAATATTACAAAATATAAATACAGTATTAACGTAAACTAGCGAATTAGTAATTACACGGTTATAAAGTTATTTTATGTTTCTGGTAGCGACAACTGAGTTGTATTTGTGGTTTTTCAAGCATCCCTCCGCTAAATTAGTAGATGAAAAAATTCCTTTCATGAAAGACGAGATGAAAATACCAACCTACATAGATTTTAATTTCTTGTTGCTTTAATACAAAGCGTACATGTGTCACTTTCCAAGATTGCGATGTTAATTAGATTTTTTAAATGTTTTCGCTTGATGGCGTGACTTTGTTTGTTTTTGTTAGTCATTTATTTTCAGACGTAACAGAAATGAGATAATTTTCGTCTGTATAAGATATAGGACCAGCGGGGTATTTAATTATTATAGTGCACATAGTCATTTTCAACGAGAAATTAATATGCTTACAATTATGCAAATTTTATACTAATTTTTATATAAGAGGTTGCTTTACTATTATGAGCTTAGTTCGACCACTTTAAACAACGCTTAATCTTCCACTTAATCAGATTCAAGCTCCGGAATAAATAATAAATAATGATTGTGTTGTATCAACAGAACACTACAGTCTTTTTTTTTTAATCCGTGCCTACGTTCACGCCAGCAAAGCCGGTTCCCGAGCTAGTATTAATACGTAGGAGGGACACAAAGAAATGGGACGGAGTAATTAATCAAAACGACGAGTATTTTCGTCTAGCAACGTTTATATCACAGCTCTCCCATAGGTTATTTAATTTATAAGAATTGAATCTTATTACTTAAGGTTCAAGTAGACATATAACTATATGTACTTAGGTGTACTATTATGGTCTGGATTGGCCCAGACGGCCTTGGAATTTGAGCGTAGGAGGTGAAGTTAGAACTTTTCTAACAAATGATGTAGAAACAAAGTTGCTTTATTAATTAGGATTACGTCAGTTCACCAATGTAGGTCAAATAATTAAAAAAACATCCAATATTCCTGCCGACAATATTTTATGAACTTTAGGGAATTAAGGTACTACTACTTTTCGCCTTAGGTCTAGGATTCTGGTAAAACTCACATCATGTAAAAACGATTAGGACGTAAATAAAGCTAGCTTTTCTTATTCTTCGTATAAGTTCAGAAACTTATCCGTGTTGTAAGAGCCCTATCCGTTTAATATTCATGCAACACGCGCCGTAATAATTCGATAAACTTACGCATTTATACTGAATATATCTTTATAATTAACTCAAAATATAATTAGAACAGGTGTAAATGTGCGCATTGTTCCTTCGCACTAGAAAAAAAATTGACATGGGTACTTCTTTAAAAAATTGTTAGGTAGGTACCTACGTACGAGTATCTATCCTATAAATGTCTCTTTTAAATTTTGAACCATTCTCTATGAAATTAAGGCTCATATCACGAGTACAAATCGCATGTGTATTATGTGTATGTTTACGGCGCTTAATTTGGGTTCTGCTAACAGAGAGAGTCAAAATTCAGTGCCGCGTAAAATCAATACACACAATACACCATAATTCGATTGTAGATGGTTAACAACCACAATCCCTTACAATTATTTATTTGAAAAATCTACCCTCTGCATTACTTATTCGTATATCGCAAGCGGTGCACGGCAATATGGAACATAATAAGCTATATATAAAGAGTTTTATTGCGGGACGAGGAAGTAATTTCGCGCCAAAATTAGGGGCACATTTTACTGGCCCCTGCGTAACTTGGAAGTTTGCCTTCTAGGGGATACGGCGCCATCTAGTGACAGAAGTTGCTCGATTAATTACATCTTTCACCCCTTACCGAAATCGAATGCGTTGAAATTACGGAATAGGGGCGTTTAACAGAATCATTTTGTTTATGGATTGAGATTGATAATGGACGGTGATTTAAGGAATTATTTTCTTTTGTGTCTTTCACTAACCTCCCACAAAGATACCAAAATCATGGGATACTAAAAATGAGCACGGATAATTATGTAGAGCGAATTAATTTGCTAACAAATAGCTCAAATTTGAGTCGGCCTAGATTTATACATGTACTTCGCTACATATAGCTAAAAGTAATGGCTGCACAATGAATACTGTAACTGCATCCATTTTTAGCCCTGAAAGAGCTTAAAATATTCAGTACAAAACGGTATCTAGCCATTCGCGCGGCCGAATCAAGTTTTTTTACCTTATGTTGGTAGCTCTGTAGTAAGAATGAACTCGAACATTCTCTAGAACGCGTGTTTCTGTGTTACTGCACTGTTGTCTCGTAATAATTTTTAAACAATAAAACATAAATAATGTCAGTAACATGAGCGCATAAGAGAAACTCAGGCTTGCTCATTAAAATGTAAATTGAAGCTGTATTTGCAGGTAATATCTAATCTAACTTTATTTACAAAGGTACGACACCTTGGGAGAATCGAATGTATCGAATAAGCTTGGATAAACTCTAGTTTTGTAATTTCAGTAGTTCATAGACGTCTAATCGAATCTAAGTATCACTAAGTAGACGGTAATTAACTTTTTTTACAATAATAGCACTTTATCAATGCAAAATTGACAAAGTGTAAACAAATTGAAAACCACTACAACGTACAGGAACAAAAACACCTAGGATAAGTTCGAAAGGAACACCTATTTGCTTTTGATTTTGTTATTCATTTGGTGGGCCGAGGTCGCGGGGTGTGGATCCACCCCACCCTGTAGGTTTACCAAAAATTTTCGTGTGAAATTTTACCCCCGCGATGTTTTGCCCTCACTCACTGCTTTAAGGATTATGCCGCTGTCTCGAAATATTATGGCACTTGCGTTCTTTTATGTTATTGTGCATTATTTTACGTACCTATTGTTATGAAACGATTTTTGACGTAAGTGCACTCGTGCGGAATGCGTCAACGTTATGTTTTACTTGTCTACCTACATATTGATTTACTTTGTTCGAATTTTTACTCGCGTCAGGAACATTTTTCTTTGTTTGTATTGTATCGCTAACAACAACTTTAAGTACGGTGTAAGTAAAAGTATTTAAATACAGTGAACTAGTGAGCATTATCTACTGTAAGTAAACGACCGAAATCCGGACCTGTCCGAGCGCGTCCGGTTCTTTGGTTACTGCACTAGTCTTCCCCCCCGCACCGAGGAGCGCGCCATGATCGCCGTTCGACTGCTCTGCCCGACGGACGCTTTGCCCGCTGTGCATTACCCGTTGCCCGTCAAAATACCGCAACATTCTCGCAGCCCGCTTAATTTCGCGTAAAATCGGCACAATCATCGCCTACTTTACGTCTTGTGCGTCGGTACCAAATGTCAACAAGATAATGACCTCCAATAACGAAAGAAAGTGAATGAGCATTTATTTTTTTATGAAAATAAAACGATTTGCAACTATGAATCAGTTTGAACAGCGTGGGTGGTGGCAAAGAAAATCATTCACATAATGGGGAGCTAATTGAAGCGCTATAAGCTTTCAAAGAACTGAATGCCGCAACCGAAAGCAAGTTAGGTAGACTACAAGGTCGCTAACAACTTGCTACGGCACTACTGTGTGACGTCATCATTACGCATTTGACATTTTGATCAGAACTTTGGAGGAGTATACAAGATACGCTTTAATACATGGTAATACGATAGTATTTGTGTCTCGAACAAATTAAAATAAAGCGTAGGCCGCGCTGGTTCTATACCGATCTCACAATAAAACTCTCGAACATTGTAGATTACTTATTGCGCGGACAAAAAATTCATTTAACGATGAACGCCGTCGCCGATTGTCGCTAGAGGTCGACCGACCCACTTTTAAGTAAGCATTTTGTAGGTCGTTTATCGTGGTCATTTTCCCGGCGCGAAACAGCCATGTAAACAAAAGACAGTAGTTCAGGTTTTTTTTTAAATAAAGATTTCTTCTGTTGCTTTTTGAAACTAATTATTAACCACTTAAACCATTAGCCAGGTTGTCTCTTCTGTTAAAGCGCCTATAAATGCCTATCAACGCTCCTCTTGTTGCAACGTCATTCATTGTTGAAGACACTTCTATATAAACTAGAAATAAAAATACAGTTACGTCTAGTTTAACCAATAACGGTTGGTATATCATAGGAACCGGGACAGTAGTAGTGGTGCCTATAATAGAGTTACGAATGACATTCACACCCACGTTTCTTCGGTTTGACGATTCTATCTTTAACTATAGTAACTCAGCAACTGCACAGTCCGAATTTTATCGCATTGTATCAATTTATCGGTGAGTTAAATAGTTACTTAGCTAGAGGAAAAGCTAGAGGAAACATAAAGTCTTTTTTCCTTGATCTGCATTAAATCATTTTGTTAAAGACTTACTCAGTTAATACTTTGGAGCATAAGATAAAGCTTTTGGAAGTATGTAGATACTTAGGTACGGACTACGGAGACTATTCTATTTTGGTAAAACTATTTTTTTTTTGTTGCCGTAGTTATGATTTTATCAGTTATTGTTTCGAAAATTGTGGAAAGGCACAAGAAAAATCCCGTTTCAATTGCCCCTCATCTTAATGGATATAATTACCCCCATTTTAGTGTTATTGTGTTTTTCCCAGAATCCACACCATGTTTTTCCATTGTAAATCGCAGGGCGTATGTCAAGGCTGCACGAACTTAAAATACTGTAAAAGAAAACGTGTTGTAACAAAACGTAACGTCGTACCGTACTTACGCAGTACGCACCCAGCCTTCGCAATACGACACTTGCAACTAAAACGATATTCAATACTCGTTTGCCGTTTCCTTCTCCAAATTACAGAGTAATTGGACCAGCAACGAATATGGTACATGTATGACTTATTGCTCATTTTTGTGATTGCTTTTCGTAAGTACTATTGCATTCAAGGTTGGAACTTTTTGAAATGTGTCATTAACAATTTTAATTGTTAATAAAAATATGTTCTAAATTGCGGTATGCTAAATATTTCTGATATACGCAAGGTGTGGATTTAAGACAATGGATGTATAATGGTCTGCTCTACACTGATAAATGCAAGTTGTTTAATTTCAAGAGCTGCCAGACAAGAGAAATCTAATCTATTAAGGAATGATGTCATCATTCAAATTCCGTTCGCTAGGTACCTAGATTCTGAGTGTTAAAATAAACAAAACTGTAGATAACAATTTTGTTATTTGCCAAATTATTGTTTTGGGGTTTCTATTCTCAAATCCAATACGACAGCTTTAGTTAAACGTTTCAAAGTACAATGAAGAGACCGTTTCGAGAATGATATCATCGCATGAATTATAGCTTACGGTACCATACCTCACACTGCTCTCACACATCGATGTTGAGGTATTAAAGTAATAAGCATGATTAAGTTCACTCACGATATACATAGTATCTAGGTAACTGGATACTTCACTATAACATAAGGACGATTTGGACAGAGTTGTAGTAAAAACGGATTATTTTTTAAATTACGGTATTAAAACTTTAATTTTACTCCAAAATATGAACTGGTAGGTAAGATAAAAGACGAAAAAGTACCTAATCCATAAAAGGTCAATATTCAAAACGATTAATAAATCTGTTAAGCTTAAAGACAACAAAGTAAAAATCAAGAACAATGATCAGACTGGTACTAAAAACATTTTTATACTAAGTATAAGCACAATTCTATCCCAATATGGGCAAAAAGCGTAACATCAACATTGCTAGAAGGGTATGTAACCGATACTCGGACTGTGGCGAGTTCTCGACTACTCGCATGTTATTACGATATTTATGTGCCGAGCACTGCAGAGTAGCGATCACGTGCATACGTGATACACATCATGAACAGACTTTATATATATGTAGATGTGTCTCCATTAACCTCTTTACAGCTACTTTTGAACAAAGAATTTTGTTTTGGAGCTAGAAGTTTACTTTCATAAGTCGATGTCGTAGTTTTTTTTTTTCGAAAATTGTACTGTTTAGTATTGAATGTTCGACTAATGTCGACTTTCGATGTAGACTTTTGCCAAATGTACATTTTTTGTAAACTTTCGCCAATTAAAGTGTAATTTTTGTAAACTTTTGACAACGTCAAATAGGTACTTTTTGTAAACTCATTCTCATTAGTCGAAATATTTCCTAATCAGCATATTCAAATAATAAAAGGGGCGGAATTGTTTGTTTGTACCATGTGGTAGGGGTTAACACAAAAACGGCTTATCAGATTTATGTGAAACCCATAGTACTCGTATCACGATAAGGTATCGTTTCACAGGACCGTATAATAACAACAAATACGTGGAAGAAGTCGTTAAAGCTCGTTTTGTTTTGATTGTTTTGTATTAGTGTAAAACTTTGGTAAAGTTTGTAATTTAATTTAAATATGGCCGAGTTTACAATCGTTATCGTCAGAAAACTTTTATTTCGAATAAAATACGGTAGATAAATTTTTGATCGTGCAATATCTAACAAATCCCAATATTAATTCCTCAGATAAAAACTATCTGACTATCGAAAAATCAGCTAAGGAATGGGCATTGTTCATATTTTTTTAAATGTTGTAATTGAAAAACCATTTCGAAGAATAGCGTTACTGATCATTACGGACTAATTAATTACGAAAAATATTCATATTTTATTGATATTTTTGATAAAATACGATTGACCTTGTTTGCCCTTTGGTTTGGCTGTACAGTTTTGTATCGTTACCTCGTTATCGTTAAAAAGTAAGAGGCAAGTATTGTCTACAATCTGTCAAGTGTCAAATTATATTTATTATATTATTATTTTTGCTCCCCTTATTTCAGCTACGCTATGATGGCTGCTAGTAGAAATATACTCTAATATCATAACGGTCTCAACTTTAGGCAGGTTTCGCGAGTCAGCTTTAACAAAAGTATCGCTCATTGTGGTCATTTGTGGTTCAGGAAAACGAACAATAAAATTATGTCGCCGCGTGCGTTATTATTCTATTTCTAAGTCGCCGCGTAGATTGTTCTAGTGACGACAGAGAGTAGTATATTCCTTGGACGACACTTACTCATAAAAAAACCATTTGTAAACAAATACGATAATAGGATAGGATTCGAATTCGATTATATAAGACAGTATTTAAGTATTCAGTATTGACACTTTGACAGATGTGACATGGATGACGTTGTGTTGACAGATTTAAATTTTTAATTATGTACTAGTGAAGCAACGGCACAATCTTTTTAAGCCAAAGATGACGTCACCTACCTTAAAAACTTAAAATAATTAAAAAAAATTTTAAAAAATAACTATTGAACCAATCATCAAAATATTCAAATTAGTTTCTCAAAATGCTCTAAATTTTCAAAAAATAAAATCTAATGGTTAGAATTTTTGGACAATCCCCATTATCGAAGTATTTTCTACTCATCATTATGAACAACTTTTACTATGGTTCCAAAACTGAAATCGCGAAAAAAAAATCAGGTGTTCCCTACATTTTGACGAGTTCTGCGAACATAAATGTAGGGAACAGCTGATTTTTTTTCGCGATTTCAGGTTTGGCCCCACAGTAAAAGTTGTTCATAATGATGAGTACAATGACCTCTTAAGTGGTTTTGGGTTAATTCATTAACACCTTGTATATAGAAAAATCTGAAATTAGGTATTTCCATAGAAAGAACGTCCAAATTAAAACTAATAACTAACTAATTTTAATGGCTGCTCAGTTTACAGCAAACTTTGAATGAAGTTGCAATATTATATTTTACCCATCAATAAAACATTTACAAAAAAAAACAATGCAAATGTAATTGAACTATTCTCAAAATATTTCAAACTCGAACGCATTCATAATTCGAGCGACGTTGTTGAAGCGATGTGTTCCATTTGTATAGAACGGTTGCATTCTGTAATTGACTTTACTGATAAACACAGGCAAGGCCGCCCTGTATTGTGGGCGATAACACACACTGTCTGCCACAGTACCATGCACCACATGACTTGCAGCTAATTGAATTTTTGTTTCTTTTATCACTCATGGCGTTTTGTACAGAAAAAATAATATTTCTTTATATCTTTCTTTGCCCTAAGTTCAAGTTCAGTTCAGTTTAGCGCTTGCGTCATAATTAATTTCTTTGTTTCTTCTTGTATTCATATCGTGTTAACACAAAATGTGTGGCATTTGTTCTTATTTAATTGTTTCTTCCATTATCAAACTGTGTTTTGCAAAACCATTTAACCGCTTCTACGTCCTCGATTTTACTAAACAAAAAGTAATTAATTAATCTTCTACATTACAGCTAGCTGTAACCGTTCTATAGAAAAGTCAATTGCGTATTTATTTAGTAACTGAATTGGTCAACGTTTTCAGTCCATATGAAATTTGTTCACGTTTTTGTCGCCGCCTGTCTTTTCAATACGTGTATTTCGTCACGAATGAATTTGATAATTGACCACTTATACCTACTATATGACAAACCATGAAAACGCCATCGACTCACCGAATATGTACATTTTTGGGGTGACAACAAGTTCGGACTTTTTTTCAGGATATGAATTGAAAAAATGCGCGAGTGGCATTCATGATTGCAATGGAGGTTTATCATTTCAGTTATTTTAACCTCAGACCAAATGTGTACCTATTCATTCACAGTAATTTGCTACTGAAAATCATTTTGAAATGTTTCAATACTGTATAGGTATTTCTGTGATGGATTTGTTTACATCAATTTAGGAATATTTTAATTAATTTGCAGTGGTGGCCCAGTGGTAACGGCACCGACTTACGAGTTGTAGGTCGTGGGTCCGTCTCAGAGCAGGCGTTTTGCTTTGTGTAAATTATTTCATCACCACTGCTCTCAAAACGGTGAAAGAAAACATCGTGAGGAAACCGGCATGTCCTAGAACCAAAAATTCGAAGACATGTGACATCTATCAAAAAGAACTGGGCCCGCATGGTGGATTACAGCTCGAAGAGAGGAGGCCTGTGTCCCAGCAGTGGAAACATTAAAGACTGATTACCTATATTATTAATTTATGTAACTAACTCATCACACTAGAAAACACGACAAAACCTAAGTAGGTAGGTACCGTTACCAGAAAACCAAGAAGGTCAAATAAAAACCATTCTGTGTCACTAAGTACCTAACCTATTGAAATCTAAAACACAAGTTGGCATAATCTGAACTTCAACTGTACAAGCATGAGTTCTTATCGTGAATAAATAATGTTATTCGAGAAGTACGTTTACGTACAAGACTGTACCGACATGCTCGACAATAAGCGCATAGATTACCGCAATGAAATTAATTACAAATAAACATTATGCTATCATAACATTATGCTACTGGGTTTTCATTAAATAATTCGATCGTCAGCCTGCACCTGTGATGTTGTAGTGACCTAGATATTTGCACATGCTCAGCGACAAATAAGTTTTAAATATTCAAGGACATTATAAAGGTCGCCAGGCAACCTTCGAAAAAATTAAGCGTGTCGTGTATGAAATTCTTAATTACGCTATGTAACTCTTGGTAGCTCTGGCTAGTAGTTTAATCAATGGTTAATATTTTATGCCTTACAAATTTTAATTAGAACTTTGTTTGAGTAGATATTTCATTAATAATTTCATTATCTTTGCTTTTCTCTCATTTTATGGACTCTTCAAAGATTCCATTTGTCATAGGAGCAGACAGATGCGATTTCAAATGACTATTTTCTGCCGATAATTAATAGAGCTAAGGAGCCAACTGATATTATAAAGGTGTGATAAATTAGTCCCCTTACGCCCGCCACTTTATCATCATTCAAAGTTACAATAGGTAACCAAAAAGTGGAGCGACAGCAAAGGCAAATTCAATAAATAAATAAGGAGCAATATAGTCCGGTCGGCAACACGCGGTAGGGCCGCCTGCCGTGACGTGACGACGCCTGACTCGAGCGGAGAGAGCGGCGCGGCCTCCGTCGAAGTGACGTCACTAAGGTCGCAGCGCGCTTCCTACAACATGTCAAAATCGCTCGCTATAATAACAACGATCGATTCCAAATATTCGAAATTCACGAGTTACCATTCTTATATCAGAACAGTATACCTTCCTACTTACAAAATATAACAAAAAAAAAAATGGTTGCCTGTAAAGTCGGTTTTACGGGCGAAGATTTTACGTGACAACGTCTTTTTCTCGGTAGAATATTTATTGATATGAATATAATTAAATTGCACAATAGGAACAAGGAATTAAATGAAAATAAGAACGTAACGTTACCGAGCGTTACACTTTTTCATAAGTGACTTCCAGCCGCAACCTAATTTAAGACGTTGTCACGTCAAAAATACGAAAAAACTGTACTAGAAAATGTAGGTGAATTACTTTACATAAGGTTCAAAATATTGTCATGGTGGTGGGTTTCTTATCAGTTCTTTAGATTAACGTTATCTTTAACGTGGCAATTCTGACCTTCGCAAGTAACGTTTTTTCAGTAGGTATTGCTTACAGGATTTTATTTCTGATTTAAAGAGTCACCTACGTAGTTTGCCAAAGTCAAGTAGATAATACTTACAGTGCACTTAGCACAGTAAAAATTGTCAATTTAAATAGAATTTTTAATATAAAAAAATATGATTTAAAAAAACTTATTTTAATACATTACCTAGTGTATTGAGCAATTGCACTAAATGTGCACAGAAACGATAGAAAATTCTCATCATACTATAAATAATAGGAATTTATTAAGAGAAGAAACAATGGCGGGGCCGCGGAGGACTGGAGGCGAGCCTCGTAAAATCATAATAATACACTAGTTCTGCATAGCCAATAGGTAGGATACGGCACATCGATGCAATGAAGAATCGAAGCACATTCCTCGATCCATTAATTGATACAGCACATATGAATATTGATGAGATTCCGGTTCGTTTAGCGGAGACGATTCGTTTTCTGCTCGCTTCCGGAATTTTTAATGACAATAACGAAATTACAGCTTGACGATCCAATAATACGGCTCTTGACGAAACATAATGCTCGCAATCAAGCTATAACAATGACTTCACGTGCTCCGCTTGTTAAACGTCGCAAAATGCTCGTACTTCATCAACCACAAGAACTAACCATCTTTATTAAAAAAATGTATCGCACTACTTCAGTAACATTCAAACAAGTCACAAAGCAAAACAAAGTTTTTGTTATTACCCGCCGTCCGAACAAGGTCGCCACGCGACAGAAAAAACCTGATCCACGTTCATTGAAAGCGTAGAACTTGATGCTACATTGCCGAGCGGTCGGACCAGCAATGTAACTTGTTTGCGCGAAGAATACCATCGAACCGTGCAAAACGCGATTTAATTATTTAGCCTGGCTTTGTATGGAGCTCGTTTTAGCGGAAAGTTAAGTAGAGACTCAAGTCGGCTTTGTCCCTCAAATAATAGCATACTTTCTGTTTGAGGTCCGTGTAGAAATTGTACTGCTTCCATATTGGCACTTGATTTTTAATTCTTCCTTTGTCAGTTGACATACTGCCTGATTCACTGTGGTTGTGCGCAGTGTCGTCACAGCCGCGGTGATTGTCAACAAACGCAACGCTGCCGCTCAATGAAACGTGATTCGTCTACTTATTAGGCAATTATAAATCTTTTAAACAACGTTTGTTTGTGGACGTGGAACGGAAAATGATTTTATGGCAAAAATTGCAAAGGTGAAGGTTTATTATTTTGACAGAAATTCGTCATCAAAAGTCTACATTTGCACATATAACGCAAATGACGCGATCTTTAATGTAGCAGTGATGCAAGAACAGAAGAAGCAAGTTACGAAATCTTTAGATTACCTAAACAAGACAGTAAAATGATAAACGTAACAAGAGTCGAAGCCGTATTAATCACTGCTGATTATTTAACTAACGTACACTCGTAGCTCTCGAGTTTACACATATTGTTTGAGCTACGTCAACTACTTAAAATTTCAAGTTGGTGAACGGCGTTAAATGTGGAACGAATGCCACTAATACGCTATGCAGAACTGCAGCATGGCGTATTATAAAGATACATTAGGTTACACACACGCCTACCGAACCTCATTTGTGGCCGATTGGTCCAACTTGCTCTGAAATCACTAAAATAATAATAATACGTCGCGCGGTGAACGCTACTGACGAGCAGGCGCTTGAAACGACGAGAACTTGTGAGCAGTGTTGCCAGATGCCTTGAACCTTTTATCTGTAGTAGAAACTCCTAAAATCTGTATTAAATCTGTATGCTATTTTAACTTATAATCTGTATAAAATCTGTACAATCAAATTAACCAAAATAGAATATTAATCATCATAATCACTGCTTCTTTTGAAAAACAAGGGATAAGTACTAACGTGATAAGGTTTGATTATCGTATATTAAATAAGAACATACACTAATTAATAAAATGGTAGTTTTATTTAAGTACGTATGTATAGACGCCAGCAGGTCAACCTACCCGAAACTGTCAGATTTTCCCAATCAACCTTGAACCTTATGCTTTAGCAATAAAGTCGAAAATCTAATAAAGAAATCTGACAGATTGTAGTAACTTGATGTGCTGGCGTCTGTACATACATAGTAAAATTAAAAACATAATTAAAACAAACACACTTATTAAAATTTAAACAATTGCAACAAACGAAATAAAAATTACTTTTTTAGTCATACATATTTTTGTTAAATTTTAACAGTAATTTATTATCAACCTCTAGGTTATAGCAAGGTTTTTCACCAATCAATTGCTTTGTATGCAAAAGACCTTCAATAGTATTTGTATTAAGTCTATTGCGTTGTTTTGTCTTTATTAAATTTATAGACGAGAAGATCCTCTCTACGGCAGCACTAGAATGAGGTAGACTTAGGATTGCAGAAACAAATTTGGACAGCGTTGGGTATAATTGATTGCTGTAGTTAGCAGGATCACGGGCTGCAATGACTTTACACCAGAAGGTTTCGAGGTCTTCTGAATCATCAGGCGTTAGGTCTTTATTATTTCGCAAAAACCGCCACTCTGTGTCTAGTTCTTGCAGTTCATCAACTGAGATCAAATTTGGAAACTTTACTGCCAAAGTAACCAATGAATCAATTCTACGAGACTTGACAACTTGTGGGTCAAGAAACTGCATTTGTTTAATTACATCATTGGTGAAATCGTACCTTTTTTTTACCTGTTTTGCCCCTTCAACAAAAAAGTCAAGGCATTTGAGTTTGAATGTTTCAATATCTTCTTGATTTAGAGCGTTTGAACTCGTAGAGACAAGGGAGGCTGAAACCTTTGCTCCTAGGTAAAGGTTATTTAATGATTTGTAATGACGTGGATTGTCAATCTGAATTAATCCGACTTCAGTTCGCGAAACATATCCGTCGTCCATATAACATTCTAATAAAGTTTTAAAAACAGTCACCATGTTTTCATGCATTTTATGAATTTGCGGCCGCTCTGACTGCATCAGCTTGTTCATGTTATTAAATATCGCTAACGAAAATTCCAAAAACTCTAAATAAAGCTTATTGTATGGATTTTTTAATCTGAACAAAATTGAATCAGCATTCAAGTGGTCCGTAAGAGCGGCTTCGGTGAAATATAATTTTAGGGCGTCATACTGTTCTAGAATACGGCAAACTGCTGCTCTAAGCGAAAGCCATCGAGTTTGAGCTGGATGGAGGATTTTATGAGGCTTTAGATCTAAAAACTGCTGAAACTCTTTTAGAATACCAGTTCTTTTGGGGCTGTTATTAAAATAATTATAAATGTCTCGTATAAGAGTTTCTGGCTCTCTTGACAATTTTAAACACGCATACGATGCACAAAGATGGAAAGAGTGACATACACACTTCAATACAAACAGGTGAGGGTTTTCGGCAACTAGACGGGACGATAATGAGTTGTGCTGTCCCATCATGGCATTCGCCCCATCAGCTGCAAATCCGATAAGATTGTCCATTGGGATATTATTGTCACTCAAAACTTTTTTAATATGTTGGTATAGCTTTTCAGCAGTAGCCTCTTCAAGGGGTATAAGACAAACAAATGCATCCTCAACTTTGTTTTCAAAAAAACGTGCTAATATGCATAAATGCTTAACACATCCTCTATCTGTACTTTCATCGACAATTAAAGAAAATTTAAGTTTTTGTAACTTTTCTATTATCATCTGTTTTGCAGTTAAGCCTGTCACATTTTTTACAATAGCTGTAGTTTTTGTTCTGTCGCAACTAATACTTTTTGCGATTTGTGAATCCGGACACACGTTTTTTATCAATTGTGGCAAGTGTTCCATCACGTTCATGGGAATATTATGTTCAGCTATAAACGCTGCGAGCAAAATCTCTCCTCTTTTGACTGGTTCGATATTTTTGTTTGAAAATAAATCTGTCAATAATGTTTGCGAGCTAGATCCACCAGGACTTGAATTTTGGTGTTTGTTTGTTTTCGCGTGTCTAAAGAGATCATTCTTTCCAGCACTTCCAACTGAAAGATCTGTATTACAAAATGTACAGAAAGCAAAATAATCACCTTTATTACTAGGTCTCAACCACGCCTTATATGAATAATCTTCCATCCAGTTCCGATTAAACTTTTGCATCACTCTGGGTTTTTTAGATGCCATAATGGTTCACAAAAACACTATCAATATGAATATTAAAATTAAGTAAAAGTTTGTACCTATGTTATTAATAATTATTGACGTATTTTACGCACGCACTACAAGACGAATGCGAGAGTGCGAGAGTACCTTGGAAAGCACGCAGAACTTTGGGGGATTTCCCGAGCAGAGCGATTGAAACTTATAATGCTGCCATACTAAAAATTAACGTTGTTTGTGAAAAAAATAAATTAACCATAAAGAATAGGATCATACAATGGTGTGTGTAACGCGATATCTAAGTCATTTATTTTGATTCTATTTTAAGTTGAGGTAATTTAATCAATAGAGTTAGAAAATTCTGTATGAAAATCTGTATCCAGTGCTAATCTGTATCACACATCAAAAATCTGTATAAATACGGAGAAATCTGTATATATGGCAACACTGCTTGTGAGCCACTGCGAGATCTACGAGATCGAGAGCTCGAGTTGAGAAACGGGCAGCAACGCAACGTTAGCCCGCGCTTTGTTGATCGGTTTTTATGTCCAGTTTCATGTCGATGAGTTATAATATAATTGACGCGGTTTTATAATGTTACACACGGCACCGCCATAAAGAAACGTTGCGGTGAATTAACTTGGATCCGAACGACTGAGCCCTAAAATCTTTCCATAATTGAATAGGTATAAGACAAATCTTTTTTTATCATAATCTTTTTTAACTTTTTCCTGACTGTATAGTAAATTGAGTATTTTGCCTTTTTCTTATGTAGTTAAATAAAATTAGTTTTGTATCGTGGGTCGATCGATCAGGATAAGCTACGCTTACCGCGTTTGGTCTGTGGATGGCTGACCATCTTTACATACCGTAACCCCTCCGTGCCTCGCTGTTGGTCCCGGCTGTCATTCGTGGATCTTTGACAGTCGTTACGGGTAGTCAGAAACTCAGAAGCCCGTAAGTCTGACAACCAGTCTTACCAAGGGGTATCGTATTACCCAGTAACTGGGTTGTGCAGGTCAGATAGGCAGTCGCTCCATTTAAAATACTGGTATTCAGCTGCATCCGGTTAGACTGGAAGCCGACACCAACATAGTTGGGAAAAGGCTAGGCAGATGATGATCGTTTGTGTTCTGGTTATTTAATTCGACACAAGACCTTATATTGTTTCATGAGCAATAGGAAGAACAGAAAAATATAGAAATAAACTAAAGCGTCAGAAAAAAAAAACAAATTACTTTTTACCCAACTGCGGCGAAGCCCAAAAGGAGGGTTATGTGTTTGACCTGTATGTATGTTTACCCGACTGCGACGAAGCCCAAAAGGAGGGTTATGTGTTTGACCTGTATGTATGTAGGTATGTATGTATGTCCGTTTCTTTGTTCCCTCGTAAGTTCTAAACGAATGAACGGATTTGGATAAATTATACGTCTTTAGATTTGTCTTGGTAGCGCGAGTGTCACTGGCTACATTAAAATAAAAAACAAAGTAAAATGGCGGATTTAGGGTGCCATATTGTGGAGTTCGAATTTTTATTTTCTACTAATACCATCGAGTGAAATATCAAAATTAAGGGTTTTAAAAGGTGATTACAAAAATATATACAACTTATATGGTTAAAAGTAATTTGAAGTGACAAATCGTAAAAAACACGTTATAAATAAAATAATTATTTCTTGTTCCCTGTTGAGTGACTTTACGGGTGAGCTAATAATTAATACATAAGTAAATCGTCTGCGAAATCTTTCAAATTTGTAAACTAAAAAGCTGGAAATAAAAAACAAGTAAGTAATTAAAAAAACTAAAAAAATTGTATGGTTCCCGCCTGCTTCCAACTTTTATTTAATTTAAAATGGCCTTGTTTTTAGCTTTTCAGTTTTTTTTAAACTATTTTTTTTACCGCAGTCGGGTTTTTTTTGTTTTTTTAATTACTTGTTTACTTGTCCAATGTTTTCTCGAAATTCTGGACACCACACCATTTCATTACCTCTTCGAACCTATTTAGATGAAACTTGGTGTAGAGATAGTTTGAGTCCCGGGAAAGGACATTTATCCCGATATTCCCACGGGATCGACACTTATGCGGGTGAAACCGCGGGGCGCTGCTAGTCATGTATATTAATAAAATGTGTAATTTTCTTACAAGGTTTCTCCGTAATTTACCTTTTAATTTCCTCTTATATACATTGAGGATATTTTGTTCTCGCAGTGACATTGACAATGATAAGTAGATCTTCCTGTCAATAGAGACCGGTTTATCACGCGTAGTAACGATTCTATTTATGGTCTTATTTCACACGGTAAGTACACATACAAGATTAATAAGAAGTTTTTACATAGTGGATAGAAAACCTGAAAATAATTACTGATGTCTTAATCATAAATTCTTTTGCTTGGATATTATAATGGTTTTTACCTACCTATGAACAATGACTTTAAAATCTTCAATATTTATAGCAGCGCCCGCGGTTTCACCCACATAAGTGTCGATCCCGTGGGAATATCGAGATAAAAACTATGTCGTTTCCCGGGACTCAAACTATCTCTATATCAACCGAATTTCATCTATATCGGTTCAGCGGTTTAAGTGTGAAGAGGTAACAGACAGACAGACACACTTTCGCATTTATAATATTAAGTACCGGTAAAATGGGGTTACATTGATTAATCATGAAATAAAACTGACTGTAACTTCTACAGTTATTTATAAAAAAATACAAAAAAAATACTGTAATGGCGACTCATGGTTTTTTATTGATAAAATTATTTATTTAATTTTTACGCCCTGTAGGTTCCGAGAAAAAAAACATTAAGTGGCTTATCATCGTTATACTTGATATGGGGTCGTTTTGATTGCCCCCGTTTTTTGTATGTAATAAGAAAGTAGCCCCTAACAGGAAATAAAAACAAAAATAAAAAAAATTGTTCACTCATTACTTTTTGTAATTAGTATCACTCATTAGTAATCATCAAAGACACCCCGCTATTCAAATGTCACCCCATTTTACGGTATGTATTACAACAACTTCAGGGTGCGGGCAATTACGATTTGTATTGCCAACTTCTTTTAAACAGTACAAAAAGTGGAAATTAGGTAAACTAGCCCTAAAGTACTACTAAGAAGTACAAACCTCATAATTAGTGGTACACAAAAAGATTACTGCACTCCTAGAAAACTAGTTAACAGTTAATTGTTTACCTTGACTGCCACTAGATGGCGACGTCTGACCCCGAAACATCAAAAGAGAATCACGAAACGCTTATTTTGTAATGTTCTAGCCACGGATTGATGACGTCACAACTTATGTACTGCAATATCTTTTGTGTACGTAGATACCTATAATATGTCTTATGAATGGTATCCCAGATGATGCCAGCCAAAGCAAGGTCCTTTGGCAACGATTGAAGGCACGTGCATGGTACGGTTTGCAAATCTGTGCAATAACTTAGTGCATTTAAATAGGAAATGGCATAGTGAAGGCAGTTGAAAATAATAAACATACCTATTTCAAACAAACCCTTAGGATTAGAGACGAAAAAGAGATTACAGATAGATCTCCTTATAATATACACTATGTAAGTAAATTACAGATATTAAAAAGATAATAAATAAAGAAGATAAGATCAAGAAGCTCAGTGATTAATATATTAATCGGCATGCTACGAAAAGATTGGCGAACGACTTAATAAAAGTTTGTCAGCTTCTTGCAAGAGATCTGTCCAAGTAGTTTGATGGCGTTTTTGTTACACTTGACCTCGAACCCTACTTATTAGTAGTGCATAGATGTTAGCGTCAATGTGTAGACAAAAACCATACGACAATAAATGAATCTGATTATTTTGGAAAGCATCGAAATTATAAAGTGTTAATAGTGATCTATACAGGGTTATTGGTGAAACATTAACAACCTCTTAAGAGGTCATCGTACTCATTATTATGAACAACTTTTACTATGGGACCAAATCTGAAATCGCGAAAAAAAATCAGCTGTTCCTTACATTTTGACGAGTTATATGAACATAAATGTAGGGAACAGCTGATTTATTCTTCCCGATTTCGGGTTTGGTCCCAGGTAACAGTAACCTGGGTCATTTTTTTTTTCTTTTTCAGGTCGGCTGACTATGGATTTTGCCTCTATATCTTTGACTAGCTATAGATATATAGTGACAAAACTATTGGGTACCTACATTTGATCGAATTTTTGTATGTAGACTGGAAACGGCATTAGATAACTTCATCTATTACGGCGCAAAAGAAAAGGCTGGAACAGGAAGCCGCTCAAGCAAAGGCTCAAATTAGATTGGAGTTGATGGATAAAAAACTAGATGCATACTGTATAGGTACGCAGTTTAATTTATTGTCTCCACCTTGTATAAAATAACTTTAGGAGTTAGTGGTACAGACTCGGTACAGACTCTTTACCACTAAATACATGCCATAAAAGCATCAGATGAATTTGTTAAGAAACTAGAAACAAGTGCTACCCGTCTCCGGTCAATAATTAGGTTCTAAAACATAATTAGAATAGTAATGTGCGAACTGATTACTTGTTCCATAAATCTTGTCAATAAGGATGTCGGTTGTTTACTGAGATAGCTACTACGAGTATTCTGTACTCGAGTAGGCCGACACGGTAGTAACAACACCAGTATAAGTTGACCTCGCATTCCATTAAAACTCCGCACTACGCCAGGGCAGCCACCGGCGTGCTGGCACATCAAGCTACTACAATCTGTCAAATTTCTTTAATAGATTTTCAACTTTATCGCTAAAGCATAAGGTTCAAAGTTGATTGGGAAAATTTGACAGTTTCGGGTAGCTTGATATGTTTGCGTAATTGCGTCTGTAGGTAGGTACATGAAAATGCGAAAGAGTCTGAACAGGCTTTGAGGCTGTCCATAATCCCGTTCTACCTGAAATCGATTCAGTAAGAGCCAAAAACCACATTAAATCTATTAATTTGTATAAAATGGAGTCGCTCTACCCTCTCTTCTGAACTTATAGCTACACAATTGACATAGATGCAATATAAAAAATGTGCAACGCAATCCCTTCCAAAGTTCTCCACGATTTGAGCAAGTCTTCAAAATACTTGCTGAGCATAGCTTCATACTTTTCCTTCTCAGTAAAACATACTTTACCTACCTACTACAACGCATTTTAATGGTCCCCTATAAGGCCTCCATGAATGAACAGGAGGTAGTTATAAAAATTATTTATAGCCCCAGTCATCAGTCCGTAAGGGTCCTCTAGTTACAAAATTGTTCAAAGAATCCCGTTTATGACTAAGAAAATCTACTGTTCCGAAGAAAAATTACCTCGAGGCAAATATACAAAGCCTACGTCCGATTCCAAGGTATGAAACATGAGCTAGGGTTTCGTTTTTCCATGCATTGCGTCGTTTCTAAGCCAATTTCGATAAAATTCTTCGTTTGCTACGTTAATAAAGAGCAATGGAATGTTAAATGGGAACTGTTCTTTTTATTACTTTTTAGCTGAACTCGAATAGTGGACGCTAATTGGAGGATATTGGTTTCTGGAAAGAATAGATGTGGAAAGGTAAACAATATTGATTTAACAGCTATTCATCTGATATAATACGTTTATTAATAAGGGGTTAATATTAAACAAAAACATCCTTAACCAAGACAAGGATGATATATTATTATTAATATGTATGATAGATATACATACTAATATCCATTTAATATTATAAATGCGAAAGCAACTCTGTTTGTCTGTCTGTTACCGTTTCTACGCCTTACGGCTAAACGGATTTGGATGAAATTTTGCACACGGATAGACCATAACCTGGGTTATGACAAAGGATTTTTGTCCCGGTAGTACGTTTCCAGGGGAATCATTTAAACTTTCATCTTTTCACTACATTGCCCAACCCTTCCAGTACCTAATACATTGTAAAACCACGCTCCATGGTCATGCTATAAGCTCTCTGTATTTTGTGCTGTAAGTACATATGTGTAACAAAATGGACTTCAACCCAGACCTAAAGATAAACAGGAACCCTTAGAACGGGGGGAATGTGGATTTTTTACTTGAACTACCACTTTTATTAAGTTCTTTCAGAGCTCTCAAGCTTAACTTTCCAGTTTCCACGGAATATTCCGGAGCGTTATTGTTTAGTAGCCTTTCACTGTCGGCGTCGACTGGAAGCGTCGCCGAGTTTATGGAGGGGATTTTGAGCATTTTCATCAACATATTTCATTAGAGAAACTACATAGTTTATAAACTTGATCGTTTTTTTTGGATTTCGGGACATTTTCTCCTTGTCTATCACAATATTTTGCAGCACCTACACCGCACAGAAACACACTTTATATATTAATAATAATTTATCACTCTCTGCATTTTTGATTTTTTGTGTATTTGGTAATTGGCTTATTGTTTAGATTAATAATAATGTTATACTTACTGTCAGCTGTGAAACAACCTTATATAGGATGAAATTGAATAGGTGTGACAAATTAAAATACATATCTAATTCAGCGTGTCATAAAGTAATTTTAGAGATGCACATATAGTATACGTGCGCGTAGGCAAGCAATTTGGCAAAGTAGTCGCGCGCCTCTTTTTTCGTAGGAGCTGTTAAAATTAAAGAAATTATACTTTAATTTCCTTATTTGTTATGATAATTAAAAATAAAAATTACTGGAACGACAACCATTCGTGCCTACTTGAAGGCATTACGTTTGCACTATCTAAGACGAAAATTACACATTTTTTTTTTTTTCTCATTTCGATTTGTCGCAAGTTTTCAAATTCGTCCGTATAAAATAAACAAATCATTTTGATTTCACCTTCTCCCAAATTCGTTGTAGAATTAAAGACAGTTAATTGATTCATTTTCATTCATTGTTTCCATGAAACCAGGTTTCCCAATACACGTAAAAACAGTCCCATTTCGGATTGTAACACAGATTTTTTCAAACATATAAATCCAATTACAGATTTGCCTGAAGCGTTTCTAGCTAGACCAATGGAGCAAAAGACCTGGATATTATTAAGCTATATGTCTTCCTGAGAATTTAAACAAAGTGAATTCTGTAAGTTGGTGTTAGTTGACTATCAGTATCAGAATTAGAAACGTTTCACAAGTTAGGAATTGAATTTCTATCAATCCTTTAGTTGAACATAATACATTTAAGGTCTATTCAAATGTATGTTTCCAATTTATATTATTTCAAGCTAAACAAATCTCAAATTTATTTTGATGTTAATTAAGTTGATTTCAAAGTGAATAGAAATATTGAAAGTTATAAAAACGTTTAAATTGTAGCGTAAACTGATTTTTTTCATAAACTCATATTTTTGTTTACATTTTTGGCAAGTTAATCGCGAACGCAGATTACATACCATAGCATCGCGTAGGTATTCCCGTAGGGTTAGGCAGAGGTCCCGTGTAATAGGGGGCGAGCCGGGATTGCCCGGAATACAGTCTGGGTAGCTACAGCTTAAAAAAAAACACAAATCCAGACTTCGGACTGCTACTGAGAAATTTTAGAACACTTACATTTTACAGCTTGGATTTTTCAATTCTGTATTTTCTAAGCCTTCAATTGAAATTTATTTTGACTACACAAGATGAAATAACAGCTAGCACAAACTAGCAAGTGACCTCTAGTTTATAAAATACATAATTATGCAAATCCTCTAAATGATAGTGGCAATGAAGTCTCGCGTAAATTCATTTAAATGCAAGATTTTGAATTTTAACAAAAATCAGACGTATTTCGTCCGCATCTACGAAATATGTTTGATTTTTGTTAAAATTCTTCAGACTCGCGCACCGAGGGTTCCGTACAAATTTGTAGGTATGTAACTACAAATTTACGGTTTTCGGATTTTTTATTATACTTGTGCTACATGACATTGCTTCTTGCAAAATTTCATGATTCTAGGTCAACGGGAAGTAGGTACCCTATGAATTTTTGATTCCCTGTCGAAATATACGTTTTTTGCAGCGTAAACAGCCGTAATTTTTTTACGTTAACTTGGAATTTTTATTTTATCACAGCTTCAAGGGACTGTAGACCTGAGTATATGGTTTTAATTTCATATCGATACTTCCACGCATTCCCGAGATAAAGGGTCTTACTTGACAGACAGACAGCCGGACAAAGTGATGGATATAAGGGTTCCGTTTTTACCTTTTGAGGTAGGTACAG
The DNA here is from genome assembly GCA_948474745.1 of Oligia latruncula. NCBI lineage: Eukaryota > Metazoa > Arthropoda > Insecta > Lepidoptera > Noctuidae > Oligia > Oligia latruncula. The sequence goes on from OX419696.1 coordinate 6,573,764, forward strand.
AACCCTAAAAATGAGAATTTCGTCGAATATTTTTCATAAACACGTTCTAAAAACCTGTAGCGACTAGATTTAAACTTATTAGGCTGTTGATAAACTGAGAAATCTTACGTTGAGACGTACCTATATTGAATATATTCATCAAATAGTTTATAGAATACAGACGTTGGTATTTGATCAATGACATTGTATACAAACTAATGGGATCGAGTTCAGGGATTACAGTCGTTCAATTGAATGGCTGACGGAAGTAGCTGTGGATGCAGCCAAACGCAGTATTTTTAATACAACTTTATAATATGAAGCTGGCGATATTGTTGACAAAGTTGACATCGAAACGAATATTCATTTGGAAATACAGTTTCACTGTAGTACATTTACAGACAGTGTGATTCATCAAATAAAATATGAACATCACAAACAAATCCCAATTTGAATTGACAAAATTGTAACAAACTGCGAAATAATTATTTGGAAATACGTACAGCATTAAATTAAATGTTATGTTCAAAACAGACGAAATTGCTTCATATTTTGTATTGTTCAGTACAATACCTAAAAGTTGCCGTTCTGTCTGTGTAATGAAAAATTGGAACCGAATCCAAAACTGGTCAGAAAGGACTCTCTTAGTCTTACCTACTACACTTTACCTTATTGATAAAGAAAAAAGCGAAGCTCTCAGTCTCCGTAGTATTTGCCCAGAGGTCGGAGGTTCAATGCCTACCCGTTACTTTTTTAATAAAAAGCTTGGTGCTATTGTGACGATTAACACGTCTTGTCGCAACGGGTGGAATACAGATAGCGACGTCGGTTCTGTCTAGACTAGGGAATATGGATTCATCCTGCGATGCTACATATCCGCCGGTTTCAATTTAAGCATGTTTAGCTTTCAGTTTTTCTTTCATAACTTTGTCTTTGTGTATTTAGATGATTGGTTTGATTTTGAATTTTGGCTGTGATGATTTTTGTCATTGTACTTTCTTGTGTTATGTTCTTAGTACAAAAAGAGGAGTTTCTTGTGTAGCAAAATGACACTTAAGATCATTACAATAACTTAATTTGCGAATACTATTGGATTTTTATTGCAAAGTTTTGTGACTCTTCAAAAAAATATGTTTAACCTTTAATCTGTTTCGCGGCCTTCATTCGCATATAACTAAACTTTATTACCAGACTTTCAACATTCAACTTTCCTTATAAAGTACGAATATAACAAACTTGACACAAATATTCTATGATATATATTAGGAACATTTGTTTAACTACTGATAACAGTTTCTACTGAACATTAGCTACGATTTACGTTTATTACTAGTATGCTGTCCTAATTGGTAATTTCATGTGAGTCAGGGTCACCCTTAGATGAGTAGCTGGCTGGTTGTTAACCTTGGTTAACTCTTTTCACGTTACTTGTATACAACCTCCTTTAAAATCAAAGTCAAGTTCACTACCAACATTTATCATTCTTATTCGATGATAAACCTCTTTTGATTTGATTTTTTTAAACCTACAATCTCTAGTTCATAAAAAAGGCAGTACGTTCACAATTATTTTACCTCTGAATTTGCATCCCGCTCCAGATCACAGTGATCTTTATTCTCATAACAATAAGGTTGCTGCTGTCAGAGAGGTAAAATACCTGTGAACGGACTGTATTTCCTTTTCATAGCGCACGTAGGAAAATTCGATACGATATGAAAAGTATTTTTAATTCTAACATTTTAACAAACAGTAGCTAAAACTGAAAACGATACGAGTAATTATTGCATTAATGAAGCAATGGGAAGTACTAAGCACAATAAATTAAAGCGAGAAATGAGTTCTTAATATTGCCTATAGTTATGCTGTGGCATAAAAAGTTGACACGTGTCATAATGTACTCGCACTAAGGTTGTGCAATAAATAATATTTCTTGCTACAGAAAAGAAACATAAGCTAGATAAGGTATAATTACTTCGTGTGTTGGCTTTGTATTTGTTACCAATTGCTGTTCATTAGCCGCCTTGAACTTGGATGATGTTCGCTTTTTCTTTCCTCTTATCAATGTTATACCTGTCAATACTTTGACGTTTGACGACCAACTCTCTTTTTCTGTGAATGAGGTTCATCTAACTTGTTAAAAACGCATCCATGTATTGGAAACTATATTCTTCAACCAAGATAGTTTTTGCTTCAGAGCTTCTAAAAATTGTGAAATTAATTTTCACTGTATCAAGAATTCAAGATGGTTATATGTGGTAAGATGTGGTATATACGTATAAAAAAAGAGGTTTAATGTTACCAAATGAAGGGTGAATCCGAGCTTAATAATCCTTCATAAAAAAATATTGAACAGTGTCGTAAAGGACTCAGGTTTTTGACTCCTAAAGTCAAGTTTAACATAAACATTGAACGTAAAGGTAGCAATAACACACTTTGTGCTGGTTCGACACTAGCTCGTAATCATAATAACCTACCATTCAGTTGACTTTTACCACTTGCAAAAATACTGGTAAGAGGGTAATAAATTCTTTCTCTGTCCGTAACTGGCCAGTGGTCTTTGGCTGACTTCATGGCAATCTTTGTTCGGACTGGATACTTCGGGGGGATACAATCAGATTCTTCTCGTTGTTTTTTATTGATTTGTGTATGTTGATGACATCATTATTTTTACTTTGTTTCATACTTTAGCTACTTACTTACTGCTGCGTTAAGCTGCAGCTGCGGCATTAAGTTGAATCTATGCATGGTAGATCTAGTTAATGTTTTATGTAAACCATTTATTATGATATTTACAATTCAGGTCCAAAGGGCTAAGTAATAATAGAAATTCATTTTAATGTCAACTCTAATTAGATACATATTTGCACAACCTTTCCAGGCGTTAACTAAGAATTTGACTATGAAATTATTTTGTATAAGTAATAAAGTCTACGATATAAATTATTATGTGACGTGTCTACCTAAAGCAATTAATTTTGGCTGATACATAAACCCTAGTTTTAATACAAAAGTCAAAGTTATTATGTAGTTCATGTCTTTGTTTGTTCTCATACAAGGTCTCCTTTAAGTTATTTTTCCCTTTTTATCAAAAAAACCTTCATTGCAATCGTGTAGGTAGTGAGCACTGAACGCTAAGTAGGTAGAATGTTTATTTATTTAAGTTTAGAGGCCACCAAATGATATATGAATACAAATATAATTTTATAGCAGTCTCAAGTCTCGTAGAATGATAATCATGTTTTAATTATTTATGCAGACATCATAATTACAAAGAGATAAATATACACACGTAATGAGGGAAGACGCAAAAATATGTAGTGAATTTTATTACAAAACCAACAACAAAAACAATAAAGAAGCAATTATCTTAATTGTTGCTTAATAGTAATAATCAGTAATGAACCATACGAGTAATCACCATCATTACCGATGTCCATTCATTAGCAGTAACTTAAATATTTATTGAGACTGGCAACACTAAAGCGGGTTGCAAAGAAACGATACTTTTTTGTTGCAGAAACTTGTTTTCAACGACAGTAGTTAGAAAAAAGTTTTTATTTGTCGTTAACTTGTGTGTAGCATTAGTTCCAAATCAAAAGTTAAACTTTTTAAAATTTTAACGGTTCGAAAGTTTTAAAAAAAAAACAAGTGCACATGCACTTGCTTTGTAGCAGCCCGTATTCATTCGGCAACGACAATATGGCAATAGCATCCTATCGCGTGCAGGTAATACGTACTTACTCGTATTATGTAGGTATCTATAATCTTTTAGTACTTTTAGTGTATGACTTTATAGCTGCATGTTTAGAAAACGTATTAATAGTAAATGGTAATTTCTCGTCAACTCGATCGCATACCGATTCGTTACGTCATGGGCGTCACTAGTCCCTCCCCTTCTCCCTTGCCGTACTCCCCCACCCCCTCCCACTGCTAAGTACTTTATCAATCACTTGCGAGATTACGAAAAAGTATTTCAGTGCAATTTGAATGTTGTAGTGACTTTTTAGTTTTTGAAGGCAACTGTGTATGTGTCATCCTTAAATGAGGTCAAATAGGTTTGAATCGCAACGACCTTGCTAGTACCTACATAGTCATAGGTATGTAGGTACTCACCTATAGCTCTAAAAGCAAGGTCAGTAGAAAGATGCTTACTAAAAGTGGGTACTATTATGTGTAAAAGTTTATGATAATTCATCGGTTTTTATTGCAGCTAATCAATTACATCAGAATGCATTAACGAGGACTTTCTTCTTAATCGCATTAACAAATTGTGAGTCTGTGCGCCGCTCCACTTCGACACTCATAATTATAAACGTCAGTTGATGCTATATCAATTAGTGCGTGCCAGATGCCTTTCCACGGAAAACCAGTTTCGGCCCTTTTTATCGCCGCGTTGAGCGTAACCTTTGTTTCTAAATAGCTGCTCCCTTTACGCCTTACTACTTGTTTTACTTGTAAATAATTAAACCAACTCTGATAATAGTACGAAGACTACGCTTTTATAAACTGTAAAAAGTGAGAACAATGAGAGTTATGTACATACAATTCAATTACGACAGAAAAATAAACCGACGTAAAAGTAAGTCGATTGTGTCCGGCCGACGCGACGCGACTGTAAAAAAAGTTTAGTGAAGCATTTGCCTACCTGCTAATTAGACAAAGAGCTCGCGATCGCCGCGTCAGTGACAACACGGTACACAAACATGCACACACTGACACATCCGAGCTACGATGCGGGAAGCGAGCGAGAATCGGCGGGCAAACGGGCGGGATCGCGCGTCTGTCCGCGGGCGGCTATCGACGAACACTGGGTTCAGTGGCTGCCCGCAATGCACGCGGCATTCATCGGAGCAACGGCAGAACGGGCACGAGCGAGCGCGTCGAACAGCTGATGGGCCGGCTGCCTCGGCGCACACCTGTGTGCCGCACTCTCTCTTTCCCGCACGCCAGCCGCCGGCGCAGCGTCTTGCCCTGATATCGGCGTGACGTTACCGCCACATCGCCGCGCGACGCATGAACCCCGTGTGAACGACATTCATGTGCCACATTATCTCGACCGAATGTCGCTACTGCATCAGCCGCCACCGCTGCCACACTGCCACCACACGCTCTTGCTAGGTCAATGAGATCGTGTCCAGTGACAACAACTCGACCAACATCTACGATAAACCTGCCGAGTGCTAAACGATGCTAATGCTCATTGTAATCTAACCACACGCTTATTAGTACAAGTCCAACGGCCAGTCAATTGGCGAACGTGTACAGAATCAGCGATTTGCATTGCCAAAGTCTTGGAAATATCAAAATGTACAACTGTAACGTACAAGATGAATTAGCAGAATAAGAGTAGCCTTGCCACAGTGAATAAATTCCTTACATGCCGACGTATTAGTACATGCAGAGGCCAACCGGTAAGAGTAATTTTGGCAGATAACAATTAGCTTTAGTTGTGCTAGCAGCTGTGGAAAACAAATTCATACATAATATATACACACTGTTTGGTGTTTACAATGGTAATGTATTCAAAATAGTCGAAGTTTTTTGTTTAAAAAAATCATTAATGTAGTGTTTACTCTTCACATTATGTGAAGTGTATTCAAATATTCTTTTTACATAATTATAATTGCAAACTTTAACGCCATTTGATTCAAATACATACTAAGATTGTTGCTATAGTTATCTTGGAATGCGTGACCGCAGCATTTTTTCGGTATTCCTTCTCTCTTCTCTTTTGAGACTACCTTTACTTAGAATTGGTCTTTAACTATATATTTTTCTCTATATTTTTCTTCTCTCATAGATGGTAGTTCTCTTCATCTAGCGTCGTCGTTAGATGGGCATTATGAAATATTTGAGTGGCTCAGTGGCTGGCTAGATAGCTGCATCTTACGTGATCGCTGGCATGCCGCACTTCGGGACTTTCACAACTCTGCTTCTAATTTCCAATGATCTGTAACCGTACGGTTTAAGGTTTTTAGATTTACTATAATTAGCACCTACTACTTCGTCTTCTTTTAGATCTATTTAACTGAAATCATAAACATAATTACATTACAGTAGGTAAGTAATTAAATCATAGTTCCGTTTCATATTGATAATTAGTTTCATTCACCAATAATTACTATTGCTGCATCGGTACCTAGATACTGTTATTTTTTAACATCATTAATGATGAAGCAAATTCGATTAGCTCATAAAAGTAACTCAGGAATTTGTTGCACCTTCATAAACCGCCATACAAATGCAAATTAACCATAAAAGCAATAAACATTAAACTAATAAACAACCGCTCATATGCAACACTAAAACCATAAACACGTAAATTAGTGATGTGCACTTGACCGGACTTACTTTCCGGGATCACTCGAATAAACGTGCCGAGTGTCGTGTCGTTCGAAGTTTAAAATTTCGACCGCGATCGCCCGCGCTCCCGCCATGACGACGACGACGGCCGGGCAAGGTTGGCGCGAACACGCCGCCCGTCGAGGTCATTGTACACAGATTTTGATGTCCCAAATACCTAATACAGATAGCTAGGACATCAAACTCCGTAGTACAGTGCAATCGTTCATTGTAGTCTTCAAGTTATTGGATATTTCCCATGGTGATGTCATTAGTGTGATTCATTTATCGTTAGTAATGCTCCACTTGCTAAACCCTAGAGTTGCATCACTCGTAAAAACTAAAATAATCGTTACGCAACATTTTATCCTTGTACTGCATGAGTGCATCTTCTAATTTTCTCATGAGTTTTAATATTGAAGAACTGGAAACGTAAATGTGGATATCATTGGTATAATAAGATCATGATGATATGTTTAGTTTATGCTCATTGTTTTATTATAATGCACCTGTCCTGTTTACACTCTTACACAATAATCTGATCAAGAGCTTCAATTCTTTTAAAAAAACATACTAATAGATGACAAACTCGATATTAATCAAACGGAAAACTTCAAGCAAAACTAAAGATTCACCGTTATAATTATTTGGAGTCAATTCAACAGTTTCAAGACTTTTTTTACCAGGAAAATAAAACAAATATTACACGTTGGACTCACTCAGTAATTAGGACAATTTATCCTCATAAAAGTCATGGTGGATTTTCTAACTTTTCCCAATGATGAGCATAAATCAAGCCAGGCTTAAGTGTATCTTCCTCAAATATTCCAAAATAATAATCTCACAGATAAACATCCATTGAATTTATGTATAAATTAACAACAAAATAACTGCGACTAGATCGTAAAGAAAACACAAACTTTAGTACAACAATACTTTGTGAATTAGGCGATAATTTAGCAAAAACAGTTGTTTACATTACGAAAGAGTTCAAACCGCGAAAAATAACAAATGTTAAAAGTACGATAAACTGTTAGATGACAGACAGGGAAGCAAATGCTGTTCTTGCAGATGTTGTATTAAGTTTAGCACAACCGTTTTGGATGCCGAAAGACATGACAAAGAAAGATGCATACAACGTCTCCCTCTACAAAATGTAAAAGCAATTATTAAATCAGCAACTTGAAGGTTTGTACACGTCTTGTACAGTTTGAAGACAATAAACTTAATCAGGTGTATTAGTTCCCTTAATGTTTTTAACAAAGGGAAATAATTCAAGTGGACCAAATGAAGTGTTAACGACTTAATATGTAGGTAGGACCTGCTTTTGAAGCGTATTAAATTAGTTCTACGGTCTTTCCTCTTTCGTGTTCTTATGTATATTATTACTGTGGTGATTCAGTATGTAATATTTTCACAAAACCATTCAATTAATTCATACCTGCGGTGTAATTACGTAACACACTATACTGATAGTGTCAAAATGAACGCCATTACTACTGAGCAATGGGTTTCATTTTGACAGTTCAACAACATTCATTGCGTTATTTACCTACGTTGTTGAGCAGAAGATTTTTTCGAACATATGAAACAATGGATTAGCAATATCCTTCAAAATGATTCAGATTGTGATTAAAAGTAAGGTACTTACGCAATTCGGAAGCTGGTTCAAATTATTTATCCTTATCAAGCTCATTGTTCAATTTTCATGAGAATATTGCAAACGGGGCTTGAATTTTAACCAAAAATACAATCATGATGGGTAGCCTGTTATTTTATTTTATTTTTTGGATCCCACGTAGCGTTTTCATCGTGTTACTCGTAACTCATCTATAGTATTTCATGAAAATGTTCATTTGTATCAAATACTTCTGCAGAGTATACTGAATGCTTATATTCAATTAATTTGTGTTTCAGGATTATTCTTTTTTTCTTTTATTCACACATTTCTAGATTTGATTAATGTTACTTTATTAATGCTACTTATATTCAAGTAAGGGTTGTTGTAACAGCATTGCATTTTCAGATCACAGTTTAAACTTTATTGGGCTTATTGCGATTAATTAGTAGTATTTTCAATAGCAATTTGCTAAGTTCAAATTGTAATTTCAAGGATTAAATGTTTCTCTATATTAGTCATAGATTGCTATTTAATGAAGTTCAAAGGGACATTCAACTGGCTAGCAATGTTACTGACGTCGGACTAGTCTGAAATACGCTCAATGCAAAAAAAATCGTTTGAATGCCAGTGCGGTGAATGCATCGGAGCTCCCATATCCACAATATGTTAAAAAAGCACCGACAAATAAAAGACAAACGAAAAATTCGAGACAAACGAGAGTTTTTGAGGTTTTTTGATAGTGGATTTTTCGAACTAGTGCCCGAATTGTTAACCGATACACAAAACCAAACCCTTTTTGTTTCCACACCTTGCTGTGTAAACTTTGATGAATGATCGAAAGCTTTACAAAAAGGTTGCCTATCTCTACCAACTGTGGAAGAAAATATATAATGCCTAGGTAACACAAACATCACATTATCAAAACCAAGAATGAGCAGTTTCAATTAAGAGCAAAGCTGTTATTAAAGAGATTCCTTTCGGGATTAACTTGCGTACAGAACACAGATCTCAATACCACAATCTTGGAATAATTTTTTCTCCGCATTTATTACAAAAGAATGTAACTGAAAGCGTTTTCCGTTTAACCTGTCAGTGTGCTGTCAGTTTCATTCAAGCTATTATCTAAATATTATCGTCTTTATTTCGTAACGAGTATATAATAAATCGTGTTTGCCGACTATCTATCAAAATATATCTTATGTCTACCCTTCTCAACGGTGTTCATAGTTTACTGTTTGTATTTCATGATTAATATTTGCTACATTTAGTTAGTCTTGGCTTATTTCAAGTTCATCCATTTTATCCCTTAAAACTTACTTATAGAGGTTTTGGTCATATTTTAATACATTTGATTTTAATTTTAATTCTTCACTACGTTAATTTTCCAAGTGACTAAACTTTCCACTAAAATGAACTGAAGAACAACTTCGTAATAGAAACTTCCAACAAATTATAATTTTCATAAAATGTACTTAGTAGGTACTACTGCTTTAATTTGTATAAAATTTGACACAAAACGGTTGCCGTCATTATTTAGTAGTTATTGACAGGACTAAAATTACGAGATTTGTTTAAAATTGCCACAGCACTATCTGGGACGTATGCCTCTGAGGGGCAATTAATTATTCTACCTGCCGGCTCGCCGACGCAGCCATTGTGCCTCGACTCAAACCCTTCCCCTCACTGCCTATTGTCTTTTTCTATAAAAGTATATTCACGCCTCTTACGAATCAACCAGCACGGATTTTTGGTCAAATTTTCAAAAGTCGGCTCGTCCGTCTTTGATATTTCATTTCGTTTTATTATTTTGTGAACCATTTTCATCCTTATCATTAGGACAGTTAGATTTATATTCTTCTGATTCAGCTTCATCTGTGTGGTCTCAATGAGTATCAAATATTGAATTATATTGAACCATAAAATCTGTTTTATATTTATGTCGTAATCGTAATAGGTTAATGATGAAATGAACCACTTTCAAATTATTGAACACTAAATTGAAATCGATCTGAATTTACTAACATAAAGGCCAGTTAGATTAAAAAAAATTGTGCACTAAAAAAACCAAATTTCGGTTTAGGTTAACTAGTAATCTCGGCGTAGTCTAAGCATGGCTACATCACTACGTCAACAATTCCGGGAAAACTAAAATCTTCCCGCAATTTACTAATACAACGATAGCGATAAGTATATCGTAGTGATGTACACCGCAATCCTCGGTTCGTCGGCGCCCGGCCCCGTTTCCTCGGCCGTCGGCGCGCGGGGCGGAGGGGGGAGAGCCGCGGGGAGGCGCGCGGGGCGGGGTAGCCCCGCTAAACGGGATGCGCGCCTCCAATTTACATTTATGAAGTCCCGTAACAGATTCCGGGATGTTTACTTTCGATAATTAAAAACGTCTCAGGTGTGGTGTGAGACGCTTAATAGAGCACTGATCCGGACAATACAATATCGTGCTCCTATTAGCTGATGCTTTTTTGTTTGTGTTATCTATGGGATGGCCGTATTGGACTACAAAAGACAGAAGAACAAAACTTTATGAAGAAAGAAAGTAGATATAGCATAAGTTTATTTTTCATCCTCTATTGTCCCACGGCTAGGCAAAAGTCTCTCCCATAGCTTTCCACTCTTCCCTGCGTGCTGCCTTGTCCAGCCATTCTCCCATAAACGCGTCATCATGCTAGCGTTCCCTCCAAATTGAAATAGACTAAAATAAAATTGTTTTCTCAAGCCACTACTTACTATTATTTATGTAGGCTGAGAATACACTTAGGTAATATAATATTGTACCGTTTGTAGAAACCTGAATTATTTACAGGCTACCTACGCACTACGCACCTCTATCATACTAGACAGATAAACAGACAGAACATGTCCATGTCCTACAAGCTTACCCGTGGGACAAGCGGTTTCTAATATAGTAAAATACGATTGGAGAAAAGTTTACATAACCATCGAGAAGTAGAATCAAAGAAAGGAAGAAAATACATGAATTGGCATGAATACTAATATAAACCTTAAAAGTATATATAAAAAATCACACAGTAAAACTACGAGTTACGTATGGATATGATATGACATAATTATAATTTGAGTACAAAGGTTTTGCTTATTTCTTAAGAAATTTCTTCCAGCAGATCTGCGAAAGGAGAAGTAAAAAAAGAGAAGAAAAAAAAGGAAAAAGATGAGAGAGAAGAGAAGAAAAGATCTTTCTGTTCTGAACTTCTGACTGACCGACTCCTTGACAATTCAAATAGGGTGCCGTACCCAAAGGGTAAAACGGGACCCTATTACTAAGACTCCACTGTCCGTCTGTCTGTGTCACCAGGCTGCCTCATGAACTGTTATCACGTTATACAAAATCTCAAAAAAAAAAAAAGAAGAAAATCTCGCGGATCTGAGAAAATTTTCACAGATGGTGTATTTCTTTTGCTGCTATAACAACAAATAATAAAAATAAAATAAAGTTAAAATTTAAAGAGGTATAAAAGAAACGTTTTTTTCGGCGTCTTATGCCTTGTGGTACGGAACCCTTCGTGTGCGAGTCCGACTCGCACTTAGCCGGTTTTTTTACTAATAATAATACTTATTTAACATAAAAAGTATACAGAAGTATACAGGGTGACACTTAATAAAAGCGAGCAAATAGCCCGGTACAAAATAAATGATCAGTGACCCGCATGCTAGGAAAAACCTGTGTTACAAGCCGGGGTCATCCCATCCGTCCATTATAGATGTTTTAATTAGCAATGTGTACTTTTGTAAAAATAAATTTGACTTGAACAATTAATTTTGGGGATTATAATATTATAATTTCATTGAAATAAATGCCTTGAGTTTGAGTTATTCCTACAATATAATTACATACCGTTTACCATAATATAATCAGTTCTTTATCTGGAACGCTTTTCCAACAGTTCTCGCTATTTCTTTTTTACGTCGTTGCGTGTTCCGAGACAGTTTACCAATGTCCTGGACTGGACACGAAGGAAGTCAACGCTCCGTGTTTCACTGATGACCACACCAGATTGTGGAGTGTGGAAGCCTGTGTAGATTCTACAACGGGTACCACTGTTTGTAAAAGAACAGGTATTGTTTTATACTAATAAAATGTGTAAGAAAAAAATTAAGATACAGGTGATAGAGTACGGACAACCGAAATCAGTCAGATGAAAGGGCTATAATATATAAACACACCGTGTAAAATATAAATAAAATATTTAGTGTACAGGTACTCACGGCGACTTAACAAGCTATATACATAATATACATTTCCAGTTTTAGCTGACCTCGTATTGTATAGGTTTTTCGTATAATCAGAAGTCAGCGAATACTGGTTAGATATACTTAGCTTGATGAGTAGCCTTGCGTAGGTACAACCATAGATATCCGTTCGACTCAAACTGACAAGGGCCCAACAACGCGCTTAAGGTACGCTTGCGAGTATTTGAACTGGGCAATAGATAACTGGAGGATTGTACTCTGACTACTGTAGGGTCAAGTTTTTCAGTGATGATAAACGACTCCACGTGTGGAGAAAACTCATCATCATCATCATCATTTCAGCCGAAAGACGTCCACTGCTGGACATAGGCCTCCCCCAAGCACCTCCACTTCGACCGGTTTTGTGCTTCTCGCATCCAACAGGTTCCTGCGGCCTTCACAAGGTCGTCGGTCCACCTAGTGGGAGGCCTTCCAACGCTACGTCTTCCGGTACGCGGTCGCCACTCCAGAACCTTTCGGCCCCATCGGCCATCTGTTCTGCGAGCAATGTGCCCTGCCCACTGCCACTTAAGTTTGGCAATTCTTAGGGCTATGTCGGTTACCGTGGAGAAAACTAAGTGAACGTTTTACAGAACCAAGCATCCATAGAATAGACCATTTTGGGGGTCCAAGTGTTATGGTATAGATGGGAATAAGCTTGGTAGGCAAAACAGAGCTGGCAATACTGGATGAGGGTACTGTAACCGCCGCCTGTTACGATGAGCGGGTAATCCAACCTCTTGTTATCCCATTTTCGCAAAGAATGGGCGCCGGCATTTGCTCACATACATACGGCCCGTGCCACACAAGGAGCACTTTCTGAGGCCAATAACACAGTTTTCCCATGGCCAGCTATGAGTCCCGACCTCAACCCCTTCGCGCATTTATAAGATCAATTGAAAAGAAGCCTTTAAGTAAATTCGCTAAAACTCTGTTGGGAACGAATTCCGGAACAAAATGTTACCCATCTTATTGAAAGTGTACCAGTTAGGCTTAGAGAGTGCATACAGAGCAGAGGAGGCTTCGCTCGCTACTAACTATAACATATATCATCAAACGGTTGCAGGAAATGGACGATAAACTAAGTTTATTACTTATTCAAGTTAATTTGAGTTTATTTCCCTTTTAAGTACTTATTTTGTGTAAATCGGTCAAAATAAACAAATTTTACAATTGACAATGTTTAAAAAAACTTAATCTCTACTCAAAGCATATCCTACTAATATTATAAATGTGAAAGTTTGTGAAGATGTTTGGATATTTGTTACTCAATCACGCGTAAACCGTTGAACAGATTTGGACACTTGGATGAAAATTGGCACACAGATAGACCATTTCCTGGATTACCACATATGATACTTTTTCCTACGGGATCGAAAATTACGCGGGTGAAACCGTGGGGCGCTGCTAATCTATTCATAAAAATCATTTAATACTTAATATTTTTAAATAACGGACTAAAAACTGGGTGGGCCCCGTTGGAAACTCATAAAAACCTAATTTGGACTATTACGAACTACAAATTACCAAATCAGTCCAGCCGTTGTCTAGTGATACGCATATACCAACGAACATCATTTTATTTTTATTTAAAGAAATAGGTAGATTAAAGAAAAAATAAGAAAGAAAAATATTTTATTCGGGACACGTACAGACAATACAAACAGTAAAAAGGAGCATTTAAAACTAACAAAAAAAAAAAACAAAAATAGAAAACTTAAAATAACCCATCAACCTAGGAAAGTCTTGGAATTCCATATTTTCTACAAAAAAATCTCATGTTGTAGGTACATACAATCAGGCAATCTAATGCCGATGAACTAAATTATCGGATTTGGATCTACTTAATTCAATAAACGCTAGCTAGATTTGATCTACAAAGTGCGGAGGCGAGAATCTATGAGGCTGTGACATTTAAAATTGATTAGGTAATGCCAAACCAAACGGGAATCTTTAAAATTTTTCGAAGCAATCAACTAAAAAGTTCTACCCAAAGACTTAGTTAAAGAAATGACCATCAAATGCCTAGCCTTTTCCCAACTATGTATGTTGAGGTCGGCTTCCAGTATAACTGGATGCAGCTGAATACCAGTATTTTACATGGAGTGACTACCAGTAGGGTAAATTTTTGTAAGAGATAAGCTTAAGATCATATTAATTGTCTATAGAATACTGACTGTGCCATTTTTCAAAGGGAAGCCGGTAGGAATCGAATCTGACCTTCACAACCCAGTTGATGCGTAATACGATACCTGAATAAATTTGTATTATAAGACTTTCGGGTTTCTGACTACCCGTAACGACTGTTAAAGATCTAGGAATGACAGCCGGGACCACCGATCCACGAGCTATATGTAACTAAATTCTTTTTTGACCTTATATCAAAATTGCATAGTGCACTGCTATCTATCCTGAATTTGGGCCTGTCAACAAATGCTTTCATCGAATTATTACAGGGGTGGTTAATGGTCCAGGAAAAATAGTACCCGAAGGTAAGGGGCTGCACAAAAGATGCAGAAGGGGAACATAAGGAACGAAATACAAAGAAACATGAAAAGTTAATGAACAAAACAATATTAAATAGTTTTACTGTTGTTTGTGGGAAAAATGTTTATGCATCAGTAATTGTTTATGGCACAGGGTGAATTGTGGAATTGTTTACATTACAATACAATACACCATAGCCATGCACAGCTTGTAAGCATCGAACATAAGAGTATACATATACCTACCTGTGATTATCGTTATATTATCTTCAATTAGAAATGTAATATCTACTACTACATAATATCACGTTCTGTGATCCCGGAAGGGTAAGGCAGAGGTAGGTACCTGCATTTACTAATATAGGTAGTAGGTACACCTACTGGCAAAATGTGGGTGTAACCAGTGGGGCCCCAATAGGTTTTAAGTCCCATGTAATTGGGGGCGAGCCTATTGCCATCAACTGGGCACGAATCCAGACTTCGGGCTGCTACTGAGTAAGTAATTCCTGATGGAAAAACTGTATAACACTTTCCCCGATCTGGGAATCGAACCCGGGACTTCATGCTTATCATTAGAGCGTGCGACCACTAGACCAACGAGGAAGTCAACTACTAACCTACTTATTTACAAATTAAAACGATAATAACAAAGACAAAGTCTTAAATCGTTAATTAAAAGGAAATTAATTTACGAGCTAAGTTTACGATCCAGAGATATTGTAAGTAGTTGACGATGTTTGTGCTAAGTCATCTTGATCTAGTTTTTGAAATCTTATTCTACCTATTTGTTTTTCCTACAACTAAGTATGAGTAGACTCATTAAGCTGGTTTAACGAGGTCGCCTGTGAATTCTTCTATGTTCTAGATTTCTTTAATGTAATCCAAAAATAATAATAAATGTATTTTTAGTTTAAATTTATTTTCTATCCTAATAACTTTTAACCCTACCATCGATGGCTCTTCTCGTGTCCCCGAAAAATTTAAAAGAAATGCAACTTGATAACTTAAAAAATAACGAAGTGTACGAGCACAGATTCCTCCAGTTTAGGTCTGACAATATTGAACTGAGATAACTAAATCGTTAGCCAAACGTGACGTAGCAATATTACTCCACTTACAACCATATAGTTGCTAAAGATCCCAGTATCAAAAAAAGACTGTGAACTCAAAATCAGTGCCACATTATCACATTCCGATACAGCTCGTGTCCTTACGAATGCACAATGTCCGATTTCAAGTGCGTTTATAGAATGTATGCAGTATGAATGACGTCACGCTTTCACTTGGCAAGTGCCTGCCTTAAACGATTCGATATATTCAACGTCATTTGGTAGGCAAAGGCGTCCGATGGTAGCCTGGTTACTAGTTATGTGACTTAGTTTGATAGTTTTAACTGTCTTGTGAATGTAGATATCAATCTAGATCATAGGTTCTCAACGCGGGCGAAAACCCCTCGCGGGCGTTTGAGACTTTCAGCGGGGCGGTAGAAGACATAGAGAAAACTAGGTATATAATTATCCTGTATTACGTCATCATCTGCCTAGCCTTTTCCCAACTATGTTGGGGTCGGCTTCCAGTCTAACCGGATGCAGACCGGATATCCTGTCTTACGTCTATATAAATTATTACACGTAATCGTGGCAATAGCTGTATCAGATGTTAAGTAAAAAAATTTGGGATCTAGAAAAAAAAATATTCTCAAAGTGGGTGGTGGGCAAAATAAGGTTGGCAACCTATCAACTAGATGCTTGATAAAAGGAGGAAGAACATAGAATATGGTAAAAAAGAAATAAGTAGCACAATTCACGATAGGTAGTTATTTTTATTTTAAAATTAACTACCTATCGTGCCTATACCTATATTATTTTTTAAATGAAGAGTGTACTGATAAATAATAATAAATGAACTTATAATCTGCAAGCTGCTAATGCAAAAATTAAATATTGCTATACACACATACAAATAAAAATTCCTAACATAAACCCAAATCTTGCACACAAAGAAATGTTTTGTTGTAACGGAAGACCTTTTGCTCCTCATTCCTGCGCCTTTGATTGATAGAAAGGCACGCCTGAGTTACTCAAAGGGATAGTTACCGAACCCGGTTTAGGGCAATTATTATAAATTGTGTCAGCGAAAGGGTTTATGCAATATTTAACTATTATTTCTGCATGATATCAGCTTTCATTTGTCTTTAAACTCCATTGATTGATCACTATATAATAAATACACCACTATGAATTTGTTTAAATTTGAATTAATATTTAAGCAGCCAGTCATTCAATTTACAACGCCAGCTCCCTACAAACGGGCACCACTAATAAAACAACTTTTAAATAAAACGAAATACATTCGAGCTGTCGGTATTCGCCTTAATTTTTCTTATTGTTATTTGATACTTACTTTTGGGGCCGGTTCACAAGAACGTGACAATGGGCCCGATTATAATGACCGTCTGAAGGCCCGATGAATTCCATTTCAACCGGCGAGATACCCTAACGACTAGCGCCATCTAGGTAGCGACTGAGTAACAATGTGCCGCGCTCGCCCGACCCGAGACAGACCGTGTTTGGTTCCGTTAAATTTGCTGTAAATTCCAGGACAATTCAACGTTTTCGGGGTTTACGGTCTACTGTTTTCAGTTCAAGGGAGTTGAATAGTAGAACTGGAGTTGTAAGACTGAAATTGTTCGAAGAGTTTCACGATGCACAGACATGAACTGGTTCTAATGTACAAATTTTAATCTGGGAGCCAAAAACAAACAAGCAACTCTTGTCGTACATTTAGTCTTAAAAATCTAATGAGTACAGTACCTAGTATAAGTATTTGCTGACCAGTGGCCTTTACCTAGCATGAGACCGATTTGATCTTGATCAATGTTAAAATGTCAAATTCCTTAGGCGCTGATCCGGATATATTAGGCATGACTTGAGATTTAGTAGGCATCCAAAAAACTAGTATGAAATAGTATACCTACGTATAGATTAAATACTAGCTAGCTATAGGAAAGAACTTGTTTCATAATTAGATTCGTTGAGTTCCGAACTAATAGCGGTAACATTATTAATCACTTTCGATTCATTTCGCAGTTACTGACAAGAGCAGCTACAGTGGAACTAGTCGACTATAAATTTAACATTAGTTGCTAAATTATAACGGCTTATACTTGTACAAAACTGACAAGATATCCTGCTAGGGTTTGATGCAAAAAACGATTGCAATTAATATTACTTCGCAATAGCTCAAAAATTACCTAATTACTTAAATATTTTGTAAAAATATTAAATCACTAGCTTCTGTCCGCGACTTCATTCGCGTGAAATTTCCCGTTTCCCCCGACCCACCCCGTCGCATCGCATCGTCTGCCAGCGCTATTACTGTGTTATTATATTACTGACTTTTTTTCTTTTTGCGTGATGTTTTTTAGCATTCCTCAAGAATTGGGCTATCAAATGCGAAAATATTTTTTCAAATCTGACTGGCAGTTCCACAGAACACATAAAATCTGTTCTGTGGGTAGTTCCAGGGATTAGCGCGTTTAAACAAACATACAAACTCTTCAGCATTATTATTAGTATACTTAGATTAAAAGAACTTATTGACTAGAAAGTAGAGTTCCGCAAGAAAGAGTCTTGTGGAAATCTATTATTTTTTGAGAAACCTTACTTTTTAATAATACAATCGGCTCCATGTCAACCGAACTGAGAAGATTCCAATCCAGTCTACCCAGAACCGGCAAAAATCGATATCCCAAATGGAACGATTACATCTGCTACTTAATAGCCGCCTAAAACTTTTGAGTCAGAAATACTTAATAAACGGTACAAATAAGATGTTCGACATTCGACATCAAACCAAAAGTATTAAACAGACTCCCAGACATATATACGAAGTGTTCAAATAAAGATATAGTGAACAATTTGGCCAAAGTCGCACATAGAATGTGTTATAATGGCGGCAAATGGCTCAACTTATTATAATCAGCCGAAAAAGTCTAGATAAGTCTATGGTCTGGCGTATGTCCAATGAGGCGCACCGGGCACTCCGGCCTCTTTGATACAACGTGTTAACTTTTTTTGTAAGATCGTTTGCGCTTTTTCTTTTCTTACGTGTTTTTTGTAATGAGATAAAATTGTTTTACGTGTAATGTTTTCTGTTACAGTACAATTAAAGTAATTAATCTGCTGTTGCTGTCCTACTTGAAACAAAAAATGTCACTGTTCCAAAGGAAACTGTTCCAAGAGACAGAAATTATTAATTTTAATAACTATCACATTAGGCATTATTTTGAGAGGTTGTTTTTTTAAAGCACTTTCACTATCAGCTAAGTACCTATCCAGATTGTCATAGGGCATATTAAATCTAGATACACGTAACAACTGCAGCAGTCCATTCTTACATAACAAGTAAAAGTTGAATCGAAATAGATTTAGTCATTCCGAAGTTACGAACTAACAAAGAGTCTGAATTCTTTTTCTTTTTTGACTAAATTATGCAAAGGTTACTGGCATGAAACTAAAAAAGCGGCCAAGTGGGGGAAGGGTTCCGTAACACCGTTCAATATTTAACACAAATATAAAAAAAAAAAACTTTAGTAAAAACAAAACAAGTTTCTTGTTTGGGGACCCCCTTTAATTTTAAACTTTATTTTATTTTAATTATTTGTTGTTATAACAACAAATAATAAAAATAAAATGAGTTGAATAGACGCTATAGCGTCTATTAGTAATAGGTACACATTCTGTGAAAATTTCAAGAATCTACCTATTACGGTTCATATGGTACAGCCCTGTGACAGATGGACGGACGGACGCACAGACGGAGCCTTAGTAATAGGCTCCCATTTACACCCTTTGGGTGCGGAACCCTAAAAAGTATTTATTATAAGCAGACGATGTTATAATGTGTGCAGACGGAGGCTTTCGAAACTGAATTCGAGTCCTAAGAGTTAAAATGTTGGGAGTTCAAAGACCCTTTTGTGAACTTTATAATAATGTAAGTAAATCAATATTTCTGTGAAAACTTCTCATTCTTGATTGTGACGTCAAAGACTTTGGTAGATTACAGGTATATTACCTTAATATCTATTTAATATTTTTTATTACGTAATTTCGTAACCTCTAATCAACCTATAGATTTTTTGGTAGACTGCCATTAGTCATACATTCCGCTACATTTACAAAGAGAAGCAAAAGTTAAAGTTTCTAAGTAATAGACAGCATTTTAATCCGGACAACATTGCGTGTAAGAACTACTTTACTTACTGTAATTTCTACGAGCCAGAAAACTGCACAACAAAGTAAGGTATGACTGTGTTCTTTAATACCAACCTACCTCGTAAGTGGATACAGTAAACGAATTTTTACTCATCCCTACACTTTAAAGTAGGTACCTACGACGTTTATCTAAAGGAAATATGATACGCAATAAACGTTTACCAAAAAACAAAAGGGATAAGGATACAAATATGTAAAAATTCTCAACGGACCGAGTACTGGGCCTTGGAGAAAAATGAGAAAACTTACCCACAACAGAAACGTAGTAGGCGGAGCTTATGGTTCCATGAACACAGATTACGCACCGTACCAATGCCTTACTACATTCATGGTTTGTCTACACACACAGAGGAACATAATATATACTTCATTTGCACGGAATTTTAGTTGGAACTCGCGAATGAGTTCGCAGACGACATAGAAACGGTGGCCGGTTTTTTGTAGGAGCTAAATCAAACAGTACAGATCAAATCTATCAACACACACGTCCCGCAAAACGGAGGCCATATAAAAAAAATCTAACCTATTGTAGGAGCTACAAAAAGTATGCCGTATGCGAGCGTGCTTATATATACCCCGCTAAATGTCGTATCACCTAGCTTCATGCTAGTGTGTGTGAGGTCGACGATTGACGTTCAAAGTGTCGTCTGCATAGTAAAGAAGTAGATTGTGACTCGAATGCGGATACCACCGCGACAATTACCTACGATACCGCTCCACGATCTACTGTTGTCACTGTTTCGCTTTGTTTACTGTTATTTGTGGGCCCAATCGATTAAGTATTCACATTGGATTATGACTGTTGTTGTTATATGTTTCCACTGTGAATGCTATTAATAGATCCTGTAGTGTAAGTAAGATGGGTTAATTTTGGAAGTGTGTTCGGGGAACGGTCGCCATCAACCTACTTTTATTAGGTTGCGAAAGTGTAAATATTTTCCGGTAAAGGTCGTATCCATCAATCATATCGTATATCGAAGGATTGTAACAAGCTATAATTAAGTAAACCAGCCTGGAATCAATGCCGCTGTAAATAGAAATTCTAATATTATGACTGGTAGAATTTACTTTTTATCTACAAGAATTTCGTACTGCCTTAGAATCAATAAGAACAAATATATGAGAAATTTTTTCGTGAAATTTTCTATGTTTTTATACTTAGTTATTCTGCTACTATCTGCGTCCTGCGGTTTCACCCGCATATGTTTAGATCCCTTAAGTATATCGGGATAAAAAGTAGCATATATGTTAATCCAGGGTTTCAGATACCTCCATACCAAATTTATCAAAATTGGTCCAGCCGTTTGAGCGTGAAGAAGTAACAAACATATAAACACACCCCCACACACCCCCACACACTCACACACTCAGAAACTTTCGCCTTTATAATGTTAGTGTGATTAGGGGCGGAGACAAATCCAACAAATCAAAGATCATGAAAATCAGTCCAGCTGTTCTTGAGTTACAAATGGTGTAACTAACCCGACTTTGTTTTATAGATATGCGGAGGCTGGTTGAAATCATGTGGTTCCTCTTTCAAATTCAAAATATTTTATTAAATACAAATACATAAACTATTATGTCAGGACTTTTTGCAACAGACAGGGAGGTTTTCATGCGATACGGGTGTGTGACCGACAATGGCAAAGTTGCGTGCTCACTTCCTATCCTATTAAACTGCTGTGACCCATAACACAAGCATGTAAACATTTACCTTGCATGCATGCGTTACAAGCATTGAATTATTTTACTATGTATTTCTTCCGCTAGAAATAGACCTCCCTGTTTATTCCCTAGAAAAAAACCACAGCGTCAAACTTCAACCGCTCCTGCATACGTTTAAACCTAGATTCAACCTTTAGAGATATGCCACTGATTACGTAACACACTTTCATTTACAATCCGAAGGATTCTAGGATTTAGAAGGAAATTGCTAATTTGAAAAGTTCGTCTGCTCAACAACGTAAATAAGGCAATGCTGTTGAACTGTCAAAATGAAAGGCATTGCAATTGTGTGTTGCACAATTATCCTGCAGGCTGGTGACAAGAAGCACCATGCACTATGTGGTAACTCTGGTCACCAGTAAAAACCTGAAACTGTAACTACTACTGACTGCCTTATCCTTTCAGGACTTTGTTTATCAGCGTAGCCATACACGTCTTCTTAAACTAATCAAACAATCATCAGAATGATATTGGTGGCCAATTATTTTTGTGTTGGCAATCCATTATTCTGTAGCGGCATTTATACCACCACATACGAACTACGTATTACAGCTGACGTCACGCAAATCCCACATCGCGCAAACAGAGTTTTCCGCGAGATTAGAAAATATAGGAACATTCCATCCTGTTCTTAAGACCTCTAAAAATCCAATAATATTAGGTACTAGATTAACTTGTCACATTTTGCTCGAGACAAAAATAGCTAAGTCTATAAAATAAATGAGTTTCCTAACAACAGAATATAATAGTAATTCGTTGCTATAACAATTGAGTGAAGAAAAGCTATACTTATTTATAATAAAGTAGATAGGTACAAAAGTCGTAAGCCAATAATAATGTAACAGGGCTTCGAAGATTTAAGCTTATTGTTAGCGCAGTGCAGCGAGCGAAGTGGTCCAGCCATCCAGCCACCCGGCTTCGGAGAAAACTTCCATTCATAAACATTTTATAGGACACCACGTGATTTGTGACGTTTTATCTGAACATTTTAAACGTGGTTCTTTGGAATTGTGTTATTGTTGTCCTTATTATGTTTGTGTTAAATTAGGAATAGATTAATTCTAAATCGGTCGTATTGTATAGAAATTCAGTGCTGCTGAATAAAGACCACTACTCCTACATATTTTCGATTTAAACTCTGGATTTACTTAGTTTTTATTAATTTGGCCTTGCTGAAGGCAAAAGCAATAAAAACTAAGTGAAGTTTGAAAGATAGATGCCTCGCTCTATGAAATAAAACAACATGACTAATCATGAAAATGACATACGACTTCATACGAGCTATTAATTTCTACCCTGTTTATAATAAAATTCGAGTGACCCAAATATTTCGTTACAGTGTTTCATTGATTTGTTACAATATGCGATTAAGATGAAATAAAAGAATCTCGATCTTCACCTTAACAATATGTTTTCCAAGAATTGCGTTTCAAAAAATTTTCCACTCTTCCTTTTCGAGCAACTTTAGGTACAGACGCCATTCACTTCAAGTTACTACAATTTGTAAAATTTCTTTAATAGATTTTGAACTTTATCTCCAAAGCGTAAGGTTCAAACTTGATTGGGAAATTTTGACAGTTTCGGGTAGCTTGATGTGCTGGCGTCTGTACATATAAAATAATGTTTTTCTTCTATATAGTTGTTATCTATGAACAACTTCAATTAAGGACGTGTCATCGCCATCGTTACGAACCTTTTTATGTAGGTATTATTTTATTTATTTATTAAAATCTCCCTTACAACTATTATTACTGGTGTTAACTAATAAAACAAGTGAAAAATAAAAACTTTCTTACAAAAAAAAAACAACCAACTTCCAAAATAAAACACTACAAATTGAAAAATAACTTTAATCCCGGAAGTCGGTGTCGTTGGTTCCACATTTTCGTTTTTTGACACCGACTTCAAATTGGGATCATTTCGGAATTAACCTCTTTCGAACAAAAAAAAGAATTTTTCAAATCCGTCTATAATTATGACCGAGTTATGCCTGAATTCGGATGTTTATATGTTTTTTTTTTATGTCTGATAAAAAAAAACATATAAGCATCCGAATTGAGAACCTCCTCCTTTTTATAAGTCGGTTAAAAAACAACTTCAATCAAGCATGAATATCGCTACTACGTCAAGTGTAAACTACTTGTAAGTTGTAAGTATGTAACTTTGCTTCGCATACGACTCGGCACCATCCACTTCAAATTGACTCTCGTTTATGTAAGCGAGCTTATATTCAAATACTCAATCTAAACTAATTCTTGGAGCTCTGATGGTAATTTTAACATTTTCGTTATTTTTCATGACATTGACGAAGTAATGTGAAGTTCATATGTGGTGAAGTTTCACTTGTGTTTCTTTTGAGGGCAGTGTCCTTTGCGCAACAATCTAAAAAGCACGCTGTTGGATTTTCAACTTTGCGGCGATGAGACGAAAGTTGAAAATCCAGCAGCGCGCTTTCGTTTGCATGCATTTAGGTGACGCCTAGTTTTAAAGAAAACAGACATCTCTCTGAAGTCTTGAAGTTTTTAGACAGCCTGTTTTAACTAACCCTAGGAGATACCTAAATAAAGACTTAAAAATTATACTAAACACTGTGGGATTTTCAACTGTCGTCGCTGAGCCGAGCATTGAAAATACAACCGCTTTTATTTAGGTCCCACTTACTGTTAGTGAAACGGGCATAAATCCCTACGAAAGAGTCTTTAGACAGTCTGCTTGGTACTTTACGTTTTAGCTTATATTAAACCCAACATTGGTTCATTGCAAGTCAATATTTTTAGTTTGTACGAGTATGTTCATTATATCCAGTACTTATGTACGAGAATCACTACTACAACCGGTTGCAGTTCTAAATAAAATAGAAAATGTATCTCTATTTGCCTCATCTGATTATCAATTTATATTTCAAAATATAGAGCTAAATTACTCGTAGGTAGGTACGTCAAATAAAACTTTAAGATTAATTTTTCCTTCTAAACAAGTGAAAGTATAAAACTTCCCGAATTAACTTTGATCTCTAACTTACCGAGGCATATTTAGGAACCTTTATCGATTTTTGCAGTCAAGTCCATAATTAGCTATAGGTAGTACATCTACATCGTAGTATATCAAATCTTCCTTGAATCCTTACATACTGAAAAACACAGGAAGGGTTTCTCAAGGTTTGAATCTACACACATACATACATTCAAGCCATTCTCCCAAAGGAATAGGCAGAAATTACAGAACGCCACGTGATACGACCCTGACACACCCCATCACCCCTTTATACCTTTTACTGAAACATAAAAGGAGTATCTAACGTAGTTAACAGAAACAATAAAATCTTATCTAAAGCCTTAACATCATCACTTTAAACACAACATTATAAATTTAAGTAACTGAGATAAAGTACTACGTAAGTAATAATAGTTCTATATGTAGTTTTTGCGTCTATCCGTGTGACCGCTTAGATCTTCTCTAATACATAATCGATTTTGATTTTGTTTTCACCTCATGTAGAGCATGTATTCCGGAAGGTATATGTGTATAATACTTATATTTAACTTAGATTTAGCCTAGAAACCTCCATCTTTTGATCTGTCGCCATCGCATCGCAGAGGCGGGTGGCTAGAGTTACATATATGTATATTTTAAATTAAGTATGTGGGGGTGCGGTGCAGCTGATATTTACAAAAAAGTTACGCACACATTCACATTCATAAGTAAATTAAGTATGTGGGGGTGCAGTGCAGCTGATATTTACAAAAAAGTTACGCACACATTCACATTCATAAGTAAAAAACCTTCGGTTAATAAGTCAATATTTATGAATAATAATAGATTATTACGTTACAATTTCAGGCAAGGCAAAACTATAAAATAACGCGTCATCAATCAAAGTAAATAAAAAATAGGTTTACTAAAATAAAATCTACTAAAAACCGCTACAATCAATGCTCTTGAAAGAACGTTGTCAAGTTCACGACCTCGTACACAATGAAACATTATTGTTTTCTCATTTAATCATTTTCATACAATTCTTTATTAATATTAAAGGGCCTAAATCGTTATTATGGTCTCATCTCGTCAAGTGCCAACGCTTCGTGTGACCCCAAAGGGCTCACTCTCTAGGCTACAACATACAGTCAATTCAAGCTATACGATGTAATCCCTGCTTTAAAGGGAAACATAACTGAATAGGTACTATCTACTCGATACACGTCTACCTACAGGCACGCGCCCTTCTTCTCTAAACTTGACATCCATAAATCCTTGATAAGTCTCACCTGTCACTGTCGTTTTCTTTTCAATAAAGCGAGACGGCAACAGATTTACAGAACGCTCCAATTACAGAGTTCTTACAGGGCATTTATGAAGAGTCCCAGTTTTTATTGCGCACAAGTCTCAACGCCTCAAAAAGTTAATAAACATTTTATCCAGAACGGATGCCTGATTCAATATTAGTACTAAAGCGCTAAGTAGCTCCATCAACGTCATATTTATCACAACTTTCTCTGCCAATCGCAGAACGTACTTTAGTGTTTGTCTATAGTTTAGTATTATGTATAAAAGAGCAGGGATTGATATTAAGTTAATTACCTGCCCGGCCCGAAACGTCCTTTGTCGGTCGGCTCGAACGGAGTTCATTGATTCCGTTTCTGCGCCCCCTTTGCTCCTATAACGCAAACCAGCCTAAATGACCTCCAGTCCACCCCAACGCAACCTCCTTTTGTGAACATTTTTGTACGGATAAAGGAGGCAGGGGAGCTCAGCTTACCTGGACGTGCAACGCCAACATGTGTTTGTGGCATTGGCCTCTACGATTCGATACTGGAATTTGGGCTTTAATTGCGGGTTATAAAGCGTATTTTAGCTCGTATTGCGAATGAAGATTTTTATAAAATACTTTTTTCGCGTAAACTTGTCAAGAAAAAACGTACAAGATATTAATTACATAATGTTGATGAACTTGTCGTTTGATATTTAATAGCGATACGTTTGTGTAAAGATCGAGTGCGCTTCGTGGGCGGTCGGTCTTGGCTCTACTCCTTAGCACCCCAAAACAAGATGAACTCTGTTCAATGCGTCTACATAAAGAGCTCTCTATTGACTCGCTCGTAAATCTAGATCCATAAAGTTTGTTTCACACGCTACGAGTTCACTTGTATTTATCATGAAACACCATAGCAATAAAAGCATAAAACCCGTATCTTTAGTAAGTTATCAAATCAACGATAAACGCGACAAAACGATGAGTTTACGTGAGTATAATGAAATACTACGAGTTATATAATCGTTAATGGTTTGCTAAGCCGAAATATATATTGGGGGAAAGGAAATTATGTTACATAAGATTAAGTTCTTCCGAGTTGGGTTTTTCGGAGTTTTAAAGTTTCCGGAATAAATTTAATAATAACCTGAACATACCTTATTTTTCATTCCCGTGCTCGTGCCCATGTACCGTTGCCCGAATGATTCTACATTTATCGGAGAAACGAAACGTTACATTAACGCTAAATATTCATGAATTACAAAGTAGACTATTTAGATCTCCCGATAGAAATGCTTCGGAAATTAACATAGAGCCATTAATTTACTTAACTATCAAACAATCTATGTGTTTGTCGCTAAACATCGAGCAGCTATCAATACACGGGCGGCCGGAAGCCTACCTGAACTAAACAAAGGTGAACGCGGACTTGCGCCTAACTGTTTTATAAATACCCTATTCTTATGCGCTGACCTTGTGGTGCCAATGTAATGGCGATGGCGTCCTACTCCTACCTGCCTTCCAAATGTTTTATAGAAATTGGAGTATTCTTAGAACGCCTTTGATGTGTAGGAAGGAGCAATGAAACTAAGCCTTATTGCCTTAAACTTGAAGAACATACTTTGAAGTATATACCTATACGATCAATATTATAAAGTGCAATGCTAATATTTAATGCAAATTGTTAATATTTTTTAACAATATAAAATTAATTTTGTTATTGATTTTAATTTTGATTCTTATTTTTCATTTTCATTTTAATCCTCATTTTAATTTTTATTGTCATTTATGTAATATTTTTATTTACAATGGACCTACCTATGGATCCTTGATAAACTGAATTAAAAATATTTTATTTTATTTATTTATCTAAAAAGGGAAAGGTAAAGCTCTTGGTGAAACAGAAATTAAGAAGAATTTTTTAGAAGTTACTTAGGTTTTTTATAGCAAAGAAAATTATGTTAAAGAAAATCGTTATGAAACTAAATTCAAAACCAATAAACAGCACTAAAACAGGTGAAAATAAAGATAAAACATAATTTGAACAGTAGAACGATAATACAAAAGCTTCAAACAACAAACAGACATAAAACAATGCAAACGAAGGGCTACAGGCAGAGTTGCAATTAGTCGCAAAGCATTACTCAAATCCACGTTTAAGCGTAAATGTAGTGAGTTAAAAGTTGATAAAATTGCACTTTGTTGCGACAGGCAGGCATTGTAACCTGTCCTTCCTTTACTTTATAAACCTAACATTCTCAATTTAGACGATTTAAAGTTTGAAACGGAATAGTTGTTTTTGCTTTTTAAAATTTATGAATTCTAGTCGAAGGTCCCGTAGATAATGGACAGGTTGTATTTTTTTTTAGCAACGAAGTTCTTCTCTTGGTTGCTAGTAGCAGCTGGATGCCGAAAATTGCCGAGAATCAAACTGAATGGCGTGCAATTGGAAATACCTCTGTCCAGCAGTAGACTGCTGATGGTGTGGCTGATGATAATATTTTTTTTACGCCAGAAAAAAACAAGATTAAAGATGTATTAGCATGTAATTCACCCACTGTAAAAAAACACATCGCATAGGAAAAAACAAATTAATTCAAGATCATCCAAAGCGAAAAAAGGAGCTATCCCATGGGATGGGCAGACTTTTGACATTATAAGCAACACTGCAATAGAGAAAATACAAGCATTGTATATCTAGCTTTCACAAGCTATAGCCCCATAAACTGTCTGTGTTCACATTTGCGTTGTGCAAACGCAATAGATTGCTCTTGTATGCCTGTTAGCTGTACCATGCACTTACTATTGTGTCGCCTGCAGTCCTGGTCAGCTGTCACCATACGTCTGGATATATTGATGGGCTAAATCGACTGTAGTAAGGACACAGTATAAATATGAAAGAGATGCTTTCTACGTAAAGGCGAAAATGTTTTGATACTTTCGCAGATTTGCCTAGAAAGCTACAGTATACAGTTACTAGATTACTGTCATCACCACGCTTAGTAAAAGAATTGGTGACAGCAGTATATATAGCTAACTCATTAGCTTATAGGAGAAATACTACTATCTTATGTTCATGAACATCTTTCAAATGTATCTATCGATCAAGTGACATTTCACAACGTCGCCACCAAGGTGACTTATTTTTTGTGAATACCACAGAATTTGTCTATGCTTTGTGAATAATTGACCTAACATATATAGCAATTACATAATTTTCTCCTGCATTGAACTGGTGATCATTAATTATTATTTGAAAGATGTATTTATAGCTCCATTGTTTTCTTTTGTGATCATGACGATCTAATTAGCAGTTAATGTATAATGAATTAATCGTACGAGTATAATCCCATAACACCTGAACTATTTTATTTAGTTAACATAAGATTATCTAGCTGCAATATCTATTGGAGAAACTGTATAAATCTTCATTGTTTTCGTAAAATAAAACATTGTACAAATATAGGTAGGTATTCTTATTTGGCATATATGGCACGCGTGCTCTTTCTAAAAGGGTCAACGCCATAATTTTATAGTAAGTATCTTGACATGTTACGTTTGGTTCGACTTAAGCGACAAGTATTAAAATAATGCTGCATTTAGTTGAACTTGGTCACTTTGTTCCTCTTGTGCTTAAAAATAAAATAATTAATTCAGCGTAATATCTGTTGGCCTTGACTACTTTTATCATACTTTTAACCTAATAGATACTACATTTTAATTAAATATTAATTAAAATGCCATTAGGATATTATATTCAAATATTTGGAATCTCACGTGAGTCGTATCGTTTACTATATTATGGAAGACTATTAGTGATTTTCTTGTATCTTTGTTCTGCATCATTATCTTCTGTTAATTCTACATCATTGTGATGGGACCAGTTGTCTTTGTCTTTCTTATCCATTTTAAGATCTTTCTTCTCTTTCTACCGTGTCCCATTACACTACATCTATCCACCTTAATTTAGGTTTCTGGTTCTCCTACCGGATGTTCTATCCCTGTAACCTAAAAAGCATTATCTGTTGTCAGACAGTGTGAAAGTTTATTATTGTCGGTGTGCCGATTAGATTATTATCCAGATTTGTTTATATGATGCCTCTATCCATCCTTTTTTCGTGTCTACGGCATAATGCGACAGACAATGAATGGCCGTCATTGATAAGTAAAACGATCCTTGTCGAAATATCTTCTTTCTGTGTGGAAAGCATTTGTTTGTGTGCGTCATTTTATTACGGAATGTGTGCGTTTGACGACTTGTATTATAATTTCTTTTGTACTTACGTTTATACATCCTTAGATGACATACATTGCTGGTTTGTTATTGGCTGTTTCGTCTGCTCCAGTTTTGTGTGCAGCAATGTATGTGTCACAAAGTGAGTGTACAGTTTCGTTGTCGTAGTCCCGTCGACCAGCTGTACGGTCGCGTTGGTAATCATATTCTGTTTCGTTTTCCTGCCGTGAGCTTGTAGCTCTTAGTTCGTTTTTATACGTCACAGCCAACATTGGAGCAAACATTTGTTAATTTGCTCCAATTCGCCTTACATTTGTGTTTCATAGTAGCATTAGAATTACAATTTTATTGTAATCGTGACTGTTATGTAATTGTTCGCTTGTCATTTAATCTAACTGCAACTGTAAGTTGTATTTGTCCTATCTTATCTGTCAACGACTGAATGGCGTAGGTAGACATTTGGACGACGCATTCATTGTCGAAGAGTTTATTCAACTTTCAGCACAGATTGAGCATGCGACTGTTACAATCTTTAATAGCTTCTGCCCGAGACATCGTTTCGCGTCAAATTTCTTGTTCCCCCGACCCCGTCGCATCGCATCTACCCGCTATCACCTCGTTTTCGCATAGCGCTCTTTCCGACTTTTTTCTTTTTGCTCGGCTTCTGAGGGTCATAGCGTGATGTTAAATAGCCTATAGCCTTCCTCAAGAATTGGACTATCAAATGCAAAAACCTAGTTAAAAACATTAGCGCGTTCACACAAACAAACAATCAAACTCTTCAGCTTTATTATTAGTAGTATAGATATCTAGTATATCTATACTACTAATAATATAAAAGATATAGATAGATAGATATAGATACTGTAAAAACTTTGTAAAAGGATTCGGTGCATACACATAATTATGTACCTACAGTCAAAAAAAGAGATAAGTATGCAGGATCGTCGTATATAGTTGAAGTTTAGTAAAACCGATGGATGTTGTCGACTGAAATTTAATTTGATAAATGAGCTGTTTGTTTTCTATGAATAAGATTAAATTTTATTCGCGAACATCCATCGGTTTCTTACTAAACTTCAACTATATCCGACGATCCTGCATAGTTATCTCTTTTGTTGACTGTACATAACCTACATTTACTACTATTCAAATAAATACCATTATTATCGTAGTCACGTGAATTGAAGCCATGACTTCCGAGTACCGAAGGTCACCGTAACGTGGTCATTGTTCTAGGGATAACTTGTTCCCATAAATATGGCAGCGCTAACCCAGTGGGTGTAATTTGTAAGGGTGTGTGACCACACGGTGATAACTGTCGTCACAACCCTCGCAGGTAGGAGTGTGCGACATGATAAGAATACTTATGTCCAGTTTTTTGGAGATAATACTATTATTATTATATTGTCGTGTTGTTCTTTTGTTCGTTTTAAAGATCTTAGGAACATATTCATTCCCATATAGTCAGTCACGAAAACACGAATTTTATTGTTTGGAAGCTGAAATCAAGGTATGTAAAGTCAGAGAAATTAATTGTTAAACAAATTGACTACCAACTCATATTGACCGTATGTTCAAATCACAACTGTCATTCTTTGACAGTTTTTTGAAATGGCTAAGTATAACACGTAAAATTGATGTAGGTTGTTAATTGGCTAACAATTATTCCTTGAATTTACACGATCTCGAATAACCTACGTCTTGCTTTTTCACTTTGAAAGGCTTATTGTGGCACTACTTATGTAGGTAATGGAAATTGTCGAACTTTGTGCCACCTCAGGTATACCTGAAAAAGTATTTCAATTATTTATACCGTTTATTTACAAACCAAAATTATTAAATAAATCTCAAATACGAGAACGGAGCATAAAACTTTATCACAGCAAAAATCTTAAACTTCATTATACGAGCCCATTCATAATAATTTGTTCCCACCAAAAAGCGTATAAAATTGTTAACACTTCATTCAATATCGGCGTGCATTTATATTGCGGACCCCTGGTGAATGGCAGGGGTACCCAGCCCGGGGGGAAATATTGTGAACCCCTGGTGAATGGCAGGGGTACCAAGCCTGGGGGGAGAAGGCAGAATAAAAATATTCGTCTAACGTCTAAGCTATAAAACTGAAAGTAGGCGTTGCAAATGTCAATAAAGTTGATATTCAGGACTTTTGGATCTGCTTATCGGTCCGTCTCTGTGTGTCATATTCTCAAAATCTCAAATCACCATAATCGCAAATCATCACATTATCAAAACATCATATTCTCAGAATAGCATGATCTCAAAACACCACATTCGCAAAACAAAACATTATATTTCCTATCCGACTACTGTAAGATAAAACACCGAAACAAAATCAGAGAACAGTCTCTTTTAAACCCCAGACATTTTTTTGCTTAATATTATGTCATGTGAGGACCAAGTAGATTTGTGCCTGATACAACCTGACACTGACCTGCAAATTACAAAAAACGTAAGAAATAACACATAAAAATTGAATTTCGCGGGCTACCTTGGTGCTACTCCCTAAAAATTGTGGACTCCAAAATCAAGTTTTTTTTTGTTGCCAAAAAACAGCCTACGCCCCCCAGACGGTTTTTGCACCCCGGCGCCCAATATGGTTAAGACGGCCCTGTTTGAGGAATGAACCACACAGAGTTGAGTGGACTGCTGTCCAGTCCATTCAGTGCAAGCATTTGTCAGAAATTATTGTGTAGCTCATCTCACAACTTGTGTGAAGTCATTGCGAATTTTAATGCGGTTTCCGGAAGGTTTATGTGTACATATAATAATTACCATTAAACTTACGTAGGTAAGTAGGTAGGTAATACGGGCTGGTGTCCGCAACTCCACGTCAATGGGCGTATTTTGCGTACGGAAACTTACGCAAAATACGCGCATTGACGTGGAGTAATAATATAGAAATCTCGATGTTTTATTAAGTCGTAAAAACCATGGGAAGCAGGGGCAGGTCGCATATAGTTACTAGTCTAAACTAATATTATAAGGAGAAAATATTAAATTTTTTGTAAGGTATGTTTGTTTGTTACGCTTTCACGCTAAAACGGCTGAACGGATTTCGATGAAATTTGGCACATGGGTAGACTATGGCCTGGATTAGGACTTATGATAAGTTTTATCCTGATATTTCCACGGGATCGAGACTTATGCGGGTGAAACCGCGGGGAGCAGCTATTAGTCTCTGGAAATATATACAAGATACAAGAATAGAGAATAAGCATTCGTGCGTATTAGTGTATGGTTTCACCGTACATATATATTATTATCAATGTTTACAAATCAATATACCTAATTCTAATCTCCTTTCAAAGAACTCGAATGGTCTGGTTTCCAATCCAATGAAATGTAAGTGCAATATAATATTGGTTGGTCGGAAAAGAAATCAATAAGTCGTGCCTACTAACACGCTAGTCTTGTAAAACCTTGAAAAAAGGGTTTTAATAATGAATGAAACTTGGCAATAGCAATAACGCCCAGTAGACTTCGTAAGTAAAATATATCTAGTACTTACCTACTTATTTAACTTTAGGTACTTAACGTAACTTCTAAACGAAGTGACTGTGATTCTGCTCAATCAAAAATATGAAAATGCTACAAAACGTTTCAATATCTATTTACAAAGACCCTCAAAAACATAACCTTCCTAGGAATCTGATTGCAATTTAAGTTATTGGGTAAATGAGTCAATAAACCAGTAAGTATGAGTAATAAGAGTAATTTGAGTCCATACGACTTGGCAGCACTTTAAAATCAGATAGAAACCACTGCAGTATGCAATACCACGATGGCACTTTAATTTAAGTGTAATCTAAGTTACCTACGTTCTGCTCGAAATTAGGTATCTGACGAAAATGTAAACAAACCTTGTTCAGGTTACCTAAATAACCTAAATTCTTATGTAATCACTCAGTAAAGGGAATTAGTAACACATACATGTGTATTTAGGAGGTTTCAACATTATATATCACGACATTTATTCAACAATCAAAATGATTTACCGGAGGATTTAAAGAGGTGTGATAGCATAAACATATTTAAGGCGAAACTTAAGAAACATGTATGTACCCTGTAAAGTCGGCAACGTCCCAGAGGCAAATATGATATTATTATTTATCATTTAGATATTTAAGCACTTTGTATCTCATTTTAAGCGAACTATGTTATTTAAGTTCTTATGAGAAATAAATGTCTTTAAACCTACAATCTATCGTAGGAATATCATTATTAAATTGTAATTGAAAAATCATCGAAGAAAATTGAGGTTAAAAAACTTAATTGTCAAATAAAAAACATCTTCTATGTGATTTTAAATGAGATTTGAGTACTCAAATAATCAAATCAAAGCACTCGATTTGTAAGTGGCTCTACAAATTGGCATCCACAGGTACGTTTTCTGATCCAGTTGTTTACATTTTCATCAAATACTTTTGGAACAGACTATACCAGCTATGTAGTAGATCAATATTAAAGGGTCACCTTCCAAAGAGATGAAGAGACTCCGATACAGGTTACATAAATCATAGTATGATTAATAGAGCAAGCTTTCGATCACGTAGTAGAGTTTTAAAGAATAATACAGAATTGTTTTGCACAATATTGTTTATGTGGTAACCTTTAAACAAGATTTCTAGAGCTGAAGCAGATAATAATAAAATAGTAGCATCTAGATACAGCGGGGTAATTGCGTAAAACACTATCAGTAGCAATGGGTTTCATTTTGTCAGTTCAACAACATTTCAACAGAGCAGACACATTTTTCGAACATACGAAATCATTCAAAATTATTCAGATTGATATTGATAGTGTGTTACGCAATTAGGGGTGCAGGGTGGTATCGCCGCTATGCATTCAGTACCAAATATTCCAACGCAGGGGGCGTTGTAATTTTTCGTGGCTTTTAATAAAAAAAATACTTTTCCATATTAACCGTGTTTTAAAAAAAATCTGCTGATTTTTTTTTTTTATATCCGACTAATATTTCTACGCTAGGGGGTCTAGCTAGAATCATGCTTACAGTTTTCGCGTCGTTGTCCCATACCCTGTATACCTACCTACAACGTGTCACAAAATTCAACAATAAGTGGTCACCAGAGGGTGGACTGCTTGCTCATGACTAGGTACTCGAGAAAAAATAATGAAAAAAATTTCTAAATTTTTTTTGGAAATTACAAAAAATACATTGAAATCCTTCGAAAATTGACACCCCTTAAGATATTTTTAAGTACCATGACCACAATTTTTCAAATATTTCTGTTTTTTTTTTGTACTTATTTGCCACCTAAGTAGCACTGCTTTCAACCACAATCCTTAAAAATCCCACAATGCCTATTATATAAACCGATGGATATTCTCGAATAAAATTTTAATTTGATTAATAGAAAACAAACAGCTCATTTATTAAATTAAATTTCAGTCCAGAACATCCATCGGTTTCTTAGTAAACTTCAACTATATCCGACGCTCCTGTATACTTAACTCCTTTGTTGACTGTACATGAACGTAAACGAAGAAAAGGAATATAAAAGTATCGTAGCAGGAGGCATGCTATAGTTTCTGCCTACCCCTATGTGAAAAAGGCGTGATTTTATGTATGTGGGTAGATATGTGTAAAATAGTAGGTACGTTAGCTACGTACGGCAGCTTATTTTTTCTCGAGCATTGATTGTGAGCGTTTAAACGCTCACAATCAGCTCTGATTCATCCACAAAGCATTTGTCGTCGATAACTCATCTACACATACTTCAAAGTTGTCCTTTATTTTTAACAATAAACAGATTACTATATAGAGCGAGCAGAGCGTCTCAAAGGGAGCATGGAGTGGGGTCTCGGCTAATATAAATATTCAACGGAGGTTAACGGCGGTCGTCCGAGGTGAGCCACCCTTGATAAAAAGTTAAAATAGGCTTCACACTGACGCTCTCCAAAGTGCTGCTAACGTATTATATAATCACATTTTTATGTAGGTACGCTACAATATGGTATTGGTTTTGAAATATTTTTTTTCATATTACCAAACATAATTTGACGCCTGCTTAACACGATTGCGATTTGGACAATTTGCGAATTGGACAAATGGCGAATTCGACGTTGTGAGAATTGGACATTTTGAGCCCAGTGGACATTTCGCGAATTGGATATAATGCGCCCAAAGGAGGTAGAGGTGTACAGTCACGAGCAATAATATGTCAACACTTGGCAACTTTCAATTGCGATTTTTTCACGAAATAACGAATGCAACGTTGAAATATGACACTTTACATAAACCTATGGGTTCGAAAATACTATGTTCGTAATAATATAAAATTTCATTCAAAAA
This sequence comes from Oligia latruncula, assembly GCA_948474745.1. Taxonomy (NCBI): domain Eukaryota; kingdom Metazoa; phylum Arthropoda; class Insecta; order Lepidoptera; family Noctuidae; genus Oligia; species Oligia latruncula. Next base: position 6,610,276 of record OX419696.1, read on the forward strand.
TAAAGGAGAAAATCGCCTTTGAATAAAGCCAAGGGTATACATAATTATGCTCGTGACTGTACCTGAACACCCAGATTTCGCCAGTTATGTTTTTTATTGGTTTTATTAAAGAAAACCAAGTTCTTAACAATTCAATAAGCAACATCAAAAAAAAAATATACTTGAGCTTTTACGTGATAATTTAGAAACCTTAGTAAGTAGTTGTTTATAGGTACTTATCACAAGTACCTTCCACTTTCGAGTCTGATATTATAATATCAACACTTTGTTGTGAAAATGTTTGTAAACACTGAACGTCGAACACTTGTAGCAAAATCAACAAATGAAGTAATTAGTATTTCTTTCATTAAACAGCTGTATCAATAATATAGAAACCAATCGGACTAGTAAGCCAGACTAATAATCGAACAAACAACAAAGAACACATGTTTTTCTTCAACATTCTCAATTCTAGTGAGCCATAATGAATGATGACACTTGTACCATACTCCATTTTGGTTAAACTTTGAACTATACATATAATAATAATATGCGAGTGAGTAATGTTAACATCTTGTTGAAGCTAACTGTACCGAACGAAAGTTTACTACGGGTTGAGGTTTTCGCATGGGCTGACTCTACTGAGCTCGCACTTCTATGCCTGTAATAAATATATTTATTAACCACCTTACTAATCAACGTTGTATAGCGTCTGTATAGTTACACAACGCTTTGTCTTCTTGTTTCGAAAGTCAAATTAATGACGACTGAAAAAGAGAAATCTGATATAATACGTTTATTAGTAAGGGGGTAAGAATGAAAATGAACTGTACATTAATAACCATTTATGCCAAAATCAATCAAAAGTCATTCAATTTGTTATTCAAATTAGGCTGAGAATCAGCACTTTTCGAACGTCAAAGTTACATAGGATAGCCCCCAAAAACGCCCGCCCTTCACCACTTCCTAGTGCTTTCGCTGGAAAGATGAAGTGGCGCAACGAACTCCGCAGCAGCACACAGCACAACTATAGTCCGACTTTTAATTAGCTGCATTAAAATGACACCTCTTAATAACTCATTTTGGACTGAGTTTAGAGTTAGTATGCATGTCAAATAAGTTTCGTTTGTTACACTCTTCTGTACTAGAAAAACAAGATTTGGTTGATGGCCGCGAAAAAACAAAAGGACGTCAATTTCAGTCATTTAAGTAACACAAGCTTTCATTTTACTGCAGCTAATTAAAAGTCCGACTATAACTATTTACACTAGGCACCAAATTAAAAGATTATCTAACTTACTATACAAATACACTTTAGGCGTCGAGTTACTCGTCCGTATCGCTGTCATCCGGACACGAGTCTAGAAGACTGGCAGCATTGCCACGTTCTTTGGCCATAGAACGGGCCAGCCTTCTGGTCACGTGAAGTGTCGGCCAATCGAAATATCCTAATTAAGTAAATAACTAAAATATGGCGTCGTAGAATTGCTCCACATCGCTGTCGACTGGTAATGTACCCAAGAGACTGGCGGCATTGCCACGTTGTATGGCAATTCTTACCCACTAGCCAAGGTAAAAGCCAGCCTATAGGTAAAATTTTTTCACCTTACGCCCATGTGATGATAGCGAAATGGCCATGCCTCATATTTTGACCAAGGTGTAAAATTTGTGAAGTTAGGCGTGTAGAGTTCGAAGCTTGACTCAACATGAGATCTGATAACTTTTTGACAGTGCGAGCTTTATGTGGTCTCGTCTTGGCAACATTTTACATGAAAATGTTTTGGCGGGATTAAAGTTTTCACGACCTGAATGAAACTGAAACTGTATGATTCAAATAGTTATTGTTGTTGGGTATTTGAATTTCTTAAACTGCTAGTTCACTCACTGGCAATCCCAAAATAATTTTAGTACTCAATACGTCTTGTATCGTTGAAACAACATACTTGCTACACTGGCGGACAAAATTGATGGGCCATTTATTAGACACTGGGCGGATAGACATGTGCATACAGACAGACATCCATCTCGCCAATTAATTTATTAAAATTTTGTTCACTAACAATTAGGCTAAAGTGATACTAACACATATGGATCATTGGTTTGAAATAAAGAATTTCGTTTGATTAAAAACACTTATTTTAATTAATTTAAAGAAGTTAATGATTTTAAAGAATTTTAAGATGATTCCGATTTCAGTAACTTATTAATTTATTTAACAATTTAATTTTATGTACGTCAATTGTTTAATATTTAATTTAATATAATTTAATATTCAATACGTAATACACACGTATCGTAATGAACTATAATTATGAGTCAGTGTGTCTGACTTAAATAAATAAATTTAATTATTTTCGGCCTTAAAGAATTTTCAAAGAAACTTTCTCTAGACGTCGTCACAGAAACAGTAAGACGATCCCGTAACTTCGTCATTTCTCCATACATTAACTACCGCTAAATAATAAATTCGCCGTATTGTTAACTCCGATGTTGATATTCGTTCAGTGACGCGAATTTGCCAATCATGTTTTAAATTAACTGATATCGCCCATAATGTGGACATTGCATAAACAGCGAGCCAAACGGTGCTGTAAGCTAAAAAATAAAATCAATTCGGTAGCGCGCGAAACACAGACATATTTTTAGTGGTTAGGTACTGTAGAGATTATAGCCTATTCGGTGCTCAAATTTCAACACGGTGGCGGTGAAGGAAAACATCGTGAGGAAACTGACATGTCCTAGAACCTAAAATTCGAAGATATGTGACAACCCGCACAGTGGATTATGGACCAGTCCCTCTCACCAAGAGGAGACCTGTGTCCCAGCAGTGGGAACGTTATAGGATGATTATGCTAATGCGCTTAAATGCAACCTTTATGAATACTTTGAAAAGTAGATGGTACGAGACAAGCATTGATTTATAAAAAGAATAGAAAAAACCACGGTAGGAATGAGATTTGGATAAGCCGGGTGACAAGGATAAAAAATTTAAAAACTTAGAACCACTTCTAGGATTATTCCTAGAAGTGGTTCTACGTTTTTACATTTTTTTTAAACCACCGTTCTCGTTGCTTCAATAATTATTTATTGAAGTAGGTAATGAGAACGGTGGTTTTATTTAATCGTCCCGGTACTGAGAGCTCGTAAAGCCACAAGCTGACAGTACCGCAAATTAGAACAACTTATTAAATAAAGAAGCCGTATATCGACAAAAAATCTTATCAGTATCACTGTTGGTGACCGTACCCTATTTGGTGTTGCTTTAAATTAAATTATTATATATTTAAAAAGCCTTCTACAATCACTCAACATCCCAAAACTAAACCAATATCACTCAAAAACGTAACTGAAACGTTCTCACAAACGTCCACATCTCAATATAACTCCCCTAGTTCGTAAAAACGATTTGATGTGTGACAAAGCATTTGTCGGCGAGTGTACCGCGCTCAGCTCGATCCTCAGGGTAAGTTTTGTCAAACATATCGAGTAAGTAAACACTCTGAGCGTATTGTGTTTAAAAGTTACTTATTGAGCGAGTTTAAGTTGATTAAAAAGATTAAATATACGTGGATATTATGACTTGTTTGTTTTGTAAGAGAATTGGTCGTTGAGGACTTTCGTTTTATCCAACCTGGGACGTAATTCTCTATGACACAATGAACGAAACCGCGCGAAATGAACGCGAGATTGGCGGGAATAGCTAAGGAATCGACGCGACGTGGCTTCGAAGTAAATCTTTAAGTTGTCAAAGTGAATTTGGACCCTGAACGAGTTTGTATACCTCTATTCGATCGCGTCTAACGTAAACTATTGTTTTAAGGTGCCACTAGTCGATATTTTTTCCATACAAATGTCGGGAGAATATTAGGGTTCGTTTCCACTGAAGCGGAGCGTAGCGGAGACGTGCAGGAATCGTCAAATCACTGACGAGACGAGTGATGAGGATTTCAACCATTGTGATTGATCGATTCCTGCACGTCTCCGCTCCGCTCCGCCCAGCTCCGCTTCACAGGAAGCGCACCCTTACTCCTTAACACTGTTTGACATTTTGCATACATGATATCGCTTTGACTTATTATTAATTATGTCTGTAAAATAAAAAGCCATTATAAAGTTATGGGACAACAAATATTCGTTTTTCTTGCTATTTTTACAAGTAATTTTAGAAGTAATAAAAGAACTGTAAAATCTTCAAAACCAAGTCCGTACCGACAAAAGCTTACGAAGAGTTCAATATACTTTATTTGTAATTGATATGCAGTGGTTTTGTCATAAAACTCGATTTTTCAAAGCACTTTTCGATTTTTTTTACGCGCCTGTTAGTTCGGAACGGTGTGTCTGTGCGTGAGAACTAGATGTTGTGCGTGTAGACTAGCGTCTAACTGCTCATCACTGATACTAGCTCTGTCGGACACGAAGCCAAGTGAGTCAGCGTGCTTTTTGGCCATGGCCACCAGTGAGTTCGAGCTCGCGACTAGTTTAGCAGTACTGTCTAGCGACAATAATGAGAAACAAAAATTATAATAGCAGCCAAGAGATGACCAGTCCCTACTGACGGCGCCCGTTTACGAACATAACGTATAGATCAGCACCATTCAGCTCAACCATTTTGAAGGGAACTTAATAAACTCGCCCTCAGACAGTAAACTTTGACTCCACCAATTACGATAACGCACATTGAACAAAAGTACAGACGCCAGCACATCAATCTACCCGAAACTGTCAAATTTTTCCAAACAACTTTGAGCCTTATGCTTTACCGATGAAGTTGAAAATCTATTAAAGAAATTTGACAGATTGTATTAGTTTGATGTACTGGCGTTTGTACATACTTCACACTCATTATCATTTCATTGATCACCACGCTTGTGAGACGGATTGGTGAAGTAGTCCATTCGTTTCTCATCTTCACTCGACAACTTTGGCCACGGACCAACTCAGCCTATCACAGTCCACTGCTGGACATAGGCCTCTCCCAGGCTGCGTCACATCACCCTGTCCTTCCGCATCCAATCTGTACATAGCCCACTCCATAGCGCGCTCAGCAACCTTGAATTTGTGGACTAGCCCGACCGACAGTGTCCACTATTTGGTACCCTATGTCATAACGGGCAGGACACGCTGATTCTTTGCGGGATAGGTGACGAGAAGACTTCACAAAGTTTTCCAAACGCTGCCAAATCCAATTGGATCCTCCTGTCGGCTTCTTTCTCAAAGTGGTGTTTACCGAGGTACCGAGGAGGTTTATCACTTTTGAAAACAATTTCCACTAAATTGAAACTTCACTAAGGTTGAAAATATCTGTCATAAAGACAAAAATAACCTTGTCGTTTTACGACTTATAAATGACATTCAACCTAAGGATGATAAAGCAGTTACGAGGTCGACTATATCTACGTATGAAGCGGAAAATCTGTATTTATAACAGGGATGGTGAACCTCTACGTGCCATTTTTTCCAAATAACTATTGAATGCGGCCATGACGTGCCAACAAACAATCTTGGCTTAGTGACTGCTGGAAAAAAACGATATATTTTCGCATTATTATTATTAACCTCTCTTGGCATTTCTCGAGACCCTGAGGTTCCAAAGGTCCGGGCATTGGAGCCTGGCGTACGAGGGGCCGAAACCAAATCGCAGGGAGTTAGACGTTTTTATTTAAATGAGACACCAACCGACGATTATCTCTGTTCGCACAATGCAAGTGCACCGGACAACCCTTGGTTGGTATAGGACTAATTTGAACATTAACAATTTTATATTTATTTAAATGAAATGAATTAGTGCGACTTCTGCTGTTGCAAACTAGATGACTTGGGTACCCAAATTTCTGAAATTATCTCTGATCTATAATAAATATATTTTTTTAATTAATGTGGCTTTTCATGTCTGTCTGAGCGACCGCTTTGTTCTTCTAGAAAGAAAGGAAAGAAAGAAAGATTTTTTTTTATTCTGCACCAACAAAACGCACATTAGAAAAAATACTTAAAACATAAAATATGTAACACATAGAACGTAGTCAAAAGCTTCGTATAATACGACACTAAGAACTTTCGCGCATGTTCTCTCACTCGCACTCGCCTCATGTCACCATTTGGTTCCTAAAAAACCTTACTGCGCAGCCTTCTGCGTAAAGTTCAGGCCCGCTACGTTACGTCGGTTGTATTGTACTCAAGCATATAAAATGTTGACAATTTTGTCCATTGCTTGTTGTCAAGGCCAGGGACCAAAGACGACACACATTAATTGACATTTGACATTGACAATACAAATTAATCCATGATGCGCCCGCGACACTGACAGATGACAGCAAAATAACAACAATCAAAACAAAAACAAAATGCTAATTGCAGAATGGAAAAATAACTACTTTTGTACACACAACAAAACAAACAACAAAACTGCAACGGATTTCGATGCGGTTTTCGCCATCATATCGAGAATTTATTCTCCGGAGTGTAAAAATATATAATTTTTTTTTTTTTTAATAAATACCACCTCTCTCTGCACGCGTAGCATGACCGCCATAGAAACGGGTTTTGTCGACGGAAGAATAGACAAGATGACAGATTGTAGAAATATTTGTACGAATTCTACGCGTATAAGCATGGCAATGTGTCATTTTGTCTATTCTTCCGTCGACAAAACGTCGTCAGGCTACGCGTGGACAGAGAGAAAGGTGGAAAGAGAGTAGGTAGGCCTTTGCCCAGCAGTGGGACATTCATGGCTAATAATAATAAATAATAAAGAAACTCCGATGCTTTGTCAAGTCATAAAAACCGTGAGAAGCAGAGGCGGGTCGCAAGTAATTCAATAAATGGATGAAGACTTGAGAATAAAAGATAAACAGCCATAAGTAAGTTAAAGAATAAGTGATGCTGACTGCATGCACCCGGAAACTCATCAGGAATTCTTCATCAGATTTCCGGAAGCACAATGTATGACTGATTGATTTGAGCTAACCGCATGCCTCGCTCCGATGTCATTCCCGAGTGTTCCTGCCTGTCTTTCCGGATCTTACATATATTACTTTTTTGTTTGTGCCGTTCTTCTGAATTGATCAGGAATTCCAAGGGTTATTGCTGATGAATAGACACTATCTTTTGAATGATGAAGATTTTATAATGTGGTAGTAAGTTCTTGTTTTCTTGGAGGCTTAAAGGCTTCTTCAAGCTAATAGCGCGAGACACAAAGGCACCGCTCGTTGCGCGACTTGCGGTGCCTTTGTGTCGCGCGCGATTTTATCGCGTGTCGCGCCTGTTTGTAGCGTAATAGATATACACATTTTATTTATTGATGACTTAGTTGATCCTTTGGGAATTCTATGACAATCTAATTCTTTTTACATGGATTTGGTATTAACTATCTCTTAACTAACTCGATATCCGTGGTATTTACTACTACTAGGTACTAAATTAAAAGACTAAATAACCAACTACATATTTATAAATCAATACAAAAACAATGAGGATTTATGTTATCATTTATGTAATTTCCAAAATTAAAAAAATGAGTTATTTTTTATTACTAACCCAGCTTTATTATTTAATCAAGTATTATTGTAAAAAAATACTACATTTAATTTCAATACATACTGTTAAGGAAAGACCTCCTAAAATCACAAAGCATTATTCACTTCGACGGATTTCAAATATTCCTGCACTACCTGCATTTCCTAAAATCAGCCATATTTAATCTCTTGATCCCCGCTAATGAGACACAATTGATTTTCTACTGTATCGTACTACAAAGGGGTACGCGCGGGGTTTGATCGGGTAATACATAAATGCATATACATACCAATTCTTAAATCCAAACATATTCCTAACTCCAAACAGTCTGTTAATAGCCATATGAAATCGCCTTACAGGCATGTAATCATATATAACTACACAGCAGACACACAAATCACCCTGACCATTATAAGTTGAGCTGTGAAACCTTTCATACTCCTTTCTACAACAGGCCTGTGGAACAGATAGCTATCCGACACCCGAGATTATGCCGACAGAAAATTAAAAAATCTGCGGAATTCCTTGACTAGTACTGTTCATTATTGTTAGTTATTTTTGTTAGTAGCGTGGACAATTAAAAATGTGTGAGGTGCAACTTGGTAAAAGGCAGACTAAGATATAGGCTCGGTTAATAGCTACATGGACCGACGACCTGAATAAGGTGGCTGGGACAAACAGGACACGGAAGGCGGAGGACAGGGTGTTGTGGTGCAGCCGGGAAGAAACCCATGTCCACTATGTCCAGGGCCTCAAACTGTAACCGTAAAAAGTGTTTTTAAAACTGTTTTAAAACAAAAACACTTCTAAATGTAACAGATCCAATAATATTACAGAATCAAAGTGTAACCTTGTATATGTGTTAATAAGTGTTAACATGTGTAACAGAAATAAGCATTTGTAGGTATATTTGCACGGTAGGTACCGCAAAAACGCGCGGCGGACACGGTGATGGCAAAATAGCCTCAATCAAGTCGGGATTGCTGCTATTTTGGCAACGCCGCCTTTGCCGGTAACACTTTCATATATATCTGTTACAGATATATTACGGTTACACTTGTGTGTTTTGGGTTAACACATTAAAACACATTCATAAGTGTTACATATTTGATTCTGTTATCAATTCAATAACACAGTAACACTTTTATAATTCTGTAACCTTGTCCCTGTCCAACAGTGGACTGCTAGTTGATCATTGAATAGTTAGAATGTAGGTAGGTATATGATGTCAGTGATGGCTTCCTAAAGTATGATGAGGGAAGCCTAGCAGTCGGTGAGTCGCGATGAGGATGATAATCATAGATTTACATTTCTATGATGATAATGATGATGAAAGACTGTTACAATGAACATGATATTACCATTATTACTACGCTTGGCAGACAGAATGGTGAAACCGCAGGTTTATAACCCTACTTGAGAATGACGCTACCAATCCTCGTGACGCCCTTTACAGTCTCATAATGTTATGCTTACCGGTAGTAGAAAGGGGTTGCATATTTATTTCAGGGCCCACGTTTTATCAGTAATAAGAGTTTTATAGAATCACTTTCATATATACTATAGAATCAGTTTCACCCGCGTAAATGTCGATCCCGTGGGAATATCGGGATAAAAAGTAGCCTATATGTTAATCCAGGGTGTCAGCTACCTCCATACAAAATTTTATCAAAATTGGTCGAACCGTTTGAGCGTGAAGAAGTAACAAACATATAAACACACACACACTCACGAACTTTCGCCTTTATAATATTATAGTGTGATTATATTCAGATTGAGAAACGCGCCGCACCGATGTAAATATTATGTGAACTTTTCGATCAGTAGCCAAGCTAAATAATAGTGTACATAATAGTGTGAATGATTTCAATTGTTTCTATTTTCATTTCATCACAGTTAGAATGCTTGAATGAATCTTACCTACCAAGGCCAAACTGTAGGACGTTTATAGCACTTTATAGTAAAACAAATTGCCTTTATTTACACTATTTAAATCGAATAATGATCATCTATAGGGGTCCGTGGCTAAATAATAACAGCCGCACAGGTCGATCGATCAGGTTAAGCTACGCTTGCCGCGGTTGAATTGTGGATAGGTGACCATCTTTACATACCGTGAGGGTCTCCGTGCCTCGGAAAGCACGTTAAGCCGTTGGTCCCGGCTGTCATTCGTGGATCTTTGACAGTCGTTACGGGTAGTCAGAAGCCCGAAAGTCTGACAACCAGTCTTACCAAGGGGTATCGTATTACCCAGTAACTGGGTTGTGGAGGTCAGATAGGCAGAGAGCGGGAGGCCGTCCGGCGGGAGGCAAAGGACGCCATAGTCGTCCACTGGACGCGGGACCTCGCCGCCGCAGCCTTCGGCCGCCGAACCCTCGACGCGATTGGGCCGGTCCTGCGAGACTGGCTCGAGCGGTCGCACGGGTTCCTCTCCTTCCGTCTGGTGCAGGTGCTGTCCGGACACGGTTGCTTCGGATCGTACCTGCACCGTATCGGGCGGGAGGAGACGCCGTCGTGTCACGACTGTGGCGCGGCGGAGGACACGGCGCAGCACACTCTCGAGGTGTGCCCGTCGTGGTCCGAGCCGCGCCGCAGTCTCACCGCGGCGATCGGAACGGACCTCTCGCTCCCCGGCTTGGTCAACGCCATGCTAGGGGATGAGGGGTCCTGGGCGGCAGTCGCCTCCTTCTGCGAACACGTCATGTCCCAGAAGGAGGCGGCGGAGCGCGTGCGGGAGGAAGACCCTCTCGCGGCGCCGCTCCGAAGGCGGAGGAGGGGTCGAAGAAGACGTCAGTATGACAGTCATCTCCGACTCCTCCCAGGTGGAAGCCAGCAGGCGACGGGGGCGGGGGCACCCTCGCCTGTATTGCACAGACTTCCACCAGTGCCGGACGGGAATGGCCAGGTGTTCCCGGCCATTCCCGTAGGCCCCCAGACGGGGGGACATGCGGGGCCCGCCAGCTAGGCGGGCATGCGCCGGGGGGGTTGTGGATGCAAAGGCTGAGCCGGATTCCCATGACCTCCCCATCAAGGCGATGAGGGAACACCGCTGAGTTTTAGTGGGTATACTGCCACCCTGGCAGGGAGTCCCACATACTCCGTCTCTTCCCCCGACGAGCGGAGATGCGTAACGTCATTTCTCAGCGAAAAAAAAAAAAAAAAAAAAAAAAAAAAAAAAAAAAAAAAAAAAGGCAGTCGCTCCATGTAAAATACTGGTATTCAGCTGCGTCCGGTTAGACTGGAAGCCGACCCCAACATAGTTGGGAAATGGCTAGGCAGATGATGATGATGAATGATCTTCTATAACGTCAGCATCATCACACCAGTATTTCCCAAAGGGTTAAGCAGAGGTGTAGGTACCTATAGTACACCTATATGTCGCCAGTAATAGGGGGCGAGCCTATTGCCATCAATCAGGCAAAAATCCAGACTCCGGGCTGTGCTACTGAGAACTTTCAGATGGAAAACTCCAATAATACTTTGCCCGAGACGGGAATGGAACCCACGACTTCCTGCTAAGCAGTAACGCTTGCGACAACTAGACGAACGAAGCAGTCGGATTACACGACCTAAATGCAAAAACGCAAGTTTTAGAAACAATAACAGTATATATGATCGACTACAGTAAACAAAATCAGAAAAATATATGATATTCTTCAGGATATATATTATGCTATGCAACAGTTAACAAGCTATCTACTAGTGTGTTGAAAACATAATACAACTAATTTGATACGATAGAAAAAAAACTTTCTTTTTACATTAAAAACCATAAGTACTTTTTTTTCTTTTTTTTTATTACTAAATGGGCCCGCTCTTGACCTCGATCACGTCGTTGATCACGCCTGATGGTAAGCGATAGATGAGGTAACTATATACCTATATACTAATATATTATATACATTAACTATGATTTTATGTCAGAATATTCTACAAGCAACATATATTCTCTTTCTTTTTTATGCAGTCCGACTAAGACCGCGCTTTAGGTCATGTAGTCGCCTTAACAAATAACTCAATAATAATTTTAGTTATTTCCCAATTCGTTTTAAATTAAAATTCTCGAAAAGCCTGTTGGACCCTTGTCCCTTCGTAAGCTTTTCAAAGGACCCGGTTTCTTCTGACATTTGAGGAATGTACTTACCTACCCCTGAAAAGAAGACAATTCGATTGATCCATTTGTAAAAAGTTTTACCTATTGTATTAGTGAATTTTACGTTTTAAAATACGTGCTGTATCAAATTGAGATTGGAAACCACAAAGTAACCCACTTAAGTAATTATATAAACAGAAGATATACTTACCTACCCACTAGGTCCCATAAAAATAAATGGACAAACTTTTTGAAATCATTCAGACCACCAAAATAAGAATGATGGTAAAAAAAAATATAATAAAAACACATTAGATACTTACAAGAAAAATAATAAGCTAAAGAAAATACACTAATGTGCCGGCAATTTATTATTTTAGGTCAAAATACAGTGTTTTTTTTTGGTTGGATATCTTTGGTGAGACATAGGTACTGAGCGCTGTGTTATTTATTCATCTATTTTAACGGGACCCTATATTTTAAACTTGAAAAAAACAAAATTTGTTTACGTTCATATAATTGTGTATAATGTAGAGTAGTGGTGGCCCAGTGATAACAGCCGCGACTTACGAGTTGGAGGTCGTTCGTTCGAATCCAGACAGGCGCTTTCCTTAGTGTAAATTATTTCACCAAAACTGCTCTCAAAACGGTTAAGGAAAACGTCGTGAGGAAACTGGCATGTCCTAGAACCAAACTTTCGTAGGCTTGTGACATCTACCGAGAGACCTCTGAGTTTGTTGCGGCCTTTCTTCTCAGAGTAGTTAGATAGGTAACGCCGACCTCATCTAGCTTATTTTTTTAGGGTTGCGTACCCAAAGGGTAAAAACGGGACCCTATTACTAAGACTTTGCTGTCTGTCCGTCCGTCCGTCTGTCTGTCACCAGGCTGTATCTCATGAACCGTGATAGCTAGACAGTTGAAGTTTTTACAAATTATGTATTTCTGTTGCCGCTATAACAACAAATACTAAAAACAAATATTTAAGGGGGGCTCCCATACAAGAAACGTGTTTTTTTCGGCGTTTTGCCTTGTGGTACGGAACCCTTCGTGTGCAAGTGCGAGTCCGACTCGCACTTGGCCAATTTTTTATAATATAACGTGTAAAAGTGATTCCAATATACTTATTTACAGAATTTAAAATATCATTTCATATCCTTGTTTAGAAACAACCAGAATTCACGATCATCATCGCCGTAGTCGGTGTTTAGTTTAGCATATAAAATGGTCAGACCTCTTACTGTCGGAACCTTGAGCGGATTGATTCACCTCGGCAGTGGGATACGGAGGTCGATGCGCACACGCCGCGGCCCGATCAATTGTTACTGCGTATGTTGTTATTGATAATCGGTTACTAAATGTTGTGGATTTTCGTTGAAATATTAAGAACACAAATGTATAGAGGCGGACAAAATATGTTGACAGTAAAAAGGATGTCTTACTTCGTAAATATGATTCCGAAAGTAGGTAATTGCTCTAGCTCATAGGTTCTCAACCTCATTTTGAGAATATATTTTTTTCTAGAGCCCCCAATTTTTTTAACTCGACATATGTTGCGAATCTGAAACACCTATTGGTACGAATATATTTAAACGTGTAATCCATACTAATATTACAAATTCGAAAGTAACTCAATCTGTCTGTAACCTTTTCACGCCTAAACCACTGAACGGATTTCAATAAAATTTGGCAGAAAGATATATTGCATAAAAGGACATAGGATAGTTTTATCGACATACCTCGCGGGCAAAGCCGCGGGCAGAAGCTATAGTATTATATAGTCGTAAGATAGGATATATAAGTACCTATAATTTTCTCTGGGTTCTCTACCCTGAAAGACTCAAACGCCCACGAGGGGGCCATATCGGCCACGTTTAGAACCTATGCTCTAGCTAGAACTATTTTATCTACTAGCTACGACTTTTGTAAATTCAATATTTAAGTTTTTTCTCCAATTATTTCATGTTTTATTTATTAATATTTTTTTAAATTAAACCTTTTTAGTAGAAACTAGAAATGCATTAATACTGAACATCGAAAAGTTGCAATCTCTAGAAGCTAAGTAATTGGAATCTTAATAAAATATATAAAATAATATTCTATTATATTAAACGTCTTCTTCTGTAATAGCAGCTCAATTTGAATGAAATCAGCGAGCGTTAAAAGCGGGAATTTGGCGTTTCCTAATGGCGAGTTTTACTCAAGCAATTCAAAAACTTAGCTCAAAATCTCCAAGGAGTTAATGCTACTGTTATGAGGAAATTCTGTGAGAACTTCGTTATCTTGCACTTTTTAGTTTATGTATAAATAGGACAAAAAGCGTTAATAGTGCAGAAAAAATAAGTACCGATCGAAACAAAAATTGAGTTTGTGTGCGATGTTAAAATAGAGAATGACCTACAATTTTGGACTTTTCATGCACCAAACACCACAGTATATGTTTTAGACTCATACCATTTAGGTAAGAGCGAATTAATACATAGACTAATGCTAAAAGTAGGTACCTAGCGACTGGTTTTTCAGCTCGACGTTCTTCAATCATACAGGGTTATTGGTAAAACATTAACGACCTCTTAAGAGGTCAGAAAAAAAATCAGCTGTTCCGTACATTTTGGCCAGTTATACGAACATAATTGTAGGTAACACCTGATTTTTTTCTCGCGATTTCAGGTTTGGACCAATAGTAAAAGTTGTTCATAATGATGAGTACAATGACCTCTTAAGAGGTTGTTAATGTTTTACCAATAACCCTGTAGATAAGTACCGGCTCACTGCCTTCATACAAGGTATCCATGTTGGTGGATTTTCAACACCTATTGACGGGTTCAATCAATAACTACTTTGATTAACTAAACACTCTTTTGTTTCTACCCTTTTGTTTCGCCTTTTGTTTCTAGTTTAGCCTTAGGCGCTTTGCAGATGGAGCCACTATTGCAGCAACTGGCAAATAGCTGTTTAAATACATCTTGGGCTATTTGGTTGTAGCAACTGGCATCTTTTAAGAGCCTATACTACCTCAAATGGCTTAGCATGATCCTCCGTTATGTCGAAAATTCCGCAGCATTAATTTTGAAATAAATATATGCTAAAGTTGAGGATTAATGTAAGGTCTTATGTTAGACGAAAACACGATTCCATAAAATTTTCTCGATAGAAAAAAATTCCAAAGTTACCTCCAAACCGAACAATAAACCGCTGGTATTCAAAAAGTACTTCAAATTAGATCATGAAACTTTGCATACTAACTGAACTAACTATAAAGCAGGTCTTATGTTAGTTAGTTTTTTTGAATTACCTTTATTTTCACCGTAAAAAGCAAATACCTAAACTATTGGCGCTGCCTCCCGCCCAGCACCGCACTCTGTCTCGCTTTCACACAGTCCGCGAGCAGTATCGTGCGAGCGAGATAAGGAGTGAATTTTAGCTGAGGTAGTATAGGCTCTTAAGGGAAAATTTCAATAAGTTGATAGTTGCCTCAACTAAAGTAGTTCCATCTGCAAAGCGCCTTATAACTTGAACTATTTGGTCGAACAGTATCATTCGAACAGTATCGTTTGTGTAGCGTAGCCGCTACACAAACGCTATGACGAACCGACGCGCACCGCGACGAACCGCGTTACAGCGAAGACGTAGCCGCGCGTAGGTTAGCGTAGCAACGCGCTATAGCGCCGGGGCATCGCGTAGACCCGCGTAGCAGCGATTAGGCGTCGCGTAGCCGCGCTTAGCAGCGCCAAACTGCCGCGTAACCGCACTCTTTTCAATACCTAAAATGCAATAATTAATCAAATTTAAGTTTTTTTTAAGCAACCTTTTAATAAACTAAAAAGTACGAAATAAAACTAATGTAAACAAAACTTAGTTAACCTACAAGTGACAACAGTGGAAAAACGGAGTGTAGTCGCGGCATTTGTGCAATACGGACGCGAGGTACTAACATTATCTAATATCAAAATTTTTGCTTGATTCCTCACAAATTGCAGGCGTTATTATTAGTCAAGCGCAAGCCACAAAAAGCCTCCAAGTATCATCTTACTTATACACATACTTATTTATTCTGTCATTCACAAACAGTATAAAAATAATAAATTTCGGATCAGTACGGAAATTACGTTCACTTATCGGGACCGTATCGTTACCGCATGTGTGTGCTTACGGTTCGCCGTCAACGCGGCGTCATCTCGCTTGTCGTGATGCGTAAGAATCAGAAGGTTCACTGGATAAGATAAGAAATCCTAATGAGAATTGTTAAGAAATGTAATAGCCTTCGTAGACAGTAAACTAGTTGTTTTAAAGTCTAAAGTCAGTTGTTATAGTACTTATTCGTAGTGCGTACCTACAACTTTAATTATTTGGCAGGCAACTGAAGTCACATAAAAGAAATGAAACGACACAATCATAACTAATTATATTTAGCTGATTGTTATTTTTTAAATTGTTCTCTGCAAAATCACTAGATCATCAATAATTTAGAATTACTGTGTGAGTAACCGTATCAAAAGTAATCGGTTATGAAAATAATTTTAACATAAATAGCTGAAAGAAAATAAATTTCCATTCCCTGAAATAAAATACTTTTCTCATAATTTTCACATATAAGACGCAGTTGACAGGTAAACCTTCTGTACCTTCCTACTCCTCGTGCCCGCCCCCTTGCCCTCCACTCCGCTCTCCGAAGCCCCGCTCACCTAAATATTGTTTTCGCAGAAGGGCCGACGAGAACGCTTTGACGGCTCCCGAGCCAAATTGACGGCGGCTCTGATGACGCTGGTACAATGCAAGGATTGAGTGCTGAATACAACAGATTTCTTATGTGCAACTAGAGATTTTGGACATTGAAACTAAGCTAGACACGTTTTTAGAGTGATTGAATGATTTTAATGACACGGTTGATTGACGTTCGCAGTTTCAAAAAGAAAAAAAAAATCGACATGTATTTTCTAACTGAAAGGACTGACCCACATTAGCAGAGGATAGAAAAGGGAGAGGTAAACATTTGCCCTGCAGGTAGACAACACAAGCTAGATATATAAATTGATAGACTTTTTAATACAAGGTAGAATACAATGTCATTAAAACTGACCGATTATTATAGGTACCAAGCCCAGTTGACCTAGACATTGAAAATGTCATTGGACTAATCACCTTTTCATAAAGTCAATATTTGACTGAGAAATAAAGCTAATATATACCTGTATAATGTGTTTACTTATAAAGCTGCTAACAATGATACTCTAGTTCGCCTTTCCCAGTCGGTTGCTCGACATAGGGTGCTGCCAAACAGGGAAGCAATACCCGTAGCCGCCATGCATACAAACGCGCCGTGACAGAATAATACAGTGACGCTAACGCCATCTATGTGCGGCAAGGTGAACTAGAATATTTATTATGTTACGCTATAAAAGTTGGATTTGTTTTCATTTACGTGCCTATAGATGCTATAGAAGTTTTTTAATATAAACAATGATTGTTTTACGTCTTTTTCTTTAAGAATAAGCAGAAAGAGAGAATGTCACACACATAAATTACGCATGTCTTACACCAAAACTCATGATTAAAGCCACAAACAAGAGTTACGCTATATTAATTATAGTTTATTTAACCCTTAAATAATTTATAGTGTTATAAACTCATTAAAAGATGCACAACACACAGGAATGCTAAATGTTTAAGCGTCCTTTCACAGCGTGAACAGAGTCAATCCGTATAGTCGGCTTCACCGACCCCGCCTAAATAAATAATACGAGTATCTGAACTGAACAAATGTATCTTTTGCACCAGATATCATATAAGTAGACTATGTTAGTCTATGTAACTAAATAATATGATACGAATAAATTGATTTTATTTGGTGGAAACAAAAGGTTGAATTTGACATACTTAGTAAGTATTTTCTTTGTGACAAATTCAAAATAATTGAATTTATTTTATGTAGATCATGAATTCATGATTTAAGTGGTACTTTTACTACAAGTTTTGTAATACGATACTGTTATCGTGCACTATTCCATTGCAGGTCAATAACCCCCCTTTACGTTTTCAGATCTTTCAGTAGAGGTAAGTAGCTAGGTTTTTAGTTATTAAATGTTTTTGGTGTTGAAATTTGACACAATACTTTCTTTGTGACAAGAACAAAACTACAATAAATAGTATATGTTATAGTGTTAGTCTTGCAGATTTTTAATGTGATACTGCTAACGTGCACTATTCCATTGCAGGTCAATAACCTCGCTTTATGGTTTCAGACCTTTCAATAGAAGTTCTACAGCTCTTCCTTCGCGCTCTTATTATTTAGGACCACCTAAGTGAGATCCCAGAAGCATCCTCCTTATTATATTTACCCCAAAATTACATAGTTCAAGACGATTTTCTCAAGAACAAGAAAGAACAGTATATTTTCACTACGTCATAGTTGCATATGTACCTATTTATTATTTTAAATTACGTTATACATATGTATATTGTAGTGAGTGATTTTTATTGTAGAAGTATGTATGTAAGTATATTATCATATTGTATGTTTATATTTTAATTAGCGATTTTTATTTTATTTTATGTATTTTATTTTCTCTTTTACTCTTAAACACGACTACCTCTTTTGCTGGAAGAGATTTCTTTTGAAATAAGCATCACCTTTTTACGTATTTTCCCGTTCCTTTGTTTTTGTCTGTTTATAATATGTGTGTGCTGTGCATCTATATTAATATTATAAATGCGAAAGTGTATCTGTCTGTTACCTCTTCACGCAAACCGCTGAACCGATTTAGATGAAATTTGGTAGGTATAGAGCTAGTTTGAGTCCCAGGAAAGGACATAGGATAGTTTTTGTCACGATATTCCCACGGGATCGACACTTATGCGGGTGAAACCGCGGGGCGCTGCTAGTGGTTCAATAAATAAGAAAAACTCCTCTAACAATTCTAAAAACAAAATACGGGATTTGTTTTCGGAATTGATAAAGAGGGAAAGAAAAATGCGTATATGCGCACCCTTCCCTTACTACCTACACATACTATTATTCGTATAAAGATCGTTAGAAAGAAGTCTGAATGTTGGTGTCCATGTTCACGAAATTACGAATTCCAAAAAAAAATATACGAAAACCACAGAATGCCAAGCAGTCAGTCGAAAGATTTTCGTGAGTTGGTTTTTACGCATACCGACAATGCCAGTTATCTGTTTAATGCGTAGTGATTATAATATTATCATCATTACCATTAGTCATACTGTTCGTCTTGGGAGACAAAGGATTTGAATACAGTCAGAGCTTTGATAATTCTTAAAATTTTAAAAATCATTCAATCAACTCAGCCGAGGCTGCCCACTGCGAGACATAGCACCGATGTAACAATTTTCGCAGAATAGTATTTCGAACTCGTATACCACCCCTTCCAGACTCCACCACAACACTAAAATCACCAGCTATAACAATTCGCTGTTGTACTGCATTAGTTTCTTAATTACGCAATTAGTTTTAAAATATTAATTTTATTTTTTTAATATTTTAAGGTATTAAGAAATGTATTATAATTTTTGTCATTATTTACACAGACTAGCATTGATATCATTTCTAGGATGCCTGCTATGTTTTTATCTACTAGGTAGTTTATCTAAATTGGACATAATTAAAGTCTTTTGTCTATGCTGCTGTAATTGTCCGTTTAATTATTCTACGGTTTCAGTCATCACTATAAAGCTGGGAACAGTTGTAAACTCTACTTGTCTATTCTCACTTCTGTAATCTTTTGATCAATACTCTCTCCGGTACCAAAGGGATGGCGGATTATATCTACGTTAATTTTATTAGCTCTCAAACAATCTATCGCTTTACCATTAACTCTGTTATTGGCAATATCGTGTTCATTAAGTTTAACCACTGTTTTAAGCTAAGTAGTTAAATTGGCAAGTTCATCTTCCTGTGCAATATTTAAGACGATAAAACTGCTCTCAAAACGACCTTCTCCCTTCTGAAGCCTTGACCCAGAAGTCGAATCAGCCTCACTCATAACGCCACGACAAAATGACCCTCAATTACAGCAGAACTTATTCTTAGCAACTAGAGCAAGACCTATAACATTTCCGTATTCCTGCAGAAGCGTGCTAGGAGCATCGTAACGCAAATAATAAAACTAGAAACGAAAGAAAACACAAACTGCGCTCCACAAAATAGTTTGTTTATCTATTTAAAAGAAAGATTCTCGACGTCTTAAATGAAGTGGCTACCCACAAACAACCAAGGTTGTACGAATATAATAACGCTCAGAACGCCTTTCACAAAATAACGAATGAAATCATCACCAAACCACAACTGTTGGCCCAAATGTACTAAATCTCCTTGTGTTCATCAGATAATGTTGGAACAAAGGTTGGATAAACATTGTCTTAGAGTATCTTACAATAATACTTATGTATCTAAATGTAAACGCGGAGTGGCCGGAAAATTGAGTGTATTTAAATTATATTGGTCGACATTGGATATTGAACGTTAATGAACTTTTAAACTTGGTACGAGTAAACTACGCGTCGCCGAACATATGGATGGATTCAGTCGATTTAGTCGGTTACAAAAACTCGGGCGTTTTATGGTTGTGCCACACATTTCTTTGGCATCATTTACTAGAGTTACTCGTTCAGCATTTTAACAACACTACTTCATAATGCAAACATCAATAAAAGATTGTTCGGATAAAAACCGCTTGGCATGAAGAATTACCCATAGATAAGGTTGTTGCTTTTGGTAATTTATACTTTTGAAACTTGAAGTACTAAAAATATTTAGTAAAGTTCCTAAAAATAGATAAAACTTCCTAAATACGTATACAAAAAGCATTTTCAATTATATTCATGTGTAAACAGTAGCCAGAAACTCGTAAAAGTTATTCTTTAGGAGGGTGTCGACGAGTTAAAACATTGCTGCGATATCGGAGATAGAGGGGCAGCCCTACATTAATGGTGTCCCATTCCCGCCGTGTGCACGTGCGCGGCGACGGCACCCGAATGCGACCGATCGGCGTCGAACGTGCTGCCTTCTTTTTTCAATAAGGGCTCATAGCCCAAAGCAATTTAAGCCTTTTTAGGCTTTAATGAGTGGAGGTACAGTCTATATTGGAATGAAATAGATTCAGAACTTATGTCGTTTTGCTACACCGACACCGTATGCCCTCGAGACGACCGTAGCGCATGCGAAATCAGAATGTCACCTCCCGTCTGCGTCAAATACATTGCAGTCTTCACATTGAACCTAGAATTTACTTTGCCCATAAAACAATCAATGGATAATACAAGGGAAGATACCAACGGATCGCCTTAAATAGACTTACGG
This sequence comes from Oligia latruncula, assembly GCA_948474745.1. Classification (NCBI taxonomy): domain Eukaryota; kingdom Metazoa; phylum Arthropoda; class Insecta; order Lepidoptera; family Noctuidae; genus Oligia; species Oligia latruncula. The sequence goes on from OX419696.1 coordinate 6,631,176, forward strand.
TATTTGTATATAGGTCGTTACTACTCGCTTTGCTTTGTATCGTGTTGATTTTCAAACCACTTTTGTTCGCGATATGTTTTTTGTATGAAAGATAGTTGGATAACGCGTTGTTAGAAATATTTTTATTGTTATCTGTTATGCGACATCTGTAGGAAGTAATGGTCACATAATAGGGGAAGCTCATTTACTTTTTTTGTTTATTTTTGTCTATGGTTTTTAAAGTGGGTAAGGCTCGTGTATCTTCACATAATAAAGCGTAGTCTACATGCTTTAGTAGAGTACGTACTTACGTAACGCATCAACAATCGCAATGCCTTTCATTTTGACAATTCGACAACATTCATTGCGATATTTTTTTAGTTGTCGTGCAGACGATTTTTTCATACATTATTTTATGAAGCAACGGATTAGGATTTTTTTTATAATTTCCGCATTTGGGGTGCTCTGTATTCTTATAAGCAGTTTCTCAAAGTTTTGCGAATTACGCATAAGCTAAAATTGGGATAATATAGGCATCTAGCTAGTACTCTATAAATATCGACTGGTGCATAAAACGGTTCGTTTTCACTTAAATTACGGAACGGGGAAACCGTAAAATGATAAATTTACGGGCTTATCGTTTACGAGCGGCCAGGCGCGGGTTTTTGATGATAAGTGACGCTAATTAGCAATCGATGGGTATTTTCAAACGATAAAAATATGTTTTGAAGTAGAACTTGTGTTAGAAATATGTATAAGCACTTACACTTTGTTTACTTACTTGTAGATAAATAGGCAATGTCGTTATTTAAATTGGAACTATGAAATTAGCTTTAAGTTTTTTTTTATTATCTTGTTCTCTTTAACTCTACTTAAGTATCTTTGATTAAGGGCGCATTCCACTAAACTTTAAAACCTAGATTAAGAATCTTTTCTGAATCCTGAGAATAAATTTTGAATTTTTGACAGTTTTACCATAACTGTCAGACGTCAATTTTATTCCACGAATAGAAGATAAAATTATAATAGACTTTGGTAAAATCAGCCCTAAATGTGTTTGTGTGAGTAGGTAGTTCGTTTGTGCAGTGACAGAAGTAAGTAAATGGTTTTTTTTTTACTAGCCTACGCTGTCCCTCTCGCGGGCAAAGGCCTCTATCCACTCCTTCTATCTTTCACGAGCACGTGCGTCCTCCTTTATTCCGTGTTAATTCATGAATGAAAATACATGGTGTAAGTTGTAACAGAATAAACGCAAGTCCTGACAGTATTTTGTTCATAATTGTCTACTGAATCGATTTCAGTGTCTATCAATATAGATATATTTTTCAAAAATTATGTATTTTGGCATACTGACCGCGCCGATTGAGCAAAACTAAAAAATTAAATCTTATTTCAAGGTCAGTATGACTCAATTTTAAATGATTAAAAATGACATTTTCTTAATAAAAATTGTTAAAAAAAAAAGTTTTGGCCATTGTGTTTTAACGCAATACTCTATTTGGAGTGTATGAGGTCTTGCGTTAATTATAAATGTTACATAATTATTGTATAAGTAGAAAATGCGTGACGAAATAGGTCTGTGTTAATTTTATTTTAAGCGTAAATTCCAGCATGAACCTAAAATCAAGAAAATAATAACAGAAACCTTGAATTTCCATATTATGTAGAAATTAACACAGTAACGCCTCCATCGAATTCTAAGTTTAATTAAAAAGATCTAAGATTCCTTGGAAATAATTTAGTTTCTATCAAGCCAAACTTAGGAGCGTTATTTACACAGAAAATATATAAGATCAAATATGAGTATTTGCAGTAATTAGATACTCACTTATACTCAAGGACACAGTAAGTACATAATATAATATGCGAACGGTTGTGTAATCATGTTAGCTAATGCTTTGAACTGAGAATACGCTTTCAGACATTTTTCTTATTTGTCTTGTCTGGAAATTCTAGAGTATTTCAAGGTAGTTCTTTAACATGGTATACACGAGTAGATGTAATTATTTATAACAAGGGGCTTGTGGCTAAGTAACAACAGCCGCACAGGTCGATCAATCAAGTTAAGCTACGCTTGCCGTGGTTGGTCCGTGGATGGGTGACCAACTACCTATATACCAAGACCTCTTCAAAGAAAGCACGTAGTCCCGGCTGTCATACGTGGATCTTTAACAGTCGTTTCAGGCCATCAGAAGTACGAAAGTCTGACAACCAGTCTTACCAAGGGGAATCGTATTACCCAGTAACTGGGTTGTGGAGGTCAGAAAAACGGGAAAATTTTGGTTGATCAGCTTAAAAAAAGTTTTTGTTAAAATTGTCTGTTTTCTTGCCGACTACAATTTTTTTCAAAATCTGTAAATGTAGATTAAAATTTCTAAAAACAATCAAACTAAAAAAAAAAATAAAAAAACCGGACATCTCACTGTCCTTTCGTAAAGGTGTTCTACAAACGGGAAGTAAAGCTGTTTGTAACTGGCTATGGCTAAGCTTTACACATATTTTTATGGTTCCGTACCCAAAGGGTAAAAACAGGACCCTATTACCTTATTTTTCGGCGTTTATGCCTTGTGGTACGGAACTCTTCGTGTGCGAGTCCGACTCGCACTTGGCCAGTTTTTTTGCTTAGCTACGGTGGGTAGGTACAGGTGCGTACAGTAAGTACTAGGTCTTTGTGCGATGGGTCGCACAGTGCGCTGGATTGGAGGGTGGAAATACGTACTGGACACTAGTCACTGTGAAGATGGACGGTGGACCACGGTGGAAGTACGGTCGAACAAGCTATTTGGTATAGAGGCAGCTAACATGCAACTACTTTTAAACAATGATGTGGGTGTGCTGAGGAGTCAATTCTTTTACACCACTCTATTATGGATGCCATAAGCTGAAAAAGTTATAACGCACAAAATAAAACTAAATATTGACAGTGTAATGGAAAAATGAATATTTTTGTCTGTATACCAAATAGCTTGTTCGACCGTACTTAAATGAAAATACATACCAAAGGTAGCAAGTGCTGAAGTCTACTCAGCTACCTGTCTTGTACCAGATCTGAATAGATATCATAAACACATTTGGTGCGGATAACAATGTCGCCACAAAACTATAAGCTACAATCTATTAAAAAGGTTTCTAAAGAAATGAGTATTTCTAATAATGGGCGCAAACAATAATCTTTGTTCACATTCAACAAACAAAACTAAGCTTATAAGCAACTAATAAAACAATGAATTTTACTACGATGCTCGGCAATAAGCAAATACAATACGTGATCCAAAGTTCCCGAACATCTGGCAATTCTGGCATCATCTATTTTCTAGAAATGGTTACCTTATAAAATTCAAAGTCCTGACTGACTGACTGATATATCAACGCACAGCCTAAACCGCTGGTCCTAGAGACATGAAATTTGAAGGGTGTGTTCTTTGTGAAGAGTAGGTGCCCAACAAGAAAGGGTTTTCCGAAATTCCACCCTTAAGAGGTTGAATGGGGGAGGGTGAAATTTTACGCGGACGAAGTCGCGGGCAGAAGCTAGTTATCTATATTATGGTACCTAGCTATTTGTTGTCCAAAGATAAAAATAACACGTGCCTATAACTATTTTTCGGCCATCCTGCACAAGGTCATTGTCTTGTATTGCTGCATACATAATCAGCCTATAATGTTCCCACTGCTGGGACACGGGCCTCCTCTCTGTGAGAGGGAGTGGGCCGTAATCCACCACGCGGGCCCAGTGCGGGTTGGCAGATGTCACATGTCTTCAAATTTTTGGTTCTAGAACATGCCGGTTTCCTCACGATGTTTTCCTTCACCGTTTTGAGAGCAGTGGTGATGATATTATTTACACAAAGTAAAGCGCCCGTCTGGGTTCGAACCTACGACCTACAATACAACTCGTAAGTCGCGGCCGTCACCACTTGGCCACCACCACCACTGCTCTACTTAATTCGTAAAAAAAAATTTCGTGTTTTTGGGTTAAGGGATATTTTCGCTGACAGCCGCAGAAAGAAACACTATGAAATACAAACTTATTATATTTTGCAGTCACTAAAATCATTATTGTGCATGCGTAAATATTCACACCGACTATGAAACCCTTCACTGTGCGTGGTCCGACACGCACTTGGCCAGTTTTTCAATTAAATAGGGTGACTGGTAATTAGTGACCGATACGATTTTACTCATCATTATGAACAACTTTTACTATGGGACCAAACCTGAAATCGTGAAAAAAAAAACAGCTGTTCTCTACATTTTGACGAGTTAGACGAACATAAATGTAGGGAACAGGAACAGCTGATTTTTTACGCAATTTCAGGTTTGGTCCCATAGTAAAAGTTGTTCACAATGATGAGTAAAATCACGTGTTTAAGTATCGGTCACTAATTACCAGTCACCCTATATATTCACTGGTAAACAGGGCCAGAAAGTTTTAAAAGATTCGTTCACCAGTACCTAACCGCATATGTTACCTATTTTTATTTCTGTAGAAAAAACAGGTCACTGCTCTTCAAGTCCTTGCAAGCATTTTGATAGCAGGGTCATTGTTAGCAACGTCTTCTGTCTCTTTCTAGCAAAACGGAAGTGGACTCGCATTTAGGAATGATCACGTCATTTTAACTTTTATATTGTTCGGTTCTCATGAGTTTTTAAACTCTAACTTATGTAGGTAGTTGATTAGTCTCATAGTATAATTTTGGCACAATTTCCTGCTAATTTCTTACATCGGAAATTACACTTTTTATTAGATTTTAATTTGTTTTATCTGATATATCTGGTGTATTGTGTTTTAGTCTGTGCTAAATACTTACATTTATTTTATTTTTCTTGCTTTCTTTAAATAAAACCAATAAGGCTCTATTCTGAACATAATAAAGGAAACAGGACAACGAAGTTACTCATGCCTGACGTTAAGGAAGGTGGGCTTACCGGTTCACCACAAAATAGTTCCACATGAAAGACTCGAGCGCACGACCCCGTGTTGATAAATCAACACCTAAGCCGATGACCTGTTAAATTAACTTAATTAACAACTTACAACGCGTGATAAACATCGTTTAACACGCGTTGTAACCAAATTATATGCCAATTAAAATTATCAAAATCCAAGATGGCGTCCTAGACGAACGTCGAACTGTCAAACGTAACACGTGGTAGTATCGGATCGTTAAGGGTGCGCACACACAGTGCGGAATTGGGCGGAAATCGGTCGCGCGCGGGGTCGCCGGCGCATCCGACGTCGGTCACTCACCCCGCCCCGCGATCCGGAGAAAAAACATGAAGTAATCAATTACAGAAGGACCAGCCGTCGCTACAATGCGCAGTTTGAAATCAAGTGAATCGGTCCGCTTCAACTAAATCTGCCAATAGATTATTTAACAATGAGTTGTCAACAGGAGTACCAGTCATTCTATTCTGTAAAAATCTCAAAGTGAAAACTTTTGTGAAGTGAGTTGTCATCCTACCTGACGGTAGGAAATCTAGTGATCACAACTCCCTTGAAACTCACTTCATCCAAGTTTTCACGGTGAGATTATTACAGAATAACACATCAGTAGTAAGCATCCCATATTGCAAGATAATATTCTCAAAAAAATCAAATTATTATTATTACCATAAATCCACCACCTAACCTATTTTTTGTTTATAGTTTAATTTTGTTTCTCTGTTAATTTTTGTGAACCAACTGAAAGAATTCCACGTCAATCGGGAATACAGGAATACCTTGACGTAATCCCTAGAGTTTATAAGAGTACAAAAAAATGGCCGCATCCCATCATCTCTTTACACTAGGTACCAATTTGTACGACAGCTGCACCATAATGAGACAGTAGTGCACCTTTTGTACCTGTCTGCATTATGGTAGCATGCGCGCGCGCCGACGAGCCAGCTGCGGCCCGGTACTTTATACTGGGAACTTTTTAAGGCTTTTTGTTTTTACTATAGTTTTGATATATTTATGTTAACTTAAGCGCACCTTTGGAATACTGTCGCTTGGGCCCGTGGTCTGGGTTTGTCAAGGTTAAAGTAATAGTCTCGTTCGAAAATGTCGGTTTTGAGCAGGAAAATAACATTATATGCATTGGCCCTTGTTTACTCAATACTCAATATATTTATTGCTTCCACATGGTAGTTTTTACAGAATATGATCATTGTGGACCCTGTCGGGCACGGGAAAAGTAGGAGAGAGGAAGAGGGCTTTTATTGGACTACTTTATTGTTATAATAAATATTGTAATGATTTAAAAAAACATGTTTTAAATTTGTCATTTAAATATTCATGTTTTAACCTATAGTTCCGTCAACGAATGGCCCAAAGGCGGTATAGAGTGACGATATTCGGTAAAAGTGAATTCATAAAAGTTGTATAGAATTTAAAAGATTTAATTTGGTATCAGAAAAAAAATCCCCTACGACGCACCGTTTTTGAGATACTTATATGAGAAAAAAACCAAAAGTGGCCTTTGTGCCTCAAGGCTCACCTGCTAGACTTCAGGACTTTCAGTATGTTCACTTCCTAAAGTTCCTAAGTACCCTGAACAAGTTTCTGAAGGAATCGCTTAGGTAGCTCACGCACTCTACAACTCCTTTATTGACTGGACTATTAGAATCAATTTAAATTTATAAAAATCAATTGCCGGGCGTTAGTCTCGCTAAAACTCGAAAACGGCTCGACCGATTTGATTTATTTTTTCTTGATTTGTTCGCCTGAATAAGGGTTTTCCTAATTTTGGAAAAACTCAAATGAATAGGCGAAAAATTTAAGAAATAGAAATTTTGTATTGGTCTCACGTGATAACATACATAATTATTATTTTTAAATAAGTATAATGCTTATAAATAAACAAAGTACCTAATTAATGCGAATGTCATTATTTAAAAACGAGTATTTGTTACTATAACATTTTTGGATGCATTCTTAAATAAAAAATAAATTTTTAGTTGTATGTACATTCGCCTACAGTAACCATCTCCAAACATTTTTCGAAATTTATGTTAGAGGGACACGTAATAAATATAGTAGGATACTTTATTAATATAGTACAGTCAGTACCCTACCCTGAACTCACAAGATATTTCTCGGAACAAAATGTAGGTACAAAAAATCCGGGAATACATAAATAAATAAGTACCAAGGTTTCCTCTGAAGGATGAGGATACAGGTAATGAAAAACTTATAGATGTAACAAAAGAACATATAAAAAGTAAATCTGATGCTAGCGAATTATATAGTATAGATTGATTTTTCAATTAGGTATGAAGAAACACAGTTTTATTTCAGGGTAGTTTGAACAGAGTTGTAAGACATATGTTTTAACATACCTAGCAAACAAAATAGCCACAAAAAGCTTGAATATAATAAAATATTATTTATTTCTAAGTATGTATATGGTACAAAACTCTGAAGGGAACATCGTGAGGAAACCGGCTTGTCCAAAATTCAAAAATCTTGATGATCTACCAATCCGCGTTAGGCCCGCGTGGTGGATAACTACCCACTTGTGCAGGATCACGATAAATGTAGTTTTTTTTTTTATAAAAATATGTTTCCCCACACTAGGAATCACTCCTGTATCGTGGATGCGTTTCCAAACATTTAAATTCACATACACAAACAGCCACTTCGGACATAAGCGTGCTTTATTTCCGTTTTCGTCATGAAAAATGTCAAAAACTGTAGGTAGGTCAATGACCGCTATTACCATGCTAAAACGCGACCACTATAGTTTTGATTTTTTCAGCGGTTTGAGCTATTAATTCGTCCCGACCGACACGAGAGAAAAAGAAAGAATCTACAATTTCCGGACAATCCAAAAACAAATAGCCTCCCCTGCCCAAAAATACGTTAATATCAATGGGTATTGGGTACCTCCGGTGCACCATGGCGGTAAACTTCATAGTGTTTGTTATTCTCCGACACCCTCGCGCCAGATGGGGCAATAACTCGCCCCACCACCCTAGATATGAGGACAGGTGCACATACCCCATAAGGTAGCGTACTTTATTATAACCGAATATCCTGCTTTAATGGTTAAGGTTTTGGTCTTATTGCTCAATGCGATTTCGTTAAGGTAAGGATTATTGCACACTGTAGTAAAACTTCCAGTGAGCAAAGTTTCCCAAATTAGCAGAGGTTAAAACACTCTACAAGTGATAGAAGTGAACCTTCAAAAAAAGTATTGACTAAGAGAGATTTAGTGTGAGAGGCAGGAGGCAGAAAGATTTATTAAATATCTTTCTTCTCTCTCATGTAACGAAATTTGCCTTTACGTGGCGCGTCCTTGAAATTTCACTCCCAATTCTCGTCCAATTATTGAAACGCCGCGCCGCTTAAGAAGTTTCACTTCAAAAATAACCTCAGTACGATAATTGTCAAAATTCTATTCAATATTGCTGAGAAGATTCAATGTTAATTTTCACTAAAACATTTATGAAGGATTTCATTTCATTTTCGATTCATCGTTTCATTTATAAATGTTTTCGTGAAAATAGCAGCAGGCATCATCAAACAATGACAATTATAACAAGTCTTCGACGTTTTTGGGACTTGTAATAATTTGTCATTGCAGCGGGATAATTATACACCTTACTTAGTCTTGTGATCTAAATAAGGTTATTTAGATTGTAGCGGTATCTACAACCCTACATGCGAACAACGCGTCATACTGACGTCACGCAAAATCCTGCATCTCGCAAGCAGAGTTTACCGCACAACTAGCATAGATACAACGGCTCGACATAAATCATCGGGCAGCTGCCCGCCAGACACGACATCCGTCTGGTCGGAGAATCCTCCCTTTTGTATAGAGTATGAGTGAACTTCACACCCTGTTCCTCATACCTCTATAAGATCACAAGTAAGGTGTAAAATTAACCCGCCTAATCAATAAACAAGTCGGTCTAATAGAAAATCCTCGCAAACACACAGGGTAAGTTCTGACGACAAACATTTGACGCGCGTTTTCCAACAAGATAAACGCAACGATGTGAAAACGCGCCATACACCCGTAACCTGCAATCGGTAGTCGGTACTAAGCATCATACTATGTAGCTGTGAGTTGCGTAGCGCTCGCACTTTCCCCCCATTTCTTCTTTATCGAGTGTTCGAAACTCAAACGCTTAGCTATTTACCACAGACTACGTAGACGCCTCGGCGGCTGCTGATAGAGGTGGCACTGTAAAACATTTTCCTTACAAAGCAAGCGTGTCACCATATCAATGGTATCACCACTTACTCGCACTCTGCGACACAAATGACGAAAGTACATCAACTTACAGAGCAGTGGTGGCCCAGTGGCATCGGCCACGACTTACCGAGTGGTAGGTCGTTGGTTCGAATCCAGGCAAGCTTTACTTTGTGTAAATAATTTCATCACCACAGCTCTCTAAAGCAGCATGTCCAAGAACCAAAAATTCGAAGGCATGTGACATCTACCAACCCGCACCGGGGTCGCGTGGTAGATTACGACCCACTCCCTCTCAAAAAGAGAGCGTGTCCCAGCAGTTAGAATATTATTATAGGCTGATTATACTATGTATATAAACTTGAGGGCTATGAAAACGGCCTGTGACACTTTCGGAGCCACGAATTTCTGCCGTCTCTAGACGCTGCCGGCGCGGTTATTCCATGCTCTGTGGTAACCACGTAACGTAGCAACAATAGAATATGATCTAAATGTTCCATAGATGAATATTTGAATTCTGGTTCTTCGCCCTTTTTCAAAATCTTGCTCTAATTGCAGATTAAATAACTTCTAATCATAAACATCACAGCAGGCAGGTAGCGTTTAAGACTAAAAGGTACGCCTCATAAAAGGTCAAATATTTTAAACGCTATTACGAATTTTCCTGAAAAATTTAAACTTGAACCCGTTATTAACAAGTTAAATGATAAATGATTTTATTTTTGTAAGTAGGTTTGTACAAACACTTTTACACTTCAATCATGTTTTTTAAAACTAGATAAAGTCGGCGTTTCCTATCTGACTACTCTGAGAAGAAAGGCCGAAACAAACTCAGAGGTCACAGTCTCTTTTAAAGTCCAGACAATGACATAATCTTGGTCAGGTTATATGAAGACCATGTAGATCGATATCTGAGATGGTCTTTTGAGGAAAGAACCACACAGATTGAAAGGACCTGTCCAGTCAGTGCACTCATTTGTCAGAAATCGTGCAGCTCAACTCAAGACTTAAGGAGCTCAACGTTAAAAAAAGATCGACTTAATTTTTCTGATAAAACAAAGAGATTGGTTGCACGTCTAGAGTTATTTTATCGAACCGTAAATACAACGTCCTGAGGCCAGCGCAACGCCCTAATTGCGTAATACACTTTCAATTGCAATCTGAATCATTTTAAAGGATATTGCTAATCCATTGCTTCACAAGTTCGTAAAGTTTGTCTGCTCAACAACGTAAATAACGCAATGAATGTTGTTGAACTGTCAAATGAAAGCCATTGCTGTTAGTGTGTTACGCAACTACCTCCCTGGTGTCTTTTTTGTCCTAACAGCTAAACTAGCTTTGATACCAAACAGCTCCTGTAAATCTTCTCTCTGAACCCACCATAGAACGAACATCCGTCAAATCTTTCAACTCTCCCTGCCCCAACTTCACCAGATTACAACAATTCACAAAACAGGTGCTCCAACCACCAATACATACAATATAAATACACCTTAAAAAAAAAACATTGAACCTATAACAAAAGTAATGGTTAACTGTTGAGAATGAAAGTAGGTAAGCCCGCTTTTTTTTCGCCGACCACTTATATAAAGGTCGCCGGATTACTCCGGTTTCGGCCTTAAACGATCAATCCTACTCGATATTAAACAACTGCCTACTAACTCACCCTTATTTTTCGATGAAATTTATAGAGATTTGGCCATTATTGATGAAGCTGTTTATATAATTCGAGGTTACAGAACTCTGCATTCTGCAACCATTGTATAAGGTAGAGACTACAATAAATTAAACTGCGTACCTATATTTAATGACGTTCCCAGTCTACATACGAAAAATCAATCAAATATATTATCCAACAATTTAGTCACCATAGCTAGTCAAAAATCGGAAAATCTCATATAGTCGGCCCATCACTACTATTTACTTTGTTAGAAGAAAGAAGTAAGAAAGAAAATATGTAGATTTATTTAAAACAGACTAAAAGACACACAACAATACATACATCTGATACATCAGATAAAAACAAATAAAAAAACTGGCCAAGTGCGAGTCGGACTCGCACACGAAGGGTTCCGTGCCACAAGGCAAAAACGCCGGAAAAAACACGTTTGTTGTATAAATAAAAAATAAATATTTATTTTATTCTGTTTTTAGTATTTGTTGTTATAGTGGCTACAGAAAAACATCATCATCATATCACGGTTCATAAAATATAGCCTGGTGACAGACGGACAGACGGACAGTGGAGTCTTAGTAATAGGGTCCCGTTTTTTACCCTTTGGGTACGGAACCCTAAAAAGAAAGAAAGAAAACACATTTATTTACCAAAGACTAAAAGACAACACAATTCAATCAATACATACATCAGATAAAAATAAATAAAAAGTGTAAGGTCCGATGTAAGAAATTAGCAGGAAAGTGTGCCTCACGGCTGCGCTGAATAGGCTCAGGTCAGCAAAATTTCCAGACAACTAGTGCTGGTTTTCAAGAAATCATAAGTCCCATGTAATAGCCTGTTAAATCCAGACTCCGGGATGCTACTGAGAAATGCCTAATAGAAAAACTCAATAAAACTTTGCTGGGAATTGAACTCAGGACCTCATGCTCAGCGGTAGCGTTTGCGACCACTAGACCAACGAGAGGGACATCAAATTAATTATTCTCTTTAATTTATTAAATCTACAGAAAATTCGCAAGCAAGTTGTAGGACACAGTATAGCACCTTGCACGTTGCTAATCCACGTATGACCGCTACTGTACATAGGTATGTCAATCTATCGATTAATTTCAAGGCGTATTATATGGCAAACAAAAGTTGAGATACCTAAGTAGAGACTAGTGAGCGACAAGTTGCGCCGAATGTATCGTTTAGTACGACCAATAACCCTTCCCCCTTTCTACTTTTATGGCATGCGGGGTGGATAAACAATTATACTTACCTTTTTTCCGTAACCATTACTTTCCCCTTGACAAAGTGATTCTGCGATCCGAAACGTGTCGTAATTTCGACAGTAGGTAATAATTATAAAGTAACAATTAGAACGGTATTGCCCCTGCTTCTAACGTAGAATAGCCTATTTGCGACCTTCACAAATAAATTAATTTGAATTTGATCTCGGAATTTTAGAATTGTCGCTCTGCTCTCAAAGATGTCCTTTTGTCTGGTACGGGATGGATTGGATTGTCACTGAAAAATACAATAAAATTACTGGCCTGTGTATAAAAAACTAGCAGCGCCCCGCGGTTTCATCCGCATAAGTCTCGATCCCGTGTGAATATCGGGATAAAAGTATCCTATGTCCTAATCCAGGTCATGGTCTACCCATGTGCCAAACATCCAAACCCGTTCAGCCGTTTTAGCGTGAAAGCGTAACAAACAAACATAAAAAAATTCTAATCTTCTTTATTATATAACATACTAGCTTCTGCCCGCGGCTTCGCCCGCGAGGTATGGCGATAAAAACTATCCTATGTCCTTCCCCGGGATGCAATCTATCTCTCTGCCAAATTTTGTCGAAATCCGTTCAGTGGTTTAGGCGTGAAAAGGTAATATACAGACAGACAGACAGACCGACAGACAGACAGAGTTACTTTCGAATTTATAATATTAGTATGGATTAGTTTAGATGGTTTAGATATCGGTATTGTATACGCAAAAATGCCCAAGGTCACTTGCTTATTCACTTAACTATAAAGAAGTAAAGCGAAACCCAGCTGTTTTTAAATTCCTTTGTCTGTTTGTGGGAAATCGGGAACGTTTGGATTTTTGACAGGCTCGCTAGTCAACAATATGATATAACAAGAATTGTATTTCACCGACATTGTACACTATTACAAAGAATCTAGGGGATAAGGATGAACCAACCATTCATTACTAAAACAAAATGAGTACAATTTTTATTGTATGTACTTATAGATAACTATTTTATATACCTATACAAATTTATACAAAAACAAAAGGACACTTAGGCGTCGAAGTACTCGTCCGCATCGCTGTCATCCGGAAACGTACCCAGAAGTCTGGCAGCATTGCCACATTGTATAGCAATGCTAATTCTTTGGCCAAAGGTCGACTCAGCACCCAGCCATCTCGGGCAAATCAAAAAGGATAACATTATGAATCATAATGGACAGTTAACTAAGTATTAGGTTAATCGTATCAAATCCCATTGGTGAAGGATTTTTCAGTTATTTTTTTTATCTGTGCTAAAATACCAATCAATCCAATCCAAATCCAATCCCAATCTCTTTGATTATACCTACACGTAGTGCAGCGAAAAAAAGAAAAACACGGACTGTCTTCGCCATATTCTGATTCATAATGTTATTCTTTTATGATTCTGCCAAATTGGCCTTTTTAAGCCCCCAGGTCACGTGAAGTGTCGTCCAATCAAAATTAATCGAAAACATGTTTATATTATACTAAGTACTTATAATTAGCAGTCATCAAAATAAACCTTTCAAAATTAACACCGACTACATTAACATTACCAATGTACCTTACCTACACATAAATACTCGTCTCTCTATTGAAACATATAATATAACACTTTGATACAGAATATCGGAATCATATTGAAATAATAATTGAAAATCGTACGGTATCAAAATCCAACAATGCTGCCATCATTTCATATTTGGCTGAAACGAACTCCATTCCATTTGATTGAATACCCGTCGCATCGGTACCGTAACAAAGCCTGGAAACCACACGAATGACCAGAAGGCGCCTAATGTATACGCTTATGTGAAAACCCTAATCTTCTAAAGGTTTAGATTGAAGTGCCCCTTAAAGTTAATTTTCGTAAAATCTTACGGTGGGTTGTTTCCACGGCCATTTTAAATAGATCCCCGAATTTGGTAACCGTTACCCCTTTTTGCGCAGTTTTATCTAAGACACGGGGAGAAGGGAAGGTCGTTTTGAATTGGGAGATGTAGAACTAGCGGGGCGTAGGGTAAGCAGACTGGTTGACCGACCGGCGAGCTGACAAGTCGAACGTTTTGCGAAAACGGGTACTCCCGAACGTTTCGCACGAAATAAAATATGTTGCCTCGCTCCGCTTTATAATGAGAATTTCCATATTGATATTTTTTTGTACATAATTGATGATAAACCACACTCCTTAGGTGCCGCGGTTTGATGAGCGTCGTTAACTCGCTTTATGCCTTTGTAATTAGTAGATACAAAAGAATTTTGAGAACAGCATTTTAATGGAGGCCTATCTAACGACTTAGGTTCGTTTTGTTTGTTAATGTGTTAAATTCTTGCATAATGAAAATGTTTGATAAGGGATTTGACACGATTCGTCCACGAAATACTTACGAACAAAGAACTTTCGTAGATATTACGTGGCACAGCGTAGCGTGGGTTCATATAAAGTTTTGCATTTAATTTGTGTACCCGGTTAGGCCCTAATTATCTAGACTGTTTCAAAATATTTTATATCACTGTATGACCTAATTCCGCACTTAACTCACGCTTTTCTGTGACTTAAGTAGTATATTTTTACTTAAGTGTGGGTTTAGGTCAAACGAGCTATAAAATAATGTACGATACATGTGACTTAATACACGGCGGTTAGCTAATTTCACGCCGCGAAATAATGATCGAAATGTACTATTTTTAAACACTTAGTAATCAGAGCTCGATGATTGAATAATTGATTAGTAATTAATAAATTTATCATCACAAACTGTAGAGCTAGGCGTCTCTAAAATTATCTCAAAGAATACTTTTGCAATAGTTAGACACTAATTTATTTATTTATTTAAAGGAGAACCAACAGCTATACCTAAAGAAGCACAACAATTGTTTATGAGACATAAAGCCAATTACAGAAAAAAAAAATTAAGTAATGTCCTGCAATAAATGTATATACTTACCTAATACCTACGTATTTGCATGCCACATTTGGCAGAATGTGATGATACTATTGACTAATCTTGAGACCATCACTGTGACAAATTAATGATTATGATTATGACTTACATACACCTAAAATTACATATTTATTGGTCACACACACACAACAGTAAAGCTTACTGAAGCCCATGTGCCTACCCACTACGAAAAAACTACGTCACAAAAACCTACAGCGCTACAACGTTATTTAGGCGCGTGGCTAAAATCGGAACAAACGCCGCCATCTTGTTTATTGAATAAATAAAGTCCGTTTACCTACTATATACTACGCAAAAGCTACGTTATACATACCTACTTACAGCGCTACAACGTTATTTTGGCGAGTGGCCAAAATCGGAACTAATGCTGCCATCTTGTTTTTTGAATACATTTCAAAGCCCGTGTACCTACATACTGTGCAAAAGCTACGTCATACTGTATACCTACATACAGCAGCGCTACAGCGTTATTTTGGCGCGTGGCCACAGAATAACTAAAACAAAATCGAAACTAATGCTGCCATTTTGTTTTTTGAATTCATTTCAAAGCCCGTGTACCTACATACTATGCAAAAGCTACGTCACACATCATTCCTACATACAGCGCTACAGCGTTATTTTGGCGCGTGGCCAAAATCAGAACTAAAGCCGCCATCTTGTTTTTTAAATACATTTCGCAAAAATGTTTACCAACAGCGCCCCGCTGTCAACGTCAGTCGAGCACAAAAGATACATGTAGCAATGTACTTACTAGTAATACCTGCAATACATACACACCTTGTCTACCATTTAGATACGTATATGAAAACATACATGCCACACTTTCAACCTCAACATTATTAAGTTCGCCCTTGACGTTTTTATATTACACTCGAATCCAATAAAAATATACCTTTGACATGAACACGTTTTGCATACGGATGTATCTACTGCGTGGATTGTTACACAGATGATGTTGATATTATGTACCTATGTGACTATGGGATTGGAGTGTGATACTCGTGAGATGGTGATGTTAAATAAATATTTAGGAGGAGAAAATGACTTACATAACTATGTCGGCAGGGCCGGTTTTCACCTATTGGAGGCCCTAGGCAGTTTAGGATACTGGGGGACTATGGAGAATCTAGGCTGCGAGCGAAGTGAGCTCGAAATTTAAATCACCCTGCCTCTGATAGCCTCTAACTACGACGCTGGCAGGAAATAGTAGGCCCCATGAATCGAGGGGCCCTGGGCATTTTCCCACAGTGGCCAATTGAAAAGGAGGCCCTGTATGTCGGTATATGAGGCCAAAGGATTATAGTAGAAAGATAAAGACGTACTCCAGTCTCTGACACACTATATTCAGATAGTTTAATGGATGTATGAAACCCCCAGTGACCATTAGCGGCCCGCTTTATACAGTCAAAATTAAATGGAAATTGTAATAATCATTACTTACAACTATGCTTGACGCATACTTATGGCCGATTTCTGTAATTTACAGACCGTTATTGGTTTAATCTTTACCAATAATTAAGCAAAGACCTCAAAGCTTTGCATAGTAGACCCTCCCACTGGAAGTTAGCTATTACAGGTAAAATTTGCTTACGAATGTATTTTTTTTTTGCCAGTTTCGCATTAATAAATGCTACCATTAAATCATTAATAAGCAAAACGATTCGGTTTTGTTTATAGGAACTGAGCATTAATGATGATCTTACAGTGTATAGAACTCCAGTAAAAACGTATCTTGAAATCGTTCTTCTAACTAGTTTCCACATAAACCCAGAGCTCCCGACATTTGGCACCCTCCACGGCTACACCCTAATTACGTATCCCTCTAGTTTTTATTTCGGCAATTCAACAATTGATCAGTGAATCAATACAATTGATGGGTATGTTGAACATGGTCACGGTTAAGTTCTTGTTTTTTTTTTTAAATAAAAGTTCTTGCAACCATGATTGTGTTTCGCAATGGGTATTACTTATAATCGACTAGCTTCTGCACGCAACTTCGTCCACGTGAAATTTGTTGTTCTCCCGATCCACCCCGTATCGCATCACAACGCCTGCCCGCGCTATTACTCCGTTTTCGCTTAACCTTCTGACTTTCTTTCTTCTTGCTTGGCTCCTAAGGGTCCTAGTGTGAAATAGCATTCCCCAAGAATTGGGCTATCAAATGGAAAAAGATTTTTTTTCAAATCCGACTGGTAGTTTCTGAGATTAGCACGTTAGGCGGCTCAAACAAATCTCAATGAGACTGTAATTTTAACTACAGAAATTTAAATTTTTTGAGTGATTTATGGCAGGGGGAAGAGATGGGTAATTTTGTAGGTATAAACGCATAGGTAAGACATCTCTTCTACCGGACTCCTCCTAAACCGGACCTCTTTCTCCGGACTAAACCGTTCAAACATACAAACAAACTCATTAGCTTTATAATTAGTATAGATTTATATAAACATACATAAAACTACTACCTACTAGTACTTTGTTATATATATATACATAGTATAAAACAAAGTCTCTCGGTGTGGCCGCTTATATCTTCTAAACTACACAACGGATTTTGATGCTGTTTTCACTATAATTTAGAGCATTTATTCCGGAAGGTGTATAATTGTACATTTATATTTAACTTAGTTATAGGTATCACACTAATCTCAATAATGTGACAAGACGTCATGGCATGACACCCGTACGAAACAGAGGCGGGTCGCTAGTATTATCACAAAGCTAGGATAGAATATTTCATTAGAGTACCCATTTTATTTAATTTCCTTCCACAATTTGTTATTTCATTGTGGCCGCTTTGTTACAATGTCAACTTGATGGTCCAGTCCGAGCGCTGGCTACAAAGTTTAGGGCCATCTTCATTATTTCATAATTACAGTCCTAATTAAGACACAGGACTATAGCGCGAGATATCTAATAATATTATAATAGTTAAAAGTTAATAAAATTGGTCTTAAAGTTGATCTAAGAAAGACAATATATCTATTTAACACAGACTAAAATACACATAATAATTATAATTTAAGTAAGTAAGTACTTACATCGAATAAAAAAAAACTAAATAAAAATCAAATAAAAAGTGAATATTGCGATGTACCTAATAAATTAATATAAGTAAGGCTTGATTGATGTACCTACTTACCTACATAGTGCTTAATCGCTTTATTTATTTATAATATGCTGTCTGTCCCCAATTCCCCATGCAGTCGCTCCATGTCAAATAGTACTGTTCAGCTGCATCTGGATAGACTGGATGCCAACCCGAACATATTTAGGAAAAGGCTAGGCAGACGATGATGATAATTTTCTGCCTTATCTAAAAGATTCATTCCAACATTCCAAAATCAAACTATGGATTACCTATCCATTCTTACTCCAAATCGTCTAACTACCGAACAGAATAAACATAGCACTTCCCTGTAGTCGGATTAAGGGCCGATTATTCAATAGACTGATAACTTTTATCTGAAGAATAATTACGACAGTTTGACATATTTTCTATACAAAAGCTGTCAAACCGCAATATTTATTTCGCAGATAAAAGTTACTATTGAAAAATCAACTCAAAAAGTGTTTAAATTTTTGTTCGTGACTACTTGTACCCCACACACAAAAGTCGCATATAATTTCAATTTATTGTGTCCAATGAGTAAATTGATTGATCTAGCTAGCCATGAAATCCTAGAACGAACCACAAAATAAACTGATGCTTAGATGTTAGTAAATTTTAGCTGGGCATCTACATACATTTTATTCAGTTTCATTTTAAAGCCTACTTACTGAAACCTATGAAGCCACACCATGCGTAAGTACATAATATGTTATGTTAGATACGTTTGTAACTAATAAAAAAAAACAACAACGTGTTGACATCTTTGTATTCAGTTTTTTTTAATTCATTTATAATTTGGAACACTCTTTTCGAATGCGCGCCCCTGGCTACCAACAAAAAAAGGTTGGTTGAAACCTTGAAGCAAAAGGGGCTCTATTGAGAAACATGAGTTCCGTATAATTTGAGCTCCTGTGCATAATAACTTCCGTTTTGATGTAAAATTAAATTAAATTAATAACTTAATAAATGACCCAAAAGTTTAATGTAAAATTCGTTAATAGCTATTTAATACAACGTTGAACGTAGACGCGGTAGGGGTAGGAGTAAGAAATAACAAAAAACTCCGCATTCGAACATCTCTTCTGAAGCATTTTCATCTTTTAGTTCAACCCTTCTTTCTTATATCTATGGTTCAACCACTCAATAGCTATAACCACTGACCTCTATGCCTCTAATATATAATACATACAGGTCAGTGGATATAACTATCTATTTCACGAATTTTAACTTCAGCGAGTTACACAACAAACAAAAAAATTGTTATCTGTGGCATGTCATTCTGTCTGCACGCCTCTACGAGTGTCGACCCTTGTCATAGACACGCCTGTATTTATGGCCATTTCAAAATAGGAATACAAATTGTTTTTTAATCTATGAGTATCTTATACGACCCGAATATATCTTTCAAGGGCTGTTTGTGTTCTCTACTTGCTTACTTTTTAATAATGTTTTACCTTGTTAGTTTAATAATCTGACCTGCGCCCATAAAGTTAATTTTAATCAAATTATGACGCCCTACCTACTTCTTAGACACCCGATCAATACTTACTCTAGGCTTGTACAAAAAAGGAAAGGATATTGATTAAATCATTAAGGACGCGTTTACGAATCTGACAAAAATAAGTAGTTTTACGGTACACTTTGCAGCAAAATGAGACTAAACCAAATGTAACTAATAATTACCACATATAGTTTACTCCTTCATCTTCAAATGGTAGCTATTTTTTATTAAAAAATGTTGGTTTTTAATATAGTAAAAAATAATTTCCGTTGCCTCTTCACACAAAATCGACGATATCGTGCTGACTTTGGGGATATTTTTCTTCTATTTAATAACATAAATTTATTTATTTAAAAATATTTTATGTAAGCAGACATGTTCAACTCAAAAAGGTACTAAAAAGAACTATCAAAATGTTACAAATAGGCTCAGAAAAAAATAAAAATCGGAGTCTATTTTTTCACATATTTAGCTGTAACGCGTGAATCTTATTGGATTGTAATAAGGGTTATTTTACTGGTCACTGGTATGGTTTATTGCACAAAAATTTGTAATGAAATATTAGTCTGCGCTCGGCCGCCGTCGTGAGTGGACTCTGTGTCGCTTGTAAGCAGCAGCTTGTGCTGAAAAAGATCGCTGTACGGATACAAAATATTTGACATACCAAACATGATACTTCACGCATTCTATAATGTACCTACTACCCAAGGAGAGATTTTATTCACAGTCTTATAATTTTTCTAGAAGTTTTTATGAATTTTTAAATTCATAATATTATTATTTCGTTTCGGACTTGATGGAGTGACCTGCAGGTGTACTTCGAAGACTGCTACTGGAACTAATAGCCGAGCTGAGCTAGATGTGCCGAGTTTGGGCTCATTTCGTTAGTTATGTTGAGACCTTACCTCCGGACTTGATGGAGTGACCTGCAGGTGTACTTCGAAGACTGCTACTGGAACTAATAGCCGAGCTGAGCTAGGTGTGCCGAGTTTGGGCTCATTTCGTTAGTTATTCTGAGACCTTACCTCCGGACTTGATGGAGTGACCTGCTGGTGTACTTCGAAGACTGCTACTGGAACTAATAGCCGAGCTGAGCTAGGTGTGCCGAGTTTGGGCTCATTTCGTTAGTTATGTTGAGACCTTACCTCCGGACTTGATGGAGTGACCTGCAGGTGTAATTCGAAGACTGCTACTGGAACTAATAGCCGAGCTGAGCTAGGTGTGCCGAGTTTGGGCTCATTTCGTTGGTTATGTTGAGACTTTACCTCCGGACCTGATGGAGTGACCTGCAGGTGTACTTCGAAGACTGCTACTGGAACTAATAGCCGAGCTGAGCTAGGTGTGCCGAGTTTCGGCCCTTTTTGGTAGTTATGTTGAGACCTTACCTCCGGACTAGATCGCGTGACCTGCAGGTGTACTTCGAAGACTGCTACTGGAACTAATAGCCGAGCTGAGCTAGACGTGCCGAGTTTGGGCTCATTTCGTTAGTTATGTTGAGACCTTACCTCCGGACTTGATGGAGTGACCTGCAGGTGTACTTCGAAGACTGCTACTGGAACTAATAGCCGAGCTGAGCTAGGTGTGCCGAGTTTGGGCTCATTTCGTTAGTTATGATGAGACCTTACCTCCGGACTTGATGGAGTGACCTGCAGGTGTACTTCGAAGACTGCTACTGGAACTAATAGCCGAGCTGAGCTAGGTGTGCCGAGTTTCGGCCCTTTTTGGTAGTTATGTTGAGACCTTACCTCCGGACTAGATCGCGTGACCTGCAGGTGTACTTCGAAGACTGCTACTGGAACTAATAGCCGAGCTGAGCTAGACGTGCCGAGTTTGGGCTCATTTCGTTAGTTATGTTGAGACCTTACCTCCGGACTTGATGGAGTGACCTGCAGGTGTAATTCAAAGACTACTACTGGAACTAATAGCCGAGCTGAGCCTGGTGTGCCGAGTTTCTGCTCATTTCGTTGGTTATGTTGAGACCTTACCTCCGGACTTCATGGAGTGATCTGCAGGTGTACTTCGAAGACTGCTACTGGAACTAATAGCCGAGCTGAGCTAGGTGTGCCGAGTTTGGGCTCATTTCGTTAGTTATGTTGAGACCTTACCTCCGGACTTGATGGAGTGACCTGCAGGTGTACTTCGAAGACTGCTACTGGAACTAATAGCCGAGCTGAGCTAGGTGTGCCGAGTTTGGGCTCATTTCGTAGGTTATGTTGAGACCTTACCTCCGGACCTGATGGAGTGACCTGCAGGTGTACTTCGAAGACTGCTACTGGAACTAATAGCCGAGCTGAGCTAGGTGTGCCGAGTTTCGGCCCTTTTTGGTAGTTATGTTGAGACCTTACCTCCGGACTAGATCGCGTGACCTGCAGGTGTACTTCGAAGACTGCTACTGGAACTAATAGCCGAGCTGAGCTAGACGTGCCGAGTTTGGGCTCATTTCGTTAGTTATGTTGAGACCTTACCTCCGGACTTGATGGAGTGATCTGCAGGTGTACTTGAAAGACTGCTACTGGAACTAATAGCCGAGCTGAGCTAGGTGTGCCGAGTTTCGGCCCTTTTTGGTAGTTATGTTGAGACCTTACCTCCGGACTGGATGGAGTGACCTGAAGGTGTACTTTGAAGACTGCTTCTGGAACTGATACACGAGTAGAACTAGCTGATAAGAATGTGTATAGTTTTTAACTCTTTATCTCGATTGTGATTTTAGGCCAACACCTACGTTTGGGAAAAGCTCTGGTAAGAAACTTTATAGATCCAAGATTTAAAAGAAATATGGAACTACAAGAACATTCTTCACATTGTCATACTTAATGTTTTTTTTTTGTTTTTTTTTCCGTCACTTTTATTATTTTTTATCATTTACAGCTCCTGGTCCGGCTTAGTACCAGTGGCGTGCATTTGTTTTCAAACTCAAACTCAAAGCATTTATTTCAATTAAACCTTGTACAGGCACTTTTGAATTGTCAAATAGTCTGTCAGTTAGTCAGAAAGTTGAAGCTAGTTGCCCATTCCAAAACGTAGATCTCTATGGAGAAGAACGGGCAAGAAACTCCATGGACACTCTTTTAAATCAAGATATTACAAAATCCTGGGTACACTATGTGAGAACAATGTAAAAAAGATACAAATGAAGAATTAATTCAAGACATAAGATTAAAAATAAGCCTTGGCAGTTAAGAGATGACCAGTCTCAACCGACGGCGCCCGTTCACGAACATGACGCGTGGCAGAATAGGTAGGCAGGCACTAGGCTGAGTTTAGTCTACGCAGACGCGGTCACTAATCAGAAACATAAAACAAAAGTATCAAATAAGAAAAAAAAATTACAGCCGCCATCTTGGATTTTCATTTTGACTTTATTTTCGGCTCCAGCACCCTCAAAAACTATGAAAACGATACCCATGAAGAAAAATAAAAAAAAATTACAGCCGCCATCTTGGATTTTCATTTTGACCTCACTATCGGCTTTAGCACCCTTGAAAACCATAAAACGACACCCATGATGAAAAAAAAAATTACAGCCGCCATCTTGGATTTACATTTTTATCTCACTATCGGCGATCTCAATATCCGTCACTTTCTTTCTTCGCACGGCTAAATTACGAACGATTTTAACATTCATACTCGGTTGGTTAGTCGACCTTCGCAATTTATCACCCTAAAGCCTACTGCCGCGCGTAAATGTATGAAGATTTTGTTTTTTGTTAGGTATGATAATTTAGTGAGTTTCTTTACATACACTAAAATGTAATTGACAGGCTTAAGGTGATTTATCGAGGTAGGCACTGCTTATATGCAATGCACGCCACTGCTTAGTACGCTATCATAATTGCGTAACACACTTGGAATGGCAATCCATTCCAATTTGACAGTACAACAATATCCATTGCGTTGTATTTGTTTTACAAATTTTTAACGATTTTTTTAAACATGTAGCCGTAACAAACATATAAACACACACACACTCCAACTTTCGCCTTTATAATATTAGTGTGATCTAACTTCATTCACTATACAGTGAGTGTATGTTCTTGTAGTTCCATATTTCTTTTAAATCTTGGATCTATGAAGTTTTTTACCAGAGCTTTTCCCAAACGTCTTAGGTCTTGGCCTAAAATCACAATCGAGTTAAAGAGTTAAAAACTATACACATTCTTATCAGCTAGTTCTACTCGTGTATCAGTTCAAGAAGCAGTCTTCGAAGTACACCTTCAGGTCACTCCATCCAGTCCGGAGGTAAGGTCTCAAAATAACTACCAAAAAGGGCCGAAACTCGGCACACCTAGCTCAGCTCGGCTATTAGTTCCAGTAGCAGTCTTTCAAGTATACCTGCAGATCACTCCATCAAGTCCGGAGGTAAGGTCTCAACATAACTAACGAAGTGAGCCCAAACTCGGCACATCTAGCTCAGCTCGGCTATTAGTTCCAGTAGCAGTCTTCGAAGTACACCTGCAGGTCACTCCATCAGGTCCGGAGGTAAGGTCTCAACATAACCAACGAAATGAGCCCAAACTCGGCACACCTAGCTCAGTTCGGCTATTAGTTCCAGTAGCAGTCTTCGATTTACACCTGCAGGTCACTCCATCAAGTCCGGAGGTAAGGTCTCAACATAACTAACGAAATGAGCCAAAACTCGGCACACCTAGCTCAGCTCGGCTATTAGTTCCAGTAGCAGTCTTCGAAGTACACCTGCAGATCACTCCATCAAGTCCGGAGGTAAGGTCTCAACATAACCAACGAAATGAGCCCAAACTCGGCACACCTAGCTCAGCTCGGCTATTAGTTCCAGTAGTAGTCTTTGAATTACACCTGCAGGTCACTCCATCAAGTCCGGAGGTAAGGTCTCAACATAACTAACGAAATGAGCCCAAACTCGGCACACCTAGCTCAGCTCGGCTATTAGTTCCAGTAGCAGTCTTCGAAGTACACCTGCAGATCATTCCATCAAGTCCGGAGGTAAGGTCTCAACATAACCAACGAAATGAGCCCAAACTCCCGACACCTAGCTCAGCTCGGCTATTAGTTCCAGTAGTAGTCTTTGAATTACACCTGCAGGTCACTCCATCAAGTCCGGAGGTAAGGTCTCAACATAACTAACGAAATGAGCCCAAACTCGGCACATCTAGCTCAGCTCGGCTATTAGTTCCAATTAATACATAGGTACGTACTTTGGCAAGTACTTGATTAATCACTGTCCAGTGAAATTAAGTAAATATTAAAAAAAAATACATGGCAAAAATTAAATAAAATTAGGCTCAAGTATCAAGTCGTGTCAGTTTACTCATAATTTCACCGCTTCGCGCATGTCGCTGTGTGTGTGAGCCGTGCACGTGTAGTAGTGAGACTCAATACCTAAAATTGAAGCGCGTCAATTCGTAAACGCGTCCTTAATAACATTATAATTGTTGCGCATCTAACCTAACTGGACTAACTTTTTGCCGTATCCGCATTCCGCATTCAAAAGTTAATGAAAACCTGAATACCGCAATACCTATCGTCTATTATGAAAAGTTGGTCATACAAAGCAGGCGAGACTGATGAAAAACTATAAAGCTGTTTCTGCTCCACAAAAAAATCAACACTAGTTTTTACGCAAGTAAGTTTGGAAATAAGTGGGAATGCCGGCGAGTAGTCGTAGGTGAGATCTGCGAGGGGGAGGGAGGGGCGGCGGCGGCGCGGGGGGCGCGGGCGCGGGGAATAATCGATACCCCCATAGAACCATAAGTAGGGTGGACATACGGGATGGATTATGGCTTTTTTGGCCGTAAGTGGGAATTGGGTAGTATCACCATTACCATGAGTATTTATTTGGACCTAAATTCGGAACTTATTCGAAAATTATAAAACTATCCTCCTTCCATTTGAAAACATTTATCCAAAGTTCGAAAGGTAGAAACAACTCATAATTTTCAAATAATTTCAATTCGTCTAGTTAAAAGGTTGGTACTCTCCAACACGACATTGCTTCCGTTTACAAAGTTTCCAACTCGAAATGATAATATAAGAAAGATTAATTAATTACTTAAACGTTAATCAGCACAAGAGCTCGCACTTGATATCAATCTTGAGGTCATGATCGTATTAATAAACATAATAATTTACATACTCAAGTTACGGTTTGGGTTTACGTTATCAATCAGCCTTAGATACTTACTGAGAATACATTCGTTCGTATTAAAAATCTATTGGTTGACAGGATTTTAAATTGATGCCTAACAAGTAACAACATCGACAAAGACGGGCTAGATTGATTAAAATGTTAATTTAATCATTCAAATAATTTTGCAAATTCAAGCAAATTAGCCGTCAAAAAAGTTTTTAACAACAATCAATAGGAATTAGAAGACGCTTCATTTGTACCTATTAATTTGTCACTGACAATATAATAATCTGGGGTACACATAAGTATTTAAAACGTCCCAATGTCTTCACTTCAATCGGATTAGAAGCGGCTCCTATTATTGTGGGCACCCGAATCTCGAAAACAAAATAGCTCCACGACATTGTCCCCTACATCTCAGTGTTGTCTGTGGTGCACCATAGATGCATGGAGTTCACTGACACAACCATGGGGGCCTTCCATAGGGCCAAGATTCCGCACCGTGTGTCTAATCGTCAATATTGATCCACCGAAGATTACATTTTATACAGGGTCAGGAGATATTTAATGTGTTTTTAAACATTAGGGACGGAAGTTAGAAAGTTGACGAGATTACGAAGTGTCTACGAAGTGTAAGTCTGAATAAATGTGATTAAATGTTGTTTGGAGGAAATAAACATTTTCTTATACTGTATGTACAGACGCCAGGGCCTCAAGTCTGCTATTACAATAGTGTCAGAATGGTCGATCATTGATTTCATAATGGTTGATTTTGACAAGTTTGGTAATCTACTAATATAATGGCGTCATTATGACTTTCCAGTGGTCAACCACTGACACTCCATTGAAAGAAATGGCATAGAATGGTAATCTCGTACATAATGACAAATGAATGACTGACTTAAGCGGTAATCTTCTAAAATTTTGACAGTTCCTTTGATCAGTGTCACCTACCATTAGAACGTCATTGTGCAGTCATTGCTTGAATGGTAATCTCGTACATAATGACAAATGAATGACTGACTTAGGCGGTAATCTGCTAAAATTTTGACAGTTCCTTTGATCAGTGACCTACCATTAGAACGGCATTGTGCAGTCATTGCTTTTAATTCGTTGCGACGACGATTATCGTGTGTGGAAAATGACAATGTATTCACTACGAGTAAATATTCTCGAGCTAGCCAACGCAGTGGATGCTAGAGAAAGAAGATGGGCGGAATGCAGAAGACGTCGTCGAGCCCGTCGCTTGATGAGAATGAACACGAACCCCTTTATTGATATTCCCGAGGCGGAATTTGTAAAAACGTTTCGCCTTGGAAAGGACTCAGTAAGGGGGTTATTTGAAGAACTCATTCCCCTTATGGCCACACCGCGTCGAAACGATAGCGTATCGGCAGAAATGAAGGTGAGAAAACTGAATTTGACATTGATTTATTATTCTTTATATAGAAACACGAAATATGTAGAATAATGTTATGTTTTTTATTGCAGATTCTAATAGCACTTGCATTTTATGCATCAGGGTCCTACCAAAATTTGATTGGACAGAGTGCCCTCCATAATGTCTCACAAATTACTGTATCAAGAGCAATTAATGAAGTAACAGAGGCATTAAATAAAATATACCACAAATATATTAAATGGCCTACACAATGTGATGAAAGGAATATTATAAAGGCTAAGTGAGAAATGAAATATACCCTGATTGTTTTGTTTGTATTGCCTGTTGTAGGTACTTAACCAGAATTATTTAGTTACTAAAAACTTTTCAGGTTTTATCAGAAATTTGAATTTCCTGGCGTCCTAGGTTGTATTGATGGCACACATGTAGCAATATTAAGGCCGCACATACACGAGGAACGGTATTATAACAGAAAGGGCTTCCATTCCCTTAATGTTATGATAGTAAGTATTGGGTAGAAAGTAGAAATGTCTACCTACTGCCCAAATGTTTACTAATAAATTATATAATGTCTGTAATGCAATAATAACTGTATGTAGGTATATATTTAATTCATTTACAGATTTGCGATGCTGATTTAAATATTTTATGTGTGGACGCAAGCAACCCAGGCTCCGCTCATGATTGCACTGTATGGCAGAGTCATCCACTCAGTCACCACTTAAAACAAATTACAGAAAATACTAATGAACAAGTATTTTTATTAGGTATTACAATATTTTTTGATGAATCCTATGACCTTTATCATGTTCATGTGTTAAATGTTTGTTGGAAAAATAATTATAATTTTCAGGTGACAGCGGGTACCCACTAAGGAAAACAATGGTCACCCCAATCCTCAATACTGTAGAAGGGACACCACAACATAATTATTATGTGAAACATGTGACTGCACGCAATACAGTGGAGCGTTGCATCGGCGTATTAAAAGCACGTTTCAGGTAAAGAGCATATTTTCTAGGTAATTGTTTTACATAGGTACCCAATAACAGTGACTATTCTTATATTGAATGAATTTCTTATTTTAGAAATTTAGATGCAATAGTTCTTGTATAATATGTCAAGAACAGTAAGTATATCATGTTAAACTATTAAGACGTTTAGTTAAATGGGGTTGTATATAAGTAAATTGATTTTTCGCAGGTGTTTGCTAGCAGCACGTGCTTTACATTATAGTCCAACAACTGCAGGCAAGATTGTGAATGCATGTTGCATATTGCACAATATTGCAAACGTGGCAAGAGCACCATTGCCACCTGATGAAGTTTATGCAGAAGCACTTGGCTTGCAACAGGTGTGATTTCTATTCTACTATTTTGGAATATAATGAAGTTGGAATTTTAAATAATACTACTATGTTAAAAATCAACATTTAAATATTTTTTTATTTCTCTTAAACTAAATATTTATTTAACAATATTAAACTTGACTTTGAAGCCAATTGAAAAATCTGAAATGTAAATATAATACTAACAAAAAGACATTTTGTCATTTAAATAATAAAACGAATCCAAGTAATGTACTTAATAATAATAACAAATCAAAATCAGTCTTCATAAAAAATAAAAAGATCTTCAATATTTTAATCATTATTTGAATAACAAATCACAAATACCTTAAACAGGGTTATTGGTAAAACATTAACAACCTCTTAAGCGGTCATTGTAGGTACTCATCATTATGAACAAATTTTACTATGGGACCAAATCTGAAATCGCAAAAAAATCTAAACCCATAGTAAAAGTTTTCATAATGATGAGTACAATGACCTCTTAAGAGGTTGTTAATGTTTTATCAATAACCCTGTATAATAAAAACAATAATAGTCATATCAGTAATCAGTCTTTTAATTTAGGAGGAAAATAATTATGCAGCACCTAATTATCAAGACCATCGAAGGGTGAATCGGGATCTTCTTGAAGGTCGCGCACTGCAGCAGGCTCTTGTTGACAGACTGTGGAGAAATGTATAAATTAAATTAGCAGGTATGTAATGTAAACCCACCTCAATATTCTAATGAAGTACGAAAATGCTCTAATTATTATTAAAATGATTTAACTCTTTGTTACAGATCCACAGTATTGCACAAAATATGATTTTAAATAAATTAATACTCTTTTTTTAAACACTGTTTCATTTAACCATTTATCATTCAAGTCATTTGGAATCCACTGCTGGACTTAGGCTCCTCCTAAAATAGATTTCATTTAGTTTTTAATAATCTGACAAAATTACCTCTTGCCTACTTCAAAACTTTAGTCAGACTCAGAATCTGAAGAAATTATAATTCTGCGGAGTTTCTGTGAAAACAAAATTAACTTTATAACAAAAAGTTGCAACTTCGTATATAGCATGACCAGCAGATTCCGAAGCTTCATTCACATGTGCCGAAAATGGCATCCGTTATAGTTTTAGGTGATGAGAGGAGCTAAAACTAATACAAATGAAGTGTGGGGTCCTGGGTTCGATTCCCAGTTCGGGCAAAGTGTTAATGGGTTTTTCCATTAGGATTGTGTAACCTAGTGCTTAGTATCAGAATTACAATCAAGATGTCAAATTCTGGCCAATGTACTACTACAGATGTGAGCCTACACCTAACACAAGCTTTTAAGCTTAGCTGGAGACCCATTATATTCATTTTTATTGTATTGTTTTCAATGCTTCTTAATACTTATTGTGGGTATGTTTGTAGTATACACAATGAGTAGAAGTTCCGATTTTGGGTGAAACCATTTCATAAAGGTGAATTACCTGTAAATCAACAGTAATTAGTAATTACCTTTTTTTGCACACAGTGGCCTATAAGGTCCACCATTTTTTCTGCTGTGGAGCTCAGTCTATCAATGGCCACAGCTAAATTATTGATGGCCTGAGCCTGTTTTAATGTCGCCTCGGCGTTTCTGGCTTCAATGCTGTCCAGCCTTGATTGAGCAGCTTCGAGAGCTACACCATGGTCTCTATCTATAAAAAAAATATTTTGTTACATCAGGCGACATACTCGTACTTTGCCCTAAAGTGGGGCGTTACTAATAATTGCAAGATCTTTACCTTCCGCTGCGTAACGCGGTGCAGATCTTTGGCGACGGCGTCGCTTTGGAGGCTGGTCGATTGTGGATGGCCGACCTTCTAGATTATCCTGTTCCAAGCTGAAAAATAAACAATTACAATGACATTAGTCTACATGTTATCCTATTTATTTAAACCCATCTGCAGAAAGTTGTAGTATACCTTATTTCTTGTGTTTCTACATTTTCCACAAGCTCAACAGGCACTTCATAATTGTCTAATAGTCTGTAAAAATAAAAACGATGTTACCAAAATAGTTAAGAAACTAGATACTTAGGTTAAATGATGAAAGCTAAGCAAATTAAGCACAGAGTACCAAGTTAGTACCACTTACGAGAAAGAATTGTCAAATTGAAAATGACTACTAGTCGAAGGACTAGCCACCACAGGAAGCGTGATAGTTGGCTATTTAACAAAAAAAAAACATACAGTTAATAAAAAAAAGCAAGCAAGTCAACAAAATGTGACAGTGAACAAATAAATAATATAGATAAGCATGCAAATAAAAAAAAAACACATTAAACAACTGTGACCTAATAGTTTTGTTAACAAGTTAGAATTACTTCTTAACACTTTCCGGGACACTGACCGAGACACAATATAAGTTTTATTGTTATTACGTCGAGAGGCGTTAAGTGTCCCGCACAGTGTTAATGTGCAATACAACAGTTAAGAATGATAAAAGATAAAATGGACTTCACCCATATGACAAGGGTGTCCACAGTAAAACAAAACTTTAACACATGTTCTAATACTTACAGTGAGTGGGTTATGCCGGACACCTGGGAGTGGCTCTCCTACATCTCGCCCTAATAATGTATATAACCTCTCTTGGAGTGGGCTTAGTGTAATTTTTTTTGCAGGACCACCACCTTAAATGCAAGTTATAAAATTATTACCATAATGCTTCCCACTATAATTCTGCAAGGCTGCCAAAAGAAAGTACTTATTGCTTACCTGTTGCACTTATTTCGCTCTTCTGCGATTTAATTTTCTTTAACAGCTTGCTTTTGTATTCATTGTAGAACTAAAAAAAATGCAAAAATTACAATAATGATACATTTTATCATTCTAAATTGCATAAGTACCTAATTACACTGTATTTGGTACTTACTGTGCGCCACTCTGTCGGCGTTTTATTGGGGCAGTCCACCGACACCGAGTTTAAAATTTGGGCGCACTCCGTCCAATAACGTTTCATTAAACTCCTCCCTTCATTGGTGCGGCTGCAGTGGCCAAGCGCCAGGTCTTGGTGGTTTTCTAAGAAATCCATTAGTGCCGAAATTTGCTCAATTAGCACCATTTTGAATACTTAAACTAAATAATTAAAAGCTCAAGTAAAAATAATTTAATAATTAAAATATACAAAAAAATAATAAACAAAACAAAAATATAATAAACAAAAATCTAAATAAAACCCTCAAATGAAAATAAATCAAAGACTACAATACAATATAATGCAATACAAAACACCGGCCGCAAGAAATAAAAACAAATAAACGTCAGTAAGCAGTATTGTCACATTTGACTTTGACAGCTAAACAGATAAAATATTATTGAGTTGTATAGTTTCACGTTTAACCGCGTTACACATTTAATGTTTTTTGCTATTTATGAACTTCTTACTACTTCAGATTGCATAAAACACTAATAAATAATATGTAAAAATATATATATTTAAATGAAATCTGGCATGAATAAATATTCAAATTTAGTAGTAGTTTTTCGAAAATCATTTCTTCTATCGGGTTTTATTATAATGGCAATACGACAATGTCATTCTAACACAATTCTATTACGAGACCACTGACATGCCACTGACCGATCAATGATCTATCATTATGAATTTAGCAGATTACGAACTTTTAGCAAAATGACAATGGGATCGTGTTGGAATGACGAATTTATAAAAATAGCAGACTTGAGGCCCAGCACATCAAACTACCCGAAACTGTCAAATTTTCCCAATCAACTTTGAACCTTATAATTTAGCGATAAACTTCAAAATCTATTAAAGAAATTTGACAGATTGTAGTAGCTTGATGTGCTGGCGTCTGTACTTGTACTCACAATATAAAGCTTGTACTCACTACATAAAGCTTTAAATGCACAATTTATTAATTATTAATATAAACAAATTAACACAGAAATTAAGACTTTTCGACTTTTTAAAGAGAGAAAAATTAAAGGTACGATCTACCGTAATTCAGTCTCTTGTGCGTCCTGATTCTCACAAATAAAGTGGTTTACAGCAAACCTTTCAGCATTAAAAAACAGCGTCACCCCTAATTTAAACACACTAGCGCCATTGACAAAACACTTTCGCACTGCATTCATAATCCACAGATTAAAATAAATAAAATAAGAGCACTCAGTTTAAAAAAAAGAACTCGTTTCTCGATCCCCCACGCGGCAGAGGCTCCGCGCTATTCTGCCAAGTACTTTTCTTTAGTCTTGATTAGTATCGTTTCGCGGGCAGCCGCCATAAGATTTATTTACAATGTTCATTATTGCAAAGTTTTTGCCGAGATATTGTTGTTGTGAAGTTATTTAGACAAAGATCAGAGCCGGGCCTAATCACAGTTCGTTACGTTTTAGCATAGGAGTTTAAATATTTTAGAACGTAGGCTGTCCTGGCTGGTTTATCTAGAGAGATAACACTGTAAAATATTAATAAGTTGAATTATTACGTTAATTTCTCGTTAAATTAATTATATAAGAATTATTTCAAACTACTAGATTTATTTGAATAAGTATAAAAATTTATGAAGAAAAAATTCATGAAATTAATTTCTTACCAATACGACCGCCCATTGTGTCACCCACATTGTATTTCTACATTTATATGGAGTATATTATAAAGAGAATTCTTATAAATTCTAATAAATGCTGGAATTTATGTGATATATTTAAGAAAACCGAATCTAAGTATCTACCTAAATATAGATCCTCAATCAGCGATTTTATAATTAAGTACTATGTCCAAACGCCCTGTCTTCAATCCATCAATGATAATTGAAGTTGATCCACCATAGACACACAGAATCAGGACAGATCATGCAATTAGTCTATACCAGAGATACACAAGACAATGCTAGAATATGACAAATAGCTAGCCAATAGGCTAATGACATGATCGCTTAGTGTTAGTCCGATCGTAAGGCCTTGAAGATATTATGCTACACAGGTACGAAATGGTGCCAAATGGTTACAAGCGTCATGTTTGTGTCACTTTAATGTTTGAAAGAGACGGAAAGGTATAGGAAAGCTTAGTTATTCGATCGATATCTTATGAGCGTCTACAAAATGAGTCAAACTCTTTAGTTTGTGTACCTATTTAATAGGCTATTACATTATCTATACATACAAATCACTGACCTGTAATAAACAAGTGTATGATAGAGGTCAGTGATACAAATACATAAAATAGAAGTGTCTGCTTTTAAATGTTAAAAAAAAACCGTTTTTTACTAAATGCATATGAAAGTTTAAACGGTACATATGAAAAAAATATATTTTTAAAATTTTTGTCTTTCTATCTGTTTGTTCCGGCTAATCTCCGAGACGGCTGGACCGATTTTGATGAAATTTGGTTTGGGGGTACATTGAACCTTGGGGAAGGACATAGGCTGCTACTTTTTATGGACATACCACGCGGGTGAAGCCGCAGGCGGAAGCAAATAAAAATAAATACGTACATACCACATGTTTTCAGATGTTTCAGCCGGTCGATTCTGTAAAAATCTCACCGTGAAAACTTAGGTGATATGAGTTGGTTTTTGCTAGGAATTGACACTATTGACAGCTCACTCCACGCTCACTTCACCTAAGTTTTCACGGTGAGATGGTTACAGAATAGCACCGCAGGTTCGGAAATGAGTTTCCTATTACTCTATTTATTTTACTGAATTTTGTAATATAGAAACTGGCTTTCTAAACCCTAGCAATTTTGAAAGAATTTTATATTGTTCTACTAACTGACCCGGCCAAATTCATACCGCCTCAAAATCATAGAATTTTGAAATACCATAAAAAAGCACACACTAGTTACATTAAAACATGGAAAAAATTAATTGTTCTATTCGGGGCGCAGACAAATCCAAGTAATTAAAGATCATAAAAAACGGTCATGTATGTAAAAAACGGTCGGAGAAAATTATTTCGTAAAATGACTACCTTTGAAATGAAAGGATTGTAAAAAAATAAAAACGTTAAAGTACCTACCTTTATTTCATTCTAAAATTGGCTTTATTAATATTAATGAGCTCGTCCCTCCAACATAATTATTATCCTCTTACATGTTGTATAATGTATGGATTGGAAACAAAATACATATTTCCAGTTATTCCGGTCTGATCCTCTGAACCCCCCCCCCCCTCCCCCCCTCCTCGATGCCCGCTAGTTCTTCTTCTGTTTTAGTCTCTGTCTTATCCACTATAAACTTTCTCATTCCGGTTTTTTCACGTGAAACCATTATCTATACGCCAACATGTCTTTTTCAGGAGTTTCACCTTTCAGTTTTCATTGGCTTAGCGTCACCCTGAAAACCTAGCAGAGCATTGTTTTATTTTATTTGTTCTACAAAATCAATACCGTGACACTAGCAATAATTAACATAATTATGTACCTATTAACTAGATGATTATTTTGTTATTGATCAAGGAGGCATTTTTAATGGTTGACAAATAATAATCTTTCACGTTTAAAACCGGTTGAACAACAAATAAAAAAAAAGATAAAGAGAGAGACAAGAGAAACAGTAAGGGGTCGTCTCCACGAGCGAGAGAATCGCGGCGATATTATCGTCGTGCCACGTATTTCAATACACTCTCTTACAACGTGTCTCCACGCGGCGATATCATCGCGGCGAAAAGATGGCACGGCGAGACTATCGCCGCGATTCTCTCGCTCGTGGAGACGGCCCCTTAGAGAGAGAGTTGGAGAGAGGGGGAGAGAGGTAAGAGATCCAGTTTATAACATAGGCATATCTATTACGCATAGGCATATTATTATTGGCCCTATTACGTGGGACTTAAAAACATAACTGGGGAAATGAGGGTTTAGGTTAGACAGAAGTGTACTTAAAGTACCTAACTTTAAGTACACTTCTGTCTGAACCTTCGGGGAATCATCCACAGGCAAGCCCGGTTAAGCAGACGACAACCTCATAGGTTGAACTGCGATCAGCCATTTATAAAAAAAAAAAACCTCCGGGGAATACAGACGTGATCTTAAGTTATGTTACTTCTTAATAAGGGGTTTATTTATAAACGTTGCTTAAAGTTAAGTAATGATAAGCGACTGTTTAACATCCATTTTTTCTCTTAACTTTAAGCAACGTTTATAAATAAACCCCATAAATAATACCAGATTGTTTTCAGTTTACCCTTCGTAGGGTTTAGTTTAATTACGAAACAAACAGACAGACAGTCCCACTTTCGCATTCATAATAACAGAACGATCGGTACCTATCTGTTCAACTGGTCACAGAGCATGTAGGTAACCTTTCAACTGGTTAACAGTATTCCCCATTTCCCTAAACGCCAACCACCGATACAGGTTTCTTTAACAAATCGTCACAGAGCTAACTACAAATCCTGTCACTTCATTTCACAAGGTGGTAATAGATATTCCAGTTCAGAACTAACTTGTCTGCAAATACACGAAGCTTGTTTACAAGACAAATCGATACACCTACCCAGCCCCCTAATGGCGTAACACACTTCACTCAATCACAATCGGAATCATTTTGAAGGATATTGATAAACCATTGCTTGATATGTTCGAAAAAATTTACTGCTCACAACGTAAATAACGCAATGAATGTTGTTGAACTGTCACAATGAAAGTCATTGCTACTGTTAGTGTGTTACGCAATTACCCCGCTAGTCTTACATTCGCATTCATAATAACAGAACGATCGATATCTGTAGAACTGGTTTACAGTATTCCCCATTTCCCTAAACGCCAACCACCGAGACAGGTTTCTTTAACAAATCGTCACAGAACTAACTACAAATCCTGTCACTTCATTTCACAAGGTGGTAATAGATATTCCAGTTCAGAACTAACTTGTCTGCAAATACACGAAGCTTGTTTGAAAGACAAATCGATACACCTACCCCAGCACCCTAATGGCGTAACACACTTCACTCAATCACAATCTGAATCATTTTGAAGGATATTGCTAATCCATTGCTTGATATGTTCGAAAAAAATTCCTGCTCACAACGTAAATAATGCAATGAATGTTGTTGAACTGTCACCATGAAAGTCATAGTATTACAGTCGCATTCATAATAACACATCGATCGATATCTGTTGAACTGGTTCACAGTATTCCCCATTTCCCCAAGCGCCAACAATCGAGACGGTTTTCTTTAACAAATCGTCACAGAACTAAAGTTTGTTTTTTTATCCCAGAGACTAATCTGACATTTAATTCTTTTGTGCTTGTGTTTTTTTAGGACTTAAAGAAGTTTTACATTACACCTGTCAGAT
The DNA here is from genome assembly GCA_948474745.1 of Oligia latruncula. NCBI lineage: Eukaryota > Metazoa > Arthropoda > Insecta > Lepidoptera > Noctuidae > Oligia > Oligia latruncula. Next base: position 6,667,980 of record OX419696.1, read on the forward strand.
TAGTCTCTGGGATTAAACAACGAACTATACAATCCTGTCACTTCATTTCATAAAGTGGTAATAGATATTCCACTTCACAACTAACTTGTCTGCAAATACACGGGGCTTGTTTGAAAGACTAATCGATATACCTACCCCAGCTCTTAGCTCTTAGTGACAAATGGTTCTGTATTAAGCTATAAAGGGGGAGATACAAGAAAATAAAATACGTACAGTATGAAATAAAGAATAATCATCTGCCTAACCTTTTCCCAACTGTGTTGGGGTCGACTTCCAGTCTAACCGGATGCAGCTGAATAAATACTGGTATTTTACATGGAGCGACTGCCTATCTGACCTCTACAACCCAGTTACTGGGTAATACGATACCCCTTGGTAAGACTGGTTGTCAAACTTTCGGGCTTCTGACTACCCGTAACGACTGTCGAAGATCCATGAATGACAGCCGGGACCAACGGCTTAACGTGCTTTCCGAGGCATGGAGGTGTCTCGGTATGTAAAGATGGTCACCCACCCACAGACTAACTGTGGCAATCGTAGCTTAACCTCATCGATCGGCCTGTGCGGCTGTTATTATTTAGCCACGGGCCCCTCAAAAATAAAGCAATAAAATCAGTGTTAATTAAATTACAAGGATCTGAGAGGCCAGAGTCTACAGTGCTAGGGAGATTCATCTAGCTTCCGCTAGTAGGTACTATGTTTTTTGTTTGACATGATTTTTGACAAGAGTGATTTTATGATTTTATCATTTGAATTTTGAATATTATGAATGACTAGCTCTTGCCCGCGACTTCGTACGCGGATCCTGTTGCTTATGCCAGCGACAACGGGGTCGTCAAAATCGAAGATCTGAAACGTCTGATGTCGAATTCTAAGAACCCGGGGACTGGATAACAACGGGATGCGCGAGACGATTCGAGATGTCATTTTCAGGCAATAATGAATCAATAGGGTGGTAAACTTGGCCTTGCACTTTGAATGTTGGCATAAATGGGCCTTCTGAAATCTGTTTCGCAACAAAAGATGTCATTTGAAAGGCATTATTGTACGAACGTATATTGTCCAAGAAATGTTTTGACTGTGATGGTCACCGATTAGCAGTGATCTTAATATTTCTGGAGGATTTTGTAATATTTCAATATGTACTTTCCCACCTGAGCAACACATACCGTTTGTTTCTTTTTGCTATTTAACAGCTTCACAAAAAGTACAATTTTCAACCATACCTCCGATGGCGGAATATGTGGCGTGTGTGGTGTGGTGTGTATACGTAAATGCACTCCGTTCCTTATCAACCCAAGGAAGGTCGCCATGCCCTAAGGCTATATCTTGAGACACATCCGATTCTTCAGATGATATCGACATTCTGTTCAGAGAATGTCGAAGTCGATCAGAATTCAAACGTTTGTTGCGCTCTTCTTAATCTGTCTCTTCATGCCGTACTCCAGCAATTCTTTCTTTCTCACTTTCTGATTATGAATATTTTGTTGTGTGCGTGTTCGGAACAATGTATGATAATCTCACCGTATCAGCGGTCAGTCGCGCATCATATTCTGCACTGGTCTCTAGAGACCTGGATGTAGATGCGTAAATACGCTGAGAACGCAGGCGTGCTTCGCGATCCGAAGAGGTTTCCACGGAGCGAGTTGCAGCCTGATGTTCTCAAACAGCATCAAGTCCCTCCTGACGCTCTTCGGTGGATTCTTGGGATCTTATGATCCTCAATCTTTTAGCTCCTTTGGAACATTGGGAAAGATTTGACCTCTTTCTAGGCATGGTTATAGTTTTATTATGAAGAAGATACCTGATCAATTAAAATCTAAGTGACTGCTCCCCTACCAAGGGTGCTCAGGCACGGGATCGTCTGGCGCCCATGATTTGGTCCCTGGGGTGGTCACGGCGTGCTATGTGTTCTGGTGCGGTGATGGGGAGTACTCCCCAGCGGAGGGTCCGGTGACGAACAGCCGCGGCGGGTTCACGGATGAGTGCTAACGCGCACCCATGTTCCCGCCGTAAGCGGCAGAGGAGGACACAGTGGAGTTTTAGTGGGTTAGAGTCCCACATAACTGCACTATCTCCCCGTGGTAGTGCAGAATGCATGAGCATTTCTTCACGTTAAAAAAAATAAATGGGAGTTTTGGCCAGTAGAGTCAAATTTTCAATGATATACCATCGTCATCGAAAATCAGTCCTAAACTGTTACCGCCTTCACCGCGTGGAGGTGAAATTAGTGATAGCTTTGATTTCCACATCAGATGTTTCTGATCTTCGATTTTTATAAGTCAACAGGAAATGCCCATCAGACCGAATAACTTTTACTAAGACGTCATTCCTGTATGTGTTATGGTGTAGCTGGGCTCTTGGAGTTCCCCATCAGGTGTTCCAGATTTTCAAATTTATTCTCTCAGCAGAAAATCCTCATCACGTGGAACAATTTTTGCTATGGTACCATTTTTGTATCTCTTATAGTTAAGCTGGTCTGTTTCGGTTCTGCATCAGGTGTTCAAGTTTCCAAGATAAATTATAGCCTGAATGTTGTCCAGCCATATAATAACTATACAATAAAAAAAAAATCATTCAAATCCGTCCAGTAGTTCCGAAGATCGGACGCGCAGGCCCGAGGCGTGTACGTACTCTGATAGAATACCTTAACAAATGTTCGCCGTGATTCTTTAAATTGATATAACTTTTTTATTTATGAACCGATTGACATGAAATAAACACTAAATGTTAAGTGAAGCCTACTACAATATATTAGTGAAAACCGCATCTAAATCGAATAAGCCGTGTCTGCTATTAGCGTGCACAAACAAACAGACAAACAGACAAACAGACAAACCGACAAACAGACAAACAGACAAAAAAAAAATTAATTACAATTTCGGGTTCGGCATCGATATAATAACAACCCCTGCTACTTTTTTTTTATATATTTCCATTGTACAGACACCACTTTTCTACAAATTTATTATATGTATAGATGATTTGATTTTGATTTTAGTATTGTTACAAACAATTATGTATACCTAAATAAAAAGTCTGAAAAAATAAAACTTTATTTTATTTTAATAAGTTAAAAAAGGTGTGAAAATATACCTAAGTAGTATGAAAAATTAATAAGATATGGATATAACTCAACAGGACTCTCCTTATTGTAAAATAAGGAGAGTCCAAAATCTACAATAGTATACTAGCTAGTAGAGTCCATTCAAGACAAAAATTGCGCGCCTCTACACAAAAACTTAAGACTGTACACACGGCACGGTTTCTTTAAGGCTCCTACAAACAGGCGCGACACGCGATATAATCGCGCGTGACACAAAGGCACCACGCTCGTTGCGCGACTTGCGATGCCTTTGTGTCACGCGCGATTTTACGGTAGGTACCGGATGGTATAAAGCCGCGCCGTTGAAAAAATGTGTCCGTGTACAAGCTTCCATAATAGTGATCCATACAACACTTACGACTGTTCAGTCCTATATACACGGCGTATAAACTGCGCCGTAGAAAAAACGTGTATGTCAATATGCTTCCATTATAGTGACCCATACAACAATGACGACCTTCACTAAGTGAAATCAAGCACTTACAAATTTCTCTGATTTCATGATTTTCCACGTAGCTGGTGAATGAAGGCCCAATGATGGGAACCTATTTGTTTGTACCCTACCTATTGCGTCAATGCCATGTCATCATCACCCACATCCACTAATCCCATTGCCGAGCATGGGCCCCTCTTTTCATGTGCCAAACTCCACGCCCCTGTGTCAATGTCAATAAAAATTCTTTAAAACGACTTTACCATCAAAAGTGCGCAATTTTAGCTACGACCATCTCTGAGTACGATTTATTGCAGTGTAAATTTTTATTTACCCGAAGCTTGAGGCATAGGTAAGTACATAATGTCGTCATTCAATTGCGAAATCAACCATCTTGTAAACCACCTCATTATTCATCTATTGATCTCGTCACAAGTGTCAGGAGCTTCGGTTTTATCAGAGCCATATAATACCAATACCCCAATACCCGAGGGGAAGTTGGTCCAACTCCCGATCACTTTGCCGCCACGCGACGAGTATCTTTAACCAGTAACAAGTTGCGCATACTGTGGGTGTGTGGGAATGACATGGCAAACATTTGCTTGTTGGCTTGTTGGTGGAACATTGTCTTTTGGCCAATATTCGTATTGGCGTTGGTTCCGTCATTGTATGTATTTGAAGTGGTTTGATATGTGTTAGTAAGGCTGGAAATGCTGTTACGCCGTCGCGTCGTCGGTTGCTGAGATCGGTCGCGTACCGTTTTATATGGACTCACGCTCGCTGACCGTCGCGTCGTCGGTGCTGCAGTAAACACGTCCAGTTATCGTCAGCGTCTTGCTACGCGTGTCCGACGGTACGCGACCGACGACGTCAGCTTATGAGGAAGTCAGGCCTTGTTATCAGAATTTTCTTCCTTTTAATTGGTGAAAAAAGGATAGTATCTTGTCTAAGGACTCAATCGTTTAGCCCCGAGCGAAGACTCAAAGGTAACGTATAAATATGGATCTCTGATTTTTCAATAGTCAGAAACCTCCTATCTGAAGAGTAAATATTGCCGTTTGACATCTTTTGAGAAAATATCTCAAGCTGACAAATTTATTTTTAGATAAAAGTTATCTGAGTATTGAAAAATCAGTCCTTAAATAAATAAATTAAATAACGTCGGAGTTTTTGTTATAAGCAACATTTCATAAGCTGCACATTTTTTATTTTGTGTCTAGCAACACTCATTGTTTCATATGGCAACGCTAACTAATAAAACCAACAACAGTGTATTGGAAAAGTCTCAAAAAGATTAAATCAGTAGCAGCAACCACAACAAAAAAATCTTTAGTACTCGAACATTTCAATCGGAAGAATATACCCAACTATGAACAAAATGTAAGTACATACTTCGACTCTACTCTGGAAACTTTGTTTTTATTTGACAATGGTACAGAAATATTTGAACATTTTTAAAACTACTTTTCGTCAGTTGTTACTCAATTTTCTAACATTACTCAACCAATCGACGGGTCAGTCATAAATAGGGTTGCTAACCCTAACTATACAATATAGTATCCTGCTAAAACAGAGGCCTATAAGATATTTAAAAAAAAATTGGTGAAACTATTATATGTATTTTCATTTCAATTAATGGCGATATGATCGTATAATAGGGCCAGTGTTAATCTCATAAAAGTTGAATTAATGATATTTTTTTATCTTAATTTAGAGTGTAATAATAATAGTCATGACATGTGGAATGTGAGCTCGGCTATCATTGTGCCGATTGTCGTATCGGCCAATGGACTGATGGCCGAAAGCCTCGATCAACATCTATCGAGGCTCTCGTTAAGCGGTTGGGTCAAGGGCCTGATTCAGAAGGCAGTACTCCTCGATACGGCTCGCATTGTGAGGAGGTTCCTGTCTCTGGAGCCCTAACCACCGGTAGCTTGGACCCTGCTCCCGACACCGGCGGATCGCTATTTTTTTTATATTTTTAAATGTTTTTTATACTTATTTTATATTTTAAGAAATATTTAAAAATGTAATTAGATGTGTAAATAGACAAATAAACGAAAATAGTCATGATTTAAAAACCAATTTTTTTTCGTCATCTGCTTTCACTATGGGACCAACTCTGAAATCACGAAAAAAACCAGCTGTTTCATACATTTTGGTCAAGTAGGTATTGAACTTTCTATGAAACAGCTATGTTTTTTCGTGATTTTAGAGTTGGTCCCATAGTGAAAGTTATTCATATTCATGCGTAGAACACCCTGTAAAAATTTGCACCGGTAAAAAAGTCACCTGTATTCTAACAGGCAATGGCTTCGAAAATACTATACTAATTGATATGAAAAAGTTGGCAACTCTAGTTATAAATAGTAGTTATAAAAAAAGCGAAGGCAGTATTTAATTGCATTTTTTTAAGGTACTCTAAATTCTACGCCGTGTTTCCTTACAACAAACTCTACCTCTATCAACCCTTCAGGAAAATAGACGTGATATTATGTGTATGTTATGATTTTCTTGGTGTTCCTCACTGACGAGAAAATAGAACAGAATACAGTGTGAGTCTTCATAATGTGCACATAACGAAATGAGGGAAACATAGCTCAATTTTATCGACGGAAAAAATATTTGAAAAAATAAAAAAATATTTAAAAGGATCTGCTAAAGTATGGTGATTGCAAGGCCTTTCTTTAACAGTTGATAGGAAATGTTGTGATTGAGTTATAAACATGGTATTTTACGTTTAGAAATCTGATACGATGGAGAATAATTTAAAGTAATAAAAAAGAGAAGTAATCGGGGCTTTTATTGAGTAATTTTACAATTATTGTAAAATTTGATGAAAAAATATCAGATTTTTGTTAGAAAAAAACCATAATTCTCAATTGAGGGCGATTGTTTACACAGGGGTCACAGCAGCGAACAAGAATTTTAATAAAAATTCTACAATTTTTTTTTTTTTTTTTTTTTTTTTTTTTTTCCGTCTATAAAATTAAGCTTAGTTACCCTCATTTCGATATGTGCACATTATGAAGACTCACACTGTATAATAGAATAACGTTTATTGTCTCCAGTATTACAGCACCCTACTTGCTTATCACACTATCAATCACTATCTGAATCATTTTGAAGGATATTGCTAATCCATTGCTTCATATTATGTTCGAATTTGTATGCTCAGCAACGTAAATAACGCAATGCATGTTGTTGAACTGTCCAAATGAAAGCTATTCCTACTGTGAGTGTGTAACGCAGTTACCCCCAGCTAGTAGTAATAAGTACATACCTACATAACTATAATATCGGAAGCAAATTTAGGTCCTCTAGGCGGTTGCTAAGAGCCGGTTTTCAGCTTAAACCCTTGACTCCAGTTTACAAAAAAAAAAAGTTACATTTAGCATCAACGGATTAATTAAGTAATGATAAATAAACTACATCATACATTTATATCATTGAATTAGAAAAAAATAGTTTTTTTAGCAGTTTGTAGACGAGAAACAGAGAATTACTTAAAAAAAACTGTATATCTACCTACTTTACCTATGTATTTCTTTAGCTTGGTAAAAACCAATAAGCTATACTTACTTAACGTACCTACTCGTTCGTATAAACGAGTAGGTACGTATACTTTCAGAGCAATGAACAAACGACTGACAGACTTTCCAAGTCAGAACTTTGCCCTTACAGAACCATTTCGTTACAAGGTCGTCTACGATACGAACCACAGATGTCGTTAGCATTATGTGACTCATTATAATATTATTGGTATATTATTATTAATAACTATCATAAAATTATTGTAAGTCAGTGCCCTAAGATTAGTGGGTCCTGTTAATTTAAAGTTTAACAGATTGCATACAGAATCGGTTGAAGTGGCATGGCGGTGCTTGGCCTATGTCCAGCAGTGCACGTATTTCGGCTGAAATTATGGTTTACGTTTAGACCTTGCATAGACTTACCTATTATTATTTCTGAGGATTCATTAATAAAAAAAAATTAAAAAAAAGAAAAGAAAAGATTTTTTACCAATGAAAATTCTAAAATAGCGTCTGAGGATGAAAAGCGCCAAAGTGAACCTACGTAATGAAAGCCACTAAAACTCTATACAAAAACATTTAAAGTTGATTTTATACATACATACTTTCATATACGTAAAGCCAGGCCTCCTTCTCATTGGGGTAAGCAGAAAGTACAGTACGCCACCTGCTACGATCCTTACATACTCTTTCTGCTTCGATTACCTTCATATATCTGCGGGGTAATTGGGTAACACACTAACAATAGCAATAGCTTTCATTTTGATAGTTCGACAACATTCATTGCGTTATTTACGTTCGAACATATGAAGCAATGGATTAGCAATATCCTTCAAAACGATTCAGGTTGGTCATACACGCGTTTGTAAGTGTAAGTTAATTTAATTTTATATAATACAAAAATAAGAAAATTACACATTGAACTCTCAAAATAGTGTAATTTTCATATGTAAAAACACTGCAAACAGGGCCCTTTATCATAAAAAAATACAAGTCTACAATTTAGCTGTTCCATACAAAATAAATTGTAAAATTGAAGACAAAATTGCGTAACACAGAAATTACAAGTATAGTTACAATTTACAATCTACAAGTCCCTACAATTTACATTCCGTTATAATTGGCTAAGAGTTTCGTGGTACAGACACTTGTAAGATTTACAAATTTGTAAATGTAAAGTTTTGTGGTACAGACACTTGTAAGATTTACAAATTTGCAAATGTAAAGTTTCGTGGTACAGATACTTGTAAGATTAAAAAATATGGAAATTTAAAGTGTTGTGCTACAGACACTACTAAGACACTACAAAGTAAATGTAAAGGCCCAGTACTCAAAGTCTCTTTCATAAGTTGACTTCGAAAATCCTCCTTCCATACACAAATGGCGTGCTCCAACAGATAGCAGGCGAAACTCGCGGTGTGGTATATGCAAATTAATTGCAGTTTAGTATTCTTTACATTGCTAGTAATGCACAAACCAGGCGCTTAGCATAAGAATAGGCAAACGATCGTAGAATAAATATTGTATTGCTACTATTTATAACAATTGTGTTGACTGCCAGTAGCAGTAGGTTTGTTGTTCTGCGTTTTATCGTGACACAAATAACGCCTGTGGTCACGTGAGGGTAGGCAGAATAATTATGTTGCTCACTTCTAACAGTGAAACTTATACTTTTAACTAGGAAACTCTCAATGGGCACCTTAAGGGGCTTACAGGACCTGAACATAAAAAACGCAAGTTTTAGAAACAATAAAAGTATATGATTGACTAGTAAACAAAATCAGAAAAATATTTGATATTCTTCAGGATATAAGTATGCTAGGTAGATAGTATGTTGAAAACATAATACAACTAATTTGATACGATAGAAAAAAAAACATGAAGATACCTCTAAAAACTTTCTTTTTACAATAAAAACCATACTAATATAGGTTTGTCAGATTATTCTACAAGCAACATACTAAAGCACTAGTGTTTTAATTTTTTTGTCCAAACAATAGATTTTTTGTAAATAGATAATTGAAACTGTCCCGCGTTTCGTATCTGGTTGTGTCATGTAGGTACAGTCAACAAAAGAGACAAGTATGCAGGATCGTTGGATAAAGTTGAAGTTTAGTAAGAAACCGATGGATGTTGTCGACTGAAATTTAATTTGATAAAGGAGCTGTTTGTTTTGTATTAATAAAATTAAATTTTATTTGAGAACATCCATCGGTTTCTTACTAACTTCAACTATATCCTACGATCCTGTATACTTATTTCTTTTGTTGACTGTACCTACAGCGTGTGATTCGCTGGTGTGATTAATTTGTTCGTGAAATTACAATCTGATTTGAACTGCAAACGGTTTTTTCATTGCGCAATAACCAACACTACCCACAGTACGCCCACAGTAGGTACCTACTTAAAATATGGCTGATAATAACGAGACACACATACCACAGTAAAGATATGAACAGTATGGAAACTACGTACTAACGTTCGAAACGGCACACTCATACAGACACGCGCATCTACGGTACCCCTAAGCGGCACCCGTGACTGAGAGCACCGCACCGCGACTATCGCTAGGGGTACCGTAGATGCGCGCGTCTGTGTGAGTGTGCCGTTTCGAACGTTAGTCGTAGTTTCCGTACTGTTCATATCTTTACTGTGCACATACCTTCTCCGTCATATAGGTATCTATTTCTATAAAAGAAAGTCGGGTTAGTTACACCATTTATAACTCAAGAACCACGGGACCGATTTTTATGATCTTTGGTTTGTTGGATTTGTATCCGCCCCGAATAGCAGAATAACTATTAAAATATGGAAAAAAAAACACGGGAAAAATATCACATACAATCGTTCTTATTGATTCTGAGGCGGTACGAAGTTTGCTGGGTCGGGTTAGTTACACCAATTATAACTCTAGAACACTAAACGCCTAAGTTCATTTCATCGTTTTTCTCTAGAACCTACCCAAGTACCCAAATGGCTTGAAAAAGAGTAACAAACTGTATCTTCTCAGTTTCTTCTTCTGGTTCTTCTATTTCTTTTCTTCTTGAGAAGAAAAAACATTTTCATAGCAAATTTTAAAACAGCTGAATTTTCTACCTTCCAAACATATATTTTTGGTATATTTAGCTACAAGTCGAAGTAACCCAAGATAATTAATATTCTTTTATTCTTTTTTAAAAAACGTTGCCCCACACTAGGAATTTCTCCTGTATTGTGGGTGCGTTTACAAACATTTAAACTCACATACACAAACAGCCAGACCCGGAACAACTACTTGTAGGTCATACAAATATTAATCAATTACATACCTACTACCTTCTAATTTATCTGGGTACGAGGGCAATGACCTACATAATATTGTGTTCCCTTCCCAGAAGCTCACTAATCGTAGTTCTCCTAGTGAAAGGTCCAAGTAATCCTTTTAGCAGACTCTTGGAATAAACTCCAATACACATACCTACGTAAATGTTGGCGAATTTCCTATTTCATTCACTCGGTTCTCTACGAAATAGAAAAGTTTTAGTGGTTTTTCTAGTGTTTCAAAGTTTTAGTAGATGTCTAAGTCTTCTTTTTAATGTTATCGTTACTGAACGAAGAAATAAATAATGTTTATTTGCATATAAACATGTGCATATATAGAAGAGGGTGTGTGTTTTTCACATGATAGAGGTGAAAACTGGAGCCGAGTATACCCGATTCAGCGTCACCGACCGACTGTAGCCGAGTACACGCGATTCAGAATTTCAGAGTTACCGACCGACTGGAGCCGAGTATACCCGACTCAGCGTCACCGACCGACTGGAGCCGAGTAGATATACCCGATTCAGCGTCACCGACCGACTGTAGCCGAGTACACGCGTTTCAGCGTCACCGACCGACTGGAGCAGAGTATACCCGATTCAGCGCCGAGCACCCGCGATTCATAACATGGACGTAATACATATATAGAAGTAACTCTATATAATTATTACGTCCATGATTCATAATTTCAGAGTTACCGACCGACTGGAGCCGAGTATACCCGATTCAGCGTCACCGACCGACTGGAGCCGAATATTATTCTCTTCTCATCTAGTTTACAAAGAATTTTTTTGGGGGGAAATCACTCATTTTGATTCTCAGTAAAGTTAAAAAATTAAGTTGGACCCACTGAAGCTTGGGCTTCCTAGGCAAGTGGTTCCGCCATATTACATCTGTAATTTTTATGGTGTACATAAAGAGTATATTCTATCTACGACGGCCGTCGTGAAGATCTACCATTTTCACCAGTAGATATTTGACATTAATAACCCCCTTACTAATAAACGTAATATATCAGATGAAAAGTTACACACCGATTTCTCTCTTTCAGTCGTCAGTAATTTGACTTTCGAAAGAAGAAGACAAAGCGTTGTGTAACTATACAGACGCTATACAACGTTTATTAGTAATAAGGTGTCAAAAAACGCTGTGTATTTAGACAGCCGTTACAGCGTTACTGTGTGACTGTTCACCACTTTCATAGGAAATCAAAGCTTTACCTAATCATGATTTATTCCAGTCTGATCCCCTGAACCCCCTCCACCCCCCCCCCCCCTCCTCGATCCCCTGCAAGTTCGTCTTCTGTTTTAATCTCTGTCTTATCCACATTATGTAAGTTTACTCTTTTTGACAGGTAAGTACAGTCAAGAGAAAATAAAAGGTTCATGATTTACAAAATTAAATAAAGATTTTTTTTAAATGTCTTATGCGTGCTCGATGGAGCTAACAGAACTCCAAAGATTAGTCCACACTCCACACAGCCCTTAAAACGTATCCAAGTGAAAATTAAGTAGATAAAAGAATTTTTACCCTCCTTATTAACTTTGAGAGATAAATAGCAGAGTCAAAAAACAGTCGTAGAAAGTTAAGATTCTTATGGCGAATTTCACCAGGAAACTGAACGCGATTATTAACATAATAACCCGTAATAACCACGTTCAAGAGCTGTCAGTGTCATCATTGTTGTGGAACTGGACACTGACAGCTCTTTAGCGCATTGCGTTCAGTTTCCTTGCCTACCTCAAAGCTTCTACTGGGTACGACAGCTGTTATAGTTGTATTTATTGTTAACTAGTGACCCGGCCCTGCTTCGCACGATTTTTACGACAAAACACGGAGATTCCTTTTTATACGTAAGTTTTATTAGTGCACATAAACCTTCCGGAATAAATTCTCTAAATGATGAGTAGTTTAGAAAAATAACGCGGTCACACAGACAGACACCAAAAGAGACTTTAATTTATAATAATATGTATAGATCATCGAGCCCAGTGGTAACGGTCGCGACTTACGAGTTGTAGGTCGTAGGTTCGAACCCAGAGAGGCGCTTTACTAATTATGCAAATTATTTCATCACCACTGCTCTCAAAACGGTGAAGGAAAACATCGTGAGGAAACCGGCATGTCCTAGAACCAAAAATTCGAAGACATGTGACATCTACCAACCCGCACTGGGTCCGTGTGGTAGATTATAGCCCACTCCCTCTCGAAGTGAGGAGGCCTGTGTCCCAGCAGTGGGAACAATATAGGCTGATTATGATGATGTTGATGATGATAGATCATCGGAATAATCGCGTATCATACTATCAGTAACATTCATTGCGTTATTTACGTTGTTGAGCAGACACATTTTTCGAACGTATAAAGCAACTAGCTGCGCCCCGCGGTTTTAGCCGCGTAAATGTCGATCCCGTGGGAATATCGGGATAAAAATGCCGTAGCCTATATGTTAATCCAGGTTGTCAGCTACCTCCATACCAAATTTTAGCAAAATTGGTCCAGCCGTTTGAGCGTGAAGAAGTAACAAACATATAAACACACCCCCACACACCCCCCCACACACACACACTCACAAACTTTCGCCTTTATAATATTAGTGTGATAGATTAGAATTACCTATCTTTCAAAATGATTCGGGTTGTCATTGATAGTGTGTTAAGTAATTAGGGCGCAGTTTTTGCCTGCGAGTTCGTGCGCGTGATATTTCTTGTTTTAACATAAAAACATCCTCTGACATGACATAGGATGTCTTTATGTTTTTTGGTAGCTTTCAATCAGTGAAAGAATTTTTATAATGCTTGTTATCACAGTTGTTTCAATGCAAAGATCTACATCCGTTTGATGAATTGCACCCAATGCAAAGTCTCGGAGATGTACGCATGCGTGGCTAATAGGATTAGTACTTCCAAAGATTTCCTTATGTCTTTTAAACACATACCTAGTGCTTATATTATTAAGTTTAAGACTAGATTAATAGACCTAAACTATGCTACAGACAAAACTATAACTAAGATAACTGATTTCAAAAAGTTTTCACCTTATATACTTGTCGCGTTTTAGCATGGCAACAGCGGTCATTGCCCTTTCCCTAATATCTCTCCTTAGGGACCCAACAATAAACTATGTCTGGTTTCTCGTTAATGGAACATGTTGAAAATCGATACTTTATTGATTCAGGACGTTTAACGGACCTAATTTCAGGTTTTGAATTAAAAAATGCTTGAAAATGTAGGTCATTGACCCTATTGCCACGCTAAAAACGCGACATCTATAATATAAATACTACATGAAAGAAAATATTGTTTGTCAAGTCTGAAAATATTGTTTTCATTTTTCCTTTGTTCGTTGTAACGTTGTATAGTTACAGTACTTTCACAGTTATTTTACGTCTGACAGCAGCAAGCAACCCAATTGCAACCTTATTGTGTCTACTATAAAGATCACTGTGATTTTGACAGACTTGTCAATATCAGCAACCCAACAGCAACCCTATTAACCCCGACGCAAAAACGACAGGGTGTTATAAGTTTGACGTGTCTGTGTGTGTGTGTGTGTCTGTCTGTGGCATCGTAGCTCCCGAACGGATGAACCGATTTTGATTTTGTTTTTTTTTACAAGTCACCATATGACACTGGCAGAATAGTCGACATCGGCTCAGTTGGCAAAGAGGAAAAATAAAACTTAATACAACAACGATAAGGTCACTGTAATTTTGAAAATAACTTTGAATGGACTGTATTTAGACAGTGACATCTTACCATAATCATGCATATTTAAATGCAGTAGTTACACAAATAAAAAGAGAACATCTGAGACAATAGACTATTTCTTTAGGAGACGTTCCAAAGCTCGTAGCTTTTCGCAAATAGCATTATTTCATCCTATTAAAAAAAAAAAACGAATTTATGAATCCTTTTGTATTTTTGTTTATTTTTAGGTTATAGTTAGTTAATTAATATAGTTAGTATAGTCAAAAGGCTAGGCAGATGATGAGTCAGTTAATATAGTCAATTAATCAATATAGGTATAGTTAGTTAATCATTTAATTTAGTGACTAGTGTACCTAAATTCATTTATGAATACGTCATTCAATCACTACAACCAGCGAAGAGTTATAAATTTGTCAAGTTGTTACTGCGACCTCAAAATAGGGCACTAAAATTATTAGCCTACACAACACAGCCACCAAGATGCGCTTACATTGTAAAAGCTGCTCGAAAGTAGTTGAGAATAGCTTGGAATAGCTCAAGCTCTCATATTATGGTGTGTTAATGCGCAAACCGGCACTCTAAGGCAATAACAGCTACTTAAAAACACGACTCTTGTTGTTCAATCGACGAATAAATCTTAAACGCGATCAAAAAATATGAAATACCTCTTCAAGGGCACTTGCCAGATCGATAAACGCCTTATATGTCGAAATTGCTTCGATATAACAATATGAGTAATAAATACAAACGTCAGTGTTATTTGTAGCTTCTTGTTTTTTTATCTATTATTCTTTAACACTGTTTTATTTATTATCCTCTGTCTTGAGCAATGTTCGCGGCTTTTACGATTAAAAGTCAATATAGTAATCGATTCGAGTACTTAGGTTCTTGGATAGTTCCAAAATAGGTTTAAAGATATTTATTCTCTAAAGTACACAAAGTTACTGAGAACAATGCTTTAAAAAAATATATAAGTACTAATACTAATATAGGTACTAATACTAACTATAATATATATCCATACTATCCTAATATTATAAATTCGAAAGTAACTCTGTCTGTCTGTATGTTTTCACGCCTAAGCCACTGAACGGATTTCGATAAAATTTGACAGAGAGATAGATTGCATTCCGGGGAAGGACATAGAATAGTTTTTATCCCGATATTCCTACGGGATCGACACATATGCGGGTGAAACCGCGGTATATTATATATAACATTATATTTTTTTTGTTTGTTACCTTTTCACGCCTACACCACAGAACCGATCATCTTGAAATTTTGCATATAAGTTGTCAGGTGTACAGAAACGGACATACCTTTCATCCCGATAAAAAGTGCTGTTCCCGAGGAAAACAACAATAACGTTATTATGATAATAAATGGCGCCACGTGTCTTTCGAATCAAAAACAGAACAATGTCTGTCGGGTCAGCAAAATTTGTTTGTTTGTAAGTTTGTATGTAGGTAGGGGTAATCTCCGGAGCTGCCAGTCGGATTTGAAAAACTATTTTTGCATTTGATAGCCCTATTCTTGAGGCTATATTTAGGCTATATAACATCACGCTAGGACCCTAAGGAGACGAGCAAAAAGTAAAATAGAACGCTAAGTGAAAACAAAGTAATAACGCTGTCAGGCGATGCGGTGCGACGGAACAAGACATTTCAAGCGGACGAAATCGCGGGCAAAAGCTAGTAACTTACTAATATATAAAGTTCATCACTGACGTCAAAGTAGCAATTATGTATGATACACCATCCAATGCATTATGGAGTTTATTTAGAAACGATGATTAAAATTAAATGACGTTTACACGTCAAGAATATATGGTTAATCAATCGCTAATCACTACTTAACTTTAAGCAACGTTTATGAATAAGGGGGTCGGGTTTTAGGTAGGATGTTATTTGTGATACCTAATACGTTCCGTTAAAAGTAAGAAAAAGACTCGTGTTTCGCTCTATTGATTATTCTGTGTAGACTGCAGGCAACTTGTTTGATTTTGACAGCGTAATATTCTCTCATACGTTAGTATACTTATGTACTTACAAGTTACCGCAACTCAGTTATAGTTTTCACAGTTTCTTTTGTACTGAAATTGATGATTTTGAGTGATGAACGAATTCACTTACGGGCATTGATATACATACACTAGATTAGCAATTACCGCGTCAAGGCGTTGCCACTGGGATCAAGGCCACAGCCTCAATCGTAGCTAATGTCAGTTCAGTGCTCTGTGTGACGCCAACCGAAGTTAGTCGAGTGAAAATTACCGCCAAAATGGGAAAATGCGTAGTGAAAGAGTGCAATTCGAGGTCACAAAAACACAATAAATTAATCGGAATTACTTTCCACGCGTAAGTTTATTGATTCTGTGTTTATATCAACGTAAAAACGCAATAAAAATAAATAAAATGTAGAATTTTGTAAATTAGGTTCAATGTTGCCACTAAAAACTTAGTTTTAGTTTCCCACATTATGTGGGAGTTTTTAATTTATAGAGTATGTGATTTAAAATATTAAAACTAAATGTGTGACAATGTGTAACAAAAAAAGCTAAGCGACGGTATTATTCTTGCGACTTGTGTAAGTGAGACAGATATATGTTTACTTTAAATGTGTAGTGGTTTCAAAGCTACGTCGTCGCGTTTAAATAGTGGTTACATTTTTTTGACACATTTTAATGAGGTTTGCTTCTCTAGTTATTTAGCTCAATGCTTACGGGTGTAAGTGATGTTCGATCATCATTAAACAAGGTGTAACAGAATAAACGCAAGACCTGAAAAATTTGTTAAGGTTATTTTTGATAAACATGACTTCTTCATAAATATATAAGTATTAAGACTAGATAAAGAAGAACCCGACCGAAACTCGTTAAATTCAACACCAATTACTAAGCCATTTAACAGAGCCATACGGAACACACAATACAACCTCAAGCACTATTGGTTCTTTCATAAATCGAACACGAGTCACGCACCGTTAGTTTCGAATCGCGCGTTTTTTAAATCGAGTTCTAAATTCGAATAAGTCTCGCCAATCAATTAACTGGCCAGCGGCGTTCGGTGTTACACGGAATTAGGGCAAAGCTAACGCTCCGTGCTCATATTAGATGAACGTGAGCTGCCCTTAATCCGGGAGTAGACAACAATTGTACTACGAATTATGTAAGTGCGCATATAGAAATATCATCGAACATTATGGAATCTACCTACGGCTTCCGGTAGATTATTATGTAATCGTTGATATAGGTACAGATATTGGTCCTTGATGAGTGAAGGATATGTGTGATTTTTGCACAAAGAAAGGAGTTTCGATTCTGAAATCGGTGCCGGTGGTTAGAATCTGAAAGTTATATTAGTCTTAACATGTTATTTTGGACGCATCCAAGGACAGTATTTTTCCTAGAAGGTATTTGAATATTCAGAAATTAAATCATTCAGGTACTCAAGTACTTTTCATTAGTAGGCCAATTCTCGTAATTTAAAACGTTCAAAATCCTATTCACAGACACAGTCTCATCTCAGCGACAAACAAATGTCAAAAACTTGTCAAAATGTAGGGAAATTAGACGTGCGTGTATTTTTGACAGATTGAGACTGAAATCAGACTGTGAACGTTCTTAAAATTACGAGAATTGCTCCTCTGGTATTTTAAGGGCAGATGTGAGTGGAAACGCCCTAGAGTAAATCCTTACCTATCCTACGGGCACGTCTTCCCTACCATTACCGCGCCCCCCGGTCTATTCCTTGATATGTAATGGTCGCTGTAGCACCATGAACATGAGGCTACAGGAGATAGTGCGAATCTTGGGGTTCATTCGATTAATCGAGTCTGGTTTAACCACGCTGGGATCGGTGCAATTCATTCATTCATTCATCAGATGTGAGTGGAAACGCCCTAGAGGGCTAGAGGTATAGTGACTTTATTGGTGAGGTTCTTTAAAAAGGTCAGTTGCGTAGTTCTCGCACTGGTGGCGTGCGTGTGGACCAGATTTATGAACGTAAACGAAGCAAAAGGAGTATGTAAGGATGTTAGCAGGTGGGGTTGTGTGTACCCCCATGGGAAGATGGCGTGAGTTAATGTGTGTGCGTGTGTCTCAATTATTTCGGCTCATACCAAACTACGAGTACCTACCTGATTTCATTGACAAAAACCGATCAATGTTATTTCCTGAAAAAAAAAATGGGAGGTCACCAGCCGAAATGAAGACTCATCATCA
Source organism: Oligia latruncula (assembly GCA_948474745.1). Taxonomy (NCBI): domain Eukaryota; kingdom Metazoa; phylum Arthropoda; class Insecta; order Lepidoptera; family Noctuidae; genus Oligia; species Oligia latruncula. The sequence continues at coordinate 6,686,284 of OX419696.1, forward strand.
TCATGGACTATAAGTCTTTTCCCAACTATGTTGGGGCTCGGCTTCCAGACTAACCGGGTGCAGCTGAGTACCAGTTTTCTACGTGGAGTGACTGCCTATCTGCCTGCACAACCCAGTGACTGGGTAATACGAAATAACGAAATCCCTTGGTAAGACTGGTTGTCAGACTTTCGGGTTTCTGACGACCAGTAACGACTGTCAATGATCCACGAATGACAGCCAAGACCAACGGCTTAATTTGCTTTCCGAGACGCGGAGCGGTCATGATATGTAAAGATGGTCACCCATCAACGGACCAACCGTGGCAAGCGCAACTTAATCTGATCGATCGACCCGCCGTGCGGCTGTTATTACTTAGCCACGAGCGTCTCCGAAATTAAGATTGTGCCCGATAAATGGCTTTAAGCTTATGAAGATTGGAACCTAATAACGAACAAAAAAATATATTTGACCTAATGTGGCGACGTAAAAAGCCATAAATTAATCAAATGTCAAGTCTGCGATGAGACGGTGCCTCTATGTATTAGGATTCATACTGCCACGCCCAATGTGGCAGCTGCTTCCTTTCTAACATGAATAAAGGATAAATTATGGTTTTTTAGGCTCTAAGTAAATAAACATTATAGGAAAGATTTAGAAATGCAAGCGGTAAATGGTAAAATCTTATTTTTGGTACTAATTTCAAAAGTTCTGTAAAAGCTTCTCTGTTTATTTTCTTTTTTAAAAAATATTCAGAATTGTGTTCACACAACATTGCATGTATATGTAGGTACCTATGTTTTTTTTTGTTTCTCGCTATTGACCTAATGGGGAAATGTGGGTAAGTACTATATTAGGTACACCTCTGACTTACCCTTCTTACCCTTCGACAACTACAGGCGTGTGTTTTTTGAAACTCTTTTTTTTTTCTTTCCTTGTTAGAAATGTTTTAATTTAGGACATTAACTACTTAATAAAGTCTAACTAAGTAAGTCTTTGTAATCTCTAAGAAAATAATCGCCTACCGATTATCTTCTTAGAGATTACAAAGACTTACTTAATAAAAAAATATATTAGTGGGCAAACTATATCGATTTCTTCCCAACACCCTGAGAATCGATACAATTATGTAGCTATAGCCCGAACAAGAGTTCCGATAGGGGACGACAAAGGGGTCCCTCTTCCCCCACAGCGGTATTCAGATACCCCAAACAATACTTGCTCGGTTTTTATAACATGCCATGTCCTCTGGTAGCGAGATAGTGTCAAACTGTAGATAAGAAAAGTATACAGACTAATTTATCGTTTATTAAAGTAAATCAAGTTACCCAACGTAGCACTCGCCGAGCTAGGGGCCTAAGAAGGCCACTTTGGCAGAATCATAAAAGGATAACATAATGGACAGTTAACTGTTAAGTTAATCGTATCGAATCCCATTGGTGAAGGATTTTTCAGTATTTTTTTTTTGTCTGTGCTAAAATACCAATCAATCCAATCCAAATCCAATCCCAATCTCTTTGATTATACCTACGTAAAGCAGCGAAAAAAGAAAAACACGGACTGTCTTCGCCATATTATGGTTCATAATGTTATCCTTTTATGATTCTCCAAAGTGGCCTTTTTAGGCCCCCCTGTCTTCTGATTTTACCAAAGATTAGAAACTAACGAAAAAAATATAATAAATTTAAGTAACACTAATTTCTACATTAAATCTATATATATAAAAGAAAGTCTGTTAGTTACACCACTTATAACTCGAGAACGGCTGAACCGATTTGGCTGAAAATTGGTGGGGAGGTAGCTTAGGACCAGGAGACGGACATAGGATACTTTTTTTTTTTTATAGTAGGATTAGGGTAGGAATAGGATAGGAGTAGGGTAGAAGTAGGGTAGGAGTAGTGTAGGAGTAGTGTAGGAGTAGGGTAGGAGTAGTGTAGGAGTAGGGTAGGAGTAGTGTAGGAGTAGGGTAGGAGTAGGGTAGGGTAGAAGTAGGGTAGGAGTAGTGTAGGAGTAGTGTAGGAGTAGGGTAGGAGTAGTGTAGGAGTAGTGTAGGAGTAGGGTAGGAGTAGTGTAGGAGTAGGGTAGGAGTAGTGTAGAAGTAGGGTAGGAGTAGTGTAGGAGTAGGGTAGGAGTAGTGTGGGAGTAGGGTAGGAGTAGTGTAGGAGTAGGGTAGGAGTAGTGTGGGAGTAGGGTAGGAGTAGTGTAGGAGCAAAACAACGTTTGCCGGGTCAGCTCGTTAATTATAATAATCACTGTAATACAGTAGTACAGATTAGTACGGGGGATATTGTGGCTGTTACTGGCTGCCTTATTGTAATGTCAACAGTATAATTATGCAAAAATAAGTAAATATTATGTAATTTGTAGGGTGTAAGTATATAAAAAAGAGTATTCTATCTATCTGTCTAAGTCTGGCAAGAAAATGTTAACTTTTGAAGGAGCACAATAATATACAACAAAATACTCACATGTTTTAAAAAAAACACTCGTTCAAGATTCAATTAGCTAAATATTTAATCGCAATTAACATCCTTCCTAAAAACTAAATGCATCATTGCATGAGTGAATCTTAAGTAATTAATACAGTAACGATAGTGACGATTTATAATTTACTAGCTGTTCCCCGCGGTGTCACACGCTGCGCGGCTCCTAAGGGTCGTAGCGTGATGTTATATAGCCTATAGCCTTCCTCGATAAATGGACTACCCAACACTAAAAGAATCATTCAAATCGGACCAGTAGTTCCAGAGATTAGCGCGTTCAAACAAACAAACAAACAAACTCTGCAGCTTTATAATATTAGTATAGATTATATAAGTGAATTTGTGTCTTTTTCGAAAAGAAATATCTTTAAACCAAATATAAATAAGTAACGCGTGTTCAAAAGATCATCATCATCTGCCTAGCCTTTTCCCAACTACGTTGTTGCCGGCTTCCAGTCTAACCGGATGCAGCCGAGTACAGTCAACAGCAAAAGTAGATGATCAAAATCAGAAATTCAATACTAACGAACGGAGTTCGCGTCAGAACTGTGTGGCGTCGAAGTACTACTACTTAGAATACTTGCTACGTAGAATACTTTTGGATCACTTCGACGCCACACAGTTCTGACGCGAACTCCGTTCGTTAGTATTGAATTTCTGATTTTGATCATCTACTTTTGCTGTTGACTGTACCAGTATTTTACATAATAAAGAAAACAAACACAAACAAACATGTGTAACAAAGATGTAAAACATAATTATACATATTATTAATTTTAAATCAAGTCACAGTCGACGCGTGGTCACCTCTAAATTAATTAGCATAGCCGTACCGGAAACACGATAAAGAAGACAATTGTAACTAAATATTATGCTTATCTACTGATAGCGTTAAAATAATAATTAAACAAATATAACATAGTGCAGACAGGGATAATCGTCGGTTGTTGCCTCACCCCCTCGACACTTAAAATGGTCTCATGCTGCCTTTAGCTTCGCCGATCAGTCAATTTGCCGCTTTTCGGAAATTTGATGCAGCGACTAGTTTTATTATAATCACTAAAACGGATAATAGTGGCCACTATTTTCCGTTTTAGTGATTACAATAAAACTGAAAAAGGGAGCCTCAGCGCCAACTGGCTTGGACCCCTCGTACAGTCAACAGCAAAAGTAGATGATCAAAGTCAGAAATTCAATACTAATGAACGGAGATCGCGTCAGAACTGTGTGGCGTCGAAGTGATTCAAAAGTATTCTACGTAGTAAGTATTCTAAGTAGTAGTACTTCGACGCCACACAGTTCTGACGCGAACTCCGTTCATTAGTATTGAATTTCTGATTTTGATCATCTACTTTTGCTGTTGACTGTACGCCTTCCAAAGGTCCGGAACCCCAGGGTGCCGAGATATGTCAAAAACAAATAAATAATATAGCCATTTATTCACAAAATATAACAGTTTATAAATCTATTTCATGCAGTAAGAAAATAACATGGGGCGGGGGGCGTGGCTAAATAATAACAGCCGCACGGATCGATCGATCAGGTTAAGCTACGCTTGCCGCAGTTGGTCCGTGGATGGTTGACCATCGTCACATATTGACCCCTCCGTGCCTCGGAGTTGGTCCCAGCTGTCACTCGTGGATCTTTGACAGTCGTTACGGGTCGTCAGAAGCCCGAAAGTCTGACAACCAGTCTTACCAAGGCGTATCGTATTACCCAGTTGTGGAGGTTAGATAGACAGTCACTCCATGTAAAATACTGGTATTCAGCTGCATCCGGTTAGACTGGAAGCCGACCCCAACATACCTACTTGGGAAACGGCTAGGCAGATGAGTTATGTTTATTATTATTTTATAGTTTTCCATTCAGCTATAAAATATTTATTATTTTAAATAAATAGAGTGACTTAAAAGAATCTAACCAACCAACCAACTATCATACCAACCACCAACCAAACAACATACCAACCAACCAACTATCAACCAACCAACTATCAACCAACCAACCAACCACCTACCAACTATCATATGTACACATTATGGAATGCAATAAAGTATTGAGTAAGTATTGAGTATTGTAACCTTTTGTAATAATTTTATTATAAGAGGTATGCAGGATTAAATTTGCCTTCATAACATTTCACGTATAAATTCTCCAACGTTCCAGAAATATGTATTCAAAGAAGCGAAGTTATTATAGTTTCTCGTCGTCCTACGAAATATGCATAAAGAGAGCCTTCTAGGATTTGAAAGGCAAAAATTATAACGTCTCGCCTTCCTGACATTTCGGTGCGTCCTTCACTTTCTTTAGGCGTCCTAGAAGACCCAGAGTTGCTGAAACGGCTTCAATTTATTTAGAACTAGCTTCTGCCCGCGGCTTCGCCCACGTGGTATGTCGAAAAAAGTCTATGTCCTTCCCTAGGGTTCAAACTATCCCCATACCAAATTTCATGAAAACCGGTCCAGCCGTTTTGGAGATTAGCTGGAACAAACAGGCAGACAGACAGACAATTTTTTTTATAAGTACCGTATTTACTTTCATAAGCAAACAAAAAAGCTGTAATTATGACATTACAAGCAGACACTTCAATTTTATTTATTTGTAGTATAAGTATGTAACTATGTACATACACACATCAAGACGGTCTAGGGATATTTCATACTCAATTAAATAACTCGAAAAGTACTGGCCGCATTGGAATCTTTTATACACCGATTTGTTTGTAATTTATCTCAGACTAATTCCAAATTTAAATTTTTGAAAATTCTTTTGTTTCGGTGGCAAAAAATGTCTTGATGTATAGGAGAGGGAATTTTCATTTGTGCGAAATTTAGAAAACAATACGAATTACGTTTACTTACAGTTTTTTTTCATTTTTAAACGAAAGATAAAGTTAAAATTGAGGTATTGTAGCCATGCAACGCCGACATTTGACGAGGGCGGAGATGTTACGAGCTGTGGGAATGCTGGAAGCTGGATCTGTTCAGCGTAATGTTGCTGAGGCCATAGGGACCTATCAAAATGTAATTTCAAGATTGTGGACACGCTATCGTGCCACAGGTGAAGTAGCGGAGAGGCACCGGGGGCCAAGTCGCATCACTACCCCCAGACAAGACCGATTTTTGCAAATTACTGCGCGAGCACAACCAAATGCAACGGCGACTCAATTGGTCCAAAGGCTGCGAGTGGAACACCAAGTGCTTGTGAGTGACCAAACTGTAAGAAGGCGACTGCATGAAAGCAATCTACGCTCTCGTAGACCACTCCGGGTCCCACCTTTACGGAGAGGCAATCGTGGACGACGATTAGAATGGGTTCGGAACCACGTGGACTGGGGCCGTGAGCAATGGTCCAATGTGCTGTTCACGGATGAATCCAGGTTCGGCTTCCATCCAGATTCACGAAGGACGCGTGTTTGGCGAGTTCCTGGACGATGGAGCCGTCTCCAGAACCCTCAGGAAGTTCACCCATACCAAGGAGGAACAATTATGGTTTGGGCAGGAATTCGTCTTGGAGGACGGACGGATCTCGTTTGGGTGCGGGGCAATATGACGGCAGAACGATACGTCCAACAGGTGCTGGGGCCCGTAATCTTGCCCCACAGAACACAAATGGGGCAAGATTTCCTGCTCATGCACGACAATGCCCGGGCACACACGGCGAGAACGGTAGCAGCTTGGTTACATACACATAATGTTAGGGCCTTAGACTGGCCTGCTCAATCGCCAGATCTAAAATGCGTGGGATATGCTGCAAAGAAGAGCTCTGAAGGAAGTTCCTGAAAATCTGGCTACAGAAGATCAACTTTTTGCGCACCTCAGAAGGACATGGGACAATATTCCGCAGCAAGACATTGACAACCTTGTTCTGAGCATGCCGAATCGTTGCCGATGTGTTATGAACATCATGGGCGCTTTCTCAGACTACTAACTTCAAGTTTATAAACACAAATTAAATGATTTTTCTATTTTTTCAGTTTTTACTCACAAATTAAAAGTTCATTCATATACGATTTCCGTCTATGCTTCATTTTTTTTCCATAAAATCCTGAAATTTTAATCTAAGTACCTTAACCATTATTAAAAAATGGTAGAATATTAAATAACGTATCTTTTAAATATATACATGTCATATAAATAATTAACACATTGATAGTAATTCGCTTTTTTAAAAATATCCCTAGACCGTGTTGATGTGTGTATTTATTTGGAGTAGTAGCTACGAAGTGTAGTATCTAAGCCTAATTGTTAATTTATAAACGCTTAGAAGCCACATTGTGAACAATACGCCACTGCTTACCATTACGGTCGGAATGTAGTCTAAACTTATGTTATGATACCAATTTGTTTATACAGCCATTTTTTGAGCGAATTTATTTTTATAACCTCTACGGCTTTCACATAGCGTTTATAATCCATTGAGCTCGCTTCAAATTGAGTTCCGTGCCCGCAAATGTAACATTGTATTTGCCTAAACACAGACTTGGGAAGTTTGAAACTTTGGGAGATCTTTATGACTTAGCAATAAGGGTGATTTTCGGTTGTTTGCGGGTCTAATTGAGAGGGTTCTGTCAGAACTTCGTGGTGGTCACTGATGGGATGACTCACATCACTATCGCAGTGCATTCTTGGGACGTATCCGTTTCTAAGTTATTTTTTATTTGGTTACCGTTTGAACTGGTGTCGACGCGTTTAATAGGTCATCATGAATGGCGTATCTTTATGCTTTACTTGAGTTTTTGTAACTTGAAGGTTTGATAAGTTGGCAGGCGTTTTGTCACGTACCAGTCTGGGTTAAGAAAGAAAGCAAATGCTATAATTACTCACATTTTTTTTCTTATTCATAAAGTAAGTATATAAAACAAGTAACCAGTAATCTAAGTTATTCACACACACTTCATAATTCAATGTCTTCCTTTTTTTATTTGTTTTTATTGCTGAAGGGCCCGTTCTTGACCACAATCACGCCTGATGGAAAGCGATAGATGAGGTCTGTAATGGAACGAGCGTGCCCAGAAGATGCCTAAGGCACTGGAACTCCCACGCATCGACGAAACACAGCAGGCGAGAGGGTGGTCGCAAACCAGGCGGGCGTTAGCACTACCACTACCACCGCAAGGGAAGAATTGGCCCGTCAAATAAGGTGTTGGGTGTGACTGTCCAGGATTCGCCGTGCGCTCGGTTCAGTTGAGTAACTGGCGGAACAAACTGCGCTACGTTTCTTCATGCATCCCAAATCCGCCTTCTTTTCATTTCTGCTTTATAAAAGACTAGCGACCCCCGGCTTCGCACGGGCGTCGTTAAAGTTCATGGCGACATGTCCACGATCTTCAGTAATGAGGGACCGATTGAAGAAGAGATGGTAATAGATTTTGACAGACTTCTGTGTACCACACCCTTTGATAATCACCTGAGTTACGCAACTAAGTTACGATTATGTCAACCGCATAAAACAACGTAAACTGTTACAAAAAATATAAATAATGCTCAAAACAAATATTCATAATTATACCAATTATAAAAATGAATAAGTTAAGCATGCATAAAATAAACTGAACAAGGCAAGCTCTACGTAACTACAAAACTAATTAAAATAGATTAATAGAAATAAAATGTTAACAAGATCTTAGATACGATGCTAATTATCGATTAATTCTTATTACGATTAAAACAGGAAAACTTATTCAAGTAGCTATTTAAATTAATTAATACCTAGGTACATAGTTTGACCGTCACAGTTATTAACACGTTGACTGCGGATCACACAAAATCGGCCCGATGCGGAGCTTAGCGCTAGTGCGCACGGTCAAAATTATGTATATCTTGAAAAGAATCCAACGGATTTATGTAGCGGATTTTTTAATACATCGAAATAACCAAATAAATAAATGTTGTATTAAATAATAAGCACAGGCATAGAAACCGCAGCATTTTTTATTCTAGAGCAAAAAATTTATAATCGATGCAACTTATAAATTATAGTGTAAATAATCGAAGTGTTACGTTGTTGCAATCGGAAAAAAAACGGACAACCTAGAGGACAGAGTATAGACAAATTTATAAAATGTCCAAATAAATAACACAACGAAGTTTTTATTCGTCGCATATTATCTCAACAAGACAATCAAGTGCTTACAAAACGAAGGCTTTCGAGGATTTTGACAGTTCTATATTCCAGACTTGTGAGACATGTAAATAACGTTAAAGTTTTCTGTTCGCTTTGATCAAGAGATTGGGATTGGATTGATTGGTATTTTAGCTCGGACAAAAAAAAATTACTGAAAAATGCTTCACCAATGGGATTTGATATTGTTAACTTAACAGTTAACTGTCCACTACGTTATCCTTTTATGATTCTGCCAAAGTGGCCTTTTTAGGCCCCCAGGGGCTTCTAATATGGAGTCTTTATTTTTTTAACGGCGCAATTTAATTAAGTCTTCCGTATAACAGCCGTTTTAGCAGATAGTCGTTGAATGAAGACCACCAAAAATGGCCAACGTAGTATGGGACCAGCTGGATGAAAAGATAACCTTAAAATGCGGCTTTGACGGACTGAACGCAGAAGGCAGAGAGCCAGATGTATGATCAAGTCGAGGAAGACCTAAGTCCATCCGTAGAATGGGATAAGTTAAGTTGATTGGTCGGTGGATTTGGATCTAAACAAACTTATTTCAGGCTCTCTGTGTTAGTTTCATCAAATGCAAGGCATCTACTCATAGCAAATCAGGATAACATAACATCACACATGTATCCAGGCCCCTCTTTTCCATTGGGCACTCTAGGCAAGTGCCCAGGGCCCCACGATCTTCGGGGGCCCCGGCCTGCTTTCATGAAAAACTTTCTTTGCAGCCACCGTTCCATTCTACGCATTATTAGTACCGGATTCAATGTCAAAATAAGTTATTTGCAGTGCGATTTACAATAAGTTTCTAGCCCCTCAGTTATGAAATATTAGTGTTTCTCTTACTGTCTCTTATCTCCACAGGGGCTCCGTGATCCTTATGTGCCCAGGGCCTCCAATAGGTTAAAGACGGCCCTGCATGTATCCAGCGAAAGGTTAAGCAGAGGTGCACCTATAGTACACCCACAATTTCGCCAGTTATGTTCAAGTCCCCTGTAATAGGGGGCGCCTATTGCCATCAACCGGGCACAAATCCAACTCCGGACTGCTACTGAAAAATTCCAAATGGAAAATCCCAATAATAACAGTTTGCACAACCCAGGAATCAATCCCAAGACCTCTTAATCTTGCGACCACTAGACCATAAGACAGTTAATTAGAATACCAGGTAATAATTAACGGAAGACCATTGAACAGTGGTTTGGTCAACATCTGTCACGCTTACACGTGCAACAAGGACAATCATAAGCGCTCTACTGACTGTGATGACCGCAGATTACCTTTCGATGTGATGCTTCGAGACCGAAACTAACCTCAAACGGATTCGAACGTGACGTCATCATTACATGAACGTAGAACACAGATACGTCACGGAAATACAATTATGAAAGAAGAGTTTAAAATGTAAGTTTTCAATGTTGATGGCTTTATGAGCAGGCGCAGACCAAAGATACGAAGGATGGATGAAAGGTGATATGTCTACAAAGGGGGTGACTACCGAGATGACGACTAATAGAGAAGTATTGAAGAAAAAAACATGTTGTGCCCAAATAAATAGGAATACGGGCAGGAGAATGATGATGTTCTACATCATAGGTTCTCAACCTTATTTTGCCCACCGCCACTCTGAGAATATTATTTTTTACTTACCATAATATCTGTCGCGAATGTGAAACAGCTATTGCCACGATTATAATTATTTAAACTTAAAATATTTATACATAAAGTCGTAATATAGGATATTATTAATTATCTGTGGGTCTTCTACTGCCCCACGAAAGTCACGAGGGGGCGTTATTGCTTACGTTGAGAAACCATTGTATGATCTTCTATACAAATGCAAGAAGAAATATTGAGTCTGTTATTTGGACACATTTGATTATTCTGATCTTACCTACTGGTTAAGTACTCTCCAAAGTAATTAGAGGAAGTGCATGAACAGCTTATCTCTTCCCATTAGTTCCTATGGGGTTTGTAGGGGGTGACCATGGTGCCATAAAGATTCAACATGTCCACTGGATACAAAATGCATTATTCATTAGTACAAAAAAACTGCTAAGGACTTCATCGAGTTCAGCTTCAGAATAAGTAACTGAAGTACCTATCTAATAAAAGACCTGATAAAAGGAAACTTCTGAAACTCAAATGTGACCTGAAAACAAAAATAACACTTTAAAAAATGAATCAAGGATGGCATTCCACTCCAACTCAGATAAACCTGCTTTAATAGTAGTCTATGAACCTGCTAATCAAACCTACTTGCATACCAACAATGTATTTTACAAGTTACTTCACGAATTCTAATTATAGACATTAACATGTGAAGTGCAACAGCCATAGTTAACAGGTGGCCAGCGGTTAAACGCTTTTAAAAGTACCGATTACCTATCACAGCAAACCAACTTTGTTATAATCAAATTTATTTATCCACACATGAAATTACACCTTGAAACAAAGAAGCAAGGTTGAATTTTATGTGAACGAACCACCCTAGTAAAATAACAGGGAGCCCTATTGTTGCTTACGCAAAGATGTAATCTCTTATTTTATTATTACCTGACTGGAAAGGGACACAGGAGACCCTATAATAAATATTGGACTATAACTTCTATAAAATAAAGTACATTGTACGTTGCCCCCATTTTAATTACGTAAGGTTCACTTTAAATACTTAAATGCTCTGAAGCGTTCTATACCGTGACATGTCAATTTTTCTCAGTTTTGGTATAGATACTGTGAAATATGGCGAGTGACGTCACCGTGGCGATGGTGGGAGATAATAAAATTACGTCTGGCGTGTATGTATATAGTATATATTTAGTGGCGGATATGGGTTAGTATGTTATGTCCACTGAGGGGTTCATAATTAGTGACAGACATCTTAAGGGGCTTACATGACCTAAAGCGGGGTCACTGTCGGACTGCATAGAAAAGAATGAGAAGCACGATGACACAACGCTGTAAATTTATTGCAAAATATGAAGCAATTATTTAATTACAAAAAATCTATTGTTTGGACTAAAAAAATAAAACACTATTAATTTAGTATGTTGCTTGTAAAATAATCTCACAAAAAATTGTATGTATATTAGTATAGTTTTTATTGCAAAAATAAAGTTTTTAGAGGTAAATTCATGATTGTTTTCTACCGTATCAAATTAATTATATGTTTTCAACACACTATCTACCTAGCATATATCCTGAAGAATGTGATATATTTTTCTGATTTTGTTTACTGTAGTCGATCATATACTTTTATTGTTTCTAAAACTTGCGTTTTTCGTGTTTAGGTCCTGTAAGCCCCTTAAATAGGTAGCAGTAACGCGATGTATGTGGATATCTGTCCAATTTATTAGGACGCTTTTTGAACAGGTAGGTTTCCATTGTCAAGTTAGGTATACTTTAATCAATCAATTTAATTATCATAATTTGTTTTGCGCTAACGCTAAAGTTAAAATTTTTATGGGATTTTTTTTCTCGTCACATTTGTATTTTATACATTTGTTTTTTTTTTTTTTTTTTGTACGACTAAATAACAGTGAATTTGCAAACTATTTAGAATATTTTTGTATTATGAAGATTGTTTTAAAACCTGTCACTCATGTAGGTATTCATTATATTTTCTTTATCTTTTTTTATTTATTTGTCTGCATGTTGCTACAGTTTTTACTAATTTACTATTAACATTTCGAAACAATGTAAAAATTGTTAATGAATTTAATATAAATATAGCATTTCAAATAAGGTACAGACTTACCTAACTATAAAGAAGATCAATACTGCACAAAATACGGTCCGCACAGAAGTAACAAAAAAAAAGAAAAATAGGTTTAATCTGGTGTTGTGTTGGTGGTGATGGTTTAGGTGGGTTATGTGCAAAAGTGAGGAAAACCTTCAATATTCGTGTCGTTCAAGATTTTAAAAAACAAGCATCCTATTTGAGTAACAGACATCATCACAATCTAAATTATTTTGAAGGATATCGCTAATCCATTGCTTCATATGTTCGAAAAATTTGTCAACTCAACCACGTAAATAACGCAATGAATATTGTTGAACTGTCAAAATGAAAGCCATTGCTACTGACACTAGCGTTGGTGTATTACTCAATTACTCCACATATTAGTCGCTTGTAGATATAGGTAAGGTAAGACCTTTTTTCACTAATAGGTACACCTAATATTCAAACGATATCCCAACAAAAACACACACGACATAATGATACCCTGCTATCCAACAGTTACCAATTTCCGTGATAGGATTACTAGGGATTCAGCCGCTTGAGCAGTTCGCTCGCTAGCTAATAAGATATTAGATATTGTAATACTGCAGTGTTCGAGACAGATTTCTAAACCACACACAATAAGCCTTTTTGCTGAGTTTTCAACGTTTATAACTTGCAGGAAGAGATGAACGTCTGACACAAAATTCCCTTTCGTTGTAGAAAGTAAACGTAATTACGATTGCTTAATGGCCATAGTGCTAACTAACTTAGCATCATCGTCTATTAGATAGTGTTTGTTTTAATCTTTATTAGTGTCAACTTGGTCTGATTTATCTTCCCCTGCCTGCCCTCTATTGGTTTTGTCATCGTAATTATGTATTTGGATTAGATAGCTAGTTTATTTATATTAAATCGATCGACCGAACTTCGGCCCGCCGAAGCCAATTACCTACATTATTTAACCCTTCGTATTTTATTTTCGAACGTGGATCCACGTGTGAAACAATGACTTTTTCACTGTTTCTGTTACGGCATTCAACCGGTTAAAAAAATTTAAACAATATCAATAAATAATAACAAAAAAAATATTCCACGTACTTAGACACACACACAATCATATGCATGCAGTCATACATTATTCTCAAAATATGTCATTCCATTATGACAGTATTCCGTCTTCCATTATTCCACAAACAAATCAAAATCTGTGTTTCAATCCAGGAGAATAATGCAACAATTAACTAAATAAGATTGTGCGTATGAAATAAAGGTACCCACTAGTTACCTACATATTATAGGCGAACCCTTTCATAAATTTATCTACGGGCGAACCAATACTTTCAGAAGCTCTTTGTAAAGGCTAAGTATCTTTTGAACCACCGTCATTTATAATCTATTGAGTTTTATCCAGTTAGAAAGAGACGACACCATTTACGCTAATTTAACGCTGACCAAAGTCTCCATGGGACGAACATCGTAATCGCGTACGTATAAATAATCAACCGTCCCATATATTTGGGTCGAGTAGGTAGGTACTTACTTATTGAAGTTTTGTATTGGACAGTTGATAATTTTTATGCGATTACGTTGTTGGTCCCATGGAGAAAGTTATTACACCTTTCTGATGGGTAGGTACATGCTGTAGAAATAATAGAGCTTCAGCTGCCACGTGTCTTGTCTATGTCAAACTTTGGTTTTAATTTCAGACAGGACAGTACAATAAGCTCTTTATTCAAACAAAACCAGATCAACCGGGAAATGACATAGGTACCTACAAACACGAAACTTTTCCACTTTTTACGGACTCGTGTGATCAAACATTTTATTTTGGAAAGTGTGAGTGCCCCGGAGAGTAATTTGCTACCCGTACCGATGAAAAATACACCCGATCCATACACATTGGGACTATAAAGAGTGGCGAAACATGGATAATGCCGATGTCAAAGTTCACCAATATTGTTTGGCGTAGCTAAGGGAAGCACAACCTATCTATAGAAACTTTTGAAGGCATTCAGGCATTGTATTCAACTTTGCTCTTCAAAATGCGCAATAATATTGATACGAAATGTTAAAAAGAACGAAAAATGAAGTGTGAAACAACTTCTAAACCTACGCAGTAGCTTACCAGTACATGTAGACGTACACAATATCAAACAAAAGAGGCGATAATCATTTTATGGAGGCGGCGTTTAACACCTAGCGCCATCTAGTAGCGGATAGCGGAAGCTTTTAACAGCTTGGCGCATGATGTTGTTTTTATTTTTATTCAGACTAAATCTAGGTTATGACTTAAGAGAAGCTTTAAATGGTTACTGATGTAAATACAGTAGTTTCGTAGGTTAGCGTTTATGGACAATTTTGAATTGTACCTACTTATAAATTGGTAAGTAATCTAGATAAATAATAAGATTAATCGCCATCACCAAAGACATTAAATCTCTTTGGCCATCACTGATAAAAACGTAGACAGACAACGTTAACGTATACGGTACATCACGTTATAGTATTTTCTTGCACGATACAAAAATATCAGTTTAAAACTAAGTAGGTAAGTATATTATTGATTATTTTTCCGGATTCACTTAAAAGTTAAGAAATTCATTCGTATTAGGCAAAGTAACACTCACTTTACCAAGACACTTTACACGACATCAGAAGTCCAAAATGATACAGAAACTCACATAATCAAACAAATTAGTTAACCTAAAACCCTTACAAGATATTTCCCCGAAGCCATGCTGCGGTGCGGCGAGTCAGCAGACAAGTTGGCCGATGTGTCGGCCGACCGGTCGGCCAACAGGTCGCAGGTTCATTTTCTCAACAAGCGACGTGTGTTGAACATCGCCTGTGAACGCGGTACAAAATGTATTGTCATTGGACGCAAACGTGTTGCTTTTTTATGACACCGGAGAAGATTTACGCTAAATTATCTTGTAATCTTTGTGAATTTGCTTTGAATGTTCCTATTTAGGTAGGTAGGTAAGTTAAAGAGAATCCTTGTGGTTTTATAAAAGGCCTGTTAAGGTTCTTTGAATACCTAGCAATAACATTATTTTCTGTGCTCTTTTTCGCTTGTATTTATTGTCAATAGACAGATAGGAAATGTCGAATCCATCGAGGTTATGTTTTTATCTTAAGATTCATTTGTAAAAGTAATTCCGATATACTTACAAAATAAACAATTTCATTTCATATCATTTGTTAAACTTTAATGAGCATTAGGATTAGATATTCTTCTTCTTACCGTACCGTATCGATGGCAAACAGTTCAAACGTGTTTGGCCCAAAATTCAGCTGCGCGAACTCCGCTCACTGACGATGACGCAGTCAATTAGGTACCATCATTAGGTATTATTATGTCTGTACCTACCTATATCTATCTAACTGTTACCAATATTTAATCGACACATCAATAAAACCCGATTAAGGTATCTACTTTAAATTAAACATGAAAAACACTCTCACATTGTAGCATCAGATTTCAATGAAACCAACGAGTGCATTAAGGCATCTGTTGACTTATTTAGTGAGGCCACGGTTTAATATGGCTCCCCTATCGAACACTAGTGAACGAACTGTTGGATGGATCACAGAGCGTAGCAGATGCTTAGAATAAACTTACAATACTGAATGCAATTCCCAATTCCTAGTGCGGGGCAATGTTTTATTGAAAAAAAAAAAAAAATTTTGACCGTTTTCACTTACACTAGGCGACACTTAAATATCATTCATAAACAAAATCGGATTTTAAACGCCCGGCTCAGCGTCGAGGGTTGAAAATCCAACAGTGCAATAATATTTAGGAATTACACTTAGTTGCGGCCTAGTGTTGGTGTAGGTACGTCATAAGTACCTACGACAATAGGGACAATAGGGCAAGATTCAGCCCTTATCAAATCGTTCAGAAAAGAAAACCTAGGCTTAATTTAGACTCCAGAGCTCCGAGAAATTACAATTTTTGTTTTTCAAAATTTCTGGCAATTTAATATACAGGGTGATTGGAAGATGGGTGCAAAGCTTTAAGGCGAAGATAGTACAGACAATTTAGAACCATTTAAGCCATGGTTGTCTTAGACGAAGTCTTACTACTTTTTTTTTGCCAATTTCTTAAGATTTTTTTCAAAAATTCCTAAAGTTTTAACTAAACTATTTATTTATGGCCAAATTGAATGATACACGAATTTATTTTTATTGTATTTAATTAAA
This sequence comes from Oligia latruncula, assembly GCA_948474745.1. Classification (NCBI taxonomy): domain Eukaryota; kingdom Metazoa; phylum Arthropoda; class Insecta; order Lepidoptera; family Noctuidae; genus Oligia; species Oligia latruncula. Next base: position 6,702,796 of record OX419696.1, read on the forward strand.
GTAATGTGTAAGCAATCTAGCAAAACATGTTTTAGGCCTCTGTGTCGTTAGACATTTTTTTTACAGATATTTAAAGTTCATAACAAATTTTAAAATTTATAAATACTTTTTGTAAACCTTATTTTAAAAATCACGGAGCGTGCTTTTTCTGTTCAAACCTTTTTGAAAACATGCTTGATAATCGCTCTTTCTTTTGAGGTAACATTTACGCAGATATCTTACAAATTATTGAAATTAGGACATAAAAACCAATTTATGGGAGAAATTTTAAATTTTAGGCAGTCTAAATAAAACAACATTTGAATTAAATTTATTTATGTTTCATGGTCAAAATGTTGTCCGTGATTCCTAATACAAGCACGGCTCCGTCTTCTCACTTCTATTGTTGTTATTTTCAACATCATATCTCCAGCTTCATTGTTTCAAACTCTGAATTCATTCTCTCTGTCAGTTCTTCTCTCGTGTTTATTTCAACATTCGTATACACCAGCTCCTTGGCCCGGCCCCACACGAAAAAGTCCAGCAGGGTCAGATCTGGTGAGCGAGCGGGCCAAGGGATGGGTCCATCTCTGCCAATCCAGCTGTCAGGAAAGCAATTATTTAAGTGTTCCCCATGTGTTGTGTGGGTTATGAAAGTTTGTAATGCCCTCCCTAGAAAATTTGCTTTCATCCGTCCACAAGATTGATTTCAAATTAAAGTTTTCTAGGGAGGGCATTAAAAACTTTCATAACCTTCATGAATGGGCCGCCAAAGACAACAATCCACATTTTAAGAAGCAGGTGTCGTTTCAGAGGAAATTCTGGAGGCTGGAGTAATTTGCAGGACGTTGATTGGGCCCCACTTCTTACCGGAGACTTTCAATGGTGAAAATGATTTGCACTTTCTACAAGTGGATTTACCAGAGCTGATAGAGGAAACCGGTGTCCCGATATTCGCAAGAGACAGTACAGTCATCTTTCAGCAAGACGGCTGTCCAACGCATGGGATGTTAAATGTAAGGGAACACTTAAATAATTGTTTTCCTGACAGCTGGATTGGCAGAGATGGACCCATCCCTTGGCCCGCTCGCTCACCAGATCTGACCCTGCTGGACTTTTTCGTGTGGGGCCGGGCCAAGGAGCTAGTGTATACGAATGTTGAAATAAACACGAGAGAAGAACTGATAGAGAGAATGAATTCAGAATTTGAAACAATGAAGCTGGAGATGATATTGAAAATAACAACAACAGAAGTGAGAAGACGGAGCCGTGCTTGTATTAGGAATTACGGACAACATTTTGACCATGAAACATAAATAAATTTAATTCAAATGTTGTTTTATTTAGACTGCCTAAAATTTAAAATTTCTCCCATAAATTGGTTTTTAGGTCCTAATTTCAATAATTTGTAAGATATCTGCGTAAATGTTACCTCAAAAGAAAGAGCGATTATCAAGCATGTTTTCAAAAAGGTTTGAACAAAAAAAGCACGCTCCGTGATTTTTAAAATAAGGTTTACAAAAAGTATTTATAAATTTTAAAATTTGTTATGAACTTTAAATATCTGTAAAAAAAATGTCTAACGACACAGAGGCCTAAAACATGTTTTGCTAGATTGCTTACACATTACTTTAATTAAATACAATAAAAATAAATTCGTTTATCATTCAATTTGGCCATAAATAAGTAGTTTAGTTAAAACTTTGGGAATTTTCGAAAAAAATCTTAAGAAATTGGTAAAAAAAAAGTGGTAAGACTTCGTCTAAGACAACCATGGCTTAAATGGTTCTGAATTGCCTGTACTATCATCGCCTTAAAGCTTTGCACCCATCTTCCAATCAATACCTCCAAGAATGTAATTTGTGGAGATAAAATAAACATTATTATACATATATGAATTATAAAGTTATGAGATTCTGCGTCAAACTGCAGTAATTTGGAAACGGAAAGCTCTGCATTTCTGCGATGTAATCATTCAATTCTGTTGGATCGTTTTTAAGTACCTATGAGAAATACATTAAGTAATGTTGTCTATAATAGGTACAACCTATGTAATAGGCTATTTGACAATGTAAAAAATAAGGTCATAATTATTGACACTCGTATAGATTATCGCTTTTAAAATCGATTTGCATTAATTTTACTACAAAAAAATGTATTATTTATTAAAAAAATCCCGAAAAAACTTCATCTTTTTAAATCTGGCGCCACGTAATCGAAAACGGTCTGGATTGGCTGAACTTATGATGACGTCATGATATAGTCAATTTCTGTCTATCGTTGACAGAACAGATGACTTTTGTCTAGTATCTCGACCGTTTCAACGTTTGTTTACGTGTATTGTGACGTCACGACGCCATATTGTTAAAGATAGCGTTTTGGCGGCTTATTTAAACAGTACATTTTTATTTACTATTTTCTAAAAGAAATACATTATGCAATTTGAAGTAATAGGTTTTTGTGGGCTCGTTAGACACCATTAAATAATCTGAGATGTTTATCAGAAACCAGTCAAATAGCCTATTATAGGTAACTAGCTTTTGCCCGCAGCTTCGTCTCGTTGTTTTCCTCGGGAACAGCACTTTTATTCGGGATGAAAGGTACCTTATGTCCGTTTCTGTACACCTGACAACGTACTCGTATATGCTAAATTTCAGGATCGGTTCAGTGGTTTAGGCGTGAGAAGGTAACAAACAAACAAGCTTACTTTCGCATTATATAATATACGTACACAATATAATATTAGTTAGGATAGTATAGTTCCATTACTCAACTTAAAAAGTATTGATCAATACAGCAAACTCCTGCAGTGCATATGGACATAGTAATCAGTTTTTCAACTTTCTTGAAAAAAGTGTTTTTTTGAGTTAATCGCTGTTTAGATCTAGGTGTGCGATATTAAGCATTTTGAAGTCCTTACCAGACTGACGTTGCTCAAAAAGCCGCTAAGCTGAAGTAGGACTGGGCTGCTGTATGTCCAATGAGCTGTGGGCAAAAATAACCACCACATGGATCCCTGACACAGCTAGAAAGCGTCGCGGCAGACCCCGTAAAAGATGGCGTGACGAGCTGGCCAAAACAAACAACCAGTGATCCACTTTAGCCCTGGATCGAAAGAGCTGGAAGTCATGGGGAGAGGCCTTTGCCCAGCAGTGGGATGATGCAGGCTAACAGTAACAGTTTTCTCACGATCGACATTGTAGTACGTCAATTGCTCCACGATAAACTGTAAAAGTACTATAATAAAATAAGGTTTTGCTCTAGCTGGAAATATTAGTCGTGGCTATATTTACGTCACTATTTTATTAGAACAATAATTCAATTTTGTTCAAAATAAGGTAAACTCCTCAGACGACGGCTGAGGGAGTTATAAATTTATATCCAATACTCGGAAATGCTTGGAAATTGAGGGTTAAAAAGCAGTAGGTACGGTAAAAACGCGAGAATCCTTAGATTTTATAAATTAACTTAGATATCGATCGAGTTTGCAAATAATATTATTATTATCACGGAACAGGAAAAAACAGATTATAATGGCTAACTAGTTTTTAGTTTATGACTGAAAAACCTAATATAAAATGAAGTATTGTATATTGTCATGTTTTTATTATTTGTTTTCAGTCTGTGTTGGAAAATGCATGAAAAAAATTATATTTTATTTTTTCTCTTTTTAATGACATCGATTTGCATTGCTATTTATTATGAATTCATTTGTGTTATGAAATGTGTGATTCTTTATAATTGTTTTTGTACTGTCCAGGAATTATTGAGAATTGTCTGGCTTGATGACTAATTAGGTAATTACAAACATTTGGACGCTCTCTAGCGTGTTAGCGCACCCCTTATTGTCTTTATATACCATTATAATTATATCTTTGTTAAATAAATTACTTATAATGTTAGAAAGGGCTATGTTTTAAGCTAAACTCAACTCTCTTCTCTATGCATTATTGACAGGGATACGAGTCCCAATTTCAACAAACAACAATGGTTAAATTATCTGGTCAAGCAGTCTTTACCGGAAATCATCAGCTCCATTCCATAGAAACCACCGTCCAATACCTACAAACAGATGCGGATGAATATTACTTCCTTATATCCATCTGGGGACTAGGGAATTATAATGGACAGTTAACTGTTAAGTGGAGGATTTTTCAGTCTTTTTTAGTCTAAATTCTTTGGTTATACCTACGTAGTATAGCAAAAAAAAAAACACGGACTGTCTTCGTCATATTTTGATTCATAATGAAATCCTTTAATGATTCTCCCAAAGTGGCCTTTTTAGGCCCCCAGATCTCTACACCCCAATTATTGAGGGATAGATAGGTACATAATATCACTACAATTGTAGGAATTTGGACTTGGTTGTACTATTTACGTCTTGTGTTCTCCCACGTATATAACCCGTCATCCTTCAAAGCAAGAGTGAATAGGCATCTTCTGGGCACGCTAGTTCCATAAAAGACCTCATCCATCGATTTCCAGCAGGCGAGATCGAGGTCAAGAGATAGCCCACTTTCATTTGCAATTAAAAAATTAACCTACTCGATATTCGTGAACCTACTATTAAATTAACGCATTCCATATATCGAAAAAATCTTAATGAATATTTAAAGAAAAACAACTGAAAGTCTATATTCTAGTGCAATATTTTTAAAACCAAGAAAAACGTTTCAACTCTGCCTCTAAAACCTCGAGAATTTCAGTTCCCAAGTAACCGCTTAGTCGAGCAATTCAAAAAATGAGCCGTTGTCTAGACACCGCCGCGAACACAGGAAAGAAAAGTTGTTTTTCTTTTGTTTCAACATTTAAAAGAATGTTAAATTACCGCCAAACCCGGGCAAACGACTGACAGAGATGTAAACGACGTAGCTATACATGTACACTTCGCTAAGGGACAGTATTGAGCCACATTGTGGAGGGGGCGACCCTATCGCTATTTATTGAACACCTCGAACAATACGATCCCGGACTACGTTTCCTAACAGAAAAACCGACTTTGCTTGACGGGTAGGCTGTCAGAAACAGACAGCTTTGTGTGTTGCCAATGGATCTTGGTTTATTTAATCCGTCACGTAGTGAATTAAATCTCCCTTAACAAATTATGGGACATTTAATTCATTACGTGACGGATTCATAACACTCTAGACTAGAATCTTTCCTCCTAAGCTACTGTTTTCAGGTCATTGGTTCATCCGTAACAATACATTTATGTCAAACGAATAAAAGTAAATAAATTGTTCTATACACACTCATACACTTGCAGGCAACACACACATTAGGGGCGTGCCAGACAAAAACAGAATTTTTCGGCAACCCTCGTCATGTGAACGCTAACTTATTTATTTCAGCCGGATAATCGGAGAATTATTTTCAGCTAGGCACCTATTCTTTTTGATATGGATATAAATCCGGTCAAAGCAAGTAGAACTGTTCATAAATTGTAAATGGGTAAGTATCCGTTTTTACTCGGCATTTCGGCATGCACCATTCCAAAACTTAAAAGTTTTTCGTTCCGTTAGCATTATTTCTACACAAGACGGATCGTATTGATTCGAAATTCAATTTTTACCCGACTGCGGCGAAGCCCAAAAGGAGGGTTATGTGTTTGACCTGTATGTATGTATGTATGTCCGTTTCTTTGTTCCCTCGTAACTTCTAAACGAATGAACGGATTTGGATAAATTATACGTCTTTAGATTTGTCTTGGTAGCGCGAGTGTCACTGGCTACATTAAAATTAAAAACAAAGTAAAATGGCGGATTTAGGGTGCCATATTGTGGAGTTCGAATTTTTTTTTCTTCTTATTCCATCGAGTGAAATATCAAAATTAAGGGTTTTAAAAGGTGATTACAAAAATATATACAACATAAATGGTTAAAAGTAATTCGTAGTGACAAATCGTAAAAAACATTAAATAAAATACCTAATTATTTCATCTATCAAATTTGTAAACTAAAAAGCTGGAAATAAAAAACAATTAATAAAAAAAACTAAAAAACCCGACTGCGGTAAAAAAATTAAGTTAAAAAAAAAACTGAAAAGCTAAAAACAAGGCCATTTTAAATTAAATAAAAGTTGGAAGCAGGCGGGACCCATTTGAGTTTGAAAATATGTATAATAAAAAAATGGTATGGGTCCCGCCTGCTTCCAACTTTTATTTAATTTAAAATGGCCTTGTTTTTAGCTTTTCAGTTTTTTTGAATTTTAAGTCATGTCATTACGAATAAAAAATTAACAGACGGTAACCATGCAAAGGCATTGTTTCTGTCTACTCATGTGGTTCCTACTGCCTACAAATAAGTATTATAAGCAGGCCTATAAATAAAACCGACAGTCTCAATTAATAATTTCTTAGATAGGAATTTTCAAACAATAATGTCGTTGTTTACATTGATTAATTTAGGAAAACATTTACGTTACACATTCTTACACATACATTCTCTTATTATAACCGCAACCAACTCAGTATAATTGGTATTTGGAAGATGAACGCACATCTAAACAGACAACGGAATGCGCCAAGACTTTTGTTATCCTCTTTCTGTCGGATGAAAAAGCTTTTCGGAGCACGTAGCGTATTTAGAGAATGCAATTTGGCTAATTAGTTTGAAATAATTGGCGTAGGTACTTAGGTACTTTTGTGAAAACTGTGAAAAGCAGTCTATTGAAAAACTCTTGGCACTTACTGATATTTACAAAATGATCATGTGTGGAGTTTAAAAAAAACACAAAAGATGGCACTTCAAATTGAAAAGCTTTTAAGGTATTTGATAGAAATATGTTTTTTTTTAACTTAGGTAGAATGTAAAAATATTTTTTGGGTTTAAATTACAAGACTTGCTTACCTACGTGGTCCCTACGATAAGCCTGATTAAATCGGCTAGATACTGAATGCATTTTTAACAAGTTGATCTTTACGATCAATGTTAAAAATAATAATAATTACTCCATCACGCCATAACTCTAGTGACTCATAAGTATTATCGGTTTAGGCAACGTTTATTTTTTTTATTTTCCATAGACAATTTCTTTTTTCCTTTTCTTTCTGTAAATGAAGCAAAAGAAAGATAAAAACACGTCAACACGAACCATTAAGTTGTGATGAACATTTTCCATGTTCCACTCAATAATTCAGACTAAAATCTAGTCAAACGATGACAAGACTGGTCGTATAGCCCCACAGCAACCGCATCAGATTAATTTTTGAACAGGAGTCACGGGATTAAAGCCCCCAACTTTCTAAATTACGACGGATATTCATTTTTAAGACGCCATATTGTTAAAAAAAACTGTGTAGCGAAACGAAATTCGAATTAGGAATTTAGATACGGGTGCGTACTTGCGTAGTTATCGAGGTTATGTTATAATGTATTTATTAAAATTTATGCACAAGCATTGCACAAGTAATAAAATACTGTACAAAGGCGGCATTTTCTACCAGTCAACCTTAGGGTGATGCAGAGACAAAACATGGCATGTGCAACATACGGGAAAAATAAAAAATATTAATACCTACTTACATAGATCGATACATACTGTATATTATAAACAAAATGAACTGTCAGGAGAAATAATGATCGGTAGAGGAGAAAATAACCCAGCAAATCAGCGCTGGGATGTTACGGCCAATTTCTAACGGATAGGTTCACGTGCCTTCACCGACCGACCGGTTGCCTGTCCTGATGTTCAGAGGGAGCGCATTCCAAAGAAAGACCGCCTGGACAAAGAAAGAAGAAGGAATGAAGCCAGAACGGCGGCGAGGACATCGTAGAAGACTGTTGTTGGTGGAACGGAGATTTTAAGATGGGCTTTGAATTTGGATGTAAAAAGGAGCTGTGGAATAGTAAAATTTTATTTTATTAATAGAAAACAAACTGCTCATTTATTGAATTAAATTTCAGTCCAGAACATCCATCGGTTTCTGAGTAAACTTCAACTATATCCGTCGCTCCTGTATACTTATCTCCTTTGTTGACTGTACATAGGTGTAAATGTTTCAGAAAAAAGTTTTTCAAAGACTTATAGTTTGGATAAGACAATGGCGCCGGTTCTGTTGTTCACAAACTAAACTAAATTTAAGTTCAGGCATCTTTTTCTTTCTGTTTCATTAAGAAAAGAACAGAAGATAAATATTAGTTTAGTACTGTCAAATTAAGATACTCCATAGACAATTTAGACGAGATTAAAAAATTGCTTATTAAAAATACGTCAATTTACGTCAGGCGCTGACTAATTTGACAGGACTAAACTAATATTTATCTTCTGTCCTTTTCTTAATGAAATAGAAAGAAAAAGATGCATGAACTTAAATTTAGTTTAGTTTGTGAACAACAGAATCGGCGCCAATGTCTATTATTTTCACTATAACTATTTGCCCAAACGAAAAAAAAACACTTTCGTTAGGCATAAAAAGATTTAAGTAAGTCAGAAGCGAGGCGACAAAAACTGGTCATTACCGATTATTTCTGGTTTTTACACCGGCTTTACCTCAAATCTATCTTCAGTTTCATTCCGACGGTGATCGCTCTTGACGTTTACAGGGAACAACACTCCAAACATCCACCCTCGGCGTCCCCCCCCGCACCGTCCCTCCACTCCCCGCCCTCACCCCTCACTCTACCGACTGGAAATATTCCTTTACCACGAAACATCTTCGTTCACGAGAAATTTTCGCTATGACCTTACCATTACTCCTGGTTCAGAGTGTTTACCGTTTAAGACTAGTTTTACACCATTCGTATAATATGGGAACCCTTTGAAACCCTTTGGAATACATAGAAGTTTTCATATGAATCTAGTCTAGAGCATCTGGAAAATATTGCAGACTGGCATTTTGCAGAACGTGCCTATGACTAAATTATTCTGTGTATTGCTTCATGTGGTATCTTGTTAATACTGGCGAGTATCTAGTGAGCTTTTTATATCATTCCCGATATATTCTACAGTTTGACGTTCATTGTAAGAGTTGTACGTGCATTAAAGAAGCTCTTTCAAACAAGTGAAGCGATGTACGTTGAAATGGGGCTAATTTCAGGAGAGCGAGAGTCGTTATGCATATTAAAGTATTGTGACTGTTTATGGAAGCTCGCCCTTTTTTTATTTGCTGCGGTTTCCGATGAGTGATGACATTAAATCTAATTCATCCCATTCATGATTAATTACTTAATGATGCCATTTTGTATGTGAAAAAATATATTATCATGTAGCAGAGAGACTTTCATCCTTGAGTTTCTTTCGCCATTTCTTTTCAGGGATAGTCAAATAGGAAATGTTGACTCCATCTATTTTTTTAATGTGACACATTGATATAAATACACTCAATGATGTGACATTGCTGGCGCGGGAAAAAAATCTTGGAAGAACTTAGGGAAGACCTTTGCCCAGCAGTGGGACAGAATATTAATATTAAATATTTATTATTATTAGAAGCCTGTGATGTCCGACTGCAGCGCAAAGGCCTCCCTACTCTCTTTCCACTTCTCCCTGTTTAAAGCTACTAAGGACCAGGGGGCCTAAAAAGGCCACTTTGGCAGAATCATAAAAGGATAACATTATGGCGAAGACAGTCCGTGTTTTTCTTTTTTCGTATGTATAATCAATGAGATTGGGATTGGATTTGGATTAGATTGATCGATATTTTAGCACAGACAAAAAAAAATAACTGAAAAATCCTTCACCAATGGGATTTGATACGATTAATTTAACAGTTAACTGTCCATTATGATTCATAATGTTATCCTTTTATGATTCTGCTAAAGTGGCATTTTAAGGCCCCCTTTTCTTCTTGAAGGAGTCCAACTCATCCCGCCATCTCCGTCTGGACCTGCTGCGATATCGCTTGCAAAGAATAAATTAAACAAAAAAAAATTAATATCCTATTAATTACAGAATAAACTATGTACTTATTTCATTTCATTTCAGAGAGGTGACATATCTGAAACCGCATATGAATGCGATAAAGAAGAGAACGTAAACCATATTCTTCTTAGCGTTAGTTAAAACTGACATAGGTAGATCATACGACTGAACCAAAAAACTGTACCTACAACTCAAATATTTCGTTCAAATTCAGCTGATTGAAATTTAAAGCACACTATGAATTCCCAGGAATTGCTGTTTTCGACTTGTTATTTCGTTTGATATCGACGCTGTATCCTCCAAAAAAAGAAAAAATTTTACTGAATTCGTACCTACTGAATATTTGTGAAATTCACATTTTAAAAAGGTTTTTCACCTTTTAAAAATGTGAGTGAGAGTGCTGACTGACTGATAAATCAACGCACAGCCTAAACCGCTGGTCCTAGAGACATAAATTTTGGAGGGTGTGTTCTTTGTGAAGAGGTGTAGGTGGTGTGGTTGTGAAGATCCACTAACGTAGGCTATCGACAACAATGTCGATTGCCAACGAATATATTGCTTTTTTCAATTTGTCAACAGTTTTAACCCGGTTTATAGAAGACCTGAAAAGATGACGTTTAAATCCGGTTGGTAGACCCTTGAGAAGATGTCAAAATAATGTTATTATTATTTTATTTACTCCAATTATTTTTTTAGCTACATTTTATTGATTTATAATATACTTAATATGTTCTGGACATATCGTTTTTTATTTATTTTACTTTCACGACCCTACCTTTTTTTAAATACAATAATGAATGGAAGAATCCATAACTTTCCGATTTAGTCAATCACTATAGTAAAATAAATGAGTTTTGCACAGCACAACGATAGCGATAGATGTTTTTGTGTGAGTAAGTTGTACGGTGCATGCTAAATGCACGCTGTGTTTGATGAGTTAAGGTTTATAATTAATTGTGTAGTAAGTATCTACGTTCTGATTTACGAATTCAAGTATATGCGCGACTGTGTATGTATTGGTTTTACTGAACTACATGTGTAGTAGTGGCGCGGTGGTGGGGCCAACCTAGCGACATCGGGTTTTGATACATTTTCAACTACCAGGCATCTCCTTCTTTCATTATCTATGGTCAATACAGATTTAGAACAAAAAAATCACGACTGGGCAGTCAACCATCCCTCGCTCTGTAATACGACAAAACATTCGTTGAATTTAATCACTTTGTCACTTCTCTTTCACGCCTAGAAACAAAGTCGTTTGATCAATGCCGAGAACTACCTGTTCAGTTATTTCGCAAATATTTAAGAGATCCAATTGAATTCGGAACTTGTTTGAAAGGGAAATCTCTTTCTCCATCTAAGATTAAATATTTCATAGTTAGACACTTTGAATTGTTTAGGTAGGTACCTACTACTACAGATCTACCACTTTACAAGCTCAAACTAAATTATTAGCTAGCGCAATTCCGCAGACTTGATCGATATCTACAACAAGATAACAAGACAAAACGAAAAAAAAATAGGAAAACCAAAAGTGCACGACTCATACTTAATGCTCATTTGATCGTATAAAAAAACAGATCCTTATAGATATTTTATTAGTTAGTTTTTTTAATTATAATTAAACTACTTTAAATAAAAGAGCCATTTTAATATCTAGGATTTCTTCTAAGGGTAAAAAGAATTTATTAAAAAAAAATTACTCATTAATTGACTTTTTCGCAAGCCAACAGTTATTTCTAATGGTTCTGTTAACCCCAAAAAAAATCACCAATTTTTTTTTCATGTCAAATTTAAATTGACCCTGTTAAGTAGGTAACTCCATTACGATCAATACCTACTAACTATCCTATCTGTACTTCTACACTAACCTAACATCGGATGTTTAATGTTATGAGAAAAACATCCTTTAATTGCATGTGCATAAGTAGGAACACTGCATGCGTGCGGAGCGTGGACAAAGATCTTACGAAACAAAGGAAGTTGCACAAAGCGTCCTCCACATATTGCAACTTTACCGTACCTACTAGGTTAGGTCCTACATCTACCAGCATTATAAACATGAATAAACACACATTATTTAACACCGCTATCAATCTAATGACGTGACGAATTACCAACACCCAGATGTACCTATATTAAAATACAACATAATGACGTCACTATACTTACACCGCACAAAACGCCTTTCTACATTCATCTCACAAAATACGCCAGAGCGTCATAGTAAATGAAGTTGCAATAATTCACCCCCGGTTACCGGATATGTGCCTTTCGTGGCCCGAGTGCGACGTTCCGACCTGTCGGCCGACCGGTCGGTCGACTAGGCATGGACCTCTCCGTAGGGAATTAGATAATTTAGATGCATAACTAATCGTTAATTAGGTACTCGCTGGGCTTTGTCAGTGTGATAGTAATTTTTATTGCAGTGAAAGTTAACAATTTTCTTCGTTTAGCTTGAAAATAATTTAGTGAAATAGTTTAGTAGGTAGGTACCACGGAATAGATAAATATTTATCTATGGTACCATGTCTTTAAGGCCATTAGATATTTTTATTTTTTGTGTTCATCGCAATGTTTTTCCTACCTAAGCCATCCGAGTTCCTGTATCAGTTACCTACTGATCATATTTTCAGTTATAGATGTAGATCTCCTTAGAAGGTAGATCTCCTTACCATTCCTTTTATGACGTCACTACAAACAAGGATCATTTCATTCGGTAGTAGCACATGCATTGCCCTGTTTACTCTCGGTAATCTAACTTAGGCCGTTTGCATGTTAGATACGAACTCGTGTTTCGCACGTGTTCATAGATTTGTGTTCGTGTCGAGCGTGTGTATTGGGGGCTTACAATCATTGTGAGTTTATGTTTTTATTTAGGATTTTCGCAAAAATACAGGGATTAAGGTGTTATAGGTAATTGAGCGAATGGTTTTTGTATTAAGTTAAATCGATTGTATAAAAATACCGGTTTTATTTTCCATTTGGGTTATGCGATTACGTCTGTATTTTACTTAGAGCTACGACGTAGCCCGCACGGCGCACTGTGCTACGAGTAGGTACTTATTTACCTACCTACCTAGATTTCCCAAGAAAATGTGCGCTTCGGATATCATCGTCTATCTTCAGAAATACTAACGCACGATTATAAGATCAAATAGCTGTTATAACCATGGAAGGACTTGCATATTTAGTAGGTACTTATTAGGTATAAAAAAAATCAGATTAATTCCAAAATACTTTTCAGTGGGTTTTAGATGACGAGATGCGATTGGAGTACCTGTGAGGTAGGTAAGCCGACAGAGAGAAAAGTTCATACAAACGCGCAATGATAGATACACTAATAAAAAGCTTACAAGATGTGCCTCTGTGGGCCAGTTACTATGCGGCGCGACGTTCGAGCTAGGTAGTTCGGAAGCACGAATATTACCGGAACGCATAGCTTTTCAGGTTTAACTGCACCTACCATAGATGTCTTCTCGGACACTCTTAAATAGGTAGGTATAGGTACCGTATACACTTTCTAAACATATTACTAATTCTGTGGGTAGGTACTTTACTGGTTGTGAAACATTTACCTAACGTAAAAAAACATGGCCACTACCATCAAAGCTTTGATTTCCTTCGCTGAATTAAAAAAAAAAACTGTAATGTTGTCAGTTTACTTTTCTCGTTCATGTCAAAAGTACGTCAAAAACACATTTTGTCAACCGGGCTCAAGAATTCCAAAAAAACATTAAAAAAATAAGTAAGGAAGTTAAGTAAGGAAAGTTATGAAATCACTTTGTAATAATTATCGCAATCTACAATGAAGTATGCAAGATGTATGTCGCCAACCTCTTTATGCTCACAATGTTTGACTTGCAGCGAGACGACCATCGTCAAGAGCAAGACCCATTCTTGCTGCAGAAAACCAGGACTTAAAAAAGTTAACGAGAGCCATGCTTACAACAGAATCAAATCAGGACTAAAGAAGTCTAATCCAGCGGCGATAGTGTTATGGGCATTCCACAACCTCCCTGCACACAATGGCTTAACTTCGAGAAGAGTTATTGGGTTCTTGAAGAAACATTACAAAATTATGGATAACCCGAACAACACCGGCAAGTCTATTGGGTCGATGATCAGATGCGCTGTAGACTTTGGCTTGTTGAAGAAACGCGGCAAAAAATTTTTCCTTGCTTCCAAAACACGATTGTAACGCTTAGTGTACAATGTATTACATAATTTTTCTGTCAATGGGCTTTTTATCTTTATGAACCCTGATTATCTCTCAACATACGCACTGACAGGTGGTTTGCTTAGCGCCTAAAGCCTAGTCACTTACCATCCTTCGATACTCTAACGTACTAGCGAACGAAGGCGCCAAGGCGTCACTGACTCTGGTCTAGCGTACTAGCGAACGAATGCGCCAAGGTGTCACTGACTCTGGTCTAGCGTAGGTACTAGCGAACAAAGGAGCCAAGGTGTCACTGACTCTGGTCTAGCGTACTAGCGAACAAAGGCGCCAAGGTGTCACTGACTCTGGTCTAGCGTACTAGCGAACGAAGGCGCCAAGGTGTCACTGACTCTGGTCTAGCGTACTAGCGAACGAAGGCGCCAAGGTGTCACTGACTCTGGTCTAGCGTACTAGCGAACAAAGGCGCCAAGGTGTCACTGACTCTGGTCTAGCGTACTAGCGAACAAAGGCGCCAAGGTGTCACTGACTCTGGTCTAGCGTACTAGCGAACGAAGGCGCCAAGGTGTCACTGACTCTGGTCTAGCGTACTAGCGAACGAAGGCGCCAAGGTGTCACTGACTCTGGTCTAGCGTACTAGCGAACAAAGGCGCCAAGGTGTCACTGACTCTGGTCTAGCGTACTAGCGAACGAAGGCGCCAAGGTGTCACTGACTCTGGTCTAGCGAACTAGCGAACGAAGGCGCCAAGGTGTCACTGACTCTGGTCTAGCGTACTAGCGAACGAAGGCGCCAAGGTGTCACTGACTCTGGTCTAGCGAACTAGCGAACGAAGGCGCCAAGGTGTCACTGACTCTGGTCTAGCGTACTAGCGAACGAAGGCGCCAAGGTGTCACTGACTCTGGCAGAGCCACCATCAGGCATTTTAATTTTGTCCAAGAGCTAGATCGAAGAGTTCACGAAAAACTCATCGATCTAGCTCTTGGACTATACCTTGCTACTCCTAAACTAAGACCCGATTAAATCTGTGCCTTGGCGACTGATTCCGACTTGGCGACAAAATATGGGAGAAAACAGATCTTCGCTAGGTGCCCTAGTCAAAGGGTAAAAAGGGTTCCGTTTTTACTAAGGATTTCGCTGTCTGTCCGTCCGTCTGTGTGTCACCAGGCTGTATCTCAAGAACCGCGATAGCTAGACAGTTGAAATTTTCACAGATTATGTATTTCTGTTGCCGCTATACCAACAAATACTAAAACAGAACAGGGGGCTCCCATACAACAAACGTGTTTTTTTCGGCGTTTTTGCCTTGTGGTACGGAACCCTTCGTGTGCGAGTCTGACTCGCACTCGGCCAGTTTTTTGAGATATAAATGTGGCCCTGCTGGGGACTCTCCAGGTGGGCCATCTTTAAACCAATGAGCAATGATATTATAAGTGTATCATTGCCTTTGAGTAGGCAAATTTAAAAGTTCCCAATGATGATGGAGGCTGGAGGGACGAAATATTTTTCTTGTTTATGGGCTGATTTTTCAATCGACAGATAATTTTTATTCGTGGAATAAAATTGACGTCTGACAGATTTTGTATGGAAGAACTGTCAAAAATTCAAAATTATTCCTCAGATAAAATTATCTGGCGTTAGAAAATCGGCCAGTCTCTTGTTCTTCGTTGTGGACAAATTTTGTTTATGCAGTCAGTTTAATTAACACTACAGCAATACAGATTATCTACAGTAAATTAAACTCACAAATTCAATAATAATAATATAATTCGCTTCACAAACTTGTATTTACATGATTGATTGCTTACTTAAAATATATTTAGTTAAGTTACCAAACAACAATTCAAAAACCATAAATACTTAATAGGTGTACTTATACTGATTTTATGCTACATACAGCGTTTAAAAAAGCTTTGAAAAATAAAAACAAAATCGAAATATGGTGGAATGCTTAAATACAACAACACCTAAGCAAACAGCCAATCCTAACTTAAATCATTTAAAGCCGTTTTAAACCGTAACAGGTGAAATAGTAGATTTTTAACAGCACATAGTACATATTTAACAGTGATACAACAATACTGTATTTACAACGTAGGTAATGAACACTGTAATATCATTTTTACTTATATAATTCATGCAGTCAAGTTTGGAAACAGCTTACTGAAAAGAGTACCAAATTAATGGTACCAAAAAAATTGGGCAAACAATTGCTCATACATTTGTGTTGGGCTTAAATGTTGGCTCCAAGGTTGGGGGCTGACCTGACTGCACACTACTAACTGGCTAGATATATGAGTGTCTACAATAGTCAGCGATGCCTTAGAACAGCAGGTCTTCGTCGCCTTCATCCAGCAAGTTCGCGGAGTCAGCCAGATCCTGACCGGCAGCTAACATCGCCTGTTTACGCTGTGGACAACAATATTATGTTCATTAATTCCTACGTCTTTCTTCTTAACATTAAAGGCGACATGAAGGTGCACTAAACACGTATGCCTTTAGAGGTATTCTTCTATACATATTATAAATTAAAGTCGCTTTTGTGTCTGTGTGACAGCGTTGTTCTGCTAAACTACGCAACAGAGTTTGATGCACTTTACATAGAAATAGGAGCCCCGCGAAGCGTGTAAAATTGATTTTCATTTTAAACATTGTTTTATTTTGTGAGTATGGTCACCCTACAGTCTAAATAGTAGTACGATGCGGCTAAACGTGGCCCGCCTTATTGAAGAACGTATCGCAATGACAATCTGGCTAATCGTTGAACCGCCGCATTTCAAAACGGCCCTGTTTTTGATAACGGCTAGCCGTAATGTAATATGGCGGATTATACAATCCTACAATTGTATAGAAACAAGTTTTTCAGTTGTCCTGCGGGGGAGTTTGTTGCGCCACTTCCCAGTTAAAGCACTAGGAAGTGGTGCTTGGGGGACTGTCTTATGTAATTTTGATTCTCAGCCTAATTTGAATAAATGGCTTTTGATTTTGATAAAACGGTTTGAAGACGTAAAGTCCACTTTAATAACTGTCAGGAATGTATCTTCTCATTTAAGTAATAAGTGGTGATGATGGGCCGCGTATAAATAGAACTGATCAAGCCTACCTGCCTACGATGGTCACACTCTGCCGCGTATTAGTCGTAGCCGATGGAGGTGGAATGAACCTCAATATCAGATCATTTACCGCCTGCCTTCAACCATGACTAAACATTATTGTTTATTATGGTCAGATTATTTCATAGCTGCTTAGTTCTTATAAGCTAATATGGAAGTAAGTATTAACTTGTTACGAACGTTTTCCTGCCAAAAGGGTTGATGTGGCTTCCCTAACTGCCCATCTCATTTTACCCCCTGTATACTTGCATTTAGCCAAGCCCTAGCTAAATCTAAAGATCAGGTTAAGCTACGCTTGCCGCGGTTGGTCTGTGTTTGGGTGACCATCTTTACATACCGTGACCCCTCCGTGGTCCGTTGGTCCCGGCTGTCATTCGTGGATCTTTGACAGTCGTTACATAGTCAGAAGGCCGAAAGTCTGACAATCAGTCTTACCAAGGGGTATTACCCAGTAACTGGGTTGTGGAGGTCAGATAGGCAGTCGCTCCATGTAAAATACTGGTATTCAGCTGCATCCTGTTAGACTGGCAGCCGACCCCAACATAGTTGGGAAAAGGCTAGGCGATGATGATGAGCCAAGCCCTAGCTAGTATTAACTTCCTACTGATATTCTGTCGCTTTTGACTTAATGGTAAAGGAAAAATCTGGATGCATTTTCGTGAGAATTTGACTAGTACAAATACGCACGAAATATTTTCACAGTCATTTTGTTACTTCCAGCAGTTCCAGCTCACTAATTACTGAGAGAGATTGAGAGTACATAGTAGTATATAACTCTCACACTAGGTACCCAATAGTTCTGGCAGTTTTGATGCTTACAGCATGTGATATAAACAAGTATTGTAAGAATTGTTAAAAAAAATGGCCAAGTGCGAGTCGGACTCGCACACGAAGGGTTCCGTACCACAAGGCAAAAACGCCGAAAAACGTTTGTTGTATGGGAGCCCCCTTTAAATATTTATTTTATTTTGTTTTTAGTATTTGTTGTTATAGCGGTAACAGAAATACATAATTTGTGAAAATTTCAACTGTCTAGCTATCGCGGTCCTTGAGATACAGCCTGGTGACACAGACGGACGGACAGACAGCGAAGTCTTAGTAATAGGATCCCGTTTTTACTCTTTGGATACGGAACCCTAAAAAGTAACAAACTCACCGCTTCAGCCTTGTCCTTGATGATCTTCTTCTTGTCCTGGATCTTCTTCAGCCGGTAGAACTCCTCACGCTCCAACTCGTCCAACTCTGAGATGATGTACGCCAGAGTACGCTCCAATCGAGGGATGATTACTGGAATTATATTCAAAACTAGTTATAAAAGTAAAGTAAATAAAATGGTATTACTACTAATACCATTGACTTATTTATTACTACTAATGTAATCCACAGTTCTGCATCTGTAGACAGATTTTCATTAAGGCCATGCATGATGCATCTATTTTACTACCTAGACTATTATTAAAAGTCCGCAAGGATTTTGATCGTTATTTTATTAATATCGAGGGTCTGTGGAAAACCGCGATTTAATTATATCTAAGTATTTAGTAACAAGACTATTTTCCTTTTACTGTGTAAATATAATTTCACATTTTAATCTATTAGAGTAATAACGATAATTAATTAATATAGCCCCTAATCGTACTTTTTAGGATGTTTTTTTTTACGTAGGTATTAACTAAGTTTCCTGAACAGAATAAAATAAAATATATAATGAACTCGCGCTCGAACCGAAGGGTGATAATGCTTATTTACAAGAAATTTAATTATTAAATAGTTCTATATATAGCGTAAGGTAATGTAGTAAAATTTTAGTATAATCTTATTTTCTGGTTACCTTATTCTTGGTATCCATTAAAGAAGTGATGTTCCCTAGGTCGACAACATAAAGACTATTCTAGCTACATACCTACCAACTTTTGTTGTAAGATACCGTATCAGTATAGTTTAAGAAACCACATAATATTTTCTTATCAGTAAGATATGCATTTTCATACTTAAGTCTATAAACTCAATCAACCATGTGCAATCAACATTAAAGCAAGTAGCCCGAATATAGTTTAGAATAACATGGAACAAAAAGCAACTCAATATAATTATACTTTGCAATCAAAATAAGTATTTATGCCAGTGGCGATGTCATGATGTGTATGTGGCGCGAAAAAAAAATCAGCTGTTCCCTACATTTATGTTCGTATAACCAGGCGCGGGGCCTGTAGCAAATTTTATCAAGGGTCCCCCTGTTTTGCTTTAGGTCATCAACTTTATAGTAATAATACAACAAAACTGTTCTGGATTAAATTTGGGTAAATTTAGAAATAATACTATTCATAACGACTTCTCTAAGCAAGTCGTATTCATTATTCATCAAAGTGAGGTGATTCAGACGTTGTTGGCGCTTCGTCAGAGTAAAAACATATCTACATTGATTTGAAAAAATATTTTTACGCTTCTATCTAAATCGTTATTTTTACTTTCAGAAAGCGTTGGTTCGCGAGGCCTCCAAATGCGCGGGGCCCGTAGCATTTGCTACTCTTGCTACGTGGCTAATCCGCCACTGCGTATAACTCGTCAAAATGTAGGGAACAGCAGATTTTTTTTTTTTCGCGATTTCAGGTAAAACTAGAAGTTGTTCATAATGATGAGTACAATGATCTCTTAAGAGTAATTTGATAACCTAATCGCCACAACGTCCCGACATCAATCGTCGGGCAATAACCAACCAGACACAACACCCGTCTGGTTGGAGGATCATCCCTTTTCTATGGAGCATGAGTGAACTTTACACTCTGTTCCTCCCAGTAGTGGCCCTAGGGCGGTGCGAGCGGTGCGACGGCACCGGGAGCCGTCATGGGAGAGGCGCTGAAATCAACCGAAATGCGACCACCACTGGTAGTCGCATTTCGGTTGATTTCAGCGCCTCGACGATCGGCTTTATATGATAGTAAGTTACTATAAGGCCGATCGTCCACAAGCAAGCAAAAGCAAGTAAGCAACTGCATAATTATGCATATATCATAGGAACATGGTACATAGAGGGGCGATTTTGCACCACCTAAGAAAAATTCTAGGGCCGCCGCACTTCCTCCTCTATACTGGTAACCCCAACGAGATCTGAACACGCAACATTCTGAACATAATTCATACCTCTATAACATAGACAAAGTAATAAATAGCTTAGCTTAGCAAGTGGCCCTCTATTTCTATTATTTGAGTGAGCCAACTCCCTATGCAAAAAAGGCGTAGTTTTTGTATTTTTCGCTTTTAATGGTTTTTTACTAACCCCATTTAAGTTTCTTTGCGTTCCATTCCTTTTCTCAAAATAATACATTTTCCTAATTCAGCTGGTATATAATATTTCTACCTTAACAGCCAAAATGCAACATTTAACCCTAAAAATATATATGAGGAAGCAATCATCTCCCAACTCACCGTGCTCAATAGCATTGACACGCCTGTTGGTGATCTTGATGACCTCATCAAGGGTCACGAACGACGTCTGCAGGGAGGCCAACTCAACCAGCAGTTTGACGGCACTCTGGAAGTTCTTCTTGAGCTTGGTCAGCTGCTGACCACCTCTGGCCAGACCGGCCAGCTCGTATGTGTCAGTACCATCCGTGTAAGACTCGAAGATTGGGAGTGTTACACCTTGAAACAGAGAATAAGATGTAAATGATAAAATAACGTTTTATTTATGCATATTTTAGGGTATAAAAATTATCATTCATAATTCATATCAAAAGGGAAATTAATAAGATTCTTGAGAGATGACCTAATTACAAATAGGTGTTAAGATAATGGCACAAAAGGTCATAATATGGGAGAGGAAAGCAATAGGTATACCAATTTGATGATTTCAAGATAAGTAGTAGTCTATTACTAAGATGAACAGTAATTATTGATGAAATGCAAACAAAGAATGATGGGCGTTTTAGCCGGTATATCCAATAAAAACTACATACATCAAATAAAAGTTTTTATCAGAAGCATCAATTTTCATTAAGAGCAGAAGGCTGTGAAATACCAGGTTAAAGAGATATCAGACCTGCAAGTACCATGTAAGTGTATTAGTTTATGACGCTAATGTTCACTGCATTTCTCAATAATATTAGTTGATTCATAAATGTTATGAATCAACTAATATTATTGAGAACTGAGGGGGCTTATGGCTAGGTAATAACAGCCGCACGGGTTGATTGATCAGGCTAAGCTGCACTTGCCGCGGTTGGTCCCTGGATGGGTGACCATTTTTACATACCAAGACCCTTCCATGTCTTGGAAAGCATGTTAAGCTGGTGATTCGTGAATCTCTGTGTTATGGGTTTGGTTTCCGCACGTAGTCCTTCAGTGTACCATTGTGCGTCATTCGTGGATCTCATTAGAACTCTATTGGTCATCAGGCCAGACTCCGTACAAAAATGCCTATCATTCTTTATGAACAACTTCTATTTGAGAATAGAATTTAATGGGTCATTTTTGATCACAAGAGCTTTACATCACTTTGCTACGTCAAATTACATTCAATTGACTATGTTATATAAACTACATTGTAGCTTATAAAAATAAAACTAATAAATTCAGTTTCACCATTATTACATCACAGAACAACTTGTTTCATAAATTCATAACTTCATCCATAGCTTGAAACCTCTGCAATAAAGCCTTTTATTTTATTTAGGTCAAGGGAAAAAGCAATGCAATAAGTACTAGCTGGTTTCTAAATTCAAATAGAATTATTTTACACACCAGCAACATTGTCTTTCTTTGAGCGGATCTTGATCTGAGCCTTGGTTACGTTTTGCAGAACCACCTGGTTGAAATCTCCAGTTGTGAATTTGGCCTCGGCCAATGAGAACGCTGCTTCCTTCATCACCTCACCCATAAGGGTTTTTGTCTGTAAATGGCATGAAATTCAAATTAATGTCTAATTTCTTTTGTAAGCAACCCTTAGAGCTTTTTTTCCTTAAATCAATAAATTGGATCAAAGGAGGTAGCCAAAGTTTCACAGAAAATTAAACTGTGCAGTACAATAGCTAATATCGACGAAAAGTTTATTATTTCATCTGAATAGATTTTCAATACTGATTCATGTTTTGAAGAGGTAATCACTACAGCAGTCAGCAAAAAAATTAAATTCACTCACCTCAATAATTTTGCTCAGAATCATACGGAACCTCACTTGGAGGGCGTCAGCCTTCTTCTTCAGGAGACCATGGCCTTTTTGTGCACCAGCCAGACGTGCCTTTATCAACATCTGAGCACTACAACCAGGACAAATTACATCGTGAGCTAGGCGTAAATAGAACGCAAAAGTTAACACAATTTTAAATTGCCTAAACGACATTATTCAAAACATAACTTACCCCCGAGAAGGGAAAATCGCTAATCTATCTTTTCCAGACATCTTGATTTAGAAAAATATTTGGCGTTTTATCCCTTTTTCAGGATTTTTTTACTCCCAAACCTAAATCACCTGATGACAGAAGACAAGTGATAAAATATTGTCTATGAAAGGTCTTGTGATCTCGCTCAATGAAAATGACAATTTGAGGCGATTTTTTAACAAACATTTTAATCAATTTTGGTAAATGGTTTAAAGAAAAATTAATGAAAAATCGTTAAATAAATTAATTAACAACAATCGTTAATTGTCTTACAATAGAAACCTCGAAGTAGGTTACTAAAACCACTAAAACTCTGTTGTTTATTTAGAAGATTGGAAATTCGACAAATTCATAAAAGCTGCCTTTAGCCTGCGCGCTCAAGTATTTATTTCAATTACAAATAGATGGTAAATTATTATGCACGCGAGCTGAAGACTAAATAGCGTTTAAATAGCCACTCGGGCGAGTCAGGAGTCTTGACACCTTAAGCCTGTTATACACGGTCCATCTCAGCTGTATGTCCATACACACTCGTGCGCGCATCCAGCGTTCTAGATGTAAGGTTACATGCTCTGTGGATGTAGAACTTTGTGAACGTAGTGAGCGCACGTGTATTTCAAATCAAAATGCCACCAGTTTTGTCAAAACGCCAAAAAATGTCAGTTCTTTAGATGTGGTCAGGAACTCAGGACCAGAAGAGAAGAAAAAGTAGAAAGAAATTTCGGATGAAAAAAATCTTGTAATGCATTTATTCTTTTTGTTTATTTAAGTAGTCCGCATTTGATACATGCCACAAAAAAGTGTGACTTATATCACACTAATCACACTAATATTATACAGGCGAAAGTTTGTGAGTGGGGGTGTGTGTGTGTGTGTGTTTATATGTTTGTTATTTCTTCACGCTCAAACGGCTGGACCAATTTTGATAAAATTTGATACGGAGGTAGCTGACACCCGGGATGAGAATATCGGGATAAAAAGTAGCATATATGTTAATATATGCTACTTTTTATCCCGATATTCTCACTCGAAACTTATGCGGTGAAACCGCGGGGCGCAGCTTGTCTTTCAATAAATCGTGAAATTGTTTCACGATCCATTTTGGCATCCGTTCGACTTCCGAAACAAGCTCTAAATAGTAAATGCTGCTATATAACGAGTTTTTCATCAAGTAAATAACAATCGTCGAACCTATTCACGTCGTTTATCGTCATGCATCGTTCATGACCTTAGCGGGACGTACAGCCAGATAGACCGTGTCGTGTATAAGAGGCTTTAGTCCTTGATGCTATACGAAAAATGCTTGATAGAGGTTCGGAAAATTTTTCATCCTTTAAAAGTAATGAAAATTGTTCAACAAGTCCACCTGTCTGAACAACGCATTTCCATGCGACACCCATGCCGCATTACGAATTAGCTATAATCGCTTACACCACTCACATCATTTCCCACGGTCAAATCGATTATTTCGGTTACATTCCCAACTCGGAACGCACCACCCAGTCAAAGAATATTCTGTGGACTGGCACCCAACTGTCAAAAAAAAACATAATCCAAAACGTCAAAAACCTGTGTCAAAAACAAAACATCGAAAACAGTCAGTTTCAAAAAGTACTCTGTGATCGGAAACCAGAAAATGTCATCAGGCGCTGGGAATTTTAATTTTAGTTTATAAATAAGCAAGTTTACGTGTATTTGTCATGAACACATTCCAATTCCAATTTCTCACAATACCAAACTTATAAGAGTGGAGTAATTCCTTAAAAAATCTTATTAGAATCCTTTAAACGTAGATATTACAATGAACGACACAAGCTCAACAAGTTTGTGCAGGATATGTCTACAGGATGGAGCCACACTTCCAATATTTGAGAAGTCAGAAATAGGAGACAATATACACTCAAAACTAGCTTTCTGTTTACAATGTGAAAAAGTTTGTATTTGACTGATTTATTTTTATCACAGAAATGCTATCTCTTTTTACTAATAAGCGCTCTTATTGTGAATTGCAGATAGAAGACATCACAGGATTACCACGTCATATATGTTCAATGTGCAATAATACATTAGAAACTTTATGCAATTTTATTAATAAGTTTAGGGAGTCCTGTAAGATATTAGAAAATGGTTTGTTGATTGTGAAAAAGGAAGATTACAGCTATGTTAGCAATGACCCTATGACTGAAGTAGAAATAGATATGAAAACAATAAAGACAGAATCAAATGTCCACTCTGATGATGGCTTTGACGATTATGAAGACTTGTTACCGTTAAAAGATAACCAGAAAGTTAAAAGGGAACCCAAACATCTCAAACCCATTAAGAAGGAACAGAGATCTCAAAAAGCCAGATCCCGACCTGGCAACAAAACAAACAAGATAGCATCTTCTATATTAGAAGGAAACTGTGTGTGGAATGGAGATAGATGGTGGTAATATATTTATAATTAAGTTTGAATGAATTCTAAAATGTTATTTGTTTTCTCATGATTGTTTTAAAAGATTCTTATAAGTTTACCAGAATTGACAGTATTGAAATGATTTTGTAAATGATAATGATAAACTTTTTTTTTCATTCCAGCATGAAAATTGGGCAAACAACCTTAAGAAAAGTAGTCAGCAATGATATGGAACCAAAACCTAGACCTCAGACTAAAATCAAAGTACCAAATGTTAAGCAAGCTGCTACAGAGAAACTATGTGACCTTTGTGGAGATGTATTTCAAAGTAATGACAAACTTAAAATTCACAAGAAAAAAGTACATTTTAAGAATCCCGTTAAATGCCCAAAATGTCCACGAATTTGCGTCTCAGATTATTATTTGAATAGACATATAAAAAGAAAACATGAGGTCCACAGAGAATTCATTTGCTCATCATGTGGCCAAGGCTTTGCGTTTAAAGGAGAGCTGACGAGTCACTTCAAAAACGTACATGATAAGCTAGCACGTCCTAAGAAGGTGTTTTCATGCAAATTCTGTGATAAAACATACAAATGTACAAAATCTGTTATTATTCATGAGAGATCCGTTCATACAGGTAAAGTATCTGATTGTTTTTATATTTTAGTAATACCAAATATTGCACTAAGAAAAGTCAGATATTTCAAATCGTCAATAACTCTTTGTTTGCCGGAATGTAGAGCCACGAGAGACATAATGACTTTTGAATTGTTTCTCTAATTACGGCATTCAACCGGTTAAGGACATGTTAATTAGATTTATGAACTGTGATACCTAATATGCAACCTTCTTTGTTTCTGTAAACCAATAAAAAAAAAATACAACCCTCAGTCAGTCAAGGAATAAATTTATGAATTTTGGAAAACAAGGGCTGATTTTTCAATCATCTGATAACTTTATTCGAGGAATAATTTTGTAATTTTAACAGTTATTCCATACAAAAACTGTTAAACATCATTTTTATTCCTCGTATAAAAGTTATCTGACGATGACAATGGAACAATCAGCCCTACACTATATAATTTTTTAAGATAAAAAATGAGCGTGTACTAACAGATAGACAACCAAAGATGTTGCAATTTATAATATGTAAGGGTGCTTGATTTCAGGTCTAAGGCCAGCGGAGTGTTCTGTCTGCAATACAAGTTTCTACCACGAGGATTACCTAAAGGAACACATGCGGTTGCACACAGGGGAGACACCATTCAAATGTCCCATTTGTGGGCGAGGGTATGCCCAAAGAGGTAACATGAAGAGTCATCTCCGCATCCACAGGATATCAGAACTTGATGCCATCACATTGAGCAAAATGAAACCAAATTACCTGAAACTACTGAAAATGTGAGATAGAAACTATTTTTAATCTCAATACATATCCTATACTAGTGTTAAAAACTGAAGTTGTTATGTCAAAGATATTATTTTGTTGAATTAAATTATATTATATGAAGTGATTGGAATGAAGACTTCAAGCCATTGAGTCCATTTTGTAAGTTTTTATCAGAGCTTATTTATTGTCCGATTCAACGAGAAGATCTCTGTAAGAATGAGAAGTGAATATTAGTTGATATTATGTATTTGATATTTCATGGACCATAATCAATTTTTTGTTTATTTTAAAAGTTGTTATTACCTAGAAACAGAATGTTAGTTTAGTATTTTTTCTACACTAAATGAATTTGATTGAAGTTATTTTAACACGAATTTCTTCATGCTGAGTGACCGTGGTTTCCGGGCGAAAATCGCTAGTGCATCTCTCGACAGTTTGCGCTATAAGGGCAATAATGGCTCTCTTAAAGCTCATTAAATTCATTAAATATGATTAATATAATTGTAAAATGTCAAGATTTCATGAAATAGTCATTCAGTGGGATTACTTGGTCTCAGAGAGTTGTGTTGAAGACTTTAATGATTATAATTCTGTAAATAATTATTTGTTACGGTTGCGAATTATATTTTAATCAACGTTCAACTTATTACTCACCAACAAATTTCAAAAAACGTAAGAAAATTTTAATTTCGCGGGCTACCTTATCGCTTCCCCCTTAAATTAAATGAGTGGAAATGGAATGTTTAAGAGCGTAGAGGGGCTGCATTTTTTCCATACAAACGTATTCCCCTATTCTCTTCCTGGATAATGCCTCTAGAGTAATCATTTTTATTTATAAAAATCTACTTAGGTCTATTGAAGGCATGCCCGTTATTTTTTTTTTTTTTTTCAAAAAATTATTACAAAAATAAATATGATTTTCCGAAAACCTAAAAAAATGCCCCGTTTTTACCTACGTAATCAGACGACTACCAAAGAAAATTGAAAAGTTTTTAAGATAAAAACAAATGATAGGGGCATAGATCTATTCTTCCTTTAAATTTTGATACCAAAAATATTTTAATCGGCTTAGGTTTCGAGGAGAAAACAGGGGAACACGAAACGTCGATCGGTCATGGTTTTTTCTAGGTAAAGTCGTTTTGAGCTGCAGTTGTCCCTATCGCACTCTACGGGGGGAGACAAGAGAGAGAGAGGCGGCAATAGTTTCTTCAAATACCTATTTCTCAATTCTCGCGCAGCCCGTCTACGCTCTTAAGCTTTGGTTTCCTAGAAAAGCGGTTCCGTCATTCATATTATACCGGCCGTCATGAAAATCTGTCATTTACACCATTATTTGACATTATGTCAAGTCAAACCCCTCTGCCCAAAGATTTAAATTGCTAGATTTAAGTTTTCATTGTACTTAGTCACGCGAAAAATTGTCCATATTATTATAATGAAAAGACAGCTCACACATAAAAAATTGCGTTTCCATGACAATCAATTCTCAAGTCAGTGTCAAAATGAAACAGAAACGCGACAGAGATCTAACGATTTAAATAGACTCCTGTAAACCCCACTTTAAAGACATAAAAATATTAACCCTGCCCTGCCTCTACATGCTTGAAATATGTAAGTTTGTACGAAAATATCCGCAATTCTATCCAAACAAAAATTGCACTTAGACATGAAACCAGATTAAACATTTGTTATGTCCATTAAAATATACAATAATTTACCGGAGTACATCAGAAATTATAAAAATAATATCTTTATCAATACTTACATTAAAACAATTTCTGATAATCAAAAGCTACTTACTACACTATTGAAGTATTGACGAATATTTTAGCGATAAATTTCAACAACATTAAAAATTAATTTTTAAATTAACACTAGGTAACTTTTAATTTAAAAAATGAATATAATATGCTAAACAGTGCACAATTAATAATAATTACATTCTACAAGACTCAATAAAATTGTAAATATTTAGTTTATTATAATTTATAGTGTTAATAATGTAAATCGTGCAATATATAGGTAATATAAAAATATATAAATAAAACTTAAAACCAAATACTTATTTATATACCATAAAGCAAATGATACTATTTTTTTTGTAACAAAAAGCGAGCATCTTCTCTCCTATTAAAAATTTGTGCCCGTCAGGCTCCGTAACTGATTCGATGTTTTAAATACCAACTAAATATTATGTACACCATAGATTTATAAGAATTCTTATAAATCTATGATGTACACATTATGGAATGCAATAATGACTGCCGTCACTGTGGCCATTAACCGGTTGAATGCCGTAATTACAGAAACAATTAAAAAGCCATTGTGTCTTGCGTGGATCTACGTTCTAAGATACTAAGGGTTAAGTACGGCCACCGCTCTTTTATGAAACCGTAGCTTTTGTGGTCATAATGTGACGACAGCGCCGACTTTATTGCCCAAACAATAGAGTTCATACTTCATTGGTAAACATGTGAAGTACCCTTGTAACTGAAGTCCTAAGGGTCAAATTGTTCAGCAGCCCTAGTAAGTGCAGCATTCTTACTAAGTTGTTATTTTAATAAATAAGTTGGTTGTTATTTAAGCCCTGGGTGTTAATTTATTGAGGCAACCACAGGCAAGCGGTTAAGCAGACGACAATCTCATAGGTTGAACTGCGAAAGGCCATTCGCAAAAAAAAAAAAAAAGTTGGCTGTCAAAACTTCTAAATTGTATAAAATCTCTTGCACAAAAAAAATTGACATGGATTTAGAGATTGTGGCTGTGTGAGGGTGCTAGGTATTTAAAAAAAATCTTGTTACAGAATATTTATGTGCCTAATTAGTTTTAAAATAGTTTACTGATCACCTAATTAATGTTGCACCTAAGCTGATTGATAATGAGAGGTACTATAACTTATAATATTATTATACTTATAAAGATTTAACTTTATAATAGAAGCACAATATTATTTACATGTTGTTTGCATTATTTAAAATGGTTTTAAAATCATGTTTAAAAATACTGTTAAAACTTTTAATAATGTTTCTACTTTAGAAAATACTTTTTATACTATACTAAGTGCAATAGGGTTGTTTTCTGTTAAATTTTAGAGAATAATAAGAAAGAAAAGTCTGTTTTCATTTTTTTGAAAATATATTTCGTATTACAATATTTAGTTTTCTTTTTTTTTTTAACAAACACAAATAAAATATTTTTGTGTAAGCAACAATTAGAGGACATTTTGATATCTTAGGGAGCCACTTCTGTTCCTGTCTGATAACCTGAAAACGAAGGATCATTTGTTAAAGTAGAATTAAATTTTTGACGACTTAAATGAAAAAAAAAAAAAAAATTTTTTTTTACATTTAAGCAATTTCTTCAGAAAGTTGTTCAGGGTGATTAGGGAGTAAACATACTAAAAGTCCCGGCGTCTTCCTAGCCGGGCCTTTTAGTTTCGGGCTCACCTCCTGGTGAACTGGAGTGGGGGGGGGGGGGGATAAAAGTTCCCACTTTCGCTAATATCGTTAAAACGGTGCGTCGTAGAGAAAAAATATCTTCTACGTAATGAAAGCCAATACCAATTTTCTACAACTTTTATCTTATACACTTTTTTCGAATACCTACCCATTTTCGAACTACACGTTCCGGAAAAGTGAGTGTATGTAATTTACGGATTATTTGGCTGCCCAACCAAATGGGACTGGGCAGGACATGTCTGCCGGACAAACTGTGGGCCCAAATAGCACAGAATTGGTGCCCATACCAGCACCCTAATTGCGTAACACACTATCAATCGGAATCTGAATCATATTGAAGCAAATTGCTAATCCATTGTTTCATAAGTTCGAAAAATTTGTCTGTTCAACACGTCACGTTCAATAACGCAATGAATGTTGTTGAACTGTCAAAATGAAACCGATTCCGTTTGTGTGTTACACTGCAATTGCCCCTGAGACAGTGAGGCGGGGCGCGGCAGACCACGTAGAAGATGGCGGGACGGGATAGGTTTCGTCAAAACTAGAAGGAGGGCTCGCGAAAGATGGAAGGACTGGAGCGAGGTATTTGCCCAGGAGTGGGACCGCGTAGGGCAGTAAAAAAAAACTACTTACTCTTTCAAAGATGACGATATTTCTTTAAAAAACTTCAGTTTCTCTTCTTCAATACTTGTCAAATAGTTAATTTTGTTCATCTCTATTTCTTTCAGTCTTAATTCTTCTCCTTTCAGCTTCAACTCTAGTGCTCTCAGTCTTAACTCCTCAGTCTTCTGCTGAACTCTTTCTTTTTCTATTTTTAATGTCGTTCTCACTTTATATTCTTCTAATGAAACCTTTCTTTTCTTGAATACTTTTTCTGTAATTGTTATAAAGCCGATTGTTTAGCTATTTTAAAGCAAGTTTAAGTTAATACAATTAATGGGTATGGGTACCATTAGTTGTCACAAAAGTCCAGAAGGCCAATTCCCGTAATAAAAAACTTTTTTACAAAAAAGAACAACCGACCTCCAAAAAATAACACTACAAAGTGAAAAATAACTTTAATTTCGGAAGTCGGTGTCAAAAACCGAAAATGTCAAAAAGCGAACCAACGACACCGACTTCCGAAATTATAGTTATTTTTCACAATGAACACGCACAATGGTCCATTTGAAGGACTTATGCCCGTTTTCACCAACATCCCCTAAGTTTATGGGATCCCCTAAACATGCTTAGGGGACCGTTAAAAGATGGTTTCTGTTTCACCAGCTGTTAGGGGTCAACTAAACGCTAAAAGGTCCCCTAAATTTAGGTGGTCGACATTTTGGCCCATAAACCGGCGGCACATAAGTGAGGCAACGAACATGGATAGTGATTTATATGATTTTTTGGAAAATTTAGAAACCAAACCCATAAAATAGAACCTAATTTGATTTAATGACAGAAAAAGTAATTGTGTAAAATAATTGTGAGAACAATGTACCCAGAAAGAGTCATGTTTAAAGAGAGAGAAAGAGACAAAGTTACATGGTTTACCTCTTGATTGAACTTTATGCCCATAATCTGACGATTCTCCATCTGGTTCTTCCTCCTCTTCTAATTTACCATCTGTAAATAGAGTTATTTAATAGATACTTAGATAAATTTTGTGAAGAACACAGAAGTGTATGAAAAATTAAGAATTAGGGCTAACATAGACAGGTCTATGTTAATTCTTAATTTTTAATACACTTCTGTGTATTTATCTTTTAAAAAGCACATTTTCACTAGGAACCAAATATCAACAAGTCAATACGCAATATCCTTAAGCGCAAGGTTAAGGTTATTTATTTTCGACTTTATTTTAAGAACCGCTAGGGAGATATTTGTTTGGCAGTGAAAACCGTGCTGCGCTTTGCTGT
Organism: Oligia latruncula; assembly: GCA_948474745.1. NCBI lineage: Eukaryota > Metazoa > Arthropoda > Insecta > Lepidoptera > Noctuidae > Oligia > Oligia latruncula. The sequence continues at coordinate 6,734,449 of OX419696.1, forward strand.
ACATACCTTGTAAAATATCATCAACATCACAGAATTTGCTCTCAATTCTATCAAAGTGGTCTATTGTCTTGTGTTCCTCTTCTTCTTCTTCTACATCAGAAGGTGTTTTGTCTGGAGAGTGCATGTCTCCATCACCATAGTCATTATTTAAGAATTCCACATGGAAGTCATCTGTTGGCTCTGGTACCTCCTCTTTGCTTACTACCTGTAAATTAAAAAGGCTTAAGGACGCGTTTACGAATTGACGCGCTTCAATTTTAGGTATTGAGTCTTACTATTACACGTGCACGGCTCACACGCACAGCGACATACGCGAAGCGGCGAAATTATGAGTAAACTGACACGACTTGATACTTGACCCTAATTTAATTTAAATTTTTGCCATGTATTTTTTTTTAAACTTACGTTTTTTGTTTTCAAAAAGTTTGTAGGTAATGTGAAGTGTTCATAAAATTAAATTAAAGTGTATTATCCTACAGCAAGCAACACAGCAAAAATCATAAAATGATAAAAGAGGTTATAGAAAAAATGTGGGATTAGTATGAATTAGCATCAGCTGATACATTAGTAAAGTACGCAAAATACGCGCCTTGACGTGGAGTTGCGGAAACCAGCCCGTATTACCTATTACATCAGTAAAATAGTAAATACTGATATTCAGCTGCATCCGGTTAAACTGGAAGCCAACCCCAACATATTTGGGAAAAGGCTAGGCAGATGATGACATCAGTAAAATAGTTTTAATGAATAGTGGCTAACATTGTTCCCATTCCTAAATTCCTATGATTAAATTATTGCATATTAAGGCACACAGCACTGTCAACAGCAGATTCACTCAGGGTGGAAGAGACACTTTAACATCATGCCTTGTTTACCTGAAGGGTTGGACAGAGGTGTAACTATAGTACACCCACATTTCACCAGTTATGTTAAAGTTCCATATATAGCCTATTGCCATCAACCAGACACAAATTCAGACTATGAGCTGCTACTGAGACAGAAAAACCCAATAACAATTTGAACGAGCTGGGAATTGAACCCAGGACCATGCTCAGCAGTAGTGCTTGCACACACACACATATACGTTGTTATTACCATTTCCAAAGTCAGGGCATCCTCCTTATCATCAATAGGGTAGTTTACTAACTTCAGAAGTCTAAGTTCTAAATTGGTCAGTTTAGGTGTTGGTTGTTCAACGGAGTAGCTCTTTCTGCTCAGCAATATGTTGGCTTTTTTCTTTGTTTTGTTCTTCCAATCGGCCCACATCTGGAATTTATAATAATTGAAATGAAAGTACTTAAAAATTCTGATTTTTATAGCCCTATTCATGGATAAGGCTATAGGCCATTTAACATTACACTTGGACCCCAAGGATCCGAGCAAAATGAAAGAAAGTCAGAAAGAACACTTAGCGTACTTAAACGAAATAATATCGCGTGCAGGCGACGCGATGCGAAAGGGTGGATTGGAGGAAACACGCGGAAGAAGTCGCGGGCAGAAGCTAGTTTTTAGAGTGATAATATGTATAACATATCATCACGCCTGTATGCCCTGAAGAGTTAGGCAGAGGTGGTATGGTACATCCACAATCAAGATAACTTCTTTACTTAAATAATAACAAAATAATGCTAGTTATGAACTAACAGGAGAGGAAACAAGCTATGAACAATCTAATCTGGAAAGGAGATTATTCTGCTCATTACTTTAAAAAGGAGCTTACTTTACACCATTTCCAAGTGTTTTTATAAACACCTCCATCGACGGCATTAAGTTGATAAGCGATACTCCTCCAAAAGTTCTGTTTATTCGTATTGGTGTACATTACTCTGCCATCGACCAGTACACCATCCTCGCTAAGCAGATCCAGTAATTTCTTCATCTGAGCTTGACTTACACGACTCATGTTCACAAAACAGTAAGATTTTTTATTAATAAAATTACAAAAGATCGGCTAGTGAACTTATAAATTTAGTCATGAACCGCATAAATAACTGCTACCCTATAAAATATCCCATGGGTAGATAGTTTATTTCTATCATCAACTCACAAAAATATTTTGATTTGGATTTTATTTTTAAACTTATATTTCGAATTACATGGAACCACAAAAGATTTCAAAATGAAATGAGACAGGTCCAGTCCTAATCAATGCGAGTAAGAAAGATAGCTTCCTCAAAAAGCTACAGATTAATTTATTTTAGTGAAATGGAACGCTAAGCAACTGAAGCAACATTCAGACAGGATTGACATTTGACAGATTGTCTGAAGTGTCAATTAGTGTCGTTAATAAATCCGACTGTAATGAACAGACAAATCGACTAACAAATTATTTGCTTCATGGTCGGAGCCAAACTACGTATTACGTACGTACAGACGCCAGCAGGTCAACCTACCCGAAACTGTCAGATTTTCCCAATCAACCTTGAACCTTATGCTTTAGCAATAAAGTCGAAAATCTATTAAAGAAATCTGACAGATTGTAGTAACTTGATGTGCTGGCGTCTGTACGTAGAAGTAGAGCCAAAGCACTCGTTCCTTCCTCATGGTCTAACTTAGTAGTCAAACTGATTTGACCACGAGGAATTTTAACATTCTTCGTGGTCAAACTGTAACTATATAACCTCTTTGAACATACTGTATACGATGTAGTCTTATTGTACAGGGAAAAATAAAAATAAAATGACAATAGGCTATTTGACTGGTTTCTGATAAACATCTCAGATTATATAATGGTGTCTAACGAGCCCACAAAAACCTATTACTTCAAATTGCATAATGTATTTCTTTTAAAAAATAGTAAATAAGCCGCCAAAACGCTATCTTTAACAATATGGCGTCGTGACGTCACGATTCACGTAAACAAACGTTGAAACGGTCGAGATACTAGACAAAAGTCATCTGTTCTGTCAACGATAGACAGAAATTTACTAAATCATGACGTCATCTTAAGTTCAGCCAATCCAGACCGTTTTCGATTACGTGGCGCCAGATTTAAAAAGATGAAGTTTTTCGCTTAAATAATACATTGTTTTGTAGTAAAATTAATGCAAATCGATTTTAAAAGCGATAATCTATACGAGTGTCAATAATTATGACCTTATTTTTTACATTGTCAAATAGCCTATTGTATTTCTGTGTCACTTATATGAAATGCAGACCTTGGGCTATTCTTGGTCAATGTATGCGATGTTACCTCTGCTGGCTTTATCAGTTATTAGACCGCGCCACAGATAATATAATAATATACACCGAGCATATTTTGTCAGAAAACCATTTCTCAAAAGTTTTCCTTTCAAACTGATCAAAAAAAAAACTTGGTGGTTTAATTAATTACACGAATCTCCTACTTTTTAAACTTATCGAGTCGTATTTACACACTGGCAGTCGTACTAAATATCACGATACTAGTACATCACTACTTAGTCAGTGGTTTTTTTTATATACCTGACAGGTTCCGTTTACAGCTGTGGTCGTAAATAAATGTAACGAAAATTGCGAAAATTATCTCTTTGTTTTCGACATAAATAATTGGTAATTTGTTGTTAGCAATTGATAATAGATTGTGATCAATATGCTGCGTGTTAAAATTCATATAGCACTAAGTGCTATAGGGGCCTTTTTAGGCTTATCTGCGTTTATATGTTTCTGCATTGTTTATGCAAACATTGAAGCCGGAATGTGGGCGCTTTTATCTGGTAAGTGAGGCGAAATATGACCTGTTGTACGCGCAAAGAGCATTCATACTAATAACACAGCAGAGGATGTGGTTATCAACATATTGGAGCAAGTTTCAGGCCTTTAAATTAATAAAGGCCTGAAACTTGTTCCTGATATTTTAGAAAGCCTTAAATATTGACCTCGGGATTGTTTTGAAATCCTAGTGTTGCTACAGTGACAAAATTAAGTCATCATCATCTTAATTGAACTATGATTTTGTAAATATTTTTCCCTAATATACTTAATGTTCTATTATTTCCTGTCCGTAGATTTAATTTCCTTTGTGATTTGTTAGGCCTGTTCCGATTTCCTCATAATTATTATATAAATAGAACATAAATATAGACATCTAAACCATTCAAAAGCAATAAAAAAAATTGAATGTATTTTTATAAAAAAACAAGACATGCATGTCCTGTGTTTATCTTTTAACAAACTCTATTCAAATAACCATATATCTTTCTATTACAGGCATACATGCATCATTGGCGTTGATGCTGCATTGCCACTACCTCAAAGAGTCGCTACACGTAAACTTCTCAAGAAAAGCGTTGCAGTACATCGGTGACTTCGGCATTATTGGCTTCGTCTCAGGATCAGCGCTGACACTTTTCTACCTATTCCTGGAAATTTATTATAAAGCTGGTATGTATTAAAACACTTAGACTGGAAACTGACCCCAACATAGTGGGAAAAGGCTAGGCAGATGATGATGATGTATTAAAAGACCTCCATTCAATTTTTGGTTCAATAAACCAATAAAATAATGTTCTTGATAGTGGTGATAATACTAAAAAGTTTTACGAAAGTAGTTCTGATAACTTTTTGACATTTCATGATAATAATATTTTCATAACAAATCCAAGTAATTAGTAACTATTCATCTCCCTAAGGTTACTTTGAAGATGTGACCTAAACAACCAATCATTTTCTGTTACTAATTCTAGCACTATTATAATCTATACATAATTATTAAAAACTAGCTGTGCCCGCGACTTCGTTCGCGTGGATGTCGGAACATAATAATGTGTCGCTTAGGAAAGGTGTAAAAGGAAGAATCTTCCGATCTTGTCTGGTAACGCTTCCCTTGCCTGGGGTTCTCAACTCTCAACCATAGCCCTTTCGACTGTACAGCAGTCACTGCGTCTTCAGGGTTCATAATGACAATGCGACGAAGTGTCACTTTGATTTTTGAGGATAAATAAAAATGAAAGCGCCTGCTCGAGGCTGATTGTCTGACCAAATAGCCATATTATGTCCATTTTATTTTGCATTTGTTTTAGAATACTAAGTTAGACCGGAATAAATCGTAAAATCATACCACCATTTTATCTAAAGTATATCTGAGATTAGTAGGTGAAGTTTGAAGTTAGTTTTTATAAGTCTTGTCTTCTTCTCTGCCGCTCTGCGATAAATTTAGAAATTCTTAACTTGGTATTGTAGATATCTTACATACCAATATTAAGACTTTATCATAGCGTCGAGATATCTAGAAGATAAAAAGAAGAATACATCAATGGTGTTACTCTTAAATCGTACCTACTGAAGTTTATCTGAAAAGTAGTTTGAAGTCTTTCTTAACTTATTCTGTAAACCTGTGCCCACATTTGCTAACTCTCTCTTGGTGGATAGCCTTAAGATACCTTGAGGGTCGATATGGTGCATTTCCGACGTTTGGCCCCCAAACTGGAACGGGCCGGGGCCGCCATGGGATCTGGAGGCGATAATCCTCGCGCGCCTATGTATGAGTGGCGCGCGGAGGCACTATACCGCGCGCCGGGGGGAAGATTCGCTTCCGCGGCAAATCGGTGCGGAGCGGACAGATCTCCGGCGCGATCTCATGGCGGCATGGAAAGAGCGACTGTCGCTACCCAGCGCAGGGCACGCCGCGACAGCGGCGATAAGACCCCTCTATAAGGAGTGGCTAGAGAGGCGCCACGGCGCTCTCGCCTACCGCCTGACGCAGGTCCTCACCGGACACGGAAGTTTCGGGAGGTTCCTGCACATCATCAGGCGGGAGGAAACGCCCGGGTGTCACCATTGCTAGGATCGCCCAGAGGACACGGTGGAGCACACGGTGGAGGTCTGCCCCGCTTGTGCGGAGCACCGCCGTGTCCTCGTAGAGGCGATCGGCAGCGGCGGCGACCTCTCGCGTCCGGCCCTGGTGCGAGCCATGGTCCGGGGCGAGAGGGAGTGGAAGGCAGTCACCTCCTTTTGCGAAGCAGTCATGCTAGCAAAGGAGGTGGCGGGATGGCTCAGGGAGAGAGCCTCCCGTCCCAGCCACCGTGGGAGACGCTCCGGGCTTCGGGAGCCGCGTGACGACTCCCGGCCACCGTAGGCGCGGGCCTGCGAGCGGAGAGTAATGGGTAGCTGGGATTTAGTCAGTAAGAGTCTGACACTCCCGCTCCACCCAGAGCGGGAGGGGTCATTTGATGATTTCCCATCCGAAAAAAAAAAGGGTCGATATGATTTTAACCAAGACAATGGCTAAAAATTTAGTTAATGTCTCGAAGACATAATTTACAATACCTTTTTACGACATGGCAGTGCTACTTGTATTGGGTGTGCACCTTGACGTATCGCTGCCGGCCGTAGTCGAGTCGACGGCAGCGAAGAGTCCTGGGACGCGGTGGTTTCCTTCTGCGAAACGGTCGTCTCGCAGAAGGAGGCTGTGGAAAGGGAGAGGGAGATCTCATCCACTCACCCGGCCCGCAGTAGGCGCATCGGGCGTCGGCGGAGGGCGGACAACGCCCTCTTCCAGCCCACTAAACGGGTCCAGGGGCGACGAATTCGGGGACGTCTGTCACCGCCAACACATCAGGACTTGAGCTGGCGGCGCGTAGTGTTCCACGCGCGCCCCTCTTTGCCGTCACCAGTCGGGGGTTGCGGAAGAATCGTACGGTCCCGCAACCCCCGGCGTAGGTGTGAGACGGAACACTGGGGTGATTTTTAGTCAGTAAGAGCCTGACAGACCTCGCCGCCCGCCCCAGGGCGGCGAACATCCATGAAGATTTTCCACCCCGGAAACAAAAAAAAGGGTGTGCATCTGCCGAACCTATACTCAATAAATCAACAGCCCGTGTGGAGGTGTGCGTTGAAGCATTATCATGGTAAAGAAATTTTAAAAAATTCGAGAAAAAAGGCAAAAACTATGAAAGTATGATATGATCTTAAAACCTTATGTCACTAAGAAATGCTTCTCTGTTAACAATGTTAGAAAGGTTGCTTGCCCCTCGAAAGAGCTCCTACATAAAGTTGCCCGTGTGTGTGTTTGTTTCGGCCTTTCTTCTCAGAGTAGTCAGATAGGAAACGCCGACTGCATCTAGTTTAAAAAAAAAACATGATTGACGTGTAAAAGTGTTTGTACAAACCTACTTACAAAAATAAAATCATTTATCATTTATCATTGCAATCTTTATCACTCAGAACACCACATCACATAATATTATCTTACATTATCCTCACTTTTTATTTGAAATTCTTTTAGCGCCACTAATCAACATCATTATGTAATCATTATCATTACTTTTTCAAATAACACAGGCAGAAGTGACTGTGATAGTCATCTTATAGGTAAGCCTGCATGACGTGATTATTCAAATAATAATGTTATAAACACAATAATTATGTTTTCGTTAGTACTATAAAGCGCCAATAGATGTCATTACGTGTATCCAACTAATGTAATGAAAGTTGTTGTAGAATATTTTAAATTGATTATATCTTTTGATACAGTGAACCGATTGCGATGAAACAAAAACTAAACACTACTCCGAGTTCTACACTATATTTGAGTATAAAAATTAACCATATTGGTTTGGTACTTTTTACGTTGAACGTGTTCAAATCAAATTTTGTCACATCCAAACAGACAAACAGACAAACAGACAAACCGACAAACAGACAAAAATTCTAAAAATTTATGAAATGGCATCTGTTGGTTATCCTATAACACTCCAACTATTTTTTTTTTTTATATTTTCAATGTACAGAAACGCCTCGTCTACAGATTTATTATATGTATAGATTAAAGTTGCTTTTCGTGTCTCTCTGTGTGACTATGTTGTTCTTATAAACTATGCAAAATTTGATGCGGTTTATGTGTAAAAAACATAAATATTAAATCTATGTATAATAAAGAAAAATCTCGATGTTTTTTCAAGTAGTAAAAACTGTGCTAAGCCGGGGCGGATCGCTAGTAAGTGTAGGTACCTATAAATTGTTGCAAAATGTTTTGTCACATCATCACATGATAAGGTGAACTACGTATTGATTTTTCATTACTCATCCCATTATCACTGTCCAATGCATATTTATAAGATTTTTATTAATACTGTAATATCATAACTACAATAAAATTTATCAAATGTTTGTTTGATAAATTAACATAACATTCGCTTACTCTGTTTTATACAATAACTACGCAAAACCTGCACATTGTTTTTGCATAACATGTTTACCAATGGCAAGTGCATTTGAATAAGTAATTAAGAATTCAGAATTAAGGGTTTATATTAGCCCTAAACTAAGCGAGCCTGTATCTTGGATACCAAAGACTCATTTAATCAACACAGCCTGTCGCAGTCCACAGCTGGACATAGGCCTTTCCCAGGCTGCACTACAACTCCCTGTCCTCCACCTTCCGCATCCAGTCTTTCCCAGCCACCTTTTCGAGGTCGCCGGTCCAGCTAGCTGGCTAAACACTCATTATTGACACTCGCGCATTGACGCGTAACACGCCCCTCGCACTGACTTTTTACTTTGGCAAGAATAAATGTATACAGGATTTCACTGTCTGTGTCGCAATTATAAATACCAAAATAATGTTATAATCACTATCTTCCAACTGATTTAAAAGCCCCCCTATCTACAAGGATTTTAGTAGATACAATATGAAGGTGCCGCGGTTGGTCCGTGGATGGGTGACCATCTTTACATATCAAGACCCCCGTGCCTCGGAAAACACGTTAAGCCGTTGGCCCGGCTGTCAATCGTGGATCTTTGGCAGTTGTTACGGGTCGTCAGAAACCCGAAAGTCTGACAACCAGTCTTATCAAGGGTTCTCGTATTACCCAGTAACTAAGTTGTAAAAGTCAGATAGGCAGTCGCTTCATGTAAAATACTGGTATTCAGTTGCATCCGGTTAGACTGGAAGCCGACCTTAACATAGTTGGGAAAAGGCTACGCAGATGATGATATAGCGGCCTTATCATTGGAAGTGATAAGGCCGTTAAATGCCTAAGTTTAGAGATTTTCACTATATTTGAAGGCATCAATTCTGGTAGAAGTTTGACCAACGCGAAGTTGAAAAAGTCCTCCATCATGGTCGAAGAACTTAGCGAGAGATGAACTGTATTTACTTTGCTCCCAAGTTCTCATCTTCTTACTGCTTATTTTCGTCCATTCATCTGCAGCTTATCTGAAAGCAAAGTAGTATTCATTATTTCTCAGTATTTAAGACGAAAGCGCTAAGGTAGCCCGTGAAATTAAATTTTTCTTACGTTTTTTGCAATTAATGAAACTGACAAGTTGTGATCTCCTTAAGTTCTGAGCTGTACGTGCACTGACTAGATAGATAGGTCCACTCAACCAGTGTGGTTCTTTCGTCAAAACACTATTTCAGACACCAATCTAGTATCTACATACATGGTATTCACATGATCTGAGTATCTGACCAAGATTATGTCTGTTCAAGATTACCTCTGAGTTTGTTTCAGCCTTTCTTCTCAGCGTGTTCAGATAGGAAACTTTTTTTTTAACGTTGCCCCACTAGAAATTTATCCTGTATTGTGGGTGCGTTGACAAACATTTAAACTCACATACACAAACAGCCCAGACCTGGAACAACTATTTGTAGTAAACTCCGACCTCATCTAGTTTTAAAAATATGGTTGACGTGTAAAAGTGTTTGTACAAACTTACTTACAGAAATAAAATCATTTAGCATACCTACTCGACGGCAGAAACCCCGACAGGCCCTCATAGTGTGTAGAACTTCCTTGCCACACCTGCAAAAAAATAAATAACCCATGTCTTTTGTTATAGATGTGATGCCAATAAAGACCAGCATCATCATCCGCCTCGTCTGGTCGTTCATGATGATGAAGTGGGGCCTCCTGCTGTACCTCGTTACCAAGAAGTATCTGAGGACCTACAACGATCACCAGCTCTTCTCCGAAAACCCTAACATTGAGGAGACGTAATTATTTTATTGATTGTTAGCGAATTGCTGCAGGGCCTGTTTTGCCACCTGCAAATTAAATCCCAACAAATACTTATCAGAGATAATTTCTTAAAAAAATTGCTTTTAAGAGTGTATGGTAACCCCCAGTGGGTACACTCCTAAAAAGCAATTTTTTTTTATCTGGTTACTGTCACCTTGATCTGCCTTTTCTTGCAAATGAGTATGGGCCTTTATGACCTGTTCCATTTTTTAATTTACTTGGTGAGTAGGACACCTAATGGCTATTCGGAATTTCGGAAATTGTGAAACAGGCCCTAAGTCTAAGTGGTATTGTTGGTTTACTTGCGAATTATCAAAATTGAAGCTTTAGGATTATCACGGTCACAAAATATGGGTCAAGCTTGGGTGTAAAATTGCTGTAAATCAATAATAATGAAGATAATATATTAAAATTAAATAGAACAAGTATTTATAATTGAAACAAAATCTATGGTTCAGTTTTTACTTTTTGTCAGTGAAAACCTGATACAACAAGACGGAGTGCCAGCCGATCTCGAAGAAGGCGAAACTACATGGACAGTATAAAAAGGACTGATCCAGGTTGGCCCTACAGGCTGAATTTTACGACGCCAAACTCATAAAATTAAATAATGTGTATGTATTAAATAATCGAAACAATTACTTAATCCGAAATTGAGACATGTGCGGCTTTAGGGCAGGTCTTAGCCTAAATGGATTTGTCTTTGTGGATTGATTGAATGGATTTGTCTAAAGCCCGTTTTCACTATCACTCCTAATCCAAATGTAAGAAATTGAAAATTGTGCTCTTATCAACGGTGCACTTTTATTAGGCAATACATTTAGGTGTACCGCGTATACCGTAGTGTTAGTGAAACCGGACATAAATGGATTATTTTTTTTATAAAACTTCTCATTTTAGGACATATCAAAATTATGATTAGGTAAGTTTATCTTGGATTCTCAAAAACATATACATATTTCCGGGTGTTTTTGGTCCCAATTTTTTTTTTGTTTTAGTTTACTTACAATGTTTATTTTTATTAAAACCAACAAAACCACATAGATATACTTAATTATATTATGAATTTATATATAATTATAATAACATTCATATTCTTTGGTGATACCTAGTGACCTTTATTGACTGAAATAAAAAAACAATTTCGAATTTAGGCCAACGTTTGACTGAAGTTTTCTACGTATTTATTAACACTTTCTGTTAATTTAACGAGGGATACACAAATATAATTTTCTCGAAATAGATTTACGACCACGGAATAGATAAAATTTATCTATTCCGTGTTTACGACAGTGATATTTTTCTTTTTACCTTTAATATTTTATGTGAGTTAATAATTATGTTTGTTTACTGCTATTTACAAAGTTACTAAGACATTGCTGGGAACTTTTCATTTTTCATGCTTAATTTTCTGACCATAAAACCTTAATTTTCTCATAAAACTGTCTCTAACTCCTTCTTGTTTATTTTATCATATTCTTAGAATGTTACTTACTTAATTATTCTATAATTAATTATATTACATTCAAAATACCAGTAATGTATTAAAAATAACTTAACACACTTCATAAAAAGTAGGGTAGATAAATAATTCCGAGGTTTAAATTAACGTAAGTAAATGTTAAATTAGAATAGTTATACCTTCTTAGATAACACAAAGAAATTATTGTACTTAGTGCTAATTCCAATCTACTGTTAACTTGGGTAAAAATATTAAATATTATGTTATCGTTATATTTATTAAAACAGTTACCTAATTTAATGAATAGTTAAGACAACTTCCTAGTGTTTTAATAAGTTATACTTGTACCTAACTGTGTCTATGCTATTAAAATGATTATTGTCAAACGTAGATAAGAACTAAATAAACGGTTTTATAAAAAGGGCCGTATATTATTGTAAACATAGTCCTCGATCCCGTGCGGAATTTGTTCTGATTGCTTGACAGGAGGCCGAGCTTATAACTTATAAGCTGTGGTAGAAGCGTTGCCTTTGCCGCTAAGATGGGGGGAGCTCGAATTTGAAAGAAAACACTCAGTTCATAGAGTTGCGCGCGGAGCGCAAGCCGTAGCAACGCAGACCGTTGCCTCCCGCGAACACTTAAAAATAAAACGCGCGCGCGTAAAATGATCGACACTAAAAACTAAACGCCGGTCACTAATGAAATTATCACAGGGATAAATTATTATTTCGAAGTAAATTTGTGCTGTGCTGGAACAAACGTCGATGTGGAAGCAAGGGATTCTGCTGTATTAACTTAAGTAGTGGTAAGTGAAACAGGATTGCTGTACTTATTACTAACTTTACACCTTAGAAATGTCGAAGAACATGTTTAGTATTTTAACCCTGTGGACTCTGGAGCTACATAATTATCGTCTCTACATAATTATGTACCTACATTATTTTATTTATATTTATAGAACACTACCAGCTTCCATTTATTTACAAAAATGTATATGTTTTAGTTTTATAAAAATTGCTAGTCAATTAGCTCCAGCTTCTGAGCTAGGTAGTATTCTGAATTTGAATGAAGCATCCCATTTAAATGTGGAGCGGGTTAATGTCCTCTGCCTTGAACCTAAAGAAAAGCATCAAGTTTTTGTCTATGCTATATTTTTATTGTTGTACTTGATGTTCTGGTTCTGATTACCAATTATAATACTTACTATACATCCATAAATAGTAGTCGCTTGTTCTCAGACATTCCTCAAAGTTGTAAGAATATACCTATTATGTTATCACGGCCATACCTACATTATACATGAAACTCCCCATCAATATTAATTGATGTGTGGGATAAAATCATCAGCTGGTTTTAATCAATAGATAGGTACATAATTAATTTACATTAATTGGCAATTTATCCATGGGGTTCTCGTGCCAACTTGACGACGTGAACTTGAGTGAAGAGAACGATTTTCGTAATAAATCTTTATGGAAGTAGTAACTCCTAGGTTTAATTAAAGCTGGCAGAGTAATTTCCAATTAGTGAACTATTAAATAACGTTATATTATGAGCAATGAGTATGTTCTCTAGATCTCTCGATGGTTTACAGCCGCAGATTGCAGGAATAATAAAACTGAAGCAGATGTTGTGTCAGTCCCAGTTGTAGTCAACTTATTTTGATGTGCCATGTTATTAGGTAGTATTAAAAAACTGGCCAAGTGCGAGTCAGACTCGCACACGAAGGGTTCCGTACCACAAGGCAAAAACACCGAAAAAAAACACGTTTGTTGTATGGGAGCCCGGGGTTAAATATTTATTTTATTTTGTTTTTAGCATTTGTTATTATAGCGGCAACAGAAATACATAATTTGTGAAAATTTCAACTGTCTAGCTATCGCGGTTCTTGAGATACAGCCTGGTGACAGACAGACGGATGGACGGACAGACGGACGGACAGACAGCGAAGTCTTAGTAATAGGGTCGCGTTTTTACCCTTTGGGTACGGAACCCTAAAAAGAACTGAAGCAAAGTGGGCAGCACTGGTTTTACGGTTTTACTGCCTATCTTCCCTACGAGAATAACTTTAACTTATATATTACTCAATCTTTATAGTCGTATTGTAAAAACTTGACTTTCAATCACCGGACAGAATAAGAAGGGATTGTTTGTATTGTACTTACTCAAAAGAAATGATATCATAAACAAACTTTAGCGAAAGTTACGTAGAACTGAATAGTAATGTTTTTTTTGTGCATCTATAATATAATAAGAACCTAGGTACCTAAGCTTTTCAATTTTACGTTGTTACGCTACACTGATCTTTCGTGAGTAGAAAAAAATATCCATGAAAGTGAGCGAAGGCCGCGTATGATTTTTTCTATTTCGAAAGTGTAGGTAATCATTCAGAGAAGTGTAGGTATGGACCTACTAACAGTAAAATTATTAAGTACCTACTGAGTATCATTTTACGCCATAGCCTAAGGGTACCGGGCGGACTGTGGAGCGAAAGGTCGTGAGTTCGATCATTACCCGTTTGGACGATAGACGTGAAACCTATATTATAGCTATGTTTCGAAGGGTACAACAGGAATACCTACCTAGAAGTGAGTGCAACTCAGTTCTAGTACCTAATCTCTAAAGAAATCTGAGATTTATTGACAGGAAATGTTTTCCCCGTAGGAAAACCTAGCTCCAGCATTGACGCGACAAATAGCTTCCACTACCTAAATATACCTACACTAGCTTCTGTCCGCGACTTCGTCCGCGTGAAATCTCGTGTTACCTCGACCTATCCCGGAGCTATCATCGTATATTCTTCCCGCGTTATTACTTCGTTTTAACTCGGCGTTGTTTCAGACTTTTTTGTTTTTGCTCAGCTCCTGAGTCATGATGGGTAGCGTTCTTCAAGAATTGGGCTATAAAATGCAAAAATATTTTTTCAAATCCGACTGCATCCAGAGATAAACGCGTTCAAACAAAGTCTTCAGCTTTATTATTAGTATAGACTAAGAAACAACTTAAATTCAATAATATTTAATTTATTTTAATAAGACGGTTCGGTTATTTCCTTATTGCCGACTTGGTCTTAGAACCTTAGCTGTTCCACAATAAATCAGCTAATCACTGGTTTGTATAGGGCTTTAAGGGGCTTACAGGACCAAAACACAAAAACGCAAGTTTTAGAAATAATAAAAGTATAATATGATTGACTACAGTTAACAAAATCATAAAAATATACGATATTCTTTATGATATGCTAGGTAGATACTTAGTGTGTTGAAAACATATTTTATCTAATTTGATACGATAGAAAAAATCATGAAGACACCTCTAAAAACTTTCTTTTTCAATAAAAACCATACTAAGTAATATACATACAATCATTATGATTTGTGTTAGATTATTCTACAAGCAACATACTAAAACACTAGTGTTTTAATTTTTTTGTCCAAACAATCGATTTTTTGTAAATAGATAATTGCTTCATATTCTGCAATAAATTACCAGCGTTGTGTCATCGCGCTTCTCTTTCTATGCAGTCCGACAAAGGCCGCGCTTCAGGTCATGTAGTCGCCTTAACGTTTAGAATCAGTACCTATGCCACGGGCTGATGAGTATGATTTAGTTCCTAGACTCCGATATTGCACAAAAGGTGTTAAGCGAAAACCAACCAAGCATGACTGAGGTGATTGCTCTTTAGTTAAAACAACTAAAATGATTAACGATTTGAGATCGTCTTTTGTCTATCTTTTCAAGTACCTACCTAATTCGTTGCATTGATCAAGAAAGAAGTTTGTTTTTAAAGTGGCGTTCGTAGATATTGAAAATTAACAAATATCGCTTCTGTAAAATCCATTATGATCAAAGCTTTGGTACCTAACGCAAAAGTAAATAAGTACGTAAGTACAGTCAACAAAAGAGATAAGTATGCAGGACCGTCGGATATAGTTGAAGTTTAGTAAGGCTTTCGTATCACATTACATAGCCTCAGGTTATGCAAAGCATTAGATGGGCAATTTGGTTTTATATAGAGTCGTCATTTAAGCTGGCAGCAATATGGTGGCAATTGCCCCTATTCCTTTTAATAACGCCATAAACTTGGGCATAGCGTCGGTTTTAGCTCTTGAGTTCCCATGGTAATTTTTGACGAAGGTATGGACCTACCATAGAGCTAGGCGCCCTTTCTCTACCTGATACGGCGTAGGCACTAAATAAGAAAAAATACTGAATTTAAGCTATTTATTTCAGGAGGACGTGATCACTTTAAAAAAAAACAAGCACTGCCTTTTTAATTTTGAAACTAATGTATTCTGCCCGAGAGGTCGAATGCAACCAAAACAATAGTACTTATCTAATGGCTTTCACTTTGACAGTTCAACAACATTCATTGCGTTATTTACTTTGTTGAGCAGACAAATTTTTCGAACATATGACGCAATGAATTAGCAATACCTATCCTTCAAAATTATTCAATTGTTATTGATAGTGTGTTACGCAATAAGGGTGCAGAATCATTCTTTTGCCAGCCAGCCTGCATGAATTAGGTATACAAAAAAAAGAAAAATACCTATCTACCTAGTTCTGCAGTTTGAATGCATCCAAAGCTCAATAACCCGCCTTTCTGGCTTAACTATAATTTTTTTTGCTATAAGTGTAATTACATCTCAAGCTTATTATAAGTTAGGTTTGAGTGTAAGTACTCGTAGCACTTATGCACTAAATATCCTAAACTCAAATCTTCCCTATTTATGGTTTCCGTTGCAAATTGCTTCATTATCTTTGATGTTCCCCTCCTTTATTACCTACTCACAAATTATACGATAACTTACCGCTAACTTTTAAATGAGCTTAAGTTATTTAGAATAAGTAGGTGAAGAGCACTAAAGCTAAACCACCACACCACATTTAGCCACATTTAAGTGTCTTCGCCTACAGTATTAATGGTAATTGTATGTAGTTACGAACGTAGTATTTTGGAACCCCTACTGTTATGAAATAGGTCTTATCTTCAAAGTAGCAATCTTTATTCACAATTTTTTTTAAGCAAACTTTTATCGAATTCAAAAGTACCTACTAAATACTACTTTAACATTTTTTACAAGCTTGAGGCTTATCTTTTTTATATTATTCTAGAATTTGCCCGCGACTTCGCCCGCGTAAAATTTCTTGTTCCCCCTACCCACCCCGTCGCATCGCATCACCTTCAAATTAATTTTCGCTTGGCGTTCTTCCTGACTTTTTACCATTTTGCTAGGTTCCTAAGGGTCATAGCGTAAAAGCTTAGCCTATAACCTTGCTCAAGAATTGAGCTACTCGTATCAAATGCAAAAAGATTTTTTTTAATCCGACTGGTAATTCCAGAGATTAGGTATTGCATTCAAGCAAACAAACTATTTAGCTTTATTATTAAGTAGTATAGAAAGATACGGGGTATCTAAATCTTGTAAATAACGCTACTATACTAGCGACGATGCGCAAGCGGTGCGCGTCTCCATGGTGCGCAGATTGGTCCTGGCGAAGATTATGTATCTGTTTTATATGAGTCTTGTTACTTGAATTAAACTAATTTTATTTTATTTATTTATTTTTTTATACCTAAAGTGACGTGGCGCTGGAGGTAAGTCAAAGGTTGCAAATCTTTGCGGTTAAAGAGTTAAGTAAGTACCTATTGATTTTTGTTTGGTGTACCTACTTACCTAAAAATATTTGTGCTCGTGAATGTAGATACCTACCTAAATAGTAGGCATCAATATTAACGGCTACGCAGTGAATTAACGATACTAACATACCTAGTTATTAAGTTTTATTTACTAACAAAATTGTTACTATATTATTATGTATGCTTAGGTTAAGGTCTATGGGTCTTAGTTACCTGAAAATAAATGATTTATTATTATTATTATTAATGACAGGGCCTTGAACCTAATCATCGATCACGGTCGTTAATCTCGTAGCATTATGTAGTTAATTCAAACGTAACTGCATCTTACTCAGCTTGAATGGATTAAACTGTAAACAAAGCTTCGATCAATTAATCAAATAAAGTTTTTAATAAAGTTGTCTTTATGATTATAATCTCTTGTTTTTCGACACGCCTCATGTCATGGTCTATTTAATTTATAGCTGTAAGCTTTAGTTGGTATTATTCTTTCTTATAAGCCAGGATTCCGATGCTTTTCGATATTCGAGCTTATGATATTTTTCGCTTTGTTTGGATATTTTGGGTGGTTTAGTTTCAAGTGTAGGTATAACATTAAAAAAAATACCAACTTTTAATTGAATTTAACATCCTGTGAACATGTTTTTTTAACTATAAACTTGTTATTGTTATTAAAATATGATTCTAGGCGTTTTCAATTTCAAATAGCAGCTGGAGGTTTAATGGTAGACTTTCGTCGTAATAGTAAAAATGCTCAAGAGGTAATTTTCCTTTAAGACAGCAGCCCTTTTTTTTCTGGCAGCGTTTTATTTTTGAGTAGGTAGGTACGAAATTAATGATGTCCTAAAAATAACAAGCAAAAGGAGTTTGTAAGGATCGTAGCAGGTTGCGTACTATACTTTGCCTCCCTCTATGGGAAGAAGGCGTGAGTTTATGTACAGTCAGCAAAAGAGTTAGGTATGCAGGATCACGGAATAGAAAATTTCTATTCCGTGTGCAGGATCGTCGGATACAGTTGAAGTTTAGTAATAAACCGATGGATGTTGTCGAACAAAATTTTATTTTATTAATAGAAAACAAACAGCTCATTTATCAAATTAAATTTCAGTCGACAACATCCATCGATTTATGAATAAACTTCAACTATATCCGACGATCCTGCATACCTAACTCTTTTGCTGACTGTACCTATGTAAATTATAAATAACATGTAAAATTTTCAATAATAAGTAGTACCTTAGTTAATTTATTAACGGATATTACCACACTTAAAAATACACAGCATTCCTTAATGAAACCATCACGTAGGTAATCATCACGGATGCATTTAAATGAAGCTCGAACACTTGCAATCGGCCACGGCTAATGGTCTGCTTCTGCTATGCGAATGCGCAGCGAACGCAGCGGCCGTTGATTCAAATCTCGAAGCTTTTTATCGCACGTAGGTAGATACCTACCTACATTTCACGGAAATCCGTTGAATCCCTCTGGCTCATTTGAAACGATTACAGATGGAGATAGACGATAGAGTAATGAGTGTTAATAACACCTGAGGTCTGGGGCTCGTAGCATTTGTATGCAAATATTCGGGCTTGAAAAGATCTATTTGAGTGTGAAATTCGAAATCTTTGGAAGCTGTGAGGCGCTCTACTTTAAAAGGCACAAGAGATTTAAAGCGTAAATTAAATAAGAATCAACAACAGCCCTAGATTACTATAGTTATTTGTAATTACAATACATTTTTGTATGAAAAAATTAAAAGTTAAACAAAAGAATACCTACCTACCTACATAAAACCGCATCTTCGAAGTTACAAAATTCTTTGTTACAAGTTACAACAACAATTATCATGAATACATTTAACGCTAGAATTAGTTCCAGTTTTTATAGCATTTCCTGCCTTCCTGGGCAGCAGCATTAAAATAACACGATTGAAGAGGCTTGACCGGTCAGCGATAGACATTACCGATACCGGTAAATCTGAGATACGTAATGGCAACCAAGTAGCAAGCTGCAAGTTCTTTCGTTCCGTTCCGCCAGCTAGGGTAATGGTTCACCGTTTATTATTCACCACACCACCGCCAGATACAGGCAAAGGAAACTTAGGAATCATACTAATGATCGTTTTTACTCTGTCCTCTGTATACATAAAATGAAGGTGCACGCATAAAGTCACGTGCCAAGAAACTGCACCAAAATTTCAATTGGTCCTAGCCGGCGAATGGAGGCGGACGTCATTTCCGTATTCAATTATTTTTTAAAGGAATTCTTGAACACTATGAATAATACATTTTTAGTAATGGCTGTGTAATTTGTCGGTAGCATATTGCGAAATTACGTTAGATCTAGGTACTGAACAATAGGTCGGGAAATAGTCATTTATCTTTACAGCTTCCTTCTTACACTATTGTTTTACTTAAATTAACACATCTAAGTAATAAGAAGACGTCCGAGATCGCCTCAAGAACTTAGATATTGTACCCGCAAGCAATGCCTATGCCTGGATAATATTCTGGAAGCTGGCGAGATATCTAGCTAACTGATAAAAGGCAAGTGGGGGGTCTAGTGGTCGTAAGCGCTACTGCTGATCAGGATGTCCTGGGTTCGGTTCCCGGGTCAAGCAATATGATAATGGGTTTTTCCATCTAGCATTTCTCAGTAGCAGCCCGGAGTCTGGATTTGTGCCCGATTGATGACAATAGGCTCGCCCCCTATTACATAGGAATTAACCATAACTGGCAAAATGTGGGTGTACTATAGGTAGGTACACCTTTGCCCAACCGTTCGGGGAAACTAAGCAAGATGTTATGTAATGTTAAAAAAAACCTCGTAGAAACACTAATGAGGATGTTACCTGTAGCCCTTCGCCCACCATAGTAGGTACAGTGCTAACATTCTAGGACAAGAAAGTTATTTCCAGCCCAGGCCGATAGTTCTTATCCGCCCACCACTTCGTGTAAGCCTCTTATATTTATCCCCATGCCACGCCACTACCCGCATTATCGGCCTAATTTATCTGCGTATATATTACCATTATTCCTGTGATACTGTAAATTCTACTAAGGTGTCTTTTATGGTGGAACTTGTAATATGAGAGGTGGTTTAAACTCTTAACAAAAGGAGAGAGATGTGAAAAATATAAACTTAATTGTTTATGCTTGTGCAAGGCCTTTTACTTACACAACTTTACATAAAATCACTGAAGTCACATATGCTACATTTTAGTTAAATTTGCTCTCTGCTCACATTGATCGTAAATCTGCTTGAGTAGGTACCTACTTGCTTAATTTCTCATTGTTCGTTGCTCCATCCACAGCGTCCATTCGTGCTAAAAGTAAGTAAGAGCCTATAATCTTATCTGTAGAATTTCAAATAAACCATGTTTATTGTAGGACTTGTCCAATAAACCCAAGAGTTGTCATTCAAAAGTCTCTAAGCTGAGCTTTCCCATTGCCCAAACATGATGAAGACTCATGAAGAATGGGGTAGACGTCACTAATGCTCTGTCTGATAACTTACATTATCCGTCCTACGAGAGGCAGGTGATGATTACAGACTATGAATTCAAAGGCCTTCATTCTATCACGTTCTAGGCAATCTCCTTCAAGTTTATCAAGTCTAGCTGTAAACCTATCTAATGATCCGTAATTCCGAATAATTTTCTTGACTAAGCATTGTCGATACAGCACTATGATTAACTGCTTCATTATCAGCCAGAATTAGGATAACGTTAAGTAATCAGGTCAAACGATGGTGCACGAACCGATAATGGCTTGCAAAAGATCCGGCGACTCGACCACCTTCAGCCATTGTACCATCAACCTAACAAATGCACCACCATTGTACCATATGTTCATTGTTTATATTACAAAATCGGCTAAACAGGCAGTGATATTATAGGCCCATGTCTTCGAAACCAAACAAAAGTTTAAAGAATGACCCGAGTAGGTCAAGAAACCTAAGTACAATGCACAATGTTTAAGAACTATTAAGTAATACAACAATGTCTTGAAAGTGAAGACAAACTGTAGTAAATAACATGTAAGGCCGTCTGCAAATGCAATGTACTTGTTTGCCTTTTTTCGGCGCGAGCGTCGAATTATGCACAAAAGCTGAAACGAGTTCAGGGACGTCAATCTGCACGGCAGCGATTAGTTTTGCAAATTCGACATACACTGTATACATAATAGGAGATCAGTAATGGTCATTAGCATAGAAAAAGAAAGTAATGTGCTATTACAAATATTTGTTAACCACACGTTTGCCCCTGTTTCTTTTTCCCGTCTTGCTTCGTTAAGGTCGTGCTAGCTTATAAGAAGAACTGGACTGAAATTATAGAAAGAAGGGTTTAATTATAGATACCAAGTAATTGTATGTTATTATCCGTATTTGCGTGACTTATCATAAGTGCACACTGGCAAGTAGATAGGTACATAACTATTACACAAATAAAATACATCCATCATTCTCTTCACCATGGTTGAGGGATCACTAAGCTGTAAACTATGCAAGTTATTATTACCAATACAGAACGCTAAGCTTACTTTAACACTATTTTCATTCAACTTTCTTAATATTCGTGTTAATATTGACAGATTATGCATTTAGGTAAGCTTATGTGCCATAACGACTTACATAATGTGCAAAAAATTTACTTCCTTCGAGTGTAGTCGACGAAAAAGTAAACAACACTCGTCTAGCATTTTGTACCTAATGCTTAAGTTGTCTGTATATACTTATTCCAGTAAAACACAGTTACGTGAACGATTTATTTAACCGAAGAAAGAAATATAATATATAAAGAATACCTACTTTCTAGACTACCTGTTGAATTTAAATCTTACGTTACGTGAGATATCTTCTCGTTCCGCATACAATGTGGTTATGCTTGCACTTTCCTGTCGATCACATTCTAAATGCATTTAAAGTAGTCATCATCTATCACTATAGGGTTACGGAACCACTAGACCACAACACTTTGTCGAAAAACCTTTCCATAGGCGATAAAAATCTACTTTAAAAGTTTTCGATATAGCAGACTAGAGAAATCTTTTGACTTTGCACTGCACAGGAGGTGAGATATAGTGTTCCAAAAGAGACGGAGAGGGGCTTCTCAGTAAAACTAAAAAAATGTCTCGTGGGCTAAAATTAAGATAATGAGAAAAATAAACAGGGTAGTTTGACAAAAATCAATATGCAGGACGAAACCGATTCTAGTCTAGACATTACATAATAAAATGTCATTCTGCAACTGTACTCTCGAAATGTGATTGAAATATCTACTAGGTACTGTCCAATTTACTATTGGTAGCGAGTAGCCACTCTCCACCAGTAAAATGTCACGGTGTTAATCACTTGAAGTTGTATGCAGATGCTTGACCGAACCTCAAGAGTTTACTTGTACTCAATTGCTTTATCAGTGTATTTTGTTAGTGGATATTTTCGTTGTAAGTCAGTATTTGATTAAGGATGTGTCTAAGCCTCTCTCCATCTAGCTAGGCTAAACAAACACCATTATAAGTTGAATTTACGGCCAAGATTTTTGCACATAATTATAATATTTGGATATATTTTTCAAAATCAGGGTCTTGAAATTTAATGATTAGTTGTACATCATGCCCCAGTTTTAAGGGATAATAGGTAGCACAGACTTATGAGTTTTATAAAGGAACCCCATTATGCTACTAGTTACCACCTCTTTTCGTCGAGACGGCTACGCGCCATTTTCTCCTTAAATATTTTATTATCAAATCTATCGAGATGCAGCTGTATTTCACTAATTTTGCACGGAGTCAGTGCCAACTTTCACGATCCAATTATTCCACTACCTGAGATAATCCAGAACCATTTTATGATTTTACCTACTATGTGCAGAGTTGCAGATGAGTCATAGCTTCTCACAAACAGTAATCTATGTTTCTCCCTGTAGCTGTTCTCAAGATTTTTATTCTAACACCGTTTGTTCCCACAATTGATCATAGTAATTATCTATTCATAAACTCCGCTGTTGCTTTGCTAGTGCTTTTTCCATTATGAGATTTCATCTTGTAAATGATCTTTTTGAATACAGTCATGAAGAATTTATAATATGAATCCTTCAGACCCTGTTTTAGCACCGACGAAGGCCCTAATAATAACGCATACTCGTTTGCACGATGCAACTATGACAACTCAGTCAGAAGCGTGAGACGAATCCGCCAGTCTATTCTGTAAAATTAAATCTCACCTAGAAAATCAACTTGCTTGTAAAGTGAGCTGCCATTCTACCGGATGCTAGGGATTGACACTATTGACAGCTCACTTCAAGCTCATTTCATCTAAGTTTTACGGTGAGTTTTTTACAGATTGATTGGCTGATTGATATCTACCCTCTTTCCACAAACATGCTATGGTTAATTGGTTACTGAATTAGGTACCTAGGTATCTTATATTATTCCTTGGAATATTGTCCGACTGAAAACCAGAAAAATGAAAGTAAATTACTGGGAAATTTAATCCTAGCAAGAATTCATCCTAGACAGACGCGCTTTCAATCTAACTTACTGTTACTGCTAGTCTACATCATCCCACTGCTGGGCAAAGGCCTGTCCCCATGACATGATATTTTCTTAAGTAAAAACCACTGTATCAACTCAAGCAAGCTAAGCACCTATTCGTACGTAATGCCATTGAAATAGAGATGTGTTATGCGCTCAACATTCGGCTTCGGTCGGATGCGCACTTTCGCGTGTTGCGCAACAAGACGTACATCACTACGGACTAAGGTATTACATAACCCTTATTTACATACAAATAGAGTTTATATTACATTGCAAGAACTGCATGTTGCGTTCGTCGCGTGTTGCTTATGAGACAAGGTCGGAAGGAAAGAGGACAGCAGGTTTGGATCTTACTTTTTTCGTTTTAATTAATTAATTACCTATATCAATTAGATTTAGTAGGTACCTAATTGTGATTGACTGTGATGCCTTAAAGTAATAATTAGTTAAACTTATAACCGGTAATGCACACGCAATGTTATCTAATATCGATAATTGTTAATAGGTACCTAGGTGGCGAACCGAACCTACTTTCAATATTATCTAGGGACCTAAGTAAGTAGTATTTCTGAGAAGATAAGTCATGTTTGTATCCATTTTAAATAGTGAAGAACGGATGATAAAGGGAATTCCAGTAAGTGTTCATACACACGAGCAGCACGCGTCAACTGCAGAGGCAACTGTAGCCATCGACAACGTGCCGCACATGTATTACACGTTGTCGACGGCTAGCACCACCATTCTTAAATTTTGAGTACGGTGGTGCTAAAACAAGGAATAAGGCTAAAATAAACGGCACGTTGTTAACGTCCGCCGCAGACGCGTCGACGACGGCTGCAGTGGCCTCTGCCGATGACGCGTGCCGCTCGTGTGTATAAGCCTTAGATCTATATATTTCTATGGTATGAAAACTTAGTAGTAAAGCATATTTTACAATCAATTTAATCCAACAGAACATAGAGCTGTCTGTTTAGTCTATCTAAACTCTGCATATTTATTTTACAGTTGCATTCCGATTCGTCAGTTATATGTATTCCACATATCCGAACATTTCACACTCGTAGGTAGGTAACATTCCATTGATTTGATCGATTACATTTCCTAACAGCACGGTTTTGCGCTAATGATCTGCAGACTGCTGATCATTAACGCAAAACCGTGCTGTTTAATATTGACTGCAGACAATATTAAATCCAGTCCTCTCGTCCCGCCATCGCATCGGTTTGACGGCCTCGGATCTAGACTACCTACGCAATAAATACGTTGAATTTAAATCGATATCAATAAGAAATCTGATAACTACACTTCCGTGTAGCACGCGAGAAAAGTAATAACGAATTAATTGACCAAATATGTTAATCCAAAGGAAGGGAGATATTTTATACTTAAATTGTGTAATCGGCACGACTGTTTCGACTATAGTTATTACCATCCGATTATGACAAACCCAAGCACGGAAATAATTATTTAGACTGAAATGAAAGAAATATTGGAAAGATTGATTTGATTACGTAGGTAGTAAATTTTGATTATTCCATAATAGTGTCGTCAGATAGAATCTGGGTGTGTTTGCAGACTCATATTAATATTTATAAAGGCGCGGCAAATAAATTTTGGAGGAGAATGAATGTCCAATACAACTTTACCTACATTTACGGCACAAACATTTTCTCAGTTGAATGCTGTGAATCAACAAAAAAATCACGGCCAGTGAAGCATCAACATTTCCTAGAAGCGAATCGAAATGCATCGCTCCCGCTTGGCGTAACGGTGATCCCATTAGGTGCCGGCCGGAGCCTACGAGCTGCGGTATGTCGCGGCACAGCATGGCATGCGACAGCCGCTAGTACCGGGGTACTAGGCTTTTTGCCGATACCCTACAGTAGGTGGCCATTAAAATAGTTGTGTTTTTACCTATTGTGTGCATCACCGTCGCAACCCGGGCAAGCTCTAGGTGCTTGAACAAGGATCTTCTTTTTGTAGGCATGCTTTCACGGTTGTTGATTGATTTGAATCTCTTTTTTATGATCCGTGGACGGTGTGCTGTTATTCTAAGTTGGAAGTGCTTTTAGTCGTTTTAATTAAAGCCACTCGATGTCATGGGGACTCTAGCTGTGGCTGTAGGAGATAATGACCCGTCTTTACTTTAGTAAGTCGCTTAAGCATAATTTAAGGGTTAGGTTCACTCTTTGAGTTTAAGATTTAGTTAATGGCTGGAATAAAAACTAAATCTGCTTTCATACTCGCTACTAGCTAGGTACTAATCTGATACAAAAACATTTTGATGAAAAAAGTCGCACAAAATCACAAACAAGTGTTTATCGCACGATCTATTCAATAACCCATTATTGTAACGCGAACGTAAAGCTTTCGTTCCGATTTATTTACTATCTGGCTTCGTGCATCCACCGGCAATCGACAAATACAGCTAGACCTCCGAGAAACCACTACCTCCCCTTATCCCGCCTTTGTGGCTAAGCCTGGGGGCACAGGAGTGGGTCTATGTATAGTGGCGTAGCACTTAGAACAATGAGTTTAAGGTTGATTGCACCTGACTATGAATAGGGTTTGCAAGTTCGCTACACCGCGACTTTGTTCTTCCGCTTGTTGTATCATGCGCATGCGATCACATAAGAAAGAGTTTAATGGCCTTTATTGAAAACCAAATGAATAGATTTTGCGTGAACAGAGAGATTTCTGCGATAGATAGGTACTATAGACTTTGTTTTCTGTTACAATAGTAAAATTCTTGTGAAATAGGACTTTGTTTAGGACTGTAGATTTTAGTAAGCCGTTAAATATAAATAAAACCGTTTGAACTGGTTATAAGGGTAATTAAAGATTCAAAGGCTTTTTAGGTTTATAGACACTATTAAAATATTTAGACATCATTTTTGAAGAATTATGTAGAAGCTATAAACTATGCGAAATAAACTTCGGAATATATTTATATATTTTATGGTTATACCTACGCTAATTGCTACACTACACATCCGTTCCTTGGACAATCACTAATTAACTAAGTCTATAACTGTTCTGCTTGTTGTTAATGAAGAAGGTACAGTTACTGTCCCAATTTCCTCTTTTCTGATGTTGGGCAGTAAACTTCGAACACAGTTTTGTAGCTTTATTGCAATCATTGGTAGGTAGGTACTTAATGTTATAAGAGGGAGTGAGCACAGAGGCAATGGGATTCTGTTAAGGCAAACATTTTCTTATACTTACTGATAAACTAGCTTCCGCCCGCGGCTTCGCCCGCGTGGTACGTCGATAAAAAGCCTATGTCCTTCTCCAGGGTTCAAAGTACCCCCATACCAACTTTCAGCAAAATCGGTTCAGCAGTTTCAGAGATTAGGCGGAACAAACAGACAGACAAAAAATTTTAATATTTACCTACTTGTTTTATGTACCGTATACACATTACACAAGGTGGGGCAAAAAGTAATGCCCACGGCATACAGACATTTTAATTTTATTATAATAATAGCCTACTTGTCTTCAGGCAAATAATCCTCACCAGCCGGGCTGATGAGTGGTGACGGAAGCAGCACCAGTTTGATCTTAGCGTAGCTAACCTATAGTCACGTTTTTAATAGGTTTTTAAACCATTTCTTTCCTTCCACCCGTCAACTTCAACAACCTTTGGACGGAATACTCCGCTTTTTTATGAAGGAACGTAAAATAATGTGCTCCCAGAAATTAAGTGGTACACTGGTGGCGCAATCCCAGCAGGTTTAGGTTAGATTACTAAATTATATAAGGGCTGAAAACTGCACAAGTGATGTTAAACTAGAAGTTGGCATCCGACTTGACCATCCGTCTATACCAGGACTGGTATTATGACGATACTACCCACGTAGATGGATCGATCAATTAGTAACAACCGCAGTTGCAATTTACAACACACTGAGAAGCTACTACCGGCCCTGCGGGTAATTAAAACATCAGTTACATAAGATTACGTACACCTTATTTCCTTTAGGTTATACTATTTCTTTACTAAGTATTTTACCGGTACAATATTACATCGGGACCGGTCTAGTGCCGGTTTCAAATTAACTCGGAGCGTGATCTTCCGTGAGGCCGGACTAACGGCACTTGCCGCCCTTCAGACATTGGTACATGCTGACATTTAACTTGGCGAAAAATCATAGTTCATGCATAACTTGGGGCTTGGGCCGTATTGTTAATATTGTAACGGCATATTGTTTTATCAAGTCGGTTGACTGCAAGTTTCACTGGCTATATTGTAATGTAAGTTGTTCTGTTGTTTGATTAATCTGTGAATCTGTGCTGCATGTTTTTCTCAAGAGATTCGCTCTCTTTAAATCTTCATTCTTTTTCTTCTCTGGAATGTACACAAATCCCGATTACTATGTAAACTAGGTATTGTTATTTGTATCAAACACTATCTTTCCCAAGACAATATAATTTTTCTGACTCCACATTCACTATCACATGCTCATAAGAAAGATACGTTCTTTCTGACATAGAAATTGAAAAGCAATGCATTTTGTGTACATTTTTACCATTTAGGAGTGGAACTATATGTCTCAATCTGTATTTATCGACAACTATACCTGGAAGACTCGAAATCTCGAGTGAATAACTTAATCCAGGCTTTGTGTAAGTGATAACCATCGTGGATCGCATAATTCCTTATCATCAAATGAAATAGTGGTAAAACGCGAGTCTAGCAAAAATTAATCAGGCATTAGTTACAGTATTTCGTGGAACAAAATGACTTCAACGCCTGAATGCCTCACCGACTGTGGTTAACGTGGACCCGTTTCAAATTAGGATTGTTAGTTCAATAGGTAACTAAAGGAAGTACAGTTAAATTCCTCAAGGGTTCACGACGGCTAGTTCTGTTGACATAGGAACTGTTAACTAGTTACTTCGTTTCACACTATGTAGGAGGAAAATTATGGGTGGGAAGGGACGCTTTATTCTCTTGAGAAGGATTATTTTAATGTGTACTTTGAAATTGATAATATTTATGGCCTGTTTCGACATCTCCGGCAAAATTTCGTAGGCAGATAGTTAAATTAATTTTTAATTAATCTTCGGGGTAAATGCGTAACATTCATACAATGGCAATCGAACGCAATACCTTGCATTTTGACATTTCAGCCACGTTCATTGCGTTATTTACGTTGTTGAGCGATTTTTGAGGAGTTTTTTAAACCTATGAAGCTATTGATTATGTATTTCCTCCAAACCTCCTCTCTCCTAAGATGGAGAATGTGTTACACAAATAGGGTGCTGGTGAATCTTGCCTATCCGGTCCGGAAATAGGCCCTTAATCTATTAAAACAATGATTTTGTAACAGAGATCGTTAACTATCATAGTGGACCGATTTAAAAGCAACATCACATCGTTAACCACTACCCTGCGGTGCTCTGTAAAAATCTCACCGTGAAAACTTAGGTGAAGTGAGCGTGGAGTGAGCTGTCAATAGTGTCAATTCCTAGCAAAAACCAACTCACTGCACCTAAGTTTTCACGGTGAGATTTTTACAGAATCGACCGGCTGGACGTAGGCCTCCCACCGAGGTTGTTTATCATTCCTCCACCCTGACATCATTCCTTGCGGGATTTTCACGTCTCTGCAGGAAGAGTAGGAAGCCTTGACGCCAGTTTAAATTAAGGACCGTTAGAGTACCTATGTTTTCCAACGGAGCCAAATCACGTGCTTGCAATTACTTACTGCAATGCATTTCCATAGTCACGATGATTTGTAGATGGCTATCGCTGTCGCATCGTGAGCTTTGCTAAAACTACTCAAATTACTTTTTTTTTGTTCCCAGAATTATCTAGGTATTCTACTTTTCTACTTCAGCCTCACGAATAACGGTTCCAGTACTTCCAGTACCTTCGACACGGAGTGCTAACGGCATAGACGCTTGTGGATTAACATAAACGCTTGTATTCCTCTTGTTTGAAGTTGTTCAAACTAGGAAATTGCTGGTTGCACAACATGCAAAACTCGTTTAGGAATTCCTGTCTTCGTTCGGAAATTGTGTGCCTATTATTCATGTTTCCCTTCTATGTGAAAGGTTCTGTAAATATTTGGGTTGCACTGTTAACTTGCGTGCTTTGTTTGAACATAACAGACCGCGACTGTGGTCTTGAGGAGACATTGCCACTATCTTCTTGAGTGATCTCAGTGTGATCTGGGCTACTACCCAACGTACTGCAAATATTAATGTCTACCACTTAGGAGATGATAAAAACACGTTTATGTTAGGTAATATGACAATAATTAATCCAAATTAAGATGCTATCCAGAAGGAACGACTTTAATTAATGATTCAAATTACCATACGGCCTCAAAGTAGGAAAAGCAATTATATTTAATAGGAAAACATATTAAATTTATTATTACTTTTATTATAAAAGGGCTATCTGCCGTTACTTGATATTAATGTTTTGTTGATATGCTATTAATAATAACTGTTAATTTTATATCTTGGCGCCGTTTATAAACGTGGTAATTAATTTTATAAGCCTGAAATCAATTCAGTACTTATATGTATAATTATAGTATTCTGAGAAACCGTAACCTAAGGTACTGTAGGTATACATCTAAATAGGCATATAGTTGCTAACTCAGTTCGTTCTTAGTTAGGTCTGTGCGTAGGATTCAAAGTTCACACACAGATAACTTGGATTGAGGCATTTTAAACGCACTTCCTCTATGGAAGTTAATTGCCTCTTTATTTACGGCAACGCGAAAGCGATATCGCATTAACTGCGAGACGAGAAACGTAGAGCCTAGAAAGCCTAAAAGCTTTACAGTTAATTGTCACCCAGTCAGACTACGATGCAAGGAACCCTTTCAAGTTTTAAGACAAAATAAATCAGGTAAGTATTTGGATTTCGATTTTTCTTTATAAAAGGCGAAAACATTCTCGCCTAATCAGATCCTAAATAAAATATAGACTTAGGTGAAGTAAAATCGCCTCCAGGCGCGGAGAAACCTAAATGTAGGTACTTCCAGCGCACGCTAGACAATCAGCCTTACTACCACTCTGCTTAGTGGCTTATATTTTTACCCGGTATGCGTTACTCATAGGTCGTCCCGATACGAGAGCACAAGAACAAAACCGGATTGCTCGTCATCTTTAACCAATTACATAACACAACACGTTACTGAACTAACTTAACGTGTCGTAAAGGTCAATATTGTACCTTCAAGTTAACTGCGGTAACCGAGTGATAAAACAACAAGTCATCGGACTGCCAGTGGCAGAGTGGCACCACGGTCACGGTCACGTAACGGACTGCCCTACATAAAGGTCCAAGAGCTTTACTTTACGCTGCTGTTAATTTTCTGTAGGTACCTAATTTTTTTTTTATTTGTTTTGTGTTAGAGTTGAAATAGTTGTCATTTGTTTTCTGCTCTAGGGTAGAGTATAGCGCTACGAGATTCTTTTGGCGCGTGGCAAAATCAGAACTAACGCCGCCTTCTTGTTTTTTCAACACAATTTCACAAATGTTAGCCAAGAAGACACTATTAACGTCATTCAGGTAACACAATATCCTTGTAGCAGTCTTGTACTGACATTTGTTTTCTGCTGTAGAGTAAAGGGTAGAAGAGTCACAGTATCAAACTTAACCTAGACTTCGAATTCATGATCTTAAAGGCGAAGCAACTGACTTCATATGTTGGCTGTCTAAAATAAACTAGCTTCGTATCTAGTTTCAATCTCAATTAAGTCATTAAATATTGCAATAGGTAGTAACTAGTAATTTTATTAGCCGAAAGTAAGTTCTGATTTGTTTGAAATTCCTCTTCATATTCCAAGCATTATTAATTTCTTCTTTTCGAAATATACTGAAGTATATTCTCTGCATAGGTATTCGTAATTAAGTTATTATTGGTGCACATTAACACGTACTAATTTTATTGCGTGTTTTATTAGCTAACTTTATTGCAGTAGCGCATAAGCTAACAGTTATGTTAATAATTTATGTTTTTCTGTTTTATGGAGCACAAAGTTTAATAAAACTAGGTATATGTATATAGTTGGGTAAAAGCTAGGCAGATGATGAGGTAGATATAATAATTAATTATATCTTGGGCTGATTAGTATGACTATTATTTGTATTTTCTAAGCGCAAAAGATGAAGCCAGAGATATCCTGAATCACATAATATAACCCCTTCTTCACACAGCACATTTCTATCATTAACACTCAAGTACCTATCTACTCTTTTTCTGGTCTACTTCTCACATTTATAATGTTTAACCCATTTCACTTGTGTGCAGCTTACAATTAATTAAGACTGGTCGGATTAAAACTTCAGACCGATATCCGATAAGAACTGTCTGTACTTTCTAGCACTCCGAATATGATAACTCCATCAGAATATCCAGTCTATCTATTAATCACAAGTGAGTGTGAAGCATTAACATTCCAGCCAATATAAACATTAAACAGTTGTATAATAAAAACCTCTTTAAAAAATAATAATCCGTAAGTACCTCTTCAATATGTTGTCAAAGCCTCACGTAGAGAATATTTAAAAAAAAACTTATACTTACATGTCTAAGTAACTGTTCTGTTTTAACGATGGATGGACGGTGTGAATGATGATGTGGTTTGAAAGGGGGTGACTACCGAAATAACGACTAATAGAGAAGTTTAGTATGGAAGAAAAAGACATGTTTCGCAGACCCAAAACTAAATGGTATCTTGTATAAGGGCAGGAGAATGAGGATGATATATAATTATGTCTGTTTTAAAACCTGCAGGATGAAATTTAACGAATGGTTATATAAATAGTTTTAGCGTACCGCGTGTATAGGTAAAAAAGTGTTAATTAAAAATTATTTATAAAAGTAAAAAAGGAGTTACGTCTGCCAACAACCTGCTATAAAGCATGGCAGAGGTTCTCATGGAACAATGAAAAAGTGTTTATTCACCGAAATAATTTTCTAACAAGAAACCCTTCTTGTTAGAAAATTATTTTGGTGAATAAACACTTTTTCATTGTTTTTAGCGTTCCGTAGTAGGTACCTACAAGGAACCCTTATAGTTTCGTCATGTCCGTCCGTCTGTCCGAGGTTTTGCTAAGAGACCGTTAGTGCTAGAAAGCTGTAATTTTGTAGGTGTGTATATCAATTACGCCGAGAGAGTGGTAGAATAAAATTTTGGAAAATATTTTTTTTTAGGGTAGCTCCCCTACATGTGTAGTGGGGATGAATATTTTTTTCGTCGTCTACCCCATCGTGTGGGATATCGTTGAATAGGTCTTCTAAAATGACTTTGGGGTTGCTAAAATTATTTTTCGATTTAATGTTCCATTTACGAAATATTAAACTTTAAAGTGCAAATTTTTGTTCCAGTAGGGCGTCCCCCCCCTCTAAAAGCTAAACTGCTGGCTTGAAAAATCTGGAAAAATTCACGATGATAGTGCATTTCATGAACTTTAAAAGAAAACTATAGGAATTAAGATAACTTTATTAGTTTAGCAGTAATAGTCGTTGAACTTGGGTGTTCGATAATTTTATACCAAATACAAAATCCTGAGCATTAATCCTTTAAAGTGACTAAGATGAAGCAGTTACTTGTTTATAACGGGCAAAGACTTGCATTGAAAAACAAAATATGAAAAAAAAAAACCTCAATAAATTATCATAACTTTCACAATACTGCCGCTAGATGGCGCTGACGAAGAAGAGCTGAGATAGAAGTCACAAACGAACTTGTTAAACGTTTAAGACCATCACACTTCTGATCGACATCCCCGCACGTCTTAGCAATGATAATTCAAGTTTAAAGTCGGTTTTTGTTATTATAACCATTAACTTCTAATATCTTTACCATTACTTATATTCAGAATAAAGAACAACAGAATCGTACTATATTGTGATAACGGGCTACTACGGAACCCCAGTGCCGTAATTAGCCTTTTATGCGCCCGGTGCGAGCTGCTATAACCGCGCCCTTTTTTTTTTTTGCGTGTCCGAAATCATCAAATGACCCCTCCCGCTCTGGGTGCACCCGTGTTCCTTCCTTAGCCCTTTATGTTCCGGGTCAGCGGTAACCCTTTGGGACAATCCCGCTAACCCGGCAGGCTTCGGTCCTAAGGGGGCCCCTTCCTTTATGCTGACATCTCTTTGAGGCGCGCCTGGAACACGTACGCGTCGTCCGGCACGGGCCTGGTCCTGATCGGACGGTGAGCTACCCATTACTCTCCGCCCGCAGGCCCGCGCCTACGGTGGTCAGGAGTCGTCACGCGGCTCCCGACGCCCGGAGCGTCTCCCGCGGCTGGGACGGGAGGCTGTCTCTGAGCCGTCCCGCCACCTCCTTTGCTAGCATGACTGCTTTGCAGAAGGAGGTGACTGCCTCACACTCTCTTTTGCCCCGGACCATAGCTTGCACCAGGGCCGAACGCGAGAGGTCGCCGCCGCTGCCGATCGCCTCTACGAGGACACGGCGGTGCTCCGCCCAAGCGGGGCAGACCCCCACCGTGTGCTCCACCGTGTCCTCTGGGCGATCCTGGCAATGGTGACACCCGGGCGTTTCCTACCGCCTGATGATGTGCAGGAACCTCCCGAAACTTCCGTGTCCGGTGAGGACCTACGTCAGGCGGTAGGTGAGGGCGCCGTGGCGCCTCTCTAGCCACTCCTCAAAGAGGGGTCTTATCGCCGCTATCATGGCGTGCCCTGCGCTGGGTTGCGACAGTCGTTCTTTCCATGTCACCATGAGATCACACCGGGGATCCGTCCGCTCCGCCGCGATTTGCCGCGGAAGCGAATTATCCCCCCGGCGTAGTGCCTCCGCGCGCCACTCATATAGGCGCGCGAGGACTATCGCCTCCAGATCCTATGGCGGCAGTCCAGCAAGGAGGCTTGCCGCCTCGTCCGAGATCATGCGGTAGCCCCGGATAAGCCTCACGGCTACCACCTTCTGAGGCGCGTTCATGTAGTGGGCGGCTCGCCGCCGCAGTAAACGCGCCCACACCGGGGCCCCGTAAAGGGCCATGGACCGCACGACCCCGCGTAAAGCCTCCTGCAGGAGGCGTTTGGCCCCCTCAGGTTGGGCAAGAGCCGTTTGAAGGCGGCCCCGGCCCGTTCCACAGTTTGGGGGCCAAACGTCTGAAGTGCTCGACGAAGTTCCACCGGCTGTCGAGGACGAGACCCAGGTATTTCATCTTCGTCTCGACGCCGATGTGAACCCCTCCTACCGTCAGTTGGGATCCCGTTGGTGGCGCGTTCCGGGGCCCATGAAACGACATGGCCTCGGACTTGTGCATGTGCAATGCCACCTCGAGACCCAACTGCCGGATCCTCTCCACGACTATCGCAACCCCGCGTGACATCGCGTCGGCCGCCGCCTGATGCGGCCTCCCCTGCGCCAGGACTAGCGTGTCGTCAGCGTAGCAAACCACGCTGACGGCATCAGGAAGGTCAGCCCGCAACACCCAGTCGTAGCCGATGTCCCGCAGGAACGGCCCCAAAACCGATCCCTGCGGGACACCGCAAGACATCTCTCACCGGTTCCACTCCCCGTCGCGACCGGAGTAGATGACGGCTCTGTCCGTCAAATACGCCTCGACTATTCGACGGAGGTAGGCGGCACCCGGTGATACCGGAGTGCCTCCACAATGCAGCTCCAGGGCAAGGTTAAACGCGTTAGCGACACCGCCACGACGACGGGGGACCCGGTGTCTCCGGGACACCGCGTCTCCCGTCGTGAGGGCTCTCACGCGCATGATGGCATCCACCGTCTAGCGCCCCTTGCGAAGCCAAACTGGCTCTCCGCAAGATCCGGCCCCGTCCTCACCAGGTGCCCGACGACGAGGCGGCCCGCAATCCCTCTCTCAAAGAGCTTGCCGACTTCGTCGAGCAGCACGATGGGCCGGTATGCGAACGGAGAGTCCGCAGGGCGCCCTGGCTTCCGAATGAGGACCAGCTTCCCCGTCTTCCAACGACGTGAAAACTGGCCTCTCTCGAAACATACGCTTAAGAGCGCCTCCAGTCGAGGCCCGAGAGCCCTCGAGGCCAGGACTCAGGCTTTACCTGGCAAGCCATCGGGTCCTGGGGTAACCGCGCCCTTGAAATATTTTCTAATCTTATCCGGTTCTGACAATAAAATGGATTGTCTATAAAAATAAATCTATCATCCAAAAACTAAGTTTATGTATACTTAATTTTAAGTACTTGGTAAAGTTTTGAATACGGAAGTTCAAATAAATTGCATTTATAAATTAGGTGAAAAAATGTTTATTTGAAAATTCGAAGTCAGAAATTATTTTATGAATTGCTTCATATAAATGAATTTTAAAGTTTTGTTGTGGGGTAAGATCGTAGCCGGCCGGCGTCTGAACTTTCTCTCAAGTCGTGTCTCTTTACTCGCTTGTTACACTTTTCAGGAAAATCGTCTTCGATATCACATTATTCACAAACTTTTACGATTATTATTACGATCTCATCGTCTCTAATATTGATAAATGTTATTTATTTGTAAGAAGAATATACGCGGACGACGCGAATCCACACGTATAAATAATAGGTATTGTTAGTGGCCCAGGTCTGGTCATTTCTACGCCCCTCCAGGGTCTGCGCCCTGTGCCTGGGCACCGCTGGCACCGCCCTAGTTACGGCACTGCGGAACCCTACACTGTGCGTGGCCCGACACGCACTTGGCCGGTTTTTTATCTTTACCAATAAATCAACCACAAGAGAGTTTGGAGCACTAGCATTTAATACTCAGTCAAACTCAAACCATTTATTTCAATTAAACCATTTACAGGCACTTTTGAATTGTCAAGAAGTCGGTCAGTCAGAAAATATGAAGCTAGTTGTGTATGTTGTATGAAGCAGTGATAAATAACTTCTGATAAGGAGCCAAAACTTTCTATAACTCCCAATTTGATTATATTAACTACTTACTTGATCCAGTCTCTACGATCTCACTTCCTACCTTTCCCGACTTTCACCAAACTCAAAAGTCAAGGTTCTGTAGGTCACAGGCGCAGGTCGGGTATGCGGTAGCCATATCAATCGATACAGTATCTAAGCACCTTGATATAGTAATTTAAACTTTATGCCGGTGCAGTAAGAGTATCGATTAAAATGCAAGCTATGAATTGAAGTAGATGTGCCGCATTGATACGTGATAAGAATGATGAGTGAAGTAAGTTAGCGGGACACTCTTGCTAAGGCATTAGGGTTGGTACACTTGACACTTTTTAATTTAGAATAGGGTATCGAGTTAAATTAACAAAAAAATCACTACCTCATAGTAGGTAAGCAGTTTTGGATCCCCAATGGCAGGAAACGACTGCGCGGCAGGCCCAGAAAGAGACGGGATGAGCCTTAAAGGATTGGCCCACAATCACAGTAGACCGGGAAAAGTGGCAAGAGGGAAGGGAGGCCCTTGCCCTGCAGTGGGACGACACAGGCTCCATTATCAATCATTTTAGCAGTTTTTACTTTCTTGTCTTCGTTCTGACTACCCTCTTAAAATTTTCGATCTTTGTTTCTTATTTTATCCCATTACATGGTTTTCTATTGTCAATTAAGCTATTAAAAGCCTCCAATATTTTTTGTAAACAGAACCACTTAATCTCACGTCCAGCAGATGTATACGATTGTATCTACGTGTTAGGTTAAAGATCAACTTGAGAGCCATTTTCCACTTAGTCGATTATTACTACATAAAGCTTTTTTGTGTTCGCTGGATGACAGGCAGGCATACTTACATTACTGTAAATCGTTGAAATCAAAAGAAAATCGTTTTGCTTTATTGATATTTTAGAAATTTATCATCACATTCTTAAATTATAAATAGGTCTACGGAATAGATGAAAATTTTATCTAGGTATCCGTGGGAAGGTCAATCAGGCAAACTAATATTTTTTTATGCAAAGCCATATTAATTATTTTTTAAACTTTAACAAGTAGTATTTCGACAACCCTATGCACATGACAGTTTTTTTATTCTACGATTTTATGAACCAAAACCTGACTACTTAACAACTTTGTTGGTTATGGAAGTTTAATGAATATAAAGATATGCAAAAAACGATTTCCGTTATGAGTCAACCCTTAAATTCGGAACCTATCTATCATCAAAAGACGCTCTATCACGAATTATTTATGTACCTAAAAGTCTAAAAAGTTTTTGAAGGACTCATAGAAGCATCTATACAAATTAAAGTCGCTTTTCGTGTATGTCTGTGTGATCGTGTTGTTCTTCTAAACTACGCAACAGTTATAGATGCGGTTTTTACCATAATTTTAAGCATGTATTCCGGAAGGTTTATGTGTATAATACATTAATATTAAACTTTCAAAGACATCTCAATGTTATCTCAAGTCGTAAAATCCTTGCGAAGTAGGGGCGGGTCGCTAGTAACATAGAAAAGCTTTGACACAAATTGTCACTCAGTTTACTCGAAGGTACGGTCACTACACTACTGCCCAGGTAGGATCGGGTAGTAGTACAGTCACGAGCACCAATATGTCAACACTTGGCAACTTTAAATTGCGATTTTTTCACGAAATAACGAATGTAACGTTGAAATACGACACTTTACTACACCTATGGGTTCGGAAATACTTTGTTCCTACTAATATAAAATTTCATTCAAAAATAAAGGAGAAAATCGCCTTTGAATAAAGCAAAGTGTATACATACTTTTGCTCGTGACTGTAACGAAACGAGCACAGTTCGTGGCAACCTCGTAATATACACACATAGTTATTTTAACAAAGTAAGGAAATGGAGTGCGTAGTCACGATTGGCGTCGACCGAGTCAGGCCCTGCAGTGTACCCGACAGCCTTAGCAGGGTGAATGTGTAAGTCAAAATTAGGATATATAACTTTGCACCTAGAAGTCCAGTTTTCTAGGCTAGAACATAAAGAGTAATTTGTAGAAAAAATCCTGGCAAGCAATTATGCATACGACCTCGATAGTTTTTTTTGTGTAATTCTGCGATCAGTTTTAATACTTATAGCGGATGAGTTGAAGGTAAACATTTGCTGAAGTATAAGAAGGCAAAGATTAGCGTGACACAGAAAAAAAAATACGAAAGGAAGAGTAATACGGTGATATCCATATAAGATTAATTTCGTATTACATAGTAAAAACAAATAGTGTTTTAAGCATAGCATAAGCATAATCAGCCTATAATGTTCCCACTGCTGGGACACAGGCCTCCTCTCAGTGAGAGGGAGCGGGCCGTAATTCACCACGAGGGCCCGGTGCGAGTTGATAGAAGTCATAAATGTCTCCGAACTTTTGGTTTCCTCACGATGCCGATGTTTTCGTTCACCGTTTTGGGAGCAGTAGTGATGAAATAATTTAAGTAAAGCGTCTGTCTGGGTTCGAACCAAGCAACGATCGACCACTCGTAAGTCACGGCCGTTACCACAAGGACACCACTGCTTACTGCTGCCATAATCCGACTTCTTACCGATGTGTCTACATTTGGAAAGTACAATTTATTATTATACTGTGTCTTTTATCTGAAACATCACTTCGTAAAATGTAGTGTGCTTTGGACAACCAAAGCTGAGAAAGTAGAGTTTATGTCTAAACATAGGAGAAACTATGGTCCGTTTTATTTTGCATCGAATGAGTAACGAGTATTAGTTACTTTACGTTACTGGTTACTATGAAGGACAAATACTTACTAGTTGCTATAGATTAGGTATTGATAATGGTCCGGGAAAGAGAAGATAATGAGGATGCAAGCGAACGTTATAACTCCCAAGAATATGGAGTGCAAGAAAACATCTGCTATCAATATCAAAATAAAAAGTTTCTGTTTTAATCATTCGGCAGGCTTCATCAAAAGCCGGAACAAGGAAATGTTTTATCCTTTCACTGAACGTTCCTCTTATGATATCAGATCGATTAACCACAGATGGTTTATCGATCTGATATCATAAGAGGAACGTGAACCAGGACAAATTGCATTTGTCAGTACAAATGCAATTTTATGGTTAACGAATGACGTAACCCTGGTTCTCAGTGAGAGAACCTTCGCATACTTTGATGACATTATAATAATTGCATATTTAGAGACACAACTTAAGTTACCAGACGTATTACACCCGATTCCTGAATTGAGAATTTGAAATTGAGAACTTATCAAACTCTACCTTAGCTTACCAAAGGTGATTCCTTTAACGTAGCCCGCGAAATTCTTTTTTTTCTCTGTTTCTATAAAGAAATTTTGAATTTCGGGGGCTCTACCTTAAGTAATGCCAGAAATCGGGTAAAATGTCCAGGCGTATTTTGAAATTTTTGGCGGTAAAAACCAGCAAATTTTTCGCTATTTGGATGTTTGATGTTCACTCAACACCATCCTAACCAGCCCACCATCGTTGTTCTATAGGAAAGGCCCTTGTCCAGCCCATGCTGGAAAATTCAAGAAAGGTTATTTACTCACATGGGTAATAAGGTACCATTACCTAATTACCTATGTAACCGTTCCAGATTTTAGGCCATCGGTCTTGTAATTCGTCTGCTTTAATGGGGATTGTCCAAAAATTCTAACCATTAGATTTTATTTTATTTTTTGAAAATTTAGAGCATTTTGAGAAACTAATTTGAATATTTTGATGATTGGTTCAAAAGTTATTTAAAAAAAAAAAAATTAATTATTTTAAGTTTTTAAGGTAGGTGACGTCATCTTTGGCTTAAAAAGATTGTGCCGTTGCTTCACTAGTACATAATTAAAAATTTAAATCTGTCAACACAACGTCATCCATATCACATCTGTCAAAGTGTCAATACTGAATACTCAAATACTGTCATAAATAATCGAATTCGAATCCTATCCTATTATCGTATTTGTTTACAAATGGTTTTTTTATGAGTAAGTGTCGTCCAAGGAATATACTACTCTCTGTCGTCACTAGAACAACCTACGCGGCGACTTAGAAATAGAATAATAACGCACGCGGCGACATAATTTTATTGTTCGTTTTCCTGAACCACAAATGACCACAATGAGCGATACTTTTGTTAAAGCTGACTCGCGAAACCTGCCTAAAGTTGAGACCGTTATGATATTAGAGTATATTTCTACTAGCAGCCATCATAGCGTAGCTGAAATAAGGGGAGCAAAAATAATAATATAATAAATATAATTTGACACTTGACAGATTGTAGACAATACTTGCCTCTTACTTTTTAACGATAACGAGGTAACGATACAAAACTGTACAGCCAAACCAAAGGGCAAACAAGGTCAATCGTATTTTATCAAAAATATCAATAAAATATGAATATTTTTCGTAATTAATTAGTCCGTAATGATCAGTAACGCTATTCTT
Organism: Oligia latruncula; assembly: GCA_948474745.1. Lineage (NCBI taxonomy): Eukaryota > Metazoa > Arthropoda > Insecta > Lepidoptera > Noctuidae > Oligia > Oligia latruncula. Next base: position 6,775,341 of record OX419696.1, read on the forward strand.
CGAAATGGTTTTTCAATTACAACATTTTAAAAAATATGAACAATGCCCATTGAAGGTCACTGGTAATAGTATGCCATTGACACTGCAACTAAGTCGATCGAGCTAATACATATGTCCGCCTCGCGTGACCTGAAGTGATTGTATAACGTTGATGGCATGAAACACAATAGCTAGTGCATTTATCACACAGCATAGAGATAGAAGTAGGTACCTCCTCTATTAAATATAAATTAAATTTGTGAAATCATTACCCACATTGTTCTTTTTGTCTTATAAAAGACTGTCACTTTCTTCATAAACTTTTATGCGTCAAACTTTCAGTAGGAGTTTGTTGAACTTGCCAAGGTAGCAAGGTACCCACTTCATACAACTCCAGGGAGTCAGGGGAAATTATAAAAGCCATGTATTCACTGAGCAACAGTGTTTCGGATTAGAGATGTGCCGTTGCCGGCAATATTGCCCGAAGTGGGAATATTGGTGGCAAGATTGCCGGCAATATTGCCGGGAGTGGAAATATTTGGGAATTTTGCTTAATTATAAGTCAAATTATCTACGGAAACTTTTTACAATATTTAAAATTAGCATTTAAAGGCCATAATCTACATTGTGTACAATAAAATATTGTTTTGGGTAAAATTGCCAAAATTGCCAGCATTTTTGGCAATATTCCCGGTATTTTACCGGCAATATTGCCTATATTGCCATACACGGTAGTGACTATAAGAAATAACACATAAATATTGAGATTAGAATTGAAAATCGTTGTGTATTGAATAACACTGGCCAAGTGCGAGTCGGACTCGCACACGAAGGGTTCCGTACCACAAGGCGAAAACACCGAAAAAAACACGTTTGTTGTATGGGAGCCCCCTTTAAATATTTGTTTTATTTTGATTTTCGTATTTGTTGTTATAGCGACAACAGAAATACATAATTTGTGAAAATTTCAACTGTCTAGCTATCGCGGTTCTTGAGATACAGCCTGGTGACAGACAGACGGACGGACGGACAAACGGACAGACAGCGAATTCTTACTAATAGGGTCCCGTTTTTAGGGTTCCGTAGCCAAATGGCAAAAAACGGAACCCTTATGGATTCGTCATGTCTGTCCGTCCGTATGTCACAGCCACTTTTTTCCGAAATTATAAGAACTATACTGTTGAAACTTGGTCAGTAGATGTATTCTGTGAACCGCATTAAGATTTTCACATAAAAATAGAAAAAAAACAATAAATTTTGGGGGTTCCCCATACTTAGAACTGAAACTCAAAATTTTTTTTTTCATCAAACCCATACCTGTGGGGTATCTATGGATAGCTCTTTAAAAATGATATTGAGGTTTCTAATATCATTTTTTTCTAAAATGAATAGTTTGCGCGAGAGACACTTCCAAAGTGGTAAAATGTGTGTGTCCCCCCCTGTAACTTCTAAAATAAGAGAATGATAAAACAAAAAAAAATATATGATGTAAATAAAAGAAAATTGGTTTGAACGAGATCTAATAAGTAGCTCACCTGTGAAAATTTAAAAACATATGATGGTACGGAACCCTCGGTGCGCAAGTCCGACTCGCTCTTGCCCGGTTTTTTAACCCTTTGGGTACGGAACCCTAAAAAGGCATAAATTCGAAACATTTATTTTAATGTTGTACTTGTTTTTCATATACATATAAAATACAGGTATAAGTATATGTATAATATTGGAAATAACAAAGTGTCAATCTTTACAAATATTTTATGATCGATATACTACACTAAATATAACTAAACGATGATTACAATTGCAGTAATAATAAAATATATTGGTATTATTTGACAGGCAACTTTGGCAATATTGCCAATGTTGCCGGCAATATTGGTATTTTACCGGTAGCGGCAACATTGGGAATATTGCCGGCAGTGGCAATATTGCCACCAGGCACATCACTATTTCGGATACACAGTTTCTGAAACATCACGTAAATGTTTCCAGGAACAATGTTTCGGAAACTCTGCCGTCCACACCAGGTCATGTCGCCCGAGGAAGTAGTGTTGTTATGTGGTACCTACATTTCCATAATATTCGTTTTTTCTCAAACAGTTCTATCAATTTAAAGACAGTTTCATCGTCCCACACTACAGCCATGTTTATAAACAAATGTTTAGACGCGTCCACACTCGCATGCACCTGTTGCGCAACTGATTTGTTTCTGTGTTCTCCGCCGCAAGTGGGGAGCACCGAAACATCCGATAAACACTTTACAGAAACAAAATTATATGTTTCTGAAACAAAATGATTTGTTTCAGAAACACGTAGATTTTGTTTCTGAAACAGAGTTTATAAACAATTGTTGCTCAGTGAATACGTGGCTTTAGTCTCATCAATCTGATTCCATTTCATTTACAAAACACAGTACAGAAAAAGACAAAAGATTAAAGACAGCCACAAACACTCACCAACTTTCCGGAAGGCAACACTGGCCTTCCTTCCTGAATATCCGACGAAAGAAATGTTATCAAACGACTATCTATACTCCTCCAAACACTTATGACATAACATCAATGGCTAGGCTTAAAATTGAACAACAAGTGTGGGTGACATTTTCCAGCCTTCAGTGTACAACAGTTAGATAAGAATCGGAGGCGCGAGAGTGAAAGCGTTCCGCCGGATTCACATGTGATCTGTCTCGCTCAGACGCTAGTTACGTCAATGTTACTGCTCACCTTCACATTCATAAACAGTAACTAGATAAGAGGTAGCCGTGAGTTTAAGTACTATTAGAATTACTTTGAGAAGGAGCTCGTCCAGAGAAGTAAGTAGATACCTACTACCACCATATCAATTTGCCACCAAGCAGTAGCTGTTTGAGGCACAAGACTTTGGCTGGTATTGCAATTCATTTGCGATGCTTCTGGAGCTGCAGATGACCAAATACATAAACCGTTGCAGATAAAACATCTAAATAGAAGTTAAGCAGTAGCACCTATGGCTTTTTAAAGGTCTTAGCAATAACTTATAAAGTTCCATTATATACTTTCAGAAGTCGAGAAGTAGCACTTATGGCTTCTTAAACATCTGCTGTGGCTGATTTATGGCCGTCAACGGTATAAGGATAACTTCGAATAACTTATTATAAACTACCATTATAAACTTTCTCACACGTACCCGAAAGATCATTTGTACCAGAACACTGCTAATAATTTTCGTCATCTACCAATTTCTGATCATAGATTTCTCCGTGCGTGACGGGCCTAAATGCTTATCATTATCACACGGATTGACCATCTTTACGTGGCCTCCATGTGTCCTCTCGAAATTGCCCAATAAATACCTATTGCTTCTATCGAAACTGTTAGCAAAATCTATCAAACTCAAATGACATGCAATGACTGCAAAAAAGTAAGTGCGTTCAACTCTTCTTCGCAACGTAGTTTTGCTTTTTTACATCATATTGCACCTGAAAATTGGAAACAGTTATGTAAGCAATGGAAGCCGTTATTAATTTGCCATTATCTGGTAGAATGATGGCTACAGGCGCTACCTCGAAAATAAATCGTAGCGACTGCGAAAGTGATGCAATTACTTTTAAAACTACTCTGAGTAAACTTTGATATGATAATTCTCTATGTTTTAAAGTAAATTCCATTGAATACCTAACTCTTAAGCGTTACGCCGTAATGTCGAAAAAAGTAAAAAAATAGATACTTATAACTACAATTTTTTTGTATCGATAAAAATTCATTGAATCGTGTATTCCTTTTACATGATCCTAGACCAAAGAGTAAAAAAAAATATACAAAAATGTTAAATCCCTTTTCCACTTAATTAGTTAGACGAAATAGAAAAACCACATTTTTTTCAATATATCGCCTTATGTATGAAACTGAAGTATTGAGGGACATTATTTAAAATTGTGGATATTTTCCTGTTTCTGTGTATTGAATCAACCGACCGTGATGGTCATCGACGATTTCAATCCCGTAACTGCAAGTGATGATGAGTATGATTTGATGACTGTTGGAGTATAAACGCATTGACAGTACGGTAGTAGCCACAATGTGTCAGTATCCTAATGCGCAAGTAAGTTTATAGCTAGTACCGCTGGCTATGCAGTTATGCCGAGTTGATTTCATGTGGGAATACGTACGGTAACAGTCGAGGCATTGCATACATTTATACTTATTAATATTATTTATTAGCTATAAAGTGTTCATATAGCGCAGGCATTAACGGGAGTCGCCATTAACAGCCATTTAAACGTTGGTTTAAATTGGAATCTATAAATACAACATTTAATATAGTTTTTGTTTTATAAATAAATGGCCAGTTAAACTAATATGGCACCGTCGCGTCGTCTATATCTATCTATATCCTTACATAGTATAAAACAAAGTCGCCGAAATGTCTGTACGCGCATAACTTCCGAATGACTGCACCAAATTGGATAATTGTTGTGTTGAAAAAATTGGTAAAAAACTTTGCAGCCCTGCGAAGCTGGGGCGGGCCGCTAGTTTATTAGAAATTGAAGTCACATTTCTTCTGTGTGACCGCGCTGTTCTTCGAAACTACGCAACGGACTTTGATAGGGGTTTCAAAGTTTCAACATCATTTAGAGAATTTAGTCCGGAAGGTTCATGTGTATAACATAACAGCAAGCCTGATCCCCGAAGGGTTAGGCAGAGGTGTACCTATAACAGTACACTGAGTACACCCACCTTTCGCCAGTTATATTTAAGTCCCGTGTAATAGGAAATGTATGTTCATGTGTATAATAGGTAATTTAGATACAAATAAGAAATCTTTATGTTTTGTCAAGTCGTCAGAACCGTGCGAAGAAGAGGCGGGTCGCTAGTTAAGTCATAAAATGGATTTAAATGTTTAATGCCTGTTCTCGTCAGACAGAATGATAATTTTCATAAGATTTACTTTGATGAGTTCGCCTAGGCTAGTGCAGCTCATAATCTATTAGTGATTTAGTAGGTATGTGTGTTAATCGAGCAAGGGTTGCAACGTAGCTAGCAAGACATAAAAACTGGCGCAGTCGCGCTTGAGATCAGAAGAATGTTGTATTTTTGAGACAAGTCTAGCTATAACTGACTGTGCTTGAAGCTTATTTTTCATGAACCCAGTACCTAATTAAAAACTTATATGAAGTGAGGGAGATGAAAGTAATCCTATAAACTCTTTATAATGGAAGTTCCTTTGGTAGCTTTCCGTTTTGTGTCACTAGAGCCTCGTTAACTCTACTTAAGCTAAAAACAAATGACTACGAGATGCAGTGATACAGCCTTTGTGCACGTTCCGTTCATCCGCATTCCCAGTTGGCGTCTTTTACATCGCCATCGTATCGTTATGTGTTACTGGCGTATAACGGAACGCCAGTAACTGTAGCGTTCCACGACGCTCTTTGCGTACCACTTGCTATGTTAATAGGTTTACTGTAAGAAATATACCTTGTTGCCAAAATATTTGGGTTACTGTTATGAGTTGGAAAGCAATAAATAAATAAATAAACTTGTTTTTTTGAAATGTTGCCGACGACTTGAGCTCGATGACTACATAATTCGCTTACGTGATCAATTAGAAAGAAACAAAGAAAAGAAAAATAGGTATATTTCATCGAGATTGTAAATTAAGACTCATAATATCCGACGGGTTAATTAAATATTATACAATAGAGATTTAATGAAAGGAATGATTTCAAAGATGGAAATCCCAAGATTCAAGATACTCTATTTTACCAGAATCATCAAGAAAAAAGTTGCAGGTACCTATCTATGTATATAAGTATAAGTCATTGTACTACTGGTAACATTGCACTTGCGTAATACCTACCGACTTGATTTTATCTCAGTTAAACTAAGCAGAAAGATAAGAGCTTTAGCGTGTTAACATTATTAAGTAATTGTTCTATCAACGTTACTTCCTCGGAAAAGTAACAAAGAAAAATTAGCGTCTCCTGTAAACCTATGGAGCTAAGTAAACCATACCTCGAGTCGAAACAATAAGGTGAAACTCATCGATTAATTTCCACTAGAGGAAACCTGCCAGATACAATGGCTGTGGGAACATCACACATGCTTTGATATAAGTACGATTAAAACAAATGTAATGAAAGAAAATCATATTATATGTCTCTTTCAAACAGTTTTTACCAAATAATAAGTTCATTCTCTGCTTTCTAAATTGAGGCACTTTATTTTAATTTTATGTTTTCATCGGCGTATTATGGCATGTTTAAATTTGAATAAATTGACTTCCAAGCTTTGTCGGACATAACGTTCAAATTATGTATAAAGAGCGATGTAATGGTACTCTTATTTATAGTGAATAATCTCATCAAATTATAAGCGATCTTTAAAGTAACAGTTGAAGGGATTTTTAAAAATAATGTTCTTTAACAGGCTGGTACATAGACATGTCAAATAAACAAATTATCGTTAGTACAACTAAAGGAAAAACAACGTTCGGAATTTTAATTTTACAACTACCGGCAAAATATTAACTTTTACTTAGTCACCTATTCAGAAAGCAATAAACAACAACAAACATCTAAACAGTACTATATTTTATGCTATCTGGTCGTTGTCCTCAAGCCTTAGCAGCTCGGAATGGTCGATTGAATGAGGCCTGTGGGCGAGGAACTTAGTAACCTGTCACTATACACCATTACGGCCCTTAAGCCCAGCACTTTATTGCTGAACGTGGCTCACGCGATGCGAACCTCTTGTCCCAAGTTCCCAACCATTTGGAGTTTTGCTAACTCAAAAAAGTTATTAAGAGAATGTTAAGATTAAGTATAGAACAGATTAGGTACGCTTATGGATGTATTATAATTATTATATTTTGAATCATATTCATTCATGTTCATCCTCATAGGACTGGAAGGTTGGGGGTGCCTTCTTTTGGGAAAAACATATCGTGAACTTTTTTTTAGACATATTCTCTCACTATTTCTACGTCTAAACATTAGTGCGTTAACTTGACGAATGTGCGGAGAAATGAATGGGAACAAATCTTACCGAGAATGTACAAGAGAAAACTAATGAGGTTAACTGGATAAAATGCTTTAGAACTGTTATATTGTTGTTGTTATTCTCAATCACGTTTTGCCCAAATAACCGTTTTTTTTCATATGATTCTCTTTTATTAGGCGCAGACTACATTCGAGAAGATTGATAAAGTTAATTATTATATTTTCATAAAGCATAGATACGCTTTTCCTATATCATGGTCCCAGAATAGAACCCTGATATAATCAGCCTATAATGTTCCCACTGCTGGGACACGGGCCTCCTCTCTGTGAGAGGGAGTGGGCCGTAGGTAATCCACCATGCACGCGGACCCTGTGCGGGTTGGTAGATGTCACATATCTTCGAATTCTTGGAATAGAACCCTGAGGTAGTCCATGATCACATCGACCGACCGTTGACCGCATTAACCGACAAATTATTGTCAATCACAGAGTGGTTAAGATGTGAGACAACAGATAAATATTTTTTAACAAATAAATAGACAAACTCTTGTTGTTTTAACTATAAACTCCATAGGATTTCGATCATCTGTGTAGAATGCTTTATTTAGATCAAATTTTAGATTTATCTCAATATGTAGGTAACCACAGCTTTACTTTCACTTGTTCATTCACAATGATAATAAAAAGTTGTATTGAAGTCAAAAGACAGGAACAGTTTTTGTAACGGCACATTACATTTCGAACATTTTGCTAATGACACAGTCGACATAATGTGAAACGTTTATCTTATTTTTTGTCACCATTCAGTACTTTTTGTGTTACACATTGCTTTTTCCTGTCTAAATGAAATTAATGGTTTAATGTAACCGTTCGTGACATTTTACGTACACTAAAATGAAAGAAAGTAATAAAATAAAAGATTCGAATAAAAACTTGTCTATAGCGGTGCTAACCTTAATTGTAACTGTTTTATCAATTCGGTTTATAGGTGAAGTCCATTTACTTTCGATGCAATTAATATCTTCAGAAGCAATCAGCTTCATTTGGGTTTGATGAACAAATATATTATTATTGACTGTTGTTAGTAGGTACCAGTTCGTCGTATTGATTAACTACGACATCGTTCATGATAAAATAGCTAATAATTAACTCCAAGAAAACAATTTGCTTCTCAATTAGCAAAAGTTCATCAAGCTGACGATATTTAACTACCTACCTATAGGTATCAGAAAGGTAAATATTGAATAACGGTCCCATAATAAAATAATTATGAACTCGACGTCTCGAGTTATCAAGTATTACGGGATATTTGTCTAATATCCATAAATAATCCATAAAGATCGTTGTTAAATTCGTTCTAAAACGACAATGGCATTATTTTGTGTATTTTACCTATGGGCCTTAGTTGCCTGATAATAAAATGATTATTATTATTTTATCGGGTTTACTTCCGAAGAAATCGTGATATCAAACACGGTTCGACGCGGGATATCAATTTCTAGCAAGAACGTCATTTGCTTATCATCACGTAATTTTTCCTCTGATGAGTTATGGACTGTGCAAAGATTCTTTTTCCTCTTACGAGTTATAATTGGACTGTGTAAAAATATCTCGCTGTACGTTGTTTCACTAGAAGCACTTAGGTACTTAAAAGTTTAATTAAGGTCTTCACTTCGTCTTAAAAAGTCAAAGAAATAATATAGCTAAGCTTTTTGCAGGATGGGCTTAAATGAGTTGTTGTACTTGAACTTAAAATTAGAGCCGTTGAAAATTTTCTTATATATTATTATATTCTAGAGTAGTAATAAAAATGTATGGCTTTGTTTCTATAATTGGAAATATTATATGGATTGTTATTGCTTTTATACTTTTGGTTTATTAAATAAGAAAAAAAAAGTATGTTTTCTTATACCTAAGCCAAAATTATAGGTATCACATAATCGATCATCATAACCGATATCATAGTAGGTACCAATGTAATTGAATCTTCTAACCGATTATGTACCAGTCTGCAATCTCATCACAGATTTATCATTATGCCGTAAAAAATTGGAAGTCGACGTCGACGAATTCCCACAAATAATGATAGGAGCCAATTATGAACGCCATTATCTCCTGACAAGTTATTACATTTCGTCTTAACGTTATGTTAAATTCATATTACAATAGTGTTCGCACCTACTGCGGCCATCTTTGAAAGTGTCGGAAGATGGGAATGAAATAGGCGTAACGACTAAGAAATAGATTATTACAATTTGTGTGTCCCGTTATGGCTAAGTTCTCATGATATACAGGGAATGACAATGCGTGACCATAATTGCATTTTAGCCTGTGTTATTTTGATTAGACTGTTTTCTTGTTTTGTTAACGTTATAGATACAGAAGACATTACCTACGTTATGTCTAAAAGTTGAGGTAGGATACTAACGACAATGCAAACTTAAATAATTGTTGACAATGCATCTTATGCATCCCACTTGTCCCTTACAAATGAGATGCCTAAAGCTTTCTTTTTTTTTCTTATATTTATTTTCAGAAATTTTGGTTTTTAAGTCAGGGGCACCTGAAATAGGATACTTTTTGGGTTGAAATACGCCTTTTTCAATATTCCTTCCTCTAAAGATAGGTAATGCTGGAACAGTACTTAGAAGAGAATAGACACAGCAGAAAAATTCTGCTTTTCCCTTTGAATGTGTTATTGAATCAACGCGTTTATATTCTCATTATCTAGTTGTTGGACTTCAACACAAAACTTCGGAACATCTTCATCACCTTGGCCAGGGGGTCTACTCCGAAGCGGTTAGCCACTGTATCGGCCGAATGTTCGGTCATTTTCTGATTCGAATATTGTTGCCCTACTACGAATTTAAAAAAAAAAGGTAAAAAAAGGGTTCAGGGTTCTAACAAGGTTCGGATTGGCACAGTTTGGTCGGGAACTCGGGACCAATAGTCAATATGGGAAATTAATGGTAGTAGAATATAACCGAACATTCGGCCGATACAGTGGTTAACCGCTTCGGAGTAGACCCCCTGTTTCGAAATTGCCATCCAGAAAGTAATGTTGATAATGTCAGAATGTATCTCATGACTTTCATTAGATATCATTTACGTAGGTAACATATTATGTAAGTAGGTTTACGCTGTCGTTGCGTAAAAAAGTGCGTTCTGTCTTATAAATTTTAACCGAACAAAGTGCTGTCTGCTGTGAAAGACAACAAAACGAAAATCAATATTGTTCATGTTTATTTATAGGATTACAAAACATTGTAAAAACAAAAGAAGTCAGTGTGGTAAATTCAGCAAACCGCCCATTACATATTTGGCAACAATATTCGGCTTTGGAAAGGCGCATCTGATAAAATTATCCGTGCACAAACCAGATCTCACGCTCAATAAAAAATGCTTTCACTTCAATTGATAATTTTATCTATTCCATCTGTAGTCATGTGTTGTGTTCTACTACAGCATGATTTTACGGCCTTTGATGTTTGTGACCTGCTCTACAGTCAATTTTTAATACTAGGCACCTATTTTTTTAATAAAATTGACTACAGGCCGACCGTTTAACTGAGACGTTGCCTGAGGTAGCAGCGCGGTGCGGGAGGGGTGTGGTGACGTGATGCAAGAGCTCAGTGATTCGTCAACTTGTGACAACTATCACCCCTCCTGCACCGCGCAGCTACCTCAAGCAATAAGTTATCATTTAGGTATCACCTTATCTATTTATAAGTTTTATCTTTGAAATGATACAGATCAAGCATACATACTACCAAATAATTACCCGTCTTTGTTTCTATCATCTCTATATCAAAAATTACGTCAGCAGACATTGGGTATTCTTTAATTCGTGTAATGACCCTTTTTTCACACGTGCGACGTTGAAGAGCAGTCCCACCGACCGCGGTCCCACATTCTTATACAGTTGTAATTGCACACTAATTGTCAATTACGCAACACCACATAGCTGTTTATGTAATTGTTTTTGTTTGTGATAAACCCTGAGAGTTGGATAACTGTAAACAGAAGCGCAAGCGCACGCTTCAAACACTCACCACTTCTGTCACTTTGTGTTATAACGACCTCTACCGTTGCGCAAAAACAATCAATCCATTAGGTATCATAGAATTACATTAAAATTATCCAACTTGGCCAGATTAATTTTTTGTCCCTAGACTTGCTCGGATCCTTAAGCGTGCGAAGAAGTCAGTTCCAAAGAGTAAAAACCCTATATTATTGAAACTAGAACTAACTATTTATTCCTTGTACATTGTAAACCGCGTCTTTGCTCTATAATTTTATTCATCCCATCCTGCGTAATATAGCAGTAGCGAAACCATGACAATTTGAACAGGACTAGAATAGAGTAATAATTTCCTATAATCATTACATTATTTTCTGGAGCACTATCTGCAATTACCATGGTTAAATATTATTCTCTGAGACTTTAGAGACAGACTCGAGACAATGATTTTAAAGCTAATGGCGATCATCACGCACGCGGTTTGATGATATTAACAGGGATGACTCTGAAATGGACTGCAGCGTCATCTTATACATATATAAAAATCTCTCGTGTCACAGTGTTTGTTATCGAACTCTTCCAAAACGGCTTGACCGATTTTTATGAATTTTTTTGTGTATATTTGGTAGGTCAGAGAATAGGTCTTTTTATACCCCTAAGCGATAAGGGTGGCCCTCCCCATAAATTTTAATTTTTTGGAATCGCAATAACGCGGATGAAACCGCAGGGCGCAGCTAGTATTTTTTAAATAATCTCAGAGTCATGGTTCATAGTGAAAGATTAGTTTAAACGTTACTGAGATTTGATTCAGATCCATCTAAGGATGGCGTCAATCGTCAATCTGAGATGCAAACAGTTTTTGAATAGCCTGCGTTCATGATTAAGTTTCTAAGCCATTTAAATAATAGTAGCCGGCTCAAAAAAAAAAAACCAAGTCATCGATAATGGTCACTTCTCGCTTACGTACGACTATTATTTTTACTAATCCATACCTGTTCGTTGCATGCAAAAAGTGAAAGAAAAGCACTTCAAACCGTAATTAATTTAGGTCCACACGAAAGACGAAAGTAAGACTTCTTTATCTCGGCCGTAATCGCTACGAATCGCTCGACATAGATCATAGAGCCCCAATTCAATTCCCTCGTATAAACAATTTAATTGTCTTACAAACCTTTTCTATCTAAGTGTACCATCTACCATCGGAGATCGCTGACAGAGACCGGAAATATAACCGTACATTTTCCAACGATATACCTAAATGTACATAGGTAGGTACTTAAGATTTTGTAGATTAATAGGAAGAATTAACTATAAATCGTATGCTAAACGCCTCGATGGCAAAGCACAATGGACCGCTTTTTCAAATACACTTAGCGCCCCTTTCAATATATTACTGTCTAAGATTATGCTAGTCTCGGTTCGTTCAACGCCCTCAAAGATGCGAGCCTTTTCCGACTTGTCCGGTTAGTTATTAGTGTCAGGGGTTAAAGGAAATATGTTTGAATTAAAACAGAGACATTTCTAATATTCTAAGGACGCTTGTTATTCTTCTTCTTGGCACGACTGTATTTTAGATGTTGTTGGCCCAAAACTTTGCCACATCCACGACGTTGTCGCTGCCACCTTGCCACCGTGCATTTAAACCAGAACTTATCCTTCGAGCAAATTCGAAACAGAAAAATAGTAGATTAGATATCCTACGTAATATTCAATAGAAACAAATCTAAAACTTCTATTTCGTAAATTGTGGATTGTCTCAAATTACTTTCATATCCGCCGCCACAACCGCGGTATTGACCGCAAATTGTCGATCAACTCGGCTAGATATGTACACTACTGGCACCACAGATCTAGCCCGTCTAGTCCTCGCAGACACCTTCGTACTTTATTATTAGAACGCTGTACTTTAGATACAAGTTCTATGAACCTTACTTTATTACGAGTACGTAATGAAAATACCAGTATGATATAACTTTACGACACACGTTTAAGCACCCTATAAAAATAACTTTACGCATAGAAGCTGAACCGGATTAATTTTGATTATACTTAATCACCGTAATAATGGCAGAAGTGTGTCTAGTAGTAACCGTAGACAGGTCGTATTTCTGTGTCCTTAAGTTGTTTTTGGCTTATCTCGAAGTTATTATTCGATCTGTCCACCCCTTAAAGAAATTTCTACTTTCACAGGTGTTTTTGTTCCAATAAAGATTATTATTCTCTTATTCTAAGAGGAGGGAATTGGTTGTATCTACCTATTTGACTCATGCAATATTTTTCCATCTTTTCAGGGCGCGCCAAGATGTGGCGTGCGATACTGCTAATGTGGCTGGTGTCACCAACCCTCGGCCAGCAGATCCTGCCAAATAGGGTGTCCAGCGTGTCTACAATCTGTGACAAGGCGTCCATGACCGTGCATTTAGAGATGGCACAGCCATTTAAAGGACTTGTCTTCAGTAAGGACTTCTCGAGGGAGTGTCGAGTGCAAGGTAAATAGAATCTGTTTGGTAACATCACATAACGCGTGTTTACCCAGAAAGGTTAGGCTTAGTTGCACCCACCAGGCATAGGACACCCACATTTCGCCTGTTATAACTAAGCCCCATGTCCCAATCTGATTGATGTGTTTAAAAACGATATTCGTCCAAGTTTCAAGCTCGTTTCTTCTCTCTACCTCAGTCTTTATCTCCAATACTTTATTGTTTAAATTATTGTTGCATTTGCATGTTAATGAAAAGATCTCAAAACGTTCCGTTATACCGGAATTTTAATGGAAATGTTACATATTCCAGGAAACCTTCAAAACAAGATAACTCTAAATCTGCCATCGAACGCATGCGGCGTCAGGACATCAACAATGAACACTACAGTTGAGGAGCCTGATGATGAAGAGGATCTGTACTACAACGTCGAGCTGGTCGTGCAGATGGACAGGCAGCTACAGCAGTCATCTGATCAGGAACTGTTAGTCAGGTGGGGTGAATGACTGCATAATAAATATACCTATAACATCACTTCTTGTTTCCCTGAGAGAGGTGCCCTACCTATAGTACACCCACATTTGGCCAACTCTTTTTAGGTAAGTCCCATGTAATAGGGGGCGAGCCTATTGCCATCAAACGGTCACAAATCCAGACTCCGGGCTGCGACTGAGAAATTCCTTCTGAAAAAAAATCCAATAACACTTTATCCGACCTGGGAATCGTACCCAGGACCTCATGCTCAGCAGTAATGCTTGCGACCACTAGACCAACCAGGCAGTCAAAAATGGATAATATGACGACCAACGTATTGTGCAATCATCAACCCTTGAACTCGAAAAGGGCAGCTGGCGAAATAACGGCCCTGAATTCTCATGACGTTTTAGCCTACAACAAGCGCCTTATTCAAATCAATTTCTTGTCAAAAGTGCGTTCTAAGTGCGTAATTGTATTTATTACAATTAAGGTGAAAGCGCCAGGGTAGCCCGCGAAATTCAATTTTTTTTAGGTTTTTTGCAATTTGCTGGTCAGTATTAAGTTGTACGATGATTAAAATATGATTCGCGGCCGTAACAAATATGTATTTACAGAATTATGATCATTAACGTCATCAACACAACTCTCTAAGACCATGTTGTAATCCCCAAGAATGACTATTTCATGAAATCTTGACATTTGGGGATTACATGGTCTTAGAGAGTTGTATTGATGACTTTAATGATTATAATTCTGTAAATACATATTTGTTACGACCGCGAATCATATTCTAATCAACGTACAACTTAATACTGACCAGCAAATTGCAAAAAACGTAAAAAAATTGAATTCCGCGGGCCACCTTAGAGCTTCCCCCTTAAGCACTTAGAACGCACTATTGACAAGACATTTATTTGATTCTTAATTCTCCTTTCAAAAAGTAGTTTCGTGTGGAGCAGAATGGACAATAACAAAACTCCTTAGATTTTAGCACTAAAATATGTTAATTTCCAACACTAAAATCCAGTTAATTATGTACCTACATAACCTCATGCGTTATTGTTATAAAACCCTTGTTTTAATCTCTGCATTTTCTAATAATATCATTCACAAACATAATGGAGTCGTCAAACTTGATATCAATGGAAAAATATTACCCAAGTCCGAACAAGGATCATGTAATAGATAAGTATTAGAAAAAAACCTTACGCAACCAGATTCAACGACGCACTGGAAGTTGTACACGCAAGGTGCAAGGACATTAAAAAATCTAGTTCCATGTGGAATGCGTCAAGTGCTAGGTAGATAATAATTGCGAGTCCTGATAAGGTCTCCTAGGTTTCACGTTACCTCATTTAATGTCTAATGGAGAGCGTTAACCAAGAGCCCGGTTGCATGAGAGCAAAATCTGCAATATATTCTGCGAATTATTTATCCTGCGTTTGAACCTCTCCGACTAAGTTTAAATATACTTATGCTAGGAGTAAAAGCATCTGAGTAATGCCTTGTTTGATTTGGAAACCAGTTATGAGCTATGTACAAAAGAATTGCATTCGTCTATAAGACCTCAGCCCAGTGCGATATGGACCGGAGTTAAGATAAAAAGATAAAGGATGGTCTAATCGATATTTACGAAATGCGGAATCTGCGAAAATCAATCCAGTAGAATTCTATTTCATGTACTTTATTTCATACATAAGTTTTTAAACTAACTGAATTTGTAACGAACGGTAGATGCAGATCAAGATCTACCTACTTGTTTAAGTTGCTTATCTAAAGCGTTCATGTTTTGAATTTCAGATGTAAACTGCAACCTCGCGCGGTTCAGATCGATAGCTCGGCTTTAGAGATGGTGATCAACAGTAAATTACGCGAAATGACTACCAGGGAGGCGAAAAAAACGAGGTAAAGTTAGATAAATAATATATTATGTTAGCAAACGCAAGAGCAAGTGGAGCCTCTGTGTCCCACTGCAGGGCAAAGGCATCAGTTCCGTCTTTTAATTTTTCTCTTTCCTTTTGCATTTTGAGCTCGAAGCAAGTAGGTACTATTTTTTTAATTTGTTCTTAATTAAATTGCTTTGACTTCAAGATAGTAGAATTGTAACACGATCACGATCTGTCAACAGAACTGGCCGCAACCGTCAAGGGTTCGTGAACGCGGCAGAAATAGAGCAACGCGAGTGGCTTATGGCAGCAGCACGTGCCTGGATGGAACTGGCACCCGCGGTGTCTGCTGCAGAGCCCGCCACCGTCGAAGTGGGACAGCCTACTAGACTACTCATACAGTGCACATTGCCTGGTAAGTTTAACCATGTATTTTAGCCAGTGAAGCTGGCATGCTAGAAGTTATTACAAGTAATTTTCTAACGCCTTGCCTACGGAATGAGCAACACATCATGCCAGTGTGACTCAACGGTTATTAGGGGGATGAGAATTTATTTTTCTTGGTTAATTCTTGTTAGTGAATGAAACAAGCCGAAAGCTAAAACGCCAGTTAGGCAGGGAAAGAAGGTGGGATAGATATACTTGAATAAGAACGAAAAAGCGGGAAAGAAGATAATAAAAAGCGGGTGTAGGACCCGCTTTTTCGCCTATTAAAGAGAGATTCGCCAAAGAGTCAACTTTTCAATTAGGTTTAGTTTAGCTCCTAAGCTGAACCTAATTGAAAAGTTGACTCTTTTGGAGAAAGGAACTTATGTTTGGAAATTGTGACTTGTGTATTTAAGCTAGGTATATAAAACATTGGAAAGACGAAGTTCCCACTAAGAAACAAAAGTCTGCTCTATGTATGTAGGTAATAGGTGCTAGGAATATAAGTCAATGATTCATCTCCTCGGCATTATTAGTTATTGCGTAATTCAATTGAACAAGTGTATGATGACTGAACGTGTTACTCAATGTCCATTTTTATATTTCAGTGGGCGTTGGACTCCGAGTAACTAACTGCGTTGCCCACGACGGTTTGGGAGAAGCCTCGCAGAAATTACTGGACGAGGCCGGCTGTCCTATCGATGAGACGATCTTCAACAAACCATCAATCCATCATCACAAGCACAAAAGCGCTGAAATTGATTTTTCTGACTTAGAGCCTGTTGACCTACAGAAAAACATTGACGAGAAAACAAATATCAAACTGGAAAAATCTGACCCTGACAACATGTTCAAGAATATCATGACCTACCAACATGCTATCACCACGTTTGCTGCCTTCAAATTCCCTGATAGAGCTAAGCTACATTTAACTTGTGGTATTGAGTTGTGCAAAGGCCAATGCCCTCCGGTGGACTGCAAAGCTTTGCAGAAACCACAGCAAACTAGAGATGGATTACTAAGAAAGGCTCGACTAGATAAAGACGCTAAAGGCATAGTGATTGATAGACTGGAAGTTTATAACAGCATAGAGGTGCATGCACCTAACATAGAGTTAGAAGACGAAGCTTCAATAAGAGGTAAGATTTTGAAAAGACTATCATTGTCTAAATCCCCCCATTAATTATACCCAAAGCAGGCAAAAATTCTCTATTTGATACTGACCAGTATTTAAACCTACTCATTTACAGGGTCAAGAAGAATAGAATCGGAAGAAGATGAATTCGTGAGAGGCTTCTCACCGGGAGACAAGACCATCTGCTTATCTCCAGGGAAAATGGCACTCGCATTTTGCGTCCTAGGAATCATATTCCTGTGTGCAATCGCTGTGGCTTTCATCTCTTTGGTGCGAGCAAGACGCCGTCTAGGAAGAGAGCCATTACATACGTCTCTCTCTTTCTACACAGGAAGCAAGAGCATGTTCTCATCGAGCGAGAGTTCCAGCTCTGGTCTTAGTGGTAGCAAGCTCCTTCTCACTGATAGCCCATATTTAGACCACCACTCATCTTCTAGCAATAATTGGCCATATTCAAGGGCTTTCTGACAAGAAGCTCGTAGGCGAGACGTAAGTTTACGCGAATTTTAGTGAGGCGAGGTTGTCTCGCCTATAAGGCGATGTTAAAATCAATGGGGCTTGCTAAAAACTCTTTACATAAAGTCAGTTTTGGTTGGCATTGTATCTGCGATTCTGCGCCCTTTCTAGTGAGAAAAAAGTTCATTTTAATTGCGGAAATGTAAGTTACATTTCCGCAATTAAAATGAACTTTTTTCTTGGAATCTTGGCTATTGTAGAGCCCCTGGACTTACTTGGTCCAAAAGTTTATTACAGTAAGTAGATAGTTTTCTAGAACATTATGATGTTCTCTGAAGGGTTGTGAAGTTTTTGACAGCTAGAAAAGTGTATCAATCAGTCTTTTTTTTTTGCTATCTCAAGCGACTTATAACAGCAAAAGCTGAAACTTAACCTTTAAAGCGCAAACAGAATTGTCTCACAGGTTTTAAGTTATTTTCAAAATGACATATAAGTAAATCAAAATGATTGTTGCAAATTCTTAATGATGCCATCAACATAACTTTATTTTTGGTATGTTAACTAATGGTCCTTATAAGATTAATATATCAATGCAAAAAAATGTAGCCAATAAATAGTACAGTATTACCCTGTACCTCAGTCTGGGTACAAGGTCAGGTCCTTGAGTTTGTGAAAGAAAGAGCCTTTTTCTAAAGTTGCAATTGGGGAAGGGAATCTGTCTCCTAGTTGCGAAAATAATTTTAGTACCTACTCTATTTAATTGATTGAAGACTGTGCTTCAAAGTACCTCCCAAAGCTTGTCTATTTCTAGCTTCATAGTTGGTAAGTAAGGAGCTATTTATTTTTTAGTTATATTATCGACTTTTTTGTCGTTTGAGGCGGTGCTTCTGAAATAATGTTATGTGGGTATGATAATGGTTCCTCATTTTTGTCACAAAAGAAAGTGATAAGTAATTGTAATTATTCCACACATGAATACCTATGAAACTTCAGGAATACCTGCATGCATAGACATTCATGATAAAAAATTCATTAGCACTTCCTCGAAATAAAGAAAATAGTTGTAATCTCCTATTTTAAGGACATTCAAAATAAAGAATGTGTAATTGTGATGTGATTGTTTCGATGGAAATTTTAAGTACGTTTATACATTTTGTATTAAAACAATAAGTAAATGAAACTTTTTTGTGTTTTAATTTCGGTCTTAGGTAGTAAACCTAGGATAGGTTAACCGCCACAGAACATGTCACCAATCCACTCTTGAGTAACTGTTTGCTGTTGGTGACTAACATTTAAACATCGCGTCGATCGACCGACGTTTTTAAGTAGTAAGTACCTAATGGCACAGGGTATCTATACCATCCCGCAATTTTGTGTGGGGCTTCCGAAGTAGCAATATAGGTTTATGACCTGATAAATTGAATAGTAAGTTGATAATCAATCACATAGTTTCATACTGTGGAATTGACAGTTTTAAACACTAGTAACTATTGAAAACTGGTCTAAAAACTTACCCGCAGTCCCGCAAACATACTTATCCCTGTATGAATATGTAATGAAAGTGCGTTTGAAACTGAAAAATAAAACTATGTTTTCCAAATTTCTCGTCAATAAAATAAAACAAAAAAAACAGTTCAAGCTGACCTGTTTACTGTTTACATTTTACAAATCCCGCCATCCGTCTGGCACTGGCAGACAGGCAGTGGCAATGACATTGACAACTCGAACTCACGGGTTCACAACTGTCAGATTTACTGCGTCTGGTATCCCCAAATGGTATAATTATTGATTTTTGCTGCTTTTTGTATGTGCTGGCTTTCGACCACTATCTCATCTATTATTATATATCATGAATATTTGTTTGGGTTAATAAATTAGTTTCAGTGTAAATCTTTAAAATATTTTGGAATACCTACAAAATAAACTTGCAATACGGGCCACACCCAAAAATTTCCTTTGTCTACGGTTTTAGTGATGCGCTTAATTGTGTATGACTTTTTTCATGTAAATTGCTGTAATAATTGACCAAAATGAACATGATGCAATATTAATTATTGGTTTTAATTCTCATTCTTTCCTTTTTTCAAAATCTATCACCACCTTTTCAATGTTTTAAACCATAGACAAAACTTAATGATGGACGTCACTTGATAAACTTGTAGATGATGTCATACCAGTCAAAGAGTAGGAAAAATTCGAAAAGTAGACAAGACAAACTAACTTTACCGTATAGTGCCTACCATAGAGTAAGTAAACATGTATAAACATATATAGTGCCTACGGCCTAAACACTAAAGTTAAGTAATTTTTAAAATTATTCGTTCTAAATAATTATTTATTATAAAAAAACTTTTTTACTTAAAAAAACAACTGATTAAAAAAAAAGACCGGAAAATCGGAAATCGGCGTCGGTTTAGAATTAAAGTTATTTTTCACTTTGTAGTGTCTTTTTTGGAAGTCGGTCGTTTCTTTTTTGTTTTTTAAACGTTTTTATTTTTCACGTATATGTTATACTTGTCTCACACAAATTCGTATAACACTACTTGCTATGTAAATATCAGTGACATGAAGCCATTATAACATCATCAATAAAAACTAAGTGACAAAAAAACGTATTATTGAAGCTAACTCAAAAACTACGCAAGCAATGTTAATAAAATTTATATGGGATCATCCCTGAGGCATAATTATAGGAGTAATAGTGTTCTGTGCACTGACAACAAGGACGACAAGGACCTCCTATCCTAATATTATTTTCATGAAGATTTGCTGAGCGGCTTAGCAGTTAAATATTACAGTAAGTGACAATAATTATTGTCTATCTTTAGCAACGTGATATATCATCTTAGGAACTAAAATGAAATCTTTTTAAAATTTATTTTGAATCAACTTGTTGATCACTGTCGCATCTCATAATATCTTGTTCTATGAGATGAGCGGCGCGAAGGTGGATGCTTTCGCGGTCGGTCTTTCGCTTCGCCTTCGATGCCGTGTTCGTACTCGCAGTCACGGATGATATTCCAACAAATTCTACATGAATAGCGATTATTTATGAAATCTAAATCACAAGTGTTATGATAACTATTCAGCGAGTCGGTTTCAAGACTGTTTAAAGAGTGTATGTGCTGTGGGTTTGAATTGGTTACGATTGGCTACGGTCCCGCATCCAAAGTGATATTTTGTGTGTGCCGACAATTTATGTGTATAGCCGGGCTGAAAAAGCATTCCTGGACCTATAAAAGAAGGTATGTAGAAGAGTTATTTCATAAAACTGATTAGATTCTGTTTTGAAAATAGTGGGTCGATGTCATCACCAGCCCGAATTTAGGATGGTCTGTGCACTTTGCTCTTTCTTTTGGTACCCTATTACCTCCTATAACGAGCTAACCGAGCTATTTACGTAGACAATTTATTGCTAATTACTGTAGTAGAACTAGTAGATGCTCATTTGAAAATTCGGGGCTTGGTTTCTTTCTATAATTGCTTTCAATTGACTTAAGTAGTCGTAGTTTGGTCCCGGTATCTCGTTTCATTTGGGTAACGCCTTGAATGAATCGCTTCTTGTACCCGCCAAAGCAGCCAAAGTTCCTTGGAAGACTTGTTCAAATAATAAAGCTGCCTCAAGTAATAACATGTGACCAAAATAATAAAATGTATTTTCTATTTCTAATAAGGGTATTTGGTTCTTGTTAAACTACCTATTACAAAACCTAGGAAAAGAAGACAACCTTCAGACTAAGTTATTTTTTAAGACAGGTCAGGTAATCGAAGTTGAATATCACTTTGCACAATCCAATCACTTATTTTCCTTCTTTTTATTCTAGGCAGAATGTTCATTACATTACTTTTTAAAGTTTAATAAAATTGAGATAAAAAATATTATCAACATTTTTTATCTCAAAGAATTAAATGTTAAAAGTGCCTAAAAATCTTATCATGAGGTGTATAGAATCAGTAGATAGCTGTAATTAGTTTGTATCCATTTGTTTAAATATGGAGTATTGATCCCTGGTGTTCTCAACACAAAATGTAAAAAAAAATCATGGATGCTCATGTTCTTTTTAAAGACACTTCCTTTAAAAACACCACCTAACATAGTTATGTTATTAATTTAATCACACACTGATTCAAAACTATTCAATTAATTTTATCATCAGCAATATTAAAAATTAATAAACACCATGCTTGTTAGATTCCACTCAAAAGTAGGCATTTAGATTGTAGTGGCCTCCATGGCTAATGGCTAATGGTGTAAAAGTCCATGACAAAATAAAAAATGTTCAGCAAATTGAAGCATCTATGAGACTACAGACCTATTACTGAACATGTCTCTATGTCAAAAGGCCAAATCGGTAGAGTTGCCTACAAATATCGGTAGATTCTTACCCAAAATCGCTAGGTAGAAAAAAATCAATTGAAAATTCCATTTATTTTTAAAACATAATAACTGTAAATTATTAAGAACATAAAAATTTTAGTTAACACTGAGTGTGCTTGTGAAGAATTGTGTTTCTTAAGAGCATCTTTCTCCTATGTGCCTTTTGGCAAAGGCCTCCTACAACCCCTTCCACTTCTCCCTGTTCCTTGCCTGTCTAGTCGCATGTCTTTCCAACTGTCCTTATCAAGTCATTCTGCTATATTTTCATGGGGTTTCCTTTCTTTCAGCCTGTTTATAAGTACCTAACTTAAATTACTTAGGGCTGATTTTTCAATCGACAGATAATATTTATTCATGGAATAAAATGGATGTCTGACAGATTTTGTACGGAAAAACTGTAAAAAATTCAAAATTATTCCTCGGATAAAATTATTTGGTGTTGGAAAAATTTGCCGTTAGTTGAATAAATAGGATATTTCTGGTTACATAATCAAGTGTTATATATAATTGTAAAGGCTATAAGTTAGTAAACAGGTGAAGTGTACAAGTCATTATTTATCTTGCTCAGCCATTATGTTATCAGTATGGCAATGCAAGTGGGGCGTGACTAATATGAGTTACTAAGCATTCAAACATTTACTATTGAGTACCACTCCCTGTATTATGCGTTTGTGTTAGGTTACTATTAATAATAATATGGATCGATAATTCTATAATTAAAACAAATCAATTATATTAAAATAATTAGGGAACACAGCACACTAACCGTAAAGAGAGATTAAATAAAATGATAACACAGTGCGGCTTTGCCATAGTTGTGTGAACATTCAAAGGAATTTTGTTAAACTTTAACATGCAAATTAATTATTTTGAACTGTATTTGCAAGTATAATTTTTACAAAATTGTTTTTACAATAAGTTCTTGTGCTTACACATTTTTTTCCTCTTAAATCTATGACTGTAAACACAAACTATAATAAAAAAAACACAATTAGCTGTCAATGTTTGCTCATGGATTGTAAATTTGTAAGCAAAATTACTTGAGAAACCATTGTGTGATTCTTCAAGGTCGACTGCAAAGAGCATAAATGTTTACTAAGTAAACATTACATTGTGATGCATTGCTCATCATCTGGCAAAAAGGACCAAACAGCATTTTTAGTGGTATGAGAACACACAGGAATGAAGAGTGAGGTGCCCTGTGAAGGGAGCAAAATGCCTCCAGCTGTGTGTGATTCAACAGAATGTTGATCTTCAAAGTCGACCGCATACTAAAGAACTTTTATTTAATGTCAGGTTGCAATGTCTAACTGATAGTGCATTCTAAAATTTTGTTTTGGTATGTTTGTTGGTATTATTGTAATATACATCAACATCTGTTTTGACACAATTATACCAAAGCCACAAATTCAGCAAGTAATCTGAACAACAATTTATTTCACATCTCTGAGCTCATTATGTTGCGTTGGTTCAAAGTGGAATAATATGGAATGTAACATCTTTGATAAACAATCAACTAATAGTCTGATACATCTGTTGTGAAATGTCTGTCCTTGCAGCCATATGCTTAGTGTAAAACGCATTTAGATGTGCTGAGTGGAATTTTCTACTCATGTTGGTTCAAATGCAGAACACAGGGGTCTTTTAACTCTATCAATCCAATCTAAACCCTGTCTTGGTTTGGTTAATTTGAAAATTCTTCAAGCGAAATGTGTTTAAAAGAAAAGAAAATAGGTACCTACGTTTATTTGTGGTAAACATGACGCAGAGAAACGAAACAAAAATACAAAAAAAAAAAAAACAAGTTCGCGGAAAATATGCATCACATCCACGCACAACGGTCATCAATCAGCATGATGCTTCGATCCTATGCGGGACAGAACCCCAGTGTTGGTTTTCAGCGACAACCAACTTGCATTGTCTCTGACCGAATACCCATCTTTCGAAAGATGTTTTGCTGATTTTTGCATAATATTTTTTTATCACGAGCTAGAGGCTAGTAAAAGCCGCATGGGTTCATCAATCCAGGTTAGGCTGCTCCTGCCGCAGTCGGTCCGTGGACGTGTGGCCCAACCATTTAATTCCGAAACTCCACCATGCCTCTGAAAACAAGTAAAGCCATCGGTCTCGGCTGTCAATCGTAGATCGCTGACAGTCGTAACTTGTAGTTCCCGAATGTCTTACAACCAATCTTACCAAGGTGTTTCCAGCGGAAAATGAACTTCTTGCAACGGTAAAGTTTCGCAAGCCATTAGTCCGATTCTGACAAAGCCAAGTCAGAAATGGCCGCGAAACACTACAGAAGTTTAACTGACGAGTGTCGAAAATATCGAAGATAGATCTTATTTCAGCAACACCTTGTCCAGTTTCATCCATGTTTTCATACAAAACGTGCCTCCCACAGTTTTCAGTTAAGGCACGTCTCGCGAGTCCTCAGTTACATCATCAGCATCAACATTGTAATATTGTATCACGAATAAGTATTACAATGCCATTCACATCGTTGATGTACCTAGATGTGAGATACTTGTATCGCTGTTTTCAATATAAACGTCCATTCATATACCTACTTGCTTCTCAAAATGAACAAAGTTGTGTTTAAAACTAATAAAAAAAAAACTGGTCCAATGCGAGGTGAACTCGCGTGGAGAGGGTTCCGTACGATATCTGGAGGCAATAGTCCTCGCCCACATATGGGAGTGACTCGAGGGGGCAAAACGCCGGGGTGTAACTCCGCTGTCGCGAGAAATCGCGGCGCAGCGGACAGACCTCCGGCGGGATCTCATGGCGACATGGAGAGTGCGACTGTCGCAACGCAACCCAGTGCTGGGCACGCCACAATTGCGGCGATAAGTCCCCTCTTTGAGGAGTGGCTGGAGAGGCGCCACGGCGTCCTCACCTTCCACCTACGCAGGTCCTCACCGGGCACGGCTGCTTGGGGAGGTTCCTGTTCAGAATAAGGCGGGTGGAAACGTCCGGGTGTTACCATTGTGTGGACCGCCCGGAGGACACGGTGGAGATCTGCCCAGCTTGGGCAGAGAGAGAGAGAGAGAGAGAGATCTCTCGCGTCCGGCCCTAGTCCAGGCCATGGTACGGATCGAGAGTGCATGGGAGGCTATCGCCTCCTTCTGCGAAGCAGGAATGCTCGCGAAGGAGGAGGCAGAGCGCGTGAGGGAGAGGCAATCTTTGCGCCCGCCCTCTCGCCCCTAGCCGCCGCAGGAGACGCCCTGGGCGTCGGGAATCGATAGCCGATTCCCGGCCACCGTAGGCGCGGGCTTGCGGACGGTGAGCAATGGGCAGATCGCCGTCCGGTAACGACCAGGCCCGGGTCGATTGCACGTTGTGTTCCACGCGCGCCTCAAAGAGATGTCAGCACTAACTGTCGGGGTCCGCTAGGGCCGATACCTGCCAGGGTCGCGTCGCGGGTTGTTCGAAATAGATACCGTGGCCCCTGGCACAGGCAACTGAAAGAACACGGGTGGGTTTTAGTCAGTAAGAGTCTGACACTTCCTTCCGCTCCGCCCAGAGCGGGAGGGGTCATTTGATGATTTCCCACCCAAAAAAGCGGGTCCCTAATATTATGTTATTAAGTAATATTTAATCTACCCTGTTTTTTTTTAATCTGACCCTTTGTCTGTGGTACAGTTCGCGTCAAATAACTTTGCCGCGCTGAAGCTAGGCTCTTCGCTAGCTGCGCATGCGCGCTGCTGTTTTATTCATAGGACTAGCTTCTGCCCGCGACTTCGTCCGCGTGAAATTTCTTGTACCCCCACCCCGTCGCAACAGTACGTATTCGCTTAGCGTTCATTCTGACTTTTTTTCTTTTTGCTCGGCTCCTAAGGGTCATAGCGTGATATTAAATAGCCTATAGCCTTCCTCAAGAACTGGGCTATAAAATGCAAAAAGATTTTTTCAAATCTGACCGGTAGTTCCAGAGATTATCGCGTTCAAACAAACAAACTCTTCAGCTTTATTATTAGTATTAGTATATTAGTATATAGATACTCTTCAAAGATCTTATACTTACAATCATCAACAAATATATTTCGAAAAAGATTATTACAGGATTTTATGTTGATAAAAAACACTATGGCCCATAACTCCTTAATAGGTACCAACTCTTAACATTTTACACACGTGATAACTTTTAAACGAAATATCCGATTGAGATGAAACAAAAAGTATTTTACTTCTTCATAAATACTCTTGATAACATAATGCTTAATTTCGATAAAGATTAATATTACGATACATATTTAACGTAGTTTTTTTTTCTTCAGACGATTTAATAATTATTTTGAACACAAAATCGGTTATTGTGATTAAACCATGATAGCTAGATATATGTTCTCGCGGACTTTTTTGTAGGTCTTAATGGGTTGTACAAACCCGTAGTACATCATTTTGTTCTATTGTCAATAGTTTTTGCAGCGCACGCAAAAATAGGTTTTCGATTTTACACCTTGTGTTACAAAATAGCAATTTTATTACGGATCCCTAATATAGCCTATAGCCTTCCTCGATAAATGGACTACCCAACACTAAAAGAATCATTCAAATCGGACCAGTAGTTCCAGAGATTAGCGCGTTCAAACAAACAAACAAACAAACTCTGCAACTTTATAATATTAGTATAGATTAACTACTGCGCAGTGATTTGTTGCCTACTTCAGAGCGGCAAAGTTATTTGACGCAAACTGTAACTAAAAAAAACTTATCATTGTAATTGAAAAACATGTTCTCCCATACATTCTAACTGAAAATGTTAGTTTGTTCGCACAATATTGAGAGATTTACCATGTTGTTTTAAGACCACAGACTTCTTATAGTTTTTCCTGAAATCTATAGGTGTAGACATATTTTCAGTATTTTTTTCAAAATTTTAGGCTCAGTAGTTTCGGAGCTAGGGGGGGGGGGGAAGGTAAATTTGCGTCTATTTTCTTAAATAACTTTAATACAATTTACTTTAAAATTATGAATAAAGTATATTTGAGATCCTCACAGTAAGGCCCTTTCATTAGATATGTCACAAGGTACAGATTGCGAAACTATTTTTTTTTTCTATTTGCCTCCCAAAAATGACCTCCATATTCAAAATTCATTTATTTACGTTACTCACTCGTCTGTGTTTGGGTCACAGAGATTCATATGTGTACCAAATTTCAACTTATCGGTCCATTACATTCGGAGCAAATTGCCTGTGATAGACGGACGGACAGACACACGAGTGATCCTAGAAAGGTTCCGTTTTTCCTTTTGAGGTACGGAATCTTAAAATGGGGAAAAAAAATCAGAATAGGTAAAATATATAAAATAAAGTGACTTGCATACAGTTGAACCCCTAAACATGGATTCAAATTTGATGAGTGTAATATCTTACACAAATGCTCAGTGTTGATCAAAAACATCGTTTCATGATACGTGTTTAAATACAAGACTCCCACGATTTCCCGGACGAAAAAAAGTCTTTCTACCAAAATAATTATCTTAACACATATCGACGTGCCCAGAAAAAATCTGTAGCATGTCAATGTCCCCCAGTCCGGAAATCGGAACGAGTCAAAACATGACGATTCAAGTACAAGGATTTCTTATTCCACCCAATTTAATCACCATGATTCTCCTCGGTGAGAACTCCATCTCTTAATTTCATAAGAAATTTCCTGTGTCGACAACTTCAGGGGGTAACCGGGTTTGCGTGGCGCGTCCCACAAGGTCGGTCTGCTACTCTGCGTGTGGGAGGGGGAGTCAGTGTTCCCATCTTCTTGACACAGATTTGCCCAAAAAATTGTCTGAACGACAAAACATATTGGAACTGAGTATTAAAATATTCTAAGATCGTCCAAAACTATCAGCAAATCTGATAATTGTTTAATGTTTTGACTGCACAAAGTTCATTGTAGATCAAGAATTTAACTACTCAAACGAATTTACCAATATAAAAGTCTTATTTGTTCCCCGTTATAAAGTGTGTATTACACAGGGGTGGTAAGCTGGCGGGGAGGGGCGTGCGTGCACTAGGGATATGCGGCCCGCCGGCGCCAGGAGTTGGATCGATATTCCGGCCCACAGCTCACTCTGTCGAGTTGGAGTAGCGACGCGCTTGTGTGCTGTGCCGTTCCCCAAGTTCCGTGCTCGTGTGATCGTACCTTTAGAATTTGATAGAACCTCAGTGTTGTGGTGGATTTATACGTTTGGATAAACGTACGGAGATGAGATAGTCCTCGCTAGCTATTGGTATGTGTATTTGCGAATTTTAAGGAATGAGGCCACCGTTCCATTTAGGGTTACAGGTTTCCGGTGTTTAGTGTCTGTGTTACTTGTTAGAAGATCAATAGTGAGGTTTACGTGGTGATGTCACTTTTACGTGTGTTTTAAGGATATTGATTAAAATGTTTTGCACCGATTTGTTTTGATACTTGGTGCAGACATTTTGCACCGTAATCTATAGACATTGCTTCGTGTTTGTTGTTATCGGTAACCCGAAAAGATATCGATAACCGATTAGATTTTCTTCTGCAAGAAAATACAAGTTTGATTACGAACATTTCTTTCGCTTTAGGAAAGGTAATCAAGTGTGATATAGCTGGAACAGGCCTAGAACAGGCCCTACTAAATACTTACACAACTTGGCAAAAACTATCAGTAACAGTTATGCTGTTGCCTGTTAAGGCAGTAAAAGAAATAGTGCTTTACTCCAGGCTTAAACCACTAGACAAGATTGCTAACATCCTTGCATTAAAATGTCTTGACCTATTTAATTTCCCAGTCCGACTAGGGACACCAAGTGGCTGACTGCTGCAATAAGTGTCTCCCACAGTCTTTTAATTAGTCGTTCAACCTCTTGACCTGTTCTTTGAAGCATGTATTTGAGACGTTGATCGTCGTTTTAACTAAACGGAGATTCCAGACGGCATACACCGGGTGCGTTCAGAAATCTGTCGTTATTTGCAGAGCGGTTGCGCCCCGCCCCCTGCCGTCATCGAGGTCACTCGCGCAGACGTACTGAATCAACTGTCCGATACTGGTTAATGTTAGGAATATATTGTATCGCCGCACAGACTGTATACCAAACCCAAAAGATTTTTTAATCGTTCACTTGTCTGATTTATATCTTTTGGCAAGAATTTAAACGCATTGCGCTGTGACTGACGTTATTCCCCGTGTTTTGCAAAGGTGTGTCCAATTTTCAGCTGAGTTCCTGTATGTCACATTTCAAAATATTCTTCATGGTCCTTGAATAAAGCCTCACAAGATAAAACCTAGCACTATAGAGGTCACAATGATATCATACATGAGAACATTAATTTATCGTGTTTGTTATGATGTCATTTTGCTAACTCAAACGTTTGGGTGAACCTTTCTGGAGATGTATTTTAAGAACTTTAAAAAGAATATGATAAAAATACTTGAGATATTATCTAATGCCACGCCCTTCTGTTGTGAAGCGACACAAAAACATAGTTTTCTAGAGACCCCGCAATGACTCAGTACACGAGGAATGCTTGCCATGATAATACAGAAATAAGCGCCGTTGACCACCTACATTACATCTGCTAATGACAAAAAATAATAGGTGAGGTCATAGTCGACTTCTCGCATTCGCTGACCATTCATCGGCGCATTTTTAAGTTCACTTTTTACTCCGAATTTTTCGTCATAGTTTATTGATGTTTGGTGGTCCAACCTGTGGGCGGCGGACATCTAAATTTGCACGTTGATCGGTCACTTCGCCGCAAAATGTGGTTTACTTTGCACACTTTATAAAAAGCAAATCTTACGTAGGTAGGTACATATTGATTAGCATAAGTACGGTAATGATAAACTGCTGACGTTAATGTTTATCTCGACTTATCTGCAAAATTCTGTTACCAAAGATTTTTTTGATCGGAGTTGCAGTTTTCAGTTCAATTCTTATTTGACCTTATATGCAATTAAATTGCGCAAGAGTGCTTTACCGGTTTCCAAGGATAAAAAGTTGGTGTGTAGTTTTCATTTCGTTTGTTTTATCACTTCAAGTGGCGCATACAGTTATCTCTCCCCCAGTCTGTTATATGACCTTTCAATTGCCCCAAAAGCGTACCATCTTTGTGACATAATGGTTAAACGAATTATATTGGACGTGTTATTAATAGCTTTACAAATTAAGAAGTAATTGAATCAAATAAATGATGACATTATAACTAAGTATCGCTGATTACTCAACAGTTAATGACCACAACTTCTGCTACTTTTGCTACCATATTGAACCAAGCATTCTAGGCAAAAGTGAAGGCCACTAATTAATTAAATATACTAAGCGATACTTATATGTGTTTACCGGTAAGTCTCAGCTTCTGATGACATAATAAACCTTGAACGTGACAGAAATATTGTGAGTCATTAATAATTTCAGACAGTATAGTACTTCAAAATGCGGTTAAAAAAATCAATCAGAAGACATCATCGATCAGAGTTATGATCACGATAAATAAGAGAACCTTCAGAACATTTGCCGAACACAAAGCTACGGCTTCTGAGGAATCCAACAGCACTTTTTATAGAAATCTATATTTAGAGAGTTATGGCCAGTACGTTCAGAATCGAGCCGAGCCGTGAACTACTGGACAAAGGTATCCGTTAATCTGCAAACACTTTAGAAATACTTCACAATCCATAAGCAATTCATATTTTTGTGGAAAACGATCGATAAGAGAGTTGTAAAGCCTAGAATAATTGAATCATTTCAAGGAATAGGTTAGTTTAATACGATCCGGTATTTCCCCTTCGATTTTAGTACTACAGCTATATAATTAGTAATTAAATTCAAGGAAAAATATGGTACTTAATACTTACTACCAGAAGCTTAAAATTTATCGTAAGCTAATTGCAGAACTTACCAAAATGGAGTTCGATCATATATCCGTGAGTTCGATATTCCCAAAGTTATTGTATTTATGTCTCAAGTTGCCATATTATATCGTCAGCATATGACTACTAAGCTACGTTTTCGAAACGTGCCTCAGGGTTGCGACAGCAAAATTCTTAAAAATAATTGCCTTCCCTCCACATTTGATTGCATCTCAACCGAAATTACAAACGTTCGAAGTCCGAGGCCCTTTCACGCTTGAGTACCAAAAGGCGTTAATGCTACTAACAAAAGGGGCACGCTACCACCAGCTTTCTACTCTTTCTGTCAACAGTGCTCATTGTGCTTGCTTCCTTGTTATTTTATTCGTCTCGCTTTGAAGTTTATTACTACCGAAGAATTTGACGTGTTAATACTACTTTTTACGTACATTTCTGTTCTGTTTGTTATTTTTGTCTCAATATTTCAATCTGCTTTTGATAAATCTTTAAAATACCTCGCTATGCTTGTCTAAATCTTGCGAATTAATTAAGTATGCTTCATTTTAATTAATATCGCACGATTTAGCAAACTTATTTAATAAAAGCCTTCATCCTTTTATACAGTGTGAGTCTTCATAATGTGCACATAACGAAATGAGGGAAACATAGCTTAATTTTATCGACGGAAAAAATATTTGAAAAAATAAAAAAGTATTTAATAGGATCTACCTGCTAAAGTATGGTGATTGCAAGGCCTTTCTTTAACAGTTGATAGGAAATGTTGTTATTGAGTTATAAACATGGTATTTTTACGTTTAGAAATCTGATACGATGGAGAATAATTAAAATTAATAAAAAAGGGTAGGTCGGGGCTTTTATTGAGTAATTAAAAGTATTTAAATAAAAGTAAAAAAAAAAATTCTCAACTGAGGGCGATTGTTTACACAGGGGTCACAGCAGCGAACAAGAATTTTAAAAAAGCTACAATTTTTTTTTTTTTTTGTTTTTTTTAAATATTTTTTCCCTCGATAAAATTAAGCTTAGTGTCCCTCATTTCGATATGTGCACATTATGAAGACTCGCACTGTATTTTCAAAGTAAGACATTCAAGCAATTGTAAATCGCGTTTAATATTCCGGCAGTAGAGTCCTGAGTCCCGCTCTACCGGGGTCGTCGACCTCGAATCCAGTCCATGTCTTGCACTCGCCGACTCACGTAACAACCGCTTTCTGAACATACGTATACATAACGCTAGTACACGTATGTGTTACATGTGCTACCCAAAGAGCTACGTAAACTTACTCACTGACAAGTTTATTTCAATAATTTTCCCTTTGTTACGCAATCAGGTTATCTGGTTTTGTCTAATCATTCATTTTAGAATCAAGAGGTTGATAAACTGCAGATTTACACACAATCCCAATCGATTTTGCGCTTGCCTAGCTCAATAAATCGACGCTCATTAAATCACAGTAGACAGCCAAATGTAAAAGTTTGTCTAGCTAACGATAAGCACGGAAGGAAAAGCTCATAGAAATGATATTTTGCAGTTGGCGATCAGATATGGGTACTTCAAATCTTACCGGCAAAACCAGTTAAAATGTACTCAGTTGACGGCTTGCCAATCTATTCTGTACATTAACTTGGTAGGTTTCTAATTTCAGTTTATTATTACTGCAAATAATAACGTTGTCCCATTATTACTCCTATATTTCTGCGGCAGTTACTAGTATCTTTATCTTTAATACCGTTATCTGTACATCGTCATGTATGTCCCTTGCAGTGAGAGCGTAAAGTGTCTATTGCTTACGTTTTCTATGCCTTTTACCTACCTTCTGGTAACTTGGTACATAGTTGCAGTTTATGATTTCATCAAAATTAATTTTAAAATCGCTAACAGCGTTACGGATACCAGTCGATATATTCTGTAAAATGTCAACGTGAAAACTTAAGTGAAGTGAGCTTAAAGTGAGCTGTCAAATTATGACAATCCCTAACATCAGGTAAAATGACAACTCCAAACTCGTTTCGCCTAAGCTCTCACTGCCTGTGACATTTTGACAGAATGTACCGGCTGGTTAGGTTAGGTAATGTAACTGCTGTATGTGCAACTGTTTAGGTAGGCATAAAAAGCATCGAAATGTCATGAAAATTGAATGGACTACTTAATTCACCGGAACAATCTGCCGGTTGTTGAACATCAATTTGAAGCAATCAATTCGGATTGTTAACCAAGTCCTGCTCTTCAGATACATAGTACATTATAACATAGTCATGAATGGACTGTGACGTAACAGAACTAACAGATTGTGATATGATATAAAAAACTACCCACAATTTGAACCACAAAAAAATTGCTTTAGGAGGGAACTTAAAATTCATAAACCTTTTAGCAACGTGAATTATTGACGTAGGTTGGTGTTGTTTATTCAGAAAGTATTCACAAAGTCAAGGTTAGCCAAGGTAATATTACATTAGGCATGCTCTGAAACTGAAGTAAATTCTCCATGTTAACGGTTGCGTTTAAAATGTTTTATGATTATGGTGCATTGTGTTGTTTTAACGTTAATTATTCTGCGTTGCATCATTCATCATCACCATTTTAAATATTTTACCGAGGTCAGTGTTTAACATAGATAGCGAACTGGCAGTTATGAACGTAAGCTTTATTTTGCTGAGACAATGGAAGTACTCATTGCTCTCAGCTTTCAACTCCCTTCTCGGAATTGCAGGCGTCGAAACGAGCTTGACCCACATTGATAGTATCTGCTTAATTTTTTACAATCTTGAAGAGCTTAACTGAAGGACAAACAGCATAAAGAAGTCCATAAAGTCTAGAAGAGGAAGAAGTCCATAAAGCGCGATTTATTATTTTAGTCAAGTGTTATAAATTGTAGAGGCTGCAAGTTGCAGTGAAGGGATAACATCTCAAAGACATTAAACACAAGAATTGCCATCTACATTGAGGTCATCAAGAGATCTTAATAACACAAAGTGTAACGGTACTACGGCTTACACTGCACTAATACTTTCGACAACCAAAAGATAAAATCATTTTTATTACTGGCTGTCATATCCTCAAGTATTTCTCTGCCACAAGCACAACATAGTTTTGGACACTGTGTGCCAAGATTAAGCAATTCCTTTGAACGTTTGTATAGACGACGTTGTGTATTGACTACAGATTTCTCTACCGTTATATGAATATTATGGAAAGTGTGTTCACGTGCATTTGTACAAAGAATTTCATTACAGAGTCATGGCTTGTGAATAATTCATAGTGCATTATTAACACGAACAGACGGCTACCGTACAATGGTTACCTATTTTTACCGACTTTACAAAAAGGAGGAGGTACTATGTTCGGCTGTTTGTATTTTTTTTTTTTTTTTGTATGTTTGTTCATCGAATACTCCGCCAATTGTCGACGGATTTTCAAAATTCTTTTTTTGTTCGAAAGTAGATAGTTCTGAGGTGGTCCCATTGTCACCAAGTTAGGATCTGATGATGGGATCTTAGAGAAATCGAGGGCAACCCTCAAATTTTATAGGCTCACTTATTGTTTTTCGCATATTTTATGAAGTATCTTGTGTATTTGTGTATGGTTGTCACCATCTCAGGTAGCTGGGCTGATGATGGAAGGTACAACTCCTTAACAGTAAGAAGTTACTCGAACAGGCAAGGACTGTTTTAGTAAATTGTTTTGATGTTTGATAGGGCATTTGCCACATTTGGTCTCATGATCATCAAGTCATGACCTGATGCTACCTAACTCCTCGACAACTAACAGCAGATATAACGTGTTTAGGCTCATTGAAAAGGGCTCGATGTGTGGATAAACGTACTGTTACTGAGGAACACCGAAGACCTGATGCTGAAGCCAGGAGCATCAGAAAAAGTACAAACCTTGAAATTACAGCACCGTAGTCGTGTTTTGGGCTCATTTTAAACAGTTCAATGCAATGTTGACATAAGTCTGGCCTGATGCTGCAGCCAGGATTATCAGCATCTAATCTAAAAACTAATAAAAGGAGAACTCCTCAACAATTAACGTCCCTGCATCGAGAAAAGGAATATTTTATAAAAAGGCGATGGGCAAGTTGACATTAGGCTATTGTAATTTAGATAAATTATAAACAGACCCACTAAAAAGCGAGAAATAAAAACTTTTTAACAAAAAAAAAAACCGACTTCCAAAAAAAACACTACAAACTGAAAAATAACTTTAATTTCGGAAGTCGGTGGCAAAAACTAAAATACTGATCCCTAAGACACCGACTTCCGAAATTAAAGTTATTTTTCAGTTTGTAGTGTTTTTTTTGGAAGTCGGTTTTTTTTTTTGTTAAAAAGTTTTCTTTTCTCAGAATGGATACAAGTTCCGTTGATTCTGATGATGCGACTGCAATGCTTGCTAAAGAATCTTAGTAGATTAATTTGGCCTAATTGTCGTTAGAATGGTTGGATCAACGCAGACGCACAACATTGAATGGGCATGCTGAGATGAGAACAGACAGTATATGCATTATAATAAAGAGTTTGAAAGATACCGATACACGAACTAATACAGACGAGATACAGTAACTAATGCATCCAAAGCAAATGTAAGAGAAATAAAGATACTGTTACTGGAAAAGTTTTACTAAAGCATACAAGAGTAAAAGCAGATCAAGGAAAAACTATGAACTCTGTGGAAGACAACAGACTGCAGACATAAGCGCGAAATACTGAAACAGGTGAAACTGAAATCGCTACAAATGTTAGAAACATGTCAGATTAATTTCACAAAAACAAAAAACTAATTGGATGAGCTTAGCCTATCTGTATCCAGTCCACTTGTTTGTTGTTTTAGTTAGATGATAGAGTTACTCGTAACTCGATACTTACATGATTGCCCGAAGTCTGACTGAGCTCCGACTGTGCATTTGTTAAATTAATATTGATTGGTCAACAATCAGCTATTGATTAGATTTCCAATTTATGATACTGGCATTCCTGTACGTACCGTACCACCATATTTAAATAATAAACAATACAAGGGTTTTGGCAACGTATCAAGACATATTATGATTTCAGGCATTTTCAACAATCATCTTTTTATATTCGTTGTATGAACTACCCTTTTTCTCTTCGCATAATGTTTGTTGTATGGCATGAAACAACATTTCCATCACAATTGCTCTTCTCTCGTCTGATGACCATTTGTCTCATAAAGTTAACGAATATATAGCCCAAGATAATATCCAAGATGTTGATTTTGCCGCCTGTTTATAATTTTTATGGCCGCTGCGAGTTATATTGACCTAAATAGGCGATAGCGTCATCGCACCACCGAGGCTAACCTCTTGAATGTAGGCGTGGCAACTGCATATTGCGCCGCCTGTTGAAAGAAAGATGAAAAACAATAAAGAACTTAAGAATATTACGATAGAGTTCATAAATAAGCAAGCTTTGAACGTAGTATGTTTTCAAACTCACTGTTTAACCGCTTCTTTTCTCACAGTGCTTTGACTTATTGTGCTGTAGACGTATCTCGTGTTTTATATTCGTAGTGGTGGGTTAGATGGTAGCGTGCAGTGCATGTGTTGCTATAAAACCGGTCGGTCGCGCACAAACAACAGAGCCGGCCTTCGCCACAGTTGCCGACGACGCCCGCTGGGGTGACGTCACCACGCTTATGTCATACCATTACCGACTATGATTGTATGCTGTAGCCAAATTGACCTGCAAAACTTAACACGTATCTATGCGAATCATTCTATCAAGAAGGATTGCTTCATTGCCAATAATACTTACCCACGTCAGAAATAAAGATAATTTCGACCGTCAAACATTCACATCGATTTAAAGATGATTCGTTCTGCATGACTGTATACTTCTGACGCCAAAAGGTTTATTTAGAACAATGGGTAAGCAATATCGGTCAGTCGTCAGATGCGTTAGTTATGCCGATTGGTTTACGTCACGAATTAGGTCTGTATACAGTATACAACACATTTCATAGACTTTAGTGTCATGATTGTACCTATTAACATTCTTGATCAATATCATGTGGCCGTAATAGGCTGGTCAGACTAAAGTGTTGCAACATAGCTTGTCACTTGATACGAAGAAGCACTGTAAGTCATCATTGGGTTCAAATTATTTGACGGGTAATTTAAGAGGTTTTTAATGAAGCCGTACAGGTAGTCGCGTGAAACGTGGCTTGTTTTACCCGCTACCAAAAAAAACAAGGAAGAGCAAATCATCATTCTCCTGCCCTTATCCCAATTTGGGGTCGGCGCAACATGTCTTTTTCTTCCATACTTCTCTATTAGTCGTCATCTCGGTAGTCACCCCCTTTCTAACCATATCATCATTCACACATTCCATCCATCGTTTCTTTGGTCTTCCCCTACTCTTATAGCCATCGACATCCATACTCAAAACTCTCCTCACGACATTTTCCTCATTTCTTCGTAACACATGCCCATACCATGACAGAGCAAATACTAAAATTATAATTTTATTATGCCCCTGAAAGTGAGACCAGAAATCCAAATGACGTTAGTATTACAGAATACATTCTTGGTTGGCAACTGACAAATGAGCCGCATCCTACTCTACAAAGTTCAGTGGCGACTCCTACGCACTATACTCATTGACTCCCATCTTCCCAGAGGTGATGGTGCAACCATAATAGTGACAAAACTTTGTCATAGTAAATTGTAAGATTGGACCCTTAATAAAGTAAATGCTGGCCTGGTTATGAAATTTTAAAATCAATTGGATAAACTGGCGTGAAATCTGTGCGTAGTCCAAATCGCTTACCCATTATTTCGAACATAAACGTGATGACCGGAGCATAAAACTCTGAAATCATTGGCCCCGATCCCTCGAATCGACCAACTCCCAAAGTTTCTAAACACGCGAAGTCTAAAAATAAGCAGCAATTTCGTATAGCCGATCTATCTACAGATACGTGCTTTCCAATGTCCGGTCAGTGACGTTTGGACGAATTGCCGCGCCACCAGCCACCCCTGCTTGGGCCATCCCAGTCGCGAGGGATCTATTTTTGCAACTAACACGTTTGTCTAAACTTAGTATCCTATTTGCCTGGCCTTCGATGTGTTTACACATTACTTTGATTGGACTTAATTCCCTTCAACATCAACTTTGGATGTTTTTCAACAGTCGAAACAGTCGAAATGTTTTGTTCGTTATTTTTAGACTATTCCTATTTCATCACTCAAATTAGCAATCTGATTCATGAACAATTAAAAAATTTCTCTATTGGAACCTGGTTCAGGTACTATGATGATGTGGACCGGATATCCTTTTGTTTCTGCTGCGTAGTCATGTTTCGTGTCTGTGATGGTTTTGTTTATTATTTAGAACATGCGGTTGTGGCTCGCGTAGGAGGGGGAACGTTTTCACATGAGGGAGCATTTTGATTACGACACCTAATTAGCCGTGAGGTCGTGAACGGCGTAGCGTTACTAGCGAGGCTTATGCTTTAAAAATATAATAAACATTCATTCAAAATAAAATAAAACATTCTAAAAGTTCGAAACCGTTGAGCTCAGTACCAACATATGGATATCGTCGCTTTGCAAACATGACGTTACCTAAAATGCAGTACAGGTTGCAAACAGCTTTACTTGTATGG
Organism: Oligia latruncula; assembly: GCA_948474745.1. Taxonomy (NCBI): domain Eukaryota; kingdom Metazoa; phylum Arthropoda; class Insecta; order Lepidoptera; family Noctuidae; genus Oligia; species Oligia latruncula. The sequence continues at coordinate 6,814,029 of OX419696.1, forward strand.
CAAATTACCAGGTACTGAACGCGCACTGTATGTGTGTGCAATCTTGAACCAAGAAATGTGTACAAGATAGGAGACACTGCTACCTTAGGTTTGGGAGCTTCCCTATAATGTTTGCACTCTTTAGCTGTTAGCAAATATGTAAAAAGTGCAAAAATAATAAGTATTGTATATGTATTCATTTTTTCATTAGTTAGCATAGTTGTGAGTGGAACTCACGCGACTCGGCTTCGGGCGCGGTTCTATATTTGGGTTAATGGATTCGTCCGCGTACCGCCACCAGCATGGGAAGTGCCTGTTAGCTGGTCCGTCCGCTTTACCGGTTCCAGGCCGCATGATCAAGACCTACTTTACCTTTGAGGAAAATTGCAAACACACCTGAATTTTGAAATACTTGGCTAGCCCAAAACTTATTTTTGAAGGTTCTGTTCTGGCGTCTGAATGCAGTCCATACAATATAATTTTTCACGAGACCCACCACCCATTCCACAGACAAACACGTCATGTGTGTCTTCAGATCGTCTGCGTCGTCGTACACGCATACGTGTTTTTGTTTCGGCGAATAGTTGAGTTCATCTCGAGTCCACTTTTGCTGAGTTAATGGCTCTAAATTTAGAATCATTCGTGTCGTGATGTCAGCACACATCCGAAGCTGGAAAATGTGTTATTGCAGATTTTATTTTATATCTTGTTTACCTTGATAATTTATCGCTTTAAGACTGAGAAATTTTAATATTGTATTTATCATCCTACGTAGAATCGTTGTAGTTTGAGATTGCCAAATTTAAAAAATCAGTACCCTCGCAACCCAGAGGCAAATTAAAAATAGACTAATGCACCTTTGGAATAAAACTGAAGGTTGATTAAAAAAACAAACAAAAGAGTCGACTGCGGTTAGAAATGCAGCACAAAGTGGCAGGTTATACGCGATCCGCAACCGTCCTACTGTGACTGTGACGACCGTAAATACATCCGTACATAAAAATTAACAGTTATTTCAAGCTGTTTGAAAATAGACTTTATTGTCTTCAAAATAAAAGCCACGTTACAAGCCATGTTAATTTTAACGGTATGGAATTGATAGAAATCGCAACGCTTCCTGCGGTTGTAGAATGGGAAATGAAAATGAATGCACATAATTATGAATGAGTTGTGATCTGTGTGCGTGTATTTTGATGGAGAGATTGCTCATACTTTGTTCAGTCGGATTAGTACCTTTTGGTGCTTCATCATTCTCTACTTGAGAAGTAAAATAAATAATTATTTAGATTTTTGATGAACTACCAAGAGACTTTCCCTATAATAAACTATTGGGATTTTGCCATTTTTCCTTATTCGTAGAAAGTATCTTTAAGTTGTGTAGCACTCTTTTAATTTGTTTATTAATACTATTAAAAGTAGTGTGAAAATAATTTACCTCAATTGCATCTTTTTAGAGTCATGCTTAGCTTTTCTTCAAGTTGCTTGATTTTTTTCAAAACACTTTTCTCGATGATCTTGTATTCGTTCTGTTGCCTAGAGACACTCGCTGAGCCAGTTGTTTCTAGTGCACTAACGGTTTTCTCTCTGTTACAACGCTTTACATAATATGAGAGTAAACGTGAAACCGCATAACGCGAGCAGTACGCAATTACTTGTAAATTGCGTGCCATTTCAGTACTTTTTACTTTGTATGTTATGCTAGTACTTGAGGAAGTCGTAACTTCTAAGATGTTACGGCTAATATATTGGATGTTCTCGTTACTACAAGTTTCTGAAGACAGTTTAACCGGTATTAAACTGACCGGCTATGAATTTTACCGTAGTATTTTAATAGACCGACATTGTGGCTGCTTCAAATGATAAACTAATGTAAATTATAATTATTAAATTATAATTATTATTGGTTTGATTTGAACTTCGAGTCGTCAGATCATGAAATATCCAAATACATTTAAAAAGTTGCAGACAGCTAAAAATGATCACCAATGTTTTCTTGCCAACTTTTAAAATATCTATCTTTTGATTCAGAAATTCTCATTTTATCAGAAACATCCTCTTCCATGGTTTACATATTGCAATTTGCAACTAGCAGTCTTTGCTTTTCTTATTCAAACTGTTCAAGTGTAGAACAACAGGCATCTTTAAAACTCTTAAACGACTTGCAATGTAATGGAAGTCTTTAAGCATGCTGTTCCAAACTGACACAGGAATTAGGATATCCGCCGCCCAAAGCGGTTCGTCCACTTATGAATGTATGACGGCACTGCGTGTCCCCTCGCAGTGCAGATTGCGTGTCGTCTAGTCATTTACCAGACGCGGTAAACATTGAGGGAGGGTCGATGGCAGTACCTGGGCTATTTGTTACTGTCTTAGTGTCTCGCCATTTCACCACGCTTTTTATGACTCAAGATAAGAAACACGACAGAATACTTGAGTTGATGAATTTTTTTGCAAAAGTTCTTGCGGGAAGTGGAGGACCTAAAAATTGTGCCCTGGTTGTTTAGTCAGTCAGCACTTCAGTAGTAATGTGTGATGTTTTGGCCTACATAATACATCAGAAAATTAATTGGAACTGAATGCAAACTCTTCGAACCTTAATTTGTTCCGTTTACCGTTGAAGAAGTTCATTGAGTAAGACGACCAATCCCTTTCTATTTCAATATTTATGTTGCAATCCAATCTAAACCAATATTACTCAAGTCTTTTGTTGACTCTACTCTTAAGTGATTTGCTGTAACGTGCTACGATTCCGACCTTTAAAGCTGGGTTCATAAGCGCGCCCGCGCTATAGTTTAGGTGTGTAGACCAGTTCAAGGGTAGACAACGCCCTAAATCGTCGAGGAACGATGGAATATCAAAGGTTAACATAATTTATATAGCTTAATATATTCGTCGAAGCCCGTGATTGATGTTTTGTGTTTAATGGTGTTGGTTCTGAATGGTTTGTTTCAACTTCTTGACAGCCTTTTTGGTATTTTTTCTCGTGGTTCATAGGATTATTAAGTTAAATCAGTAAGCAAATATAAAATAATTTTCTTCGTGACTGAATCGCCGCAATTTACGTTGTTCCATGACTGTAATGGCATGCTATGGTGTGCTGTTTGCTATGGTGTATCGACGACGCCGACGCCATGTCTGCTTGCCGAGGTCATCGACCGCGTCGACTTGCCTATTCGATACACTTGCTTGTTCGACTTTTGTTGCTTCTTTGATTTGTGCTAGCGCTTTATCTAAGTTTATGTAATAATACCGACACTATTTCGTATCTATAGATAAAACTATTGATAGGATTTGAATTCGTTTTATTTTCTCTTATTAGCTCCTCAATATAAACAACTAAGTAGGAACTTTAAATCTTCGGTACATTTCTACCCGTTCTTCTTCTACTATTCAAACTATGTCCAGAACAAGTTACCAGACAAAATATACATTCAGCGATTCTCGTTGTCGATTTCCAGCCTCCACAGTGATCGCTGGAATTCAATCATAACCGTTCGTCAATCATGCGCGACACTCGTCTGCTGCTTGTATGGTACAGAATTATTCAATAGATAAATTGCATCCTATACAAATGTTTATGGAACGAGACGAAAGCGTATCATTGGCATTCAGGGGTGAGACAATTTCGAACATGACATATCAACAGCTCAGATATGAGCCAGATATTATCACTCTATGACAATAAAGAAGCATTCCCCCCTCTGCCTAGCCTTTTCCCAACTATATTGGGGTCGACTTCCAGTCTAGCCGGATGCAGCTGGGTACCAATATTTTACAAGGAACGACTGCCTTTCTGACCTCTACTACCCAGTTACTGGGTAATACGAAACCCCTTGGTAAGACTGGTAGTCAGATTAAAGATGCATTCCATTGAATTTAATTTGTATCTCTTGGAAAAATAAGCCCCCCTACATAATGCGACTACCCGTAAAACAATTGCGTGCCACACATCAGTCTTTGCTTTTGAACAGCGTTTTGAGTATTGCTTTAATAAATCCCATAAAATCATTATGTCCAATAGCAGCCGAGTTTCGGCCATGATTGTATTCCGACTGACAAAATGACGTTGATAGATCGCTCAACCCGCCATCTTGAGCAGCAAGTCATTTATGATAAGGTGTTGCCTGCCGGGAAGGTCATTAAAATGCAGTTAACCTGCCATTGATAAGATACACTGACGAAACCGGTAACAGTTGAGGTGTACGATTTCAAAGTTTTTGTCTTCAATGACATTGAAATTCCAATTGTGCTACATTAACCACGAAAAACACACTCATACTAAGTTGAACATTTGGTAGATCCAAAGTTAAAGTTGATGAGAAAACATGAAAAAGACTTAACATTTTTATGAATTTTAATCCAGCTGCATAACTTTGATGTTCTCTCCAACCCTCGCTTTTCTATGAATATCATTATCGTGATCTTTTCGTTTCTCCTTGATGTAAATGCCTCGCATCTAATCGTCCTTATTAACTGTATGTAGGTAAATAGCGCCACGAGAATGGGTGTTAGTTATAAATAGAATGCTAATTATGTAAATAGGACTTCGTGACGGGTCCGCTACGTGATGGAAAGTGCGAAACCCCAAGCAGTTATGTTGTAATGGTATATTGTTGTTGATACCCAGTGGAACAACTGTTTAGCTTTTCCTCAGAAACCTTGTAGACGTGATTTTAATTTGATTGGCAGGCATGTTATAATTATGCTTAGTAATTACAATTTGAAATCAACGATTTAACTTAACTGTAGTTTTGGAAACTCTAGTACTCTAAGTTAGCTTTCTATAGCTACACAAACAACTTAATGATATCTCAGCTGTTGATATTTTTTGTAGCATTCAAAGACACATTCTGAATTTTACTTCGGTGTTCAGTACAGTCTGCCTAATTTAGACTGATTATGACTGTGATAAGAGTTTCGCGTAAGTATTTACTTTAGTATTTTCGTTCATGTCCCAGAATCTTAACTGATTTCACATGAGATTATGTCTGTACCATTGTTTATTCACAGTTGCGTTTATAATAAAAACTTGTGTGAATTGTTGGCTTTGTTTTATCGAAGCGACGTCTGTCTCAAATGCTGTGCTCTTTGGGTTGGGAATATAAGATGATGTAAAGAACCATTGTATCCATTCACAAGACCCGAAGTTTATAAAATTTTATATTATTGAAGCCACTGATGCCAGGGACTGAGTTGAAATTGAGTTAACTTTAGGAACATATTCCTGATGAATGACGATTACTTATTCATTGATTTACAAAGTCCTCGTAATGCTCAATATTAAATGATCGACATAGACCGCCATTTTATTATCCTTGTTCACAATACTCTCTTGAAAGATAAGCATGCCCTCATGATTGATAACACAAGAGGCCTGAGCGTGTAATTTATGTGGAGTTGTGGGATACTGGCAACGACATAGATTTCTATTGTGGCTGTCAGCTCGACGGACCTTCGTTAACCGAGCCATTATGCGAGAAGGTCAACCTCACTGCCCGACTGAATTATATCCATATTACCAAATAACGTGAACAAATCATTTGCCGGCTTCACGAATAACACCCGTAAACGTTTAATAGCAAGATCAGTCGCCTTTTTATAGGTATCAGTTATTACTTTTATTAACGGCTTTCATTTCATGCTACATTTCTTGACCATTGAACAGTGTATTGCAGCCGTATTACATCTACGTTATTCGGATGCCGCTATCAACAATTCTGACGAATAAAAAGTAGAAGCCAACAAATTATCTTTAATTTGTCAAGGTCAACATCTAATTGTAACCTTACTGAGTAACATCATCCATGAACTACAATTTACAAAGTTGGTGTATGAGGAGGCTATTCACAATCGTAGGTATACATATTATAAGACATCTGAATTGTTGCGGATTCCGTGTTGGAGTGTGAATGAGTCACACGTTACGTAACCTTACATTATTGATCCTGTTGTATAACGTAAACGCTTTAATTTCGAAACCTGTTTTGTTGCAAATTCCTCACACTTGTGTGCGCTAAGAGGAGTAACTTGTGAGGACATTAGCTCAATTAGCTGTACTATGCCATAATTATTGCCGTGTGTCTAAGTAACGCATTTTGTGTTGAGGACGTAATACTTTGTTATACTATCCATAATCTAATCTTGTACTTAGTCTAAACTTGTCTTATTTATAATTTCCCAGCAGTGCTATTCTGTAAAAATAACACCGCCAAAACTTGAATTAAATGAAACTAAGGTGAAGTGAGCGTGGAGTTGTCAAGTGTCAATCCAATCATCAGGTAGATGGAACACAAACTCACTTCACCTAAGTTTTCATTGTGAGATTTTTACAGAATATACCGCCTGCTTGCTTGTTTATTTGATCTAATTCAAATAAAATGGCACATCGACTTGGTTCAGCCACTTAGGTGTGGCTCTATTAGTCTTGAAAGCGGCTAGGTATCTTATCTTATCACCACCGGCCGGTAGCGTGATGTCATTTGGAATAACATAAAAATTATAGATCAGTCTTGTGTCTTTGTATTGTGTATGCAATTTGTATACCTAGCGGTGTTTTTGGTGAAATCGTGTTCGTATTGGTAGTGACAAATTTACGGTTAATATTCGGAAAATTCAAGGTAATTTAATAATTTGTAATGAACTGTTTCAAAACTTATTTTTTTCGCTTTTGACAGAGAAAGCAGAAAAGCATAGTTTCAAGGACTGAAATGAAGTTTTCTACCGTCCCAAATTTTAACAAACAATGAATTGAATATGAAGGCATTGGATTTAGTTAAGTTGCATTTGAATAAACATTATGTAACAAACTTGAAACGGACATCTTTTATTTAAATATACTAACTGACTCACAATTCAAGGTCCATTAGTCTATACATATTTGGTATCCGTTGTCATTCTCAAGATCATCATTTGTGTCTGTGGTACAAAACTATGTGTCCTATGGTTGCCCATCTATATATATTATAAACTAACAGAACCACATAATATTATGATTTATCGATTCACAACGATTGACTGATTTATTTACTAGACTACAACGATCTATATAAGGCCATTTAATACAGGGGAATTAAAACATGAATACCTACTGATCTCACTCAATTACTGACTCATTATTTTCTATTCGCTTACAACTTATATAGCTTAGAAGGCGTTATTTGATATGGTTGGATGAGAGCCAAAAAGGTTATAAGACAAGTTAACGCTAGGTAAGCGGGTTGGTGACCGGAAATCAACCCACTCGCATCGCTGACATTGTCACCGGTCACTGGCTTAGGGTGGTTCGACACAATAAACCTACAAAGGCAGTTATTACTTAATACCCGTATCTTTATTGTTACGAGGTGCCGTATAACCCGCCGCGGTTTTAATGCCATCATGGTTCCAGTGCAAGTGAGAGACAGCTATACATTACCGATAGCCCCATCCCTTTTTCGGTGTCATAATGGCATTCATGCTTCATAATACGGCCCTTGTGTGTTTCAACTTCATTAAAAACCAGTTTCGCTCGATTAAAAGCCATTTCAGCATCCGATGCTTGGCTGGAGACCGCGAATTTATATTCTGAAGACTCTTCAAATAAATTACGGATCTACGTCCTATTACGGCTGATTTTATAACGGACGCAATGTTGCCTATCTTCTCAGCAAAATGATGCATATATCTGTGGTTACTAAGTCGCTAAAGAATGTCTTCTCTTCTTTCCAGATAGTTGAGCGTGGCGGCGAGGTAGAGGTTGGTCGCGATGACGACCGACATATCGGTGTCCCGCTGGGACCCGTCCATAGGCCACGGCCAGGAAATCATCGACGAGTTCGAGTACGATGGCGGCAACTCGTCGTCGAGGCTATTCGAACGATCGCGCATTAAGGCGTTAGCAGGTGAGATATCGATTGTGACCATCTTGTTAGTTCTAAAGTCAATCTTCAAAAGATGTACTGCCCTAAAGTCTTCACTGCCCTTATTACAATCTCCAAAGTTTAAAGGAACTACCATAACGATAATCTTCTTCATTCTTGTTGGTTTGCATACAGAGCTTCTTCCAACTACTTGCATTTGTCAGAAATCCTCATTCCAAACTCATTTAGCTAAAAACTCCTTTTGGGCCCAATCATTTTGTATCTACAATTTCGCCGATGTCGGATTTCCGCCACCTGTTTCATTGGGCTAAAGCTTACACTAGACTTGTTGATTAACAACTTATCTCTATTCTTAGTGCTTAGCACCCTACCTATGTGAAATCTTTATCAAATTTTCCAATAGCACCTTCACCGAATACCGTCTACCTACCCATCTGTGAAAAACTACCCTAAAACAAACCTTTTTGTGTGGTACCCGTCTATGAATAGCAAGGGTGGCCTTTCATCCACCCCATCGCTTTGCGTAGGTGTTGTACTCAAGAGTAGAAATCTTCCGGCTGGCATGACACGGGAAGCCTTTTGTTTACACAGCTTTTAGCAAGCCCATAATGGCACTCTTTTCTTACGTGTAACATGTAAAAGAAAAAATGCCAACACTTAAGTTTTCAACAATAGCTCTGTTGAAGAGGTTCTGCAGTGGACTTCGATTAGTTGTTGAATGATGATGACATTTTCCAAGAATATCTCTAGATGTTAATAATTATTATTTTATCTAGTAGTACAGAAATTTATTACAAGTATCAAGCAAGACGTTCTTATTGGAATATGTGTCAGTACTTATCGATAAGATTTGAGCTGATTGCTATGATAATATGAGTATAGTAAGGGCTAATGTGATGATAAAGTTTATATTATTTTAATTAAAGAAAACTATGCCATAAGAAAACAATGTTACTTTTAACTAACCAAAAGTTCGACGACTCACGGATGCAAATAGACTTATCTAAAAATGGAGGATTATTATAGTTTTAGATAACACCTCAGAGGTCGGAACCTTGACACTGTTAATATTATATTATTCAAGCTGTATCATTGCATTATTACGAAATATAGGTACTACATACGTACCTATATTTCATAACACCATGCAGCTTATCGGACATCGCAAACCGCAGCATCCGTTTTTCCGCATAAAACAACGGGGTATCAAACCATTGGTTAGAATTTGTCAAAATGCGTAAAATAAAATTACACAATGACATGTCCAAATAACATTCAATGAACTATCAGATAGTCTTCGATACCTCATGCTTATCGATTGATGAAAAGTGTTATCTGTTTCTTCAACCGAATCTTCTCGTTGAACCAATCACAATTTATCGTTTTCGCCGTTACCTGGGCAATATTTGTTAAAAATTGATTATGTGTCATACAGTTTCAGTTGTTAACATAAATGTGTAGCAAGTAGCAACACGATCAATAGTGTAACGAATGTTCTAATAATTGAAAACCTGCCCTGAGTTGTCGACATCTGTCGCAGCGGTATCGAATATCCTTGTCCACTGGTATTTGAATTTTGTCGCTCTAATTCTTCTCGTCTTTGGCCTGGTACGGTGGTTCAGTCGCCGCTCGTTGCTGGCGACATGACATCCACCGAGGGATATGAGCTGATAAAAAAAGGAGTAGATATTGAAGTGCCCGGTTTAGAAGTGTATTATGACAAGGTCGTGATTGAACTCAGAGGTTTGTAGTGTTGTGTTATCAGTGTTCCTCAGTGTTGTGCCCCTTTTGGATTGCATAATTTCGGATTTTGTTTTCTCCTTCATCGGATGACAGATAAGTGGTGGTGGGGCATTTTTAATTTCCTTGGAATTAACGTTTTTGTACCTGTTTCTGAAAATAATATCATTGTGTAGTAAAATTCTGAATTTCCTGCTTCGTTTTCCTTATGATTCTATATTTGTTTCATTGGCTTCAGCAGTGTTTTATGCAAAATCGTTATAACTGGAAAAGAAATTTCATCAAATAAATGCCTATTTGATGAAATTTCTTTTGCACGTGTCAAAAAAAGTAATATTGTAAGATAGTAAATAATTGTCAATTTGGGCGTTTCCATGCCAATCATAAAACTGTTTTATCTGATAAACTGAATAAGGGGATTATTTCATTTTTAGAATATATTTTTATTTCAATATCGATGCACCGATAAAAATGCGGAGATTATGCACATTCATATTAAAAAAAACATTGATGCTGCAGTACAACACCCTGCACATCTAGGACTGTGCTTTCCGCTCTGAAGCGTGCGAATAGCAATCTGATCCATATCTCGAATTACACATATTATATTCCGAACCCAACACCTTATTGGAGTATTGTCGTGTGAGTTATTACGATGTCGTCGGCTGTCCCGGACGGGCTGGACCCTCCACTCCTGAAGACTCGGTCCGCGAAGCCAGCTATCTGGTCGCTGCGGCGCGGTCGTCCCCACTGGCGGTTAATGTGTTAACATTCCCTACTTTGTTTTTATCGTTTTTCTTCTAATTTGTATGAGTGTTTATTATGTGCATTATTTTTGGTTTGCAGGTCCGTCTATTAGAGAATTTTCGTTAAATAAGTTTCTATCCTTTGAGTATCACTCCGAGTCATATACCCCAAGCGACTTTTCTCTGTCATGTCCCAAAATAATGTAATTTCAGTCCCGTTTCTAGCTTAATTTGTAAGTCTTCTTAGGGAGTACCCCAAGGGACGATTCTGGGTCCACATCATATCTTATGCTTACTTTTACAAAAAATCTTGTCTATATTATTATTATTCATGTTTGTAGAACTAACAAATGTTATTCCTTGACAGACGAACGAGAAAGCGTGCAGAAGAAAACTTTTCAAAAATGGGTGAACTCTCACTTGGTGCGTGTCGGGTGCCGTATCGGCGACCTGTACGTCGACATGCGGGATGGCAAGCAACTCATCAAGTTGCTCGAAGTGCTCTCTGGAGAGAGATTGGTGGGTATCTTACTTAAAATTGTATCGTTGCTAACGCTTTGCAAAAATCTTCCTTCGACACTTTGGTAAATTTTCTATGAACCAACGCACACAACAGGCGGGCCGCACCGCCCTTTTGTATGCTGCGGCTCATTGCGTGAGTTTTGAAGCATTAGATAGAGGTGCACTTCTTCAAACAAAATATTCAGTGGACTACATGTAAGCTTTGACGCATTAAACAGATTTGCACTAGCAAACATATTCAATTGGCAGTATCAGTATATTCTTATAAGCGTATTACCAGTAAAATCGCTGTTACTTTGCCCGACCAACATTACCATCCACAGTTTCCTGTTGAATTCCAATCAGTATCTACGTACCAGTTCTAATTGCGTTAGCGTCACTTCAAGCCATGTTTAGCACGTCTAGTCGGACGCGGATGGTAACTGTTGCAGTAAGTACAATCACGAGCATAAATATGTATACACTTAGCAGAATTCAGAGCAGTGTTGGCGCAGTGGTATCGGCCCCAACTTACGAGTTGTAGGTCGTCCAAGCAGGCACTTTACTTTGTGTATTGAATTTCAATACCACTGCTCTCAAAACGGTGAACAAAACATCGTGAATAAACCGGCATGTCCTAGAACCAAAAAAAATTAAGACATTTGCCATCCACCAAACCGCAATGGGCCACAATGGGCGGCCTGTGACCCAGCAGTGGGAACAGTATAGGCTGATTATGTAGGAAAGCGATTTCCTCCTGGATTGTAACTTTGAGATAAATATCTTATTTCAAAGTTAAATAATTTACACAAAGTAAAGCGCCTGTCTGGGTTCGAACCTACGACCTACAACTAGTAAGTCGCGGCCGATACCACTTGGCCACGACTGCACTGAAACCGGCATGTCCTAGAACCAAAAATTCGAAGACATGTGACATTATGCTAACCCGCACTGGGCCCGTGTGGTGGATTACGGCCCACTCTCTCTCACCGAGAGGAGGCCTGTGTCCTAGCAGTAGGAACATTATAGGCTGATTATGTGATTTCAAAGTTGCAATCGTTAATCCACGAGAAAATCGCTTTTCTATTAATATGAGTTCAAACGTACTATGTTAGTAACAACATAAAATCACAATCAATACAGTAGAAGAGAAAATGTTTTAAAAGTTGCTAAGTGTGTAGTACTATATAGTGCTCGTAACTGTTCCAAGTACCAATAAACAGTACCTACAAGTAGGTAAGTAGGTTTCGATCTTCACGTGTAGGTGCAAAAATGAGATCAGCTGGTTTATTTTGTAAAAATCTCACCGTGAAAACTTAGGTGAAGTGAGCTGTCATTTCACAAGCCGGTCGATTCTGTAAAAATCTCACCGTGAAAATTTAGGTGAAGTGAGATTGTTTTTGCTAGGAATTGACGCTATTGACAGCTCACTCCACGCTCACTTCACCTAAGTTTTCACGGTGAGATTTTTACAGAATAGCACCGCAGATGCTAGGGATTAATAGCTCACTTCACTTCAGTTGCCACGGTGAGATTTTTACAGAATTAAGCGACTGTTTTTTAATTTCCTTCTCTGAAACTTTTTAATTTATTCTTTGACGTAGTTATGACAATTTTGAGAGGAACAGCAATAAAACTACGCACTACGCACGAGCCTCTTAACTTTTCTCGTTTAAAGTTCCATGTTAATACGACCCAAGTTCCTCCCTCGCGTAATTTACAGAGGTAGTAGTTACATACCCAGTTACCCACTCACTAAAGCGTTAACGAGCTTTAATTGGTGTCATTACTCCCACATGGAGCCTAAATCTTATACCTCAAGTACTGTACAAGCGTATTAAAATAGTTATTGCCCTATTGTACTTACTGTGGGCTAAGTACAGTATTGCTATGTTATAAGGAACAAAGCATGGTTTGTAGTTTTTATGTTCCCGATTACAAATGCAAAAAGTTTCTAGTGCGCAGTAATTTGTTTGAACACACTTTACACACTGTTGAGTTCTGGAACTACTACACTTACAATTAAGTTAGGCACTGAATTCAAAATAATCGCAAAAAGTAAATACTAAACCTATGTAAAGTCAGGCCAATTAAAGGGTTGATTTATAAATGCTGATTAAAGTTAAGTGACGACGTTTAAACGTCAAAAATGTATGGTTAAACTGTCGCTAATGACTACTTACTGTAAGCAACGTTTAGTCATAAAGGGGTTATTGTTTAGCAAATGGAGTCCCAACTTAAATTGTTCGTATATTCAAATCACCAACTGTCATTCTCTGACAGTTGTATGAAATGGCTATGACACGACAAAGTGACGTTGTGTTTAAATTTGGTAAACAAGTAATTTCCCTGACCTGACTGAATTTTGTTTTGTTTGTCATGGCAAAAAAAGCAATTCGATTGTTTATGTTCCGAGATAAGTGCCATGAATAGTTCCATTATGCGGAATTAGACCTAGCCTAGATAAATAATCATGTAACTTTAACAGCACCCTATTTACGCAACACACTATCAACCACAATCTGAATAATTTTGAAGGAATAATCTAATCCATTGCTTCATAATAATTATGTTCGAAAAATTTGTGTGCTCAAAACGGCAATGTAAATAACGCAATGAATGTTATTGAACTGTCAAAATGAAAGCCATTGCTACTGTTTATAGTAAATACTTTTTGTAAATCGTGGGTTAACTTGACATATATTATTTAGAAAAATGTATTTATGTAATTTACGTTAGTCCTTTGAATAAATTTTATTATTATTTTTATTATAGTGTATTCCGCAACTACCCCGCTGTTCATACTGCACCTACTAAGTAAAACTCATACCCAAAATACGAGTCCAATATTGCTTTCCATTCCACGAGTTCTTTCATCATAAACTTCATGGACGCTTTTTAGAAATTGCCAATAAAAGTTACGATAAGCTGGCATGCCCTATCATCTATTTACAACATTTTCATGTCCTCATTAATCTCATCTTATGGGCTGTGTGAACCTATAAAGAAAGTAGAAAACTGGTACAGGGGACGTTAAACTCCTTCTGGTAATGTGTTGTATTTCCTTTACTTTGCTTTAGTATTTTAAATACCTAACCTGGCAGTATGGAAGGTTGTCTATACTAATATTATAAAGAGGTAAAGATTGTATGTAGGGGGTAATCTCTGCAACAACTACTATGGATTTGAATTTTTTTTTTTGCATTTAATAGCCCAATTCTTGAGGAAGGTTATAGGCTATTTAACTTCACGCTACGACACTTAAGAGCCGAGCAAAGGAAAAAAAAACCTCAGAAACAACGTTAAGCGAAAACGGAGTAGTAGCACGCGGGTGAGCGATGGGATGCGACGCGATGGGTCGGTGGCCGAAATTTCGCACAGACGAAGTCGCGGGCAGAAGCCAGTAGTTTATTTATAAACACAGCCGTTTCATTTTCATTTCATACCGTGGAAATTTTATTACGTCATCAACTGATGCACAGGTCATCTTGCGGGGTAATTGCGTAACACACTAACAGTAGCAATGGCTTCCATTTTGACAGTTCAACAACATTCATTGCGTCATTTACGTTGTTGAGCAAACAAATTTTCCGAAAATTTATGAAGCAATGGGTTAGCAATATCCTTCAAAATTATTCAGATTGTGATTGAAAGTGTGTTGCGCAATTAGGGTGCCGTTCATTATTTTGTTCCAAGGCTTTTACCTAAATTACTTGTCAAAGCGATCACCCGTGAACACAAAGAGCTAAGGAAGGAACACGGGTGGGTTTTAGTCAGTAAGAGTCTGACACTCCCTCCCGCTCCACCCAGAGCAGGAGGGGTCATTTGATGATTTCCCAACCGTGTAATCTCAAGGGTTTGATTTAGCTTCATGCGTTTCCGCGTGGCCGGGACATAATTATGGAAAAATGAGGAATTTTGACGAAACTGGTTTATGTTTTCACATTTTTTTTAAAACTGAATCTTTGCGGGGTAATTGCGTAACACACTAACAGTAGCAATGGTTTTCATTTTGACAGTTCAACAACATTCATTGCGTCATTTACGTTGTTGAGCAGACAATTTTTCCGAATATATGTAGCAATGGATTAGCAACATCCTTCAAAATAATTCAGATTGTGATTGAAAGTGTGTTGTGCAATTAGAGTGCCGTTCATTATTTTGTTCCAAGGCTTTTACCTAAATTACTTGTCAAAGCGATCACCCGTAAACAAAAGTCATTGAGTTCCTCTCATTGTATTCAAGTTTCAAATTCAAGTTCTTATACGTTTGGTGTATAAAAAGCAAACAATGGCTAGCTTCGACCTGTAGAACCGGACTTTATCCAGGCTTTGGCGACGCGGCCAAGCCAAAATGTATTTGGAATATTCGTGTACAGTCAAGGACAAAAATAATACGTGGATATAGGTACCTACACAAAAAATACTGGTATTCAGCTCCATCCGGTTAGACTGGAAGCCGAAGCCAACATAGTTGGGAAAAGGCTAGGCAGATGATAAGGTACCTACACTTAGTTAAATTCAACAACGATTTCCTCTCTAAGTATTACTTAATTGAAATTATGCGGAAATTATGAAGTGTTTTGCGGGCACTCAAAACACCGCATAATTTCCACTTGTATACGTACATAATATGTTGAGCATCTTAACATGCTATACCCGCACGAGTCGATCGATCAGGTTAAACTACGCTTGCCGCGGTTGGTCCGTGGATGGTTGAGCATCTTTACATACCAAGAACCCTCCGTGCCTCGGAAAGCACGTTAAGGTGTTGGTCCTGGCTGTAATTCCTGGATTACCAGTCGTTACAGGTTGTTAGAAGCCCGAAAGTCTGACAACCAGTCTTACCAAAGGGTTGAGTATTATCCAGTAACTGGGTTGTGGAGGTCAGATAGTCAGTCACTCCATGTAAAATACTGGTATTCAGCTGCATCCGGTTAGACTGGAAGACGACCCCAACGTGGTTGGGAAAAGGCAAGGCAGATTGATTGAAACATCATATTTTTGCTCTTGACTGTACCTACTTGACTTGCTTCTTGTGCTGTGTAGAATAAACTGCGTTATTTATCGTCCTCTGTTCTGTAATTTACGACCTATGCAGACGTTCTACTCTAGGGACACTGCAGGTCTCGAAACTTGGAAACATGTTTTGATGCAAGATACGTCCTCTTTATTATTCCGTTAATAAAATATTGTTCTCTCTATGTAAACATAGAGACAACAATATTTTTTAAAAGTTGGTGAATTAAAAAAAAAAACAATTTTTTTCAAGTATTACATGTTGAAAGACTTGTAAGAGAATTGATAATAGCGGTCATGATCATGTCCTTTGAAACTCAGGTCCATATCACAGAATCTCACTTAAAACTCAAGCATTACTCGTTTAAAGCCAGTTTGCTTGAGACTAGTTTTTTTTAAGTAATTTCTTGAGTCAGCTTCTGTAATACGACCATAAGAGCTTAACTGTCACTAATGAGACACAATTACTTTTTCTATTGTTATTGAACTTAATAAGCGTGCCCTAACAGACAATCAAGCGGCTAAGTGTTCTTTTATATTCCACTCACTGAAATCAACGTCCTATATACGCTGAACTCGAGCGGTCAATCAATGCTTGTCCCACGAATAAAACGAAACTCCATACCGCAGAGCAAATTTATGCCCAATGATTAATGGTATCGTATTGAAGCCGTCGTGCTCGTGACAAACATCACGCGCCTGTCACATTTCATCGTTTAACGCGACTTTATAACGTTTGCTCTGTCCTATCTGATAGTTAACATTGCTTGAAGTCACGCACTCTCCCATATAGGTCTTGGCCCCGTAACTATTTATCTAACTAAGTTACAAGAGAAACTTATTATAAACTAGCTTTTGCACGCGACTTTGTCCGCGTGAAATTTTTGTTTTTAGTCCAATCTACCACGTCGCATCGCCTGCGCGCGCTATTACTTCGTTTTCGGTTAGCGTTCTTTGTGACTTTATTCTTTTCCTAGCGTGATTTTAAATAGTCTATAGCCTTTCTCAAGAATTGGGCTATCAAATGCAAAAAGATTTTTTCATATCCGACTAATAGTTCTAGAGATAAAGCGCGTTCAAACAAACAAACATTAATTTTTGTTTATCCCAATAATGCGTGATATTTTTATCAGGCTTGCTTTTTTAAAGATAACTAACTGTAAGCACGTCGGATTTATGCACGTGTAAGGAACCACGTACGTCCCTCCACCTTGTAGTAAGCCTTGTAGAATTACTTAATTATTTTTTTACTTTTTGCTGTGCCCTAGCTAAACATACCCTAGCTTAAGCCATTGTAGCACCCGCAAACATTATAGAATGCAAATAAAGATAATTATGAATATGAGCCTATAGACATACTATAGGCTCATCTTCATAATTTTTTTTTTCTTTTAGTAAAATAAAAATGTATGTTTAAGGTAAGAAGTAGTTAAAATGTTTAAATTTACTATAGACACGCTATCCATCTATCTATTCAGCCTGCATTCACACTGCTAAGAATAGCCCTACTCTGCTTTACACCACCTTAACCGCTCCTGAGAGCCATTGCTGCTACGAACTTCGCCGTAGCATCAGATCGTCTAGCTATTGATCTACCAGACGGTTAGAAACGACTTCTAACACTTAGGGCTGATTTTTCAATCGTCAGATAAATTTTATTCGTGGAATAAAACTGACGTGACAGATTTTGTATAGAACTGTCAGAAAATCAAAATTATTCCTCGGAAAAAATTATCTGGCATTGGAAAAATCAGCCCTTAGAATGATAGATAGTTTTAGATCAAAATGCAATGTGTTTGGGATATTTTTTGTATTGACCTTTTATTTCTGTTTGCAGCCTCGTCCAACAAAAGGCAAGATGCGTATCCACTGTTTGGAGAATGTGGACAAGGCGTTGCAGTTCCTGCGCGAACAACGCGTGCACTTAGAAAACATGGGCTCCCACGATATCGTCGACGGCAACCCCAGGCTGAGTCTTGGTCTTATATGGACCATCATCTTGCGCTTCCAGGTAATGAACACTACCAACAATACAGTCGATCACACGTCAGTCTCAGTGGTAACAAAACCTCTCTCGCTCTCCCTATTGAAACTGCATACGTGCGCTCGGTCAACTCAAGGTCAAAGTATTACCCCTGAAGTTGGGTCAGCTGTACCTTGACGTTAATATTATAACACATCCAGTTTCTGAAATCTAGCGCCACGTATGTTATGTGTGAGAGAGACGAAGCTCTAAATAGCCGCCCTTTTTTTAAAATTCGATATGTCATGTCAACTATTGGGTACTTAGAATTAGTAAACCACAGTCAGGCCCAAAAATATGTATACATCGACAATAATTGATTTAATTGTCTACAATCTTTCTTTCATAATATTGTATCAATGCGTAGTAGCCACAAAACATAAATTACACATTGGGTACATAATGAATACAGTAATATGGAACACAAATAATCAAATCAAATCTTTTTTAAGTTTCCATATTTTTGAGCTTTCCTGTTCTACAACATTCCATGACCTACAGGCAACTATGACCACTAAGCCGATTTACCGTCACGTGACATTATTCTCTATCCCGCCTGACATTCTTTGAGTAGCAACAAAAACTCAGTTAATTATCTCGCTGCTGCCACAGACTGACATGATCCAAAGTGCATTGAAACTTGACATTATTTCTGTCATAAACTTTATAGTCAAAACATTATGTCTAGATAAGATTTATTGCATAAAATGAAATCATAGTTGATCTTATAAGAATCTCAAGAAATAGACTTTAGACTTATAGAGGTATGAGGAACAGGGTGTAAAGTTCTCTCATCCTCTATAGAAAAGGAACGATCCTCCAACCAGACAGGTTAGTTGCGCGATAAACTCTGCTTGCGCGAAGCAGGATTTTGAGTGACGTCAGTATGATGCGTAGTTCGCATGTGGCGATGTAGATGCCGCCACTGACTTCTTTATTTACAAAATCTTGTCGGTTTCTTTTCAACTCACTTAAATTAACATTTCAATGGTTCTGTGGAATGTGGTATTTTAC
Organism: Oligia latruncula; assembly: GCA_948474745.1. NCBI lineage: Eukaryota > Metazoa > Arthropoda > Insecta > Lepidoptera > Noctuidae > Oligia > Oligia latruncula. The sequence continues at coordinate 6,832,909 of OX419696.1, forward strand.
TACAAAGCACATTACTTGACTGTTATCCCTATTCAGTACAACACCGCAGACGTAACGGATAAATTACTGTTTCAAATAATTTGTGCACTTATTTAATAAGGAAGGAAATTCTAACCTAATTGAGTTCATGAGTGTAGCACCTGCATTGACTTCCCTCATTTAGTGCTCATAATTTTTACACGAAAATAAGTTTTTGGTGAGATTTGTTAGTGTAAGAGAAATAAAGTTTTTATATAAATTCTCTTAGTATATTGCCTTTTTATCACAACTAGAGCCCTTAGAAGTTTTTTTTTAAATGACCGCTACTCCTCTCTTTTCTCAAGTACTATTTACATCTCACATTCGCAATTTAGTTAATTAGAGTGGTTCTTGCCCTGAAATATGAATTCTTTTCAACAGATCCAAGACATCACAATCGAAGAAACCGACAACAAAGAGACTAAATCCGCCAAGGACGCTCTACTCCTATGGTGTCAAATGAAGACAGCTGGCTACAACAACGTGAACGTGCGTAACTTCACGACGTCATGGCGCGACGGACTCGCGTTCAACGCCATCATTCACAAGCACAGGCCTGACCTCATTCAGTTCGACAAGCTGCATAGAAGCAATCCTATGCATAACTTGAATAATGCCTTCAATGTTGCTGAGGACAAGCTTGGACTTACTAAGCTGTTGGATGCTGAAGGTAAGCTACGCAGCCACCATAAAATTATATAATGGAGGCTTAATTTTAGCAGGCAGATGTAGATTAGCTATTGTTTTATGTGAATGGGACCTGTAATGGTTCCTTAACTAAGAAGTACTAATATTATGATAAATGATATTTATTAAAAAAAAAAAAAAACTAAATTGGTAAAAACATGAAGTATGGAAGAAAAAGACATTGCGCCGACCCCAAATAAATTGGGATAAAGACAGGAGAGTGATGAAATTGTTAAAAAAATCAGTTACACGTCAAAAATAAATAGTGTTTTAAAACTAGATGAGTTCGGTATTTCATATCCGACTACTCGGAGAAGAAAGACCGAAACAAACTTAGATGTAACAGTCTTTTTTAAAGTCTAGAAACTGATTATTATACTGCAGTAAAACCGTGACCTTGTAAAACTTCATCGAAGCTTTCTGGCGCAGTAGCGATCACTTTGAAACCTGCTAGAGATCGCTTTGATAGATATGTCCTCCTCATTTGTGCCCACTTTTGTATACGGTGACACATAAAAACTTTCGAAAAAAAGAACGCCTTGATACACTAACCGATAAACGCTAAATACGTACCTAATGAGAGCTAAGCCCACCTATACTTATATCTTTAACTCTGCCGGCCAACTCTATTGCATTAGTTGTGATGGAGTATTTAAAACTAAATTCGGTCTGGCGAGTCATATTAGCACACGCTAGGAAATAATAATAATTTTAAAGGGTCGCCGTTATCGAAATCGATAACGAGAACTATACCATGACACATGACTGTGGGGTTGGTAGTTGGTATAGGGCTACAAGATCCTCGTGGCATAAAAAAATAATTTGTGATTTTCATAAGGATTGACCATAGCCACATAAAAATCACAATATTTTTTTATGCCATGATATTCCGGTAGACCTAGTATACGATTTAGTTTGAAGATTTAGCTCACTAGACATCTTACATAAAGTAACATCACGCCTGTAATCCACAATTCGCCAGTTATGTTCATCAACCGGGCACAAATCCAGACCCTGGCTGCTACTGCACTGTTCCTCATTTGTATAACACTCTTCTTGATAACATAACTTCCTCCCCAGATATCGCTGTCGACCACCCCGACGAGAAGTCAATCATCACATACGTGGTCACCTACTACCACTATTTCAGCAAGATGAAGCAGGAGACTGTGCAGGGCAAGAGGATCGGCAAGGTGGTCGGCATCGCCATGGAGAACGAGAAGATGATGCAGGAGTATGAGACGCTTACCAGGTCTGTATAACCAGAGCTTTATCAAAAGACGGCTGTTTTGAGGTGGCTTAACCCTTAGTATGCCGGAACGTAGATCCACGCGAGACAATGGCTTTTTAATTGTTTCTGTAATTACGGCATTCAACCGGTTAAGAAAGTAGTAGATGCAAAAACAATAACTTTTGGGGGTGCACTTTATTTATTGGTTTTATCATCATTGCTCTCAAAACGGTGAAGGAAAACATTGCAAGGAAACCGGAATGTCCTAGAACCAAAAATTCGAAGGCATGTGACATTACCACCCCCATTGGGCCCGCGTGGTGGATTATAGCCCACTCCCTCTTGAAGAGTGGAGGCCTGAGTCCCATTTGAGCAACATTATAGGCCGATTATTCTATGCACAACATGCACCGGGAAGTATGGCAGAAGAGATGGGAGGCCTGGACCCATAATCAGCCTATAATGTTCCCACTGCTGGGACACAGGCCTCCTCTCGGTGAGAGGGAGTGGGCCGTAATCCACCACGCGGGCCTAGTGCGGATTGGCAGATGTCACATATCTTCGAATTTTCGGTTCTAGGACATGCCGGTTTCCTCACGATGTTTTCCTTCACCGTTTTGAGAGCAGTGGTGATGAAATAATTTACACAAAGTAAAGCGCCTACGACTAACCTACGACCTACAACTCGTAAGTCGCGGCCGTTACTACTTGACCACCACTGCTCTCAACCACAACTTGGCCTGGACCCAACAGTGGTTAATTCTGGGCTGAAATAATGATAACACTTTGCACAGCTGTGGGTCAGAATAGGCTAAAGAAAAACCAGATCATGTATGATTGTCAACACAGGCTATAATAAATCCCGAAAGTCAGTTAGCCCGTTTCTCTTGGTTCAGATATCAGTCCCGTCGCATAAAAAATCGGTATGCAGTTGTAGTTGCATACGATATCGATATCTGAGCGAATTGAACGACAAACAGGTTATTGTTAGGTTCTCAATGGCTTGGTAGGTTGGATGTCAGCCATAAAAGATCGTGAAAAGGCGATGTAGATATGCTGGGATATAAAATTATGGACTTGTGAGTTATTCTTATTTTCTAAATGACTAATATTATGTTTGTGTTTCAGCGATCTCCTGCAATGGATCGAGCGTACTATCGAAGCGCTCGGCGACCGAACATTCGCGAACTCACTCGAAGGCGTTCGTCAGCAACTTATTCAGTTCGCTAACTATCGCACTGTGGAGAAACCACCCAAGTAAGTAAACTTTTAACTACAAAACTGAACGAAACGAAAAAGTTCTAAAAAAAAAACTAAAAATAGTTTCTATTGAGCCAGGCAGGCTCAATGCCAGTTTAGCAAGTACAAAGTGGGAGTAAAAATAAACATCTCTAATTTTACGTGTTGCTTATACAATTCATTCATTTCCGAGAAAGTAAACAATGCCTGTAGGAGATTACACAAAGTTGCAGGCGAATTGTTATGATTTTATTATTTGATAGATTTATGCACACTGCACTGCTGTTATTTAAAGTTTTAGAATAACAAAAACAGATTCATTGTACTTACCCACTTACTCAACACATTTTAAAAGTCATTTAATTTTCACCAATGCTATTGGGTTGGAGTGTTATTGGGTTTTTCCTTGAGGTATTTGTCAGTAGCAGCCCATAGTACGGATTTGTGCCCGGTTGATGACAATAGGCTCGCCCCCTATTACATGGGACTTAAATATTTCTAGCGTAATGTGGGTGTACTACAGCTCTGCCTAACCCTTCGGGGAACAGGCGTGTTATAATACTATTATATTTATAAAATGATAAGAAAACTTATCTTTACCTAAAATGTCCATTACTTCCTCAGATTCGTCGAAAAAGGCAACTTGGAAGTCCTTCTATTCACCTTGCAGTCCCGCATGCGGGCGGCCAACCAGAAGCCGTACACGCCGCGCGAAGGCAAGATGATCCATGACATCAACCGCGCTTGGGAGAGGCTTGAGAAGTCCGAACATGAACGGGAATTAGCTCTGAGGGAGGAGCTGATCAGACAGGAGAAATTGGAGCAACTAGCTGCCAGGTGTGTAGTTTACGAAAGGGTTTCAAGACGGTTATTTTTGTAGCGGTACGCACTATGTGAGTAAGCTATGGTAGAAATATTAGACACTCAGCAAAGTAATAATGGGGCTGATTGTCTAGGGCGGACGTACAAAATATCGCCACTCATGATCATTCCCATTTTTTTAACTGGCTGTGTTCGTAAAAGACAGATTTTTCAACGGAAACTATTGGTTGACATTTCTGTGACATTTACAGTTCGTTAAGCTATAACATTTCCTACGCAACTAGAAATATGAATTTTATATTTTAGGTTTCCATGTTCCGCTACGAAGCTTTTACAGAACAAAAAGAAAATATGTTTCAGAACAATTCATTCTGAATTCAATCTTGAAATAATGTATCAAAAGAGATACGCCAACAACTGACAATTTTGACCAATTCTGTCTACACCGTCGGGGATAAAAAACATGATGTTATAACTAATATTTTTTTTGATTACAGATTCAACCGCAAAGCACAGATGCGTGAGACATGGCTGTCTGAGAACCAGCGTCTGGTCAGCCAGGACAACTTCGGTTTCGACCTCGCGGCCGTGGAGGCGGCTGCTAAGAAACATGAAGCCATTGAAACTGACATCTTCGCTTATGAGGAGCGCGTGCAGGCCGTTGTTGCTGTGTGCTCTGAGTTGCAGACTGAGAGGTATCTATGATTTTATATTTCATTACATTGCTGCATTTATTTTGTAAAAAAAAAACTCGAACCAAAAGCTCCTCGAAAACCTACCTGTTTTTCTTCCCCGATTCTAATCAATAAATCTCCTCAGATATCACGACATGGAGCGTGTGTGCGCGCGTCGCGACAACGTGTTGCGCCTGTGGGCGTACCTGTTGGAGCTGCTGCGGGCTCGCCGCGCCAGGCTCGAGCTGTCTCTGCAGTTGCAGCAGAACTTCCAGGTACGATTTGATTATTATTAGCCTTCTGCCCTGATCACAATTTATTTGGGGTCGGTGCAGTACGTCTTATGAAGTAGTCGGCGCATTACGCAGTAATTATCATCAACGACAATACAATAGACTTTTGGATTTTATGGTCTGAGAGAGAGAGAATAAATTTTATTACCTAATCTAGCAAGTGCTGTGAATGATGGTGACGACTGTTAAGGGAGAATAGAAGAAAAAAAAAACCATTTTCTCGATCCCCATGTATGTTTGGACTGTGAAAAGGAGTCGAGTTTTTTTTTAAATGGGGTAATTTTTGAGAATATCCACAAACTGTTACTACATCCTGTTGGAAGAATTGTTTGCAAAAAAAAAAACCTATTCATGTATGTCCTTTATGTAAGTTGGTTCACCATCTCATCATAATACTCACACACATATTTCCACCCACAGGAGATGCTATACATCCTGGACTCCATGGAAGAGATCAAGATGCGCCTGCTGACAGACGACTACGGCAAGCACCTGATGGGCGTGGAGGATCTGCTGCAGAAGCACGCGCTGGTCGAGGCCGACATCAACGTGCTCGGAGAGAGGGTCAAGGTTAGTTCATGCATTTAGTATTTCTGTGTCAATTATGTCCTACGAAGGAGTTTATCTATACAAGCTATAAACAAAATAATATCTTTGCTTTGATTTTATTATTGCGTGCATAACAACAAACAAACATTTGACTACAGCCTTTAAACACACGCAAAACAGAGGCAAAAGGAGTTCTAGTTACATAGAAAGAAAAATGTATTTTTATTCAGGACATGCACAGAAAATTAAAAATTATTTAAAAAAAAAGTGTTATCGGGCCAGAAAAAGTTCTCAGCATGAATACGGCATGGTTTTTTTTTTTGGCAATTGTTTTTTTTTATGTCAACTATTTTGCCAGGGTCGCGTGTCGGCATGGATACTTATAATTACTTGTTCACTGTTGTTTGAGTTATTGTCCTATACTATTTTTCTGCACTGTCCCACGTTGGACTGGTACAGTCATGTTATTATTAACCAACCAATCTTACAATAATCCTTTTTATCCTACAGGTGGTAGTAGGCCAATCACAGCGCTTCCTGGAACAAGAAGAAGGCGGCTACCGCCCGTGCGACCCCGCCATCACCGTGGAGCGTATCCAACAGCTCGAGAACGCTTATGCTGAACTTGTGCACCTTGCTGTTGAACGCAGGTAACGTACTTACAATTATAATAAAAACTATTTTACAAAAAAAAAAACAATTGACTTCCAAAAAACACTACAAAGTGAAAAATAACTTTAATTTCGGAAGTCGGTGTCTTTGGATCTGTATTTTAGTTTTTTGCCACTGAACAGGAACTTGGCCTTCTTTTTCAACATTATGTTTTTGGTGGGATATAGTTTACTACAAATTTAGTCACACCATATTTTCTCTCGTAACAGAAAGCGTCTGGAGGACAGCCGCAAACTGTGGCAGTTCTACTGGGACATGGCTGATGAGGAGAACTGGATCAAGGAGAAGGAGCAGATCGTCTCTGTTGATGATATCGGACATGATCTTACTACCGGTAATTATGTTATTAAATTTTTTTTGGAAATTCCAGAAGAATTTGTCGTTTTTAGGCCAAATTTAAAATCACTGACAAACAACGCTCAGCCTAAACCGCTGGGTTAAGAAGCATGCAATTTTGCTCAAGAGTTCTGTAGCGGTATCTACAACGCCACATGCGAACAACGCGTCATACTAACGTACGCAAAATCCTGCATCTCGCAAGCAGAGTTTACCGCGCAACTAGCATAGATACAACGGCCCGACTTGAATCATCGGGCAGTTGCCCGCCAGACGCAACACCCGTCTGGTTGGAGGATCCTCCCTTTTCTATAGAGTATGAGTGAACTTTACACCCTGTTCCTCATACCTCTATAGTTCCTTAGATAACCAAGATGAGCACATAAGAAAATATAACCGAACCGGAATTAAAAAAGTTCCTATGGAAGATGGGAAATCCCATTGGGCACCCAGAAAAAATAGAAAATCAAGCGTGTAAGATGTGTGTTTGTTGTTTAGCCTTTCGACCGCCACAGTCATGTATAGGACACATCAAAACGTGCCCAGCACGCCACGGTTCGCCTACATGACAGACTGACGTCGAGGGCACGTTTTTGATTTTTTGACGTGTGGCGGTCAAAAGGTTAATCTTATTTCACGGAAATAAATATGGGAACGGGGCAAATATCGGTATGTTGTTATTGAGACATCGTGGCCCGATGTAATAAGGTTAACCGAAGGGGAGGAATTCAAATACAGACTTCTCGTCGCCGCGGCTTGCGATATTACGTCATTTGTTTTGAGTCTCACTCTCAGTTTCACGTTGTTTGTCTTTCAAACTGTTTTGATTACCCCTGAAACAAAGTTTCTATGATAAATTGACTCGATTTTCATTTTTATTCGACAGCAATTCGCATAATTTATACGTACTGTAAATTACAAGTCGCTTTCATATCTGTCTGTATGATCGTGTTGTGTTCTTTACTTCCCTCACGGATTTTGATGTAGTTTTCGCCATTTAGAGAATTTAAATGTTTATTACATTAATATAAAACTTTGAATGATAAAGAAATCTCTAACGTCGAAGTCTCAAAAACCGTGCGAAACAGGGGCGGGTCGCTAGTTTCAAATAATAATGTAAAAAAATACAACATGAACTTTATCTAAATAGAAATAGGGTCGGTTTATTTTGTAGGAGCCAAGTAGCTCGTGAATATTTCCGCTCCCAAGTAAAGTAGGTACCAACCAGCATAATAATTTATTTCCTGTTTACAGTGTACCTGCTGATATCCAAGCACAAGGCGCTTGAAGCCGATGTACAAGCTCACGAGCCGCAACTGATGAGCGTGGCCGCTGTGGGAGACGAGCTCATCTCGCAGGGACACTTCGGAGCTGATAGGATTCAGGTAAATACATGCTTTTGACTATTTTGCTCAATATGGGTTGCTAACCCATATTTTAAAGAACGTAAATGCCAATAATCCTGTGGTGCCTACTTTTGGTGAATTCCTACCAACTTCACCTTCACCTCCGCCTTTCAATTCATTAGGAGAGCCATTTGTTTTTGTATTTCTTCCTTACATTCACTACATACAAAAGACTGAAAAACAACTTACAATTACAAATATATTACGTACGTGGGTATCAAAAACTTATTTCTGTGTACAGGACCGTCTCCGCGACATCCTGTCTCAATGGAACCACCTGCTGGACATGGTGTCTCTTCGCAAGAACCGCCTGGACGCGGCCGTACGCTACCACCAGCTGTTCGCTGATGCTGATGACATCGACAACTGGATGTTGGATACTCTTAGGTATGATCATTTTGTCAAGTGTACTTTGTAAGGCAATCTGCGATTCTGCAAACTCTAACATTATCTAGTGACCTTCAACACTCATAGGTTACGAAAACCACATGTGCTGGTGCAGTGGAAAGGGCATTTCGAGTTAGCTGACATGTTTGATGCTATAATTGCATAAATTCCGCCTAACTTACAACTAGCGAAACGGAGTTGTATATCTCTGGTTACCTTTTGTAAATACAAGCTTGATGTTATATATTTATTTATTGCACAATGTACACATACATAGTTATACGCTAGGCTTAAACTAGTCAGTACATGACCCTGTTAGGGCGCAGCAAGATTACTTAAAACTAATTAATTCATTACTTATATCATATTTATTTTTGTTGTGTAGGTTGGTATCATCTGAGGACACCGGCGTGGACGAGGCTCAAGTACAGAGTCTGCTGAAGAAACACAAGGACGTCACCGACGAACTGAAGAATTACGCCAACGTCATTCAGCAGCTCAAACAACAGGTACGCAATTTTTTTATGAACATTATTGAATATTATTTAAATTGAAATTCATGTTTATGTATAGTAAGAACCTATATCAGTTTAGAAGGAATGAAATTAGATCCTTGACTTTTAAGACAGACAGTCTACACCTAATATTGACTGTTTTAGTTCAACATCCGCATTTAAAATGAATAATCGTTTTGTTTTTATCCTCTCAGGCTCAAGAACTAAGTCCCTCAGACGCCAACAGCATCGAAGTCCGCGAGCGCCTCGCCGCCATCGACGCCCGGCACGGCGAGCTGGCCGAGCTCGCGCGCCTGCGCAAGCAACGTCTGCTGGACGCCTTGTCGCTGTTCAAGTTGCTGGCCGAGGCCGACGCCGCCGACCAATGGATCGCGGAGAAGGACAGGATGTTGGATACCATGCTGCCGCCCAAGGACATCGATGATGTGGAGATTATGAAGCACAGGTTAGTTTGACAATTCAACATCGTTGTAATAGATGTCAACATTTGGACGTAGGCCTCTTCCATGCACCGTTATGTCAACTGGTCCTGTACTTCTGGCATTTAGAAGATTCCTGCGACCACATCAGGTTATCAATACACTTTGTGGGGTTCACAATTTCTTAAATTTATGTATTGACACACTCAAGTGAAATTTCCTCATATTTTTTTAAATTTTAATGGCGTGTAGCTATCTAATCCTGTCTAGTATCGCTTCATGAAACTCTCTGGATCTTTCAAGACATTGAATATGTTCAGGAACGTCATTAATATGATTTTTTGTCCACAGATACGATGGTTTCGACAAGGAGATGAACGCCAACGCGTCCCGCGTGGCCGTCGTGAACCAGCTGGCGCGCCAGCTCATCCACGTGGAGCATCCGCAGGCCGCGCGCATACAGGAGCGCCAGGCCGCGCTCAACGGGGCCTGGGCCGAGCTCCGGGAGAAGGTACGAGCAGGGAAACTATCTGTCAATCGACTCGGCCTATAGCAGTCCTATGCTGGACATAGCCACTCCCACAATAGCTGGTTTGCTGCCTACCGCATATAGTCTGTTCCAGACTTTTTAGATCAATCTAGTTGGGTACTGTCACTGTGTCACTGTGATTCATTGTCTCCACTCGAGCGTGAGAGAATGTATAAGTTTATTTCAGCAAACCAAAAAAGAACAATTGGAATGAAGTTCTCTTCCAGATTAGATATTCCAAACTTATCCGTAAATAAAACTGGTACTGGTTTTTTGAATGGAACTAATATAAATAATACCTAATTCAGTATAGTTGAAGACTACCTTGCCGTATTTGAAACCTTTAGAGCATTGGAAGATGATGTACTCACCATAAAAACTTGTTGCTCCTCTCTTTATAAAAATAATAATTAACCTCCATATTGTTCAACCCAGGCTGAATCAAAGAAGGACGATCTGAAGTCAGCCCAGGGAGTGCAGACATTCCACATCGAGTGTCGCGAGACTGTCTCCTGGATCGAGGATAAGAAGAGGATCCTGCAGCAGACCGACAACTTGGAGATGGACCTCAACGGTGAGCTTATAATAATAATAATGGTCTATTATTTTCGAAAAAAAAAAAAAACGGTAAAACGCGTCCTTTATTTATGAAGGATTGACCTCAACTTACTTCGTGTGTGTAAGTCTGCAAACAATGTTTTTCCTGAATAGCCGTGAAATGGATAAGTAATTCAATATTTGGGAATGTATCAAGAATAGCCAAATGTTGTTATGAACCATAATACGGGCTGGTGTCCGCAACTCCACGTCAATGCGCGTATTTTGCGTACATATTTTTTTACGCACCATACAAGGCAGTTATTATCAATGAAATAACTACCATTATATTCTGATTATCGCATTTGCAGCGATAATTCCATAATAGTTAATAAAGGTGCGACAATCGTCATGTAATACGATCATAATGGACGCGTTTGGTTTCCTAGATGATGCGGTTACAAAGTCAATAAAAATAACTAATGTATCAATATTCTTACGTAGATTAATGCAGCTCGCGGTTGTTTGTTTAATTTATTGTATAGTTTTACGATGTTTTTCAATAATTATTTTCGTTATTTTATTTCAAAGTGAAGTGATGTCAATAGGTACAAAATAGTCGTAATCTTATCTTATAGTTTTCCACACCATGACTCGTTTGGCCGTCTAATTATAAGGGTCACGAGCAACTTTTGGCTCCGCAATTAATTTGTCTCTTACATCAAGTCTACGGGCTTGTATGAAAGTGCGCGCATGTAACGACGTGACAGTTGGGAGATATTTTTGTCCGCGGGTTTGGATGCAACTGTCGTCCGTCTATTGTTTGCAAGTGCGCACACGGCGACAAGAAATTTACCGGCTAGTCAGTTGGCACAGAACCCAAGAAACAAAAAAGTAGTGTTGCCGTCGCTCCGGACCCGTGTCCGCATCGTCCAAATCTCGGCGAGGAGACAGCGACAGAGACCAGCAACTTTTTCCCTAATAAAACTAAAAAGTCGTTATTTTTTTTGTCTCAGGGGATCCCCGAGACGGGTATGAAGTTTCTTAGAACGCTGGATTGTGTTTAGAACGATAAACTAGGGAGTGTTAATTTTTTTATTATGGTTTTTTCTTGGTTGGCCCTTACTCCCGCAGACAGCTATAAGAAACTTTTTTATAAAAAAAATATCACGATTTTAGAAAATCTTTCGAAAGTTAATTAGTAGGGTACGATTTATTGTTAGTCGTGAATGCTGAATGTGAATGTAACCGTGTCCTCCCTTGCCAGGCGTGATGACCCTGCAGCGCCGCCTGTCGGGCATGGAGCGCGACCTGGCGGCCATCCAGGCGCGCATCTCCTCGCTGGAGAGCGAGGCCAGCGCCATCGAGGGCGAGCACCCCGACGAGGCGCAGCTCATCCGCGACCGCGTGCACAGCATCACGCACAACTGGGACCAGCTCACGCAGATGGTGCGTACTTTATACAATTATTTGGAGCAACTCGATATAACACTAAGGGCTGATTTTTTAATAGTCAAATAACGTTTATCTGAACAATAAATATTGCAGTTTGAAATATGTTAAACTGTGATAATAATAATTATTCTTCAGATAAAAGTTATCGGACTATTAAAAAATCTACCCCATAACTTATTAGTTGTTAAGACAACAAAAGTCATCATCATTCTCTTACCCTTTATTTGGGGTCGGCTAATGCCAAAAAATACTTATTTTTACAATTTTATTTCTCTAAACACTCAATAAAACCTCTACTCCGATTTAAATGTTTTGTGAATTTGAAAAACTAAATGGATTTGTAACAAGAAAATAAATAAATTTGCACTTCACCAGTACATAGCTTGATAATAAGCTTGACATCACATAAACTTTGTACTCACTCCATAAACTTAGTATCTCCTAGAAAGAAGGCTACATTTTGTGCAGCAAGTCAAGCTATCGTTTTGATGACTCAGTCTGACTAGTCTTTTCAATCTGATCAAACATTAAATCTAAGTTATTATGACACTCTTCTGCCCGCGACTTCGTCCTTTAAATTTTATATCTAAGTTATCATAACATACTAATCATACAATTTCCTACAGCTCAAAGAGCGCGATGCCAAGCTGGAAGAGGCGGGCGACTTGCACCGCTTCTTGCGATCCGTGGACCACTTCCAGGCATGGCTCACAAAGACCCAGACCGATGTCGCTTCGGAGGGTAAGTAATATTGTCTCATGTATGAGAACACTTCAGCACAATATGAAAAATAACTGTGCAAGGATTTAAAAAAATAAAATTTTACAAGATTCTATTAATAAGAGATTTCCGATCTAAACTACTAAAGACCATTCAGATGACCCTCGGCCTTTCTAAAACGATTTCAAGCATGAATAATGAATCTCAACTCAAATGCAAAATGTCAGCGGCAATACAATATTAATTATCTCCACTTAAATCGACAAATATTACGCGAACTAGAACGAAACTTACGTATCTAAAGTATATTCTAAAATTCCTGTCTAGGAATATTACTCGAATGGTTTGAGTCCAGAAGTCTTTGACCACAGATTTCTATGGTCAGTCCACAAATTTTTTTAAGCTATAGAAACTCGTAACTGAACAACTCTTTTTCTAACAGACACGCCCTCAAACCTGGCGGAGGCCGAGAAGCTGTTGTCTCAGCACCAGACCATCAAGGAGGAGATCGACAACTACAAGGACGAGTATGCCAAGATGATGGAGTATGGAGAGAAGATCACTGCAGTAAGTTTACCATTTGGGCTGTATTATGAAGTGTTAAAGCCATTATTGTTCTGCTGTGGAAAAGAGATGGTCTTTCGCGAAGTCATAATGATGTACAGACGCCAGCACATCAAGCTACTACAATCAGTTAAATTTCTTTAATAGATTTTCAACTTTATCGCTAAAGCATAAAGTTCAATGTTGATTGGGAAAATTTTACAGTTTCGGGTAGCTTGATGTGCTGGCGTCTGTACGTCAAAATATAGCCGCAGTCTGGAGACTGCGATGGTCTGGAAAAAATGACAGCCAACTGTTTTCTAGATCGAAAATTTTTGACTTAGAATGCAGTCTATTGTAAGTCTAACATTTTCGATCCACACATAGAGACCAGTGTTATCACAAGAGTAAATTTTTTACATCAGTATGATTGCTACAGTTTTATCAGAATCTTGTTGAAACGACAAGGGCGTTATTATAGTGGAAGCAAGATCTTCATGTTACCCCGGCTACACTGCACTTTTTCCATTTTCATAATTTCGTTTACCATTCCAACAGGAGCCGTCAACACAAGACGATCCGCAGTATATGTTCTTGCGCGAGCGTCTAAAGGCTCTGCGCGAAGGCTGGGCCGAGTTGCAGCAGATGTGGGAGAACAGACAACAGCTGCTCACACAGAGCCTCGAGCTGCAGCTGTTGCAGAGAGATGCCAGGCAGGCTGAAGTACTGCTCTCGCACCAGGAGCACAGGTATAGCATAATATAAGTCATTATGTGGTGAAAATTGCTGAAAAATTGAGACGTTGCCAAAATAGAAACTATCGCCGCCATTTTGTTTTTAATACATTTCCCAAAACAATTTCACAAATGTTTACCAACAGCGCCACCCTGTCACGTCCTTCAAGCGCCAAAACATCCATGTGGCACTCTACATTCTTTGGTGTCAATAATAACAAGGAATATCGTTTACAGGATAGGCAAGACCGAGCCACCCACCAACCTCGAACAAGCCGAGAACATGATCAAGGAACACGAAGCCTTCCTTACCACCATGGAAGCCAACGACGACAAGATCAACTCCGTCGTACAGTTCGCCAACAGACTGGTCGAGGAGAGGCACTTCGACGCCGACAAGATACAGCGCAAGGCGGAGAACATCGACGCACGACGCAACGCCAACCGCGAAAAGGCTCTCCAACAAATGGAGAAACTGCAAGACCAACTACAACTTCACCAGTTCTTGCAAGACTGCGACGAACTCGGCGAATGGGTACAAGAGAAGAACGTCACCGCGCAGGATGATACATACCGCTCCGCCAAAACAATCCACTCTAAGTGGACCCGCCATCAAGCTTTCGAAGCCGAAATCGCGGCTAACAAGGAGCGCCTCTTCGCCGTACAGAACGCCGCTGAGGAACTCATGAAGCAGAAGCCAGAATTCGTCGAAGTCATTTCCCCGAAGATGACCGAACTCCAAGATCAGTTCGAAAACCTGCAAACAACAACAAAGGATAAGGGCGAACGTCTCTTTGACGCCAACCGAGAGGTTCTTCTACACCAGACCTGCGACGATATCGACTCATGGATGAACGAACTCGAGAAACAAATCGAGAACACCGACACCGGCACTGATCTGGCATCTGTGAACATTCTCATGCAGAAGCAACAGATGATCGAGACACAGATGGCCGTGAAAGCCAAGCAAGTCACCGAACTGGAGACTCAGGCTGAATACTTGCAGAAGACTGTACCTGACAAGATGGACGAGATTAAGGAGAAGAAGAAGTCTGTGGAACAACGATTCGAACAGTTGAAGGCTCCGTTGTTGGATAGGCAGCGTCACTTGGCGAAGAAGAAGGAAGCCTTCCAATTCCGTCGCGACGTTGAGGATGAAAAACTATGGGTTCACGAGAAGATGCCGTTAGCAACAAGCACTGACTACGGAAACTCCTTATTCAACGTACAGATGCTACAGAAGAAGAACCAGTCACTAAAGACGGAGACCGACAACCATGAGCCAAGGATCCTAACTGTGATCTCTAACGGACAAAAGCTGATTGATGAGGGACATGACGACACGCCCGAGTTCAAGCAGCTCATTGAGGAACTTACCGCGAGGTGGCGAGAACTGAAGGGTGAGTTTTACTTACATTTTTATTTATTCAAGTAACATTAATATCAGCCAGCAGTTCACAATCTCTGGATAATTTTCTTATTATATTCCTTACTAGCTTTTGCCCGCGAGTTCGTCCGCATGGTAGTCGAAAAACAGTACAAATGACATGTATAATGAAAACATCATAATAAAACTAAATTTCACAATAAAACAAATCCTATGCCACTCGGTAATAGTGTTGCATTCTTTTTGTGAAAGTTTTTTTTTTATAATCGTCAACAGTATTTTCATACAATTGGTTTAGATACGTTTCTTTTCATGTTAAAATCCCGACAAATCTCGGAACAATACAATAATTATATTCCACAGATGCCATCGACGAACGCAAGAGCAAACTGTCTCAATGGGAGAAGGCACAACAATACCTATTCGACGCGAACGAAGCCGAGGCCTGGATGAGTGAACAGGAACTGTACATGATGGTCGAAGATAGAGGAAAGGATGAGATCTCTGCGCAGAACCTCATGAAGAAACATGAGATACTGGAGCAGGCGGTCGATGATTACGCGCACACTATCAGGCAGTTGGGAGAGACTGTTCGACATCTTACTGCTGATGAACATCCGCTCAGGTAACTTTTTACATTTCTTCATTTTCTTGTTTTATAAAATACTAGCAGCGCCCCGCGATTTCACCTGCATAAGTGTCGATCCCGTTCGAAAGACACGTGGCTTATCTTATGATAAGCAATGGTTTCATTGTCATAAGGCATAGCATAATGGTGGCCTCATTATGAACCTCCACTATGAACAGTCTTAAAAAGGATAGAAGTTCTAAGTCCTTAAAAATACCAATTGGATACTTGAATGGCTCTCACTCAGCAAGCGCCTTTCAATGGACTAGTAAAACAGCATAATAATCTTTTTTTATTTCTACAGCGAACAAATCTCCGTAAAACAATCCCAAGTGGACAAACTGTACGCTGGTCTGAAGGACTTGGCGGGCGAGCGTCGCGCCAAGCTCGACGAGGCGCTGCGTTTGTTCCAACTGTCGCGCGAGGTCGATGACCTCGAACAATGGATCACCGAGAGGGAGTTGGTCGCTAGCTCGCAAGAGTTGGGACAGGATTACGATCATGTTACTGTGAGTTCTTATGCTATTGATTTAAAGGTGCAACTAGGAAAAAAGGGGTTTAAATAGGATAAAGCTAAAACGAGTTCATCTGATACTCAAAAATAGGTGAACGAACATTAGAATAGTCTTTTTTGAATCACAATTATTTTTACCGACAATTAAACTTCTGTGATTGATTTTAGAGCTTGTTGTTTTTAGTTTTTAACATAATGAAAATGCAAAATTTATTGCAGTTGAAAATTCTTAGAAGCATACTAAATTAATAGTTGAAACATTTATTGGGCAAAGCGTCATCGAAAAGGCTCGTCTTTTACATAATATTAACTAACAACATCCGTCTATTACAGCTTCTATGGGAGCGCTTCAAGGAATTCGCCCGCGAGACACAAGCAGTGGGCTCAGAACGCGTGGCGACCGCAGAACGTATCGCCGACCAGATGATCGCTATGGGACACTCGGACAACGCCACCATCGCGCAATGGAAGGAGGGACTCAAGGAGACCTGGCAGGACTTGCTCGAGCTCATTGAGACCAGAACACAGGTCAGTTGATTCAGGATAATAGTTCCAGAACTGTGAAAAAAAAAAACCCATTTTATTCGATTTTTATACTAGTCGCTAATCGCCAATTTTCGTGACAGGCGCTGTCATAAAAGGTAAGAGTGTGATGACGATGATACTTCAAGTTAATATCACTGTCCTGCTCTGACGTTTTATGACCACAACTATCGCGAGTTTGTTCAATTCTTTCATAAAAAATATTATTTATATTGTTTTCAGAATATGCTACATTTTACCTCGCTAAAATCTTTATCTGTTGTTATTTCTTAATCGCCCTAAGCTATGTCCCTCTGCAGATGTTGGCGGCATCCCGCGAGCTCCACAAGTACTTCCACGACTGCAAGGACACTCTCCAGCGCGTCAACGAGAAGGCGCGCGGCGTCAGCGATGAGCTCGGCCGCGACGCCATCAGTGTGGGCGCGCTGCAGAGGAAACATCACAACTTCATGCAGGACCTCAGCACTCTGCACCAACAGGTAAACAGACATCACTCAGGCGGTTTTACAAGCTTTTATTTAGTTTTTATAAATGAAAACAGAATTTATACATAAGCAATGCTGCTAAATAATTTTCCGGAAACTTAACCAATTTTATACTCGACTGTACTCGGCGTTTTATACGCGCGTACGGGGTCGAGCAAACATTTTGTTTTCACCATTAGTTGATAAGTTTTATGCCTTGACTGGAGGCTTTAATTTATAGGAGAGTCTGATTAAGCAGCCGACTTTTGGCGGTTGCAATTCCGAAAAAAAAAAAAATTCTGCCATCCCATCATGCATGCATTCATTCGTACAACTATGCGCTCCTATTTATTCAGGGCACCTGAAGCAGCTCGTACATCCAGCGAAACACGCGTGCGTAGCATTCGTGCGTAGTTGCGTGTAAAACTCCTTATCTAGACGGGCACCAAGTCTCATCTAGTATCATTGAAATCCAATTGCCGTTTAAGTTAGAATTGAGGATGTCACGTTATCGTCCGTCAGGTGGAAGCGATCCGCAGCGAGTGCGGGCGCCTGGGCGCGATGTACGCGGGCGAGAAGGCGGCCGAGATCACGCGCCGCGAGGCCGAGGTGCGCGCCGCCTGGGGGGCGCTGGCGGCCGCCTGCCAGGCGCGCGCCGCCAAGCTGGAGGACGCGGACCATCTGTACCGGTTCCTCAACCAGGTGCGCACGCTCACCGTGTGGATGGACGACGTGGTGCGGCAGATGAACACCGGGGAGAAGCCGCGGTACGTACACCAGCGTTATTTCACTGAACATTTAAAACGTCGACCCTTTTTGTTAACTTTCAAGGTCCTTCCGTTTTCGCTTTGTCCCTTTCTGTTGGTCGTAGTTGGCGATCAAAGCTCGATATTTTTTGACAACTATGTGTTGCAATTTATTCTTCAAATTCACAGTTTTTTTATCATAATTATTGTAATAATTTTCTACATTTACCTAATATGTATTAGCCCTCAAAACCTTAAAACAGTACCTATCTAGACTTCTTCA
The DNA here is from genome assembly GCA_948474745.1 of Oligia latruncula. Taxonomy (NCBI): domain Eukaryota; kingdom Metazoa; phylum Arthropoda; class Insecta; order Lepidoptera; family Noctuidae; genus Oligia; species Oligia latruncula. The sequence continues at coordinate 6,851,240 of OX419696.1, forward strand.
TCCATTCTAATTGGCCATTGCTTCCACAGTGACGTAAGCGGCGTAGAGCTCCTAATGAACAACCACCAGTCTCTAAAGGCCGAGATCGACACTCGCGAGGATAACTTCTCAGCTTGCATCTCCCTCGGTCGCGAACTATTAGCGAGACAGCACTACGCGTCTGCTGATATCAAGGAGAAGCTTCTGCAGCTGACCAATCAGCGCAATGCGTTGTTACGTCGCTGGGAAGAACGCTGGGAGAACCTCCAACTTAGTAAGTATATTATGTCACAACATATCAGTGAAATCACTACTATCAGCAGCAATTCCGATTTTTTATGTATTGAAAATGACTATTATGTATGAAGATGTCATTTCAACTTAAATGTTCACAAGAATCTTTGCGATTATAATTACAGCCTTCTCCATCTCGAACAGAGTAGGCCTCTTTCCCAACAGTGGGAACATTATACTCTGATTATGTTATAGATTTGTCTAATATCAAAATATTCTTTCAGTCCTGGAAGTATACCAATTCGCTCGCGACGCGGCCGTGGCTGAGGCCTGGCTGATAGCCCAGGAGCCGTACCTCATGTCCCAAGAGCTGGGCCACACCATCGACGAGGTGGAGTCGCTCATCAAGAAACACGAGGCCTTCGAGAAGTCGGCCGCCGCACAGGAGGACAGATTCTCAGCACTGCAGAGGCTTACTACCGTATGTATTGATGAATATGTCGCTCTGTATCAGTGTGGGATGGTTTTGGTAGCTAATTAGACAAAATCAGTGTTTTATATTCAACTGAAGGCATTTTTACCGTTTTCATCACCGTTTTTCAGTTTTTAAATGTTAGTTATTTTAATGAAGGAAATGGAGAGGCTAACCTTCGTGGGTCTCGACATCAGCATGACATTAAAAAGATCCGTAGTAATAAAAATATAAATTGTATAGCACGTAGTGAGAATTTCTAGTAATCTAGTTACAAAACTAATTTGCACTTTTCATTTGCATGATAAGAATGATTACAATTGACTTACAACGCGACCGACTGACTATTAAACTTCATAGACAGAACTACTGCGGACAATTAAACCTCATAAAATACTTACTGATTAAATTGCACGCCTTGTTATTTTATTTGGTGTTTGGTTCACTCTTCTAATTTCTTTTTTCTCATTCACAACTAGCTTGAACAGCGTGAGTCTGCAATGTGGCCTTGTGCACAGCCTTGGGATAAATGTGACGAATCAGACTTTACCTACGAACCCCCTCCCACCATCCGCTCCCACCACCCCTTTACTGTTACCGTAGACAAGCACGAACGACCTGTCAGTGAAATAGTCGAAGAAATCATAACGGACAGCAACAAATTTCAAATACCAGAGAAAATCAAAGCTCGCGTTCTAAGTATAAACTACGCGAATAATCAAAGGAAAAATGATTCTTATCTATGGTCTGTGTCTATGTCAAATAATCACAATAGTCTGTCAACGATATCAGAGACAAGTTCCGCGCCTTGCTCTCCCGCAATGTCGCCCATGATGTCACCTGAAATATACAGCTCAGTTTTCTTTGAATTCCCCGACCAAGTTGAAAAAGCTAACGAATATTTAGCTTGTGTAGACTTAATATTATGGGAACGATTATCGTATCAAAACGTATATCCAAACGTATCTTTACTAAGACATAAAAGTAATAGTTCCTCAAAATCTAGCTTAAAACGGTTTATTAGGAAATGGTCAAAAAAAGTTAAACCTTTAGACACTGACATTAAGGGTGAAGTTGCCGTGTTATCCTTGCCCGGTTTGACGAGTAGTAGTAGTTCGAAGGCTATCAACGACCTTGGTAAAGAGGTGAAGAGTATACCTTTGAGTTCGTCCCTCCTCCTTTTATCCCAGACCCGTAATCTCTTGTTCCCTGAAGGTGCATGGTACTATAACTACTTGGATAGTGTAAGTGTGGTGTTTGGTGTATTGCATGTACTTATGCTTGAATGCTGGCGGCATGGATCACAAAAATATTACGCATGAAAACCTATTTGCTTGTTTTTTCCTTTTCCTTTGTAGCTTGGTGGATTCGCACCGGGTAGACTGGAAGGTGATCCTGAAATGGATTATTGTCAGGTGGCGTATTAAGACGGTTTAATGGTATCATGACTCCAGTGTTAGAGAGAGACGGAGCTATACATGACCGATAGCACCATCCCTTCTGAACTGGAATCATGATGGCGTTAATACTTCGTAATACGGCCCCTGGTTACTTTTACCTTGACATAATTATGAATCATACAGGTTTTTTTTAAATTAATTGGTGAAACTTATTTATGTGATGGGGATTGCTATCAGCAACAGCAATAATACTTAAAAATCATTATTTTATGTTCTGCTGTAAGCTGGTACCTACTCAACTCAATTTGTGAAGTTTCTCCAACAACTTAATTAAAAACATAACCCTCCTTTTGGGCTTCGCCGCAGTCGGGTAATAACACCCCTTCGTTTTTGCGTCGGGGGTTAAAAAGACATTGTATATCGTGATTTCTAAATGTGGTATTTAAGTATGTGTAAAATACACAGAAAAACGACGCTACAATATCCTCGCTACAAACTAAAGCCGAGCACGAACCAACTAACTATACCAACATTACAGTACGTGGCCGTATAATATTTCACATCGAGTTCTAGAAGAAGACTCTCACGCAGGTCGTCATTATTTTCCTGCCCTTATCCCAATTTATTTGTGGTCGGCGCAACATGTATTTTTCTTCCATACTTCTCTATTAGACATGAGGGGCCCGTGCCTAAATAATAACAGCTGCACAGGCCGATCGATCGGGTTAAGTTACGCTTGCCGCGGTTGGTCTGTGAATGGGTGACCATCTTTCAAACTGAGACCCCTCCGTGCCTCAGAAAGCACGTTAAGCCTATGGTCCCGGATGTCATTCGTGGATCTTTGACAGTCGTTACGGGTAGTCAGAAGCCCGAAAGTCTGATAACCAGTCTTACCAAGGGGTATCGTATTACCCAGTAACGTTGTGGAGGTCAGATAGGCAGTCTCTTCATGTAAAATACTGGTATTCAGCTGCATCCGGTTATACTGGAAGCCGACCTCAACATAGTTGGGAAAGGGCTAGGCCGATGACAACTTCTCTATTAGACGTCATCTCGGTATTCACCAAATACGACTCTAAAACTAGACGTGCTATATACACGGCCGAGCACCTGTAGCATAACTGCTTCTTAGACTAACTGTTTCCAATATTACAGTTCGAAGTGAAAGAGAGGAAGCGAAGGCAAGAGGCCGCGGAGGCCGCCGAGCGCTCACAGCGCGAGCGAGAGGCCGCCGAGGCCGCCGCCGCCGCGGCCGCCGCGCAGGACGCCGTGGACCGCGCGCACACGCCGCAGGACCAGCAGCCGCAGGGTATGTGTCTTTGTTGTAACTATACGGACAGATGAATAAATGAGGAATTAGGTTAGGTATTGATAAATTGAAGAATGGCTTGTCGAAGTAATAAATATGATCTTATGATTGTGTTTGGTACTGTAAAAGCACGATCAAGAAATAAAGCCCCATTTACACAATGTCAGTTTCTGACCTGGGGCATACAATAAAATTGAAGCAACAAATGACTTCAACTTATGGTATGCCATAGGCAATTAAATCGCACTGTGTAAATCAGGCTTTACTCACAATCGCAGAAAATGACGGGTTTTCTTAGAGTTACTTGAGTTTTATCAAATTTTCAAAATATTTCGTGACTTAGTCGGACCTTGATTTGCCACTGATCGAGCTTTTACAGTACTATATCCCAAAATAGACTTTAATATTAACTTGACAATTGGAGTAATTTAGTTATCAAAAAGTTATGTTAGGTTTTTATTTACAAGTAATGAAAGCAAAAGAAATATATGATTACCTAGTCAAAAACACAGAAAAGAACATTTCCATTCTAAAAGATTAACATCACTTCGTTTCACGGATTGCAATGTAAGCACGCATGTGTAATGTCTTCTTCTAGCACTGTCGAAACAAAATGTCAACTATCCAGTAAAGAACGATATTTGGAACTTCCACTAACTTTCACCATAACGGTGAATGCTGCTTGCATATGCAATAACACTTACAATTAGAAATTTTGATAAAGTATACTTTTATTTGAAAGTGTAGGAATTTTGACTTACAGTATAAAGAAATTAAGCACATTTCGCACTACAGCCTAAAAAGGCTTACGGCAATGCTTGCCGCTTTACGAGTGAATTTCTTTATGCCCTTTTTATTCGCTTATTCAGTCGACTCACAAAACCGACCCAAATAACAAACTTAACTATCGGTTCGGATATCGAAACGATAGACAAGACCCGCGGGGTAATTGCGTAACACACGAACAATGGTCTTTGATTTTGACACTTCAACAACATTTATTGCGTCATTAACGTTGCCAAGCAGACGAATTTTTCAAACATATAAAGCAATGGATTAGCAATTTCCTTTATTGAATGTGTGTTAAGCAAGTAGGGTGTTGGTTTCGTTAGTCGATGGAATATCGCGTGTGACAAAGGGCCGTTACTTACCGATGTGTTGTCCACACATGCACTCGCGTAGTCGTAAGGAGAACATCCACTAAAGCGGCTGAGAAGGCCCAAGAGCGACCGCATTCCCAGCCAGGTAATAAGAGCGCTTATTATAAACCTACCGATGTAAAAATATACCCGGCTGTTGGCATGAGCTTCTACGGTAGTTTAAAATGGGTGTGCTCTGCATTTCTGTCGGGTTACACTGCGCTCGTAATAGTTAGAACACTTGGGGAGTTAGTTAATTAACTGTGATTAATTTTGTTATTAGCTTGAAAGCTTTTATTGTACGTATTAAGGAATTTTCTTTCGCGTAGGTTTTTGTAGGTTATTTTTACGTAAACCGTAGTTGGGGTTCTAGCACAGTTTTCTTTTATTGCACGATTTCAATTTATTCTTCACATTACACAATCTCGTTTTATTAAGGTGATGGTTTTCATTCTGTCAGCTCACCATCATACAGAATACTATTATCATTGATTCATTTCAATCATCGGTCGGGGTTTAAAACCTTTTTATTTTAATAGGAAAAAATATTTTAACCAAATATGAAAGTCTTTACAGATTTTCATATCGTTTTATGCCCCGATGTTTTAATGTCTTACTTTCATCATATTTTTAGAATATATTACATATTTTTGAATTATAACCGTATATATTTCATTAAACACTATATTGTGACGTCATACTGCTAATCACGGTGATGGTTTGATACTCTGTCTCTCATGTCTGTACTATCTCTGTCTCATTTTAATGTGGAGTTGTCATTTCATATAGAATCCCTGCTAGTTTGGTGGTTGTGTGTCTTCCAAAACGTATGATATCTAAACACTCGTATATTAAAACTACAACAGATCGATATTCACTTTTTAAAGATTATTTTGTTTTTACATACAAGTGTGTTTAGACATTTAAACAATCAAAAACGAAAACAATAAATGAGATTAGAACATTGAACAGTGAATGGGACTGGCCAGGGTATACGCAACGCGACAAAATTCTGTCGTAAACATAGTCAGAATTATCTCATTTCAGTGTGAGATAATGCAACAACAAAATTTTGTCGCACTGCAAATGTTGTCCCGGTAGGTCACGTGAACACTATCTAGTGGGGAAGCTAGCCCGAAAACTCCTTTCCAGCAATTTTATTATTATTATATTATCTCTAAGTCGTGTTCGATGCTTTCTGTATTCTTGTTCAAAATGGAGCTGACTCCAACAAGGTAGGTATCACACTGTGTATACTTACTATGGCTTCACTGTCTTTTGCTTCCTATATTATGCATCAGCTTTGTCTATAGCTTTATATATTTATACTATACGATATAAGAAGTAAGTATATTCAATTATTTTAATAATGGGCACAAATTCTAGTCATCACTTTTAATCATTTAACCACGGGGCTATGGTTTACCATATTGATTGCTTAAAAAAGGGATTTAACATGCTTATTTTCATCATAATAAATAAATTGAAAATCCAGGGAATTTAGGTAGGGTATGTTAACTGGAATGTCAACTATCCTGTCGTTTAACTAGTATGAAATAACTTGGAAACTTAATTTCTGTAGCGTTATAGGTAACTCGTATATGTAGCATGTATGTTTATTTACAGCTGTGTACACGTGTTTAAATATTTTATTGCAATATTCTTAAATGTTATGTAAATGATATTTTTCATTCAGTCTTGACACGAAAATCTTTTTAGGTTGGGGTACGTTTGTATCCCTCTTTTGGTTACCGTTAATTCCGATTACTAATAAAGTATTCCTATGTTCAACTAAAGCTTTTCTCGGTTCAAGTAATATAATACTATTACTGTAGCTTGTTACTTTTTATCTGATTTACGATTTTCAATAAAATTACAAAACCGTGTACACAGTTCGTAGCATGTAGCAGTAAAACGTAACGTAAGCATGTGTAAGCACGTAGTGTAGACGTAACTAGCACGTAGATGTAATGTACGCATGCAGAGCTGGGCGAGCAGTCCCCCGGTCCCGATACCCCCGCCGCCCCCGCCCCCGCCGCCACCCCGCAAGCCGTCACCGAGACCGACTCCCCGCCCCGACCCTCGACCTCAAAGCAGACGCCCGCCAAACCTGCACGCCTGTCCAGTGAGTATTGTAGTGGTAACGTAGAACTTATAGTGATTGTAGTATGGTTCAAATTTGAATGTACTTTTGTGATGAATGAACAACGAAATTTAATGATTTGAAATTAAAATTAACATAGGCATGGTCTAAAACGTGAAACAGCCTATCCAGAAGCAGAAATCAATCGGCACATTCGTTGTGTTTTACGATTGTGTGGCGTATTTTATTTTGGCTTAAAGACCTAAATAAAAATTTGCACAATTTAGTCAAGTTGACAATTAATTAGTAATAGCAATTAATCATTTCTCAAGAACGACTGTCAGAGTTTAAATGGAGGCAAAACTAAATTCAAATTTGAATCAGGACTAATGAATGTAAATGAAACTCTTAACCCGCTGTCAAGTAATGGCGAAACGGTACTCTAACATGTACAGTGTATGTGTACCCTAAACTGCATGGTAACATCTGTGTTTTTGTTATTTACCTACTACTCTTAAGTGTCAGGTTTTGAGAAATAATGTTTTCAATATCGCATGAAAACGCTTTTGTTTTTGCTGCGACGCAATTTTGTTTTATGTTGCTTTGAATTATTTTTGTTTTTTTGTTTTTTCTCCCTCGTCCCGACCACCTTATTGCGCGGCCTGTCCTTTTGATAAAAAACGTTATACCTACCAAAACTCCCGTACACGACCTTTTGTTGTAACGTCGCACTTTCCTTGGTACCCTGCCTATTCCCATTCTGGCACGTACAGCACCCGGAACAAGTTCCACACCAGCTACGCCGTCTAGTTCCGGTAAGGTGAAGTCGCGGTCTCGAAGCAAGTCGCCGTTCAGGAGTTTCAGATGGAAAACGGCGAAGAAACTGCTGGCCGGAACTCATCATAGCGACGATGAAGGTATCCATGGTAGGGGACGGTGATGGATGGACAAGGTTATCCCTTATAGGGGTTTCGAGAAAAATTGGAACCGAACTTGAAAATATTATGTACGGACTCCGGTTCGGATGATATGTGTGACAAGATTTGTCGTGATTGAAGGAAACCTGAGTAGCTCCCATACATACCAGCATAATGTCCTACTGCAGGCTAAAGACCTCTTCTCATACAGAGAAGGCTGGAGCATTGATCACCACGTTTGCTCTTTACGTGGTGGTGGCGGTTTCACACTTACAATTTTTTAAATCCAATTATTTGTTCACCACAGAATTTTCCACTTTAAATTGTAAGCCGTCCAAGGTCATCTTAGGAAGAACCATCTAAATAAATATATTTTACTGAAGGTTACTCCAAACTGTCCATCCACGACCGTCCACCCGCTGTTTACGCCTTATGATGTGTTTACGCGATGAGCTTTGTTTGTGCTGCTGTTATTGTTACGCGCATGTTTTACTTTCCTAGTTTAGCCAATAAAGCAACTTTTTATGCGTGGCTTTCATTCAAAATTATTAGATTCGGACATGACGCCTGCGTATCAAACCCTATCACCTTTTAGAACAAAAATAATTTATAGGAGCAATATTAGATGTTAGATTAAGGCCGTGCATTATCGGAATTAGTGGGCTTTTGAAATAAGTTATTTCTAAAGAATATACAGTACTGTTCTATTAAAAAATTGCCAATTTCTGCGTTTAGGGAGTCCCCTTCTTTCAAAGAACAGCTAATCTGATTATGCGAGTCTGACAATTTATGTCAGAACGTGTGTACGAAAGTTATTGTTGTGTACAGAGGGCGCTAGTCCCGCGAGTGAGGACGAGGGCGTTGAGGGGACCTTGGTGCGCAAACACGAATGGGAGTCCGCAGCCAAACGAGCTTCCAACAGGTAAGAATACATTCTTTATTTAATAAAAATCTCATATTCACTCACTGACAGACAACACACAGCCTAAACCGCTGGGTCTAGAAGCATTAAGTTTTGCATAAGAGTTCCTTGTATAAAGAAACTAAGGGAAGCATTTTGAAAATTAATTCCTTATAGGAGTTAGTTACGACATAACTCTAGCAATATTTGGGCAAGTCGAAAGTTACAGTAGAATTCTTCAGAATCATAATAAAAAAACTTCTTAAACACAGGTCATGGGACAAGGTGTACGTGGTGGCTAAGGACGGTCGCATGTCGTTCTACAAAGACCAGAAGGCGTACAAGTCGTCGCCCGAGGCACACTGGCGCGGCGAGGCACCGCTCGACCTCAACGGCGCCGTCGTTGAAGTCGCCGCGAATTACACCAAGAAGAAGCATGTCTTCCGTCTCAGGTATGAGTTCCTTTTGGATTTTGTAGGTTTACGTAAACGTGTTTGCAGCTACTTAATAATGCTACATTATTATCTTAACTTTACGCGTGAGCCTGTGTGACAGTAATAAAATGTTAGACATAACAATTTGATGGTAATACGCTTGCGTTTCAAAACATACATTAGCCTTTACATAACTGGCGAAATGCCCTTCGGGGAAAAATCTAGAATCACATAGATCAGTAAAAGCGTATCCTGTTAAAGTTTGAAGGTAAGATTCAACTACGCTCGCAAAGCGCAGAGACATACTTGATTTCGACGTTCTTACGCCTCATTACAAATAGATGTCACTATTATAATGATGTAATATTAAAATATAAACATGTTTTACAGACTGAGCAGCGGCGCTGAGTTCCTGCTGCAAGCGCACGACGAGGCAGAGATGTCGTGGTGGCTGGAAGGGCTCCGAGTGCGCGCGGCCGCGCCCGCGCAGCGCTCGCACACGCTGCCCGCGCCCGCCAACAACGAGCCCAAGCGACGCTCCTTCTTCACGCTCAAGAAAAAGTCAGTCACCCTCCTCTCTCAGCTATACGCTCCGTAGGCCCATCCAGCACTGCATGACTCATGTTTGTACCACAAACTATAGGCGATATGGGGCTTTGGCGTTTTGGAACTTTGACGGTCTTTGACAGGTGTGAAGGTTTACACGAGAATAGTTTCTCGACTGTCGAGGCGAGAATGTCCACGTGAACATGTGGGCGAAATTCCTGCGGCTAATTGCGTAACACTCTTTCATGGCAATCTCTTTCATTATGAAAATTTATCAACATTCATTGAGTAATTTATGCTGTCGAGCCGACGCAGCAAATTTTTCAAACATATTACGAAACAATGTATTAGAATTTATTTTAATTCTTCCGGATTGTTAACTGAAAGCGTGTTATGTACGGGTGCTGGGGACTCGCGCTGGATATTATTACCTCCTGAAGGTCGTGAAACTGTCTCCGTGTAAGCGAGGCTTAAGATTCTGCTATATATTGCGATTATAGTGTCAGTTCTAGTCTAGATTCTTTCACAACAGGAGCCGTCAAAATCGCAAGGCTGCAAGCAAAGTCGGGATTAAAGTTCAAAGAGGGTTTCGATAAGTTTCAGTGCTCTTAGCTACTTTTCACACTGAAACAAGAGTTTACACAAAACAGAGCAATTTTCAAAGGATAATCATAGAACCTTCTTTACGAGCCAATTGTCTAAATCATGTCCATCGATACCTTCATCTTTCATGAGCCAGTTGGCTGAATCATCCATAGAACCATTTTAAAGATGGCGTTTTATTTTTCTTAATTAGGCTTCACTCCTTGGCGCTTGAAGAGGCGTCAATTACTCTCGTCTCCTTCCTTTGTTCGCCATAGAAAACTTCTAGTATGCGGCATGTGGGTATTTCTGTACCAGATGATAGTTTTGGGGGTTTGACAATCTTGTCTTGGGTTTGAATGTTCCATTACATTCCATCATGTGTCATTTTCCAGTCGTTACAGTTTAATGGTGTCCTTTTCCATGTCTTCAGTGACAGCTTATTTCTAAGCTCATCATTCTTTGTCGTATTAACTCTGTTCGTCATTTTAAGTGTTAACACTTACATCCATTAATATAGGAAAGGTGGGTCATTATTCGTGATGACATCACAATCGAGGTTGGATAACTCGCTTCACCACACTTCGTTACTTACACCTTGCACCATACTATTATTTATTTGACTAACCCTGGCGCCTTTACGGCCCGTTCGCTTGCTCATTCTATGCAATTTAACCTCTGCTTGCTAATCTTAAATGCTTTCTTTTTCCAATGATTGTTGTTTGTTTCGCAATTTGACACGAGTGTATGAATATGTAAGTAATGTTCTTGATGTCCACAGCTAAACAGTTAAGGAGCGTGTGGAGGCGGGTGCAAGTTTCCTCATTACGCTCGCGCGGCGTCCTCGCGCCGCGTGCAGTGCGCGCGCTCGTGCTCGCGAGCACGCGCTCGCTCGCGCGTGTGCACGCACGCCAGGCACGCGGCTCCGACGGACGCCGCGCATTTCTCACGACGCTTGCAGCTGTAAGCTTTGCTAATGACGAAATTGTCGACTCGCGGCACTATCGACCGTCGACACGGTTCAATGTTATTATTATTAATATTATTTTTTGTTGCGTACGAAACGTTATTTGAGACTGTTCGGTATCTGAGTGTTCGATCGTTCGCCCTCGTAAACCGTATTTATTGTTCGATATTCGTATCGAAGATTGAAGATATTATAGTAGATTTTATCCTGGTATGTACGATCCCACCCCTCGAAAGTGTAATTGTTATGATATGGAACGATTATGATTAAATGAAATACATATTATTATTATAAAATTCTAAATGCGTCGCTATTTATACATAGATGATTTTAGTGTTTAAATTCAGATTAAGAATATATATATTTTATTTAATAATATAAAAAATGGAGCTAGTTTAATGTAAATTCAGTTTGAACTAGAAATGTATGTCGTGCGATTTACTAATGATTCAAATTACAATAAAAAAAAAGTTTTAAACTATTAATGACCAATGTAATACCAATCGACGGAATTTGACTATCGCATTTGATAATGTTTAACTTAGCTAAGACGACGAAGGATTGTAACCGCATTTACATTCAATAGACGATTTCCCAGTGGATTGACGTTTTACTAATTATATCGATAGCTTTGCTACGTGTGAGCAATGCGAGATAAATAAAATTATAACGTAAGCTACGTACATAAATTGTATTAGATTTAATTTTCATTATAAAGTGTCTTCTTCCGACCGTCGGTCGCCGCTGTCCGCTTACAAATGCCGCATTTAAAATAATAATTATCAAATTTCTCCTTAGATTCTCGTTGTTAGTGAAGGGCGGGTAGATGATAGTGTCGGTACTGTAGCGCGGCGGGCGCGGCGACCGGCGGGGCATAGTAATCCAAGTTGTAAGTATGCTTGATCGCCTCGTAAGTGCTTCTACGAAATGACGTATTTCTATTATGAACATTAATCTTGTAATGATTATTTTTACTGCCAATTTCACAAATTGTTAATTTTTATAAGTAAATAATAATTATATAACTAAATTTCACATTTCATAATATTACGTACACACATTTTTAGTTCTATTCGTGTTATGGTTATTGTATATTTGGCGAGTGTGGTGGTGTTCGCCAGGTGCGTGTCACCGAACTACTGCCACATTGATCACTGCATGTTTCGTAAACCTATGTTTATACTTATTTTATTTTAAAGAACTTTCTTTATTGATGAGAATATAAAATAAATGATGTTTTCAAATAATTCTGTGTTTTTATTATTTCCGCCATTAAAATTACCACAATTAAAATTAAGGCTAGATACACACTACCCACAAAAAAAAAATGGAATAATCCATCTCCGCGATAAGTTAACTAGAACTTATCCGGAGTCGCTGATGCAGACCTTTAATCGGTCATAGAAGAAATTAAATATTATAAGTACCTACCTACATTTTCACAGTTCCTCCAACTGATGAGACTGTGAGAGGTGACTGTGTGTGTGTGATGAGGTTAAAAGTATTTCCTGTTATCAACTATCTGTTATCACGATATCGGGATATTGATAACAACTATCACATTACTAACACTCAAAATTCGTTACACCGAGAGATAAAACAGCATTTTCTCACGTTGATCCTCTCATGACTAACTCGTACTAGTGTTTAGTGAATTAACAGTAAAATGTTAGCTAAACTAATATATTTGTGGCCCCTGTTAGTGCTGGGTGCAAGTGGAAATGTGTGTGGAGGTGAGGGGTGTGCCAGGCATTCAGCCAGAATTGCGGGGGGAGAGAGATCTGAGCAGAACGGGAGACCATTTCAGGTAAATCATGAGAAAGTGAAGCGTTTCAAAGTACAAGTTAACTGTAACAAGAATTTTGAATTCTGGCTTCGAAGTCCTGCCTTCCACCTTTTGAAAACTGATGTGTCTATTTCTTGCTGATGTGAAACAGGAAGGTATTAAAATAAGTTACATATTATACAGTTTGTTAATTAGTGATTTGATTATAAAAAAAGTCAGACCGATTTTTTTTATCTAGGTTTTCGAAAACAAACTGTTATATTTATTCAAAGAAAACTTCACTTTTAAAGTCAAAAGTAATATAATAAAGCTTCCAAACCGATCATCCCTAAGGATTTCTTAGAGTTTGAGCTGAGATAAAGAAGTGGTACCACAGAAGCAAATAAGTGGTGATATCGTACTAGTGGGTCTACCTACTCCATACGCACGAATTCCGTAGTTTCAGCCGAAGTCACGGGCTTTTCCAATTCCGTTTCACTAACGGGCATGAAATTAGTTCAAAGTCAAATCATTTATTTCAAATAGGCACATTAAAGGCACTTTTGAACGTCAAAAAAAACTAAATAGAAATGATTCTAGTCGCCCATTCCAAAAGGTAGTTTTCGTATGGAGAAGAATGGGTAAGAAACTCCACCGTTACTCTTTTAAAAATGTTTTACAAGGTCTTGTATACATAATAAAAATTATATGTGAACACGATGCACCCATAATAAAATTAGTCTACCACAAAAGGTAAAAAGAATTAAAAATTAAGCAATGACAGGTAAATCAAATAAGTGATAGATACATGGTGCTCACATATTTACAAGTTATTTAAAAAAAAAAAAAATGCAAAAGTAGTTGAACTTTAACAAGTGTGTGAGCCACTGTAGTCGCAGTTCGGTTTCCGAAGTAAGAATGAATTACAACACGATACCTATTTGTTCCTACGCCCGATGTGTTTTTGCCGGTCCGAAAAATTTAACTTGATACTTGTTCTGACAGATCATGTACTTTCAGACGGGCCCGTATCTTTGTTGACGGATTTCTCTAAAATTGATTCATTTCTACGGCAACATATTTCTTTCTGAAAACCCTTATACATTCAGGTGGCCCTATATTCTCGAGTGGGCACAACAGGAGAGCTGGGTTTCTGCGGTGGCTCTCTCGTAAGCCCGGAATGGGTCATCACTGCAGCTCACTGCCTCTTCCACGATGGAGAAGAGGTCAACCATGTGCAGGTAACTAATGTGGTGACAAACTGATGAATTGATTAGAAAATTATCTCAATGGTGTCAGCTAGATCTATTTTGTAGATCACCTCATGGTGATCTACAAAATAGATTTTACGTTAGGTGATCGGACGGAGAACCAGAGTGTTCGACATTATTAAAGCCTGTAGAATAAGCAGGCTGAATGACTTTTTACCCGTAGAATCGATGACCGTTGAGTGGAATTGCGAATCTACCGTAGCACGCCTGAAGGCCAGGTGGCCCAGCAGGGTGAGAGTGGCTGAGAAATATGTGTGACAGTGGAATGCTATAGCTAGGCTCATTATCATCATCTGCCTAGCCTTTTCTCAATTACGTTAGGGTTGGCTTCCAATCAAACCGGATGCAGCTGAATACCAGTATTTTATATGGAGCGACTGCCTAAATCTGACTTCTACATTCCAGTTACTGGGTAATACGCTAGACTTTCGGGCTTCTGACGACCCGTAACGACTATCAAAGATCCACGAATGACAAAAAATACAAAATAGTTTATTTCTTTAACAAGCTTTGGACTACATAGCTAGTGATAGAAGCGTCCTTTTAAGCAATTAAATGCCTGTACCTATAAGGACACTCCACTCTTCCAAATGACAGCCGGGACCTACGGCGTATTGTGCTTTCCAAGGCACGGAGGGGTCTTGGTATTTAACCTTTTAAACGCCATTGTCACATATACGTGACAAGCAAGCGCGTGCCCTGTACGCCAGCGACACAAATATGTGATAAAAAATGCGGTGCACTTTATCACGAAATAAACCATTAAATCATTACTTTTGTGTGTTTTTATTTGTATGTCATAAATATTTAAAATTGTGGCTTGGCGTGGAGGGTACGCGCGTGCGTTTATGCTCTGGCGTTCAAAAGGTTAAAGATCCAGGGACCAACCGCGGCAGGCGTAAGTACCTTAACCTGATCGATCAACCCGTGCGGCTGTTATTACTTAGCCACAAGCCCCTCGGACTGCTACAGGCTCATGATAGTGAATACACTACCTATGTAAAATATAAGTATGGCTAGAAGGAAGGGTGATAAGTTTTTACTGATATGACAGAAGACTGCAGCAGATAGATTTTTTTTTGTAAGTTTGTAAGAAAGATGATGCGGATGAACTTGCTCGACAGCCAAATAAATTGGCACAAGGACAGGATATTGATAAGTTCTAGGTTCTAGCTGTTATTCCTAATACCTAGATTCCTTACCTACGTCTCAGAACTGCTGCTGTTTCCAGGCAATTCTCGGCGCTCATTCGCTGTACGACCGCTACGAGAATGGCCGTCGAGTGGTGAACGTGGATGAGCTGGTCGTACATCCCGACTACGACCCGGACACCTTCACTAATGACATCGCGCTGGTCAAACTCGCCAATGTTATACAACTTACAGGTAGATTTGTAAGAATTCGCTTGTAGAAAATGTTTGGTTTTCTGCACCATCAACATGATGGTGACTTAGAACTTATTTAAAATTCGAGACATCACCAGTCGTCTTTATAATCATCACCTATGACAGAATTTTCTGACAGTTTAGTTTCGAAAGAAAATAATGGGGTTCAGGAGTAATAGGTAGGTATACCTACGCAGTTTTCATAGAGATGTAGGTACATAGAAACCAATAGTGTCGCTTGAACCCTGCAGTTGCAGTTTGCGGCCTGCGGTCCATCTTGGAATTGCACCTTTAAGCAATGTTTATAAATAAAGGGGATAATGTTGATTTTTCCAGACATGATCAATACCATCCAACTCCCGTACCGCAGCATATCGTCATTCAACTTCGCGGGGTTAGGAGGTACCGTGTCCGGGTGGGGCATTGCAGCTGAAGGTTTGTAATTCACACCTTAGTAATTAATAATCGTTTCAGTGGAAAACACTCTGCACTGTACACTCTGTAGGTACAGACGCCAGTACATCAAGCTACCCGAAACTGTCAAATTTTTGCAATCAACTTTGAATCTTATGCTTCAGCAATAAAGTTGAAAATCTATTAAAGAAATTTGACAGATTGTAGTAGCTTGATGTGCTGGCGTCTGTACAGTCAGGGAAATAAATGGTTAATCAAATGGACACTACGTAATATGCCATGTTATATAGCCATTCCATACAACTGTCAAAGGATGACCAATTTTTAATTAAAAAAAACATACGATTTATTGAAAAGGTAATTCAAAAATTTGTGTCTGCTTCACGCTTTTTTGATATGAATAAAAATCTAGCGAGGCTCGAAATTTTTTGCACCCCGCCTCGGAATTCTTACTGTGTGAGTTTCTTTGTAGACTTATGTAGAAAAGTAGAGAAGACTTATGTGAAGAATATAGGAGAGCGAGCATTATAAGCGAGCTCGAAAATGTTAAGGATGAGTTACTGTGTTGACTTATTTATACAAAAAAGTATGAGGAGTAAGAGAATGTAATAGGGAGCGAAGCGAGCTCGAAATTTTTGGCACTCTACATATATATTTAACCCTCTAAAATATTTTGACCTCGTTTGGGATTTAATTAAAAGGTACTTCACAAGATTTTGGGGGAACCGAGGGCCGCGAGCCTGGGGTGGACCGCCCCTCATTAGGCTGCCAGTGATAATACATATATTTTTAATCTTTTTACCTACCTAATTCATCTCGTACCCTACAGGAGTGGCCTTCATATCACCCACACTTCGTCAGAAGCTGATGACGGTGATAACGGACCCAGTGTGCAACATATACTACTTCAACCAGCTCCCTCAGAACACCATATGTACCTTTCAAGGAGGTGCTGGCACTTGCAAGGTACACCCTGTCACAGTATAAATATGTTTAACAGCTTATGTACAGTCACCAAAGAAATCAGGTTAAGACTGCGAGTTACAAGTTAAGACTTTTTATGGAGGACTAGCTGCGCCCCTCGGTTTCACCCGCGTAAATGTCGATCCCGTGGTAATATCGGGATAAAAAGTAGCCTATATGTTAGTCCAGGCTGTCAGCTACCTCCATACAAAATTTCTAATTTGGTCCAGCCGTTTGAGCGTGAAGAAGTAACAAACATATAAACACACCCCCTCACACTCACAAACTCACAAACTTTCGCCTTTATAATATTAGTGTGATAAGTGAACTCTACACCCTATTCCTCATTCCTCATACCTTACCTCTACATACCTAATGCAAAATAACAAAGTATGACTACAACATTCTAACGTCTGTGATGTCACTAAGTAGATAAACAAATGAATTTATCTTTTTTAGGGTGATAACGGTGGCCCTTTGACGATATTTTACAACGCAACCGAAGAGGATATTTTGGCAAGTATCATTGTAATAATTGCTTTGTTTTCACTTCGGGGCAAATTGTACAGTCTTCGTATTCTACTTGGTAATTTCTTCAGCACTCTAAGGATTAGATTCATAAAACGGTAGGGGGGTCTAAAAAGCAAAAAAGGCCACTTTGGCAGAATCATAAAGGGATATCATTATGAATCATAATATGGCGAAGACAGTCCGTGTTTCTCTTTTTTTCGCTGCACTACGTAGGTATAATCAAAGAGATTGGGATTGGATTTAGATTGGATTGATTGGTAGATATAGTTAGGTACCTATTTTAGCACAGACAAAAAATATAATTGAAAATTCCTTCACCAATGGGATTCAATTAACTTAACAATTAACTGTCCACTAAGATTCATAATGTTGGTTTTTATTTTTTTATTTCTGCAGTCGTAATGTCATAAAACTGTTAAAAATCAGATAAGCCCTGAAAAGGGAAATATTTTTTTCCGACAATTTTTAAATAACAACTATTTCATTTTTATAATTTTATTAAAGAACTGTGTATTTACTATACGAATGAAGGTCACTCTCCTGCGGAAAATCTCACCACCAAAAAAAAATGTGTGGGGTCGGAGGACCCCGGCAGGAACGAAGTTCAAAATAAAAATCCAAGATGGCGGCTGCAAAAATTTCAAAATTGCCATTGTACATTTTTGCAGCCGCCATCTTGAATTTTCATTTGGACCTCACCATCGGCCTCATCAGCCTCGAAAACAATGAAAACGACAGAGGACTAAAAAAATTGCAGCCGTCATCTTGCATTTTCATTTTGACCTCACTATCGGCTTCAGCCCCCCGAAAACCATGTAAACTATCTCTCTTTGTCTCTTTCTATTACATAGATACCTATAAGAAAAGTCGCATGGAGAGGGCATAACGCTTTTTTCTTGCGTGACGATTTCTCCCATTTTACTCCTACCGCAAGCTCCGTAAAAGAACTTCGTTCCAATAACACCGCGATTCAGAATATGACATTTGCTCAACGCCATCTAACGAACAAAATAGCCAATTAACTACTGAAATTTTATATTTAACGAACGGTTGTCTGTACCAGGTGGGGGTGGCATCATTCATCAGTGCTGATGGCTGTAACGACGACCAACCCTCAGTATTCACCAGGGTGCAGCGATACCTTGATTGGATCAGCGAAATTACGGGCGTGGAAATTATTTAAAAACATTGACTTTATAAATAAATATGAATCCTACTTCTTTGTTTTTGTTTCATTCTTGGGTTTTTTTTAACCTTATCACGGTTCAAAAAAAAAAGTAAAGTAATATGGATTATTGATCCATAGTAGGTAAGTACTTACCTTAATCACATTTATTGACCCAGATTTGTATTACTTACCGTATCAATAAATCCCTTCGATAAATAAAAAGGTAGTCGGTACTATCTTTTAACGGTATAATTCATTGAACACCGTCAAACGAGGTGAATAGGGATAGGTAGATACAGGGGTAAAAAAAAAACGGGACGAACCCTTAAAAGGGATTTTATAATATGTTTGTTGCGAAAAAGGACTCCAAGACTGTATTAACGATTAAGTGCCCTTGTTGGCAGCAAACTATATTATTTCAACGTTAAAATCCATTTTAAATTTTCGTCCCGATTCACCCCTGCATCGCTATTCACCCCGTTTGTAGGTACATCATCAAAAACATTAGGTAGATCCCATCGATCCAGATCTAAAGAGGTAAAGGACAATAGATAGTATACGTACATGGAAGTCCGACATAATGTAGAGGAGGGCTTTCGATGATAAATATACACAGACCCATCCAACCACTGACCGAGGCCCGACCAGCATAGCTCACAGTAGTGTACCGTATACGTGCCGATCATACCTATAGTGCGTGCGTCACGCGCACTGGAGCGAGGCGCGTGGTAGTGTGTGAGATCCGCCATAGGTACTGCGGCTGTACCTTCACGGTCGGTCCCATAGAAATGTAAAAAAATAATCTTCTTTCTTATATCTATGGTCGGTCGGCATAGCTGTTTATTTATCCACGAGGCACGTTTTTATTATCAACTCGTGTTAGAGCAATCACAATTGATTAACAAAAAAGTCTCTAGACATTGATTACACGTGCTTACATATCTATGTTTGTGACAAAGGATTAAAAGATTGTGCCGCAATCAGGTCGGTAAAGAAGAGGGATCAATCACTCAACTCAGCCTAGCAGTCCACTGCTGGGGATAGGTGTGTTTCAAGTTACACCACACCACCCGGTTCTCAGCCTTCCGCATCGAGTCTGCCCCAGCCACCTTTAAAAGGGGGGGGGAGTCCCACTTCGCCCTCTTCAGTTTGCTAACTATGCAAGCTACGAGCTAGCTCTCGTATGTCGGCTACTCCGGTACCATGTAACGGCATTTCGGATCTTGCCTTGAAACCGCGAGCATAACTCCCGAACAATAGTTCGAATGACGGGCGATGCCTAGCTCAGCCGCCAAAAGTCACATAATATGTAAAAGTTTTAACCGCGATCAGCATGAGACCAGACGTCGCGCAGGTCCTCCGTTCCGCACAGACTCAAGGGTCCGACTTCAAAGAACAAAATGGCGGCAGTCGCTGCTTCGCTCTATAAGTTCTGAGTTAGTAGAACTCTAGAACTCGATTCCTGACAAATGTTTGCCTGACTGGACAAGTTCATTCTCCAAAAGACCATTGAACCTCCCTGAAAGCTGACCAGTGGCGTAACTTCAGATCAGAGGCCCTGGTGCAATGAGAAAATTGATCCCTCGTCACCCCACACCCCGACTTACCTATTATATATTTTTTTAAACTCTAGTTGTCTTTTCAAATTCTTGTTGTCCGCCTCTGTTGTTTTGTTCGGATAATACATAGATACCTAGTCATTATTTCTTTGGAACTTCTGTATGATATGCCACCAGTGCCTCGCCGCTGTCGTATGTGGCCCCATTTTTGGTCACAAGCGCGGGCAAAGCGCAATTTTCTAAGAGTACTCTGAATGCGAGCGAAGGGGACTCAAAAATTTTAGCTACCCGCCTCCAATAGGTTAAATTTATTTTTTAGAATTCAAACAGCAATAGGACCGACTATGTGGACATAAGCCGATAAGCAGTCGCTTCATGTAAAATACTGGTATTCAGCTGCATTCGGTTAGACTGGAAGCCGACCCCAATATAGTTGGGAAAAGGCTAGGCAGATGATATGTGGACATAAGCAGAAACGTTTAAGAATATAAACGTTTACGGAGATCCGAAGGTGTAAGAGCGAGTGAAGCGAGCTCGAAAATTTTAGCACCGTTCCTCGGATTGGTTAGATAATTTTTTGATCATTCATAGTATTTATTAGTATGCCCATGGCTTTAAGGATTATGGTGCACTTTCTTATTTGCTAGATATGTTATAAAAAAAAACCCTCTCACGACTGAGACTCTAGGCCTGGTGCCTTGTTGTCTTGGCAGACCCCCGGTCCGGACACTGAGTCCTGACTGGGCCCCCAAACACCGAGGGCTCAGGTTCCCCGCACCACTTTGCACCTTAGTAGGTACGCCACTGAACCTGATCTGAGTTCATAAATTAGGTACAAAAGATTTTATCTAATGCACTACAACAGATTTTATTTTGGGTACAAAAGATTTTATTTTATCACTGCCCAAGATAAAATATTGAAAATTGGCTACAGGCATTAGGTACGTACCTACTCATTGATAAATTATATGCTTTGAGATAATACAAATTATATGGGCATAATGTTTAGATGACATGTACGCATTTTTAGCTGAAAGATGTTCTCTGCTGGATATAGGCATCCCCCAAGCACTGCCCCGTACGACCGCTCACTTTGCGATTCCCGTGACTTACCTACATGTTGGGTCTCCATTAAACCTACAAGTTAGCCCGATAGGCCCTAGGCTGATGATTTCAGCTTCATTTGACAAATGTTTTTGTTTTCTTTTGTCCACATCACATGATACCAGTCCAGACGACGTCTTATTTTATATTAATCAACCATTGATAAGTTTTTACCGCTGATTTCAGTATCAATGCCCTGTAGAATCGAAACATGATAAAATCTTTATTAATAAAAATAAATTCGTGCATCAACGCCCAATCATTACATAAAGGTATTAGCTGTACGAATTTATTTTGACACTAGCTGCGCCCCGCGGTTTCACAGTGATACGGATAGTCAGTGGCTGAAAATTTCTGTAGTGACGGTGGTGACTGCGTACAGGAAGGCTTAGCGTGGATAGGCGGGCATCCAACAAGGTGGACGACGACGATTCGCTGGATGCGGCTCACGGGAACAGTCGCAGCCGACATTATCGACATAGAGTGGGCAATAGATGCCATTTCAGTACAACATGTAATAGTAATAGTCTGCTTGTCTCTCTAAGCTTTATTAAGATTAGATTGAAATATTCATAAGGAATATTATCAGCTCATCAATTTCAAAGGGATTAAGTCAGATTGAAATACAAAATGTACCTATAAAAACAAAATAATTTTTTGTTGTCTCCATATAATTTATAATGCGTGTTTTAGTATTATTCTGTCTTTCGTTGATTGTTTGTGCTTTTGGCTCGGTGGAAGTACAGACTAACTATCACCAAAGTGTTGGAATTCCTGCCGCGGAGAAGATTTGGGCAATTGAACAAGAAATTGTGAAGAAAGCACAGGATGGCAGGATTATCGGTGGCGTATTAGCTCCCGCCAACGCTCACCCTCACTTTGTGAGTATATTAAGTATTATATTTTTTCGTTTTATTTGTATAGAAAAACAAAGGCACCTTCGACCTAGGTAGATTATTATGTTCACCATAAAAATGACAGTAAATGTAGAAATTTTACAAAGGGTGGCACAATGGGCGTTCTTATCGCTAAAAGCGATTTTTTAAAGGGATTTTTGGACGGGTTATGGGAGGTACCGGAAGACGTAGCGTTGGAAGGCTTCCCACAAGGTGGACCGACGACCTTGTGAAGGCCGCAGGAACCGGTCGATTGCGAGAAGCACAGAACCGGTCGGAGTGGAGGTGCTTGGGGGAGGCCTTTGTCCAGTGGTGGACGTCTTTCGGCTGAAATGATGACGGAAGGAGAGACAATACCTACTGACCTATTTACTTTTCTTGTGCAGGCTGGGTTGTTGATCAGTTTGGCGGGTACAACCGCCAGATCAGTATGCGGCTCCTCTCTTCTGTCTCCCACCCGGATAGTGACGGCTGCACACTGCTGGCGGGATGCCTGGAACCAGGCCACGGAGTTTCTTGTTATTCTTGGATCAAACTTTCTGTGGAGCGGCGGTGAACGTATCGCGACACGTCAAGTCTTTATGCACCCTGAATATGTAGTTCAGTTCTTTACAAGCGACATAGCTATGGCTTACTTGCCCAGATCCGCTACGTTACATAGTGAGTTGAAGTTTTGAAAATTTTATTTTTGTGAGCCTTGGAAATGGCACAATTGCTCACAGAACGGATGGTCTATGGGCCCCAAAAATTATAGAGCGGTGACTGCCTGCCGAAAGGTGCGGATTTGGTAGGCCCCCTGTAAGGTGGACTAGCGACCTGGATAACGGATTCCCGAGACGATGGATATAGGAGGCACACGAGATGTTGAGGGAGGCCTAGTACAGTCAAAAAAAGGGATAAATATGCAGGTATATAATTATAATAATGGACGTCTTTTTTGGTTTGAAAATGACGATGAAAACATAAATAAAACGAAGGAATGTATACGCTTTATATCTACTGAAAATGTATTGGTCAGGTGCTGGACATGGTTTTTGGCAAAAAGCTGCCTCATTTTTGTAAATTTTTGAATCCATTAATTTTATTATAAGTTCTTAGTTTATACAATGTAAAGTGAACTTGACCTGAATACAGTAGAGTAACATATTCAAGAACATGATGCCATTAATTGTCAAATGTAACTTGTACATTTTATCTATATTTGCAGATGGCGTCAGACCTATCAGACTGCCCAGTGGTTCAGAGTTGTGGAACACATTTGTGGGTCAGTGGACTGTTGCTGCTGGCTTCGGCAAAACTAGCGACCGTAAGTACTTACTAGCGTTGCAATTTAATATGGACAACCTTGAGGTCTAAACATTGTGAACCGACAAACTAAGTTTGTCAGAAACAGCTGAATGCTGGAAGTACAGGATCGGTCGTTGTTGCGACGCTTTGGAGAGACATATGTCCAACAGTGGGGTCTTTTGGGTGAATGATAACGATGACTATGAACTATAATCCTTAATACCTAGTTAGATAGTTTTAATAACTGTCTAGTATAGGTACTACGATTTTGTTTTTAAATCTTTTAACATTGCAGAGCAACAAGGTTCTTCGACTGTGGTGAGTCACGTTTCACTGCAGGTGATCGGCAATGCCCACTGCGAACGCATCTATTCCTCGAACTTTGTGAAGCAAAGTACTCTTTGTACCAATGGTGCTGGAGGCGTCGGTGTTTGCAGCGGGGACTCCGGTGGACCCCTCACTGCTCGTGGCAACGACGGACAACCATTTCTGGTGAGCTTTTAAAAAAATAGTTGATGCTCGAGGTCTATTTGACATCCTTGCGGGAACTATATTTCTGTCCTCCGGGACATGTCACGCGCCACGTCTTGACGTCTTCACCTCAAACTTTTATTAATCTTTTTAGGTCGGTGTCATCTCTTTCGCAGCACATAACGCTTGCCAAAGGGGTCATCCATCAGGTTACGCCCGAGTCACCAGCTTCCACAGTTGGATCATGCGACATATGTAAATAACAATTGATTCTAGTTATTGAATGTGGTAATAAACCTCATTAATAAAATTATCATAACTTGAGTCCCTTTCGATATTTTTTATTATTCCTTATCAGAAATTGTTTGAGTTTAATATAATTATGATTAAAATAAACAGGAAAATTATTGCAAACAAGTGTTCTAATACCAATTTAGACAAAATATTTGTTTAAATTAATGCTATAGGTAAGGTTCCTATTTTAAAACCCTTTATTTTTTGCTAATCCTCTCTGACCTGCTTAGGTCGCAGCTGTCTTTCCTGTGATCTCTTCTCCGTCATTAGCCCACTGCTAAGCAGCTGGTCTGCCAACAGATCCTTGTGCTTGTTTCGGTAGTACCTAATTCATAACTCTTCTCCACCTATCCTCACTGCACCTAGCAACTTGTTCTGTCTAACATAGCTTACAATTTTCACAATTTAGATATATTTGTTACAAATTATTAAATATTTAAGACATTGCATTTATTTCTTCATCACAATTGTGTTGAAAAACGTATGAAACGCATGAGCATTTCGGCTCCATTACCTACGCCATTAAGGGTATAAGGCGAGGGTAACATGAGGTTTATTTTCGCCATGTAGCTGGTCGCTTACGCCGAATAAGCTGAATCGCCAACCCATTTACACAGGTTGATAGAATCGCAGGTTAGTCACCAGCGATTTTATTTCATTTTGAATCAAAATGTCGACCTTCATCCGGCGGGCGATCACCTGTGAATGAGCATTTTCACGGTCGATTTTAGTCATCTGCGGCCTAGCAAATCCTAGCCTAGAAAAACCTAGAAAATCGACCGGCTATAATTACCAGAGGGCCTAAAAAGAGCGGCTTTGGCAGAATCATAAAAGGATATGGCAGAATCTTAAAAGGAGGATCAATGAGCGCAAGACGGCGTGGCGCGGGTGAGCATGTTTTTGTACGGACAAACAGGTAACTTAACAAGCTTATAACTTTGTGATTTTTCATGACAAAGTTTTGAACTTTTGTACATAGATTCTTTACATAAAAATACTAGACACGTGTTTCGGGTTTCGCATATACCTACTAAAATAATTTTGTATCTAAGAACATCGGTCAGGCAGGGGCTATAGTTTTCTGTTTTTTCATAGTCCTAGATAACCAGTTCACTTTAGCCTCCCAAACCCATAATCCAATATTTTTGTTTCCATGTCTTACAATAGTCCTACCTACACCAACCGAGGGTTCTCCTTGGGTGCACTTGCATTGTGCGAACAGTACATTAATACCTAATACTAAGCCTAGATTAGATATGCAACGGTTTCCTCTTCTTGATTAAACTAATCGGCATGATTTTCATAATGCGGATAAATTGTTAATCCGATATTTAATCAGCAGAAAGTATATAAGTGGGAAAACAATTGTCGTTCGTCATAATTAGGGAAATATTTTGACATAATGCGTGCTCTTTTGTTGGTTGGTTTGGCCCTGGTGGCTTCGGCGTCGGCGCTGGTGGAAATTGGTGCTGGATACCATGAGGAGGTCGGCTTTCCTCTCGCTGAGAAGATCAGGGTGGCTGAGGAAAAGATCTTGGCTGAAGCAGCTCATAGCAGGGTTGTCGGCGGTGTCGTGGCTCCCCCCGACTCACACCGTTACTTCGTAAGTATCTTGATAAATTATAGTCAAATAATATAAGTTTATCGTTTATTTCCACAATACAGCACAGGAGTGCATACTTCGAAGATACAAACATCGGAGGCGTCGTCGGTGCGCCATCTTTGACGGAGACACCATGACTTGTCTGCGCGAAGTGGCGCAACTCGATGCCATAGCAAATCTTCGTACAATCTCCTCTTAAACTTCTTTATCATCCTTCCAATCTTTTAAACAAACAATACTTTATGGGTAACTGCCCCGTTGGTCTCGTGGTCGCAAGCGCGACCTCTGTGCATGGACCTGGGTTCGATTCCCAGGTCGGGCAAAGTGTTATTTTCCCTTTAGGAATTTTTCAGTAGCAGCCCGGAGTTTAGAAGTTGGTGGTGTGATATCCCCGTGTCTCGGAAAGCACGTAAAGCCGTTGGTCTTGCGTCTAAACTCTCCCCGGTCGTGTCGGATTGCCGTCCCATCGGACTATGAAAGTAAACGAACAGAGAGTACACCTGTGTTTGCGCACACACTTATGCACTATAATATCTCCTGCGATCCTGGCTAATCCCCGTTGAGATTGGCCACCGTGACCGAAATCGGTTCAGGGATTAGTTCTTTATTGGTAGACCTAGTTCAGATTAATAATGTTTAAAAAAAAAACTGTTAGTGAAATAATTGTTGTCTCACTTTTTTATATCTGACAGGCCGGATTGATGATTGAAATCGTCGGTGTAACTACTGGTTACTCAGTGTGCGGGTCTACTCTTCTGTCTGCAAACCGGCTGGTGACTGCAGCTCACTGCTGGTATGACGGTCGCAATCAAGCATGGAGGTTAACCGTGATACTCGGCACTAAGCAGTTCTTCACTGGTGGCACCCGCATCGCCACCACAGACGTCGTCCTGCACCCTCAGTACACGTCCAACAGGATAATCAACGATATTGCTATGATCAGGCTGCCTACTAATGTTGCCTTTAGCAGTGAGTAGTCTTTCATTTGATAGATTTGAATAATTCACCAAAATTAAACATACGGTAGATATGTCTAAATTTATACGTCAGTCGTTCATTTGACTGTTCGGGACGCCAGCGCCAAGCGGCGCTTGACAGAGTCTAGCCTGAGTTATTGGGAGTCGACGAGAGTGCTACAGAACGGTGTGGAGCCATCTTGGACATTGGACATCGTATGGACAACATGTGCTCATAAACTGTCTCGCGTTCCATTTCGTTGTTCGTCGTTCGAGTTGTCTTCCTACAGTGTATTTAATTCGTATAATTATAATCTGACTAGGTGCGCCTGCGGTTTCACCCACATAAGTGTCGATCCCGTGGGAATATCGGGATAAAAAGTATCCTATGTGTTAATCCTGGTTATAAACTATCTGTGTGCCAAATTTTATCTAAATCCGTTTAGTATTTTTTGCGTGAAAGAGCAACAAACATCCATCCATCCATCTATCCTCACAAATTTTCGCGTTTATAATATTAGTACGACTAGTAGGATTTGACCTGGAAGCGATTTTTCTACTGCGCAATAACCAACACTACCTATAGTACGCCCACAGCAGTTAAAATATGGCTGATGATAACGAGACAGACGTACATTCTCCGTCAGATATATAAAAAATGGAACACCTGGATGAGGAACACACGGAACCGGAAAATATGGCAGAAAAAAGGGGGCCCTATGGGTATAGGGCCTGCTGGGTAGCAGTGAGTGATTCCGGGCTGAAACGATGATGATTATATAAAAAATATTTCCTATAGACCTACACCACATTTAAGGTCATAGCATACATATCAACTCGGAAAGGGATCGACACCGTATCGCCTTTCGCCTCGCCGTCAAACATGCGTCAACCTAATGTAAGCACATAACTATTAAGCAGATCAGAAGCTGCGATATACGTCGACTCGGCTACGGCTAGGCGACGCCGCGCTTACGGCTCGCCGACCGCCGCCGCCGCCGGTTGATGGTGCTGCAGGCAGGCCGCGGGAGGGGAGAGAGGGGCAAGGGTGGACGAAGAGACGTAAGCTCGGGTACGGAGTTACGTAAGCGCGCGGACGAGCCGTAAGCGCGGGGAAATGCAAGTTGATCACGCACCGCACCGAGGTTCGTGAGCTTGTCCCGAGGCGAGGCGATTACGTTACGATTCCGATTAGTATGCGTTGCAGTAGGGAGTAAAATAATAATGAATGGCTCGAGTTGATACGGTGACGATCCCTTTCCGATTTGATAAGTACGTGTGTACCTTCACATAATACCAACCTAAAAATGTTTCACAATGATGTAGCAAACAGTCATTATTGTTTGGAAGTGTTACTCAGTGATTGGCTTTCTTTGTGGGTTCGTTCGTTTACTGCAACGGATCTAGTTGTTATTTTGGGTTTGCGTGTATGTCATCAAATGACTTCTTAAAATTTCAGACAGTATCCAGCCCGTAGCCCTTCCTACTGGTTTCGAACAGCACTTGACATTCGCTGGAAGCTGGGCAGTTGTAGCTGGATATGGCAGAACTAGCGACCGTAAGTTTAAAAACTCATAGTATCTTATAGAATTAATAATTTTCATGTCTCATATCACGATCATTTACAATATTTAAAATTACTTCCTCACATGGTCACGTCATTTCATACGTACGCGCACGCAGTGCCTGAAAAATAGTTATACATGTCACAGAAACACGTGCATACCTACAAAAAGAAAAGTTAACTTGTATAAAAAACATGCAAATTAGTCTGAATTAAATGATTTTTTTTTTAAAGCCGGTCAAATGCGAGTCGAACTCGCACACCGAGGATACCGTACAATTTGTAGGTCCTATATAAATAGTTTGTCACGGGATTTTTGTTATTTTTTGTAATTTAACTACAAATTTACGGCTTTCGGATTTTTCCTGTAATTGTGCTACATGACACTGCGTCTTGCTAAATTTCATGATTCTAGGTCAACAACTAGGGGAAGTACCCCAAGGTTTTGGTTCCTGAACATAAACCTGAACAAAATCTTTTGTTTGATTTTTTTACTGCTTCAAGGGATTGCAACCCTGAGTATTAGATATTAATTTCAACTTGACAACTCCACGTGTTCCTGAGTAAAAGGGTCTTGACCGAAGTGATCTTATAAGGGTTCCGTTTTTCCTTTTGAGGAACGGAACCCTAAAAACGTATCTGCACACATAATAGGCCCATTTTATCTTGAGAATATTATCTGTTGGGAGTCCCAAAATTAAAATCTTCTTGTGCTTTTTTTTGCAGAGCAAACAGGAGCGGCTACGGTTGTGAGTCACGTCAGCGTGCAAGTAGTCAACGAGATCGACTGCGCGGGTATCTACGGACCTGACAATGTGATTCACAGCACGATCTGTACCAGCGGTATCGGCAGCGTCGGCCCCTGCATTGGAGACTCTGGCGGTCCCCTCGTTTTCAACCGTGCTGGAACGGCCGTTTTGGTGAGTGTCTACTGCTTAGGTATATTCAATTTTTATTTAGCCTAATATCAAAAGACATAGTCGTACTTTTGGTAACTATCACCAGGAAGGCTCATTTAGTAATTGGTGGGTGTAGGTCCCTCCTCAGGTGACTATAGTGAATGTCTTCCCAAATCAATATGTGTGCATGCGGCTGGCCAAATTACTATGTATCGCGGGTCAAAGATGATTAACCATTACTCGTCTTTGAGCAGCAGACCGTCACCATTCTAACTAGAGGTGGGACCTACACCAACCAAATACTGAATCAGCCTTATACTAAAACAGCTAGTCTTATACTAAAACAGGAATCTTGGTGTTGTGAAATCTCGAATTTTTCTATTAGCTTTGGCATTTTATGACGAATTTCAATATAGCGCCATCGCCACTGTGTTCCGTATGCATTTCTTTTCTCTTTTTTGAATTATTATCTAATAACCTTACCTTTTTTCCAGATCGGCGTCGTCTCATTCGTCTCTGGCGCCGGTTGCCAGGCTGGTATGCCCGCGGCGTACGCGCGTGTCACCAGCTTCAACAACTTCATCCAACAAAACTTGTAAAAATAACATGAGACTGATGATCATGAGATCATAAATACATGACATTTTTTTATTTACCTATTAGGTACATTATTACTTCATACATTCACTTCATAATTATATATAATTAACTATTTTACAATTTAACACTAAAATATACATATTACATAGTATATACAAGTATATAAAAAAAAGGAAAAGAAAAAGACGAACTCATTGGGCATCAAAAAATTCGTCCGCATCGCTGTCAATGGCATAAGTGCCCAAAAGGCTGGCAGCATTACCACGTTGGATTGCTAAAAATGATAAATTTAAATGATAAATGATTTTATTTTTGTAAGTAGGTTTGCACAAACACTTTTACACGTCAATCATATTTTTTTAAACAAGATGAGGTCGTCGTTTCCTATCTGACTACTCTGAGAAGAAAGGCCGAAACAAACTCAGAGGTCACAGGTGGGGGTCGGCTTCCAGCCTGATGGAGCTGAATATCAGTATTTTCATGAAGCAACAATCTAACCTGCGCAACCCAGTTACTGGGTAACACGATACCCCTTGGCTTGGCTTGATAAAACTATTGGTTATTCAGACTTTCGGAATTCTGACTACCCGTCAAGAAATTTTTGCCTAAAGGTCAATAATTTACAAATAATCGCTGAACATACATGATTCTGAAAGGACTGCCAAAGAAGCTCAAAGTTTCTTAAATTGGATTTTAGAGGAAAACAAAAAATAACTCCAACAACAAACCAACCAACCACCACCACCAACCAAACCATAACCCACCACCACCACCACCACCACCATTCCCATAACTTAGTAATAATAATTATAACAAGGTACCAAATAATCGCTGACTTAACCCCAAGGTAACGGTAAAATTGGAGTTTCGGGTTTGTTTGTTCGTAAGTTCTGACGGGAATGGCTACGTTGTCGAGAGATAAGCTAGCGGACCTCACCAACATTGGTAACATCACGCCTTTTTCCCTCGAAGGGTTGAGCAGAAAACATTGTGCAGAAAATCCAACTACTTATTTAAAACTTTCTAAACAATGAGGAAACTATACCTTCTATTGGGTTTTCAGAAGAAACGATGTTCGACCAAGAAAATTAGATAGCTTCGTTAAATGTGTGCCGGTTGTGGCTGTGATTTAACACCCTCCCTTACCTATATTTGTATAAGTAACTACCTACATTGTGGGGAACAAGGTCATCAGGCGAATGAGTGCTGAACCGCCACAGCAAGCTTGCGATTTAAAAACCGAACAACCACAAAACATAACAGGCGAGCAAGAGATTTATTTTACGTTCGTCCTGAAGTTTTGTCCCACATTCCAAAAAAATCTTAGTTTGTTCCTTAAAGCTTCAATAGTTGTGCTTCGTCCCAAATTACAATTACTTTAAAGGTAGGTACAGTCAACAAAAAAAATAACGTACTTATTTCCCTTACTTATTGAAATTTATAAAACAATAATTCAATAATAAAACAATTCTAAACATTTAGGTAAATATAAATCATCTTTATTATCCAGTATTACAATCAAATCACAGAAATGGTATATTATTCATCTTTTCATTACTACAGTACAGTCAGATCTGTAATAAACAATATTTAAGATATGATAATTTTAATTACTAACTGAAAAATTCACCGACCAACAATTAAATGAGAGTATAAAAACAAAAGGTTTTAAAAAACAATTATTTTTATAATTTTTAAAATTTTACTAATTTTAAAAACACCATGCACAATTTAAAATTAAATCAACAATAAGTACTAAGGAAAAGTCGATTAAAAATCCACATTCATAGGTACTTACATAAAAATTGGATCAACAGTAAATTAAGAGATATATTTCAAAAAACAAATAACTGGGTAAAAATCAACGTCTAACTCACTACAATTAAAATACAAACGGGCATATTTTTCCATACAATATAGAACCATCTAACATTGCTGCTATTGAATCATTAAAGAATTTGTCATAGACAACACATCAACAATGACAACGACAACAACAACAGTCTATAAGTCATGGTCTACCTTGAATTGTATTAAAAAAACTAATCATGTTCAGTTTTCCAGAAAATGTTCTTTTTAATTTGGCATTACCACCGTCTACTGCATGGGTTATTCGTCACTATTATCCGTATCCAGATAAGATAACCCCGCCTGTCTTGATAAAACCAATCAGGTTCCGTTTTAACTGTTCTCCAATCATCAATTACGAATGATTAGATCAGATTTAATGACCGGAAAGTATAAAAGCGGGTATTTTTTATCGCTCCTCATAATTAGGAAAATAATTTGCACATAATGCGTGCTCTATTGTTGGTTGGTCTGGCGCTGGTGGCTTCAGCGACGGCGCTGGTGGAAGTTGGGTCTGGATACCATCAGGAAGTCGGTATTCCTACCGCTGAGAAGATCAGGGTAGCTGAGGAGAAGTTCTTGGCCGAGGCAGCTCAAGACTCGCTCGGCTCGAGGGTTGTAGGTGGCGCTATCGCTCCCGCCAACGCACATCCTTACTTAGTGAGTCCCTCGTTTTTTTACTTTTGCATAAAATGGCTATCAGTCGTCAAACATAGTGTAAATACTTAAATAGATCAATAAAAATAATAGATTTAACCTGCACTGCAAATCTTCCAAATTATAGGCAACGTGGTTGTTCAAAAACCCTCCAACTCCATTATTAATATGTCATTAATTATTCATCATTCTCCTATTCTTATCTTATCCCAATTTATTTGGGATCGGCGCAACATGTATTTTTCTCCCATACTTCTCTATTAGTCGTCATCTCGTTAGTAAACTAGTAGGTAACACCTTTTCTAACCATGTCATCATTCACACAGTTCATCTACCGTTTCTATGGTCTTCCCCTACTCTTATAGCTAGGTATCGAAATTCGTACTCAAAACTTTCTTCACGACATTTTCCTCATTCCTCCGTAACACATGACCATACCATGACAACCGATTTCCACACAACTTTTCAGCTAACGGTGCCACTTTCAAACTTCCTTTTATGTACTTATGTCTTATTCTATCCATTCATAATAATACGTAATTAATTAATGTTTTTCCCTCTCACAGAGAGGAGGCCTGTGTCCCAGCAGTGGGAACGTTATAGGCTGATTATGTTATGTTATATTAATTAATGTTTGAGGAAATTAGCACATCCGCAGATGGACGATTCGCGATCGCTCAGCGATAGACACGAGTAGTCAGTGTCAGCTACTTTGCGTATTTAAATGAAGTGGCAGTGCCGAGTGGTCGTCCCCGCTTGTTGGTGGCTACTTCAATAAATTTAAGATAGATGGCTATCACTGGTCGAGGTCGCGTGAAGTTCATCTGTTCATATCAGGTTCAGTCTTTTAGGCTGGGGCCTAAAAGACTTTAGAGAATTTAAGTGATCATTTAATCATTTGAAACACGTACATAATATTCTTTAGGGAATAAAAGTTTGTAGATACCACTTAATTACATTAAAATCTACTAACTTGTTTTCAATAATCATCTTTCGAGTTTGAACAAGAACTTTGTAATTAAATTGGTGACGCAATTTGTAACGATTAAATTATTAATGTTTGTACAGGCTGGCTTGCTGATCAGTCTGGTCGGTATAACTGGTAACTCAGTATGCGGATCTTCGCTCCTGTCTGGCAACCGGCTGGTCACTGCAGCTCACTGCTGGACCGACGGTAACATGCAGGCGTGGCAGTTCCTTGTCATCCTCGGCTCCAACCATCTGTTCACTGGTGGCACCCGCATCGCTACCTCTAACGTCGTGATGCACCCTCAGTACACTCCGCACAACCTTAATAACGATATTGCCATGATCATGCTGCCTACAAGCATTTGGTTCAGCAGTGAGTAATCTAAAGTAATCCATCTAATTTTGTAGATAAGACATGGGTAATTGGGTATACTTACTATTTTTGATCAGATAAAAGATAACTTTCATGATAGATTTGATTATTTTGTTATTGTCGCCAAAATTAGACATTTTAATTTTGTAGGTACTTATACGAGATAGTGGACCTAATATCACTATACATATTTTGACAACATTAATAAGCAATGATGCAGTAACAGAAGAAGAAACAGGGCCTCAAGTCTGCTATTACAATAGTGCCAGAATGGTCTATCATTGATTTCATAAATAATTGTTGATTTTGACATGTTTGGTAATCTACTGTTAAAATGGCGTCATTATGACTTTCCAATGGTCAACCACTGACACTCCATTGAAAGAAATGGCATAGAATGGTAATCTCGTACATAATGACAAATGAATGACTGCCTTAGGCGTTAGTCTGCTAAAATTTTAACAGTTCCTTTGATCATTTGAGCTACCATTAGAACGTCATTGTACAGTCATTGCTTTTAATTCGTTACGAGTATCGTATAATTATGTTCTGTGCCATTGACCGACCAATGATCGACCATTATGAATTTAGCAGATTACGAACTTTTAGCAAAATGGCAATGGGATCGTGTTGGAAAGACGAATTTATAAAAATAGGAGACTTGGGCCCCTGGTGTTTATGATTTGTTGTTGTTGGGAAGTGGTCGACTTTCAAAATATATGCATTTTTTTTTTTTTTTTTAAAACGTTGCCCCACGCTAGGAATTTCTCCTGTATTGTGGGTGCGTTTACAAACATTGAAACTCACATACACAAACAGTCAGACCCGGAACAACTACTTGTAGGTCATACAAATATTTGTTCCGTGCGGGAATCGAACCCGCGACACGCAGCGCAGCAGTCAATAGCTTAACCACTGCGCCAACCGTGCCGTCAATATACAACTAGCTGACCCGGCAAACGTTGTTTTGCTCCTACACTACTCCTACCCAACTCCTACCCTACTCCCACACTACTCCTACCCTACTCCTACACTACTCCTACCCTACTTCTACCCTACTCCTACTCTACTCCTACCCTACTCCTACCCTACTCCTACACTACTCCTACCCTACTCCTACACTACTCCTACACTACTCCTACCCTACTTCTACCCTACCCCTACCCTACCCTACTCCTACCCTACTCCTACACTACTCCTACCCTACTCCTACACTACTCCTACCCTACTCCTACACTACTCCTACACTACTCCTACCCTACTTCTACCCTACTCCTACCCTACTCCTACCCTACTCCTACTATAAAGAAAAAAAAAAAAAAAAAAAAGTATCCTATGTCCGTCTCCTGGTTCTAAGCTACCTCCCCACCAATTTTCAGCCAAATCGGTTCAGCCGTTCTTGAGTTATAAGTGGTGTAACTAACACGACTTTCTTTTATATATATAGATAATACAAATTTTAAATAGGTGTAGGCAGATATGGATCTACGGAAAGTAAGGCCTACATTATGTTATTTCTAGTTTTGGTACCCCCCACCCACGAAATAAGAAAAGTTCCTGTTATTTGAACAAATAATTTGAATTTCAGATACTATCCAGCCATTAGCCCTCCCTTCTGGTAATAATCTGTGGAATCAATTCGTTGGAAACTGGGCAGTTGCCGCTGGCTTTGGCAGAACTAGTGACCGTAAGTTCTTATCATAATCTTAAAATTAATAATTTTCTGTTTGCTTATTAATAAAATCGCAGTGTTTTAAGACCAGTATGTGTTACAACAATAAGAGAGAAGGAGAAGGGAAGTGATTGCATCAGCAATCAGGAGACTCTCCGGACAACTAATCCGCCAAAGGCTAGCGATATGAGCCAAAGACTAGCTTAATTACAATTGCTTGCATATCGGATGGCTGATGGAGCTTCAAAGTTCTGGAGTAAGGCGCAACGTTTCTCATGTTGCACCTTGCTTACCAACAATAATACTTATTGTTAAAATTTTAAGTTACTGTTAATAAAAGTTAAAACCTGTTAAAACTTTCTCTATTTTGCAGAGCAAGTGGGTGCCTCGACGATCGTGAGTCACGTTAACTTGCAAGTCATCAGTCTACTTCAGTGCCAGTTGATTTTTGGATCCAACTTTGTGGTCGACAGCACGATCTGCACCAGCGGTGCTGGCGGCGTCGGTGTGTGCGGCGGAGATTCCGGCGGTCCTCTCATTGTGAACCTACAGGGAACTCCTACTTTGGTGAGTGTATTGTATACCATATAGGTACCTATAAAACAAAAAACATCGATGGAAAATGGGACTGTCGACGAGACGTAGTGTGTTTGTCGTGAAGATAAGATCCACTTTGTCTAGAATCTACATAGGTTGGCAGGCTTGTGTGGAATCCTAATTATTTCGTGGTTGCTCAGTTTTTTCGACTTTGTCAATACTGCACATTCTTGTATTATTTTCTTTTCTCTTCTCAATGTGAACTTTATGTTATCGAACTTAATTTGTTTGCAGATCGGTATCAGCTCTTTCGTCGCCAGTACCGGTTGCCAGCAAGGCCACCCATCGGCCTTCGCTCGTGTCACCAGCTTCACCAATTTCATCCAACAATACATGTAAATACTATGAGACTGACGTATAATATAAACACATTACATTTTAATTTAAAACAACTGTTTTGTATTATTTTGACCCTGCTTTATCGTTTTGTTCTGTCTGTACTGTTCAATGCTGAAGTCCAACTTGTTGAGGTGATGACTACTAGTACGTAGGTACTAAGTCCCTAGTTGGACTAAGGGCTGATTTTTCAATCGACAGATAATTTTTATTCGTGGAATAAAATTGACGTCTGACAGTTTTTGTATGGAAGAACTGTCAAAAATTCAAAATTATTCCTCCGATAAAATTATCTGGCGTTGGAAAAATCAGCCCTAAGTCATTTATACTATGGCTAGACTATTTGTAAGTTATTACCTACACATTATAAGCGATCTGTAAGTTCGCATTCCTACCTCTTTTTTTAGTTTCTGTTTACATATTCTTGGATTCCGACGAGGTCAAAATTATCGACCCATGTCTTCCAAATATCAGGGTCCCCATTAGAAATTTGGTAGCGACAATGACAGACGGTTGATGTATTCTAAGACCACGTTCTAATAGAAAGCGATTGCGGGCTTAAGGTGAATGGATAGTGGTAGACCGCGAAATTAAAATGTTCTTACGTTTTTTGCAATTTGCAGGTCAGTGTCAGCAGGTTGTATCTTGATCAAAATATGATTCGCGACAATAACAGGTACATATTTAGAGAATTATAATCATTAGAATCATTAATATATCTTTCTAAGTTAGATTTCTAACACCAACCACCAATCTCTTATGGAAAAGTGTTAATGGTATCTTTTTGTAAGGTGAACCGGAAAGCGTGGTCGCACCGACAGAGGGCGCCTTCCGGTTTTTCAAACTGATGAACGCGATCACGTGTATCCGCGACGATAATATCCTTCTATTTGAACGCGGGGTACGGCTCTTCGATGAAAAATTGCTCAATAGTTGTCAGGACTTTTTTACAGGTTCATTGCAAATATTCAATGGGTGTAATAATTATCATAAATGACGAAATTATAGGTATATGGCTTTTCAGACACAATTCGCACTTCGCATAACTATTTGGCGAATCCCAAACTGAAAAAAATTTACGACAAAAAAACTAACACTTTTTTTGTCATATTTGGAACTACATACAATTGAATACTGAAAACCCTTCTTCTATACAATAGTCCAATGTTTTACAAGTCAGCCGGTCTACCAAAGAAACGGACAGATTTTCATGCAAATTGGTATAAAGAATATTAATCTCTTCAAATCTATAGTAGGTAGGTAAGTAGTTTGAGGTAGCTCCTCAAACTCCTCATTAACGGCTTAACTATTTAAAAATGTCTTGACTTACCTTTAATCCGTATGGACATAATATCCAACGGTTTTACCCGTCTTGATAACACTAATCGGCTTTTGTTTAGAATTAAATTAATGTAAACTTACCAATTACAAATCATTGATTACGAATGATTAGATCAGATTTAATGAGCGGAAAGTATATAAAGTGGCAAAATTTTTCATTCAAAATAATTTTCATATAATGCGTGCTTTATTCTTGGTTGGTTTGGCGTTGGTGGCTTCTGCTTCAGCGCTGGTGGAAGTTGGGTCTGGGTACCATCAGGAAGTCGGCATTCCTACCGCTGAGAAGATCAGGGTAGCTGAGGAGGCGGTCTTGGCCGACGCCGCTCTAGACAACAGGGTTGTTGGTGGCGCTTTCGCTCCTGCCAACGCACATCCTTACTTCGTAAGTCACTATAATTAGTTTTTATTTTAACATTTAACGGCTATCGCCCAAATACAATAAAAAAAAATGTAATTACTTACTTCACATTTTTTTGCGTAATGATTTGTGGGAAATTTTAGATATAGTATGATATTAATACGTAGGTTTATGGGCAAAAGAGTAGGTATCTCGCGATTGCCATAAGTGGTCAGAAACAGTCATTACTTTGGCGAGAGGCGGCCGGTGGTGGAAACTCGACAATTCAATTTTTTTTTCAATTCAATTTTTTATTCAGTAACAATTCACATTGCGTTCGAACATAATCCAGCATGAAACATTAAAATAAACAACAACATTATAAGATATAGGTAGGTACAAATATATAAGAATACATGCAATTCAATTTAAATTATAAAATATGATTATGAATAACACTTCGCCAGATAGATATATGGGAAGTGTCTGGGGCTGACCACTAGTGGTTACCGCTGACCACAGGTAGCGGTCACGTGTGGTCTGTGTGCAGATACACTTATATTATGCTCTCTTTTAATAAATTGTTCAATTCATATACTAAATCATTTTCTTTTTTTATCTTGCCTAAAACCATTGTAGTCTGACCAACCAATGAAGTAATCAGATTTCAGACACATATGAATTGGTATTGTTTAGAAATAGATAAGATTAAAATGTCAACGGAGTCTATGTGTACAGGAAAATTGTCGTTGACATAATTTGTATGTACCTACCTTCGTATTAAACTTTTATGTTTTTTTGCTTAGGCTGGCTTGCTGATCAATCTTGTCGGTATTACTGGTAACTCAGTATGCGGCTCATCACTCCTGACCGCCAACCGGCTGGTGACGGCCGCTCACTGCTGGACCGACGGTCGCATGCAGGCGTGGCAGTTCACCGTAATTCTTGACTCCAATTATCTGTTCACTGGTGGCACCCGCATCGCTACTTCTAACGTCGTGATGCACCCTCAGTACACACCGCACAACCTTAACAACGATATTGCCATGATCATGTTGCCTTATCATGTTCAATTCAGCAGTGAGTATACCTAATCTAAATTTAT
Organism: Oligia latruncula; assembly: GCA_948474745.1. Taxonomy (NCBI): domain Eukaryota; kingdom Metazoa; phylum Arthropoda; class Insecta; order Lepidoptera; family Noctuidae; genus Oligia; species Oligia latruncula. Next base: position 6,890,168 of record OX419696.1, read on the forward strand.
ATACCTAATTCGGGCAGATTACAGATGGCTTTAGTTATAGATTTGATTATTTTGTTATTGTCATCAAAATGAGATTAAGTATTCTTTAATTTTGGCATGTGATATACTTGCATGGGCCAAAAATATATAATCCAAAGGGATTATAGGATAATATCAACGGAAAGATAGGCATACAGTTTAATAGTCTGGGATGTACAGTGTATCCGCGAAATGTGAGCAGTTCTATTGTTCTAGTTTTGAGTATTTTTTTTTTAATTTCAGTGGGCATCCAGCCAATAGCCCTTCCTTCTAATAATGACCTGTGGAATCAATTCGTTGGAAACTGGGCTGTTGCTGCTGGCTTTGGCAGAACTAGCGACCGTAAGTTCTCTTCTTTTAAAATTAATCAGATTCGAAGCTCATGTGACAATCATCATGCTTCAATACTCAAACATTTTCTATCCTGCAGAGCAAGCAGGTGCGTCGACGATCGTAAGCCACGTTAGCTTGCAAGTGATCAGTCTGCTTCAGTGCCAAATGATCTTCGGAAACAACTTTGTGGTTTCGAGCACGCTCTGCACCAACGGTGCTGGCGGCATCGGCGTGTGCGGCGGAGACTCCGGCGGTCCCCTCGTTATAAACCAATTCGGAACTCCCACTTTGGTAAGTGCATACTTACAACGGATAGAAAGTCGAATTGACGGCGACAGATAGTGTGGTCATCGTATGGAAAGAATTTAAACACTTTGTCTTGAGTTCACAAAGGATGCGGTAGGCAAAACTATCCTATCCTATACGTATTTTTTTCCCCAATTTACTTTTCGTCGGAGACTTTTTCAATGTGCCCACTTTTTAACAACGCTTTAACAATTCATCTGTGCACACTTTTTTTACTTACCTAAAGTGACCACTACCTTATGTTTTATATTTTCAGATCGGTATCAGCTCTTTCGTCGCTGCTGCCGGTTGCGAGCTCGGCTTCCCCTCGGCCTTCGCTCGCGTCACCAGCTTCAACAATTTCATTCACCAACACTTGTAAATTTTAAGAGACTGACCATAAAAACTTACATTACATTTACATTTCCGTACCCAAAATAGGAGCATTGACGTGGAGTTGCGGACACCAGCCCGTATTACCTATACATTAGGTACATTTTAATTAGAAAGTAAATGTTTCTTTTATTTTGTATGGCAAAACTACCTTTTGTAATCTTTTATGTCTCGCCAACTCTCCAGCCTGTAAATTAAAGAAACTATCTACCTAAGTTTGTATTATTATTACTTTGTCTTTATCCAACGATAAGATTAAATTCGCGAATCGTAATTGATTTATTTTCTTGTCTTAATTCGTCTATTTTCTGGAACTTCTTCTATCTTCAATATCTTGCGACTTATCATTTTTTTCGACAAATCGTTTTTAAACTACGTATTGTCATTAATGATTATTTTTAGTAATAATGACTTCAAAAAAAAAAATGTTTTATTTCATTATTACACTTTGTACAGTCACGAGCAAAAGTTTGTATACACTGGGCTTTATTCAAAGATGATTTTCTCCTTTAGTTTTGAATGAAATTTTATGTTATTACGAACAAAGTATTTTCGAACCCATAGGTTTGTGTAAAGTGTCGTACTTCAACGTTGCAATCGTTATTTCACGAAATAATTGCAATTGTAAGTTGCCAAGTGTTGACATATTAGTGCTCGTGACTGTACAGAGGCATCAAGCTACTACAATCTGTCAAATTTCTTTAATAGATTTTCAACTTTATCGCTGAAGCATAAGGTTAAAGTTGATTGGGTCATTATATCATTATACAGTTGGTATGCCTGTGCTAGGAGGCGCCGCTCTTTTATATCTTGCAATTAGTGTAACATGTAACGAGACAAAGGTTTACGACTTGGTCTGGTGATCAATGAATCAAACGTTTCAGATATCGTATTTAGCACGTGCACAAGAGTTGCAAACTTGCAACTATTGCAGGAATGCATGGCATACCGCATAATCCGCTCAAAGTGCCACAATACAGGGTCAAATAAAATTCGCTAGCGAAACTTCGCAAACGTTATGGGTATCGATATCTAAACACGATTAAATAAAATAAAAATAGATTTGTTTTTTTTTTTTTGGGGGAGGTCAACGACCGCTGTTAAGTTTGTGTTGTTACTTGAAGTAAGAGTTGAAAATATCTGTTTTTATTAAATTAATATTAAACTTATGTAGATAGGTATATTAAAGAAAAATCCATGTTTTGTCAAGACGTAAAAACCATGCGGAGCAGGGGCGGGTCATACTCATTAGTCAGATATAAATATGGAGGTAATTTGAAATCTTGATTTTCATATTTTGGTGGACTAGCAGACTTACCCCATAATTATATGCCCATTAAAAGGAAACAGAAAATTCAAATTAGGGATCAGGTAGGTAATTAAAGTCGAGGTTATCATTCAAGCTCCTTTATTTCGACCAGGTACTTACAATGTGTTCACAAACTATATCCTCTCTCAAGCCTGACAGGCATACAGACAATGATAGGCAACATTTATTACGATCTTGCTTTAAATATTTAAGTAAACAGTACATTCATACATGACATTCGATTTTTACTTTTGATAATGGTAATGCCACATTAGCGCATTAGCCGAAAAAACAAGAATTATATCTTAGACACATTTTATTTTTATCGAATTTCTTTTTAGAACTGTCATTATTTCCATGAATAAAGTCGACTTTAGATTTTAAAAGTGTATGAAGATATATTTTTTTTTATCAGAGTTCTTATCCCATTGGGTACCTTGTCCAGTCCATTCATCCGACATTTTATTATGCACAACAAGTCAGTGAGTTCACTATTCGTAATTAAAATGTGCGACTGAAGCATTCGCCATAGATAATTTTGCAAACAAATTTAATAAGTACATACAATAAAATGTATTTGAAATTACAACATTAGTTATTTTACATACTTAATATCATGCGATTATTTATCATTATTATTACACTTTAATGAACATTCAAGCTCCCTGCTGTCGTGTTTAAAAATAATAACAAATGTATGACTACTACATGTTGAGACTAGAGATACAACTTAAACCTAACGATGTTATACGACTACTTAAAATTTCATGATTAATAGAATTACTTAAAATTCATAATTAGCTGGTTTATTTCGGGCACACTATAACTAGGAAGCTAAACTCTAGCCAAAGATTTAAATCGCTAGATTTGCCCTCTTCGTACTTAGTCATGCCAAAAAGTGTCCATACTGAGAAGAGTGAGCTCACACATATTTCAATTTCCATGACAATCAAGTCAAGTCACTGCATCATTGTGTGTTAAAACGTAACAGAAACGCAACTATCTTTTGACGCGGTAGTGCGAATCTAACGATTTAAATCTTTGACACTAGCTTGTAAAATAAAATAAAAACAAAATTCGATGTTCTTATAATAAAACTTTAAGGTCAATAGTTAAAATAAAAGTTAAGCTACGAATCCTAAAAGCTGATATTTAAACAGTATTTACAAGCCTCTTCTGAGTACCTACATACCTTAATTTATATTAGCTAAACGTTTAATATGAGAGGACAATTCCACTTTTCAATTTTACATATATATTTTTTAAATATTTACATTTGAATTCACATTCTGCCGGTGACAATTGATGTAATATGACAATATACACTAAAATAAATACTTTGAAAATGTTCGAGAGATAATTAAAATAACAAATAGTTACGTAGGTAAATCTTAAGGAAGCATTAATTAAACTATCTTAATGATATCACAGTTCATTTATGCAAATAAAGACATACATATATAGTTGAATATATATTTTACACTTGGAATTAACCACCAAAAGAATTGTTGTAATGGCAATGACTTGAACAGTTCAACAGAACAACAACATTTTTGTTTGATACATATTAATGCTGTAATGCTAAGGATAATCATGCCAGTAGCTGGCATAAAAGTATGCAAGTAGCTTGCATGTCATTTTGGTATTCACCAATCAGCTTGCATGCCGTGTGCAACAACTTCTGATTGGTGAATACCATACTGGTATGCCAGCTACTTGCATACTTTTGTGCAAGTTACAGGCATGTGTGGGAGCCTTTATAGTACGCGTCAAACTTCATGGCGGCTTTGAAGGTCTACTCTCTCCCTATGCACGACATCCGAAGTTATAGCCGAAGTTACGGGCAATTCCTACTCCGTATCATCTACGACATAAGATTAGTTTGGGACCCGATCCAAGAATGAATGACACAACGATTTGACAGGTGTCCCTACTCCCTGACGTGTTTTTACCCGTCCAAAAAGTTAATTATATGGTGTAGGGTCCACTCCAAAGTTTTGAATTAGTTTCGGTGGGGCCTGTATCTTTGTTGAAGGACTTATAGAGTAGGCCCTGAAGTGCGCTCCTCGCTGCGCAGTACCGCGCCCTCCCCCCGCTGACACGCGCATGTGTTACTGCGCAGCGACTCGCCTCATGTTCCGAGCCGCCAAAAAGTTTACATCGGGATGTATTATTAATTCAACATAACATTGCAAATAAAAATAATAGGATATCAATTGTCTTGTAAAATGTGTTTTCTATTAAATATACAAGATGAATAATTTAATATTAATATTTTTATTTATTGAATAATTTACTCTATTTGAAATGTGAGTTTTATAGACAGTTCGATAAAGGTGCTTTAGTCAATATCAATTGTAATGAGCAACAGCAATAGTTAATATTCGATACCTATGATATAAACGTCAGTGTCAATTTAATATAAATTAAATGCTTTCATTTTACAGTCACGTGATTTTAATAGTAGCGATTAACGATAGTGTGGCTGCACCTTTAGTCGTTCTATCTTGAGTGCTACCGAAAACACCTATTTAATAAATTTATTCTAAGTGAACAAAAGCACAAAATAGAGAAGTAAAGATGGTCGGCTTCTGACAAGGAACGAAAACACACCCGCACATAGACCAACGTTTCTGTACAGCGAGTGGACATGTGTATGAGATAGATTGAAGCAGTGCATTCACGATTAAATTTAAATGACGTAAACTATTCGTAAGTCATTCCAATGCAACTTTTAGGACATTGTTATAAAGTATAAATTAGAATTACTGCCGTGAGTTTGATAAAACTCTCGGCCATCATTCTAATTTAGACCTTACCGTACAGAGATAAGAGTTACATTATAAAACAAACACAAACAAATGATTTTACGTCGATCGTTAATGTCCTACCAGATCACCGTACTCACGCGTCTATATGTGCGTGCGCCTGTTTTGGGTCGTCGTGTGGAGCTTACCTTCTGCACCTATCTATTCCATGACAAAAGTATCTGTGTAGACAATGATATGGCCTAGAACCTGTTATACGTGTATAGTGCGAATGTTGAAATGTTGAATGTGTTCAATTGTTTTAGATTCAATTGGCTAGAGTGGCGTTGTGTTTATGTTGGACACAGCACCTTGAGGATGTAGTCTGTTAATAGCGTCGGTACGGTCGGGCTGTCCTCGTTGATCGCCTTTAGAACTGGAATAGGAGAAAACAGTTTGATTAGTTATGGATAGATAAATGAGTGACGAAGAGAAACGAAATTATATTAGGGGAAATACTAATATCGAATTTAATTATTAGCCCAACAACTGATTTCTCTGGTTGCATCAATTATTGTGATTACTTTACCGCAAACTAAATACCTACGGCTATTTAATAAATGAAAGTAGTAAGTATGTAAGGATCGTAGCAGATTGCGTTCTACTTTATGCCTACCCCCGTGGGATAAAGGCGGGAGTTTATACAGGGTGTCCAAAAAGGATACGTAGCTGGGAAGGGGGGTGATAGGGGTGGTCACAAGGGTCACAAGACAAAAAAAAATTAAAAAAAATTAGTTAAAAAAAAATGCCATTTATTTTTTAAATACCCAGAGGGGATTAATTTTTTATTTTTCTGGTGACCCTTGTGACCACCCCTATCACCCCCCTTCCCAGCTGAGTAACCTTTTGGGACATCCTGTATATGTATGGTGATACTTAAATAAAACTTACTCTTAATGAGCACTTGGAGCGACTGGTTGTCTGGGGGTCCGTTGTCTAGGTGGAACGGTATCACTGTAGTCAAGTACTGGAACATAAAACTTTACAAATAAGTATGCTAAATCAATCGAATAGGTTTAAACAAAAAACAAAAATTGGAAGATTATAGATGAGTAGGTATTTTTTCCATTAGTTTAAAATAATTTTTTAAATATTTCTAAAAAAAATATAAAAAACATTTAAAAAGACAAAAAGTCGTGGTTTGCCGGTGTTGGGAGCAGGTTCCAAGCTTCCGGTGGTTAGGGCTCCAGAGACAGGAACCTCCTCACGAAGCGAGTAGTATCGAGGAGTACTGCCTACTGAATCAGGCCCCTGATCCAACCGCCTAACGAGAGCCTCGATATGGGTCAAATATTTTCTAGTATGGATTAAAAGATTCTATAAATTGTACACAGAACAGCCTTCATAATAATAAAACTTCTATACGTCTGTTTCGTTGCTTCCGTAAGCTTTACTCACCTAGGTATCTATGAGCCATTTTCATATAAAAAAATACTAATATCTACATCTTTCTGTGACCAATAAACATTTTTCTTTCTTTCTTTCTTATCTATATCCACTGCAGTGTGGCCTCACCATAAGACATGCCAACAAAATATGAATGAATAGATACTATTTGAAGCTAAACGTGGTAAAGTATAATTTCAAGGAAGGTCACAAATAATCGATTAGTTCCAGATTGTTAGCCGATCATGAACAGTCGACGAGACGGAACAGAGGCTCAACTCGTGGGCTCAACTATCCGAAACAAGGGACTTTCTCTGTTTGTCACTATAACCATCTTTGTAGAGATTTCTAGTCATTTTTACAATTTTATAAAATGAGTACTTAAATAGGTAATACAAGAAGCGGATTTGTAGAACAAGTAGACAGGTAAGTAAAAAAATATATCATACAGACAGATTTTGAAGTAAGTAGGTAAACATGAAAGTGGCTCTATCTGATTCCCATATCTACGATTTCTTGCCACTACACTTTTCCAAGCATATGCCAAAAAAAAATTGATTTATCTATCTCACGATTTATTTATTTGTCCAGCTCACGATTTAGTTATTTATCTATATCATGATTTATTTATTTGTCCAGCTCACGATTTAGTTATTTATCTATATCATGATTTATTTATTTGTCCAGCTCACGATTTAGTTATTTATCCATCTTACGATTTATTTGTACCTTTCACGATTTATTTATTTGTACTTTTCACGATTTATTTATTTATCCATTTCACGATTTAGGAATTTATTCATTCTACGATTTATTTATTTATCCATGTCACGATTTAGTTATTTATCCATCTTACAATTTATTTATTTATCCATCTCACGATTTAGTTATTTATCCATCTCACGATGTATTTATTTATCCATGTCATGATTCATTTATTTATCCATCTCACGATTTATTTATTTATCCATTTGACTTTAATGGTCGTTAACTTTGCCTGATCTCCGATTCACTGAGAGATGATGCATCAAAAAATCTATTCCAAAAATAAAATAAAAAAAGTAACGCTGACATCCTCACCTTTGACTCAGAATGGCTACCACCCAAATTGGGTGACCTAGGCGGCAGCGGTCTCTTCTTCTTCTCAATATGATACTGGCGCCGCTTATTCTGAACAGCCAGCAGCAGAGATATGAACGTGTTCTTGAGTTCCTTCTCGTATTCCAGTTCATCACGGAGAGCCAACTCGGCGATCAAAGTCTCGGAAAACTCGCGGATGAGTACTTCTAACTCCATGAATATTTCGTTCAGTTGAGCAAGCGAGTATGTGCGCAGTTCTGGAAAGGAACATTTGAAGGTTAAAATACGACTTACTTATGAATTTTGGCGAATTTATATGTTCTGACGAAATGTGGGTTTACTTAATGTGGGTGCACTTCTGCTTAACCCTTCGGGGAACGCAGGCGATAGATTTTTACAGAATAGCACCTATTCTGTAAAAATCTCACCGTGAAAACTTAGGTGAAGTGAGCGTGGAGTGAGCTGTCAATAGTGTCAATTCCTAGCAAAAACAAACTCACTTCACCTAAGTTTTCACGGTGAGATTTTTACAGAATCGACCGGATGTTATGTTATTTATGAATACTTAATTAATAATCATAAGAACTACAATAATGGTCGAAAAGGTACGCGAGTAACTAACAGCCGGTTTCTGGGGCGAAATTAATTAAGTGATCCGATTGGCTGTTGATAATTCAGTCAACCGATCACAACTAACTTTTGTACTGGTTTTCTATCGAGAAACCGGGCAAAGGAACTTACGTATTGCATTAAAACAAGAGTGAATAGCGACCTCTGTGCAAGAATAGCACTGCAACGATTTGCTTTGTGCATTGTTCATTGGTTCAGCTTCACACTGTATGTACCTTATATTGGCTTCTATTATAATAACTTCTGATCGCATATAGATCTTAGTTACCTACTTAGTTTTACATCAATAGTCGAGTCGATGGACTCCTCATGTATGAAAATCCATCCAGCAGTTAGAATTTTTCGAGGGAAAGATACAAATACAGGGTGGCGGGGACATCGAGGAGCAACCTGTTACCATTAATTTAGTACATGGTTCTGAACCCCCCTGCGATGTAAGTTTTCGTCGATTAAAAAAAAATAATTTGACCATACATTTTGATCGCGTAAGTATTGCACTTTTCTATGAAACAGCAGTTTTTTTATGATGACGGACGAAAAATGTCTAGGCTAGGGATCTATTTCTGTCTAGAATCATGTGTTGAATTCGTGGTTACAGTTTTCGCGTCGATGTTCCCGCCACCCTGTATACATAGCTACATATATTGAATTTTTACTTTTTATTTTGTAAGGGAAAACTTAACAACAAAATATATCTACTTCCCACTACGTTTTCCACAGATTACAACTTAGATATTAGGTACTATCTGAATAACACTTCAAAAACATAACCCTATCCTTGCTGTTGCGTAGTCGGGTAAAAAGGACTGCGACTAGAAAATAAATTTGGTCACAAAAGGTTCATGAACCAAACTGGATCTGTATCAAAGACACGTCCAAGAACATGATTACTTTTTCGGGACACTGCAGTTAATAGAATTTCAGACAACATTCAGACAGTGATACGACCGTCTCCTACTCGTATAGAATTCATTACTAGAAGTCGTGTTACGTAAACCAATGGCCGGTGGAGCAGACGAGCCCGGGAGACTGCGTATCGGCAAGCGTAGTGTGAGATGCTCCGGACCGCCGACCTTAGAGCGAAAGCGACAGGGTAGCCCGTGAAAATCTAATTTTCTTGCGTTTTTTCCAGGTCCGATTCCCCTGTTCACAAACTAAACTAAATTTAAGTTCAGTGCATCTTTTTATTTCTATTTTATTGAGAAAAGGACAGATGATAAAATTTTGTTTAGTCCTGTCAAATTAATCAGCGCCTGACACTACCCCATACAAGTTTAGACGTGATTAAAAACATTACTACTAAAGTTACGTCAATTTACGTCAGGCGCTGATTAATTTGACAGGACTAAACTAACATTTATGTTCTGTCCTTTTCTTAATGAGATAGAAAACAACACCAGAAACAGCACCAGTATCAGTTTGTATAATGATTTAAATATGATTCGCGGCCCTTAACACGTTGACTGCCAGACGACAGACACAATAGAAAATCTATTCTTCGCGGTCACCGGTGACCGCGCTGGCAGGGACAGACTGGATGTGGAAGGCGGAGAACAGGGTGTTGCAGCGTAGCCTGGGAGAGGTCTATGTCCAGCAATCTTCGATCAATAAGTCAGAAGCCAATAGTGGACTGCGATAGGCTGAGTTCATTGATTGACTGCAGAATACGTACGGTAAAAAGTTCATCTCTATTCCAAATACTGAACCACGTGTGTATTTTAGAATTTTCAAACTAGGTTTAGATAAAGTTCGTGAATAGCTCGCATCTGTTGTTCTTCTATAAGATTTTAATAGACGTTTCAACGCAAATAAATAAATCGGATGTTTTTAAATCTACTTGATCTAGTTCGTGATTTATTTTATAGATTGTAATTGGGTTACTTATAAAATACTTTAGCGTTTATCTATTCAATTAATAATGTAGGTACGAAAAATAAACGTTCTGCGAGTGCGTATACGTAGATAGCGTATGAGGTTGAGGAAACAGTGATGCGCCAAATTAATCGCAAGCGCAGGGGTGAACGCACTCGAGCAAAAGACTCGGCCATTGCGCTGCGCCGCGCCGGGGCATCGGCAGAGCGTACAGTCAGCCTCAAAAAGTTTGTATACATCGACAAGAAATCATTTGCATGTCTATAATCGGTGTTACATAATTCGTAACTGCAATTAAGTATCTAACCAATGTGTGTTGCTGTACATCTGTATTTTAATATTATAAATGCGAAAGTACTGTCTATCTGTTACGTTTTCAAGCGGAGTTCGATTAAATATGGCACAAAGATAGACCATATCGTGGGTTAGGGGATAGGATACTTCTTATCCCGGTAGTACCTACGATAGTTTCCAACAACATCGCGGACAAATGTTAGATGATGTAACATAATGGACTAAGCCTAATTAGCCAATAATATTCCCACTGCTGGGACACAAACCTCTCTTTGAAAGGGAGTGGGCAATAATGATCTACTTACCACGCGGACCCAGTGCGGGTTGGTAGATGTTCACTTGTCTTCGAATTTTTGGTTCTAGGACATGCCGGTTTCCTCACGATGTTTTCTTTCACCGTTTTGAGAGCAGTGGTGATGAAATTATTTCCACAAAGTAAAGCGCCTGCCTGGGTTCGAACCCACGATCTACAACTCGTAAGTCGTGGTCGTTACCACCGGGCCACCACTGCTCCATGGACCAATGGACCAAGGGTAGAAGAAAATAAAACGAATTCCTGACCTCGTTTACATCTTTCTGAGACCGACTGTACTCGGTTGTACTCCCATATCAAATGACGACAATTGCGAGCTTCATTTGATTGACCAATTTATGATTTACTTTCACACTGAATTTGACACAAACTAGTTTACAGACAAGACCGTAAAAGCTACTGAAAGTTGAGAGAATCTGTATTTATGATCATTTATAATATTTAAATTATAATTGCTGCCGTATTGAGTAGCCTTTTTTTATTTTCTTTTACAACAGCTATTCTCGCTTTATTAGAATGTAAAAATAGGTACCTACCTACATCGTTTATTTTCAACCTGAATTTCATTGTCAGTTGGATCAATCAACGTTGCTAGAATCGTACCTACATAGGTACAGTCACGAGCACTAATATGTCAACACTTGGCAACTTTCAATTGCGATTGTTTCGTGAAATGACGAATGCAACATTGAAATAGGTACGACACTTTACAAAACTTTTTTTTTTTTCATTAAAAAATAAAGGAGAAAATTGCCTTTGATTATAGCCAAGTGTATCATACTTATACTCGTGACTGTACTTACCTAGATTATTGTATGATTAGCTGTCAGCGTATGAAGTTACGAGATAGTCTTTGAAAGTCACATGTAAAAAGCGGGGTAATTGCGTAACACACTATCAGTAACGATAGCTTTCATTTTGACAGTTCAACAACATCCATTGCGTAATTTACAATGTTGAGCAGACAAATTTTTCGAACATACGTGTAGCAATGGATTAGTAATATCCAACGTCCAACGACCATCGTTGGTAATATCCTTCAAAATGATTCAGATTGATTGTATGTTACGCATTTAGAGTGCTGGTACAATCAGTTATAAGCAATTAGCTGACCTACATTTGCATAAATGGTTGAGATTTTTTAGAATACGAGTCGATAGAATATTAATATTCTTTTATATTTTATTTACTTTGCTCAAATAAATAAAATATAAAAGAATAAGTATGCAAAAGCTAATTGTTATATATAACTGACTGTAATATCTAATGTAGTCGGGTACCTAATAATTTCCGAAGAAATCGTACCGTCACAGACATTTTCTAAGCCCCAGTTGTTATCCAATCACTGGGGTCAGACAAAAAGTTTGCATACGCAAAGGAGATAGAAATTATATTTCTGTCTCGTTTCTTCTTACAACTGGATCTATTCGGTGTGTCCATGTCTCATTATTATGATTATTTAATGACTTGTCTATTGCGTCTATGCATAGAATGGAACGCAAAAGCACAAAGGCAGTTGACAAATACCTAAACAAAACATGTAGGTAATATTTGCAAACTACCCATAGTACACAGTACAGTAGACAAGACAAGGAAGTCACCGAAAATGCTTGGAAGAGGTACTGGTTCATGAAAGAGCTTAGGAAATCTGCCTTTGACACTAAAGCGAAAAATTATGGACATGTGCATCCTGACCTATGAATCCCAAACTTGGTCTTTGACAAATATTCAAAAGTCCAAACTCAAGGTTTGCCAACGTGCAATGGAGCGCAGTATTCTAGGCGTCAAATTGACAGACCATATACGCAACACCACACTGCGCTCCAAAACACAGATTACTGACGTTGCGAAAAAAAGCCGAAGTGGGACTGGGCTGGCCACGTCTGCCGCATGCCCAATAAGCTGTGGGCCAAAATAACCACGCGGCAGACCCCGTAGAAGATGGCGGGACGAGCTGGACAAATCAAACGACCAGTGGTCCACTATAGACCTGGATCGAAGTCTGGGCTGGAAGTCGTGGGGAGAGGCCTTTGCCCAGCAGTGGGATGATGCAGGTTAACAGTAACAGTACCCATAGTTGCTGTTCCAAACATTATGTCATCAAGATAAGTTATTTATCTTTTGTCTTTGTCAAAAGATTCCCACATTTGTCACGCTTCAAACTTCGCCAACTGAATATTCTACTTATTCAGCAATTACAATAAAATTACTGTGACAAAAAGCAACAAATTGCTACGAAATCAATTATGTCATTGGGTGCAGAAAAACATGGCACGCTAGTCTTTAAAAAGGGTAATAAAAGGCAAACCGGTTCCGATAAACTAGACTCTAGAATTCTAGATTCTTTGCGAGAATACTCGTACTACGATAATTATTTGATTTTTTGTTTTGAGAAAAATAACTGTGTGTAGTATTACCAGCGTTTATTAGTTTTCTGAGGTTATTTATGTTTCAGTCCAAAGCGTGTTGATGAGCTTTTAAAAACAAAATTACTTTGTTTTTTTTTTTGCCATAATTTTATCGTCTATTTTGTATAGGAGCTTACTACGATAGTGCCAATGTGTACGATTACCCTGATATTTAGTTCTAATGGTGAAATTCTACCCAGTTAAGATGAAAGACCGGTGATCTTTGTCGAATCAATACCTAGCTATCGGTTATCTCGGAAATCGGGCATACAGGACATATTTTATATGCTATATGCTATATGCTATGTTATCAAATGTTGCAATCGAATTAAAAGTATTTCTAGAGAGGTACTATTTTTGGACTTTAATTAATGTTAAGCCGGAGTGATGGAGTGGACAGATCTATATTTATATGGATGACATCCTCCTCCATTAATGCTCCTACCAGACATCGACGTACATATATGATTCATGCACGGGATGTTTACGTCCAATTAACAATATTTGCTTCGACCTTCGTACGTTTTAAACCATTAGCTTGGCACATACTGGTGCTAAGACTGACGACATGCCTATCTGATTAAAAAGCGTGAGAAAATAGCGTCACATAGTAAAAATATATTTTTCATACCTATTGCAATTTAATTATTTTCAGTTACATGGTCATCAAATTTACATTACTTGCTACTAAATTTTAATAAAGACTGGCTATTCCATCGGTAAAAGCAAAGCAGCAAAACTAAGAAAAATAGTACAAAATAGTGATGCTGCACAGGAAGAGAACAGAGGAATAATATCTACAGCTTCTGTTACCTTCATAACATCATTCCCAGTGGCATAGGGTGCCAGGTACTAGTCGATATTTTTTCCATACAAATTTCGGGAGGGTATTACTCCACTGTTTGACATTGCACATCCAAAGTTAAACATGATATCGTTTTTTCTTGAATTATTAATTGTGTCTGTACGAAAACAGAATAGTAAAATAAAAATCCATTGAAAAGTTATGAGCAAACAGAAATTCGTTTCTCTTGCTGATTTTAACGTAACTTTGGGTGGAAATAAGTAATAAAAGAAGTGTAAAATCTTCAAAACAAAGTCGGTACCGATAAAGCCCAATTATCGAATTGTTCAATAAACTTTATTTTTAATGGATTTATGCACTGGTTTTTTCATAAAACTCGATATTCCAAAGGACGTTTCGTATTTTTTTACGTGCCTTTTAGTTCGGAACGGTGTTTGTGTGCGTGCGAACTAGACTTTTTGCGGGTAAACTAGCGTCTAACTACTCATCACTGATACTATCTCTGTCGGACACGATGCCAGGTGAGACAGCGTGCTTTTTGACCATGCCCACCAGTGAGTTCGAGCTCGCCACTAGTTCCACCTTAATGGCAGAAAACCAACTTACAGCCTATACTTTCAACACTGGAAGTCTATGGTCTTACTATCCCGTATTCTGTAAGTTAGTGGCACTGTGGCTGTCTTAGGACTTATATTGACGTAAACGTAAGGAAGGTGATACTCACTGTCTTCATAGAGCGGCGCGCTGAGAACTTCCTTCCCTTTCTCCAGAGCTTCATTGTACTCAATGATGTCGCCTTCTGATGATGGAGTGTCTTGCATCATGTCATCTATCTCTTGTATCACCTGAATTCGCAGAAACGATGGAAACATGTCAGTTTTAAAGTGATTTCTAAGTGGAACTGTAATTACCAGTTAATCGTCCAGATTTTGTTGGTTAGGTTATTGGAACGACAATTATGGCATGATTCAGAATTCTTAGCGTGTCTTAACGACGGTACACCTAAATACCTAAGTTGTTTGTAGGTCCCTATTGGTTATAAAAACAAATGATGAACAAAGAACCAGACAGCCGTATAGGGTCAAAGGTAATCTTTCAACGTTCTTCAGTCTACTACACTCTCGAGTGGCTTTAAAGTACGACCGTGTTTGGGGTCAATTGCCAGTTATGGAAGAGTTAATGGGTTTTTCTATTAGAAAATTCTTAGTCCGTAGTCTGGGTTTGTCCCCGGTTAATGTCAATACGCTCGCTCCCTTCACGATGCTTCGGGAAATACAGGCGTGATGCAACGTTAGGTTATGTTCAGCTGTCCTTACCTCATCAGCAGTCTTGACGGGACATTCGTGGTCCTGGTGTAGACCTCCCAGGATGAGGGCGTGCATGTCCAGGTCTGAAGCCACAGCCTCGTCCTCCGAGCTGTGGATCTCGTCGTCAGGTGTCATTGAACTCTGTACAATGAGAAATTGGGATTTAAGAGATAATAGAAGTAAAAAGAACACGCATGAAACAATATTCTGCAAGGGACTCCTGGCTTCCCCAAAAAATGTTGATAAATGTGATGTTAACTAAACAAATATTGAGAAAACGGCTTCCAGTCGTATCATATTTTACTAATTAGGTTAGGCACATCTGAAGTAGTCTCCCACAACCAAATAGTAACTAACGAAGTTTAATAAAGAAAATGTTGAAATAATTAAAACATAATTGTGCTGAAAACACACAAGTGCCTATCATATTCCATTTTCGCCATACATAATTAATATCACACCAAACGTATGGTGTGAAATATCACACGCGTTTGAATTTCACAAACTGCGATTCAAGCCTCATCAAAAACTGGAACATTCATTACAGTTTTGATGAGCATTACACTAAAATGATACACCAGAATAATAAAATTTCCCACGAAACAATGATCAACGTTATTCCCCAGTTTTTGTCGTTGGCCATCGTATAAAGTTACAAAAAAAGAATAAAACGAAAGAATCTCATGAAGATGAGATGTTTATGAAGTTACTTCGGTTTAAGTTATTAATTGTGTGGTTTTCATTATGAAAAAAGTAGTGAGCTTTACATATCACAGCTTTACATAATGACGAAAATGTTTTCTAGCCTACTAAGCAATCTAGGTGAAAAAGGGTAAGAATCTTCAGAGTCTGAGATTGTGGAGGAGAATAGGTACCTATAATTAGAGTGTCTAAAGAATCATAAATACATTCAATTTTAGAGCTGTACGACTTGTTTCGTTTTCTTAATTAAATTAAAAGTTCAGGATTTAGATCCTGAACAAGGTCTTCACTAAAAATAATAACAAAACTACCATTACCTTTTTCTCATTAAGGTTCAAGGTAGGGATATGCATCTTCCTGGAGAACGATTTGGTCCAGTCAATCGGGAGGATGTTCCCGAAGTTCCCTGTGATTGTCCACCACATTCTGCAAAAAAAAGAAACACAAATGAAGTATCTATATGGAAAGTATATGCTTTAATATTTTACCAACTTTCATTTTAAGGAATCCGAATATCCTTTGGGTACAAACTAATAAATCGTAAAATCCCTCCACAGAGTTGAAGAGATAAAGACAGTACATTCGATGTCGAATATACCAGTTTATTGGAACTCCATTTAAGTTAGTACAAATACGATGATATTATCTAAAGCCAGCATGATTTATGGAATAGTTTGGGTGCTCGTGTGTCGGTGGGAGATTAAAAGGGCCTCTGGATACCAAGGTTTATTATTCTCTGGAATTAGTTACGCTTATAAACTATTAAAGATTACAACACGTAGTACAATTAAACGATAGAGCGTTTATAGCCGTCGGTCCATTACTGTAAGATGGGATGGAATTCTTGTGTAAAGGTTCACTGTCTTTGTTTAGCCAAGTTGACATAAGAGTCCAATTTGGTGAAGAATTTTTCACGCTAATAAGGTGTCAAAACGTGAAAAGTCTCGGCAACATTCGGAGATTTGCAGATGAATTTGGAGGTTAATATAACATTATTGAACACACAATCTTATCATAATATTAACACCCAACAAAGTAAGCACTTTGCATTTTAAATAAAGATAAGGAAGCTCCTTGTATCTTATCTACTAAAGGTCACAAACTTGAATTCGTGGACCTGTAGTTAATTCCCCGACATCCTGACTTCCCGACGGCGACGCTGGGAAGAGTCCAATTGCGTCAGTCCCCAATTATTCGCCAACAAGGTCGTTGTAACCACGCAGAGCGAGGTTTAATCATTTATAGCTTTGGTTTTATAGTTCAATTTCTTAAGATAGAACTCAATTTGTAATCACGATTCTCTTTGATCGTTTTCTTGATTGAATAGTTTTTGGGACTTGAAAGCAACACGTTTGTTTTTACGAATGATTGTGGTTTCGATTTTGAATGCGATCGGTTATTTTGGGAGTAATTGAATCGAATCGAGGTTTCCGTTTCGGTAAACAATCGAAGAGATCCATCAAGAGTGGTTGCAACTATAAACAATTCAAAATTTCTCACAACCACTGCCAAGTTGTATATTGATGCGATTTGCACTTAACTCCCTTACCTCTATGTACTCATAGTCTTTATTCTTCTTTAGTTTCTTTTTGGAGAGGAAGTATAGAGGATGATACATGTATGATCACCTAGCTGCGCCCGTGAGTCAGCCGGAGGCATAAATTGGCGCTAATTTGAGATCTCGCGGCACGCCACCGCTCAATTGAGCAATGTGTCACTTTATATTACGTATAAGTACTGCATCGGATCTGGACTTGGTACGTTTGCATGACGTTCCAGTGAATAATGGCATATTCCGAACAACAACACGCAGGCTTCTACGCACTAGTCATACAATTTCATAAAAATATTGTATTAGAAACTGTCGAAGAATATAATGAACAACTTGAAAACCAGCCGGCTAATTCTACAAAAATCTCACCTTGAAAGCTTAGGTAAAGTGCCATTCCACCAGATGCTAGGAATTGACACTATTGACAGCTCACTTCACCCAAGTTTTCACGGTGAGTTTTTTTTTTACAGAATAGCACTGTACTCAACGGTGTTACTGGTATTTAAAAGCTAGTAGCGTATCTCATTAGGAAATCAGAACGGTCAAAACAGGAATAAGGTAAGAAAACACATTTTTCGCTTCTGGTGCTATTGAAATGAAACAATGTCTTTCAACACCCACTGAGCAAATCTAATAAAAACGCCTAGAAAGAGCACTAGAGATCCTATTCTCGGCTTCACACCAGATGTAGCTACTAGTAAAGCACCTAAATGTGACCTAGAAAACACAGGGGTCTTTGAAGTTAGTTTTGACTTAGAAAGAAGTATCTAGTCATTCTAAGTACTACTTGAATGTTAACTTGGGTGTTAGAAAGAATTGTAGAAAACATACAAATAAATAGAAACCATTTATTGAATAGAATGTACTGGGAAAGTAAATCAAACCTAGAACATAGAAAGTATTGAATCATCAGAAGTATGATCTTTAGTAACGACAAAATAAAAACGCATGCAAGCAAGCCAAATGTTTCAACATCTGTGTTAGATGTGGTAAGATAATGGTCCAGGTTTCATCTAGCTTTATGCTGAGTGGACTATTGTTTTTTTTTAATGGTTACCTCAGATGACTTATTTGGTCATCTAGCATAGGATGACATCTGTCATGTGACTCATGTGACAGTTCTTTGTTAAGAGATCACACCATGTCACGGTGCAATGCTGGGTCCGTTTAGGTTTAGAACTTTAGACCCATGCTATCGAGACCTTTTCATTCGCCATTATGATCTGTTTATTCACGTCTTTTTAGTCCTAAAGTTTCCTGATTCAGAGGCTGAGTCGGACTCATTGCATCAATTTGGTTCAAATGGTACTGTTCTCATCTCATCTATAATATAATCCAATCTCGTAGCTACAGAAACAAGTCTGAGCAGCACGTGCGTACATAGAAAAGTAACGGGAACGTTTCTTTTTGTCTCTCTCAATACATTTCTATTACATCAGATGGTATAACATTTTTTGTTTCCTCTAGCTAATGTGCGGAGGCGTATTTAGTTAAAACGCCACCAAATAATGTCAATAGCATAAGGTCTGTTGCGGTCGTTAGCATTGCGTCAGTCTGACAGACCATATGACCATCTGCGCTGATTGAAACGACACCCAATGATGACATTTCGCATGTTTGTCACATTATTATCACGTGTAGCAACACATTCTTTTGGCTAACTTTGGAATAACATTTCCAGTTATCCAAATAGATTACAGCAATGTTTGAGTGAAGACAAACCATTCGTAATGTAAATATTTAGTCTGTAAGTTCAATCGTTGCTTCGGGATAATGTTTCGTCTTTCGTCTTTATTGTCTCAATGGTGAAGGGATTATTCGAAGCTTATTGTTTATTTATTATCTTTAAGATGGTAGACGGGATTTAATGCTTTTAAAATGGCCAGTGGGAATATGAATTACATATTCCAAATCGATTACAGCAGATTATTTTTGTGTATTGGCAGTATTTGAGAGATAAGTTGTAAGCTTGGCTGTCTTATTTTCATAAATGTCTTTTCTATGAGCTAACCGTCTTCTTGTATAAAACCGAATGCGTTGTTTTGACTTGATGCGGTTTGTAGGTACTCGTGGAATTATTGCAGTTCAACTGTTTGCTGACAAATTTTCATTTCAGGGTGTTCGAGCCTAGAGCCTTTTTATGAAAATAGTTTTGCCCCTTTCATAAAACACTAATACAATGGACAATAGATATTTATCACAGAAACCACAGAAGAAACAATTATATTTCTTGACAACTATACAATAAACCATATTATATGGTGCATTACTGTTATCGTCTTCGGTTTGGGATGACTAACAAAACCATATATTGAGTATTTTTCCTTTCTTGGCGACGCCCTTTCCTTTCTAGGTAAGCCCGACAAGACAATTCTGACTCACAACTTGCTCTAGTGTAGGCGCACACGCATGCCGCATGCGACAATGTCTTACAATCCGCCAAAAAAGTCTGCCATGCGCGTGAGGTCGCTAAACGTGATCAAAAATGGCCGGTCCACTGGCCTGAACGGTTTCACCATCGCTCTTATATGGTGTGTACCGTTAAGCTATGTTTACTTTTCATATTAGCAAATATGATTTGAATACGACTTCGCTGTTGCATGTAGCCATTACATGCTTTGTTGACTGTGATATTATCTGCACTTTATTTTATAGCGATGAAAAGGAAAAGATAGCTTGGTACGACTTACGTGTTGCGTTACAAATTACTTGTCCTTCTTTGAATATTGTAAAGAGACTTTTTGTGTTGAATTTTTATCTTCTTCAAGAAGAGTCTCATTACAATATATAAATACATATAATAAAAAATATATAATTATATGTATAATAATCTATAGGAGTTTATTCTCCACAAGACCAGCATTAACTATTTCTCTTATGGTCTTATTTTTATGAAGATCATAATCACGATGATTCATCTCAATCATAATCTTAGAAGGAACTACGGTACTATTACATACCATTAAATACTTCATAGCCATTACATTCACACGTCAGTCCCACAAGGACGATTCAATTGAATTTAATTGGTTTCTTAACAAGGTATAATAAAATTGTTCAATGACCTGTAGAAAAATTTCTATTAATTTGCATCAGTTCAATTGTAAAATCTAGCCTAGTCATGGAAGTAGGTATACGTCACATGATTGTTCATCATTTAGCTCATTGGAAGTCATTTGGTAGCATTGGAGAAACTGATGATATGTCATCGGGAATTGAGGCTCTCAATTTGCATCATTTTATTTATGAATAAATTGAACATGACTGACGGCTGTGGCTGACGATGACGTTGTCTGTTGCGCATCAAATTTCTCTCCATAAATTTATTTGAGTCCAATTATGAAAAATGTTCCCAGATTGAAATATCTTTGGTGGAGTCACGCCGAAAACATAACTCGCTCTATATTTTAACGAAATGTTCCTACATAATTAAACATAACGACACTTTGCAAATAAAGAAAGAAAGAAAGAAAAATGTTTATTTGGACACAGTTCGTAAAACACAAAATACAAAATTACAAATAAGGCCATGTCCTTACAAAACAAGTATGTAATTACTAAAAAGCTTATCAAGCTAGTAATCACAGCGTAGGCTGAATCAAACATGACCTCACATCCATAAAAGGCTAGCCTAGGTAAGGCAGTAAAAAAATGGCGCCCATATTAATTTACGAACAACAATAGACGGATTTGAAACTGCGCTTTTATATAAAGTTTGGCTAACGACTGCTAATGTGCAAGGTAACAGTAAAGCTATACAACTGTATTTAGTTGATTAAAGTAATAGAAATGCTATAATGACTGTGTGAAGTGTTATATTATGAGCATCTAACGGCTATCAATGTGGGAATGATTCGAGCAGAAGAAAGCGTTTGTTGAGAAATAGTTACCTAGTTATTTAGGTGCCTACCAAGTTTATGGTAGTATTTTCAATCTTTAGAAGGTCATATTAAATACAATATACAAGCTAACACTAAAATATATACCTACATATATCATGTACAAGTAGGTATGTACATAAAGTGGGAATAGCTCATTAGGCATCAAGAAATTTGTTCGCATCGCTGTTAATGGGATAAGTGCCCAAAAGGCTGGTAGCATCGCCACTGGATGGACTGGTAGATGTGTGTTGTGTGTCGATGGATGGAAATACTGATTCTGGCTGATTGGCCTAAAAATAGGACAGCCCTCTGGTCACGTGAAGAGCACATCACATTATTTAGTGACTTTTGAATTACCATAATGCATTTGATATGGCACAACTGCACAAGCCAAAAATAATTTTTGTTTTGTATCCTTAAATATATCAATCAGTGTGTGTTTGGTGAAGCGATGATTTAATAAATTAAGTTTCCTCTTTCCTTGTTTTAATGTGTCACATAGAAAGTCCTGATTATTACTTCTACGTAGTTAAACCGCAGACCTTTGAGGAAATATTATAATAACACACGTCATAAATTATGATATCAGATTATTTTTTTACAATGAAATTAGCTCTGAATTAGGTATGTATTGTTGCACAAAATGCAGAGCCTTTCTTAGTGCAACTTTTCTCATCTATACTCGTATAAATAAAACAAAGTCGAGTTACTTTACACCATTTAGAACTCAAGAACGGCTGGACCGATTTTTATGATCTTTGATTTGTTGGATTAGCTTTTTGTGTTTTTAATAGCAGAATAACTGTTAAAACATGAAAAAAAAATGTTATACATTCGTTCTCATTGATCCTGAGGCGACACAAAGTTCAGCTAGTTAAGTAATATATTTTAAGCAAATGTTCAAGTTCATACTAATTAATCTTTTAATCGTATTATAGTTATTTTAAACCAATCTGAAAGTCAATGTCGCCACAATAATTATCCAGCCCTTCAAAGCCAAGCAACCGATTAATCGATGTATCAATACCTATATAGTATCGATTTCTCAGAATCGGCTTTCTTATTTTACAGACCGATCGAGCGTGAATCGATGATTATGGTGCGTTGCGTATACGCACTGGTGACGACGCCTGTGCCAAGAGACACAGTGAACCTGAAGTGTACTTTTAATTAATTAATTAATTTTGTTTCCCTAATATATTTTATAGCGGTGCAGCGAGAATTAATTAATGTTAACAAGTTTATATCTACAATATTCTTTATAAGAAATGCTTTTCCTTTTACTTATGACGGGCCTGCAATTCATCGACATGTAGAACAGAAATAATTCATTTCATTCATTGGTATAAGACTGTCACAATATTGTTCTTCAATTCTATCAAACATCTAGTGAACCAGTTCAAATCTAGTCAATACGTAGATATATATTGCTTATTCCGGTAAAAAAAGAATGTTATTCGGTTTCGTGTCATGCAATCCGTTCAAATTCGTCGTAAATCAGCAAATATTTTGGAATTTATTACACTTCCGTACGGGGATCACGTGTAGAATTCGAACAGGTTCATCCAACCGAATCAGCGTTAATACTTACAAATAAGTTAATAACACTTACCCAAGGTTGGGTCCGATCGTGAAAATAAAAGAAAATGGCTTCTTGTCTATCCTACACTAAGTACTTAGGTAGGCATTAATATTGTATGTCTGCCGTGTCATTTGCATACATAAACGAAGCAGTGAAGGTGATTATGTCCAATGAATCAATAATAACTAGTTGTGAGCTACTTATGCATCAGCTGATGTCATGTATTTTTAGCAGCTTTATTGTTGGCTAATTATAGATAGTTCAGTTTAAAAAAAAACGGCTGTTGTCTATAAAAATAAAAGATTGTAAAACAAGCGGCCCGCTCCTACCTACTTCTCACGGTTTTTACGACTCGACAAAACATGGCGATTTCTTGATTATATGTAAGTTTAATTTAAATGTATTATATGCACATAAACCTTCCGGAATAAATTCCCTAAATGATGGTGAAAACTGCATCAATATCTATCCGTTGCATAGTTTAGAAGACGGTCAAACAGACACACAAGAAACCCGACTTTAATTTATAATATGTTTAGAAGACTAATTTCCATAATTCTCATTAAATGTTGTGCACAAACGATTTTGTATCTGACGTAAATCAGAGCATTGAGAAGCTATAAAAGCAAAAAATATTTCAGCCTATATTTGATCGCTCTCAGGCGCAGCTAAGGTTGCATTGGTTCCAAGAAATCCTGCGCGACTGGATTTTCGTCCACGGATTCTTGACTGACCAAAAAAGAGCAGGCGGCTAACACAAAGTAGTTACACAAGCAATCTTACTTTTATTAGCTTTTGAGAATGTGGTTCTTGAATACGGACGGGATTACGGACTATAGATCTATAGACTCATAATTGGTATTTATAAATACGGTGTTTTCGATAGAAATATAGTACGTAGGTATTTAATGAAAACCAAAATTATACAGGGTTATTGGTAAAACATTAAGAACCTCTTAAGAGTTACCTTACCTTTTCCTATGGGATCAAACCTGAAATCGCGAAAAAAAAATTAGCTGTTCCCTACATTTATGTTCGTATAACTCGTCAAAATGTAGGGAACAGGTGATTTTTTTTTTTCGCGATTTTAGGTTTGGTCCCATACCAGTTGTTCATAATGATCAGTACAATGACCTCTTAAGAGGTTGTTAATGTTTTACCAATAACCCTGTATACTTACGTAAATACCTACTACATTTTGACCAGTGGGTCTAGCACGAACACGCGGAGTTAATGTAGGTAACGTAAATTCGAATAATTTTATATTAAAAATTCCCGTTTCGCACATAAAATTTACTAAGTTATAAGACTTTAGTCATAATCTATGGGTGATACTGTTAGTGCTTGACGCAAAAATTTAAAGGAAAATGCTTCGATCAATAATATGATCGAAGGGAAAATGTCATTGATTTGAGTTTTCTTCGAATTTACGTCGCGCGTTCGCGTTAGGGCCTCCGGTTCTTGTAATGATTTCAAAATAAGTATGACAATCATATTCTTAAACATTACAGGAATTTAATTAGTAAGTACCTAAGTATTTAATACAAGGTACAATTTCATAGAATTCCGACTTATTCATTGTTCGACATTAATAACATTGTGACTATGTTAAAACGGCATTCGCAGTCATCCGGAGAGATAAGAGAGAATGAGGTTAAGTTCACTTCTCCCTTCTACATACTAACATACCGCATGTATGTTATCACTGACAAGTCATAGGTCATGCTCATCGTTGGAAAAAAATATGAAGATTTTGATTATTTCTCGCGTTTTGACA
Source organism: Oligia latruncula (assembly GCA_948474745.1). Taxonomy (NCBI): domain Eukaryota; kingdom Metazoa; phylum Arthropoda; class Insecta; order Lepidoptera; family Noctuidae; genus Oligia; species Oligia latruncula. The sequence goes on from OX419696.1 coordinate 6,914,902, forward strand.
AAAAAAAGAATCATTTTATTATTATCATCTTAATGTTTTGAAGCACTGCTGGATTACGTTTATTGGGCACTGAAAAATGAGAATGGTCGATATTTCTAAGAAGACTTTCATAATTATTATATTACTAGCTGTTGCCTGCGACTTCATCTGCGATCCAGGATGAAAAGTAGCCTATGTCCTTCTCCAGGACATGGTCTCTCCATGTGTAAAATTTTATCCAAATCCGTTCAGCCGTTTTGGCATGAAAGCGTAACAAATAAACAAAATCAATTTCGCATTTATAATATTAGTTAGGATTAGAATTTAACATTTTTTATCAATCATTTACAAACAACCCCGTGCATTAAAGTCATCAAACTATGTCTTGACTTCAATTTCAAAATGGTGGAACCGAAATCAATTGCTACAATTTTGTTCCCATTCATGCTCGTGTGAATCCATAGTTAGATTCAATAGAAAATGATTCGGAGTTTCTGATTGGACATGACTGAGTGACATTGAGGGCAGCTTCATCGCTGCTCGAAAGGCCAACAAGCTTCCCGTAATTGTGATGTATCGAACAGTGATCGTGAGACGAAAGACTCATTATGGTATAGAAAGTTTCTTCGATCATCATTAGACAAAATGTTAGTAAACATAAGTTTATCATTTACAGAGAAACAATCGACAATAAACAACTGAGAATCGTATAGCCAACTTAACATTTTTTATCCACCCACGTGGTATAAAATTCCCAATCCAATTTACATCTTATTTGAATAGCAATAGCGCTTTTCTTACAATAGCAGTGTTGACATTATAGAGTAATAAATAACCCATTGTCAACAGGAGCCTCCCTAGCGGCGATATTTCATTGTTAAATACCTTACTGACCTTTTAATGCTGTAACCTTTAACTTTTTCTAATTATTTTACGAAAATGTATGGTATTTTATAGTTTCGGTATGCTAGCATTTCTTTGTTAGGTAAGTACACCTATTATTATACCGCTCCCATTCCTACACAACAAAAAATATTTTTGGCTGCAAGTCAGCATGTAGGTATGTTTGTACGTCAGACTATTCTCATGGAAACTGCTTCTGATTGTGATCCGGATGACACTTCCAGGCCGACGTATTAGTTACCACTTCAAGTGTCACGTTACAAAAACAAAACCTACAAAAGAATTCGGGCTGGTACCGTTTTTAACATCTAGTTCATAGGCTTGTACTTCTATTCAAAGTTTAGGAACAAAAGAAGAGTCCATGACATCGTAGGTTCTTTTGTAAGTAGATCACCTCGCGAAGCCTCGCATTATAATTATACCACGATATAAGGTTTATACAGCGATCTGTAAAGAGTTAATGACAAATCACTATAATAAGGTGCTGGTCGTCGCCGGCGCCGATGGCTACAAACCCTACTCTTCAATTATACAATTACATGTAAGTGCCAATAGAAGAGCGTTAATCTTATTGCGTTTAGTTCCTAATTGAAGGGCCGTTACAGCACTTTCTTGTTTAATCGATGCAAGATTTCTTCAGGATGCTGTGACCATCTATTCTTCAGATACAGAACTACTTATATTATTAGTTGTTTAGAATTTCTTAAGAAAACAAAGACGATTTTCCTATAAGTCCTTTGATACCTATGTGTTTTCCAGAGCGACTAATAAACAAAATACATAAGAGATGTCATGAGTCAGACTGGAATAAGTGCGGTTCTGTATTCCTAGTCTTAACAAAAGAATAATAGTAACATGTTAGGTGTTGTTTTTGTTCCCTTTAGCGCGTTTACATGTTTTAGTGCTAATAAACCTGCGGTATGAGCTCGACTCTCGGTTACTTTAAGACCACCCTGACCATGGATGTCATAAAGACGGCAGGCGGCGGGTATATTATTTTGGGAGGAAACCGTACCAACCGAAGTGCTAATAACAGTAACGCGCCATTTAGTTTAATAAATGTCGATATTTTATCGGAAGACGCTGTAGGTTATAGGTACATACCTACAGCTGCTACAAGTATATGTATAATCGAATATTGGTAAGGGTACTTGCATAAAGACGTCGGTTCCCGGTAAAGACAAGTCGGGTGCGACAATAGCCCCGTGTTAACTTATTATGCGCTCACAATTAAAAAAAAACAGGTAATACATTGTTACCGTTTCTCGCCGTACATCAACCTGCAAGATCTGTACCGGAAAAGCCACAAGTATCATAGTCATTACAAAGTACAAAGACAAGACCAGTCTCCAAAACCGAATATACAGGCTCACTCTGCTCTCGGTCCTTTTTCAAATCAGTGAGAAACAGAAATCAAACATAAATAGGCAAAAGAAAAAACCGCAACAGCCTATTCTAGAGTTGCACGGCGAAGGCTACACACCGAATATGGAGTACGATGCGTTATCGATCCGTGTCCCAGCGACCGCAGCCCGTTCACCCCACTAACCCCGACAGATGGGCGCCGAACAGGGTTGCCATTTGTGATAAATCGTTGCAGCAGTATTAGGTCACTGGTTCCATTTTAGGCACTTGTAATTGGGTTTTGGTATATGCCATCTGATAAATGTTCTGTTGTGTTTAGTTTATCTTTAGGGGTAGGCTGACTTTTCATTTATAAATCTTCATAAATGGTGAAATGTATTAATGATACCCGTTATATCACAACTCAAAATTATGTTTTTGATGATCTCGAATTGCATTTATACCCCAAAGAAGCATAAAAATGGACCAAAGGACCACGTAAATCTTTATTGGTATTAAACAAATCAGGTCAACGATTTTACAAGGAGCAGCAATTTTTTTAGTTGCTTTTTTTGAATTTAGAACCCAGTACAAACGATCAATACGGAATAAAAAACGAATGCCGGCCGGGAATGGAGAAGTAGGGTAACTTGTATCGACGACGTACAATTCCATGAACTTGAAAAAAATAAAGCAAAAGGTAATCAACAGACAAAAGCACCTACAGACCTACTGCACGAGAACAGTGAATTTTAATGATGACCCGCCTTGTTTTACGATTACAGTCGGCTAAGAAATCGCAGGTTTTATTGTTTATATTTTGGGTCAAGTATATCCCTGTATGGTAAGAAATCCGTACGTCTTCTGCCAATGAAGGTTATTGGTCTGATATAATGTTTTCTTTCTGAGATTAGTCTCAAACCAATTATATTGTAAATTCTAGAGGAAGACACAGTTGTAAGTACTCTATTAGTGAAATAATCGAATAACTGTGTGCAGCCAAGGCGCGATCCGGTCCACAGAATAATATGTTATAATTATTATAATCGAGATAGTCTTAATAACACGCCATCGGCAATCAAAAGCGAGAGAGATACTTATCTAATCTCCACGTTTTTATCATGACTCTTATAGAGCCTCCTTTTTGAAGTCGGTTAAAAATAGTTTAAAAGTAACAGTACTTTATTATACTAATTGGGCAGCAGTTATGCATTTTTGTAACTTTTCATCGTAAAATTGGTGTCAACGCAATAAAAAACCGAGTGGCATAATGGCGTCTCGGGAACGACGAGATTTAAATATAGAACTTTATATCAGTACCGCCACGAGTCCACTCGAGTATTTTTTTTAATTTTGCTTGGCGATGTCACTAACCGAGAAGAGTGAATGGGGCCGACGCGAATAGAAGCTCCCTGGTGGTATGCAATATTTTTATCCGCAGATGATATAAAAGTTCCAGAATTTCTTTAAACGATCTTGTGAAGTAGCGAATAGACAGACTTCTTCGAATTCCGCTAGTCTGGTTGTTTCAGCAATAAAATTCGGAACGTGCGTCTCTGTAAACGTCATTTTGAACGCCATAAAAACGTACCTTGTGCTAGAAAGCAAGACTTCGAAGTAATAATTTACGGTTTACTAGCTGGTAAGACAGTGTATTGGTTCCCAAAATAGAGGGCAATGTTTACATTTTTTTTGTGGAGAGCAGGTGCGAGGTACTGTGGATCCAGAGGGAGCAGGTAGTGGCCAGACTAACCTTATTGCCCACTTCCTACATAAAAAAGGTTTAAAAATATAACGGAGGCGTAACCTTAATGGTTAGGTGTTAAAGTCACGGACGAAAAATATGGTATCGGTTTTTAATTTTAGAAGAGTAATGTAAGAACGGCACCAAATATATAGAAAGCACGTTTGAAAAGCATTTTTCAAGAGAAGCTTTCGGGCCTTTTTTCCTTTTTTGTTAGTGTAACATAAATTTATAAGGAAGCGTTAAGTTGGATAGTTGAATAGACGTCTTAGCTTGATTAATGATCAAGAGTTTTTTAGATTTATTTTTAAGAAGTTGGGATGAGAGATTTAATTGGATGATGCAGTGAAAATATCTACTTAACAAGCTCTAGAGATTCATCGGTAGGTATGGGAACATAGTGTAATGTATTTTTTATTCTGTAGAAAGTTATCTAATCTTCTCGTTAATCAAATGAGTGAAAATTTAAGCTTACCAGATGTGCACTTCCTTAATAAGATTTGATTTAGGAGAACTCCCAATCCCTAAAAACATTATTATAAGTCTCTCTTTGATTAATTATCTGGCAAAGTTCCCGTAACGATCTTGTACTAAAGGTATGTATAGGACTACGATTGTCTCGCCACTGTCTAATTAGTATGCTTGTACGCACAAATGGAAAGTGAGAGTGTCCGTAAGTTGGGAGCAGTTAACGTGGGCACAACAACTTGTCCACTTAACGAGACAAGAGCAACGCATTAGCATATGGCCTTTGGAGGCTTACAAATCGACAAGCACGATATGCCACCATCAAGTTGACTTACGTTGAGTAATGTTCAAGTTGACGGAATAACGGTAGCTTTCATATGTAGCATGACAAATGTATAAGAGCACATATCAACAGCAATGGACTTTCATTCAACTCAAGAGGATAAAGATAACTCTAAAACCTTTTTGTTTTGAAGGCATCTTTTGAAGATAAGAATTCAAAATCTGTGTAAACTCGATAGAAGTTTTTGTAAGTGTGAAAACACAAGTAATCTTAAGCACACTTTCATTGCTTCTTCTATTGTCACAGGCTTCCATAAGATCCGATATAGATTGTCTGCTTACGAGATTTTATTTCTCATTTTACACTGTTATGAATATGGTCGACCTACACCCAAGAAAGAAAAAGCACTAAACGCTATTCGATAGCTAATCGAATAGACATAAGAATATCCATACGACTAACACCATAGATGTTCATGACAAATGGAAGTACAAACACCCTCACGATCCCTCTTCGTCTCAGCCCAAAATGAACCGAGGCAACTTTGGAATGTAACTGTAAATAACACTTTGAGGAATTTCTAACTGCACTGATTGACCTCTCATACACAAAAGGAGCGATGAAGGTATTTCGAAACCTACGTGCAGACTATGGGGACGCAGTCTAAGACCTAAGAATTTATTTAAATGGCTATAGGTACAACTACATAAACAGGGAAACTTAAATACATCACACTTCAACTCCTACGCAAGGTCGGAGCTTTGTACACAAATCTATGTTAGATTCATACTTAACGACTCAGCTGTAGGTCAAACTACTATTAAACGTTAAATGAACGGATGTTGTACAAATATTTATTATGATTTCATTGCCTAATAGCCTGTTAGGTAATATTGAAGGTGATAAATCATTCGTATACCTAAATAAACTCACTCGACATCAATGATGAAGTAAAAAGACTCGCTAAGTAAGAGCTTTATATTGAAAATTAATACGAGAAAATAACAGACACGACTAGCTAGTATCCTATTTATCCATTGGGATTTTAATAGTTGTTCCACCCCCAAAAAAGTCAATAACCCAGCCCACTTAGTACATACGCAAAATGAGGGTACTTAGTGTAATTAACCCCGTTTTCCGCCCTCGTCTAGACGCACCCACGCATTATGGTACACCTCGTCAATACTAGCTCCTCTTTCCTCGTCATGTTAAAACGCAGTTATTGTTTCTATTATCTGTGTCGAAGGACAAACTCTAGTTACGTAAGTGGCCTGATTTGTATAATAATGTAGGTCGCCGACACGACGCCGCCGCCGGCGCAATACGATGGTTAATGTGTGGAAGATTGCCATTAAATGCAATTGGTGCTGCATCGTAATATTTATTGGACCCAAATAGGGTGCAAGGATATCTCTGCAATCTTATAGAATGGTGCAGATTTTTTGATTTAATGCTTCTGCAAATCTTATTTATTGCCCATTTCATTGCTCAGTAGGTAGTATCGTTTACGCGGTTGAGTCAACTGAGGGAAATTGTCGCTTTTATGTTAATCGCATGCAGACCATTTGCCAAGTATTACAGTTTTTCGTGTTATTCCAAAAGATACCTTTCAGCTGTTGTAACAAAAGCTACAATAAATTCGTCAAAAGCGCTTTCATTTCCTAAGGCATGAAAACGAGAACTATTCACAGCGCTTGCATGTGTTTTTGTGTTACAAAATCTTGCATTCGTAGGGTTTCTATTTGCACGTCAACTACTTATCGCAAATTGTTCGTAGACTAATCTTAGATATTAGCAATATCGTCAATGCACTTCAATACTGTTTGATAATAAAACCTGAAGTCACTTTCTAACAAAGTATAAATTAGTTTAATTAAAAGCGAGGAACATAAATAAAATAGGGTCGATGCGTCTGAAGGACAGCCCAGTGCCTGTACATGGCTGAAAGCGCTCGTAAATGCGGCACTGAAAATTTTATTGTCAATAGCTTTACTACTTAACTGCCGACCTCTTTGTGGCCACAAAGTTTCCAAAACATTAAAACCTTTCAGTCGTAAATTACAAAATGAAGTTTGCAGTCAAAGTCAGTCTTACTCTTCAAAAGATGATTACACGGTAGCAAAGGCCTTTAAATATAGGTTCTTCGGTAGTGTAGTGATCCCGTTGTTATATTTTACTCAACATAAACAGCCAACCGGTACCCCTAATTTGCAATTCCCAACGTAATGTCGATTCTTTAGAACAATACAAAAACATCATTAATTAATGCTTTGTTAACTTCATAAAGTACAAGTCCATTGGACTCTATAGCTTCAATGATCATGAAATATTTCTAAAATGACACCAGTCCATTATACCTACCGTTCTTTTCTACCATCTTCAATTATGATGAAGTAAATAAACAAAATAACTTGAAGTAAATAAACCAAATAAACAAAATAACTTGTGTGGCTTTGTTTAATGAGGTTGCAATGTATCAATGGACTATTGATTGACATTCATAGTTGCGTCGAATCGGTTGAACATCGATCGTGCATTTAAATATGCGTGCGTGTGCGCCGCATTTTTTTATCTGCTGTATGGTATGGACGATATCGAGTGTGTAGGAGTACCGCCCTTGGCGCGCCTCATATTTGTTATTCATTAGAACATTTTGAATGTTATCTATAAACATTCACTAACAAATTACTTGTTTACTTTATAAGATAAACCTTAACCTGCAGTACCTTCTGTTAGTACTACATATTAGTTATTCTGTGCTTTTGTTTAGTGTTTTTCGTACCTTATATAAAGACTGGAAACAAAAACATGATTTTTTTTCTACTGGTATAAGTTTTCAGTGGTTGTCAAATGTCTGTTTGGAATGTAATTTAAGTTCCATTAAATACCTTATTTCCGTCAACGGCAACCTATGTAACTTGATAAATTGATGAAACCTGCTTAGATGTTTAATGCATAAAGTTTCGACAACAATATTCAGGCAAGAATTTTTTATTTGCTTTAAAATTGCAGTACTTGGTACTTATTCATTAACATTTTGCTGTTTTAGCAAGAGATATCGTTATCGCTAGGTGAACAAAGGAAATGGAACTAGAAATACAGGCTTTTATCGGTAAGGTGATGGGTGCAACGACCTCGTCGATGTTCTTATATCTTATTGTTAGACATAGGTAGATAATTGCGTTAGTTTATGCAGAAATATGTAAAAAGATGCGCGTGGGAATGATTTTGCTGATTACGTAATCAGACTACCTACACATAATATGTTTTGCTCCATCGCGCCACGTCCACACTATTCATAGTTGCATTTTAACTTCGTGAGAAATAACAAAATGTGAGAATATGTATAATTATTTATCTTTCATGTTTTCGTAAAATCTTGAAAGCGCTCAATTTTTCAACTTTCAGCGGGTGTCAATTATTCACTGTCATTTCAGAGAATTTATATGATAAGTTTGCGTCGTCTAGAAATGCACACTATTTCGGTATCGGTTGTGTAATCAAAACTGTTTCCTAGTAACAGGTAGAGAAGGAAAAATCATAGAAAAATTAAATTGAACTCTTTCTAGCTATTTTGGAACAAAACAACCCGCTGTTCCGCACTGATTGTATCACCCTAATTGTTTTTCGTTTAAAACTAACAGGAAATATAATAAACAACTCAGGCAAAACTCAGTCTTTGTTTTACTTTCTCTATTGTCCAACTCCACCAAGTGTTGACATGAATCAAATGCCTGCCACACTGAGGCAGATTTATTGACTAAAACGAAAGTCGTTTTAATTGATTAAAACAGTGATGTGACAAATACACCGTTCAATATCACGCAGGTCTAGACTTCAAAAGATAGGCCCAAATGAAATTGCTTTTCAGCAGAAAAGTAGGTAGTAGTAGATTGAATCTGCCTTTTTATTTCTATCTCGCAGACTGAGCTGCGGGCAAAAAAAAAACATAAGATACTTCGCTAGAGCACGTATTGTCTCTAAAACCAAGATCTCGCCTAAAGGGTCGTCTAAAGACAACGCTAAAAAAGAATTCTATAGCAGTCTGCTTCAAGTATTACACCATTCTTCTTGACTTAGTGCAAGCTACTAGCGATTCTCGCAACTGTAAGAGGCATCCGTATAAAAACTATAAACATCATCGCGTTATTTACCGATATGTTAACTACTTCATTGGAAACAAACTTAAATGAACTGGAGTGAAGCGTAAAGGCGAATGTCCGGAATACTGATTATTTTCCTGCGTTTGATCTCCAGAGATTGCAGATTGTATATTTGATTCTTGCAATGGTTTCTGGATATGAAGATCAACAATTTCCGCTTGGCTTTCCTCTGCATTATCGTTTCCATTGAACTGTAACTTTCTATTTCTAATCCATCTTTAGTCTTGATTGATGGTTTAGTTAAAACTGGAGTTTACGGGTATCTGCCAAATCACTTCAGCCAGTCTTAGCTAAATTCTGCTTTTTGTTCACCGTTAATTATCAGCATTCCTTCATAAATCAATCCACATTCTAGAATGTGATCGTAAAAGCATTATAGTAAATATAGTAAGAAGTACGAAGTCATGTGAGTTCCAATCAGTGCGTATGACGGCAGACTAAAGCACTTCAGAGGCTTCTCCGACACACGTGATCAGTAGCAGGTTTAACTGCAGTGTGTCATTGGATACATACAATATGCTACTACTCAATGGGATTTATTATTAATGTATTACGTCAGCGTAGACAATGCTGTCCTACATTTTTGATCCCTAGACGCGCATCAAATTGAACTATTAGGTACAATGAACGGAAAAAAGTGATGGTCCTATTACGAAAGAATATCATCGTCAATCAAACTACTATTACCATTATAAAATAGTCATTAGTGAAGACGCACGATGAGTTGCTCCACCGCTCCATAATATTAAACGTTCATTTCAAACCAGAAATCTTCGTTTACGTAACGAAATGATTATGTTTTTTTATATAAACCCCATTACTTTATTTCCTTCATTTATGCGTGGATGTACAGTCAACAAAGGAGTTAAGTATACAGGAGCGTCGGATATAGTTGAAGTTTACTAAGAAACCGATGGATGTTCTGGACTGAAATTTAATTTAATAAATGAGCTGTTTGTTTTCTATTAATAAACTAAAATTTTATTCGAGAATATCCATCGGTTTCTTAGTAAACTTCAACAATATCCGACGCTCCTGTATACTTAACTCCTTTGTTGACTGTACATATGACAGTAGGAAATTGCAACATCAGTCTGCTCCACAATTTTTCGTTCAGGTTATTAAGATTACGACATTTGCTTTTTCAAAAATATGAATTGCGTTGTTAACACGTGTTGTATAAATAAACCGTTCCTGACCTTATCGACGAAGTTACATAAATATTGTGCACTGTTTCCAATAATATTGCAAGTGTTGCAATGTTATATAGGTAGTTAACAGTGTGTGGCTAGGTTATACCTAACTGTTTTATCTCGATTTCTTGTATATTATGGTCGGCACCTATATGGGTAGTGTTAGCGCCAGGATTCGCGCCGGTCAAACCGGTCGTCGTCCGCCGTCGGAGAATGTACTACAATCCAGTTCGAGCGACTCGACCTGACTTTCTTTGGCTCCTAATACAGCTAACTTTAAAGCTTAACCTTTTTGAACACCATAAATGTCCAATTTGTCGGGAACGTCAACCGCTAACACGTTGGAAGCACGAAAATATCCTCGGTTGTCGTAAGGTATTCAAATTATGTATCCAAAGAAACTTCGGTGGAAATAACCCAACTAGCACACTAGTGGCAATAGCAGCCTATTTTGCAACTTTTAGCTGTACAGCAGTGCTTTAGGGGTTCAGAAAATGGGTTTAAGTTCTACTATTGCTTCCGTAACTGCTCATAGCTGTAAATATTACTAGGGGTAGCAGAAACTGAACCAAATGCCACTCTAGGTTTTATAAGAGTTCATTTTACAACCCATTTGCCGTCTATAGCTTTAAAAGAGAGTTAAAACATGTACGTTAAAGCTTAAAGCTGCTAAAAAGCTTCTATTGCCGCTGCTGTACGCTTCAGAACTGCACAAAGACTTTAATTGCAGACTTTTTAACGGAACTGTTTATAAGATATATTTATCACTGTTCTGCCACTAAAAGTTTCATTGCAGAAGTGATTTGTTCTTTTGCGCAGACTTAAGTAGGAATTTGATCGACTGTTTTACTAATAGTGACATTAAGGCTTCACAATAGAAGCAGGAGGGTAATGGACATTGCCTACTCATTTGGATACATTCTGCTATTTTTATTGGAGAAATCACATTTTATAAAATATTTAAGCCAGTTTTAGAGAAATATGGATCTGAAAGCATGGAAGTTCTAACAAAGAACTGGTGGATATCGCAAGAAAGTACGGAGAGTTTATCAGAATATGCAGAAATTAAAACCGGCCAAGTGCGTGTCGGGCCACGCACAGTGTAGGGTTCCGTAGTTATAGCCCGTTATCACAATATAGTACGTTTCTGTTGTTCTTTATTCTGAATATATGTAATGGTAAAGATATTAGGAGTTAATGGTTATAATATAACAAAAATCGACTTTAAATTTGAATACCTTGCAAGAAAATCTTAACACTTCGCCTCTTGTATAATTGTATTGGTGAATTGAAATAAAAAAAATATTTGAGATAAAATCAACTTGTTTTATTGGCAAATTGGCCCATAATTGACATTATTAAAATAATTAAACTAGGTAAATTCTAAAATAACAACAGTATAAACAATATTTGCACAACATTGTGTCTTTTGTCTCATTCTCTTCATGTGTCTGACATGGTGAATCGAAACAGACCAAATATTTGAATCAAAAACAACATGTTTCTTTGGAAAATTGGCCCTTACTTACATAATAGACATAGTCAACACGTTTATTAATAATAAAAATAAATATTCGGGACATTTCACACACACAGACGCACTACGAACTACGCCAACAGGCCTGTCAAACTAGGATAAGTCTAAAGTAGCAATATAAATTAATCTACGTATGGCTATAAATTTCAGTCTTATTAGTTATACCACCTCTATACAATCAGTGTTTTTGTTCGGCCAGTGTAACATTCCATGTTTTTCCCACTTAGATGGACAGATGCAAAGTTCTTGTTTATTTTGTTTTTCATTATAAGTTTGAATTATTTTGAAAGGCATTCTGAAAACATGGTAAGACATAGTAAGTGTTAAACAATTGAAAGAGCGAAAGTATAGAAGCAGCTACAAATGATCATCGTATTTTAGGGTTTTCAACGAGTTCTACGGATCTCTAAACAAATAACCATAAGTGTGGTTCGATATCTGCAGTAAGTACGAAATAAAAGTGATTGTAAAGACTTGAACTTCATTAGTGGTACAGGTATTACTTGGACCTTCAGAAGAGAGAAACTTAGCGCTTTGACGCGCAGAGAGGAAGTATTAAGGTTGAAGTTGCAAGTTAAAGCTGCTTCTCATAGACGACATGTTTACAAAACAATTATTTATCATTACTTGAGAAATTTATAGGTTTTAATCGCAATTTGTAGTAAAATATAACTAAACATAGAACCAGCAACTTACTAAATACAAATGTAGTCAAGTATGTAATTTCAATATCGTTTATTATGTGATATAATAATATTTATATAATAATATTTTACATATTTTATGATATTCTGAGGTAATTATTGAGGCGCGTTAAAAATACTCCAATAATATCAACTATATGCACGATAAACTGATCTGCGTTTGTAGCCACTTGCATATAATACAAAATATATCTCAAAAACACTTACCTTCACTTCACTTATTATTTATTTGTATTCAGTTATGTCTGACTCAGGAACAACAGATGTATTTAATAAATGAGAGACAAGGTGAATGATCAGTGATCCTTTATTCGTTCAGTTATACCTGTCATTCATTCAATAAGCGCCACAAGAGCTTTAGTGTGGTGTTAATTATTAGTTGCAGCTCCTGTAGCGCTTTTATGCCACTATTATGAAGTTCTAATGGAACTATAGATTGCAAAAAGTTGTGCCCCTTTGGCTTCAAAGCGGCTGCATAAGGTCTGCAGTGCACGCTCTGGCGCTTGAGCTTGGCGCCTTTGGGAATAATCGGATTAGCTCCAAAGCTCTTAAGCAACCAGTTTGTGCTAGTTGGGAAGTCTCAACGGTACTACGGATTTGAATTCAAAAATGATTCTTCGTGTTCGAGAGCATTATAGAATTTAGGACAGTTGCTGTTTTGGTTGGTTTTACGTCATCTTTAGGATTTTCAGGAACTCAGTTTTTGAATTTGTATTGACCGTTAAAAAAGTTTTTTTTTTCTTCTTTTTATTTGATTGTTCTATTCATCGTCTATGTAGAATATAATAATCTTTTCATTTGGAATATACAATTATCCGCCATTTTTTTTTTGTGTCCATAAGTATTTATTCCAGTACAATTCGCAAAACTTCTAATACCTCTTCTTTATTTTCGTACCTTGTACGCATAAGTACTGCATCAACACCATATTTTTCCTTTGTTATGATTCAATGCTCTGCACGTCAATTAAAAATAGCGTGTACTGACATTGGTATTGATCGCGCCGCAAGGAAATTCCAGACTATTTCAGGGAAGACGTGATTAGCGTGGCCAGTTTTAGTGCGGCGAGCTTGCTGCTATGTCCAAATGTGGTTTTATTTTACACATACCTAAGAGTATTCGTTTACTAATCATAAGTACCTTGTAGGTACATCACGCGACACTGATTTATCCTCAACTACCTCAAAGCCGTGCGTGCGACAGAGACGGCTGACACTATCCTGCTGTTTCAAAAGCACCTTTATCTTTACAAGTCATATGAGAATAATATGAACTCTGAAGTAGTTTGGGTTACGAGAGTAAAAGGGATGGACATCTATGCGTGACCGTTCTTACGAGCCGAGGATGAAGCGGGCTGTCGCGATACATAAATCGATAGGCGTCTCAAATCGCACCTTAGTCATGTATGGAATAAGTTACACTAGAGTTTAACAGCTGAACAGCTATAAATCATATTTCTTTGAAGATTATATTGACGTCTTTGTGTGTGTCTGTAGCCTATACTTTTATGTTTGGTTAGGAGCATGCGTATAACGCGGGTCTCAAGGAGAACGGATGGAATCGAGGAGGGGGAGTCAAGAGGTCCGGATGGAGCGACGACAGAGCCCGTCCTTGAAAGAGTCTGTTTTGGCAAGGTTATGTGTGTCTGGAATATTGTAGATATAAACGTATATCTGGGGGCCTAAAAGGCCTCTTTGGCAGTATCATAAAAGGATAACATTATGAATAATACTGGACAGTTAACTGTTAAGTTAATCGTATCAAATCCCATTGGTGAATGATTTTTCAGTTATTTTTTTTGTCTGTGCTAAAATACCAATCAATACAATCCAAATCCAATCCCAATCTCTTTGATTATACCTACGTAGTGCAGCGAAAAAAAGAAAAACACAGACTGTCTTCGCCATATTATTATGATTCATAATGTTATACTGTTATATGATTCTGCCAAAGTGGCCTTTTTAAGCCCCCTGTATAGCTTTTGTCTAATCTTCGTTATTTGTTTTCTCTTCGCAACAAAAGACATATTTTTATATTTTTCTGCTCGTTATAAGTAAGTGTATGCGCCCTTGATTTGCTCATTCGGTCTATATCCAGAATACTGCAGGTTACGCAGCTATTAATTCTCCAAAATGGTTACTCACTGGTATGACCGGTAATGAGTTACAGTTTTAGTCATACACGGAGTCATACAAACAATCCCGGGCCCGATGACGTGAATCTCGCGAAAATAATCTTAAAGCGAGGGCTGTATTTTTAAACAACGCTCAACGGTGTGAAGTAATCCACCGCAATAAAAAGAACCATTCCGAATTGAAGAGATTTAAAAAACACAGTTGGGTTTCTTGAATAAACAATTTTTATGGTTATTTCTTAAAGCTGTCGAGGATCGATGTTATTGAAAGCACCTTGACAAATAAAGATTTATACCTAGTGACTCACTTTTGATTTTTCGAAAATGGTTTCATTAGGCACTTAAATTTCTTTTTAGTTTTACTATATTGTCTATTTTATGGATAAAGTTGTCGTGATTACGTTAAAGCAAAATAGCTTCTTATAACAGTATACTATAATGCCATATTGTAACTGTTGATCGGGACCGGTAGATATATAATAGGAATTGTGCAAAAACTTTCGCGTATGTGGGTTGTATCTTCGTAATCATCATCAATCAGTTTGTTGGTTTACTGTAAAGCTTCACCGTGTGGTGTTCATCACAAAGAAAAGTTAATGATTTTGCAGTAAAACATAACTTTCAATTACAATATAAAAAAATACAACAGTCATTAAAGTCTTAATGAATTAATATTTGCTTTTGGCAAGACTGCTCTTTAGCACGAACATTATTGATTTACAAAGTAGCCAGAAATACGGTACGTATAGGATGTTCATACTTTTTAGAATTGGTCTTCATGTTTCACCACACACTGTATTTTTGTTGGTCAACAAGATTCTCTGAAAGCTTTTACAGTGATAAATTGCGGGTACCTAGGCAAATATTTGTACTCTACTGTTACGTGAGATCACCTCAAAACAACAACGTGGGCCGTGTGAGTGTATGCAGACAGTAGTATAATCTATTTTAAATTGCTGGAAGGTCAGCGTATTGAAATGAACACCGGTACAATGTGCACATAGTGTTAATTTAGGGACGAGTTGAAGCAGACACGACAATGGCAAAATTAATCAAGAAAGACTTTGTGATAGTTAAAAATAAAGAAATAGAGAATAGACTAACAAAATAACTCTACAGCCATATACCACAGCTTATGTCATAGGAGTAGTTGTCGCTTCCATTCATCATCATCATACACAAGGTTCAGGCGTTATCGGGTTTGAGCAAGAACATTGGACTTCCAGGAATAAAAGCCAGCAAAGCTCATCAACGACTCCGTATTTAAACAACCTGAGCTTCTGCACTTGCATCGATTTTATAAATAGCCGCGCAGCAATCAAATCTGCACACAACAGCCATTTTGCAAGGTGTTGTATCGCGTTGGCGAATTCAAGGAAACAGCGACATATGGCCTGCCTGGGATGCGTCACACAGCGAAACTGCTGTGCCTGATAATAATATAATAACAAATACATATTATAATATGGTATAGTACATAACAGTACGTATCTGTGCAAATGACTGGGAGACATTACGTCATATCAAATGTAATAAAACGAAAACCAGGAATCGAGGAAACACTTATTGAATACGCAATATTCCGTATTTTACGTACGAATTTTTTGATGCCCTATGATCATTTTGCTAATTTTTTTTTCATATAAATGTACATATTATTATTTTTTTAAATAGGTATTAGCATAAATTATGTAAATATTAAAAATATTCCGTATATATTATATTAAAAACGAAGAGATGCGATATACTCATTAAAATCTTTTTCAGACGGTACCTAGCAACGATTTGGTCATTTACATTATGACGTAAACGATACAGGTTATTATGAACTGAAATAATGGCGACAAAAAACTTGATTCACAACATAAGAGTTTACGTTATCGATATAATAAATTGATGGATGGTGGAAATTCTATAGCGAATTTCTTAATCACACTAATATTATAAAAGCGAAAGTCTGTGAGTGTGTGTGTTTATATGTTAGTTACTTCTTCACGCTCAAACTGCTGGACCAATTTTGATAAAATTTTGTATGGAGGTAGCCGACACCCTGGATTAATATAGGCTACTTTTTATCCCGATATTCTCACGGGATCGACATTTACGCGGGTGAAACCGCGGGGCGCAGCTAGCTCATCGTCTTACGGCAACAATTGTTGCCTGATGACGGTGAGTATTATTTAGAATATTTGTTTTTATTAAAATGCTCGCCAAACAATGACAAACTAGCATCAGCTATTAATATTAATCAGTCTGTTGGCGATTGTATTTGACACACATCCACTGTTTTTTTCGTTATCTATTTCAAGCCTTGTTTTAGGGTCCCGTACCCAAAGGGTAAAAACGGGACTCTATTACTAAGATTCCACTGTCTGTCACCAGGGTGCATAAAATGAACCGTGATAGCTAGACAGTAGACATTTTCACAGATGATGTATTACACAACAAATACTAAAAAACAGGATAAAATAAATATTTAAGGGGGGTTCCCATACAACAAACGTGTTTTTTTTCGGCGTTTTTGCCTTGTGGTACGGAACCCTTCGTGTGCGAGTCCGACTCGCACTTGTATATATTTTTTTAGATTATTTCCTTAAACCTAGGTAGGCAGTAGGTACCTATTACTATGTAGGTAAAGAGTGATCTGCCTAGCCTTTTCCCAACTGTGTTGGGGTCGGCTTCCAGTCTTACCGGGTGCAGCTGAGTACCAGTATTTTACATGGAGCGACTGCCTATCTGACCTCCACAACCCCTTGGTAAGACTGCCAGACTTTCGGGCTTCTAACGACACGTAACGACTGTCATAGATCCACGAATGACAGCCGGGACTACCGTTCCGAGGCACGGAGGGGTCTTGGTATGTAAAGATGGTCACTCATCCACGGACAAACCGCGGCAAGCGTAGCTTAACCTAATCGATCGACTCGTTGTTGTTGCTGTTATTACTTAGCCACAAGCCCAATGATCCAAACAGGTTGAGGTAGTAAAGTCATCAATTTACTGAACTTGTGACAAATGAATCGAACGTATTTGCATTGTTACCACAAGCCCATCCATTAACAAGTGGCTAACTAGGGGATTGTATTCAAAATCACTACGCTGAAAGCCATGCTCGTTGCACCTGGTTTACTCGAGCATGTAATTGGTACGGCCTACGCCTGCCAGTGTTTTTGTGGCTGTATTATTTGCTAATGAAGCCATTGTCAGGGATATCGATGGGTATACATATACCAGAAGCAGTTAAACTGTATCCTGTTTTGTTTTTTTTCGCAGTCATAGCTTCAACAGATGATTGGGCTGATTAAAATAGCCCGTTATAAAAATCTGTTTTACGATCTGATGAATTTGTGTCGAATAACCATACAAATACAACTATTGTAAACCACACTGGCCACATATGCTTCAAAGACAACACTTCTTGACGTCATATTATGTTGCGATGACGTAAAAGACACATGAGCAGCAAGAGCATTGTTTTAATTACATAACGTTATTATTACTTAACAAAATTCGAGACCAAGATACTGCAACTTGCCAGTAATTTTGAAGGCAGATTTCTAAAGCATTTAATAGAGTTACTCATCCATGCCATATTTACAAAGATGCAAGAACTTTGTTGTTCACCCACGTATATTTCCAATCAAATAGTAAAGTAACATAAAATTTCTAAAAACCATAAAAAGAAATCACGGTGCGATTGTCGAAAGTTAAAAACTTCATTAGGAAAGTAGATTATAGTCATAAATCGGTTTTATACATACGAGAAATGCCCGGAGTTTATTAGTCCTTTAGGATTGGATCGATAAATTAGAACTGAATCAAACTCAAACCGTATATTTTAAATAAACCAATTAGATACAGGCACTTTTGAATTGTCACGGATCAAAGATGAAGCTAGTTGTCCATTCCAAAGCGTAGTTGGTATACCAGGGTTGTTGCTGATGCAGGTTTTTACTGTATCAGCGGAGGCTGATACTGATATTACCTAATAAAACATATCCTACTATAAAAGTATTAGCAAATGTGATATATTATTTTGAATAGTCAGTCGTAATAGTCTTTTTACAAATCACTGTGTGTGGTATCCTTGTCAAAACAATTTAAAACTACCGTTTATACTAATATTAACGTATAATCTTGTGGAGCACAACTTAAAGTGCTTATTTTCTGCATTTTCATTCTAAAATAAAAGAAATAACCAAACAAACGATGAGGGCGCTACTGTGCGCTCGGTGCAGTCTTAATATTTTATTGATATTTGAGTGGATAAGGTTTTTCTTTATTGATTTACCTATATTATAAAATTATTATTTTAATTATATTAATTAGAAAGCGAATACGTTCGATCCCATCACTTAGTACTTAATACGATAGAATGTAATTTAATACGCATAAGGGTCAGCGCACACCAAGAGCAGAGCAGAGCATTTTCTGAGATGATTGAAAAAAATATCTTATGATTATTATCATACTTCGCAAAATTGAATACACCCAAATTTGATGCTCGACCTTGCTCGAGCAAGCCGACTGCGTGTTCGAGTACCTATGCATTCTACATTTTGGTCGACCATGCGCGAGCATTTTGCAGTTCGGTCTGCGCTGACCCTAACAATAATATATTTTTTTCAAAACTAATACACGTACGGTATTATAACGTCTGAAAGAAGTCATAAATAAGAAAATTCAATAAGATAAGCCAGTTTTTATATTTATTTTATTACGCATTTTAAAGTTAACTTTTACATAATCTGGAATAGAACTTATGTTCTAAGGCAGCTGTCAAACGGACAGAGTGTAGCGTCCAACCAATTTATGTTGACAAAACTATCGAATGAGGGAACAAGTAACAGCTTTTTTGCATAACTGTCTATGTTAAAACTCCACGTGGCTTGCGCTAAGTCCCGCCTTCAACGAATATCTTACAATTTGAATGACAGCATTAAAAATCAGCATCGATGGTTGCTGCTGCTGATATTAAAAACAATGCTCATAATCCGCGGATGCTGATGCTGATATTCGCAACAACCCTGGTTGGTACCTTATATAGAGAAGAACGGGCAAGAAACTTCACAGACACTCTTTTAAAACAAAATACGGTTACAAAATATTGGTCACATCTGCATCATTCATAATAAATATTCGAACAAAATAGGATAACGTTGCATCCACATTGAACCAGCTTCAAAGGCTTGTAGAAACAATTAATATTTAACGCTAATGTCGACTCTTACGAATAATCATTTGTCTTGATAGATCGACATAAGGGATTCTCAGCTTGTTTGTTGAACATGTGATTAATGGTGCACCACGTGTGCTTTGTACGGGTAGATTAATGAAGACGACCTTAAAAGTTACTTACTAAATCATTCCATGATCACGCTCTCAAGATAATTTCCTAAGCACGGAATACGGAGCCAGTCGAGGCTTTTAAAAAATGTAAGTTACCTTACTTCTCTTAAAGCTATAAAAACCATATAAAGAACTGGTTGACAATAAACTCTGTACCAATTAAAAATAATGTTCAAAGAACACACCGGCCCGAATAAAGCTTCCATTTTATGGCGTTCTCGGTTGGGATTGGGAAACATGCGAGAACGCCTGGATTACCTGAAGTGTTAATAATTGAAGCTGGCTTTCTAATAAGAAGATTACATAAACGATTAAATGCACTTAAACAGGATTTTGCTCCTACGCTACAGACCAAAGAAATTATATTTTAACTAGCTTCTGCCCGCGACTTCGTACGCGGATCCTGTTGGTTATGCCAGCGACAACGGGGTAGTCAAAATCGAAGATCTGAAACGTCTGATGTCGAATTCTAAGAACCCGGGGACTGGATAACAACGGGATGCGCGAGAAGATTCGAGACGTCATTTTCAGGCAATAATGAACCAATAGGGTGGTAAACTTGGCTTTGCACTTTGAATGTTGGCATAAATGGGCCTTCTGAAATCTGTTTCGCAACAAAAGATGTAATATAATAATAATAATATACGTTTATTTCTCTCAAAAAGGTACAATTTGGTACAAAAAATATAATTCACATGCTTATTCAAACCTTTGTGAGAGCTGGAGTCTATACTGGGCACAGGGCCTGTATGACAGAACTCCAGGCTCACACCCTTTAAATTAAAATAAACTAGCACTTACGTACACAGAATTGTGAAAGCTCTACGTATTGAGAGAGAGATAAGTAACAACAATAATTGTTATAAAATAATAATAAAAAAATAAAAATAAAAAATAACATGGTCACATGCGAAGTGTGTCTTTGACAAGGTTCAAGAAGGTCAAACGCGATAATGAGAATTATTTTGAAACATTAAGGATGTTCTCAGTCTCGGCATAATCCAGCTCAAGTAACCAACTCGAAACAGTTCTTTTGCAATTTGATCTGGGCATGGCGTAGATGTTCAGAATTTTGTTTGCCTTATTGTAGATGTGTCCACTGAGGAACAGGAAACTACGTTGGGCCGATCGACAACTTGTTCGGGTGGTGGGACAGACAGCGTGCTTGCGACGTTGGGAGATGAACTTAGATGGGGTGTATGGAGTAACAGAATGGGTTGACAAAACTAGGTTCAGGATAAATAGTTTACGAACAGAGAGCACCCTGCAGGTTTTATAGAGATCGATAGTGGGAAAGCGGTAAGGTAGCCGCCAACCGACCTTCAAGAGTGCTCTCTGGGCTCGTTCTAATTTCAGCATATGACTTTTTGCTGATCCGCCCCAGGCGACAATGCAGTATTGGATGAGCGATTGGCAGAGGGAGAGATACACCAACCTTAGCACCGTAGAGTCCGCAACGTGACGAAGGGACTTAAAAATGTAAATCAACCTGCGTGTTCGAGAGGTGAGTGCATGTATGTGAGTAGTGAAGGACAAACAATCGTCAATTTGTACTCCTAGATATTTAACAAAGTTGTTACGGGAAAGGCTGGGGCAATTACATGTTAAGAGGTGTTGGGAGCTACAGGAGTGGGCCGTCAAGGAGTAGTTTGAGGAAGGTTTCCCAGCGGCATTAAAGGAGAAAGTTAGATAAGTGGTTTTGTCAACATTTAAAGTAAGGAGGTTTTGAGTCAACCAATTGGTGACATGGTTGAGACCAAATTGTGCATTCCGGAACACTAGCTCCCAGGAGTCTCCGTGGAATAATAAAGCAGTATCATCAGCATAGGTGAATATGGACACGTTTGGAAGCGTTAGACGACAGAGTTCATCGATATAAATGAGAAAAAGGGTCGGGCCGATGATGCTGCCTTGGGGAACTCCGTATGCTATAGGAAGCTCGTTGCTAATCCAGTCACCGATCCTGACACATTGTCGCCTACCCGTGAGGTAACTTTCGAAAAGAGCAAGTTGAATGCCTCTAATTCCGATCCTTTCGAGTTTAGCAATTAGTTTGGGGACAGAAATCGTATCGAAGGCTTTTGCCAGGTCTAAAAAAATACCAATTACCTTCTGCTTTTTATCGAGGTTGGAAAAGATGTTAGTTGTGAGGTCTAGCACAGCATTGTTTGTGGAGATTCCGGATCGGAAACCATATTGAGAAGAAGAAAGAAGGCGATTTTGCTCCAGGTATTTAACCAATCTGTTATTCATAAGCCTCTCGACTAATTTTGAGAGTGTAGGCAAAATGGATATAGGCCTATAGTTATTTGGTCGATCACTATCCCCACCCTTATGCACAGGGTGCACTACTGCCAACTTAAGCGCATTTGGAAAGATTCCGGTGGCAAATACCAAGTTGCATATATGAGTGAGATGTGGAATGAGAAGATTTTTAAATCTCTTAATAAATGTGCCCGATATGCCATCAGAACCCACCGCACAATCGCCCCTCAACCCTCCGATCAGTATATCCATTTCTGATTCGTCAGTACCCAACATGACAAAACTATTGTGATGCCTTGAGAGATCATCGGAATGTTGCGGTATGGATGTAGAGGTGTATGTGATTTTTTCGGCCAGTTTGCGCCCAACGTTAGAGAAGTACGAGTTCACTTCATTTACAGAGCGCTCAGGTTCGGATTCCGACAAAAGAGCGTTGGCATGTGTTTTTACTTTTGATGTATAGGTAATAGATTTTACAGCGTCCCAGAGCTTTTTACTGTTTTTTTGTGCGTTAGAAATAAGGGCTTTATCATAATTAGCTTTAGTAGTCTTAAGTATTTTAGAGCAAAAGTTCCGGTATCTTTTAAAAGTTATTTGGAGAGTTATATTTTCAGGATGTTTTTTTAACTTCAAATGCATGTTGTCGCGATTTCGTAGGCATCTAAGTAGCCCTAGAGTCATCCAGGGCTTACTGAGCCTTTTACGGTTGGGCACAACTTTCAAAATGGAATTTTGGACTATAAGACGGTTAAGGGTGCTGATGAAGAAATCTGTTGCTTCATTAACATCTGGGGTGCTATAAACGGGGCTAAAATCAGTTTTTTGCAACTCCAATTCAATTTTGCCAAAATCCAAGACCCGGGTCTGTCTGGCTTTTTTTAATGTTAAGTTAGGACGGTCATTACACTCCAAGAATAATACAACGGTGTCATGATCAGTGAGCGAAGTGTTGGCGATAAAACAGAAAGCAGGTCTTCTTGTTTTTAAAATGAGGTGGTCGATGCAGGTGTTATTTTGCCTCGTGGGAAGAGTGTGTGCTGGTAGCATACCGTGATAAGCGAGCATTGTCAAGTACTCAGTTGCTCGTGAGTCAAAGCTGGTGTCAGAAATGTTAATGTTTATGTCACCCGTTATGATTACGTTTTTGTAGGAGGATACACTTCTTAGTAGAACATCAAGGGAGTCAACAAACGCGGACACATTATGGACAGCAGGCGGGCGATATACTGTAATCAGGGCGGTATCATTGTTGACTATTATTAACAGACAATTTGCATCTTGGACCTGGGGCTCCGAAACTGAAACTTGGAGGTGGGAGCGATAAAACACTACCACACCTTCATTCTGCGATCTATGTTGAATAGTAGAGGCACAGGTATAGTCTTGAATTGAGGGTATGGGAGGGGAGTTATAGAGCCAGCATTCCGTAAGAATGATAAAATCCCAGGATGTATTACTTCGCTCCAAGAGCATTGACAAACCATCGAAGTTCTTAATTATGCTTCGAATATTTTGACAAAGAAGCGAGAGAGAATTGTTATGCAAAACAGCAATATTTTTGCAGTCCTCAATCATACAGGTCGCTGACTCTGCCACCGAAATACTGTCCAGATCGGACTGTATGTCTCTTAAACTATCGAATGTATTCACAACAAAGATCAAACATCAAAATAATGAGGCAAGGGTTAAAAATTATGACATAAGCAATAACAGAGAACTGTGACTCCTTATTGGAATAGTTATGCGAGCTATGTGTGAACTGAATAAAATGCAGAAACATGTATAAACAGATGCCGTCTACTGGTGCAAGAAGGGAATCGAAAGCGTATGAGTTTACGTACGTTACGTATAACCTTGCGTAGTTTTTTGTACGGTGTGACAATAAAAGCAGAAAAAATAAAATAATTAAGAAAACAATGATAAAAGAGCATGCGATATTAATAGGCAGAATATATGTAACCTTGATGGAATCCAGTCACAAGGCGGCGCCCATAAGTTTTTGTAGGTCGCTTTCGCAATTTACACAAAATGGATTCGAACCTGCTGCCTTTTTTATGTAGATTTTCCCGTGACTCGACCAGCAGCTATCACATCTACCTTCTTTCTGTAGTCTGCGTCCCAAGTAGTAAAGATGCTTAGCATATGAGGTCAGTGATTCAGCTATATATATAGGCTTTGACGGGCCTGGCAGCTCAATACTGGTTGTTGACAGTTTATTATTACCGCTGTGTTTGTTAAAGTTCCTGGTGGCTTTTAAAACATTTTCCTTCACAGTTGCTGACTTAAATTCTGCTACAACAGTACCATATGTGTGAGAGTCCTTTTTTGCCTTCAATCTGTAAATATTGTTGATTTCAGATGGTTTAATTTCCTCCTTAATTACAGATCCAATTTTGCAAAGGTTTTGAGTCAATGTTTCTTTACTTTCCGAGGCAGAAGTTGGCAGGTTATTTATCTCAAGCAGAGTAGAGCGAGAGCAGCGTTCCAGGTAATCAACTTTGGTTTCAAGCGAAGAGATTTGCCGTTTCAGGGTGGAGTTTTCTCGTTCAGTTGCTTCCAGACGTTCGATTAGTTCATCGTACTTTTCGCTAACAAACTCCACTGATGTTTGGATTTTTGAGTTCTGATCCGAAATTTCGGCCATCGAAGCTTTTAGGCAATCAAACTTTCGGTTTTGTTTTGACTCAAAATCCGAGAAAAGCTTAGTGATTTCAATTAGAAGCATCGAATTGTCCGTTTCACTATCCTCAAAATGTGCAGCGGCGTCGAGACGGCGTTTTGTTCTACGGGATGAGTTTACAAAAATATCTTTAATTCGCTCTTGACTGCCGGATAAAGCGCTCAGTTCCGGCTCGGATGACGCTGCGTGGAGACCTGAGGTCATCGGCGATATACGTTCGGGCTCAGGTGGCTCTAGCGCAGCATTGTTTGACGGTGGCGGAGAGCGCTCCATGCGCGGCATCGTTATCAGCTGTGCAAGTAGAAACGTCCAAAAGTACTCACTATTTTTGCTTGCAAGATTAGGAAGGCACGTACGAAGCAATGTATATGTTTGTCGCAGTCCTTATCAAACCACGCCAGCGGAGCGCCGAACGCAGGGTCTTGGTGTGAGCGAGAAAGCAATTATGGAGACCGTGCTGTTCCCACGGAGGCGAAGGCGGTGCACGCGGGGCGAGGACTCGCTGCTGGTGTCCGTGGTCGCGGTGGCGGGCGTTGAGTTTATTAAAATGTAAAGATGAAGTACGTAGGAGATTGGGCACTTTGTCTGTATCGCTACGTACTAGAGTCGCGTATATGCAAATTAGTATTTTTATCGGAACAAAGTCACACGTCCACTCTCGAATACGGTATCGGGCATTATTGTACGAACGTATGTTGTCCAAGAAATGTTTTGACTGTGATGGTCACCGATTAGCAGTGATCTTAATATTTCTGGAGGATTTTGTAATATTTCAATATGTACTTTCCCACCTGAGCAACACATACCGTTTGTTTCTTTTTGCTATTTAACAGCTTCACAAAAAGTAAAATTTTTAACCATACCTCCGATGGCGGAATATGTGGCGTAGTCAATCATAGGAGTATACGTAAATGCACTCCGTTCCTTATCAACCCAAGGAAGGTCGCCATGCCCTACGGCTATATCTTGAGACACATCCGATTCTTCAGATGATATCGACATTCTGTTCAGAGAATGTCGAAGTCGATCAGAATTCAAACGTTCGTTGCGCTCTTCTTAATCTGTCTCTTCATGCCGTACTCCAGCAATTCTTTCTTTCTCACTTTCTGATTATGAATATTTTGTTGTGTGCGTGTTCGGAACAACGTATGATAATCTCACCGTATCAGCGGTCAGTCGCGCATCATATTCTTCACTGGTCTCTAGAGATCTGGATGTAGATGCGTAAATACGCTGAGAACGCAGGCGTGCTTCGCGATCCGAAGAGGTTTCCACGGAGCGAGTTGCAGCCTGATGTTCTCAAACAGCATCAAGTCTCTCCTGACGCTCTTCGGTAGATTCTTGGGATCTTATGATCCTCAATCTTTTAGCTCCTTTGGAACATTGGGAAAGATTTGACCTCTTTCTAGGCATGGTTATAGTTTTATTATGAAGATACCTGATCAATTAAAATCTAAGTGACTGCTCCCCTACCAAGGGTGCCCAGACACGGGATCGTCTGGCCCATGTGCTGGTTTGGTCCCTGGGTGTTCTGGTGCGCCGGTGATGGGGAGTACTCCCCAGCGGAGGGTCCGGTGACGGACAGCCGCGGCGGATTCACGGATGAGTGCTAACGCGTGCCCATGTTCTCGCCGTAAGCGGCAGAGGAGGACACAGTGGAGTTTTAGTGGGTTAGAGTCCCACATAACTGCACTATCTCCCCGTGGTAGTGCAGAATGCATGAGCATTTCTTCACGTAAAAAAAAAATAAATGGGAGTTTTGGCCAGTAGAGTCAAATTTTCAATGATATACCATCGTCATCGAAAATCAGTCCTAAACTGTTACCGCCTTCACCGCGTGGAGGTGAAATTAGTGATAGCTTAGATTTCCACATCAGATGTTTCTGATCTTCGATTTTTATAAGTCAACAGACCGAATAACTTTTACTAAGACGTCATTCCTATATGTGTTATGGTGTAGCTGGGCTCTTGAAGTTCCCCATCAGGTGTTCCAGATCTTCAAATTTATTCTCTCAGCAGAAAATCCTCATCACGTGGAACAATTTTTGCTTTGGTACCATTTTTGTATCTCTTATAGTTAAGCTGGTCTGTTTCGGTTCTGCATCAGGTGTTCAAGTTTCCAAGAAACATTATAGCCTGAATGTTGTCCAGCCATAATAACTATACAACAAAAAAAAAATCATTCAAATCCGTCCAGTAGTTCCGAAGATCGGACGCGCAGGCCCGAGGTGTGTACGTACTCTGATAGAATACCTTAACAAATGTTCGCCGTGATTCTTTAAATTGACATAACTTTTTTATTTATGAACCGATTGACATGAAATAAACACTAAATGTTAAGTGAAGCCTACTACAATATATTAGTGAAAACCGCATCTAAATCGAATAAGCCGTTTCTGATATTAGCGTGCACAAACAAACAGACAAACAGACAAACAGACAAACAGACAAACCGACAAACAGACAAACCGACAAACAGACAAACCGACAAACAGACAAAAAAAAAATTAATTACAATTTCGGGTTCGGCATCGATATAATAACAACCCCTGCTACTTTTTTTTTATATATTTCCATTGTACAGACACCACTTTTCTACAAATTTATTATATGTATAGATGACGACGGACTATGGACCCTCTTCTAGCTGCGATTATCCAAGGAAGGGGCGCTGGTATTATGTGGGTAGTTGCGAATTGCAGGTCGTTGGCCCGATGCCCACATGTGTGGGTGCCCTGAGAAACTAGGCTTTATTTTTATAGCCTTCTTTCATTTTTATTTCTTTAGCTCGTTGCAAATCGATATTTTTTACCACATGAATTATACCTAACCTAGTAAGACTGTAATCATGACAGTCAATTTACAAACTAGGTATACTAAAATTGGTTCAAGGGTTCGAGAACAAATATAGCACTCTTCGTGTCGTCTAAGGTTTAATTAAATGCTCAGTTTCCAATTAATTGCTTTAGTTTTACACCAGGCAGGTAATTAAAATGATACCAAATTACGATTGGCACCGAGGAAAGAAACTTGAAGACAGTTTATTAGCTAACTTGCGCCAAAGTGTCGGCGGCATATGCAAATAACAAGCGGTTTGCAGTAGATAGACAGTATGCTAATTCAATGTTTCCATCGCTAGATCTAGGCCACATTTCCTCTGAGGAAGAGTAGATAAAGTGCAAATGGCGACGCATTTAGCAAATATTCACGAATTCCATTTTGTTCATTTTCGTTTGGTATAATATGAATGAGAACAAGTTTCAAGCATATGGAGTACTTACCTACTTATTTTCCGTTTTGTGTTACTCATGTCGGTACTATCATGAAACCAAGCGCCATTTATGTAACAGCATGATTTTATACACACATGATTAGATCTTATTTTCAATGTATATTAGCTGATAAAATGCTGTTATTTTTTAGAAAGCCTGCCTCGGGAAGGCCACCACAATTAACTACGCTTACGATTCAGATAGACACGCGAACTAAAGTTAGTTTGGAAACTGAGACAGGAGGGTGCAACATACAGGTTGTGGTTATGTAACCATTTTCGTGCACGCAAATGTGCGTAAGGTCACGGGTTACTCACGCAATGTAGTAATAGTTGTAATGCGTAAATCATGTAATAAGGATACAATTATACAACCAACCGAGAAGGCAGGAAACTTTCGGCTGTAAAATTGGTAATAAAATCATTTTTGATTTTCGCAATGTTGGAGGAATAAAGGAGATAAAAGGAGTCTAATTTGAATAAGAAATAGCTTGTTTAATTAGTATTCAAAACGACTACGATGGGTTATCAAGACGGACGTGTGTCGTGTGCCACTGCTGATGTGAATGTTAGATTCGTCGTGAATAATAAGTATGACAGAATTTTAAATGATTTCAATAATATTGGCTGCATTATGATGCGCGAGAGAGTTTATAGCGAATAAAAAAAGTGAAACGGTAATAAATAAAGCCATTAATGACTAATTTTTATTTAGCATGCAGTTTTCATTCTGTGCAGTATTTTATAGTGTTAGACAAAGTAGGTAACCCCTTTATGTCTATTGGCTTTAGAGATATTTATTTATATTCCTATAATTATATAAACCATTTTTATTATAAAACTAGCTTTTGGCCGCGGCTTCGCCCGCGTGGATGTCGGAAAATATCCCACGGAAACATACTGCCGCGAATTTTACTGGGGTTTCCATATAGATTTACGCAGCGCTCGCCAGTGAAGCTCCCAGTCGGTATGATTTTTTCCGACATCTTCAACAATCATCGTCATATTTCAGCCAATTTACACAAGACCTTAATGAATTGTACACCTAAACCTTCCTCATGGATCCCTCCGTCCACTAGTGAAAACCGTATAAAAATCCGTTCGATACTTTTTGAGTTTTTCGCGTTCAGACAGACAGACTTCAAAAGGGAGGTTTTCAGTTCGTAAGATTTAAAAATAATATATATATATATATATTTTCCCCGTTTATATAATATGTAGTGATAGCGACTAAACATGGCCGATAAATGTGCCATCGAACATTCACGAGCAGTTAACTCTAGCGACGCAACAAAATTAATTTTAAACGTTATAATCGATAGAGACGCCATTATTTTCGGGGCTTGATACTGCCAGTGGAACGGAACTCACAAGCATAGCAATGAATGACAATGAACACAGTCATAAATCATAATATTTTGATGAGCTATTAGTCCAAAATTTTGATCGCTGTTCTTTAAAGGTTCGAGTTAGTGATTCAGATTACAATATATTACATAGAACTTCTTAACTGTATGAGCGAGGGGTTTGGAAATACGGGAATCCTCGCATTTATAGAACACTAGCTGACTCGGCGAACTTCGTACCGCCTCAGATTTTTGTTATTTTTTCCCATGTTTTAATAATTAGGAACCCTCACAGGCGTCCCCAGAACACCCTACCAAAGTTTCATCACAATCTGACCAATGGTTTCGGAACGCATAGAGGACAAACATACAAACATTGATTTTTATTTATATAGAAGATATAATCGACCCCAACATTGTTGGGAAAAGGCTAGGCAGATGATGATGATGATAGAAGATAGAATTGGGAAGCGTGTTGTTTTGGAACTCCTGGAGCGATGTGGAATGAAAAAAAAATAATGATATGATGATGGATATCATAAAATGCATAAAGAATCCTGAAAAAGATAAGCAGAACACCACTCTAATTGCGTAACACACTTTCAATCACAATCAGAATCATTTGGAAGGACCTTGCAAATCCATTGCTTCAATATGTTTGAAAAATTTGTCTGCTCAACAACGTAAATAACGCAATGAATGTTGTTGAATTGTCAAAATGTAAGCCATTGCAACTGATAGTGTGTTACGCAAGTACCCCGCTGGGTCAAACAACTACGATGGCAACTTTGTAGCCAAATAGAAGTATTAAACTCTTGAATAATCGTGTCCATGTCCTAAAGGCAAACTGACTTGCCTTTCAATATACACATACCACTTTTTCGGTTCATTGTTACATGCATTCAAGAGAAAAGAGCATTGAGAGCTTTCAAATGAAAAGAACGTAGGTTTATATAATTTTTTGCCAAAAGGAAATAAGACCTAATTTGAATAAGCACAAAATTTATGTTCTATATTCAAAAGAGTATTGGACAAGCTGTTCCTTTACAGTGACCTAAACGCAAGGTGGGATAGACATCTGCGGCCACTTGCGGTCGAATCACGGAAGAATCAATGCTAACACCTGTCGTGCGGCCGCAAAAGTTTTTTTGGAGTTTCGGCTTTCATAGCAGGTGGTTCATTTAGCATATGGCAATATGACATGGAATTATTATTTATGCAATATGTTAGTTATGGGATGACGTAAAATATTAGCATGCATCGGTTTCGGTTTCGCATAAAATCTCAGTAACCGAATTTCTTATGGTTATTTTCAAAACATGCGTGGGATTTACTAGCAGATGGAATACTGTTGACTTCTGTTTATCTTACATTTTTTGTGTTGCGAGAAGTCTTTTCTAGTAACGTCAGTAAGGTATGCAGTGATTCTTCAAATAAAGTGAATTCCTATGAATAATATTTACTACTTCCCAATTTGAACTCTGTATCGATTAACAATTGGGCTCACCTCTTGAGAACTGTTCGCGAATTGTTCTCATTTTGTTTTACGTGTTTCCCGGCCTTCTGGCATTTGGGTCATCTGGATCGACTCCAAAAGATTTAGCTTGACACATGAGAAAAAGTTATGTTTACAAAACGAATCTGTATCATAAATCTGAAGAATTATGGCGAACCGGGTGATTTATATCGCTTTTTTTTTCAGCGAGTTTTCAAAAAGTTCTACCTACCAGCACCATTCTTTGTGCCTAATCCTCAATGCATGATACCTACTGTCATAAAAGAAAAGATTGAAACAAAAGGTGAAAAACGTAACAATGTAATGAATAATTGAATCTCATCAGTTTCTCATAATGCTCAAAGGGGATACAGCAGACGACAGCAAAAAGCTTTTTCATTTTCCATAAAACAATGGGCTTAGGTGAGAGACTTTTACTATTATCTTCCGACTGGAGTCATGAGAATAAATGTAGATGCTCGGATAAATTCTTTGTGTGATTGATGTCTGAGAGACAGCGAAGAAAATATGAGGTAGATCAATGCTGTAACTTGAGAGGGTGATAAACTATAGGTACTGTAGGAACCAAATAGTCTTTCGTAGCAACCTACATTTACACAAGCCATACATAATGTATATGTATGTCGTTATAATTATATTAATAATGTAATCGATTTTCTTGCTTAGCAATAAGGACGTTAATTAGAATCATTAATGTAATTAGGGTCCTATCTAGCATAATTTCAATCTTGTTACGGTCGCGTGTCGTATCATCTCCCATAAGTTTGGGTTGGAAACAAAGAGGGCAGGGTGTGAGGCGGGGGTGCGATGCGTCATCGGTATTACTCCAGCACGCACCCCCTGCGCACCCTCGCCCCAAAACATTGATCGAACTCTTCGCCACAAATGCCATGCGCAAAGCACGCCCTTTTTGTTTATATTTTCTTTTATTCTCATCTTACAATTTCATTAGTTTGTAATCATGTAGGTATTTCTAAGTACTAACAACATGAATATTAATTTCAAAAACATACTCGATGTTTGAAAAATATTTGAAGAGGATGACTTCATAGGTGATATCATAATACCTAATTACACGCTCTAATTAGTTTATTAAGTGCTAATGGTACTCACTGGCATTCGTTCATGATCTCCTCCTGGCTGCGAACCTGCACTGGAGCCAACTTCTCCACGCTCTCCTCGTAGTTCCCGAAGCACTTGGTGATCTTCTCATCAAAAGTATTCACCAAATCTTCGAGCGAGCCGGAGAAAGTCTCCGTGAAATTGTCTCCTTCACCGTTTGGCATATTGTCCTGTTTGCACTTCACCGGTTTAGGTTCCTCGTTATCGTTTATTTTGTTGGAGTCAGTTTTCATTTTGACCATTTCACTTTTGATATTTTTAATGTTGTTAAGACGTATGTCGTTGCCATTTATGGTTTTTTGCGGGTAGTCAGCAGTCGAGAGACAGTCATCCGCCTCTTCGATTTGCGCGAGAGGCGCTTCGAACTCGAGCTCGGCCATTCTGCCAGCCGCTTCTCGCATGACCGTACAACTACTCGCGTTGTTTGACGCGCGTACACTGAACGCCCGCGCCGCCCGGCGCCGACCGCTTACTTACCGCTTGGCGCTTCACGCACGCCGCGCCGTCCCTCGCGGCCGTCTGTCGATTGTATACGGCACGGCGCGGTAGCGGCAGTGGCGTACGATTACGTCGTACAGGCAAAATTACCGTTTGGAAAATGTTATGACGGTAAACCATTTTGATCACTCAAATTCTAAGGCATTAAAGCTGTCAAGCTTATAATATTTAAACAATCAAATAATTGGTTCTAGGTTATCGACAAAATAACAATCAGCAAAGTACTTAAAGCCAAAATTCAGCAAAACTATGAGCAAATACCAAAATGACTTAGGAACTTCAATGCTTAAACTACTAAGGATTGAAAATGGTTCACACAACTTGATTATGCCTGGAAAGCTAGATAATAGAATGAAGCGTGAAAAAAAAAAGAATGTCACTTACCAAATTGGGTTTTAAAAAATCATTGCTTGAAGACTACGATGTTTTACTACACTTTACACTTATTGCTGTACACACTGTCATCAACTAATCACAGGATGCACACATTAGGTTTATTATTTTTCAGCGAATACTATTACTTTATATTATTTTTGTATTGGTTTTCGACAGGCAAGGTCTGATTTACGCGCCATATTTTACGTGAAGTCTGTCATATTAGTTACCAGGCTTAAAAAATGTATCATCGTTATGATTATGAGCAAAAACCTTAGTTTTTTAATTACAAATAAAATTGTTTCACAAGTCGTTGGCTAACGCGTAAAAGTAATTATAACATACAAAGTATTATTTATGGTCATGTTATGAAACACTGCTTTGTTTTCCTTTACTTTTTTTTTGTGGCAATACCAATGCATTGGCTTTTTTAACCAAGATTGTCTTGTCAGTCAATTTTGACATTGACATTTATTTCTATCATCAGAGTTGGGAACAAAAATGGAACTTTCAAATTAATAACATGAACAACTTTCAAAATATTAGTTAAAATTTTAACGTGTAAATCGTCATGTTTTTTTTAAATCGAAATTTTGATGCCAGAGCTATAGGAGCATTGCTGAGGTGTTACAGGTACAACTACTATTCCGAAATAACGAAAGGTCATTTTGTGGTCTAGAAATATCTTATTTTCCGCGTAATTTATTTTCAGTTCAGCCCGAAAAAATCACTATGACATCCTCAATATACGAAAAAATTGTTCTGACAAAGAAATCAAGGAAGCGTTCATACAAATGAGCAAAGAGGTAAGTAATTTCTCTATTAGAAATGGATGCAGTGCAGTTTACATAATTACTTAAATATTAGGCCATGCTTACCTACTTCTATAGATATTATATTTTTCACGCTGCGCTATCCTAGCATTGATTACAATATTGTGCAAACAATCTCACAAAATATGCATTTCTTCACTTAATATTTTGTTTCGTGTGATCAGCTGATCAGCTCATCCTAATATGCTGTTACTATATTTTCCAGTACCATCCTGACAAAAACAAAGATTCAAAAGCACAGGAGCACTTTGTGCGCATTGTAGAGGCATACAATGTCCTAGGCAAGCCCGGTAGCCGAGCACGATATGACAACATGACAGAGATAGACACTAACAGTCATACTTCTTCTGCACCCTCATATATGTACAGATCACATGTGCCATACAAGTAAGTAGTTTAGTAGTAAATTAAGTGCTAAAGGTTATCTTCATTACGTTTATAGCAAAACTTTCATAAAAATTCAAACAGGTCATGTTATTAAGGCAAAAGCTGTTGCAACCTGTTGTATGTTAATCTAAATATGATTTGCAGCCATAATAAATTTTTATTTATTATGGCTGCAAATCAATTAGATTTATAATCATAAAAATCACCATAGTATATCTCTCTAAGTTCATATTACCCTATTGAATGACTAATTTATGAAATCAGTAGCAGCGCCTCGCGGTTTCACCCGCGTAAGTTTCGATCCCGTGGGAATATCGGGATAAAAAATACCCTATGTGTTAATACAGGAAATGGTCTATCTATCTGCCAATATTCATCCAAATCTGTTCAACGGTTTACGCATGATTGAGTAACAAACATCCAAATATCTTCACAAGCTTTCACATTTATAATATTAGTAGGATGACATTTGAGGCCTAATCTAACTTAAGGAGTTGTATTGTTGATTTTAATTTAATTAATCAACATACAACCTGACACTGACCTGCAAATTGCAAAAAGTTGTAAGAAAAATTTAATTTTGCAGAGGATGCGATATCATCAAAGGACCCCCCCCCTTCTGGGTGGAGCGGAAAGGAGTGTCTGACTAAAACCCACCCGTGTTCCTTCCTTAGCCCTTTATGTTCCGGGCCAGCGGTAACCCTTTCGGACAATCCCGCTGATATTGCATACCCTTAGGCATAAATAGACTGCACTGTAGATTACATATTTTCTGATGTTGAGAAACAGAATCTTGCTTGGATTGTTTATTAAATCAAACTCACACCAAAAACACTTAGCTCAGCCCATCAATCATTCATTGTTAAAACACTATAAAATCATAAAACAGTATTTTTTAATTTTCCAGCTTACGTAACCACCCTCATTACAATTACTACTATGAAACGAATCCTCCCAAGGCAGCAAGCAGGGGACAAAATGTGTCTGGGAAGAAGATTCCCAACTACGTGATTATAGCCATGTGTACAGGTGTTGCATTGCTTGGCATTATACTGCAGGTGTTTGTTCTTAGGTAAGATTATTTTCTATACAAATAAATAAAATTTAAGTAGATAGCTATAAAGAAGATACATGTGAAAATTGCCCATTTTCTTGCTACCTGTACTTTTTTTAAAAATCTATGAATGCAGATCCTAAAAGACTGTTCTTAACTTTTATCTTTTTTAAAAATCTTCTATTGTTTTTTTGTATCTACAACAGTTAAGGTACCTGCCCTTACCCATCTCGTAAATCCAGTTTCATTTTCAGGAATTTATATGTAGCTCAACGTCGGGAAGCCCAGGAGAAAACGAAACGTCTTGCAGAAGAATTAGACAGAGTGCGAGCTGCCGCTCTTACAAACGGGAATGAGGTAACAAAATTCATTTATTTTTATGAATGGTTGAAATCAGGAATAATAATAATGTTGTACACCAATAACATCTCCTTTTTCGTTCGTTTCTATTTAACCTTTCAAGACCTGCACCCCAATTACGTATCAAGCACTATCAATCACAATCTGAATGATATTGAAACATATTGCTAATCCATTGCTTCATTTGTGCGAAAAATTGGTCTTGTCAACAACGTAAATAACGCAATGAATGTTGTTGAACTGTCAAAATGAAGGCCATTGCTACGGTTAGTGTGTTACGCATTTATCCTGCTGCAGACTCAATCCGCAAGCAGTAGATAATTGTGTCTCACTAAGTGGGTTTCGAAAGACTAAATGGCCATATTATTATCGTATCTAGATACTCTACATTAACCAAAACATAGTGCATCAGGAAGCAAAATCTGAGCAGAATGCAGAGCACGCCTACTGAATTATCCAAACCCTTTGGCAAAAGTGCTTACAAAGCTGGATCATAAAAGGCGGCTGAGATGGTTAGCTGTAATGGACCTTGCCAATGCCATAAAATATAAAGACTGAAATCTCGCTGGAGAAGCCATTCTACACTACCAAATCTCATACAACAGGACCTGATCGCAGGAGTTAAAAAAAAACAGAAGCCTCTACCAATAAGAGGTCTAGGTCTCCGCACGACGGTCCCTAACCGTCGTGCGACCGCCTGCGACTGCCCGCGACCGGTACAAATACCAGATAGTTTCCTAATGAATCTAGTATGGGAGCTAAGGTTTAAGGGTTTTATACCTTACTTTTATATTTCCATAAACACTCATATTTTTTAATCGAATCAATCGTTAAATCGATGTCCAAGTCGTTCACTTTTGCGAAAAGAAATACGTCCTGTCTCTCAGTCCATGCGCTGCCAACTGCTGGATAGAGTGCCGCGATCGAGCGTTGGCAACCGTCGCCGACAGTCGGCGACAGCAGTCGCAGCACAGTGTCGCAGATGTGTAAGAGCTCTAACACATTGCCGACTCTGATATCATCATTCTCTTGTCCTTACCCCAATTTATTTGGGGTTTTCTTTCATAATCCCCTATTATTAATCGTCATCTCGGCAGTCGCCTCCCCTTTCTGGCTCATATGATCTTTCACACAGTCCATCTCTTTGGTCTTCTTCCCTTATGTATATGATAGTGTCACGAAAAATAAAAAAAAACTTTTTATTATTTTCAGTTGCAAACCAGAATTTTGCTTGACAAAATCGTGGCAGCGGCGAACGCAAACGTCGCCACAGCCTCTCTAGGACAAGCACTGGCGAGCGAAAAGAAGTGATTCTCTTTCACTTTTTATGTAGAAAACTCAGAGGAATAACTAACATAGAGGGAGTCATAAGACTAGAGAGTCGTCTCTTTCAGCCTTACGAAACAGCCTGTGAGTTAGGCCGCTTTCACATTAGGACGCTAGCAGCCAGAAGCATCTGCCTTCACATTATAAGAACAGCCACGCGATAGCAGCGCGGTTGACACGCTGTAGTTTAGATCAGTGTGGCGCATTTCATATCAAAAATGGATGTCGACGGTCTCATCGCTGACTGAGCGCACGCGGCCGCCGCGCTTCTTCTTATAATATGAAAATCTGACTGGGCGACGCGGTCGCGCGTCTGTCGCGCGAATGTGGTCACCAAAGAGGCGCGAAAGTTTTCTTGATTTTAGGTCTCAGTACCGAGCTGGCGACCAATGTGGCAACGGTTGCCATAAAGCTAAAACATTCTCTATGTTAGTTTTCTGAGTTAGAACATTATACCAATAGATTTGAACTTTAGTACATTTTAGACGACACTTAAGGAGTCGATAAATCCTTGACGATGCAAATTTTATTAGTTTGTTTAATAATTTATTGTTTGAATTTGTAAACATTTAGTTTGTGATAATGGTTCCTGTTGTATGTAAGTATTTTAATTTCGTTGAAAACGCCCAAATTTCCTGAACCACTGTTTAGATACTTGCAGTTGAACTTTACTGTAATAGATAATGAGAAAAACTATTCATACTTTCGCATTTATACTATGTTTTAAACGTAATGAAGAAAATTACCTATTTTAAAATGTCGAAAAACGAAAGACGACCATTCATTCATCAGAAACCATTTATATAAGTACATAAGTAGATCAATTTAGAATAAATTCTACCGAATTAGTACAATATTTAGTCTTAAAATAGTGTATATTATGTAAATATAGAGTAAAAGTTGTTATTATGTTTTGTAAGTACCTAAATCTTTTCACTTTTTATTAATGTCGCTGTACATTTGATGTTGTTTCAACTACCTCTGTAAAAAATCTCTGATGTATGTACATAATAATTGTAGATTTCGAATAGTGTACATTGTAATATACATTTTTTAATGTAGTTTCAATTTGTACACCATAAGTTATAAAATGGACGAAAACTTCATGCCAAAAAATCGTTTTGTATACAACGCAATACATGACAAATCACCTTCTTGAGGCGTTTTAGACCAATTATAAATGTGTGTTTGACTATAAAATGGACGAAAACTTCAAGCCAAATAAACTGTTTTGTTTACAACGCAATACATGACAAATCACATTTCTGGGGTGTTTTAGACTAATTATAGTTTGATTTGCGTACTTACAACAAAATCATATCCTATTTATAACTTTACTATTGCGATCGAGACATGAAATAAATTTCGTTGTAGTGTTCCAAGTTAGAACTTTACAACGAAAAAAAAATGGTTAAGTTTAACAATAAATTGGCGCCGATTCTGTTGTTCACAAACTAAACTAAATTTAAGTTCATGCATCTTTTTCTTTCTGTTTCATTAAGAGAAGGACAGAAGATAAATATTAGTTTAGTCCTGTCAAATTAAGATACTCCATAGACAACTTTAGACGAGATTAAAAAATTGGCTACTAAAAATACGTCAATTTACGCCAGGCGCTGACTACTTTGACAGGACTAAACTAATATTTAACTTCTGTCCTTTTCTTAATAAAAAAGAAAGAAAAAGATGCACTGAACTTAAATTTAGTGTGTGAACAAGGGAATCGGCGCAATTGTCAAACTTGAACTTCTAATTTGGCAATTTATTGTGAAACTTAATCAATTTTTTTAAGCCTTATACATTGTATGCTGTTGTATGATTTTTGCTCATTCTTAGCCAATGGTGCCGATTCTGTTGTTCACAAACTAAACTAAATTTAAGTTCAGTGCATCTTTTTCATTCTATTTCATTAAGAAAAGGATAGAAGATAAATTTTAGTTTACTCCTGTCAAATTAATCAGCGCTTGACATATAGATTGACGTAACTTTAGTAGGCAAGTTTTTAATCACGTCTAAACTTGTATGGAGCAGTGTCAGGCGCTGATTAATTTGACAGGACTAAATTAAAATTTATCTTCTGTCCTGTTCTTATTGAAATAGAAAGAAAAAGATGCACTGAACTTAAATTTAGTTTAGTTTGTGAACAAGGTAATCGGCACCAATAACAACTCCCTTATGTACAACATTCACGGTCAAATAAATAACGTAAAACCATTGCTAAGTAATTGCAATGTAACTATTATCTCATTGTAATAAAGAATAAGTTAGAATGTTTGCCCCTGAGTTTTATAAAACTCTCGGCGACCATTCTAATTGATACTTTATACCGTACCGAGATAAAAGAGTTAAAAGCTAGCTATTAGATGTAAAATGGTGGAAGTTTGGGAATTGTGGATGGTGGATGAAGGAGGGTAGTAGTTGGGGTGGATGTAGATGG
This sequence comes from Oligia latruncula, assembly GCA_948474745.1. Classification (NCBI taxonomy): domain Eukaryota; kingdom Metazoa; phylum Arthropoda; class Insecta; order Lepidoptera; family Noctuidae; genus Oligia; species Oligia latruncula. The sequence continues at coordinate 6,954,173 of OX419696.1, forward strand.
TAGTAGTAAATCTACCACTACCATCTACATCCATCTAATCCTAATGACCGGCGGCGGTGCGTGAGTCGTTGCCCGGAATGTTACATGTTATAAATATTATGTTTATAATACTTATAAAAATTTGGAAGAGAAATGAAAAACATTATTTTATTTTTTATTTCTTATTTTGCTACTTATTTATATTTCATCGTATACAGTACCCGTTGACGTCATCACGTCATCGCTGAAAACCAGCGCTGTGTCTCCCATAGGGTCGTAGCATTATGCTGAGCGATGGCGGTTTTGCGTGGATGTGACGCATATTTTACCCCAACTTGTTCTTTTTGTGTTTTTTCTCTGCGTCATGTGTCCATATAACGCATATTTTTTCTTTAGTTACATTTTAATGACTTGCTAAATGGTTTTACGTCGCTTGTGAATGTCCTTCTTTATGCTGCCTGGGCAGGAGCTTACTGCAAAATAAAACTGCGTTTACAAGACAGCGAGGCGTCAATCAAGTACACTTGTCTAAACGTATGGAAAATTGTATTGACATTTTCTCGTAACAGTAATTCCTTAAACGGCGCAAATCGGCAAGGCGGCACCGCCCAGCCGCCCTCGTCCTTGGAGCTGCTTAGTGGCCGCTCCAGTGTTCTCTGCGATGGAACACGTAAATTGGAATGACTGAATCGGTAAGAGAGAGGGGGGGCTGATGTAGCGTACCGTTTCAGCTCTCTCGAATCATCAGTGACGATATTAGGCGGGGAATGGAATCCACTAAAGTTACAGTCTTAGCGTTAATTGACTTATCCAATGCTTTCAATACTGTCAGTCACGAAGTCGTTTATCCAACGTTTCCTATCTTATGGTCTCTCGGGAAGTATTGGAATGGATTTCCTCTTATCTTCAGGAGCGTCAGCAGTCTGTTCGTGCTGGAGACTCTTCGTCGAGTTGCTGTGATCTTGCAGCTGGCGTCCCTCAATGCGGTATATTATCTCCTCTTTTGTTCTCTATTTTTATTAATCTCATTACCACCGAGCTTTAGACTGCATATAATCTGTATGCTGACGATTTGCAGCTTTACTACCAGACAGTGTGGACAACATATTCGATGCGATTGAAGAGCTAAACCGAGATTTAGGTGTGATTAAAAACCGGTCTGATCGCTCTGGAGTGGCGGTTAACCCTACCTAGTGTCAGGTTATTATTGTAGGGAGCCCCCAAAGTATGAGGAAACTAAATGGCTTAACTGTACTACCTGTAATGTTTGACAACTCAGTCATCCCGTTTAGCTCCGATGTTAAGGATCTTGGTCTGCATGTCGACATAATATATCTTGACTGGCGAAAGTAGGTCACAACTGTAAGTAAAATAGTCACCGGAACGGATGGAAATCACACACTTTTAAAATGGTTACCGATACATCAGCGCAGAGAGTTAAGGACTTTGTCTATGTTGTATTCTATACTTGACAATCCCACTTCTCCTTCTTACCTGACTTCCCATGTTCAATACTTATGCTCTGCCCATACTGAAAATCTTCGTTTCACCAATAATCGTCTTCTACGATGTCTTTCACATCGCTCTGGTTTTATTTACTCTTCTTTCTTTGTCCAGGCGGTATTTCTAGTGGCAATCAATCGGCTATCTTTCAAAGTGAAGGCACGTGGACATATTCGTATGAGGTTGGCAGAATCATCCCAGCGCTGATTTGCTAGATTCGTTTTCTCCTCTATCCTATCGTTATTTCTCCTGACCTGATATTGCACCTGCCATTTTTTATCTCTGTATCACCCTAAGGTTGGCGGGTCGAAAATGCCTCAGGCATTAAGTCCGCATTGTAAAGATTTTTTTTAAATTGTGCTTAATGTTTTAATAAATGCATGCAGCTCTGACTCGTAAACGCTGTCTTGTTTGTGGTAGGCTGACTAGTCACACTGCTACAAAGATCTTTTGGTGCGTGAATGACATTGACAGCGGGACACTGTTGGTAAACATTTGTGAGAATATTTCATGAAATTGTATTGAAAAAACAAGATGGCGGCGTTAGTTCCAATTCTGACCACGCGCCAAAAAATCCTTGTACAACTATAGTCCAGTTGATCAGTTGTCTATGGTAACAATTTGAAATTGACAGCGCCTTTATTTCGCGGTTCGACATCTAAAGACGATAAAATAAAAAAAGTTAAATAAACTCGTAATTTCAAGTAGGTAATTACGAGGTCAACTAAAATGAAATAGTATCATCACATCACCTGCCTAGCTTTTACCCAACTATGTTGGGGCTGGCTTCCAGTCCTGGATACCTGTAGTGCCATTCTGTTAAAATATCGCCGTGCCGATGCCGGAAGAACCTCTCCTTTTTTGAAGTCGGTTAAAAACATAGGTGAAGTGAGCTCTCAATCCCTAGATTCCCTAGCCAGTCCCGACATCATAAACAAAGAAAAGTATAGACGGCGGGTAGCGCCATTTCATTTCCACAAGAAAAGGATAAAGCTATACTATTTACGTCTCTCAGTGCGTGCCCGTTTCTTCAAGGCAGCTACATAAGTAGCCAATGTTATTTAAGTTCGTTTTTTGTCTCATGTGTGGCCACGCTACCCGATGCTCTATAGCTTTCTTACTCTAAGCCCGACGTAGTTGGACCGGCTGGATACAGATTTTCCTATTCCTTAGAAGTGTTCTTCTAAAACAATGTTAACGTTACAGACATCCGCCGATTACAATCGTCACGGAATTCGGAGTACTAGAACTGCCAAGTCCGACAGAAGATTGGTCTTTGGTAACCAAAACCGAATCACGGGCGACCCTACAAAGCTTCATTGGAAAAGTTATGTCTATTTTATTGGAAAACGAGTAGCTTTTTTCAATCAAATTGACGAGTGGCACGCGACTAACACGAATGAACTTATTCCTCTTTTCGAAAAAGCAATGAAAATGGAAGTTTGTAACTAAAATGTAAAATGTCATAGTTTAAAAAAAAAGGTTAAAAATTTATGCTGTAAATATGTAATTTTGGATTATGACTTAAAGTAAATATTTACAGAATTTGTCATATTATTTGTTTTATTGGTAAAATAGACGGTGCATCGAATGCTTGCTTAGTCAGAGCCTGGTAAGTAGCAGCCAGCATTATGACGGGAACAGTATGCATACACACGAGCGATACGGCGGCAGAGGCAGCTGCAGCCGTCGACGAGTGTCGACGGCGACTGCTATTTATGTACGGTGCTCAAATACACGAGCGGCATGTTGTCGACGGCAGGAATTGCTTCTGCCGTTGAAGCGTGTTGCTCGTGTGTATGCGCACTATGGGCCTGCGCCCACTGGCGACACGGCACGGCAAGGGGTTTTTATGAAACGAATAGGAATATAACTTAGGTAGGTAACCTATACCTATGTATGACAATAAAATTGAAATTCCAATGATGATGCCTAAGGATGTCGCGGCATGTCTAAGGATACCGCGGCATCGTTGCCATTGAAATTTCAATTTTATTGTCATACAGTTAAGTTATATTTCTATTCGTGGCATAAAAACCTCTTGCCGTGCTGTACCGCCAGTGGGCTCAGGCCCTCACACGCCATACCACACAACGTCAATGTAGCGTTGTGGTAGCGTGCTTAAACGCAGCACTTCTACAAGGATCCTGGATGGGGCTATCTATCTATAGCTAGCGGTTTTTCTCAAACAGAACTTTGGTGTAAACTCTGTCGTCCACATGCGGTGGTTCTGGCACAATGAGGGGTCGTCCATCCAACTTGATCTCGCTGTATGGTGCTGAGTACATGCAGGTGAAACCAAGCTTTTCTGCCGACATGGCTGAATAGGCACTTGAAGTGTCCATGCGGAGAACTCTGAGACGACGTTTCTTTGCCAGGTTTCTGGAATGTGAGGAGATGGGGTTATTGTTATGTGCTTATCATGGGGATGGACTATTTCAGGAAGATTAGCTGCCATATGTAGCTATTAGATCGGTTTACACACTATCATAACATTAGGATTTTATTTTTCCCCGAAGACTTACAGAGCCGTATCTATAGTATACCCACATTTCGCCGGTTATATTCGATATTACAGGTATATAAAGATTTATTTTAATGCTTCTCTAAAGATTGTTCTCGAGATTCGAGACGTTCGAACGTTACATAGCGTTACAGAACACCGTAACTAACATGAGGAGCTGACAACCCGCGTTGTACCAACTTATTTTATGCAAATGAAACAGCCATTTCCGAGGCAATTTGTAACAATTACTGAGATTTTTACGGTTGTCTGTCATGTCTTATTTCAATACAGTAGGTAATTCTGTAATTGTAATGTTGAGTGCCAAGGCGTGACGTCACACACGTCGATAGACTGAGGTAAACTATAAACTATGTAGGTATCTAGGTACTTATTAAGGCGAAAGCGTCAGGGTAGTCCGCGATATTCAATATTTTTTACGTTTTTTGCAATTTGCTGATGACCAGTATTAAGTTGTACGTTGATTAAAATAAGATTCGCGGCCGTAACAAATATGTATTTACAGAATTATAATCATTAAAGTCATCAACACAACTCTCTAAGACCAAGTACTCCCCAAGAATGACTATTGATATTTACATGAAATCTTGACATTTGGAGAATATAGGTAGGTACCTACTAACTTAACAAGTTGTATTACTGATTGTAATGATTAGAATTCTGTAAATACATATTTGTTACGACCGCGAATCATATTTTAATCAACGTAAAACTTAATACTGACCAGCAAATTTCAAAAAACGTAAGAAAATTTGAATTTCGCGGGCTACCTTAGCGCTTCCCCCTTATCCAGTCTGCGGTTATGGTCTAAGTAAGGATCGTAGGTACTTCTGCCCTCGTTCTTCCACAGTCTACTTACTCAGTCTCGGATAACAAAGCATTCATGATGCCTTTCTTCCTCCAATTGGGGTCTGTGGCCGCGATCTTTATATCCAGAACTTCGTTTTCATCGGGGAACTTCTCCGAGAGCTTGGCACCTTCCTCACGTTTCGCCAGCACATATAGCATTTTCTCAAACTTTGGATTTTTACATTTCTGTGCCAGGCTTAAATAGTCGCTACCTTCTTCCGGCTGTAAATGTAAACAAAAGTTTATTTCTGCAGCTTTGTTATCTGATCTATTTTGTGACCAAATAGGCGTCCATTAGGTTCTTATTCCTTGTGCCAGGTGCAGGATTTCAACTGGTTCCCTAAAGCTAGGAGGATTATTTCATTTCATTGTTTATAATGGAAGGGTTTTCTGAGTTTTATGTCTAAGGAAATGGACTCGGGCACGCCGCGATAGCGGCGATAAGACCCCTCTTTGAGGAGTGGCTAGAGACGCGCCACGGCGCCCTCACCTACCGCCTGACGCAGGTCCTCACCGGACACGGAAGTTTCGGGAGGTTCCTGCACATCATCAGGCGGGAGGAAACGTCCGGGTGTCACCATTGCCAGGATCGCCCAGAGGACACGGTGGAGCACACGGTGGCGGTCTGCCCCGCTTGGGCGGAGCACCGCCGTGTCCTCGTAGAGGCGATCGGCAGCGGCGGCGACCTCTCGCGCCCGGCCCTGGTACAAGCCATGGTCCGGGGCGAGAGGGAGTGGGAGGCAGTCACCTCCTTCTGCGAAGCAGTCATGCTAGCGAAGGAGGTGGCGGGACGGCTCAGGGAGAGAGCCTCCCGTCCCAGCCGCCGCGGGAGACGCTCCGGGCGTCGGGAGCCGCGCGACGACTCCCGGCCACCGTAGGCGCGGGCCTGCGGGCGGAGAGTAATGGGTAGCTCACCGTCCGATCAGGACCAGGCTCGTGCCGGACGGCGCGTACGTGTTCCACGCGCGCCTCAAAGAGATGTCAGCATCGAGGAGGGGCCCCATAGGGCCGAAGCCTGCCGGGTCAGCGGGATTGTCCGAAAGGGTTACCGCTGGCCCGGAACATAAAGGGCTAAGGAAGGAACACGGGTGGGTTTTAGTCAGTAAGAGTCTGACACTCCCTTCCGCTCCACCCAGAGCGGGAGGGGTCATTTGATGATTTCCCATCCGCAAAAAAAAAAAAAAAAAAGGAAATGGACTCAAATTCATAAGTAGACATTGTAGATAGGCAGTCGTGGTAACAGATATCAGATACCTAATGGTGGACTTTTGGTAACTGGGACGTGTGGAACCACAGACCACAAGTATATCTCGAACTTGTGTTTCGCGTTCTTCAATTTTGGTCAAAGTAGTGGCGACAAATAACAAACTGCTGTGTTGATAGATATCAAAATGTATATTTTATGTTCCTAGAATCCTAGATATATACCTTACATAAATCGAATGTGCCTTGCCTCTGATACAAAATTATACCGAACTTAGCATTATAATTATAGAGCTCTAGACGAATTAATTTATCTGTCTCGAAAGATAGTCATCACAGGTTTACCTAAATAATAGGTAGGTAATTCAAAAAAGAAGGAAAATATGTAGGTATTAAATTAACAAAACAACGTTATTGCATTGTCGAAGTGTAGAGCTGATAATAGATATCTCGAAGCGGCAAGGATGACGTAATAACCAAATCTATTATATCCACGGAATTCAACAAGTCATTCCTACCTATACTTACCTATATTCACAAGGTATAGGTACATAATTATAGTTATTCATACCTTGCCCGTTCTTCTCTTTCAGTCTATCAAAAAGTACTCTGTGTTCTTCTCCTTAGGAACGTAGCCAGCTTCATCTTCCCCAATGACCGACTCAGAAGTCTGTGACCGACTCCTTCACCATTCAAAAGTGAATCCTAAGTAAACGATTGAATGTTTTTTTTTTAAGTTTGAATTTTACCTACTACCTCTTTCAAAGAACTGATTCCGCTGACCAGGACCCCGACGATATTGCCTTCTTGGTCTACAGCCTTGAAAGACCAGCCATCACCTGAAAGATAGTGTCTGCAGAATCCTTCAAGCTCGGTGCTTGTTCCGTCATTGCATAGCCCGACCGCTTGGCTCATTGGTTCATCGATGAAGAATGTTCTGGAAATTGAGGATACTTTACTATAGGTAGGCCGTTTTGGAGTTGGATATAAGAAAAAATTGGCTCCGTTGTTTAGTATTTAAAGTAGATCCGATCGTGTCGGATTGCCGTCTCATCGGCCAACGGACTACGAGAGTGAGGGAATAGTAAGTGCACTTGTGTCTGCGCAAACACGTGTGCATTTAGGTATAATTTCTCCCGCGCAGATGGCTACTCCCGCGATAAGCTGCCATGGTCAAAATTCGATCTGGTTAGTTGAAAACAAGTGGTCTTGGTTGTGAGAAGGATGGAATTCCGGTGCTCTCCATGGGTTCACTGCATCGCGAATTATTTACCGTCATGTTTCGATCACCCGGGCTTGAACATCGTCGTGAATTAGAAAGTATTAAGTTGTAATATCGTAGATATAGTGATTCTTCTAAAATACCAGCATTGTATTGCATCAAGCTGTAGATATTTCCCGAAGCCTCTGCTTTTCTTTTACGGTAAGTAACATGGTTTTCATGGAATTTCCATTAAAATCACTCGCTTGTTTTTGACAAACTCATTCATCGAACTTACCGTCGCAGTAAGTCCAGGATGACTTCCGTATCTTCTGCTTGAATCGGCTTTACTTCATAACCTGCCATTATTTGCACGAACCCTGGAAACAACAGCCGGGTACTTTTAAAACACTTCGTGCAAATGTTCAGTAATATTTTCATGACTGCTCTTGTCAAAAACGGCCAACTAGATGTAATTTATGTCACGGCTAATAGCCGAAGTGCGGCTACACCTAGTTTTAGCCGACCAGTATATATGCCAGAGTATCAACAGGGCCTCAATTCTGCTATTACAATAGTGTCAGAATGGTCTATCATTGATTTCATAATTGTTGATTTTGACAAGTTTGGTAATCTACTAATATAACATGGCGTCATTATGACTTTCCAATGGTCAACCACTGACACTCCATTGAAAGAAATGGCATAGAATGGTAATCTCTTACATAATGACAAATGAATGACTAACTTAGGCGGTAATCTGCTAAAATTTTGACAGTTCCTTTGATCAGTGACCTACCATTAGAACGTCATTGTGCAGTCATTGCTTTTAATTCGTTACGAGTATCGTATATTGTTCTGTGCCATTGATCGACCAATGATCGACCATTATGAATTTAGCAGATTACGAACTTTTAACAAAATGACAATGGGATCGTGTTGGAGTGACGAATTTATAAAAATAGCAGACTTGGGCCCCAGATCGCCACAACGTTGCTCTACCGAGCACAACACATCAGGAACACATCAGGAACGGAACTAGGTCGTTTACAGTACTATTCCGAGCCCCGACATTGATCCACCCAAAGGTAAATTTGATAGCTATAACGTCGAGAGGGGCTCGTGGCTAAGTAATAACAGCCTCCATTAAGTTAAGCTACGCTTGCAGCTACGGTTGTTTCGTGGATTTTTACATATCGAGAGGCACAGAGGGGTGCCTCGGAAAGCACGTTTAGCCGTTGGTTCTGGCTGTCATTCTTTGACAGTCGTCATAGGTACCTAATCAGAAGCCCGAAAGTCTAACAACCAGTCTTCTCGAGGGGTATCGTGTTACTCAGTCAATCGGTTGTGGAGTTCAGATAAGCAGTCGCTCCATGTAAAATATTGGTATTTAGCTGCATCCGGTTAGACTGGAAGCCGACCCCAACATATGTATATGGGAAAACGCTAAGCAGATGATAAAGATGATGACGGAAACTGGGTCTGCTAGAAAGCTTTGTTCATTTTTATCCATCCATCTCAAGGTGGAGCTACATCAGACAGACGGTTACTGGAAAACTATTGGTACCTACCTATCCGTACCATAGAGATAAACGAAATTGACGTGAACAAGCTACGAGTAGCTTTAGCCAGTCTATTCTGTAGAAAAATGTCACCGTGAAAGCTTAGGTGAAGTGAGCTGTCAGTCTCTGGCATCTGACGGAATGACTGCTCAATTCACCTACTATTTTTGATAGACTACAATATAATGCAGGGGGCATTATATTGTAGTCTGTGTGACAGACTAAACCTAAGATTTCACGGTGAGAGATTTTTACAGAATACATTGGCTACATAGATTCTAATCACGTAGAATATAATAAGCGACAGAAACGTGGTGTCTTTGGGTATCTATATATATACTTACTTACGTACCTATCTAACCTAAGTCCTAATCTGTAACTGAACAGAGAGCAAATGACGAATATCAACATCGATTAGATCAGACTAAAAGATTATCCGAGACTTGTCAGATACCTATACATTAATTATAGGTATTATTAAAACAAATAGAAATCTTTTATTCTTACCGTAGGTTAGTATTAAAACTGTAGGTAGGTAGCTAAATAAGCAAGCTTAGGTATCGCAGTAGGTAACTTATGTTATACCTACCTATGTCTTATTGTCTATATTGTAATTAATGTGTAGCTTACGGTAATTGTGACTTCCAATTTAAATATAGGTACGTACGTTTGTAAATAAAGCTAAGTTATGACATTACTTAAGTGAATACACAACACTTATTTGTCCAATCAAGTAGGTACTTTCCTCACAATCACTCGATCAATCACATCGACAATAATACTCTCACAACAGTAAATAAGTTTAAGGTAGGTACTTACTTTAACAAAACTTAGCAAATTAAATTATTGTAATTTAAAACAAAACAAATCGCTGTAGCGTACTAACGCGCTTCTCTATAGATACCTACTGTATTGGACGCTGCGAAAGATAAAAATGCTATATTTAAGGTGAATACGGTCGTATGTTTGTTTATCTTATCGTTTATTGCGTAATACTGAATAAATTCATGGTAACACTTACTTATTCGGTAACTATTTGGGAGTATCAGTTTATGTTTTTACGATAAAATTTGTAAAGCCAGTTGGTAAGTATCTACTTACCAACTGGCTTTACAAAATGGGTGCTTAATTATGTACGTTTGTTCTCTATTAAAAACTGTTACCTAATTAATGAACTGCCGGTCGATTCTGAAAAAATCTCACCGTGAAAACTTAGGTGAAGTGAGTTTGTTTTTGCTAAGAATTGACACTATTGACAGTTCACTCCACGCTCACTTCACCTAAGTTTTCATGGTGAGATTTTTACAGAATAGCACCGCTGGTGTGGGTATTTTTTTAAGGAATTTCTTAGTAACGGAGTTCGGAAGAGCCCCGTGCCTCGGAAAGCACGTAGAGCCGTTAGTCCTTCGCCTGATCTCTCCCTGGTCGTGTCGGATTGCCGTCCCATCGGACTATGAGATTATAGGAACTATGAGAGAGTACAGTCACGAGCATAAGTATGTATACACTTGGCTTTATTCAAAGGCGATTTTCTCATTTAGTTTTGAATGAAATTTTATGTTATTACGAACAACGTATTTTCGAACCCATAGGTTTGTGTAAAGTGTGATTATTCAACGTTTCATTCGTTATTTCACGAAAAAATTGCAATTGAAAGTTCCCAAGTGTTGACATATTAGTGCTCATGACTGTACACCTGTGTTTCGTCGTGATCGTCAAAATGAGGTGGTTTGTCTGATGTAAATTGGAAAGTTATCATAGAGCCACTATTACTACTAGAAAGCGTGTAGTTTATTTTAGAAATTATGTGTAGGTAAGTAGACTAAGTATATATTATACTCGTGCTTCGTTCTTGAGATTAGTAACCTGAAATAATAAACCTATTACTTATTTACCAGGATTAAGACGTAGGATACTTTTTATCCCGATATTCCCACGGGATCGAAACTAACGCGGGTGAAACAGTGCGGCGCTGCTAGTTTATTTCTCAAAGTCTACATTTCATGTGGACTTTGAGATATCGGGATAAAAAGTATCCTACGTCTTAATCCTGGTTATAAACTATCTGTGTACCTACCAAATTCAATCCAAATCTGTTCAGTAGTTTTTGCGTGAAGAAGTAACAAACATACAAAAACACTCACAAATTTTCGCATTATCATAATATTAGTGTCTCCGGTTTGAGCTGCTCGGTTTTTCTAGGTAGGTAGCTATGTCGTACCTACCTATATAAAATACAAAACGAAGTTAAAACAGTAACATAATTTATTATTTAAACAATAGGGATGTTCCTACCAAAACGTCATAAAATAAACAGTTTAACATTACCATTAAAATATATAGGTAGGTATTGTGTTCTTAGGTTCACTTTGATCAAAGCATAATTTATTATGACACTAGCTGCTGCCCGCGACGTCGTCTGCGTGAAGGCTCTACAGCACCAAAAACACCTAAGATGCCAGTGTAGCTATAGCATTATAAAGTAAACAACTTTTAAAATAGAATTAAAATATAAGTTTTTTTTTGCAAGCGAAGCAAGTGAAAAGAGTTATATGGGAATCCTGCTGAGTTCGGTCATAAGAGGTGACTGAAGGAAATAGAGAAAATAATGCAGGAATACATTCTAGGACACAAAAGAGTAAAAATACGTTCAAAGGTATCATATATACCTTACAACACTTCCCTATAAACTACGTTGGTAGTTATGCTGCCAGGAGCCAAAATGTGTGATGACGCGGGAGCAAGCGACGACGTACAGTTGCCCGTGTGAGAAGCAACTCGTCCTGACGTCGACACCCACTGCCCTCAGTGTCTGCCCCTGCGACTTATTGATGGTCATCGCGAAGCAAACACTCACGGGGAGCTGTACGCGCTTGAACTGGAACGGGAAGTTATGAGGTATGAGGGGAATGCGTGGTATAAATACTGCCTCGCCGACGTCACAACCCGTAAGAATTTCCGCCTCAATGGTGTGTCTGTGGAGCGAGATGACTTTAAGGCGGGTCCCGTTACACAACTTCGGAGGAGATAGGTTCCGAAGAAGCATAACCGGGACACCGCTTCAGCTTGAATGCGCTGGAAGTCCACTTGCTGACAGGGAGTTCAGAAATTCCACGGGATAATGTGTGGCGTCATCTTGCTTGACAACAGTGTTTATCGAGGTGTAGACCACTTCATTCCCCTCAATTTCCGAGAGAATGCATTCGTTAATTGCTGCAGCCTGATCATTTTTGGGCGTCAAAATGGCCCACTCACACACCCAAGAATTCTGCTGGTGCGTACGAACTCGTGACCACAACGAAGATCGTTTCAACGAAGCATTCACCTCGTCAGCCCTCGATCCTCGGCCATCGTACACTCATCCCATACGATCAGAGAGCAATCCTTGAGCACGTGTCCCTTATCGCTGTTACGTGACACACCACAAACAGGCGTTTCGGCGCTCTCTAAATCGATGGGAATTTTAAACATGGCATGTGCTGTCTTGCAGTCCCGGAAGCAGTGTGGCAGCGATTCCCGACGACGCTACAGCAATAGCAATTTTGCCTTGCCTCCTGACCTCTGCAAGTATGCCAGTGGTAACAAATGTTTTTCCTGTACCACCAGGAGCATCCAAGAAAAACATTTTACCCTGGTTTTGCCAAACGCTTTCAAGGACAGTGTCATAAATTTGTTTTTGCTCTGAAGAGAACAAAGCGACATGGTCATTTCGTATGGTGGTCATTTCGCCGTCTCCGACTTCGTCTCCAGTAGCACGCCTCAAAGCTCGTAGAAAATCTTAAGACGATGATTCAAGAGATGATGGCGATACTTCTCCCACAAAGCTACCGGGTTCGCGACTCCACAAAACACCAAGATGACGGCAAACAGATGACGCATGCGGCTGGGACTGTCACTGACGCTCGCCTCCGCGAGGGTGTCAGCCCAATTTTGGTCACCGTCGAGAAGGTGACGTGATACGCAGGCTGCGCGGTAAGTGGGAAACTCCACGCCATCAAATGTCCTCAGAAAGGCGAAAGACTTTGCCTCGGACAGTGTGAAGTAACAACCGCAGAAAATCGCATTCGCCATTATTCGGATGCACGGTATAATTTAAGTTTATAATTAGGTATACGACATGAAAATATATTAATTACCAAGCAATAATCACACAGATAAATACCGAACAAAAGTATTAACAGTCAATGTTTATTTTGTACTAACAACATGAAATTGATGAAGAAATGATCATCATCAATGAACATAACTTTTTTGTAATACTTAACACCGCATTTTTTTTAAATTGTCTTCCTCAACTCGGCTCAAGATTTTGAGGGTTTTGTTGGAACTTGAATTTGTCAAAACGAACTATACGATACAACTTTTATGAAGAAAATGCACATTACCATCTATGAATTTTAAGAATAACTAACTACTAACCTCACCAACATGATCAAATTTAAATTATTAATTTCCAAAAAGTGTTGACATGTAACTTGATTTGATTTTTATGAAATCTCATAGATGGCGCTGCTTCAAAATTGTCTTATACTACTAACATTCATTAAACTATGTTTCTCTGCCCAAGTTACTTTAATGGCGTAAAAGTTTTTATAGTGTAAAGCTAGATAATAGCATGACTTACTCAAAAACAACATTTAAATATGCGTCGTTAGATTACACGCTGTCACAGAATGCGTAAGAAAAATAAAGATTCACAGGTCCTCCTCGTAGGTGATAGCGTGATAATATGTAGCCTATATGTTGACCCGACCTCTTAATAATATTCATGCAAAATTTGAAGTAAATCCATGCAGTACTTTTTGAGTTTAGCCCGGACATATATACAGACAAACAGACAAAAATTCTAAAAACTATATTTTTGGCTTTGATATCGATTGTAGATCACGCCCCAAGTATTTTTTTTTATATATTCTATGTACAGTTTTGCCTTTCCTACGATTTTATTATATACGATTTTATTATATATGTTTATATTATTTATTTAAACATTATCATTATTTTTTTTTTAAATAACACAGACATAAGGATCAGAATTATTTCGTCATAAAGGCAAGCCTTTACGACGTGATTAAACACATAATAATGTTTTAAAGATAACAATATGATTTCGTTAGTACTATATCGCGCCAATAGATGTCGTTACATGTTTCCACTTATTGCAATAAAAATTTGTTTTTATCTTTTGATAGACTGAAGCGATTGCGATGAAACAAAGACTAATCACTGCTCCGAGTTCTACACTATATTTGAGTATAAATATGAACCATATTGGTTTGGTACTTTTTACGTTGAGCCTGTTCGAAATCTGTCACATCCAAACAGACAAACAGACAAACAGACAAAAATTCCAAAAATTGAAGAAATGGCATCTGTTGGTTATCCTATAACAGCCCAACTATTTTTTATTTTTTTATTTTCAATGTACAGAAACGCCTCGTCTACAGATTTATTATATGTATAGATTATGTCGGTAGCACAATTCAATAGTCTTCAAACTATACATAAGGTATATGGCAGGTACCTACATCCTTCCGTAATAAACAAAAGTTATCTAAATACGATTAGTCTTTAGTCACAAGACAATAGATAAATACCTACCGTACACCTAAACTATGACCGAGATCTTTAAACGTTACTTAGCACGTACTTAGTTCATAGATTAGGGCCTGAGAGGCCAAACTAGACAAGCGAACCTGCTTCAGTTTGCCTGATGTATCAGAAGACAGCATACGAAACGACATCATCTGTTTTAGGGCTTAACCATGATCGCATTTTCCCGTAACTATCCCTGTTTGTTGCTCATGCTCAGAAACATATTTCACTAGAGTAAGAAAGAAGTGGCCATAGATCGCTGGCTCTTGCAAGCAATCTTTCTCGTTTTAGTGAAGAATTTTTCTGAGAGACAGAAAGAGCGAAAATGCGAATCCTGGATGAGGCTATCTATCTATAGGTATGGTTACAGCTAGCCGTTTTTCTCAAACAGAACTTTGGTGTAAACTCTGTCGTCCACATGCGGTGGTTCTGGCACAATGAGGGGTCGTCCATCCAACTTGATCTCGCTGTATGGTGCTGAGTACATGCAGGTGAAACCAAGCTTTTCTGCCGACATGGCTGAATAGGCACTTGAAGTGTCCATGCGGAGAACTCTGAGACGACGTTTCTTTGCCAGGTTTCTGGAATGTGAGGAGATGGGGTTATTGTTATGTGCTTATCATGGGGATAGACTATTTCAGGAAGATTAGCTGCCATAGAGTAGCTCTTAGATCGGTTTACACACTATCATAACATTAGGGTTTTATTTTTCCCCGAAGACTTACAGAGCCGTATCTATAGTATACCCACATTTCGCCAGTTATATTTAAGTTCCATGTAATAGGGAACGAGACACGAGAAAGTTTTAGCTAACGATATTACAGGTACTTATATAAAGATTTATTTTAATGCATCTCTAAAGATTGTTCTCGAGAATCGAGACGTTCGAAAACGCAATACATAGCGTTACAGAACACCGTAACTAACACGAGGAGCCAGACGGCGTTGTACTTATTTTATGCAAATGAAACAGCCATTTCCGAGGCAGTTCGTAACAATTACTGGGATTTTTACGGTTGTCTGTCATGTCTTATTTCAATACAGTAGGTAATTCTGTAATTGTAATGTTGAGTGCCAAGGCATCTCGTGAGGTCACACACGTTGATAGACTGAGGTAAACTATAAACTATGTACTTATTAATCGTACTTCTGCCCTCGTTCTTCCACAGTCTACTTACTCAGTCTCGGATAACAAAACATTCATGATGCCTTTCTTCCTCCAATTGGGGTCTGTGG
The DNA here is from genome assembly GCA_948474745.1 of Oligia latruncula. Lineage (NCBI taxonomy): Eukaryota > Metazoa > Arthropoda > Insecta > Lepidoptera > Noctuidae > Oligia > Oligia latruncula. The sequence goes on from OX419696.1 coordinate 6,969,825, forward strand.
CCGCGATCTTTACATCCAGAACTTCGTGTTCACCGGGGAACTTCTCCGAGAGCTTGGCACCTTCCTCACGTTTCGCCAGCACATATAGAATCTTCGCAAACTTTGGATTTTTACATTTCTGTGCCAGGCTTAAGTAGTCGCTGCCTTCTTCCGGCTGTAAATGTAAGAAACGAAAAATTATTTCTTGCAGCTTTGTTATCTATTTTGTGCCCAAATAGGCGTCCATTAGGTACCTATTTCTTATGCCAGGTGTAGGATTTCAATTGGTTCCCTAAAGCTAGGAGGATTAATTCATTTCATTGTTTATAATGGAAGGGTTTTCTGAGTTTTATGTCAAAGGAAATGGACTCAGATTCATAAGTAGACATTGTAGATAGGCAGTCGTGGTAACATATAATGGGTTTTTGAACTTTTGGTAATTGGAACGTGTGGAACCACAGACCACAAGTATATCTCGAACTTGTGTTTTGCGTTGGTCAATGGTGATAAAGACCAGTCCGACCACAATATATCTAAAAGTATTGTTTTGTTATGTAGTGGTGATAGATAACGAATTGCTGTGTTGATAGATATCAAAATGTTATGTTCCTAGAATCCTAGATACCTTATACATGAATCAAATGTGCCTTGCCTCTGATAAGAAATTATGCCATACTTAGCTTTATAATTAAACAACGTTATTTTTAGTATATGCGAAACCTGAATATAGTTTGTTCAGAATAAGTACCTAACTGAATCGATTCCAATAATTTTTACCCCATGTTATAAGTATTTTGTCCCAAAAATATTTAAAAAAGGTTAAAAGTTGAACACCGAGCGACACTAAGTAGGTTATCCAATCTCCGCGCCGAACGGTTAGTACCTAGATGAGCGCAAGACGGCGCGGCGCGGGTGAGCATGTTTTTGTACGGACAAACAGGTAACTTAACAAGCTTATAACTTTGTGATTTTTACCGACTTCAAAAAAAAGGAGGTTATCAATTCGATACGTACCTATGTATGTAATATTATTGGAATTGCATTATATTCACATATGACAATCTATTAGGGCTTCCAAACAAATATACAAAATTTTATAGACGTATGTATGTATGTATGTATGTATGTATGTATGTATGTTTGTCCACGCATATCTCCGTAACTATTAATCGGATCGTGACCATTCTTTTTTTATTGGCTTACATTTACTTTAACTTAGGGAACAGTGTAAGTTTCATCAAAATCGATTCAGTAATTTTCGAGATATGGACTAAGACGTGAAAGTGTGACGGCCTGGCTTATTGATACGAGCTACGGGTGTAGTGTCAAAGCGAAAACATCTCAAAACCTTGGTCAAATTCTAGTGCAACAACTAAAAGTTACCAAATAAAAAGTAATTTAAAAAAATTAAACCGACTTCAAAAAGAAATGAACTCAAAATTATGAAATAACTTTAATTTCGGAAGTCGGTGGCAAAAAACTAAAACTAAAATACAGATCCCAAGACACCGTCTTCCGAAATTAAAGTTATTTCATAATTTTGAGTTCATTTCTTTTTGAAGTCGGTTTAATTTTTCATGATACAGTTTTGAAATTTTGTACATAGATTCTTTACATAAAAATACTAGACACATGTTTCGGGTTTCGCATAGGTATACTAAAAATAATGTTGTAGAGTTCTAGAAAAAATAATTTTTCTGTCTCGGAAAATTGTCATCACAGGTTTACCTAAATAATAGGTAGGTAACTCAAAAATTTCGGAAAATATGTATTAACAAAACAACGTTATCGCATTATCGAAAACGTGCAGAGCTGATAATATCTCGAAGCGGCAAGGATGACGTAATAACCAAATCTATTATATCCACGGAATTCAACAAGTCATTCATACCTGTACTTACCTATATTCACAAGGTATACATCATTATAGTTATTCATACCTTGCCCGTTCTTCTTCTTAGGAACTTATTAAGCTTTAGAATAAGCAGCCAGCTTCTTCTCTCCAATGACCGACTCCTTCACCATTCAAAAGTGAATGTAAGTAAACGATTGAATGGTTTTTTTTTAAGTATGAATTTTACCTACTAACCTCTTTTAAAGAACAGATTCCGCTAACCATGACCCCGACGATATTGCCTTCTTTGTCTACAGCCTTGAAAGACCAGCCTTCACCTGGAAGGTACTGTCTGCAGTATTCTTCAACCTCGGTGCATGTTCCGTCATTGCATAGCCCGACCGCTTGGTTCATTGGCTCATCGATGAAGAATGTTCTGGAAATTGAAAATTGAGGATACTTTACTATAGGCCGTTTTGGAGTTGAATATAAGAAGAATTGGCTCCGTTGCTTAGTATTTAAAGTAGCCTGCGGGCTGCGCCTGATCTCTCTCCGGTCGTGTCGGGTTGCCGTCCCATACTCCCATCGGACTACGAGTGAGGGAATAGTAAGTGCACCTGTGTCTGCGCAAACACATGTGCATTTATAATTTCTCCCGCGCAGATGGCTTGCTGAGATAAGCTGCCATGGCCGAAATTCGGTCTGGTGGACTATTATTTAAAGTTGAAAACAAGAGGTCTTGGTTGTGAGAAGGATGTTATTCCGGTGCTCTCCATGGGTTCACTGCATCGCGAATTATTTACTGTCATTTGTTTTGATCACCCGGGCTTGAACATCGTCGTGAATTAGAAAATGAGCTACGAATTTGGTGTTGGAATAACCGTTTGTGCTAGTGCGGTTGTTTCCAACCAATTACCAATCACTGTCTTTTCGAATATCGTAGATAGTGATTCACTCTCTTGTTTCTGACAAACTCATTCATCGAACTTACCGTCGCAGTAAGTCCAGGATGACTTCCGTATCTTCTGCTTGAACCGGCTTTACTTCATAACCTGCCATTATTTGCACGAACCCTGAAAACGACAGCCGGGTACTTTTAAAACGCTTCGTGCAAAATCAGTAACATTTTCATGACTGCTCTTGTCAAAAACGGCCAACTAGATAGGCAGTGGAGGTCAAATAGGCAGTCGCGCCATGTAAAATACTGGTATGTATTTAGCTGCATCCGGTTAGACTGGAAGCCGACCCCAACATAGATGGGAAAACGCTAAGCAGATGATAATGGTGATGACGGAAACTGGGTCTGCTAGAAAGCTTTGTTCATGGATGGAGAATCGGTGGAGCTACATCAGACAGACGGTTACTGGAAAACTGTTGTTATCCTTAACAAAGAGATAAATGAAATTGACGTGAACAAGCTAGCATCTATGTAAAAATGTTACCGTGAAAGCTAGGCTGAAGTGAGCTGTCAGTTTCTGGTATCTGCGGTGCTATTCTGTAAAAATCTCACCGTGATAACTTAGGTGAAGTGAGCGTGGAGTGAGCTGTCAATAGTGTCAATTCCTAGCAAAAACAAACTCACTTCACCTAAGTTTTCACGGTGAGATTTATGCAGAATCGATCGGCTGATGGAATGACTGCTTCAATCTCACTTCACCTAAGATTTCAAGGTGAGATTTTTACAAAATACATTGGCAAATTACGTCATCGTTAAGTGTACCTACCTAAGATTATGAGAATCTAATCACGTAGAAAACAAAGAGCAAACGACGAATATCAACATCGATTAGATCTGACTAACAGATTGTCCGAGACTTTTCAGATAACTAATAGGTACATAATATACCTACAATAAAATTATTATTAAAACAAATAGAAATCTTTTATTCATATTGTAGGTTACACTGTAAGTAGGTAGCTATGCAACCTTAGGTATTGCAGTAACTTATATTTTATCTATGTCTTATATTGTAATTAATGTGTAGCTTAGCTTACCTACGGTAACTGTGACTTCCTATATAAATATAGGTAGGTACGTTTGTAAATAACGCTAAGTTATGTATGACGTTACTTAAGTGAATACACAACACTTATTTTTCCAATCAAGTTTTTAAGTATTTAAAACATAGACAGTCCTCACAATCACATCAACAATAACACACTCACAACAGACAACAGTAAATAAGTTTAAGGTATGTACTTACTTTAACAAAACTTTGCAAATTAAATTATTGTAATTTAAAACAAAACAAATCGCCTGTAGCGTACGGCTAACGCGCTGCTATATAGATACTGTTTTGAACGCTGCTGCGCGTACCCACGCATTTACATGTTAACGGTGAAAGATAAAAATGCTATATTTAAGGCGAATACGGTGTTAAGTGTGTTTATCTTATCGTTTATTGCGTAATACTGAATTCATTTATGGTACCACTTACTTATTCCTTCGATCAATAAGACTTATTCGGTAAATATTTTACATTGATTTGGGATTTATGTTTTTATGATATTTTATCATAATTTTGTCGAATGTGAACATAATCATGTAAATCAGATACTAAATCAGTTACCAACTGGCTTTACAAACGTTTGTTCTCTATTAAAAACTGTTACCTAATTAATAAACTGTGGTGCTATTCTGTAAAAATCTCACCGTGAAAACTTAGGTAAAGTGAGCGTGGAGTGAGCTGTCAATAGTGTCAATTCCTAGCAAAAACAAACTCACTTCATCTAAGTTTTCACGGTGAGATTTTTACAGAATCGACCGGCTGCTGTGGGTATTTGTCTTAGGAATTTCTTAGTAACAGTCCGGAGTTTGGAAGTCGGCGGTTTAATACCCCCGTGCCTCGGAAAGCACGAAAAGCCGTGCCGTTGGTCCTGCGCCTGATCTCTCCCTGCGTGTCAGATTGCTGTCCCATAGGACTATGAGAGTAAAGGAACAGAGAGTGCACCTGTGTTTACGCAGCACACTAGCTTGTGCACTATAATATCTCCTGATTACCTGGCTAATCTCCGTTGAGATTGGCCACCGTGACCGAAATCAGTCGGGAGGCTATTATTCTGGGTATTTATTAATAAACATTAAACGCAGCGATTAATTGAAATTATTTCCCTAAGTCGTAAGAGGGCTTATCACAAATAGCGATAGGAAGGTGCATAATTCAGTTCTTTCAAATAGGTAATATATTGATATCAATAGTAGATAATCTATGAATGTGTTGTGGTGGTTAGCGCATCTTGATAAACAAGATACCCTATCTGGAACAATATTGTATTTTCGACAGAAACATATTTGATAAGAAGTTAAAAACTCCTAAAGAACGTAGGTAGGTACACTATTTTCGACAAATTATTTTCAATACCTAATTAGATAATAAAGATCGCTGCCAGAAAATCGTTGAAAATTGCATTTATGAATGCGTAGCAGATAACAGATTACCAAACCTATTATAAAAATGTAAAATCCAAGTTGCACGTGGTCTTTTCATTGGTTAGTTAGCAAGTGCTACAACTGTAACACCCTGGATTGTCTGCATTTACCAAACTTGCTGCATAGCTGAGGTTTCAAAGTCACGAAAAAAGAATACCTACAGGTTAATCAGCAAAATCCTAATTTTTCTTACATATTGCGTAACAGTTAGAGAGCAGTGGTGGCCCAGTGGTCACGGACACGACTTACGAGTTGTAGGTCGTAGGTTCGAACCCAGACAGGCGCTTTACTTTGTGTAAATTATTTCATCACCACTGCTCTCAAAACGGTGAAGGAAAACATCGTGAGGAAACCGGCATGTCCTAGAACCAAAAATTCGAAGTCATGTGACATCCACCAACCCGCACTGGGCCCGCGTGGTGGATTACGGCCCACTCCCTCTCATTGAGAGGAGGCCTGTGTCCCAGCAGTGGGAACATTATAGGCTGATTATGGTTATGGTTATTGCGTAACAGGAATGTTTATCACCATCCTTGCCTGCATAGGCCCCTTTAATGTTGTACTAACCATCTCTTTCCTCTCTCTATTTACGCTGTGCTGTTCTAAATAAACAACACTGAATTTTACTCAATGTAATGGATTCCAAAAATATCGGAATTATAAGAAGGCCTGCAGTGGGAAAATACTGCAGGCCTCCTTACTCTCTTTACAGAGCTACTAAGGATCAGTCATTATTAAGCATCCCGCCTTCTACGCCTGGGTCTATCGCGGAGATATTTATAATCATCATTCAACTAAGAGACACAATTAACGACCTGTTCTGCCAGCATTCGGCGGAATCTCGTGACTTTCACCAGGCCATCCGTCCATCTTGCAGAGAACCTATGCACATACGCAAGTAGGTAGAAACTACAAACTATAAAAATTAACTTATAGACACGTTGTAGGTGTAGGAGCCTTAAGTTTTAGCGAGTAGTGGGGTCGGTTGCGATGACCGAAGCTTGGCATTCGGTGCCGGTATATTTACTAATCCTCCTGTGGTTGGCTGTGACCGCTGTTATTTCGTGTCTAATATCAATCACTTAAGAACGTCTGTTTTGGTAATAAAAACGTTAAACAGGTTGTGAAGGGTTCGTTAAACAAGTTCCCTGCCTGATGAGTGAGATGACTCAAGGTTAAGCTATTGTGTCTGCTTGTACAAGTTCCTAGCGCCATGACTTATAATCCTCTTATAATATTCTCATAATGAGTTTTTTGCAACACCAAAAGACTATTGATTTCTTCCAAAACTCTAGAACGGTAGGCTCAGTTATTCCGTTTATCCACCCCAAATTATCCACCTTAAGGTGGATGCGCGGAAACGCATGTCCGAGAATCCACCTTAGGCCTAGTTGGATAAACTAAATTTATAGGCTTAGGGTGGATTTTCGGACATGCGTTTGTGCGTAGAGCGGATGTGTTTTGGGGTGGATAAATGGAACTCTGTAGGCCACACATCAGTGGTAACGAAGCCAGTATAACCTGGCCTCATAATCTATTGGAACTCCGTACTACGCTAGGCCGGCTCAAGGTCAGTGATACTACTGACTTGTGACTCAATGAATACATATACCACCTGTATCCCACTAATACTTTTCTCATGAACAGTGTGTTGTAGTTCACTGGTCGACATTAGCTCTTCCAAAACTCGGGTGCCTTAATATTCATAATTCGTTGCGTAGAACCCCCCACCTACCCACTTCAGACGATAGTTTTACAAACCGTCAGTCATATGAAACATGTAAACTTCTGTGCCTGAACCCGATCATCCCATCCACCCGATATTATGGCATATTACAATGATTGCAGCTAAATTGTCATTATAGGACATGTCTTAGCTAATATTGCCACTAATATTAGGACATGGGCTGTGTTCATAAGCTGTGGCCATATGCTGTAAAGTACTCTATTTTTTATACGCCATGTGGTCGCCAATCCGCTGGGACGATTCCATCTTGACAATAATGTACTTGCATATCTACTACTTATGGATCCGAGTTCCGTGTGTTGCTCATAAAATTGGAGTTCATTCTTTTTGCATAGAATGTAAAACATAGTTGTTAGGTAGGTACTAATAAAAAAATCTAAGTCCTACCAGCGTGAGTCTTCATAATGTGCACATATGGAAATGAGGGAAACTAAGCTTAATTTTATCGACGGAAAAAAGATTAAAAAAAAAAAAAAAAAAAATTGTAGCATTTTTTAAATTTTTTTTCGCTGCTGTAACCCCTGTGTAAACAATCGCCTCTAAATTGAGAATGATGGTTTTTTTTTAACAAAAATCTGATATTTTTTCATCAATTTTTACAATAATTGTAAAATTACTCAATAAAAGCCCCGATTACCTACCCTTTTTGATTACTTTAAATTATTCTCCATCGTATCAAATTTCTAAACGTAAAAATACCATGTTTCTAACTCAATCACAACATTTCCTATCAACTGTTAAAGAAAGGCCTTGCAATCACCATAGGTACCTACTTTAGCAGGTAAAGATCTTTTTAAATATTTTTTTATTTTGCAAATATTTTTTCCGTCGATAAAATTAAGCTATGTTTCCCTGATTTCGTTATGTGCACATTATGAAGACTCACTCTGTATAGACAAGATGGGTGTAAAAAGACCCATTAAATGGCCGTTAGCTACGAAAGATTGAGGAAAAATTAATTGCTGGGAACCGACTTTTATATGCAACGCGCAATGTTATGCACGCAAAACATTGTGCGTATCGGTGCATGCTACGGTACAGGATTTGTGGGGACAACATTCAAAACATGTTTTCGTGAAAAAAAGTTAAAAAAAATAGTTGCAGGAACTTAGGACCATCAATATTTATTTATTTAATTCTTTAAGCACACAAATGTACAGAGACGGACTAAATGCCATAGGCATATAACTCCATCAATAACAAACCGGACAACATCTCCGTAACCAGAAGGTTTCCTCCCAGGTATAGTCCTGTACAAAAAAGAAACAATGATGGGAAGTACAAGTGACTCTCGGATTCGATAAGCGTCTCTTTACACACGTTATGTACCCAATCCAAGATGACTTATAATAATAGTCTTCCAGACCGTATTTCGGCCATGGCGGCTAATCTCAACGGAGACTATCCTTCGGCGCGGGAGTTATTACCTATAGTGGACAAGTGTATGCGCAGACTCAGGTGCACTCTATCTTCCTTTACTCTCATAGTCCGATTGGGCGGCACGCAATTCGACACGACCGGAGAGATATCAGGGGGCCTAAAAAGGCCACTTTGGCAGAATCATAAAAGGATTACATAATTTTCAGTAATTTTTTTTATGTCCTAAAATACCAATCAATCCAATCCAAATCCAATCCCAATCCCTTTTATTCTACCTACGTAGAGCAGCGAAAAAAAGAAAAACACGGACTGTCTTCGCCATAATAAGTTTTATAATGTTATCCTTTTATGATTCTCCAAAGTGGCCTTTTTAGGCCCCGGTCATCAGGCGCAGTACCAACGGCTTAACGTGCTTTGCGAATAAGGTCGGGCTGTTACTAAGAAATCCCTAATGGAAAAACCCAAAAACTCTTTGCCCGACCTAAGAATCGAGCCCAGAACCCTACGCTCCGCAGCCGCGCTTGTGACCACGAGACCACGGGGCTGTTAACACCTTTAACACCTTAATGTGTGTTGTCTTTGGTCCCTGGCCCTGACATCAAGCAAAATTGTCAACATTTTTTTGTTTTTTAAGCTTGAGTACGAGGCATTTGATTACGTCGTGTGTGTATAGGTATTTATCTTTTAATTTTTTTTGTTTATTATTTTATTTTTTCTTTTTATATGCAATGTGCGTTGTGTTTGTGCAGAATAAACAGTTTTTCTTTCTTTTCTTTCTACCTTAAGTAAGGAGCTATATAATAAGGAGGCCCGTACCAAGTTTAAACCATGAAGCCATGTAATCATTTACAAAGCACAGAATAACTTATTAGTTCACCATCCGCAAAAAAAAAAATCTACTTGTAGATTTTTTTTTTTGCGGATGGTAATCCATCAAATGATCCCTCCCGGTCTGGGTGGAGCGGAAGGGATCATTGTTGTCAAGTGTTCCTTCCTTAGCCTTTTATGTTCCGGGCCTGCGGTAACCCTTTCGGACAACCCCGCTGACCCGGGAGGCTTCGGCCCTGACGGGCCCCTCACATGATGCTGACATCTCTTTGAGGCGCCGTCCGGCACGGGCCTGGTCCTGATCGGACGGTAAGCTACCCATTACATTACTCTCCGTCCGCAGGCTCGCGAACCTTTACCCTTGGCCACCTATTGTTGTGTGTCGGTATCATTTTAATTGACTGTAACGTTAATTAGGTAACCGTAACAAAGTGTTGTCAGCTGTAATTAGTAATTATTATGTTAGATGTTTCAACGTCAGAATTTTTAAAGGCTGACGCGATAAAACTCAACAGTCATTGTGCTGTATCGAGCTACCGAGAAGCACAAAATCGCTAGTCGGTGATGCGAAGTGCGGGGGTTTAGAGGGCAGTCGCTGCGCTAACTAGAAGCAACCCAAAAGCAACTAAGGCCTTATTTTTCAACAGTCAGATAATTTTTATCTGAGGAATAAATATTGCGGTTTGACAGCTTGTGTAGGTATAGAAAATATGTCAAAATATAATTATTTATTAGGTAGATATCCCTAAGGTGGATATGAGGAAACGCATGTAAGAGAATCCCTTCTGCCTATAAATTTCGATTTATAGGCAGAAGAAACTAGGCCCCATGGTGGATTCTAAGACATGTAAATTGAACTGTAAATTGTCAGTGTAAAAAGTGTTTAGGTATCGTGTCGGCAACGCACTTCCGTACTTAGTATACTGGGCCTATAATATTCCCACTGCTGGTACACAGGCCTCCTATCTTTGAGAGCCCAGTGCGGGTTGGTGGATGTCACATGTCTTCTAATTTTTGGTTCTAGGACATGCCGGTTTTCTCACGATGTTTTCCTTCACCGTTTTGAGAGCAGTGATGATTAAAACACAATGTAAAGCGTCTGTCAGGGTTCGAACCTACGGCCTACAACTTTTAAATCGCGGTTGTTACCACAGGTGGTAACAACCGTGGTTTAAGAGTTGTAGGTACCTCAAAACACACTTATGAGCTATGACCAAAACAAAACGACTTAATATATACTTTTATTGCGGTAAAATTGTAATATATAAACAGATTTGAGATTAGGTAATCACAGTAAAATTATATCAAAAAACAACTCACAAAATAGTACAATACAATACACAAAAAACCGTCATACCGACCTCGCCGACGACGTCCCTCGAGACGTCACCAAGTAAATGCCCCGTCGACCCTTGCTCGATGTAGTGCCAGCCCGCGTCGCAGCTGAGCCTGTAGATTTAAATTCCCGACTGTGACCTCTGAGTTTGTTTCGGCCTTTCTTCTCAGAGTACTCAGATAGGAAAAGCCGATCTCATCAAGCTTAAATAATAATAATCTGATCCAGCCTGTCCCATCTTGCTGCCCTCCCCCCAGCGAAGCCCTAAGCCGAGGTTCGTACTCCACAGGGGGTGCCCTTAGCGTGTAGTTGCTTAGTATAGTAGATAATTGGCCCTGCCTGGAGGCTTTGAGTTTACTTAAGGCAACCACAGGATAGTCCGGTTAAGTAGTCACGACTTCTCAAGGTCAACTACGAGATGCCATAGTAAAAAAAAAGCATGTGAGAAGACATGCTGCGGTATAAAAAGAATAGTGATTTACCCAACAACAACAAGGGTTTGCCCGCCAAGTTTTACCTCAAAGCAGTTTTAAGAAGACACAAGCCTCGACATGCGGTGGCTCCGGCTGTGGTGCATCCGGTTTATCAGCGTACTTAACGCAGTGGATCATTTTGTAACCGAGTCGTTCGACCGCGCGTTTGGAGTAGACGGATGTCGCGACTAAATGTACACCACAGGCGCCACTTTTTTTCGCCATAGACCTAAAACATCGAAAAGTCACATAAGAACAGGCATGTCTTCTATTGACGGCAAGTTATTTTGTTTATTAGCGGTTAGTCCATGCCGAAATTGGAAGTAATTGTGGATTCGAATATTTTTGTCAAAATATAGATAAACGCAGCTCGGCTTGAGACAAGGCAACACGATGTACCTAACTCAAAGGGCTCAATCAATTTACTCAGCCTATCGCAGTCCTCTGCTGGACACAGACCACTTGTAAGTTATCATTAGAACCGAAACTACCGACAGAGCTTGCAGAGTAGGTAAGCAAGCTGGAGTGGCAGTAGACTGGCCGTGTTTGTTGAAGGACCGATGGCAGGTGGTGTACAGTACACGAGTCCTGGAGTGGAAACCGCGTATCGGCAAGCGTAGTCTGGGACGCCCCGCGAGCTAGATGTACCGACGACCTCAAAAAGGTGGCTGGTAACTAGATGCGGAAGGCGGAGGACAGGGTGTTGTGACGCACCTTTGCAGAGGACTATGTCCAGCAGTGGAAGGCTATAGGCTGAGTTGATTGAAGATATCCTAACCAGCAGAGGCAGGACTCAATGGTTGAAGACCTAAGCCATCAAACAATGAGTTATGGACGATGAAATGACGTGACGTGGTTTCCCAAATGCTTCCCATGTAACTAATAACTGTATCCTATTGTCAGTTTCTTTTTCGAGGTTGTGTCTTCAGATCTGTATCTAAGACTTGACATTACTACTTCACAACCTCGAGTATCTAGTAATCCACGAGCGATCCGAATGGGCTGTTCAAGACCAATTTCCATTGGAAAATCTATGCCGACATAGCTAAAACAATTCGCGTACTCTGTCTCTTCGACCAGGTGCTCCATTATATGTCGTCCTCTCCACTTGGGGTCTGTGGATGCAATCTTCAGATCCACAATACTCTTGCAGTCGCTTGGCACCTTTTCCCAGAGCTTACACTCGATCTCTAAGTACGTTAGAAATCGCATTATCATCTTGAACTTAGGATTTGTGCACTTTTCTACTTCTTCTTGTTCTATAGAATGCTGTGGGGAAAGAAACGGACATAAGTTTTTTTTGGGACAAACCCTCGTTTTCTCTCTCCAACTACTGCCACTGATATCAATCAGTTAGCTAGAATCGGTAGACCAACTGGAAAAGCGTCGAGTCAATGAGAGCCCCAAACAAATGATTCAACTGTCTTGAACCTTGTTCATCATCATCTGCCTAGCTTTTTCCCAACTATGTTGGGGTCGGCTTCCAGTCTAACCGGATGCAGCTGAATACCAGTATTATACATGGAGCGACTGCCTATCTGACCTCCACAACCCAGTTACTGGGTAATACGATACCCCTTGGTAAGACTGGTTGCCAGACTTTCGGGCTTCTGACAACCGAAACGTAACGATTGTCAAAGATCCACGAATGACAGCCGGGACCAACAGCTTAACGTGATTTCCGGGGCACGGAGGGGTCTTGGCATATAAAGATGGTCACCCATCCACGGACCAACCGCGGCAAGCATAGCTTAACCTGATCGATCGACCCGTGCGGCTGTTAAAAAGGCCAAGGCCAAGGCCAAGGCCCTCCCTCTTCTTTAAACTTGAACTAAAAATAAAAAAGCGTTGCCGATTCAAGCTCCGTTATACGCTTTTTTCGGCACGCCGCCGCGTAGGTACGTGTTTTAATTGCTTACATTTCTCTGTAAAAGGGAATTGATAACAACTCCCACCAGCACTCCCTTATCATCAACAGCCACTACCGATATTCCATCGTCCATGGCTTTGCTTATGTACTCTTCTAGCTGGGGACACCGATCATTTGGACCATCCAGCAATTTTACTGCCTTGGCCATGGGTTCGTCACGAAAGAACAACCTGATAAAAAGATCAAAGATATATTTATATACCTTTATGATATAAATTCCGAGAGTACCAGCTATTTATTGATCTGATAAACCGAAAACATTGTGAGGGTTCGTCAAGTAGGAAAGTCCTCCAGGCCGAAATCCAGCCATGGCGTCTATTCTCAGAGCTGAGACCAGCCTTCGGTGCGGGAGATATTACCTACCTAAAGTGCACAAGTGTGTGCGCAGACACAGGTGCACTCTCTCTTCCCTTACTCTCATTGTCCGATGTGACGGCAATTTTACATACCCGGAGGGAGATGAGGCGCAGGGCCAACGGCTTAAGGTGCTTTCTGAGGCACGGAGGTATTACACCGCCAACTTCCAAATTCCGGGCTGTTACTAAGAAATTCCCAATGGAAAAACCCAGTAACACTTTTTCCCGACCCGAATCGAACCCAGGATCACGCTCAGCAGCGCTTGCGACCACGAGACCAACGGGGCAGTCAAGAAGATAGGAAGGTAGGTTAATAAGACTGGTTGCAATTTTTACCTTCTGAGAAAATCGAGAGCGCGTTCTTTGTCGTTAGGTGGGAGTACTTTGATGTGGAATGCGCCTTCCATTTTTTTTTTCTTGATGCCACGCTTCACTACCAGCTCCGGGAACTTGCCGGCGAGCTAAGTGAAAAATACTAGTGCTAACTTAACAAAAATGTATTATTTAAACTAAGATTATCAAAGTTAGTTGCAGCAAGAATTGCTAGGTTAGAGTTACTCCCATCCGGAGCAACTTACTCTCTAAATATAGCCTATAGTAGCTCAGCTCACATCATATCTATTCAATAAGCGAATTTTCCTGAACGTTTCCTTATATATTAGGCATTGACCTGTACGTAGAATCATAGAAGTCATTTAGAAATGTTAAAATTAATAGAAACTAATAGAAATATAAACTTAAAGAAAAAATATTCAACAACCAAATGCCAATCATAGATGCCAATCACAGAGTACTTTGATAAGACTAGTAAATGCCAATTGAGTGATTGCCACAGACTACAATATAATGTGACACGTACAATCGCGGACTACTTAGAGATACTCGAGCAATAGACGTGATCGTTGTGATGATGAATGATTCGACTTTGATCCCAGTAAATGATGAATGGACATGGAACTAGAATGATTGAATGGAATACAGAACGCCGCCATTTTGATTTTTCAATACAATTTCTTCAAGACTTCCAGTGTCAACATCATTTCTATTATTCTGGAAGTTTTGTGCGTGTAATACATTATCATAAACCTTACTCATACTTATTACGGAAACTTTTTGTCATGTCGTAATAACTGTGCGAAACAGGGGTGGGTCGAAAAATAATGAGTGGCGGAGAAAGGACCGTGGGTAGGAGCTGAGGGCAGCATTGCATAAAACGAAGTAAGCCTGCAGCATAATTCCGTAACACACATCAATCGGAATCTGAATAATTTTGAAGGATATTGCTACTCCATTGCTGCATATGTTCGAAAAAATTATCTGCTCAGCAACGCAAAATACGCAATGAATGTTTTTGAACTGTCAAAATGAAAGCCATTCCTACTGTTAGTGTGTTACACGATTACCCCACAGTTACTCCGGTACACAGTGGGAGGAACACGGCGGCCAATGATGATGTCCAGTAGCTCATCATCATCTGCCTGGCCTTTTCCCAACTAGTCTAACCGGATGCAGCTGAGTACAAGTATTTTACTTGGAGCGACTGTCTATCAGACCTCCACAACCCAGTTACTGGGTCATACAAAAATTCCTTGGTAAGACTGGTTGTCAGACTTTCGGGCTTCTGATGATGCCCAGTAGCTGTCAGTAGAAAAATAAGAGGTGATAAAATAAAAAAGAAATATTTTTTAAATAAGGTACATTTATTGAGTTAGAATTACAATATTTACAGACTAAATCACAATTTTATTGATTCGACCATAGGTACATTTTGATTGGGTTTAGCAGATCTGCGGTAGGAGAGGGAGAGATTCTTTATTTTCTGAGAAACAGCTTGCGCCGCAAATTATTAGATCTTTGCTTCGAAGTTTATTATTCAATAGAAAGCGTTAACAATTTATTTGTTTATGAGACATAAATACACCTATTTATTGAAGCAAAATAGATAGTTATATTAATTTTAATGTATTACAGCACTAGAATGTGTGTTGTTGTGTTACCAAGTCCTACTATAGAAGTGGCCACCCGGGCTATTACGACTTGATCCGGTCTCACAATTGAAATAATAGTCAATGTGTTTGATTATTATGCTAGAGTACATTAAATAATACATTAATAAGGAACTACAAACAGCTATGCTGTTTGATACACGATAGGAAGGAAAGCCTAAACATTTTGTTATAACAATGTTCTGCTAAAGTGTGTTGCTATTATATTTTACTAGGCACCGCTAAATTAAATCTATTTTTTAACTTATGGAATGACGAGTACTGCGATGCCCGTTTAAATATTTAATTAGCACAAATTATAATTATTGCAGACAAATAATTATGATCAACATTCTTATTTGTCAATTTTTTATACATATATAAGGATTATTTTTTCAGAATACTAATTCTGCTTTGTCGCTTTTTTTTAAGTGAGTGAATATCCTTAAAATAAATAGTAAATTCGCGAGTTAACAAAGCAGAGAACAAAAATCCGTTGGTTACGCATAAAGCTTCAAACACACTGAGGCGAGTCCCGCGCGGGACTTGGACAAGAGGACGTCCACAACTAAAGCGTGCGTCGCTCCGTCAGATGAAAAAAAAGCCCTACATCAGGTATGTATGACGCGTCCCTTCCCGCGTGAAATTTGCATAAGTGTGAGTCTAGCTTAATTGCGTCTCCATAGTTGCCAGGTACAATAATTATTTATAGTTTTATAACTTCTTAATTATAAGTGTTTCGCTACGCCACTACAGTAAATTGCTGCGATACTAGGTTTGAGTAAAATCTAGGAGTAACGTGTGTAGTACAGCTAGTATCTAATGTGGATTAGTTTTTGATCATCGAACCTCGAAGAAGTTCATTTTGCTTGTGCGTGTTGTGCAGATTCTGAAAAAGCAAAAAAAAAAAACTTATTTTTCATCGTTTGCGAATTAAACACAATACGACCAAGATTTTCAGGGAACTGTTAAAACAGGTATCTACTATGTAAATAGGTACCTATTTTAAGAATTGCCAAACTTAAGTGGCAAGTGGGCAGGGATTGCTCGCAGAACAGATAGCCGATGGGGCCGAAAACTTCTGGAGTGGCGACCGCCTACCGGAAGATGTAGCGTTGGAAGGCCTCCCACAAGGTGAACTGACGACCTTGTGAAGGCCGCAGGAACTCGTTGGATGCGAGAAGCACAAAACCGGTCGAAGTGGGGAGGGGGGCCTATGTCCAGCAGTGGACGTCTTTCGGCTGAAATGATGCAAGCTTAAGTACCTAGACTAAACCAAAAGAATCCCAATCTGGTGCAGCTCAATTCCTACATACATGATAGTATTTATTATAGAGTCCAAATTTACCTTAAAACTTCTTGAGATAAACGCAAGCCTCAAAGTGGGGTGGCTTCGGCTGTGGGCCGTCCGGGATATCAGCGTACTTGATGGAGTAGACCTTGCTGTAGCCGAGGCGCTCGGCTGCGCGAGCGGAGAAAGCCGAAGTCGCATCCATACGAATGGCGCACGCGCCGTGAGATTTCGCGATCCGTCTGAAACATTGAAAAAGCCATCTATAAATGACTGTCGTTATAATACGATAGAACCGCTCTCTTCAGGAAACGGTAGCTTGACAGATAAGACTTGTTGGGACTCATGATTCATTAATCTAAATTAAGTACATATGTAAGTAGCCAAGTTTATACAAAAGTTGACACAAGAGGACATCATGCTGTAATTTACTTAAATACGTGACATATGTAATAGCCGCGTGTCTTCCTGCTAGAAGCATATACCTACGACAAAATATTTTTTAATCACTGAACACTTTAACAGTCAAGGAAGCAATCTTACATGTAATTATATCTAAAGTAGGCACCGACTAGCGATTTAACCTTTACAACGGGCGTCCCTCTTGTCCAATTACCTTTAGAATCATAATAAACTAAAATAACATTTTATATGAAAATGTTTTTGGTGGGATTTCACTTCTTTTTGTAAGTTGCTTATGACAATTTTTCCCGAGGATGATTTTTTCGAGGATGATTTTTTTTTAAAACCTGAACACGATTTTTTTTATAAGAAGTCTATATTTATGTACTTGTATAATTTTCAGATAGAGATCTAATGATGCTAGAGAGCATGAAATTATGTCTGTATCGGAAAACCCATACAAACTTCCATCCAATAATTAAAAAATTCTGAAATATGTATTTTATTATTTATAACAAGGAGTCCTTATACCAATTTGCAGACCTCTAACATCTCCCATCTCATACAAACTTCCATCCCCTAGTTTAAGGGGTTGGGGGGTAAAAGTTCCAAGTTTTAGATTTTTTTTGTTGTTTGTGTACTAATATTAGCTTACATACCAAAACTTCAGCTGTCTAGGACTTCAGGAAGTAAGTAGTAAGTACCTTAAGAATTTTGATGATCATCAGTAAGTCAGTGCCGAAATCGGAGTTTTTTAGATATTAATAAAATCTAAAGTAGAGCTATGTAATTGAAACTTTATGTTTAATAAGTCACATCCCGGGAATTCTGTTTATCTGTTTATTATCCAAACCCAAGTTATGAGGGTTCAAAAAACCGACGAAGCGCTTCGAGAAAAGGTAGGTAGTACCTACCCTTGCGCTTCGCTTGCCTCGTCTTGGCGGGGGCACTAATAAATATTTGGCGCTTTACTTGTGTAAACAATTAAATCACTACTGCTCTCAAAACGGTGAAGAAAAGCATCGTGAGAAACCGTTCTATATCTTAGAACCAAAAATTCGAAGATATGTGACATCTACCAACGCGCACTGGACCCAAATTGTAGATTAGAGCCCACTCTCACTCACCGAGAGGAGAGTCCTGTGTCCCAGCAGTGGGAACATTATAGGCTGATTAATATGCTTTTGCTGTTTGTGTTATTTATCGTTTCAGCACATAATACAATATGTCTAAGGGCTGTTTCACAGTATTCGGATTGGCATTGAAAACCATTGACGATTAATCAGAAAATGGAAATGAAATATTATGAGATTTTTTGCCAGAAACGTTGAATGTATCTTAGTTTATCTTCGACATCCATAAATCATACGGCATCAACGTCATATTAGCAGCTAATGAACTAGTGACTAGAGCGTCGTTTCGATGCTGTAACAATTGCAACACGCGTAGGTACTATAGATATTGTTACTGTTTCCACTACAGCCGATCTTTCTGTAAAAACTCACCATGAAAACTTAGGTGAAGGGAGCTTTCAATAGTGTCAAATCCTAGCATCAGGTGGCACGACAGCTCACTTCAATTTCACTTTACTTTTAACATTTAAATAGCTTATAACCTTCCTCAAGAATTGGGCTATCAAATGCAAAAACGATTTTTCAAATCCGACTGGGAGTTCCAGAGATTAGCTCGTTCAAACAAACAAACTCTTTAGCTTTATTAACTCGTATGTGACCGAAGTCCCTCTTTATAGAAAAATAATGTAACTGGCTGCAGTTCCTAATCCTTGACCAATTATTATTAATACATGGTAATTTTGTCAGTACCCTTTTATATATATGTGAATTTGAATTGACCAGCCATTATGTATAGTAAAATCTAAATATAATAATATGCAAATGGCAGTAATTGCAGCTTTATTGGGTTTTAGGCAAGTATGTAAAACGAATACCAATATGTCTTAATCACAATACCTGTATGCTAAGTTAGTAACACTATTTAATTTTAAATTTAGTGACTAGGGCCCACCTATCTGATTTGTCTATTATTGATAACCTATATCGGATATATCCAGGTATTATAATAGGTCAAATTCTGGTTCTATGTATACCTTCTGGTTCTAGTGTTTAACTATGCTGACAAAAACGAATTGTATTGGCTTAAAGAAAAATATTTGACATTTAAATTTATTTTGCATGCTAGTTTTAGCGAATTGATTTAGAAACTGATAAAAAAAAACCGACCATCTGTAATGTAAGTACCTACAATTCTTCACATAAAATTTCATTTCATTTCATTATTTATACCTATAAACGTAATGTTGGTAGAGAGAGAAACAGTAGATCTATATATCCTTCAGTCTAATTCGAGTGTGGAACCTAAGATAGAAACACGCTTATACGATACGACTACATACAGATAGCACAGCTAATAGAAATCTCTATTCCCAGACAGCACGTTTCGCCGAAAACTTTGTTGGTAGAAAACATTGTTCGTAGATATCTTGGTTCATAGGAAGCACTGTTGACAGAGATCTCTGTTCACAGATAGCACTTCTTGTCGGAAACTTTGTTCATAGAAACCACTGTTTCACAGAAAGCGCCTTTGGTTCACGGAAACCAATAAGATCATTATTTTTTTAGGTAAGCTGTATTCCCATTCGCTCGTTCTTGCATCCTATGTCGACGGAGCCCCGCTTCGCGGGGCCCCTATTTCTGTGTAAAGGGCTTAAAGTAACCTAACACAACCGAACCTCGGGGTGCCCTTCGCTCGCTCTTGCATCCTACGTTGCGCTTTTTTAACCAAGGTATCTGGAAGCTGGTTTCTGAATATTTAAACTATAGAAACGTATCTATGGATAATCTAATGATAAATTACTGATCCTGTAGCTGCAAGTTCGTGACGTGTGCTGCTTGTGCTGCTGTTGTGTGTGCTGCTGGTGGACGAGAAGTGCAAAAACAAATGGAGCTTGGTGAAATAAAAATGGTTCTGACACAGTCCTCCGACATTCGTTTCTCGATGAACGGTTCACCGACAGAACGATTCAGTTTTCAGTGTTTCGCCGATAGAACTTTTCAACGAGGAACGGTTCGCCGACACGACTGATATCCTACACGTAGGTAAGTGAAATCATAATCAGCCTATAACATTCCTACTGCTGTTACACAAACCTCCTCTTGGTAAGAGGGAGTGAGCCGTCGCGTCCGGCCCAGTGCGGGTTGGTGGATAACCCGTCCGGTTACCTATGCGTAATGGCAAAATAATATATTTTCAGCGTTTTGCAGTGATTAATCAATCAAGTAAATAATAAGATCAACCTCTCTTGTTCAAGATATAAGTACTCGAATATTTTATTTGCGAAACACTTTTTGAGACACGTTTATGCAAATGTAAGTATATTGATACATTTTATGGGTCACGCAGCTAATAAAGATTTGCATTGATAAGTAAAGTTTCTTAGATATTACTGAAGCATATTTAATTATTCATGGGCACGCGTTGAGCGATATAATATTATGATGAAATACCTTTTCATGCTTAAATGGATAATGCCGGAAGGAACTAGTTTTTATATGGATTTCTATAACCGACTGCTAATTGGTGTTTATTGAAGAGTCAAATACTTAGTAATATATTTTGTTGAGCTATAAATAAGGATTAATTATTAGAGTTTCAGCTAGGTGCATTTGTATATTGAGGGCGCCTTAATTTTTTTTAATGAAGGAATAGAATATCTCTGTTTATGAACTTATAGGGGCAAATCAAAATCAATGGTTAGGTACATATGTAAACTCATTACCTTGTTCCCACAACGAAAGGCAGAAGGTACAGAACGCCATCTACTACGATCTTAACATACTCATTTTGACTCCTTTTGCCTCGTGTACGTTCTAAATTACGATGCAAAAAATGACATTTTAACTCTGTGGACATTACCACGTCAGAGTTGATTTCAATTATATAGGTAATTATAGTGGTCAATTACTTATTAAAATTACGCAATTACAGTCAGTCCTATTATGTAACGTCTTCATGTAGTACAATAACGTACAATAACAATCTCATTACATAGTGATGTGGCTGTGAGTCTGTGACAGATAGGTTCTTTGTATTCGTAATTATTTTGTTATTATCTTGGTCTTTGTGGCGCATTTTTTTGCTTTAACTAGCTGCATTTTGCTTGAGGAATATTTTGTTGTAGGTACGTATAATACATATTTAATATGCAATCCTACCGGTCAAAGACTTTTTGTATAGCTTCGATCATCATCATTATCATCATCTGTCTTGCCTTATCCGAACTATGTTGGGGTCGGCTTCCAGCCTAATCGGATGCAGCTGAATGCAAATGACCTTTACAACCCAGTTACTGGGTAACACTATACGTCTTGGTTACCTACCCCTTTTAGTGTAGGTATATAGACGACTTTTGGACTTGCGGTGCTACTGTTCAGTTGCGCCAATTCTGCTCGGCTGAGTTTATTCCGCCGCTTCTTCTTTCCAACTAAAGCACCAGGTGAAGGGCCACTGGTGAAGGGCCTGAGTTTTGGGAGACTGTCTTAATTTTGACGTTCAGAAGTGCTTATTCTCAGCCTAGTTTGGAGAAATGACTTTTGATTACGATTTTTTACAGATTCAGTCTTCAATTAAATATTTGGACGGCACGGTTGGCGCAGTGGTTAAGCGATTGACTGCTGCGCTGCGTGTCGCGGGTTCGATTCCCGCACGGAACAAATATTTGTATGACCTACAAATAGTTGTTCCGGGTCTGGCTGTTTGTGTATGTGAGTTTAAATGTTTGTAAACGCACCCACAATACAGGAGAAATTCCTAGTGTGGGGCAAAGTTTAAAAAAAAAAAATTGAAATTGTGGCAGCCCAGCTCTTAGCTACGAATTTTCCCTTGTCAGTAGCCTTCATTTAAGTTCCACCAACGTTCAGGATAAGAGCATGCAGGACATGAAAACCTCTATCCTAATGTTTGCGAAACGAGGTTTTCCTTGCCACGGTCAACCTAGGCATGTACTCTTTTATATTACAACTATTATTGCATACTCGTCGATTGTGATTGACCAATTAAAATAATTATTGTAAACAGGTACAGACGACCTTGCGGCTTTTATTTCTGGGATCAAATTGTCCAGAATGCAATTTTATTACTTATATGATCGTTTGCATAACAAGTTTATATAAAAAGCAGTTATAATTAAAACAAGGCGAATTATGACGGTTTAGTCGCAGTTTATATCAATGATTATAGACAGTATCAATTAGTACAGGGTATTGTAACTGTTACTGGCTGCCTTATATATTGTATTTAGCAGCGCCCCGCGGTTTCACCCGCGCAAGTGTCGATCCCGTGGGAATATCGGGATAAAAATTAGCCTATATGTTAATCCAGGGTGTCGGCTACCTCCATACAAAGTTTTATCAAAATTGCTCTAGCCGTTTGAGCGTGAAGAAGTAACAAACATATAAACACACACTCACACACTGACAAACTTTCGCCTTTATAATATTAATGTGATGTGATGTGATAAGCCACATGCCCATCGGCAAAAATTACTAACTTCCTTAAAAACTTTTAACCCCTTCATGGGATGCATGCATAATCAGCCTATAATATTCTCAATGCTGGGACACAGGCCTCTCTGTGAGAGGGACTGGGCTGGAACCCACGTCACGACTTCGATTTTTTTGGTTCTAGGACATTTTAACACCGGTTTTCTCACGATGTTTTCCTTCACCGTTTTCATCAGTTGGGGCCGATACCACTGGGCCACCATTGCTCCCAGGGGATTAATTTTCAAAAAGCCTTCCATAGCGCTCAATTCAATTTTCAAAAAGCCTTCCATAGTGCTCAATTCAATTGAATTAAATTTTGAAAAAGCCTTCCATAGTACTCAATTCAATTCAATTTTCAAAAAGCCTTCCATAGTGCTCAATTCAATTCAATTCTAATCTTTATTGCATTCACATGTGTATAAAAGATCTAATAAATGTTACTACTAATGTTGATGTTGTTACTGTTAGTCGGGCACAACAATTTAGTAGAAATAGGAAAAGTAGTGTGTTTTTATTAATAATTGGAATAAATATATAACATAACAATAATGCTAACGTCCGATAATTAATTAAATAAAAAACTCTTGTACAAAATTTCATGCTTCTAGACCCAGTGGTTTAGACTGTGAGTTGTCTGTCAGTGAATGAATGAATTTATGAATCGATCCTTTGTTAGTGTTACGAAGACTTTGCTCCTCAAAAAGCGTTATTTTGTTTTAATACCTACACGGTTTTTCATTTGGGACCGGAATAAGATAATATTTACTTAATATATTTATATAATATGCACATGTATATAAAAAAAAAACTAAAAACAAAGGAAAGGGGGAAAGAATCATATGGCATCAAAAAATTCGTCCGCATCGCTGTCAACAGGAAAAGTGCACTCGGGGTCTCGGGCCAATGGCCCTAGTGTTTAACCCCAAACAGCTCGAAGATATAACTCCCAATAATGTAAATTAGGTCATTTCTATGAAATTAGGTGGTCCGACGACCTTGTGAAGGCCGCAGGAACCCGTTGGATGCGAGAAGCACAGAACCGTTCGAAGTGGAGGTGCTTGGAAATGATGATGATGATGAGGACGCTCTCCATTGAACTCTTCCAAAAATAAATTATGTTACCTAATGTTTATTTTTAGAGTTCAGTTAAGTACATACATTACATACATTAGTACATACATTAGTCACTTATTAATTTGATCCATAAGCACCTACTTATAATCTAAATTTAGTGCGGGTTCCGGTTCATATTCAATCGAAAGCTTTTTTGTCTATTAAAAAAACAGCAGTTCAATAATTTTTTTATAGACAATACGAGAACATGTGTAACTGATCAGTTGATTGTGTCAATGTAATACAAGTTTCCATTTCGATTATAGGTTCCTAAGAAAAAACATCGAGGAGTAGCGACTACAGAGATAACAATAGTTTTATTTTACGGAAACGTGAACAGTCATCATCAGCCAATAATGTTCCCACTGCTGGAACCCAGGCCTCCTCTCTTCGTGAGGGAGAGGGCTGTAGGTAATCTACGTGGTTAATAGGCTTGCAATTTTTTTTTTTCTATTGGCAGAATATGAGCTTTGTTTGTCAGTGTATTCACTGACGAACAAAGCTCGTATTCTGCCAATAGACAGTTTCAGAAGTCGGTGGCATTAAAAGTAGACACCGACTTCTGAAACAATGTTCTGTATTTATTAGAACACGTGTGTTTTCGTTGCGGAGAGTGGTAATGGCCGCGACTTACGAGGTGTAGGTCGTAGGTTCGAACCCAGACCGGCGCAGGATGGCAGGTGGGCCATTGTCTGTGGGGAGGTGTTGTTTGCCCTATAGCTGGACCTCTAATCAGGAATTTCGATAGTACCCTACGTAGGTGCGCGTAGTTTACGTTACTTTGCAAAAATTCAGAAACACATGGAGATCCTTGCGGTCTTGATCTCTTGTTAATTTTTGTTATGAAAAGTTTTATTTACCTAGCTGTGTGCTACTAGCTGTGCTACGAGTTCGATCGCGTGCATGTCGGATGAGGTTTGCGCGGTACCCTAATTAATTTTCTAAAATAAAAGTAGCCTAAGTTACTCTTTTTAACATCAGCTATCTGCCAGTGAAAGTCCTATCAAAATTGGTTCAGCCGTTTCGGAGTTTAGCCGGAACAAACAGATAGACAAACTTTTTTATTACAAGTATATATACTATATTATACTTTCTTGCATTTAGTAAAATGCTGTTATTTTGATATTACAAACAGACACTTCAATTTTATTTATTTGTATGATCGTTCAAGTTAGCCTAGACCAAGACTCATTTTATGATTTAGTGAAAATCATAACAAATCAAGTCTTGGTCAAGGCTAACCTGAAGTTACGGCAGGAAATAAGTTTGTACAAAATAATTAAATCAGATCGCTTTAGCTAAACTATCTTTATAATAAAAAAAATGTTATAATGAATGACAAATCGTAATAAAAAAATAAGTACTTCTTTTTTACATAATGTTTTATGATCTTTTTATAGATTTTTTTTATTGTATGCTTTTTGCAAAATATATTAAGAGTCCGTTATTTTTTTGTTAAGTTTATGTTTTTGTGTAGACCGCGTATGAAATGATTACTCGCTAACTTTAAAGTTAGAGGTTAAAGTTAAAACTTTATTTCAATTTCCAAGATAATATTTATATAATTTAAAAGCTAACAGTCTTAAAATAATAACTATTACCTGTGTGTACCTATAAGTATATAAAAAACTGGCCAAGTGCGAGTCGGACTCGCACATGAAGGGTTCCGTACCACAAGGCAAAAACGCCGAAACAAACACGTTTGTATGGGAGCCCCCCTTAAATATTTATTTTATTTTAATTTTATTATTTATTATTAAAGTAAAAATACAACTGAGTATTTTGTGAATATTTCAAGTGCCTACCTGTTGCCATTATTGATATCGAGCAAAAAAGGGCAAAAAAATCGCGTTTGTTGTATTGGAGCCCCCCTTAAATATTTATTTTATTTTGTTTTTAGTATTTGTTGTTATAGCGGCAACAGAAATACATCATCTGTGAAAATTTCAACTGTCTAGCTACCGCGGTTCTTGAGATACAGCCTGGCGACAGACAGACGGCAAAAACGCCGAAAAAAAACAATTTTTTTTGTATGGGAGCCCCCCTTAAATATTTATTTTATTTGGTTTTTAGTATTTGTTGTTATAGCGGCAACAGAAATACATCATCTGTGAAAATTTCAACTGTCTAGCTACCGCGGTTCTCGAGATACAGCCTGGTGACAGACAGACGGATGGACGGACAGCGAAGTCTTAGTAATAGGGTTCCGTTTTTACCCTTTGGGTACGGAACCCTAAAAAGGAGCGGTAAATATAAGGCATCAAAAAATTCGTCCGCATCGCTGTCAACAGGATAAGTGGCTAAAAGTAAAACTGATTCAAACTTTCCGTACCTACTCTAATCAACTCGGGCATAACGAGCACAAAGTTCCAACACTTCTTGTTAACTTACTTACAAACCTACCAAGTTCTAGTAAGATATCTTAAACGAAGTCAACACGTCTTCATAAGTTCATTAAGTTGCCTACCCAACAGTGTTTTGTTTTGAATAGCTGTCTCACACAGATGGGATTAGTGTCACCCAGTTGGTTGAAGATAAACGAGTGGAGCTCTCAACAGAGCCAAGGAAGCTAGAAGTCTTGAGTTAAAGTTCAATGCAGATATTACAGAATGGCAGGATCATCGACAGGTGTTACCATAGTTTCAGCACATGAATAATATGAATACCGTTGAAATTTTTTGAAAAAAAAAAACGATGTATGGCCACCTTGTATACTGGGATAAAGTATCGTAAGGTGATTTCAAAGAAAAGAAAGACAGAATTTTAGTCTTATAAAAAGTTTAACTGAGCGAACTTTTTTAGAGCAGCCATGCGTAGGCGTCATTGTTCTAAAACTTGAATAAGACGAAAATAACACTCGTGTCAAAGAACATCCAAGCGAAATTCTTTAAGCAAAGCTATATTTTTGGTTTTGGCTGCTATTACTAGAGCTGTAATTGCCATTCAAGCCGCCTAACGAAGGTATTAGTGACTTTATTTTTCCTAAATGTTAGCTCACATGAGCTTCTATCAGGATCCTAATAAGCAATGTTGAATTCAATTCATCATCAGCCTATAGCAGTCCGCTGATGGACAGCCTTACCAATTTAGAAGGCACGACCTGCTGCGACCAGTATGAAGAGTTTCCGCCCCACCTAACCATAAATAAATAGAACTCCACAGGAAGAATGGGTTTGGTCTATGCCAGAAATAGCAAGAATGTGTAAAGGTACTCACTCTGATTCTTCAGCCAGCACCTTCATGATCCGTCGTCCTCTCCAGTCGGGGTGTGTGGACGCGATTCTGATGTCCATCATGACATTCTCACTCGCTGGCACCTTCTCCCAGATCCGGGCCTCGTTGCTTAAGTGGGTCAGCAACCGGAGGATACGTCTGAACTTGTGATGAGGGCATTCTTCTGACTTGTCTGTTTCGTCAACATCCTGTGGGAAAAGAGGTAAAAAGTATGAGTGTTTTTCTATCTCAAATCATAGACAACACAAAGATGGGGGAGGAGATTGACCTCTATCGAAGGGAGGACCCGTAATGCTAAGGATACACAGTAGCTGGCACAAAAGTATGCAAGTAATTTGCATGTATGCAAAATAAATATGGTATTCACCAATCAGCTTGCATGCCGTGTGCCATAACAACTTCTGATTGGTGAATACCATATTGGTATGCCAGCTAGAACTTGCATACTTTTGTGCAAGTTACAGGCATGTGTATTCCGGGACGCTTTTATTTTGCTGTGGGGCAATACAGGCTAGTATATAGATTTCGGTTACACATGTTATCTATTCCGTACTAGGGTACTTGTGACAACAGTTATTTGATGTTTTATTTCCAAAACGAGTTTCATGTTATCAGCATAGTGCATGGTGGCAATGCGGTCATAGTGAGGCTTATTTTTGTAAGTACAACACAGGATATCATGCAAATAAATACCTAGCTTCTACCTGCGACTTCGTCCGTGTGAAATTTGTTGGTCCCCCGACCCAACCCGTCGCATCGCATCGCACATCCGCGCTATTACTTTGTTTTCGCTTAGCGTTCCTTCTGACTTTTTCTCTGTGCCCGGCTCCTTAGGGTCAAAGAGGCGACTTAGGGGAAGAGTGGTGTTAAATATATATAACCTATAACCTTCATCAAGAATTAGGCTATCAAATGCAACAATAATTCAAATCCGACTGTTAGTTCTAGAGATTAGCGCGTTCTAAGTCAAAGTCAAATCATTTATTTCAAATAGGCACTTTTGAACGTCAAAAATTACAACAAAATAGAATTGATTCAAACAAACAAACTCTTCAGCTTTATTATTAGTACCTATAGATAGATTTACAAAACTTCAGTCTAATGTAAATATTTGTCCTTGTCAAAGTCATTGGAAGTGAAAGGACAGTTTCCGCATTTTTCAGTGATGGCGATGTCACTAGGATTATTAGAGTTTCATTCAAATGACCCGATCATTGGAGCGCTTCGGCTGGCCAAGCAGATCCCTTTCTTTTTCTCCCTTGAGCCGGTTTTAATTGTATTGACATTAAGGTGGAAATTGAGGACATTTAGAGCAGTCCTTGAAACAAGAAGATTTATTTCCATGGGAACGAGAATTGAAAGGCTATTAAATATTAAAGGTTTCATAGAAATACTTTATTGGTTACTTAGAGTATAGAGTCTGTTTACAAGTAATCTAACAGCGTAATAGCTTTGAAAGGTTTTAAAGGCGAAAAGAAACGTATTTTAAGATGGCATCAGTTCCATCGACTTGTTGTGTATAACGTGTCACGTTTATTTATTACACGAAACCATACCAGAAAATATATACCTACCAGAAAATACGTTACGTTTCGCTTACATTTTATAGGGTATTAGAATGAAGATAACAAGAAACAAGAATATTACGTTCATTTTATTCAAAGAAGGTCTACATAAGACACCGATGCTAAGCGGATTTCCTTGGAAGAAGCTTTCATCGATTTTCTGCCACTCGTAAATGAAAACTCGAGGCAAAAGTTTTCTCTCGTTGTGAATGGAATAAGAAAAGTTTATATTTGCATACCTACCTCGTTGTTTTAAACTTTAGAATTTTCTCCTCAAAGCTATACAGTGTACTATATTGTTCCGTAAAAGCCCCGCCCATAACATCTATACATTAGCTCATCTGTGGCTAATGAGATACAATTAAATTTCTATTGTTAGAAATCAAATTATGATTTTGAACAGTTGAAGAACAGTCTTTTGAGAAATACATTCATTAAACCGAACATCACGCCTGTATTTCTAGAAGGTTTAGGCAGAGGTTTATACCTATAGTACAAATTTCGCCAGTTATGTTTAAGTCCCTTGAAATAGGGGGCGAGCCTATTGCCATCAAGCGGGCACAAATCTAGATTCCGAGCTTGTACTGAGAATTTCCAGATAGAAACACTTTACCCGACTCGGGAATCGAACCCAGAGCCTCTTGCTCAACAGTAGCGATTGCGACCACTCGACCAACGAGTCCGTCTTGTGTCTTCAGTTCAATACACATTTTTGTTTTCTGATTGGTAATACCTACGGCTAATACACTACCGACATAGTAACATCGACATAGGTATTTAAGCATTTCCTACCGATCATCATAATTAACATAATCAGGGCCCAGTGCGGGTTGGTAAATGTCACATATCTTCGAATTTTTGGTTCTAGGACATGCAGGTTTCCTCAATGTTTTCCTTCACCGTTCTGAGAGCAGTGGTAATGAAATTATTTACACAAAGTAAAGTGCCTGCTTGGGTTCGAACCTCAGGACCTACAACTCGTAAGTCGCGGCCGTTACCACTGGACCACCATTGTTCTCCAAATCCAATCATAAATTATCAACTATTAATCATTTATAGGCCTCTTATAAAACATTAATGTGACAAAGTGATTGTTAAAAAACACAGTTAATTGAAATCAGATTGTTTCGCGACAGGTAATCAACACCTGCACGGAAGTTCATTGCCATTATTATCCTGTTCACGTTCTTATTGTGCCTTATGGGTAGGTAGTATTTCACCAAGAAAACTGGACAACTGCCAGTCGTGAAGAAATATTAATTATTATAGTACCTACAGCGGGGTAGTTGCGTAACACACTAACAATAGTAACAGTTCAACAACATTTATTGCGATATTTACGTGGTCAAGTAGACAAAATTTTCAAACATATGAAATATTGGATGGTTTATTATATTTCATTTATATACACTTTATTGTACACCAGAAAATACATAACAAAAAAACAAATATCACTCTAAAACATACAATGGGCAATGGGTGGTTTCGGCGTTGATGTCTTTTGGTAGAAAAATAAAATGCAAATCTACTATCTCACTTTTAAAATATAGAATTGCACTTTTTGTCTCTATTTCACCCTAAAGTATTTTCTACCAGTCTACTTTACAAGTGGTTACTTAATACCTTTGCCTAAGGTCTTAAGTCCGTCTTTGTACGGTTATTTTTACTTGCGCATAAAGTTTTAATTTTAATAAATAAACTTCGCCGCACCTGATGGGAAACCTAAC
The DNA here is from genome assembly GCA_948474745.1 of Oligia latruncula. Lineage (NCBI taxonomy): Eukaryota > Metazoa > Arthropoda > Insecta > Lepidoptera > Noctuidae > Oligia > Oligia latruncula. The sequence continues at coordinate 6,999,996 of OX419696.1, forward strand.
ATAAAAATATGAAGGGAAAACCAATATAGTAACAAACACTAGATACAAATTATCTCAATAGTAAACATTACTGCAAAGTCTAGGGGATTATATTTAAAGCATTTTCATTTAAAAAATCTATGTGGCATTCCGTGCTTTGTTTCAGAAATGATAACATTGACTGTAATGAATTTAGAACGATGGAACAAAAAAAATACCACAAACTCCACACAGTCGTGATGTCGATATTGTTATAAAGTTATAAAATACTCACATTTCTATGTATAATTGCATTGATGACGATTCCCACGAACTCTCCGTTATCATCAACAGCTGCCAACGATACTCCTTCGTCTATAGAACTGGCTGCGTACTCCTCAAGCTCGAGACACCGACTAGATGGAGTCTCCAGCAAGTTCACTGCCAGGTTCATGGGCTCGTCACGGAAGAAGAACCTGGAATATTATTAAAAGTTAGCTTTTGGTTCGTATAAAAATAATAATATTCTTATCGTCCTGGTGACCAAATTGTAGTAACTTATGTTTATTGCAGTTCACACTGTCTTTTGTTGAATTTTCCCAAATGATTCAAGTCAACTTTTCTAATACAGAAATTTCTCCAATTACAGAAAAGAATTTTAAAGACAACTTATTTTTGCAAAAAGTTCTCATCATTGTTACTCTAGAACATAGTGCTGCACTTTACCCCAGAGTAATGATCTTGCCCACCTGACCTAACATTGTTTCCAATATAAAATTCCACACTAATCAAAAAGGGTCCATAGTCTAATTTAACGTCATTTTAATGAGAAGGGGCATTTATTAAGTTTACGGGTGTTATAAATAGCAATGGTACCGCATTTAGATTGGGCAAAGTCCAGTTCGAGGAGGCGCGGTCTATACCTACGTAGATATGCTATTATGACATCGTTGCGTGTCCTGGCTGCTAATACAGAGTGGAGGGGAGTGCAGTTCAGCAGGGGACTGCGCTATGAGCCCGCTGAATTAAATTTTTTGTATGTTTTTTTGCAATTTGCAGACAGGTTGTATGTTGATTAAAATATAATTCGCGACCGTAACAAATATGGCTTCAAGGACGGTAGTCTTCCAATAGGAAGAGTACCTTGTTATGTGTTCGTTAAGGGCCCAGTAGGTCTTCCATGTATTTAAATAACTACATTATTAACAAATAAATGGTTTCTGTTCAGTTCTTACCTCCTTAAGAAGTCGAGCGTACGTTCCTTGTCCTTGGAGGTGATGGTTTTGATGTGGTACGCGGGTTGTATCTTCTTGCTGATGCCGAGCGCCGCCACTTGCTCCGGTAGTTTGTCGGCGAGCTGAGATGAAAATAAGATTTTATTGGTTGAAAATAGGGAAGGAGTGTGTTTTGTTCTGTGTATTGTTGAATGCAGTAAGTAAAGAAATGACGTTGGTATCAGACTTTAACTAGCTTTTACTTGTGGCTTTGCTCTCTTGGTCGATTCTACAGAAATCGTATATAATTTCGAGATAAAAAGTAGCCTTCGAATGTCTGCACTCTCTGCCCATTATTTATATCTCATCAAGATTCTGTCATTGCTTCATTTTAAATTTTCTTTAGGTACCTGTTGTGGTATAGTAATTTTATTGTAGGTGCATCGTCCTCACATTTATAATGTACTCAAAATATTGTAAAACATTTTAAAAGAGTTTCTTGCCTATAATTCTTCTCCATACGAAACAACCTTTTGGAAGGGGCGACTAGAATCAATTCTATTTTGATGTAGGTATGTAAATGTTGACGTTAAAAGTGCCTCTTAAGTGCCTATTTGAAATAAATGCTTGACTTTGACATTGAAAAAACAAGTCTGCGTGAAAGAATATTTTTTTATTATTTATTATTTATAATAAATAATAAAGAACCACAAACCGACATTTACACCTTTTTTGGATTTATAGCATTAGTAGGATTTGGTCATGGTAAGTAGGTACTACTTATTAGTTATTTTGTGGTCATGGTTAGTGACTAATCAATGCCTGCATTGGACGCCTTTTCGTTAAAGAGATTGATAATATTCCTAAGTACCTAATAATTGCTTTGTTTATAACATTGTCTTATAAAGCTGGAGGCACACCAAGGAATGTCAAGGTGTGGAGTCTAGATCTAAATGGATAAATCGCTTAAATGCCGTTTTGTTACGACAGCCTTGCCACGACGACAACCACGCTGTCGTAGTTGATATAATTATTTATTACGATCTACAAATTCATTGTTTTGTTTACTTGTTTGTTCAAGAATGTCTTGTCGTTTGTTGTTTGAAGTCCTTTTTAGCCTTGGCTACGATAACTGAATTTGGTTTAGCTGCCGTGATCGGATTTTCAGAAGGCTGCCATTTACACAAGGCTGCGATGTAATGCAGTAGGTACAGAGCAGTGCGGTTAATATAATAATCCGCATAATCCATTATTTGAGGGTATGCCAAAGAATCTCGGTCTTCTAAAACGTTGGCTTACATCTCATCATCAACAATCTCACCGTGAAAACTTAGGTGAAGTGAGCGTGGAGTGAGCTGTCAATAGTGTCAATTCCTAGCAGAAACAAACTCACTTCACCTAAGTTTTCACGGTGAGATTTTTACAGAGTCGACCGGCTGCTATATTAGAGATGATGGGGATATAGATATCTGGAACTGGATTTTTATTATTTAAGTATCACGAAAACATGTCAACAGATTGGTAGTTTTTGGCAAGGGAATTGAAATCGAATATGATTTTTTGAACTTAAGTGGCAGTGGGCAGGGCACATTGCTCGCAGAACAGATGGCCGATGGGGCCGAAAGGTTCTGGAGTAGCGACCACGTACCGGAAGACGTAGCGTTGGAAGGCCTCCCACAAGGTGGACCGACGACCTTGTGAAGGCCGCAGGAACCCGAATTTTTGTCTGTAATTTATATGGTGTATAATTGTACATAATAAAGAGTAGATATTCTATCTTTTTCTATCTATCTATCAAATTCAAGGGGATACTATAAAACAATGACGTTATATTTCTTACTAAGAGCTGCAGATATCGAGTGGATATCATAAAAGCTTAGATCTGAGAGCATATGTGAGATATAATCATCTAAACTGCATCATCAACGTAATGGCATGGTTATATCATGTTTTGCAAGCCAAATGACAATTTAATTGAGTGGATTGTGTAGCGTAGTAGAATAACCATTAAACTTTATGCGTTTTAAACTTGCGTGTGGTTCCAGAGTTGGCAAAGTACTATTGTTTACAGGGTGACTCATTGAAATGGGTCAATATGGAAAACCTGAAACATTTCTGAACGTTCTCGTGGCTAAATAACAACAGCCGCACGGGACGATCGAAGGTAAAGCTACGTTTGACGAGGTGGGTGCGTCGATGGGTGACCATCCATAACATTTCAAAATCCCTCCGTGGATCTTTGACAGTCGTTACGGGTAGTCAGAAACACGAAATTCTGACAATCAGTCTTACCAAGGGGTATCGTGTTATCCAGGAACTGGGTTGTGGAGGTCAGATATGCAGGCGCTTTATGTAAAAAATACTGGTATTTAGGTACCGGATAGACGAGAAGCCAACCCAAACACAGTTGGGAAAAAGCTCTGCAGATTGATTTTTGTTTTGTCAGCTTAGGTAAATCCACGTCCTATATTATAGAGCACCCCATTTACGCACGAATTATCATGTCGTATAAGTATTTCGAGCAAGTTTTTGGGCATTTTTATATACTTGAGGAATTAAGTATTACTGCAGCCCTTTGCGTACCGTGTCGTATCCGGCTTGTATCTCTGTCGCCTTGGTAAAATGCAATAAAATTATGTTAAGCCTTTGTGCAGCTGAATTAAGCTTCGGCCACAATGGACCATGTCATAGCAACAAGCGCTACTGCTGAGCACAAGGTCCTTGGTTTGATTCTCGGGTCGGGAAAAGTGTTATTGGGGTTTTCCATCTAAAATTCCATCTAAAATTTTTCAGTTGCTGCCCGGAGTCTAAATTTGTTCCCGGTTGATGGCAATAATCAAAATATTTCAGTGTGGTTTGATCGCTGATTATGAAGATGTCATGATTTTATTAAAATTTATCTGGAAACCTTTACACGCTACTATTTGGGTCAGAAATCTAGGTATATTATGGGGATGGATCGGTGTAGGGGAAGGTATAGCTACCGAATAGTGCAGCAAGTTTATCTGGCTTCAATCAACTCAGCCTCCACTGCTGGACAGAGACCTCTCCCAGGCTGCACCACAACACCCTGTCCTCCGCCTTCCGCATCCAGTTTGTCCCAGTCACCTTCTTATGGTCGTTGGTCCATCTAGCTGGGGGGCGTCCCACACTACGCTTACCGATACGCGGTCTCCACCCCGGCCATCGGTCCTCCGACAAACATGGCCAGCCCACTGCCACTTGTTTACTGCTTACTCTGCAAGCTATATCGGTTACTCTCGGGCATTTTGGCAGAATCATAAAAGGATATCATTATGAATTATAATGGACAGTCAGTTAAATCTCTTTGATTATACCTACGTAGTGCAGCGAAAAAAGAAAAACACGGGAATGTCTTCGCCATATTATGATTCATAATGTTATCCTTTTATGATTCTGCCAAAGTGGCCTTTTTAGGCCCCCTGATTTTATAAGGCTACTTCGATGATTTCAAAATAAGTTTTAGGTAAGTAATTTGTCTAGTAAATCTCAGTCAGTGTGTGTGCACCTCTACACCATTAACGTGAACTATTAGCAAACTATGTACCTATATACAAGGTACTGGTGTAGGTAGGTACCTACAGCCGGTACCGGATTGATTTAAATGCAATTGAATGTGAATTAATGGATAATTCCGGCCTCTGTCACGATTAGCGACTCTAAACGCATTGTTACATATACATAACGTACATTTTAATATAAACGTTGTCACTTTGAAATACATTTATACAGCATAACTAAGCTAAGAATCTTCGATCCACTAACAATCGTCTTCTACGATGTCCTTCCCACCGTTCTGGCTTCATTCGGTCTTCTTTCTTTGTCCAAGCGGTCTTTCTTTGGAATGCGCTCCCTCTGAACATCAGGATGGCAACCAGTCGGTTATCTTTTAAAGTGAAGGCACGTGAACATATCCGTCAAAAGTTGGCTGTAGCATCTCAGCGCTGATTTGCTGGATTCGTTTTCTCCTCTACCGATAATTTGTTTCTCCTCAAAGATTTTGTTTATATGTATGTATGTATGTATGTATCTATCTATGTATTAGTATTTATTCTTGTATTTTATAGTCATTTCCTAGCTATTTATCCCTTTTGTTGCACCTGCCATGTTTTGTCTCTGCATCACCCTAAGGTTGACTGGTAGAAAATGCCTCGGGCATTAAGTCCGCCTTTTTACAGTATTTCTTTTACTTGTGCATAAAGTGTTAATAAATAAATAAATAACATCACGCCTGTAATTTCCGAAGGGTCTCTGCTTTAAAGACAGTTATGTTTAAGTCCCATGTTATAGGGGGCGACCTATTGCCATCTGACCAAGATTATGTCTGGGTAAAAGAGACTGACCTCTGAGTTTGTTTCGGCCTTTCTTCTCGAGAGTAGTCATATAGGAAACGCCGACCTTATCTAGTTAAAAAAAATATTGACGTGTAAACTCAAACTCAAAGCATTTATTTCAATTAACCAATTACAGGCACTTTTTAATTGTCAAGGGGTCGGTCAGTCAGAAAGATGAAGCTAGTTGCCCATTCCAAAGTGTAGGTACCTTTGGAGAAGAACGGGCAAGAAACTCCATGGACACTCTTTTAAATCAAAATAATATGGTTACAAAGTCTTGTTTACATAATTTATGTTAGTAAGTTTGTACCACAAACCTACTTACAGAAATAAACTATTTATCATCTACCGGGCACAAATTCATATTCCAGGCTGCTAATGAGTAATTCCTGATGGAAACACCCACACTTTACCCAACCCGGGAATAAAACCCAGGATTTCATCTCGGACGACCACTAGACCTCCGAAGCATTTATAGAACTCTGGAATATTTAGCGCTTTAGTGCTCACTGATATTTCAAGGTGAGCATCTCATTATAAAAAAAGTTCATGCTTTAACTCCATTAATCTGCCAAATCTGTCTTAACAAAACTTTGTAAAACATCAGTTTTTCATCGCAATTACTTTTATACCTACTATTATTCGACAATATAATTAAGTAAAGTACATTCACGGAATGAAAAAGTTAAGCACATTTAAGTACTTTAGGTGAATTTTAGGGTTCCGTACCCAAAGGGTGCCAACGGGACCCTACAACTAAGCCTCCGCTGTCCGTCCATCCGTCTGTCTGTCAGCGATCTATATCTCATGAGCCGTAATAGGTAGATAGTTGAAACACAGTGTGTACTTCTAGTGGGCCTGAAGGTGGTTGTATGATTTCTTTATATATAATTAGGTTAATCGCGCGGATAACTCTGCTTGCGCGATCTAGGATTGGCTTGACGTCATTTGCGTATTGACGCAATGCGTAGTTCGCATGTGACTTTGTAGATGAACTTATAATTCGCGGCAGTGGTAGCGACTACGACTTTATGAGTTGCAGGTCGTAGGTTCGAACCCAGACAGGCGCTTATACCTTGTGTAAATTATTTCATCACCACTGCTCTCAAAACGGTGAAGGAAAACATCGTGAGGAAAGCGGAATGTCCTTATAGAACCAAAAATTCGAAGACATAACCTGTCATCTACCAAGCCGCACTGGGCCCTTGTGGTAGATTATAGCCCACTCCCTCCCACTGACAGGAGGCCTGTGTGCCAGCAGTGGGAACATTTTAAGCATTGTTTTGTAGATGCCGCTACAATATCAAGACATAAACAAACACCAAAATCCTTCCACAACAACCTTGCACCTGCGTTATTAAAGTATTACGAGCAATTAAAACATTTCGTGAACGGATGCCGATCGTCGCGCAGACAGATGTATCCGATCACGAAACAGGATCAATGTAGGGTAATAAACTCAATACCTACTTAATTGATTGATTGATAATATAATTTCGATTTTGCATGTGCCCCCCTACCGATGCGTTTTGACTGTAACGGACGCAGAGCGACTAATCGTAAAATATGAAGGTCAACGGCCGTAGCGCGATCGATTTGTAAAAAAATGAATTTTCCAAATACATTAGGGTCATAAACGGACGCTACGCGTTGCGGACGTGGTGCGACTTCGTCCCATATACTTTGTATATTTACCGATAGGGTTGCTAATTGGCAGATTGGTCAGGTAAGATTAAGGAAAAGTCTTTTGTATCTTGGTCAGTTTTCACATTGTTTCCTTGTCAAGTCGGGCTACAAAATACCAATAATCTAAGCAGACTATTGCATAGAAAATGATACTTAGTTATTTAAAACAAAGGTCTAAATAATATTTGACCAATTTCGAGTTGACATCAACCTAAAACCTAGCTTCAGCCCGCGACTTCGTCTGGGTGAAATTTCTTGTTACCCCGACCTAGATCGATTGAAATGCCGTGGGCCTCTTAAATGCGCTCCCCTTAGAGAAAGCATAGGAAAAGTGTTATTTCTTGTGACAAAAAACCCGTCAAATCTTTGCAATTTACGCTAGTAATAGGTATATTAGTTAATGTTGCAATTCCTGTACCCCTAAGCCTGAAACTTAACTGAAGCCTAAAATTGAATACGTTGCTGCGAAGAACACCCTTAGCGATATTCACACGAAACAAATCCGCTATATTTTTTTACAGATTTGAGATTTCTTTATAATCTATTTAATATGAACAAATAATTACCTATAATAATTAACATGGTTAGTGCAGCTATAATAAAAATAAATAATAAACCTATTATGCAGATAACTTACAAGTTACAGCATAATAATGTTTGGAAATCACAGTTATTTTCCGCTTATCCGGTAGGTAGTACCTACGTAGGACAATAGAATGAAATAACAGTAATCAGGGCTTTGGCGTAATTATTAGTTGCACTTAGCAACAATTTGTAGCTTAATAGTTGTTAATAACACTGGATTAGTTAAGTAAAGGTGATTTAAGGTAAACTGTGCCTAAACTAGTCCACTACCTTCCTACTTAGTACTGCCAGCAGCTAAAGTAGATTAACATTTAAGTCTTTGCTACACAATACTATAAATTAGAGGATTATATCCAAGATAAGAACGCTTGGAAACATGTTGGTCCTGTTCCATAGGACAATCTTAGAGTCCAGACCAAATCAAACTGGTTAATTAATTATTTTTTTGACATTGATTTACATACTGTAATTATTTTAACTTACACCCTGACTTATTACTTACTTGTTAATTTTTTTGTAATGAAAATATTTTGTAAATATGTGAGCACCATGTAATATTATGTATCTATCACATAATTAATTTATATGTCATGGTTTCATTAGTCTATTTTAATTCTTTTACCTGTTGTGGTATAGTAATTTTATTTTAGGTGCATCGTCTTCACATATTTTATAATTAATGTATGCAGCATTTTGTAAAACATTATAAAAGAGTAACGGTGGAGTTTCTTGGTCATTCTTCTCCATACAAAAACTACCTTTTGGAACGGGCGACTAGAATCAATTCTATTTTATTGTAATTTTTGACGCTCAAAAGTGTCTTAGTGCCCAATTGAAATAAATGCTTTGACTTTGACTTTTGATGTAAGCATATCTGGCGAAATGTGGGTGTACCTACTATAGGTACACCTCTGCCCCACCCTTCCGGTTATACAGGCATGATGATATGTTATGTTTCTTAAAACAACACAAACTCTATTTTGTACATGAAATGCTCTGAGCTGTAACCTATTTCTTTTTGTGTCAATTTAAATTATTATATCAAAGTACTTTGTGTGAATAATTTCACTACCCTGCTCTCAAAACGGTCAAGGAAAACATCGTGAGGAAACCGGCATGTCCTAGAACCAAAAATGAAGCAGACATGTGACATCTACCAACCTGCACAGGGCCCCCGTGGTAACCAGCCCACGGGTCTCGAAGAGAGGAAACCTGTGTCCCAGCAGTGGGAACATTATAGGCTGATTATGCTATGTTAAAGTAACATTGTTAATAGATTTTCGTTGCTGGCCATACAAGAATATACCTACCTACAGTCACACTTTCGATACACATATGTAAAAAGTTGTCGGAAAAAAAATGTTGCCAAGGGAAGGGTCGTGACGTAGGTAGGTACTTATCGTTATAACCATGTCGCTAACGTAATCCTATCTCCAATAAATTTCCCAGCTCGATGATTATGACATCATATCGGATTATCATTTATTATTACGAACAATAATAAAATGTCAAAGTTGTCAAAGTGTTTCATAATTCACCGTCATCCACTTTGTATTTGACAGATTTTTTTAACCCTTTTTTTAATGAATGAATAAACTAACTTATTTTTTTAAACGCTTCAATTGTCTTACCGAGTCTTAACCTATCGAATTATATTATACGTAGTGCATGCGAACAACCCATATTTTACAGCTAACAACGTTTCGACATTAATGAATTGTAATGCTTAATCAATAAAGTATTTTAATTGCGATTTTATGGATGTATTCATTTAAATTCCTTTTAACATCTTTACTGGGTCATGTGCTTAGTATGAAAAGATCAACTCCTGCGCATTGTCGCGGAAGCTTATGCTTAGAGCAATGGTCACGATCTACCAGAAATGCGGCAGTAGTATGTACCGGAAATAAGTGCACAACTTCTATACAAACTCCTTAGGATAGACTGGTTATAATGTTAGCCTCATGTAATAACAATGTTTAATAGATTGCCACTTCCGTATCGCTTAAGCACAACAATGACAATCAGGAAAATCTTTAGATTACAAATGTGTGGGATAAAAAACTAACACAAAGTTGTTTAATTGCATTAAATTTAAAGATTGGTTTGCCGTGAAAGAGTGTGGATTATTTTTAGAATGCAGAGAATCGCCCACCTTTTCGATTTTTCCCCATGAAATCACCAAGCTTAGTAATTAAACGCTCTGAATTTACACTTAGGCGCGAAACACACGGCGGGGCGGGCCGGGCCGGTCAATTTGACCGCGAACGATAGTGGAGGGAATCCTGTACTACCAACGCACATAGAGGGCAAAAAGACCGCGCCGCCGATGTTTGTCGGATGATGTCTCTCGCGGTCATCCGCGGACAAAATGTCCGCCGTCTGTGGAGCGCCTTAGTAATCATAAGATATTGGTATTAAACACGAAATATCAGGAGAAATGCCTACCTATTTATTTTCAGCTGTTCTGACTGTGGTTTCCAAAAAGACCTATCATCAAATATAATAAATATCCAGCCTGTATTGTCCTCCTGGAGAGCTGTATTGTGTCCCACCGCAAAGGACTCCCTTTCCTTTTTCCACTCAACTCGATCCTGAGCCAATATGGACCAATCCCTCATAATTATAGGCGTCAAGTTCGTCCCGCCACGCCATCTAGGTAAATACCTACAGGTTAACATAAAAAAGTGAACAAATAAAAGGAAATAAAACTATTTAGGGACATTTACAATAATCCAAACTAATATTGTAAAGAGAAAATATTTGTTGTTTTTTTATGTTTATTTGTTACGCTTTCACGCTAAAACGGCTGAACGGATTTGGATGAAATTTGGCACATGGGTAAACCATGCCGTAGATTAGGACACAGGATACTTTTTATTCCGATATTGCCATAGGATCGAGACTTATACGGGGCGCAGCTAGTTCTTTTATAATAATAAAGAAGTTATAACTAAAGCAAATATAATTACATAATTATATCATAAAGTACTAAACTGAAACGAATTGAATAAATGAATTTATTATTACTAATCTAGTTAGTAAAACTTGAATATTTATAAACTTTAAGTTGGTATTTGATTCATGTTGTAAATTAAATTATTATTTATTAAAACTTATTTATGTAAACGAAATACTGTACAAAGGCGGACTTAATGCCTGAGGCATTTTCTACCAGTCAACCTTAGGGTGATGCAGAGACAAAACATGGTAGATCCAACATACGGGATGAATAGCTGGGAAATGACTATAAAATACAAGAATAGGTAAATACTAATACATAGATAGATACATACATATAAACAAAATAAACTGCGAGGAGAAAAAAAAAATCTGTAGAGGAGGAAACGAATCCAGCAAATCAGCGCTGGGATGTTACGGCCAACTTTTAACGGATACGTTCAAATTATATATTTTGTGCATTGTACATTTGTTATAGTATTTGGACGCAACCGGGATGATAAAATTTATATTAAATAATTTAATTATATTTTGCACATACACGGAAGTAGGTAATTCAACTAGGATTGTTTTTAAAAGTAAATAGGTAGCTATGTACATATTCTTCATTGTTTAAAATTGGCAGATAATAATTCATAATATCATCGCAATTTTCGTGAGGAGTTAGGGCAAAAAAAAACTCCCTTAACTTAAATTATTTTTTTTCCCTTATTGTTTCAATCGTCATCAAAAGGAGAAAAATTCGTGGCTAGGAAAAAAAAAATAGGTTACTTAGTGTGTAATATGATTTTAAAAATCTCAAACACACTAACAAATTATTGTATTGTATTATTTGTATTGCATAACGGGCTGGAGTCCGACACTCCACCGCCAAGCGCGTATTTTGCATAAGGACTTACAAAAAAAAAAAAAGGGAACCCTACACATGTCATATAAACAACTTTTATGTTCTAAGATCAATAAACTGTGCCACAATATTTGCTCTAATTAAACAGGTGCATAAATGCAATTTAAAACACGCTCCGACATCCGACAGACGATTATTTCGGTAACAAAGTCGAGCATCTAATAAGAAGCGGTCATTGCCATGCCATAGCAATTCTATGTCAAGGTTGTACGCGACTGTACGCGCACGTTTTGTCGTAAGTATGGAAATGCCTTTATTTAGCATGTAGGGCATCGTGAACTTTTTGACATTATCGTGACATTTTTTTGTTAAGTTGAGATTGTTATTTTTAAACTAAATTGTTGTTTATAAACCATATATCTACTACATTAATTTTAAACTTACATTAGCGTCCCCCCACCCCTGATTCGCACTGTTTTACGACTTGACAAAACATCGATATTTCTATATTTTAGGTAAGTTTAACAGTAATGTAGATATTATACTCATAAAATTTCCAGAATAAATTGTCTAAATATTGGTGAAAACGGTATCAAAATCCGTTGTGTAATTTAGAAGTGCAACGCGGTCACAGAAACAGACAGGAAAATACCTATGTATCTATAGATAATCGACTACAGCCAAAATTAGATCAAGTCAGTGAATAAATTATAATTCTATTTCAAGTCCTATTCTTAAAATATATGGAACAACAGGTTTCAGTTCCTGTGACATAGCAATCATTAATCATTTGAATGATTGAGTTATAATTATTAGTTAGCTGTTAGGGAGTTTGCTGCGCCACTTTTTCTTCCCAGGTAAAGCAGTAGAAAGTGGTGAAGGTGGCGTTTTGGGGGACTGTCTTATGTATTTTTGACTTTAGAAAAGTGCTGCCTCTCAGCCTAATTTGAATAACTTACCTTTGATTGAAACTGTTTTGCTACAAGTAGCCTCACGAGTAATTGTTAGGATTTAGCAAACACTGCACAAAGAAAGAGACAGTTTCAGTATTCGTGGATTATGACAAATACTTATGTAATTTGCATAAATAAATAATTATTGGTAATTCGAATGGAACTGACATTAGATAAAAATATTTATATTGGAATTCTGGAAGTCAAACGAAATAACTGTTCAGTAAGGATTGATTATGATGATGATAATGTCTGAATGTTACCTTTTCACGCTTAAACCACTAAACGGATTCCAATAAGTTTTGGCATAGAGATAGATTGCATCCCGGGGAAGGACATAGGATAGTTTTTATCCCGATATTCCCACAGGAACGACACCTAGGTATGCGGGTGAAACCGTGGGTCGCTAGTATTAAAATAAAATTCTTGCAAAGTTAAGATGTAATCACAACGATTTGATTTAGCTTCATGCGATTCCGCGGGGCCGGTACATAATTATGGAAAAATGAGGAATTTTGATGAAACTGGTTTATATTTTCATTTTTTTTTTAAACTGTATCTTTGCGGGGTAATTGCTTAACACACTAACAGTAGCAATGGTTTTCATTTTGACAGTTCAACAACATTCATTGACTTAGGTATTTACATTGTTGAGCAGACAAATTTTTCGAACATATGAAGCAATGGTATAGCAATATCCTTCAAAATCATCCAGATTGTGATTGATCGGTGTTACGCAAATAAGGTGATGTTTAGATTTTAGCTGCTTACTGCATAACTGGTTATAATTGAGGAAATTGTTTTTACTCGCCTTGGTATCTAAATACCTAGTATTTACTTTCAAGATTTTTTTTCAAATACCTGAATATAATTATGTCGTGAACCAATAGAATGGCTTGTACATTAATAAATCATACCAAGAGTGACCAGAAACCTTTGTTTACTGCACAGGCTCTGTCAGAAAAATGTCGGAAATAACACGATGACAATACATTATGACATAATTGACAAGTAACGGATCGCTGAAGTTGCGAACGGGTCATAACTTCCGTAATCTTTACAAGTCGTCTCAGATATCTATGCAAAAAACCTGCCTAGACTACACCTTTTTTAATGTTTCAATATACGGTAAGAGCCTATTTCCGCATTGAACGCTAGTATAGTATCTATGCAAGAAAAAACAACAGTAAGGCAGGTGCGTTTCAATTATAATACACACCTAATGTGCTAAAAAACTAGACCAGTAGGTATTATGTTTGCCTACCCACTTATAAATAGAAGTAGTAGGTATACTTATAATACTTAGGTAGGTACTTGTATTTTTTGCCAAGTTAAGTACATATTATTTTGTACAGCAAAAACATTGTTCAGACTAATGAGGACTGACTATCAAAAGCCTTGATAATATTTTTCATTTTATTAGACAAAAATTAGGTCAAATTGCACTTCTTTTAAATTACATTCAAGCACATCTTGCTGCATCTTCTTATTCGTTTTACGCAACTTGGGAATAAATGCAATAATAAACCATTTGTCAAGTAAATAACGCTTCTGTAATTTCGTTTTCTACATCAACATAAAACATAGAGCTATCAATCATTTTAACTTAAAGTATCAATCAAAAGATAAAATGAATAAATCTTTCGATTAAAGCTTAACTGGCGACCTTGAACTGATCGTTATACAACTAGTGAACTTGACATTCAGAATTTAAAATAGAATGCAAGCGTGCAATATTTAGAAGGTTTTTTTTGTCGAACATGGAACCCCGAAAAGTGTCAAATAAACGGACGCGATTTCAGAAAGGATTTACAAAATAAATGTCAGAACCAAGGGATACGAGCCCTTTCCGAAGCAAAGTATCGAAGTATGAAACTCCTAAGTTTGCCTTGAATTAGACGTAATGACAAAGAATAAAAAAGTAATTTAAAAAAAATTGAACCGACTTCAGAAAGAAATGAACTCAAAATTATGAAATAACTTTAATTTCGGAATTCGGTGTCTTGGGATTTCTATTTTAGTTTTAGTTTTTTTTGCCACCAACTTCCGAAATTAAAGTTATTAAATTTTGAGTTCATTTCTTTTTGAAGTCGGTTTATTTTTTTTTTAATTACTTTATTATTTCGTAATTTTTAGTTTTAAGTAAAAACTGGAATATTTGTTTGTAATTAGAAGGTAATAGTTTTGTTGTAAATATTGCACTAGAATTTGACCAAGGTTTTGAGATGTTTTCCCTTTGACGCTACACCCGTAGCTCGTCTCAATAAGCCAGGCCGTCACACTTACACGTATTAGTCCATATCTTGAAAATTACTGAACCGATTTTGATGAAACTTGCACTGCCATTTAAAAAAAAGTGGTCACGATCCGATTAATAGTTGCGGAGAAATGCGTGGACAAACATACATACACACATACGTCTACAAAATTTTGTATAATTGTTTGGAAGCCGTAATAGATTGTCATTGTGAATATAATGCAATTCCAATAATAACATACAATGTACGTAATTGATAACCTCCTTTTTTTTAAGTCGGTAAAAATGCAACAAATCGTTAGAAATCTACTTAATTGTTAATGAAAGGCGATCATCGAACTCTGGACCTTGGTATTGAACGTGAACAAGGTCCGCTCGCTGACGCCTGCGCAGCGAGGAAGTTGTTTCACGTAATTATTAACGCATTTACGAAGTGTTCTTAGATATTACCATTACATAATAAACGAACCATTATATGACATTTTGATTATTTTAGAATCGAAACTATGTTTTACGTACTATTTTGTGGAGGATTGTTTATTAATATTTTGTTGCAAGATCCATACGTTATCGTATGTAAAAGTGGCCTTATAATGGAACTTTCTTAACTGATAGTTAGGATTTTCCGAGAAAAAATAGTAGTTTTTTTTTAAAACATAACTGTGGGCCGATTCTCGTAATTTTAAAAACGATCGCAGTTTGATCTCAGTCTCAATCTGTCAAAAATACCTCTAATTTCCCTACATTTTTGACAAGTTTTTGACATTGATTGTCAGTGAGATAAGATTGCGACTTTTTATTGACCTTCAGGAACGCGTGGAGCCTTTAACTTAAAATGTTTTCCAACGCCGTAAAATTAAATGCTAAAATTCGGAGCTTGACTTTTGCACTTTCGACTGTACCCTGTTTTATTTTACCTAAATAAACGTAAAGATTACCTTACTTTTACGTTTATTAAGGTACGTTAGTAATTATAGTAATAAAATCCTTCTAATATTATATAAATGTTAGTTTGTGAAGATGTTTGTTACCTACTCAATCACGGGTAAACCGTTGAACAGATTTGGATGAAAATTGGCACATTTCCTGGATTAACACATACTACATAGGATACTTTTTATCCCGATATTCCCATGGGATCAAAACTTACGCGGGTGAAACCGCGAGGAGCTGCTAGTTAGGTATTCATAACATTTAATAAAATCCCAGAATTGATTAGTCTTCATGTAAGCGTGACCTTTGCTGTTCTATTTCCTCAATACATCAAAATCGTAGCATTTATCATGAATGCAGTGATGGTCCAGTGGTAACAGCCGCGACTTACGAGTTGTAGGTCGTAGGTTCGACCCAGACAGACGCTTTAATTTGTGTAAATTATTTCATCACCACTGCTCTCAAAACGGTGAAGGAAAACATCGTGAGGAAACCGGCATGTCTTAGAACTAAAACTTCGAAGACATGTGACATCCACCAACCAGCTGGGTAATTGCGTAAACACAGTATCAGTAGCAATGGGTTTCATTGTGTCAGCTTAGTCCCATCGGCAGCCATGAATTATTTTGTTTTAATAAAAATAATCAAGTTGATTTACTCACTATACTGATACTGTCTATCCATTTTTTGATGACTGTGTACCTAACAATGATTAATGACAGGGTGCCACGATGGGAATGTTTCGCGGGCATGATTGATTGATCATGCCCACGAAACATTCCCATCGTGGCACCCTGTCATTGTCATTATTCATGAGCGCCGAGATGGGAAGGTGCCGAGATGGGACTAAACCATTGTGACATTTCAGCAACATTAATTGCGTTATTTATATTGGTGAGTAGACATATTTATCGAACATATGAAGCAATGGATTAGCAATATCCTTCAAAATGATTCAGATTGAGATTGATAGTGTGATACGCAATTAGGATGCAGCACTGGACCCGAGTGATCGATTACGACTCATTCCCTCTCACCGAGAAGCCTGTGTCCCAGCGGTGGGAAAATTATTAGGTATTTATTTATTTATTTAGGGACAACCAACAGTAGTGTAATAAATAAAGTCCTCCAGACCGTTTTTCGGCCACGGCGGTCAATCTCAACGGAGACTAGCCTTCGGCGCGGGAGATATTATAGTGCACAAGTGTGCGCGCAGACACAGGTGCACTCCCTCTTCCCTCACTCTCATTGTCCGATGGGACGGCAATCCGACACGACCGGAGAGAGATCAGGCGCAGGACCAACGGCTTAACGTGCTTTCCGAGGCACGGGGGTATCACACCGCCAACTTCCAAACTCCGGGCTGTTACTAAGAAATTCCTATTGGAAAAACTCAATAACACTTTGCCCGACCCGGGAATCGAACCCGGGACCCCACGCTCAGCAGCCGCGCTTGCGACCACGAGACCAACGGGGCAGTTAAGTAGTGTAATAATAAGTAAACATAGGTTAAAACTTAATAATAGAAGTAACAAATACACTACTCACAACGTTATCCACATATTGCTAAACAAATATATATGATTATGCTATAAAAAAACTCTAGTCTTAAGTAAATACCTAGTTTACTTCACAACATAATTACTAACAATTTTATTATTGTTTAGCACTGTAGGCCTTGACCGTGACAGTAAATCAAGTTGAATGCGTTCATAACACGTATTATGATGGTTTTCTGCAGCTGCCGTCTCATATCTAATGTGATGTAGGTAATAAAATGGAAATTGCGTGCACTTTAATGTTCATAGACATAATTGAAATAGTTTTCTTGTACGTGAAAAGGTCGTTAAAAAGGTTATCGATCTTATCGGCCTAAAAGATTAATTAACTGGAGGTACACTACGCTATAAAATGTTGAAATGTATAAAAAAAAAACTAAACTAACACTGGCTGAAAATTCAAAGAAAATGTGCAATAATATTTTTTTTCTTTCGAATTTTTCACCAAACACTGACCTGTATCTATGGACCTGTATTATACAGATACGACCGATGAAGGCTGCGCAGTAAGATTTTTTAGGAACCAAATGGTGACATGAGGCGAGTGCAAGTGAGAGAACATGTGCGAAAGTTCTTAGTGCCTATGTTCAGGCCCGCCAAGTTACGCCAGTCGTATTGTACCTACTTGTAGGTATACTTATTAGAGGCCAGTGTCACCAAAAGTTTTGAATTCCTGCATTTCGCTGTTGATTGACACTATCTAGGTAGCAAAATATATCGTAGTAGGTATCGTAAAATCTTTACTTACCGATATATTTTTTAAACATCTTAATTTTTTTGCGTTTCTGATTGCGTAATTCCACAATTTTATCATATTGCAGTATTGCAAACTCGGAGCCAATTTCGTGACTATGACATCGACACTATAAATTAGTTGCAGCAACCAGATTCAAGTTGACTTTAACAGTGTTAATTTGAGAATTATTACTGAATTTACAACTGTTGCCAAATAGGTATAAGTAGGCCCTAAAATACAACCTGCTTCCAAGTTAAACAGAGCAAGAACAGGCTTAGATTACCTATGGCTTGCGTAGATATACCTACAGACAACGACGTGAAATCTGTTACCACGGATTCGATACATGATTCTAAACCATTCAGTAGGTTATTAAAAAAAAAAATAGCAGTTCCATACATTTTAACCCGTGGCTAAATAAAAACAGCAGCACAGGTCGATCGATCAGGTTAAGTTACACTTGCCGCGTTTGGTCTGTGGATGGGTGGTCATCTTTACATACCGAGATGTGATCAGACCGGAATGAATCGAGTCTATTGCCAAAAACAGTAACCGGACGCAAATCCAGACTCCCGGATGTTGCTGAGAAATTCGCGGTTACACTTTTTGTTGTATCCGGATTCCGGAGCTGATTATAAACCTCACCCGGATCATTTACGCCTTGTACTAAGAACTGTGTTTTTATTAGTCGCCGTCTTATATAGTCATGCTATCAATTTATTATGTGAATTGTTAGTCCATGTCACGAACTTGATATCTGCATGATCTACATCACAAGGTCAGTTCAGGATGGCTGAAGATATTGTATACGCCAATTTTATTGTTTATGCCGTGATGTCAGATGCAACAATTGTTGCTAATATATTCACAATATAATGCAGTTTGTATGGGAACTGTTAGTACTGTCGGTCGATTCTGTAAAGATCTCACCGTGAAAACTTAGGTGAAGTGAGTTTGTTTTTGCTAGAAATTGACACTATTGACAGCTCACTCCACGCTCACTTCACCTAAGTTTTTACGGTGAGATTTTTACAGAATAGCACCGCTGTTGTGTTCTGAAGTGAAGAGTTCAGTTTTTTTGCGATGTTAGAAAACTAGTGTTGGCTATGACTTGAGTTTTTCATTCGTGACAAACCCTAATTTTTTTAATTGCGATCACCGTGTGGTTTCGGTTTACCGTAGGTCTAGAACCTTAGAGGGTTTCCTACAGATTTTTCCACAGAAAAATTGTCTATTTTACTTATTTCTAGAGTTATCTATCGGTTAAGTTACGAAGTTTTGGGTCTACCGGTTTTTCCTAAGAATGGGGAAATCGGAAATCTGTTGAAGGTTTCGAGCTTATAAACTAATACGACAAAATAAAAATATCAATCGAGCGTAATGAGAGGTTTTTGTAGAACTAAATAAAGGAGAAAAATTATTATCATGCTTATTGAATTTAAAAGCGTCTGGATCAGCCAATTTTTATGTGTGTCATTGCTGAACATATTGTTTAATTTTCGCGGGATAATAAGCGTATAAAAACAGTTATACCTGTAGTAACGGAGAAATTGATATTGACACTATCGATAACAATCAAATTGTGAAATAGAAAAACCTAAGGGCCTGTGCACACCACGTTTTTTAAACGCGCCGTTGACGCGCGTTTTAGAAACGTGCGTCGACGGCGCGCTTTCATGATTCATCCTACAGAGCAGTGCCTGCCAGTATTTGACTCACGTGCGTATCGCGTCTGTATCGCTACAAACGCGCGTCGACGGCGCGTTTAAAAAACGTGGTGTGCACAGGCCCTAATAGGTTGAAGGTGAAATAGGTATGTTGTAGGAAAGTAGATATAACACTTACGATGTTTTAGAATATTTAGTGTTACGACGAACCAATTTTAAGATAACGTGCAAATAATTAAAGTGGCAAATCTACGAGAAGTAAAGCAGATAGTTAGTACATTTAGTGTTAAATCCTCTTTCTAGACCTTCGATATATTCAAATGATTGTGAGATAGGCCTAGTCACTCTCAAAAGAGGCCTTGGGTTACTACTGTTTACAAAATACTACTGATGTTGCATAAAATTTTGTTTACTGCGAGAAATGCATCGCGTGCATTGGTTTATTTTGTTTAACAACTACAAACACATCAATAAATATAAATATAAGGGTATCTTTAATGATGAGGGATGGTTCAAGAAAATTTTACAAACGTCTAAGAAATAATTCTGCGTAGAACATTGCTGTTGCTTGAATTTCAGCTTAGCAACCTTTTTGGAATAGTGCCATTGATGTGAAATGTATATCAGATAGGCAGTCGCTCCATGTAAAATAGGTAGGTATTCAGCTGCATTCGGTTAGACTGGAAGCCGACCCCAACATAGTTGACATATTTATAGACGTATTTATTGAGGAGTCGATGAGTACCTAGATGATAAGCGACAACCGTAATATTATTGTTTTAGATTGGAATTCATTTTAAATGACATGTTGACTATTAATGTTTTAAATATTTTATATGTTTGATTATTGTATTACTCATAGATTACTAAATGACATATTATCTCTAGTATAATTATACATTGTATCTTGGCATTTTATTTTACAATTAGATGACATAATTATTGTTACGGACCTTTGTATTACAATTTGTTTTTATTTTCTTTTTATTTATATTTGACATTCTATTTTTATTATTGATTATGCACAGAAAATTATTAATATTTTTTACAGAAGTTTTTATTTTATTACAATATTCTTAGAAAATTGGAATCACTGATCTTGATCTTTTTATACTAATTTGATTTTTGTTTTCCTTTTTATTTGACTACCTACTTGTTTTATTGTATTACCTATTAATTATTTATTTAAAGGAATGTGGATTATTATCGTTTTGAATTTGTTATTTTCATTATTTTTGACTTTTTTTTTCTCGGTTGTTATACTATAGCAGGTGATAGATTGAAAGATAAAGCAAATTCATTTTACTTGAATAATACTTAAAGGTGAGTAGATAAACACAATACTCTATTTTCATACAAAAATATTAAACGTAATATGACTCCAATACTTATTGCTTACAGCGGAATGACACGAAACCAACGTCAAATAGTGCAGTTTATATTTAGAATGTGCTGCACTGAAATACATCGGCAGCAGTTATTTTTAGGATGAATGATTTCATTCCTTTGCTTTATTTTTTTTAATAATAAAATATGAGCACAGGGCTGCCATTTGTTATTCACATTGAACTTGTCTTACAACTATTAAATAAAACGTCTTAATTAAAAGGGAAAAGGGGAACCTCACGAGTCCAGTTGAATATTAAAATTAATTAATTTAATTACTAAATAAGACTGATGCCTTCAGCATGTTATAACACTGACCTAGTTATCAATTATTATGTTATTGATAGGTACATATTAGATAAATTATCTTGAGACTAACAGTGGACATCAAGGTGAAACATCGGTAATAATAGAGGGAAATTGCTACTCGTATGACAATGATGGAACCTATTTTTATTTTGCATGAGTTATGAAAGGAAAACCTGTCCATAAATATTGGTAGGGAGGTTCCACTTCAACAGCTAATTATTTTAGTAAAATTAATTATCAAGGTTTATTAGACCTTTGAAATTAAATAATTTTGGAGCTTTATTCCAATGTCATTCAAGTCATAATTAAAAATATGCGGTAGATCGAAATTTATTTTCCTTCTCTTTGGTATCTAATCGTTGTAATAATTACCTTTACAGTAATTTTGGAACTACTTGATCAGAATCAGATGGCTTTCTCATGCAGCGGACTTTTCATGTTGAGGAAGTGTTGTGTGTATTATCAAATAATTTTCATTCATTCCCAATAACACTTACCGTATATTTATCGATCCTTGCATTTTCTCGTTCAAAATGCCCTGTTTCTTTCAAATTCACAATATTCCTAGCACTTGTAACAGCCATATTGACGAATTAAATAATGTTTATGGTAAAATAAAAACAATAAGATCTGTCACTTTTCGCGCGCAAAAACGGGTGCGTTCCGTCTCCCAGCGTTCCTCGCGCCGAGATTCCAAATTCGAATGGTTGCGAAACTGAGCGCTTCTTTTATATAAAAGCTGTACGTATCGTTCTAGCTAGACATGAACATGAATGCGCCCCCGCGCTCTTGTCCCTTTCATTCGCTATTCAGACTATGCAAACGAACGTACTCTGTCTTGTCCCAGTTTAGTCATTGTTTTGTCTAAACAAACCCAGCAGACACAGGATACGTCTGGATGTACTGACATATGAGACTTTGGATTAATCAGATGTTATCTTAGCTGGTCGTTAATTATTTTAAGTGCATCTATTTATTTTATGTCATGTCATGTGTACTATTTGTTTGTTTTTGAACAACGTTGTTTTGTTGAATATCTACGTCTCGGTACAAATAACAATCAAACCAAACAGTGTGTAATAAAAATAATAAAATTGATTTCTTTCCTAAGGATATATTACCTATTCTTGAAAACAAACCACATTTTAAATGAAAAATATCCAAGTCATAAAAAGTCATATTGCAATACTTGACAATTCAAGACTACCTAGATGCGGTAGTCTAGGTTTAATTAAATTATGTATATACTTTCAGTTTGAATCTTAAAAAATAAATCAATTCGAAAAAAGCAGTTTCACTCGGAAACGGAAATAATGCACAGCAACTATTTTAATTAGTGAACCAACACCAATGAATTCTTAAGATCTTAGCAAGTCTATGATTACCCAATTAATTAGTCATAGACAATGTGTTGAGAAACAAAGCATTACTCAACTTGAAAGACCAAGGATCCCTTGGGACCTAAATACCTGATTTTAAATAATTATTCCGTTGACGTATGAAGATAACATCACTGAATTATTCAAAATCTGATTATTTTTCTAAGCGAGATTTATTACAAAATTGCATCGAGCGTGATTTAATGCAGCGCTACACGCAAATAGTTTGTTAATTTAATTTATAAAAAGTTAATTGAATTTATTACGAGTTTTATTTTTAATTACAATGGGTTATCAGTTAATTGTGACTTACCTATATCGCTCATTTGGAGAAACATCGACGTAACTACAATTTTTTTTAAGGCTTTGTTTTTCCTAACGTAAATACGTTTCTAAATGCTGTCATATTTAACTAATTTTTGGAAAAAATACATTTATGTCATATGTGACATAACAGAATTTATTTATATTTATTTTTAGCCTTTTTATTGCCCCACTGCAGGGCAAAGGCTTCTCTGTTTTGAGCTAATGTTTTCAAATCCTACATGATGTAAAACGACATAACCACATGTTTTGAAATAAAGAACGATCGGATTATCTGAAAGTGAATTTATTTCACAAATAGAAAATTACAACAAAACGTACTGTGTTACACAGAAAATTATTGACAAGAGATGAGGGAAGGCATAGACATAAGTCCTATATCCCGACTTGTCTCGTCAAAGGTTTAGTCGTAAGGCAGGCTTATTGCCATAAACCGACCAAAAACCTTCGGACTGCTACTGAAAAAAAATTAAAATTATATAAAAACTGGCCAAGTGCGAGTGGGACTCGCACACAAAGGGTTCCGTACCACAAGGCAAAAACGCCGAAAAAAACACGTTTGTTGTATGGGAGCCCCGCTTAAATATTTATTTTATTTTGTTTTTAGTATTTGTTGTTATAGCGGCAACAGAAATACATAATTTGTGAAAATTTCAACTGTCTAGCTATCGCGGTTCTTGAGATACAGCCTGGTGAAAGATAGACAGACGGACGGACAGACAGCGAAGTCTTAGTAATAGGGTCCCGTTTTTACCCTTTGGGTACGGAACCCTAAAAATTAAAAGATCCTAAAACGGGTGCATATACTTGAACTATACCTATACTTACCTATTTTTCTAAAGTAAAAAAAAACTAGTTATAACTCAAAAAGACTACTGCCTGACAAGTAAACTAGACATACCTATCTCCACACACTCCCACCACTTAATAAAGTACATTTATTTTTATGTTACCTAGTTTTATTTTTTGGTACTATCTATCTACACATATTACGTACACAGTATCAATACGTGTCTGCATCATGCATTATTCAATCGCTAACAAATTGCTAACACTGCTAATGGGCACGCGAAGGCATTCATAGTTTGTTTTGTTATGAATGAGGAGCAAATAGTACACGGAAAAGACAAAGGTATACTGAAGGCATCATCATACTAATTATGTTATTAGGTATAATTATGTACCTAGTACCTACCTATACACACTGTAATATCCGTCGAACCACTTTATAAATTATGACGGTATTCATCATGCAGCTGATTTAATTTTAGTAGGTACGGTTTATTTATTGGTAAATTGACTCCACGTCGTCGCGTCGGTTGAAAGAATTAATGTAAATTCAAAAAGTTGATAAACCACAAAGTATCAAGAAGTTCGAGAAATCAACGAAAGTATTCCGACAGCGTAGTCTCCGTAGCGAAGCGTAGGCTCGCGTAGCGTAGGCTCCGTAGCGGAGCGTAGTCACTCGTAGCGAATCGTAGGCTTGCGTAGCATAGGCCACGTAGTACGGCGTACGTAGTCGCATTTACAAGGAATAAAACAAAAAAGGAGTATATTTTAATCTATAAAGAAACAGTTTTTTCCCACAAAGTATGAATCTGACTAACTAGGCACCTATTGAAATCAGTAAGCTAGATCCAAGATTGAATAGATCCAAAATTTAATAAAAAAATATTTTATGTTATTTATTTAAGTATTACCAACGATATACATTACAATTAACTTTTACCGTTATATAACTTGTATAATATACATTATCCTGTAATGCACACTCAATTACAGGTAACCACAACTTGCACATTATCGAGTACACATGCTCTGAATACATAATTAAACTACGAGACTACGAGATTTACATGCTATTATAAAATATAAAAAACATAGTTATACAATACAGTAAAACAAAGCAGTTAATAACGTGAAATATAATATTATTTTAACAAATTACATCGTTTATTTGTGCAACATATTTTGTTCTACAGCGGAGAATACAAATATAATTATGTTTTACAACTGTGCTTAATTTTACAACTTACAACTATGCTAATTAGTACTACTTTAATGCCTAGTTTTTGCTCAGCGGTCTTGATAAAATTGCGACAATGTTAGTTTAATTTTTCACCGTGGTATTTGTGACAATCATCTTCTAAGCGTGATATAATTATTAAACAGTTCCGTGACTAACAGACGGCACACAGATAACCAGCACCAAACAAACAAAGTTTAAGTAACAAACTTTCGGAAACGATTTAGAAAAAATTGCTAATCCATTGTTTCATACGTTTGAAAAATTCGTCAGCTCGACAACGTAAATCGCACAATGCATAATCAGCCGTTCCCACTGCTGAGGCACAAACCTCCTCTGGAGGTAGAGGTACTTATAGGATAGTTTGTTCGAATGACGTGACGTTTAAGGACGAAGGCCAATTCCTGTACTTAATTTAAAAAGTTCAAAATCTATTTACATGTCATGTCAGCGACATTAATGTCAAAAACTTGTTAAAAATGCAGGTAAAGAAGTATTTTTGACAAATTGAGACAGATTAGAGTGCGAACGTTCTTAAAAATGCGGGAATTGTCCCTCTGATAGGTATACCTACTCTGATCATGACTTCCAGTCTAACCAGATACAGCTAAATACCAGTATTGTAGATGGAGCGACTGCCTATCTGACCTCCACAACCCAGTGACTGGATAACACGATACCCCTTGGCAAGACTGGTTGTCTGACTTTGTAGCTTCTGACTACCCTTAACGACTGTCAAAGATCCAAGAATGACAGCCGGGACTAGAGGATGAAAAAAAGAAGAAGAAAAAGAAAATAGAGAAGTAAGGAAGAAAAGGACATGTTGCGCCGATCCCAAATAAAGGCATTAGTACCTAGCTGCATCCGGTTAGACTGGAAGCCGACCCCAACATGGTTGGGAAAGGCTAGGCAGATGATGACTTCTCTATTAGTCGTCATCTCGGTAGTCAACCGCTTTCTAGCCATATTGTTTTTCCATCGATTATAAGGTTGTAGCCATCAACATTCTTTTTCTCACGACATAGAATAAAGGCTCCTTAAAACAGGCGCAACACGCGATAAAATCGCGCACAAAGGCACCGCGAGTCGCGCAACGAGCGGTGCCTTTGTGTCGCGCGCGCGCATAAATGTCTAATTACATAACGTAAAATCACACCTGTAAGTCCCAAAGGGTTACGCAGGAGTTTACCTATATACACCCACATATCGTCAGTTATGTTTAAGTCCAATGTAATAGGGGCGAGCCTATTGCCATCAACCGGGCACAAATCCAGACTCTGTGTGCCTTTCCTCCAAATCCGTGCAGCCGTTTTTGCGTGATTGAGCAACAAACATCCACACTTTCACATTTAGGTATAATATTAAGTAGAATAATGAGACCAGAACTTATATATTACCTATAGTTAATTTTATTGACATTTAACTATTTTGCTTTAATTTATTAATTTATCCAATTAATATGTTATTTACTGACATTTAAATATTTGTACGCCACTAAGGCCAAACATGACTGATCTAATATTGTACCTATTGTGATAACTTGCATGCTCTGTATGTATACTCATGTTTCCACAAATAAAGACTCTTGAATCTTGAATATTGAAAGGCTAAACTAAATAAAGAACAAGCTTACGACGTTACGAGACATGGAAGGGAATTGCTACAAGATTGTAAAAAAACCGCTAACCACAGCGCTTACCAAAAAAAACACTTTAATAAGTGGATAGTAAGTTTGCTGTGATTAACCCGACTTCCTTGACAGTAGACAATTAATTTAAATAACTATACAAATTAATACTCAATCTTTTGTATTACACCACGAACACACATTATATAAATCATATACACTTAAATCCATTCTTTCCATACTATGTTATAATATTAAATTTAAAATAACGCAGTCTGACAGACTACCTTTTTCACGCCTTAACCATTATGTCGATAATTATGAAATTTTGCAGATAGCTAAGTAGCCTCGGACCTGGAAAAGGACATAGGCTACTTTTCATCTTGGATATTTGTATTAAAAATGATGGAATGCAAAATAAACGGAGACGAAGTCGCGGACAACAGTTAGGAAGTAAATCCACGCAGAAACCCAGTAAAATCTTTCATAGAAATCCACCTGAAATCGCGCATAGGTGCGTTCTATAGATGTCGTTTAACAAAACTTTTATGTGGGTAAAAGTTTTGTTAAACGACATCATAATTATGTGGTATGCGACTAAAATAAAAACATGGGTCTTACACATTGTTCCGACACTGAAAAAGCGGCCATTGAAATTTGCCGTATTATACTTTGACCGTTGAAGAAGAAGAAGTTTTACGACAAATTAAATCAAAATCACTTAATTCTTCCTATATTAAGTCATAAAAACAACAAAAACTAATCAATAAACTCTTTTACTTATCGAAAATACGATATTCCATCGTTTTTAGCCTTCTTGACGTAATATTTTTACAATTTGTCAAAGAACACTTCGGCAGTTTTAACGTGCGTGAAATGAGCGCACAATTCTAAGTTGTGCGCTCATTTTATGCGGACGGTTTTGAAACGTTGAGTGTGCATCTTGGGTTTTTATTTTATATATCAATGGTTTGGTGTTTCCTATTCGAATGCTCTGAGAAGAAACACCGAAACAAACCCAGAGATCCCAGCCTCTATTATAGATAATTTAGTTAAGTAATTATAGATAATTTATATATTTGGTTTCTATTTCTCCCTATTATTTATTAGAATTAATTATATTTTTGTATGCACATGTTTCTTGTGACAAATAAACCTATTTTACTTTCTTTCTTTTTGTTAAAATCCAGATATTATCTTGGTCAGATCATGCGAGGACCACGCAGAGTAGTGTCTGAAATGGTCCTAAACTACATCTTGAAGTTTCGCTGGTGTTATGTGCCTGTTGCCAGAACTCAATTTTCGGTGGCAATAGCCATGTGTTCATTAATTTGTGTCTGAGTCTTGCTTATTAATGATATGCGATTATTTCTAGTTTTCCGCACATCCGTTGGCCATAATGACTCCAACTTCCATAGCACTTGAAAAAAACGATTTTTCACTAGATATATTGTATGTTTTGTGGTAGAAACCTATGCAGGGGCTATATTGTTTTTATACCTGTTGCACTACCGTATCTAGATAATGGATAACGTTACTAATGATTACTTTTGTTTTCATTTTAAATAATTAATCATTTAGAATCAGCTTCAATTGTAATGGTTATTTCCAAGTTTAATGGAATAACTGGCAGTATTTTATTTAAAACCCAATTTTATTATTAAGTTACATCTAGTTAGGAAATATCCAATGTTTTAAATATTGTACGTTTTCATATTACGAACGAGCGCCGAAACTGCGAGTGGAAACAGCAAAATTGGAGCAATATCTATAGGTAATTTTATACACTGTTTTACCTCTCAAATTTTTTTTTCATCCTTACATTGTTATTATTTTTTTGCTTTTTACTGCCCCTTTGTTTCCATATGCATCATAGCATAATATTCCCACTGCTGGAACACAGGCCACAGGCACAGGCCACAGGCCACAGGCCTCTGTGAGAGGGAGTGGGTCATTTTTTTTTTTATAATCCATTACGCAGGCCCTGTGAGGTTTTGTGGATGTCACATATCCTATAAATATTTGGTTCTAAGACATGCCGGTTTCCTCACAATATATCACCATTTTAAGAGCAGTGGTGATGAAATAAATAACACAAAGTAAAGCGTCTGCTTGGGTTCGAACCCACGACCTTCCTCTCGTCCGTCGGGGCCGATGCCACTGAGCCAACACTGCTATAATTCTAACTTCTAAGCATTAAAGGTCATTTTAAAATTTCCAAACCAAACTGGAAGCCTTTTCAAGCTACTGTTTCCACAGTCTACTATTACTCCCACGGATATCTATGATTACTCCAGTAACGTTCTATGCATGTGTTATTTTAAATATTATAATGAATTATCTAGAATTAATAATTACTGAAATTGCATTGTTTTTATTGTCCGTTGTCTACAACTTTTGATTAATTCTAGGGTAACCTGCGGTGCACCGCACATAAATTTTCCATTACTGAGAATTCTTACTACCATACTATAAAATTACCAACGATTCTGAAGCTATTTATACTACAAACTGCACAAAAAACAGAACTAAAGTTGTCAGTCAGATAATTACTAAATTGAAATGTCGTGTGTCACTGCACTGCGTTATTTCCTGAGGTTGTTGGGGTAGACGATATCAGAAGGACATGTCATAGCACTGCAAGAACCCTCTTATTAGAAAGTTCTACATACCACCTGCACGCAAAATATATTGTGACGTTATGGAGTTTCTCAGTAGCCACCATCATCTGGATTTGTGCCCTGCTGCATGATGGCAAAAGGCTCGCCCCATTACGTAGGACTTAAACATAGTTGGCGAATTTTAGGAAGTATCATTCCCATTATCACTATAACTAATTATTTGTTGGTAAATGATTGAGTGCTGAACGAAAGTCTACAAAAATATCGCTTCTATGGAAGTTGGCATATTCCATCTTCAACTTCGCAGTGTTAAAATTGAAAACACCGACACTATAAAAATAAATATACGAGGCCACTGACAATGTAGCCGAAAAAATTAAAAAATAATTTATGGAATCATCGACATTACGAGGAAGAAGACAACCATGAGGAGTTCATATTACGATGAAGAACAAAAATTTTCGTCTAGTTTTAAATGAGGAGGAGTGCACAATATCGGCTTGGCAACTTCTACACTAACTGATATAATACCAACTAAGAATCAGCCTAATCGGACTCAATTAATTATTTTTGCAAAGTCACAAAAGTGATGACTGACTTTAATGAATCGAATCGATTGGTCACCATCATGGACGAACAGAAACGTCTTATTTAAAGCGTAGAATGAAAAGCAGCAGCAGCTGTCTGAGAATTGTTTAAAATGAGCTTGTTTTAAATACTAAAGAATTAAATAAATTTCACAAACTGAATACCTAAAAAGAATATAATTATACTGTGTCCCTGTTTTTCTTTTTTCATTAATACTTAGTTGTCTAATTTGTACACTAGACCTCTGTTGACAGCGGTTTAAATCGGCATTTTTTGAGGGTTCTAGTGCTTATAAAAATAATGTGAAATCAAAAAGGATAACATAGGGATATACAATTAGTTAATGTTTATTATTTTGTTAAAAATCATTGCTTTGAGGTCATTAACCAGAAAGAAAACAGACGAGAGCGTTTATATGGAGGAACCGCATTTCCTCTTAAGTCTGACCACACCTTTCTGAAAGAAAGAAAATACGTTTAGATATTTGCGCTAAACATGTGACGCAGCAAAAGATCACAAACACAAAAAAGAACAAGTTGGGGGAAAACAGGTATTCGTCACATCCACGTAAAACGGCTGTAGCAGTATGTACAATGCCACATGCGAACAACGCGTCATACTGATGTCACACAAAATCCTGCATCTCGCAGGATCTCTATACGGCCATCGCTCAGCATAATGCTACGATACGACCCTATCCGAACCAGCGCTCATCATGTAGTGCTATCACTGTGCTAAATAAACCTATACATGATTCCCAGAAAAACAATTTATTCCTCTTTCACAAACTACCAGCATCCGTTGATTACTAGTTTCCATCTGTTATGTTTGTGTAACTATGTATTCCTATCTGAAAGCTCTTTCATCACGTTGAAAGCGGGCCCGACCTCCCCTTTCACCTCACTCCTACCCCGCTTTGCAGAGGTACGAAGAACGAATCCAAAATGGAGAAAGAATTGAATAATTTCGGTCATAGTGCATCTGTTGGGAGACCGTATCTGGAAACCGCAAATCGGCAAATGTTCCGTGTAGACTGATTGGACGCGAAAGTCAGGAGAACTGGGTAACTTGGGAGAGGCCTATGTCTAGCAGTGGACTTCGATAGGCTGAGATGATTGATACAATTAATATGTTAGTACCTATACAAGAAAGTAGGGTTCAAAAGACTTCAGATTCACTGAGATCAAATTAAAAGGAATTTAATGGATGACATGAGGCAATAGGGATCTCCAAAATATAAAGTAATTCAACTTAGTTTGTTCCATTTTTTTTGCTTTTACGTGGTATTGACTGCATTTAAAGAGCGCCCACGCGACTCAAGATACATAATTAACTAGACACACTCTCTGCTGACTGCTCCCTCGTCAACCTCGCCGATTGTCTAACTTATCACCAAGATAATAATGAACTATATTATTATTTCTATACACTTCTTGGAACACCTTGGTGACATGTCATGTATTGTAGTACCGGAAGACGGAAGGACTTAACCGTCAATTTAAGATTTATATCTCGTCTAATCTCGAGCATTTATGCAGGCATGAGCCTTATAAAGATGGTTGTAATAATATGTCTTTTTCTTATATAAAATTCTAAGTCCTGATTGACTGATATATCAACGCACAGCCTAAACCGCTGGTCCTAGAGACATGAAATTTGGAGGATGTGTTCTTTGTGAAGAGTAGGTATCCACTAAGAAAGGGTTTTTCAAAATTGCACCCCTGAAAGGGTGAGTGGGGGGAGGGTGAAATTTCACGTGGACGAAGTCGCTTGCAGAAGCTAGTCGGTTATTATACTTATTATAAATCCATACCTGTTTCCACCTTTGTACAGTTCATGTTATAATGCACTTCCGTGGTACAAGAATTAATAGGAAATCTATCATGTCTCATTAACTATTGTTGCTCATAATCTTAGAGTAAGAAAGCTATAGAGCATCGGGTAGCGTGGCCACACATGAGACAAAAAACTAACTTAAATAACAATGGCTACTTATGTAGCTGCCTTGAAAAAACGGGCACGCACTGAGAGACGGAAATAGTATAGCTTTATCCTTTTCTGTTACTTATAATAACTCAATACTTTATCCCTTTCTTGTGGAAATGAAATGGCGCTACCCGCCGTCTATACTTTTCTTTGTCTAAGCTCATAATCTTGCAAGGTTTTTATCGGCTAATAACTTGTTTATAGACGAGTTTGCTCTGTTACTTCAAGTCTTTTATGTTCTTAAAGTGTAATTAAAGAGTGCCCACGTGTTTCCAGATCATTAATTAGATATCACGTGCTGGGTCAGGAAAGTGTAATTTTATGGCGGGCAGTCAAATCCGATATCATCTTTCTGACTGGACAATGTACAGGATGTAGAACTACCCTTACCAAGTTTATCTCTGAACGGTCGTAGAGTTCATCAACTCAGTCTATCGCAGTCCACTGCTGGACATTGGCCTCTCACAGGCCTCACCACAACACCCTGTCCTCCGGCTTCCGCGCCCAGTCTGTCCCAGCCACCTTCTTAAGGTCGTCGGTCCACCCAGCTGGGGGGCGTCTAACGCTATGGTTGCTGATTCGCGGTCTCCGCAGATGAGTCTTACTCATCTGCGCCACTGGCCATCGGTTCTTCGACAAACATGGCCAGCCCACTGCCACTTCAGTTTGCTTACTCTGCAAGCTATGTCTGTCGCTGCTTATTCTCAGAAAATAGTTCGTGCTTAATCTGTACGAAAGAGAAATTTTAAAAAACCGTATTGAAATCGGAATACCCATTTGGGAGTAACGTAACATACATCACATCGACAGACATACCGATACACAGAACGACAGAGGCGTCAAACTTATAATACCTTTTTAAAAGGTATTATTACCTTTTTATTCAGGTCAGGGGTTAATAATAAAAGGTTTATCCCACTGTTAGTGTATTACGCAATTACCTCGCTGCTACTAGTATTGCAGATGTTTTAAGTCTTTTCGTTCAAATTGTAATTAATTCTCTTCAAGTAACATAGGTCAAGCGCAGGAAGATGATGAGCTAATCTCATTTAATATAGTTCTCAGTTCGTGCCAAATTGCCGATACAATAAAACTAAAATAATACTGGTACAACATGAAAAATTCCTACATCCTAGTATGTTTCTCATTTACATTCCATGTTTCACGTGGCTTGCATCGCCGAGCGCAGTGAAAACACCCCCCTGTGCCGCTTGCATAGCGTTAGAGTTCCCTGGGGTGGTTATTTGTTGTCTGTTTTGATATTATTTACTGGTAGTAACTGGAGTTTGGAAGCCAGTGTGATACCCCCGAGCCTCGGAAAGCACATAAAGCCGTTGGTCCTCCGGTCGTGTTGGATTGCTGCCCAATCGGACTGTGAGAGTTAGGAAAGAGAGAGTGCACCTGTGTCTGCGCACACACTCGTGCACTATAGTTTCTCCCGCGGCGAAGGCTAGTAGTCTCCGTTGAGATTAGCCGCCATGGCCGAAACCTGGTCTGGAGGACTATATTTAGTTACCGGACGCAGTTTGAAGTTATTGCCGATTGAATGGAAAGGTCACAGTTTGGCTAAGCTTTCCATTTTGGGTGTATTTAAAGTCGAAGCAGTTTTGTGATAAACTTAGGTAGACTTAGTTCGAAAACATTTATCTACAGGAGTAACCAAAAGAAGGCCGAATGAAACACACTCTTTTTAGCTCTTAATAATATAATCATTCTGTTCAATTCTAAAAAAAAGATACCCACATCAGCTTTATTTTTTGTTGCAGCTTTGTAAACTTTTTAAATTAATTGATAGAGTATTTTAACGTCTTAACCCAGTTCTACAATATAATCTTGTTCTTTTTGTACGGAACCTTGCATATTACTGTTTATACTGCAGTAGTTATTGTATATTTTTACGGGATAATGAACATGCAGAAGGGTGATGAAAGCGCTCTCATTATATCATGCAACACTGAGGAATGAGCTCGTCGACGTTTTTATTATTAAACCACGACATTCACCTACATTTTTATAGTATCCTATGTAGTTTTCATTGTATTATGTAGCTAAGTTATCTCTGTTTAGATGGGTGTGGTATATATTTGGGTCAAATTCACATGTGCGAAATTGATTGGTATATAACTTTTTCCATTTAGAAGGAATTCGGGAAAAATTCGAGGTACAAGTATCGAAATGATTCTTGATACCTACCTAAAACCTTTGTGTCCAAAATTTTAGTTTATAAACATATTAAAAAAAAATCCTAGGAAGGAAGGAGCTTCTTGCTTGCGAAT
This sequence comes from Oligia latruncula, assembly GCA_948474745.1. NCBI lineage: Eukaryota > Metazoa > Arthropoda > Insecta > Lepidoptera > Noctuidae > Oligia > Oligia latruncula. The sequence goes on from OX419696.1 coordinate 7,034,229, forward strand.
ATACGAAGTAGGCTCGTGCCGTGGCGTTTCTCAACATTTTGATATCGATATGGTCCAGAAGCGGCCATCTGGCCACAACCTCACTATCGCCTTATCGGCTGGTTGGTAGCTATTTTGCTGCGCTATTTTGCTTTCTCATATCGTGCCGATACGGCACATGGCCCTGAGAAGTCTGGAATGACACCTCGAATAGATATTGCGCTACTCGTTGCTAGCCTTCGCTTCCGGACTTAGAATACTCTTTGGGAGAGCGCGAGACAGTGCACTCACGATGTGTGGAACTTAGTAATTTGAATTCAAAATTGCATCACGTGCACTTGGTGTGACTAACACACCTGAGGTGTCAAAGACAGCGGTTACTAACGACTGTAACCTTGACCGATAGTAATTGATAGCGGTTATCATTGCAATCTCTTAATCACACGAGGAAGTCGATTCGTGTGTCATACTTTCTAGCGGTGACATGCCTTTATACGAACTTCAGTCTAATTTCTAAAATACGTACGAAAAATGTACGAAATTGTACGCAAAATTAAAAAAAATGTACTCCATAGACTTCGCAGAAAACATTAATTAACGTGTCACCGCCAGGAAGTATTCCACTTTTAGACTTTGTTTATGGACCAGGAAGAATCTACGGAAAGAGTATGTTCAATTTCTCTAACAGTTTGGGTATATCTATGCTCGTAGGTATATTAATTAGTTAATAAAACATTCGATTATAAATAATTATTTATAATTTATTTTTTGTATGTCGTAACTTTACACGTCTGTGGTCGGAACGTTGTAAATTAGACAAACAAATGACTAACTCTTATCACTTCGAGGAGCTTCGGGACTTGACTGTCTGTGTGGCATTTCTAGCGACATTGACCTTGGAATGTGTAGCACTTTTGTATCCGGCTAAAGTTTAATTGGATTTCTTAATTACTGATAAATTGAAAATGGTTTAGATGGTAGATATATAAAATGCAGATTTCCAGCAGTGCAAACCAATGGCTGAGACAGTGGCGCCGCCGGTGATATCCACCCGAACTACTGGTGAGATAAAGACTACCGACAAAAAAAACCCCCTCAAGATGATTGCTAGTTTTGTAAGGTTTCTCTATCTTAAAGTTAGTAGCCGAATAATAGCTGGCAACCAATAGCTGTAAACCAGCTGCATAAATGTTTTCAATATTTTATGTTATTGCATACATTTAATTTGGAAGATGCTGCTAGTCTTTTGGGCACTTTTCCTATTGACAGTTTTTGATGCCCTTTGATTACTTCCCCTCCTTTTTATACACCAACTTGTAAATATTATTATTTTAAGACGTTTTGCTTCCTATAATGTTATATAATTAAATTAAAAACTCTCCTACCTACTACATTAAGAAGATAAAGAAGTAAAAGCCATAAAGGGGAATCTGATATTCCCAGACAACGGCTTATTATGGAACGATGATGAGAGACATGCGTAGAAGACAGCAGTGGATGGACCAGATTTTCTGATGTCAATTATACTGGATGGCAGGAACAATAACGAGCAACCGGTTACTACGTTAGGCATAGAATCATGTGCTGAATGTTGTAACAGTTTGCATACATACTCTCTTAATGATGATAATGAATGATGGAAAACAATGCGGCGAAAAGACTACTGACACAGTCCCTAATTGATTTGTTGTCTTCAAATTCTCCAAGCCTGGTATCTGATGACATTTCTGAAACGCAAATGACACGTCATGGGTATTATATATGTACCGTGATATCATTCATTAACTTCAATTGTACCTATACATACGTCATGAATAATCTTCGGAATGAATTAACTTGCAGCTCTGTCTGTGGACTGTTCTTGGGAGTTAGATTTCCATAGCACGATTATGAAAAAACGTGAAAAGCATCCGCTGTATTTAATTCAATGCAAATTAAGATGAAAAAGTGTAAAATGTCTGCTGTAGAGAAGGCACTTTAATTATTTATTCCGGTCTGATCCCCTGACTGTAAGTAGTCGTCGATAAAGTAATTTCACTGCATAGAAAAATGTAATAATATTTTCTTGGACTTAAAAAGCTTAAAAAAACCGTACATTTGATTTTAATTGCAGTATCTAGGTAATTAATTAATCAAATAAACATTAATTTATTAGGTATTAATCTTTGTTTTATTAATTAATTGCGCTAGATAACTAGATCGATGTTTTATCTATTTACCAATTACAATAAATATAATCTAGATGAAGTATTTATGTAAGGACAAAGCGACATTTGTTTCCGTTATAAGATTATAGGATCTATGTGCTAGCCTATGTTGCATTTGATTAATTATTTGTTGTTGCTTTGCAGTGCAATTGGATTTAAGTAAGTAAGTCAAATGCTGCGTTTGTTAAATCTAGAATTTTAGACCTAGGAACGCTTAGGAAAAATCAGAAAATGACAGAACATTCGACCGGCACGACAATCAACCACTTCGAAGTAGACCCCAGGCCCGGGCCCCACGCCCGCCTCAAAGAGATGTCAGCATTATATGACGGGGTCCGCTAGGGCCGATGCCTGCCAGGGTCACGGGTTGTTCGAAAGAGATACCGTGGCCCCTGGCACAGGCAACTGTAGGAACACGGGTGGGTTTTAGTCAGCAAAAGTCTGACACGCCCTCCCGCTCCGCCCAAAGTGGGAGAAGTTATTTGATAATTTCCCAACCAAAAAAAAAAAGGCGCAAGACCTCCCTTTCCCATTTCCACACAGTTCTGTATTTTGCCGCGATGTCGTCTTACGTTTAATGGGACCCACTTAGTTGGTGTTTTTGGCTATAGTTTTTTTTTTAATAAGAAAACCTTGCCTTTTTGTTATTTGCTTAGAGCTTTGTTCTTCTTTTCTCCAATCGGTACGCATGCGTGTGAAATACATAATTTATTAGCCAGTCAGCTACGTGGCGTGGCTTATGGTACGGTAAAACCTTATTTTTCCAATAGTAGTATTGGAAAGACCACTTGAAGTCGGACCAAGGACCTTAAGCTCTGCACTCGCGCTTGCGACTGCTAGACAAACGAGGTTACAAGGACACGTCACGGCGTAGATACATGGGTTTTACCTTAACCAGACATGCTATCTAACTAAATATAATTAATTCAAAAGCTATCGAGACTAGTCAAGAGGTATGATTTATTAATTAATCTAGACTATAGGCACAATGCCTAGATAGATATTTAATAGGTATGCATATAGTATAACAAGGCGTGTTTATGTCAACAGTTATAATTACGATCGTTTGTTATTGAAATAGGGCAAGCAAGGTCTCAGGTAGACATGGGCGAAATAGCTCACTGAAAAGATAAAGAGCGAGTAGCTCTTTCATTCTAAAGAGCTATATCACTCTTCTAGCTCACTAGCTCTTCTATAGCTCACTTAGCTCAGTGACTCAGACGCCGACTGTTAGCTCATATGACTCACGCCGCACGCGCTTCGGCTCGCTCGCTCAATAGACAATAGCTCTTTGGAAGTTTGGATTCTTTGTTACTCACTAGCTCTTCTATAGCTCAGTAGCTCAGACGCCGACTGTTAGCTCATTTGATTCTTGTCACGCGAATTACTAAGGAATTACGGATATCGATAAATAAATCTTGTTTTATTTTGTGGCGGTTTTTATAGTAAGAACGGTCGTATTAGTATTTGTACTTCGTTGCACGTGCCACGCAGCGATATGCATGTCATTTCGTCAAAACAACCGAAAAAGTACTAAGTTAAATAACTTTAAATAAGTTTTTCTAATCTGTTTGTTTATATTATGGTATGAGTACTTATGAGTTATTTAGAATTTACGTAAAAGAAACGCAATCAAACAATGCGGTTCCTTTTTATTTATAAATGTGCCAAAGTATTTTCTACTTTACAGTGATTATGTCGTATGATAACTGATAAGATTGTGTCGGAGAGCTTTTGTTGGAAGAACGAACGATGCGACGAAGTATTCCGAAGCGAGCCGAATGAGCCGTTCGGCCGGTCGCGTGCATCGCTGAAGTACTGTGCTAGTGAGTCTGAGTGAGCTAACTGAGCTAGTGAGCTACGTAGCGAGCGACTGAGTGAGCGAGAGCGACGTCAATCGAAAAGAGCTAGCTCTTTTCTATCACTAGCTCACGAGCTACCCATGTCTAGTCTCAGGTGTGTAGGATTGGTCCTTTAAGGCTCCTATACAAACAGGCGCGACATGCGATATGATCGCGACCGACGCAAAGGCACCGGTCGTTGCGCGACTTGCGGTGCCTTTGTGTCGCGCGCAATTTTGCGTGTCGCGCCTGTTTGATGACCACTGGGCCTCTAGACAATCTAGATTACCGATTTTAGATAGCCTCAGCATGTTGAGCAGTTGTGGCCCAGTGTAAGTACCACTTCCGTGTTGTAGGTACTAGGTTCGAACCTGGGCAGTCCCATTACTTTGCGTGATTTATTTCATCACCACTGCTCTCAAAACAGTGAATGAAAACATCGTGTGGAAACCGACATGTCCTCGAACCAAAAATTCGAAAACATGTGACATCTACCACTTTGTGCGGGTTAAAGTTGCGGCCCACTCCCTCTCTCAGAGAGAAGGCCTGTGTCCCAGCAGTAGAAACATTATAGGCTGATTATTCTAATATGTACTCTATAATTATGTAAATAAAGCAGCAATTGCTATAAAAAGCTACGTAAAAAAAAATTAGATGAATATTTGTACAGGGATTACTTTGAGGAATATGTATAACATGGTAGTAAGGTAGAGAAAGAGGGGTTTGTAGGCATGATTCCAAGCAAATCAAAAACTGTAAGAATAGTGGGTTTTTTAAGAATTTGTTTTCTTAATTTTGCCCTATAACTAGAAAAAACTAAAATGGGACCCCATTGAATAAACTAATAAACAGCATGTATCAGAAAAGTATGGTACAGACCATCAAACTAAACTTCTTTCTCCATGGGACCAAAAAAATATTAACTGTCGTATATACAAAACTTCAATACCAATTCGACCAGTTGTTCCAAATTCTTGCAAATCTCTAGTTATTTAGTTATCTTTTATTTAACTCTTTCCTGCAGTGAATGCTCAGGCGTTAGCCGTAGTTGCAATTTTACCCATGCCGTGGCTATAAAGTTGGAGCCAACTCTTCAACCACTTTCAGTATGTAAGTAACTATCGCAGTCCTTTTACAGTTTTACTTCTAATTTTGCATCATAGTAGTCAAAATCACAGTGATCTTTATAAATCACAACCATAGAAATACTTATACAAAATAAAAAAATATAAAAATAAATATATAATATAAAATAATATATAAATAAATAAAAAAATATATATAAATATATATATATATATAATAAATGCAATACAATATGTACAACACAATACAAATACAACAATACAATATATTCTATGGTCACAATAATAAGGTTGATGTTGGGTTGCTGCCACTGACAAGTTTGTCAAAATCCCCAGTGATCTTTATTTTTGTTAAAATATGGTTTCTGTTGGGATGCTGTTGTCAGAGGTGATACATATAACTGTGAAAGGATTGTAATAACTTTTCATTTGTTTCGAAGGACCAAAAACTTATGGTGACTAAGTCGAAGAGGTTTTCTCGAAGGACCTTGCGCGGGAATGTAATTTTTGCGGGTTGAAGCATTGGACGACACACAGATTTGAGCAAAAATGGAAATAGTCCGTGACTGTGGCGTGACTTGAGCAATAACTATTACGCACCTCGAATGCCTTTAAAACAGTGCTGTCCACTTCATAAATCTTAAATGCAAATTTTATTATAGCTTGGCCAAAACGTTCGATTTGAGGTTGGTGGAACATAATTAAGACATTTTGTACATGTATTACGTTAATTTATCGAAATTAAATATTAGTTGCAGAATAAATTGTATGTACTTATTAATAGATACTATTTTTTGTTCTAGGCAGAATACAAAGTTTGTATATTTCTTTGATTTTTTACCGACTTCAAAAAAAAGGAGGTTATCAATTCGATACGTATGTATGTAATATTATTGGAATTCCATTATATTCACATATGATGATCTATTAGGGCTTCCAAACAAATATACAAAATTTCATAGACGTATGTATGTATGTATGTATGTATGTATGCATGTATGTATGTATGTATGTATGTATGTATGTTTGTCCACGCATATCTCCGGAACTATTAATCGGATCGTGACCATTTTTCTTTTATTGGCTTACATTTTCTTCAACTTAGGGAACAGTGCAAGTTTCATCAAGATCGATTCAGTAATTTTCAAGATATGGACTAATACGTATAAGTGTGACGGCCTGGCTTATTGATAAGAGCTACGGGTGTAGTGTCAAAGGGAAAACAACTCAAAACCTTGGTCAAATACTAGTGCAAAAACTAAAAATTACGAAATAAAAAGTAATTTAAAAAAATTAAACCGACTTCAAAAAGAAATTAACTCAAAATTATGAAATAACTTTAATTTCGGAAGTCGGTGGCATAAAACTAAAATACAGATCCCAAGACACCGACTTCCGAAATTAAAGTTATTTCATAATTTTGAGTTAATTTCTTTTTGAAGTCGGTTTAATTTTTTTAAATTACTTTTTATTTGTTTCTGAATTTTGTACTTGATTGCAATTTTAAACTTTCATTATTATAATATCTTAACTCTAACCGTTGTGTAAAGTAAAATGGAAAATTTAAGAGAGCCGGGTGATCTGTAACTCAGGACCCTCGACCCAGTGCCGGATTAAGACTAGTCGCCTCGTATTTTTACCGACTTCAAAAAAAAGGAGGTTATCAATTCGATACGTATGTATGTAATATTATTAGAATTGCATTATATTCACATATGACAATCTACTAAGGCTTCCAAACAAATATACAAAATTTCATAGACGTATGTATGTATGTATGTATGTATGTTTGTCCACGCATATCTCCGTAACTATTAATCGGATCGTGACCATTCTTTTTTTATTGGCTTACATTTACTTCAACTTAGGGAACAGTGCAAGTTTCATCAAAATCGATTCAGTAATTTTCAAGATATGGACTAAGACGTGAAAGTGTGACGGCCTGGCTTATTGATACGAGCTACGGGTGTAGTGTCAAAGCGAAAACATCTCAAAACCTTGGTCAAATTATAGTGCAACAACTAAAAATTACCAAATAAAAAGTAATTTAAAAAAATTAAACCGACTTCAAAAAGAAATGAACTCAAAATTATGAAATAACTTTAATTTCGGAAGTCGGTGGCAAAAAACTAATACTATAAAATACAGATCCCAAGACACCGACTTCCGAAATTAAAGTTATCTCATAATTTTGAGTTCATTTCTTTTTAAAGTCGGTTTAATTTTTTTAAATTACTTTTTTCCAAAATATCGACGAGCGATTTGTAAAGATTGGCGCACATCTCTAGAGTGACTTTTGGGTCTTGTAATATCTTGCTGATAAACAGCCTTGTCATTGATGTGCTAGCAAATACTGTTTCGGTGCTGTTTCTGCCTTATGGTGCCCCCCGAGACGTGATGCCCTAAGCAATTGCTTAATTTGCTTATGGGCTAATCCGGCACTGCCTCGACCCTCGTCCCTCGTATCACAGACGCTATATTTAAGAATGTGCATTATATTAATTGACGCCTGGAATATGATGTTAACATAAACAAAGATTTATGATTATGAATATTATGAATTTAAAGCTTCCGTGAAAGTTGGTAGCAGGGTGGATGCGGAAGATATGGAAGGCACTGCAGAACCATGGCATGGATATGAAGGACTGGGTGATTTGGGGACTTGGGAGGTCTTTTTCGGCAGTGTTGGCAACGTTGTTTAAGCTTCCATAAAAATTTGTGAAGGAGTGCATTGTGGCATTAAGTCCGCCTCCATTCGTACATTTGTATGCTTAGAGTATATTATAAATAAATAAACCTATCTCTGAAGGAACCCAGATACCTAATAAACAATCTGTCCAGAAATTAAACTTTGTATACAAAGCAAAAGGTACTGGATAACGTGTATAACAACAACAATTAACGAAGTTGTAGACCCAATCAGATAAATGAAATAATTTGTAAGCACCTATAATATATAGCAAATATATATGCCTAATAATAGACCTCCAGTAATCAGTATATACTTAGGCAACTAATCATTCGATTGTTGCCAACCGGTAAGTCAGTTACGTGTTGTTATGCATAGGTAATACCAGTAATATCTATGTACGAGTAGATAAATGATTCATTGTAGTTACTAAATTGGAACATACTATAGAAACTTTTCGCATTATTTGTCCAAGTCCGGTTTAGCAGGACAGGACGAAGGCTAGAATCTCCCTGAAAGCAATGCTAAAGGAAAATATTTATTCATGCTTTCCGAAAGTTGTGTAAGGTTATACTTATTAGATAAGTATTTAGTATTTAAAAGAGTGTCCATGGAGTCTCTTGCCCGTTCTTCTCCATAGAGATCTACGTTTTGGAATGGGCAACTAGCTTCAACTTTCTGACTAACTGACAGACTATTTAGTTTTGACAATTCAAAAGTGCCTTTGCATGTCGCGTGTACAGGGTATGTACCGTTAACAATAGAATTTCTATTGTCTGCTATTGGACATGCGACGGGTTGAAATAAATGCTTTGAGTTTGAGATTTCCAATTACTGTGGGGTAACTGCGTAACACACTAACAGTAGGAATGGCTTTCGTTTTGACAGTTCAACAACATTCATTGCGTTATTTATGTTGTTAAGCAGACACATTTTTCGAACAAGAGATTGTGATTGATTGTGTACGCAATTAGGGTGCTGGTTGGTCTCTCTGACTTAGAAGAAAGGTAATTAGTGTTTTCTAAATAAGAGACGGATTAAACTGCCTTTTGTCTGTTAAATTGTGAAATATTTTAAATTGTTCCTTTATCCTATCGAGTCTCTACAAAGTTAAGACGGTGCCTCATTACAATGTTTTAAAAATAATTATGTTTAAAAAGCTTTGACTAACATAATTATTTTAATGCACCTGTCATTTATGTTGTCTCTCACAAGTAGATAATGCCTAAGGCATTAGATTCACGTGCGCACTGTTCAGTTGCATAGTTTGATAAAAAAATCGAATTTAGATTAGCTAGACATCATTACATATATCCAAAACAGTTTGGATATTGCAATATGTAATGATGTCTAGCTAATCTAAATTCGATTTTTTCGATCTGAGTCATCATCTGCCTGAGCCTTTTCCCAACTATGTTGGGATCGGCTTTCAGTCTAATCAGATGCAGCTGAATGCCAGTATTTTACATGGAGCGACTGCCTCCACAACCCAGTTATCTGACCGACTGTCCTGCCAATTGCAAAAAAGTAAGATAATTTGAATTTCGCGGTCTACCACTGCGCATTCACCTTAAGTAAAAATAAGATAGCAGTTACCAAATAGCTAACTTGAGTTTAGATCCATGTGACTATAATACTAGAAAGTTAACAAGTTGCAAATAGTGCTATCTTACTATTAAAAAGCCTTGGGCGAATCGGGCCTCGTGCTATGAGAGTACAAATGAGCTAGGTGCCCTGTGTTCTTCGTGGTTAGATTGGCAATGACCTGTCAAATGTTTAGTCGGTGTCAGGAAGCAACCTTCGATGGTTATCGTAATCTTTGCGCTTTAAGATGACGGTAATTGTTTATTATGTTTGTTTGTCATGCTCACTTAAATGTCTCACCGATAGTGGCGCGTGTGTTGGATCATTCGGTTCCCTAAACTGCCAAGGCTTATTTTTAATCTTATATTTTGAATTGTTTCTTCATTTGTGTCTTTTTTTTTACATTGTTCTCACCATATAGAAGCAACATGAATAATGTACCCAGGATTTTGTAATATCTTGATTTAAAAGAGTGTCCGTGGAGTTTCTTGCCCGTTCTTTTCCATAGAGATCTACGTTTTGGAATCGGCAACTAGCTTCAACTTTCTGACTAACTGACAGACTATTTAATTTTGACAATTCAAAAGTGCCTGTACAACGTTTAATTGAAATAAATGCTTTGAGTTTGAGTTTGATTAAGGCACTGTTAATTTGGACATTGCAAAGAAAGATGTCTATTACGCGAACTAAGTCTTTTATTAGTAGTTCATTTTATTGTGTCAATTTTAATACCTATCTAAACTCAAATGTTTTAGGTACATAATTTGCATTCGGAATGACTGCTGCTCTAAGATATCTGTAACATCCTTTATTTTAACATATTTTATTAAAGAAACAGATACCTACTCTTACATACTTACCTAATGCTTACATTATAATCTATATTTATATAACACAAAGTCGGGTTAGTTACACCATTTATAACTCAAGAACGGCTGGACCGATTTTTATGATTTTAGATTTGTTGGATTTGTCTCCGTCTCGAATAGCAGAATAACTATAAAAACATGAGAAAAATGGTCGAAAAAAAGCTAATTATTTTCATTTACTCACACATTTTGTATGGAACGGCTGTTTTGATGATATCTCGAGAACGGATTGACTGATTTCGATGGCGGTACGAAGTTCGCCGGGTCAGCTAGTAAACAATATAAAAAAATTGGTTTTGCATATCAAACCTCCCTCTGTGCCTCGGAAAGCACATTAAGCCGTTGGTCCCGGCTGTCATTCGTGGATCTTTGACAGTAGTTACGGGACTACGGGTGGTCAGAAGCCCGAAAATCTGACAACCAGTCTTACCTTCGTATTATCCAGTAACTGGGTTGTGGAGGTAGGTCAGCTAGGCAGTCGCTCCACGTAAAATACTGGTATTCAGCTGCATCCGGTCATCCGGTTAGATTGGAAGCCGACCCTAACATACATAGTTGGAAAAAACGCTAGGCAGATGATAACGCTGTTTGGGAAAGGGTGTAACAGTTTAGTGAGGTGATCGATCTCCATGATTTAGAAAGATACTGTCTTGTGATCTGTTTAATTCATCATCTCTGTTCCTGTACCTTTTTTTTTTTCTGTTGTCGGGGGGAAACCTTCAAAAGGCACCCGACCTCCGCGGAGGGAGGTCGGGGTGTGGGATTTTTACCTCACTAAAACCACCTCGGTGATCACCATCAGCACATAGGGGTGGTCCCGGTTCCTCTTAAAAGACCAATTCCGGAACCCCGTGCAACGCCTGTAAGGCACATCTGTTCCTGTACCTACTTATGTATCTAAAATGTATACAACCATTGACATATATATTACTAGCGTAAGGACCGGGCTAACGGCGCGACGAAATGGCACCAGCGCGCTGGCCCTAAAATGACGGTTTTAGGGCCAACGCGACTCAGTTGACAGTGGTGCGCGCGTACTTCGAATTTCGAACGAAGAACTTCTATGTAAAATGTTCAGACGGGCGTATCCTTACTTTTAAAATCATTGTATACAACAGTCAATAAACAAGGTATCACAGAGAACAGATACAATAATAGTTAACATCTACAGCTACACTATTGTAATGCATTTGTAATTGATACTATGTCACGTTCTGTTTAATTGTAGGCAACGAAGTACCTACCTACAGGTATATATGTGTACTTAGGTACAGGCTGGTCGCAGTATGGTTGGCATAATCAGTATCAGATGATATTAAAAGTTTTAAGTTGGTCAATTTGTCGAATAAAACAATACTTGAAAGGTCAAGATCAGTTCCATATATTTGGAGAAATCTTATCTATCTTATAACTAAGGGGACTGCCACAAATTTTTGGAGTCCCTGTATAGGTTTGAAACATATATTTTTATTACAAACTAGCAGCGCCCCGCGGATTCACCCGCGTAAGGGTCCCCGCACACGGGCCACAGGCCACAACCATAAAACAACGCCACCGGCATATTTCCTGTAGTTTTCATACATTTTATATGGACTCTCCGCACACGGTTGACACCGGTGGCCGCCACACGCTACAAATCGTCGTTCAATCGTCGTTCTAGCTTCTCGTGGCGACGTTTGTGGCTGTGGCCGGTGGCCCGTGGCCGGTAGCCCGTGTGCGGGGAGCCTAAGTTTCGATCCCGTGGGAATTTCGGGATAAAAAGTATCCTATGTGTTAATCCAGGAAATGGTCTATCTATCTGCCAATTTTGATCAAAATCTGTTCAACGGTTTACGCGTGATTGAGTAACAAACATCCAAACATCTTCACAAACTTTCACATTTATAAGTAATACTAGCTGACCCGGCAAACGTTGTTTTGCTCCTACACTACTCCTACCCAACTCCTACCCTACTCCCACACTACTCCTACCCTACTCCTACCCTACTCCCACACTACTCCTACCCTACTCCTACACTACTCCTACCCTACTTCTACCCTACTCCTACCCTACTCCTACCCTACTCCTACCCTACTCCTACACTACTCCTACCCTACTCCTACACTACTCCTACACTACTCCTACCCTACTTCTACCCTACCCCTACCCTACCCCACTCCTACCCTACTCCTACACTACTCCTACCCTACTCCTACACTACTCCTACCCTACTCCTACACTACTCCTACACTACTCCTACCCTACTTCTACCCTACTCCTACCCTACTCGTACTATAAAAAAAAATAAAATAAAAAAAAAAAGTATCCTATGTCCGTCTCCTGGTCCTAAGCTACCTCCCCACCAATTTTCAGCCAAATCGGTTCAGCCGTTCTCGAGTTATAAGTGGTGTAACTAACAGACTTTCTTTTATATATATAGATCAGCCAAATCGGTTCAGCCGTTCTCGAGTTATAAGTGGTGTAACTAACAGACTTTCTTTTATATATATAGATTAGTAGGATTACTATCCTATAAATGTGAAAGTTTTAATACTAAATAAATATTAGTAGGATTACACCTGTAGTTTGAATTTCCTTTTATCAGGTGGTATTATCGTTTACACGATGGATCTCAATTTCAATAGTTAGATTGTTGGTACTGTTAAAAAGATGTCGGAATACTGTAGCGGCTCTGGAATGAAGGAGGGCAGAACACTTGGCTAGACGTGGTGATGGCAGCTGGAGTAGAGCCTCAATGGTGGGTGGGGCTTAGCTATGTTTTATTTGGCGACGATTATTTTGCGTGGATGAGACGATTATTTTGCGTGGATGAGACGCATATTTTTATTTGTGTATATTATATTTGTGTTTGTGTTCTTTCTCTGCGTCGTGTTTACTGCAAATAAACACGTATTTTTTTAATTTTTTTTTAACTAAGTATATGGCTGTCGAGAGACGGAAGAGAGTAGAGTAAAAGGATTGCTGAGCAGATCAATAGACAGATGGGTGGATGACATTCAGAAGACTGCGGAAACCTGTTTGAGACTCGCACAGATGACACAACAGGGAGAGCATACACAGCATTAGATTGAACAAGGACGCCGATGATGATAATAGCAGTACTTTTTAGTGGTTATAAAAGCTGCTAAGTTCAAGGTTTTCGATAAAACAAAAAAAAAAAGAAAATCAAAATCGGTTCATCCGTTCGGGAGCTACGATGCCACAGACAGACACACCCCCACACACACACAGACACGTCAAACTTATAACACCCCGTTGTTTTTGCGTCGGGGGTTAAAAATGGTTCTTGTTAACTTTATTATGTAGGTACTGCCGCCACTTCGAGGAAAACTCCGACTAATTAGAACTCCGCTGCAATTAAAAGATTTCACAGCTAAGAGATGTCGTAGACGTCATGTAATAATGTCTGTAATGTATTTTATTGTTGTTAACACATTTTTCAATAACATAACGATAATATTTTTAATTAATTACACGTCCACATTAAATACTTTGTAGATAAATCTGTCATCGCTACGGTAATTGTTATATGATTGCTGGTATGTTGTAGGTAAAGTACTTGTACACAGTTAATTATTTACAATAAATTACAATTATTTAAAATAATCGTAGTCTTTGCTAGTTTTAATGAATATGCAGATATTTATATAATTATAGATATTTATATTTCCGTTTAAGATTTTAATTCAATAATTTTATTTAGGCACTTTTATCTACGTTATTTGTAATACCTACGAGTACATCAGGGACTATGAAATTTATTTATTTATTTAAACTTACTTTATTGTAAAACAGAAAATAAATATCCAAAAAAATTTATTCGTGAAATAAAATTGACGTCTGACAGGTTTGTATGGAAGTACTGTCAAACATTCAAAATTATTCACACATCACCGCACCCGCGTGCCCACTATGGACGGTCAAATGAAGTTGTTATGTTTGAGTACGCCGCGCCGCGCCCGCCCCGCGTTTGCAGTCTGGCCAATCACTCAGAATCAAAACAACATTACTTATGAATAATCATATTAATACATTATTAGCATCAACTTTGTTACAAACTGAAAGTAATTTGATAATCTACTTACGAATTATTTCAGCTTTATTGTATTACGATTAACCTTCATAATAACAAATCAAAAATTGAAACCTAGCTTTCAAATTTGAGAGAGCAGTGATGGCTCAGTGGCAACGGCCCCGGACTTACCTACAAGTGGTTGGTCGTGGGTTCGAACCCAGGCGAGCGCTTTAATTTGTGTAATTTATTTCATCACTACTGCTCTCAAAACGGTGAAGGAAAACATCGAGAGGAAACCGGCATGTCCTAGAACCAAAAATTCTAAGACATGTGATATCTACCAACCCGCACTGGGTCCGTGTGGTAGATCACAGTCCACTCCCTCCCGAAGAGAGGAGGCCTGTGTGCCAGCATTGGGAATATTCTACGCTAATTCATCATCATCATCATTATCTAGCCTTTTCCCGACTATGTTGGGATCGGCTTCCAGTAAATCCGGATGCAGCTGAATACCAGTATTTTACATGGAGCGACTGCCTATCTGACCTTCACAACCCCGTTTCTAGGTAACACGATACCCCTTGGTAAGACTAATTGTCAGACTTTCGGCCTTTTGACTACCCGTAACGACTGTCAGAGATCCACGAATGACAGCCGGGACCATTCCGAGCCACGGAGAGGGTCACGGTATGTAAAGACGGTCACCCATCCACAGACCAACCGCGTCAAGCGTAGCTTTTCGATCATTCTTTTCAATAACTTTTCGTTCTGGTAAATGAAAATAACATGTCACGCAAAAGCCCGCAGGCGGTTCAGTTCAAACGTGTCAATGTCACCGGATTCTTGTCTATAGAAAATCCGTCTCCGTATTTCGTCAAAGGAGTCACCTTTGTGTCATTAATTAATTAGGCACAGTGCGCAACGTTTTTGCCATACGGATATATTCACGGACGCGAAGTAACTGTATGTTAAATTACGGGAATACCTAAAAAACGTCTAGTTAGTTTCAATAAAAAATCCAAAGTCAATGTATAGTTACGAAGACAATTTATTTTATTATACACGAAGAGGTCATGTTCCATAATATTATCTTATTCCGGTCCTTATTGAAAAACCCCTGTATGACGCTTTTTGAGGAGCAAAGTCTCGATACAAAGGATCGATAGATCTACTAGATACTTTCTTTATCTTTGTGATTTTGTTATTTTTCGAGAAATTCCGTGTCGGTTCCGAAGAATCCGAACCGGCTACGCGCTCCGTAGGTAGGAAAGCGTTCCGCTCATCTTATCCGCTTCGCTAATCAAGTTATCGGTTCGGTTGTTGTCTCGAAAAGTCGGTAACTTCAATACGCTCTTAACCTTGATCAATGGTTTAGTTTTTTGTGGACACATTCGATGTGCAGTGAGTATTTCTTTGTTTGTATAACTACCCTTTTTAGAATGACAACCGGAACACTGAAATAGATAGGTAGGTACCTACCTACCTACCTATTAATAGGCACACCATGAGGTTTGCACTTTTTGTGGTAGGACCTTGAACTCGTAGCGTAAATAATTATACTAATTTACCTACCTACTTAGGTAAATCATAATTATATGTGGTACTTAGGTATATCTTAACCCCCTTACCTCACTAATAAACGTATTAAGTACCTATATCAGGTGAATAGTTATACACCGATTTCTCTCTTTCAGTCGTCAGTAATTTGCAATGATTTCAAAAGTAAGGATACGCCCGTCTGAACATTTTACATAGAAGTTCTTCGTTCGAAATTCGAAGTTCGCGCGCAGCACTGTCAACTGAGTCGCGTTGGCCCTAAAACCGTCATTTTAGGGCCAGCGCGCTGGTGCCATTTAGTCACGCCGTTAGCCCGGTCCTTACGCTAGTAATATATATGTCAATGGTAATTTGACTTTCGAAATAAGAAGACAAAGCGTTGTGTAACTATACAGAGACTCTATACAACGTTTATTAGCATTTCTATGTTATTAGTAAGGGGGTAGGTAAGGGTACAATCGCGGATATCAGATATCTATGGGTACAATCGTTTTGCACATTAGGTAGCCATGGACTATACAGGGACATCGACGCCTAACCTGCATGGATTCAGTAATAATAGGTACAGTCAACAAAAGAGATAAGTATGCAGGATCGTCGGATATAGTTGAAGTTTAGTAAGAAACCGATGGATGTTGTCGACTGAAATTTAATTTGTTAAATGAGCTGTTTGTCTTCTATTTCTAAAATAACGTTTTATTCGAGAACATCCATCGGTTTCTTACTAAACTTCAACTATATCCGACGATTCCGCATACTTATCTCTTTTGTTGACTGTACCTACATGATTCTGGGCCACCCTGCGTTGAACTTTTTTGTCGCTGTTTTTCATCTGCTGTTTTCTAAAAAAGTGCTACTCGGTCAAAATGTATGGAACACCTAGTTCTATATTTAAAGATAATTCGCTTAGGTTTTTTTAGCGTTTATTGGCGTTATTGTGACTTCACCTATTATTATTTTATATTATTATATTCCGCATTGGATCTAAGTTTCCTGTATAATTTTCTTATGTAATACCTACCTACACAGTCAAAATGTATGGAACAGCAGATATTTTTTAATAACCTACGAAAAATTCTAAAGCAGGGGTGTTCAGAATCATGTACTGTACTGATTAATCCATGGTAGCTGGATGCACGTCAATGCAGGTGCCACCCTGGATGGTTTAAAACAGTCTATAACTGGAAGTAGAGTAGGTTCTGCTTAGGTAAGCTATGTGGTATAATTATCTTCAGGGTATTAACGTTTGCACAATAGGTAGGTAGCAGGTAGGCTACCAACCTAATTTTAGGTAAAGGAACCTAGGTTTATTTTACCATATTCAGGACCAGCTCGCTCAAGAACCAGATGACAGCATGGATGTCATCCGCCAGGAAACAACGTATTAGAGACTATAGAATGCTTAGTTTCAGCCTCTGAAAAGACTTCTAGGGTTGGTTGGTCTACTTAAGATTTTAACACGGCTAAACCACAACTTATAATTAATGCTAGGAGCTAGGTAAGTACTGAGTTACACTCCCATAAAACATGCTTGTCCAGTGACAGTTACAAAATAAACTAAGTATTTAATTATGTAGGTATGCGGAAGAAACGTGAAAAAATCTATTAGAAAAAACTGAACACCTACTTGAAAATGTAATTGAGTTTGTCTAAATAATTATTATGTCAGTAGATATGTAGATACAAACGCCAGCACATCAAACTACTACAATCTGTCAAATTTCTTTAATATATCGTCGACCGTAGGTTCAATTGAGGTAAGGGACAAAATACGCAAAATAAGTTGAGTATAAAGTTTTGTTCAGAATTTTGCGCTCTTTCGAATGGAGTACTTATATGAAAAAATTCTAGCTTAAAAAAAATGTCCCTTACCCTACTGATTTTTGGATTCAAATTTCGAATCAGCCTCATAACAACAATGTATCTGAAAAACTGTGCAATATAGCAACTTGAAATGGTGTAATTACCTCCGCCAATCCACTTCACATAAGGTAAGGGTAAGGTTATTCTTCATAAATTTTTTCAACAAGACCTTTACACTATTTTTTCATTATAGATTGGATCCAACGTAGAGATCAATTTAATGTAAGGGACAGGACTACAAGATACTTGGTCAGTTTAGGACATTACTAACAAAATACGTTGGTGTAAGGGACGTCTATTTTCTTAAATAGCTAACTTATTTAAATAAATGTTACACAGATAGAGCACTAAAATACAAGATTATGTGTGAAATCAGATCCGAAAAAGGTTAATAACAAAAAAAGTTATAGTATGTCTAGTTTTAGTCTAGTAAACGGGCGGTTCGATAATACCTAACTGGTATCTATCTATATCTATTGATAAAATGTGACCTATGGTCGTGAACTATCTAACTAAGCCATCGGAATTGTTTTGATTGAATAAGTATACCTACAGCGTTGTTTTGTTAATGGCTAGGTTTTATTTTAGATTATAATTTACATAATATAATAATGCTAGGAGCAATATTGAGTAGCGCGAAACATAAGTATTGCCTAGGTTCTCGCGTGCTCACTTCAAAAAAAAACCTTTCCATTTCCATTTTGACATTTTCATAGTCGATCTAGGATTGCTTCAAAATGATGCGTTATCAACTGTTTTTTTACATTACATAGTGGAAAAAACACATAGGTAGGTACTACTTACCTACTTAGGTAAAAGTTTTTTATTTTATTTTTCAGGAAAACTTTCTGACAAATTAAATGACTTGACCCCCGAACTTTTAGCATGAATGAATTTAATTTATTCATCTATTTTGAAAACTAGATAGTTGCATTCATGATTACTATGAGATAAAACACATATTCTAATATCTAACATGCACGGCTTGGCTTACCTCCATAATCGCCTTTCAATCCCTGGAGACGGCACCACAAAATGTTCTGATCACTGCGCCCTCAAAAATGGGAATTGGCTGAATTCTGCTTAGGATCCCACCTACTGTGGGGACTGGGGGCCGAGTGCGAATGATTGCAGGATGATAGGATACGACGGATGCTAACTACTTATTTTATTAGGTGATGTATATATACTTGAGGTATATCTATCTATAGATACACACTCGTCGAGAAATGTGATTTGTATGGTTTTTTTCGTGCTGGTTTCATATTTCATGAAATTGATGTCCAATTTTTGGATAGCAAAGGTTTATCGCTTGTTACCGTGGCGTCGACATCCCTTCTCACAGGTAGGTATTTAAACAGGCTAATAATTATAAAAAAAAAACATCCATCCAATCTATCTACGGTTCAGGGTAGCGTGCAGACGTCCGGCCGTCCGCGTGACGTTTCCATTTTTTTTGGGCCGCATCTTTTTCAACGATCTCCCCCATCTTACCTTTTTGTAACTCGGTCTGGCAGCCGAAGTATCTTTTGTCAAGTGGTTTTATTTCTAAATTTAGAAACATCAGTAACATTTCGGCATGGCAAACAGTCTTAAGAGAGGTACCTACCTAAGCACTACGTTCGACAATAAAGAAATGAAATCAAAAACAACTTATTCAAATTAGGCTGAGAATCAGCCCTTTTCGATCGTCAAAATCACATAAGACGGTCCCCCAAAACGCCCGCCCTTCACCACTTCTTAGTGCTTTCGCTGGGAAGAAGTGGCGCAACCATAGATAGGGGAGACCGAGGGGTTTTGACACAGAGGTGATTTGAAACAACACTGATTTCGCGGAATTTAAAACTGTTAGCGAGCTAGCACCGACACAAATCAGCCGCTCTCCACCACCCGCCGGGCCCTGCAGTTCGTGTGCGTGCCTCTGACGCGCGGTTGTGTAGTTGTGGCTGCCACGTAGCAAAAATCGTGAAAAGTAAGTTTTAAACGTTTTTTTAAGATACCTGTATTTTGATAATGCGTTTATATTTTAGCTTGGGTTTTATATGTTTCGAAAGCTCATTAACTAACGATTGAAACCATGGCGTTGGTAAAACCACGGAATAGAAAAAACGAGTGGAAGTGCCCTTAGACTACCTTAGTACGGGAACCAGTGTCGCCAAACTCACACACTTGCAAATTAAAATAAACATTTCAATACACAGAAAACGATGATATAATTGGCTACTAAATATAAATGCAACTATGGCGAAAAGTTTATTTATTGTTGTTCAAAATTAAGTCTTATTACAACTACTGAATGTTGTTTTTATTTTACATGTCAAAATCAATGAAGTACATTTTTCCATGTAT
Source organism: Oligia latruncula (assembly GCA_948474745.1). NCBI lineage: Eukaryota > Metazoa > Arthropoda > Insecta > Lepidoptera > Noctuidae > Oligia > Oligia latruncula. Next base: position 7,054,268 of record OX419696.1, read on the forward strand.
CAATCAAATTCGAGCAATCCCCAACGAGTTCAGCTACTCAACGCTAGAGGGCGCTGTACTAAATTACTCTATTTAGCACGCTAACATCATTGAAATAGATGTCATATTCGTATGCACCTGTTATCTATTTTTCTACTCGGCTAGGGATGAGGACAAGATATCTATAATTAAATTCAAATATCTCGAAAACGGTGCGTCCTAGGCAAAAAATAACCAAAATTTAACCCCCCCTGTGTTACCCCCGTGCAAGCAGTATCCCAACATGAATCAAGGAAAAAAAAAATTTTTCGACCGACAAAAAATTAAAAAAAAAATCTCAAACGTTTTTTTTTTCAATATTTCGCGGGTTTTTTACATCAGTCCTCATGGTTTTCGACTAGAGCAACAATTTCTTTCCAGAAAAGATTTTCATCCGAGCCACCATTTTGAAAATACAGAGCGTTTTATATAAAATAAAATTCAGAGGCCCATAATTCGGAAACGGTGCGTCGTAGGACCATGCTTCTTAGAATCTAAATAGTTTCTATGGTCAAGGTTAATTCGAAACTGCAATAAAATTGGGACAGTTTTGAAAAAAAAAAACGAAAAGTTTTTTAAGTCATCGCGCCAGTGCCCCTGGCTACACTTCAACCGGACCCAGTTCTTTATCTGAATTAATAACAATAGAAAACGTATCTACTGGTTATTGAGAATGTTCTCCTTGTTTTTGAAGTCGGTTATAAAAGAAAATGAATTCAATTAGTGTACTCTATTAATAAAATGACCATTAAATGTACTTAGGTGATGTCCCGAAACCCCGACATTAGTCCCGAAAAAATATTTCAGTCGTAAGGAAGTCTCAGACTTTCGTCTATGTTCTTCGAAGTTTACTATATAAATACACATTTTATTGTTTTATCGATACCGAACTATTTGAATGTGTCCCATCCCTAATCGAGTAGCGTCGAATTTTCTAGAATGTATACGATGATATTCAAGACAGCGAGCAAGTTGATTTAGACTTTGAACAATGGACATAAGGTAGTTTTTAGTTCGCAACAAAGTAATAAATATGGTTTTGTCAATAAAAACAATTATATTGAAATATATCATAGTTTTATACTTACCGGTGATACGATACACCTCCGCAAGATACATTTTTTGTACTGCTATCGTTTTTGCATGTAAAAATGGCGCAATAAGGCATGTTTGTAATATTTTTCGTTACGTTCGAGACGTCCTATCACAGCAAGTAGGTAATCGCGACTGAGCCGCCTCAGAGCCGGTGTTGCGGAGCTCCGCATAATTGTGACACACGCGCGATAGCTGCGTGGCACTTCCACTCGTTTTTTCTATTCCGTGGGTAAAACTAATTTCTTTGTGTTTTGCTTCTGGATTTTTGTTTGTTTATAGATTGGGAGGATTTTTCACACTGAGGGGATTTGAAACAGACTGTTTCAACTCACCTCGCTTAAGATTTGTATGGGTGATTGCTAATACGGTGTGGTTTATGTTTTTTTTTTTTGCCAATTTTGTTTCAGTATGCCTACTGATTATAAAAGGAAGACTAATGGAGGTATGGCGAGTCGCGAAATTTACGATCTCGCCGTAGAAGAAGTTCCATTGCGTCAGAAAAGTCTGCGTGATGCTGCTTCGAGCTACAACCTCAACCACACTGACCGACAAATCCGCTATCTTAACTGACACTCCTGTAAAGGATGAATTAGCTGCAATTGAAGCAGCTAGGACTACTACGAAAAAAGGTTAAAAACCTGATTACGAAGAAAAGAAATCACATAAAAGATCCAAGCCAGAAACTAAAACTAAAAAGACCAAGATATCCAAGAAAAAAAAGACAGCGAAATAATAAATATGTTAGAATGTTTTATTTCAATAAATACCTTCAAATTATATCGTCGTTTCTACTTTACAACCCTTAATTCTACTCATATATCAAGTGTTTCAACTCACCTCGACCCCTGTTTCAACATACCTCGGTATGAGGGGAGTTGAAACAAAATGTCTTGTTACATTAAAGTTCATTTTTCACCACCAAATTCATACTTACACGTTATTTGTGACAAGTAATTTGAAGTGTAAGAAATGAACTATCGATTGGCACTACACTCATACGATTAGTGTGTATAGAATTTTATATATGAATTAAAATGTCAAAATTGTTTCAACTCCCCTCGGTCTCCCCTATCTGTTTTTTACATTTCTATGGGCGCAACAAACTCCCCAGTAGCACAGCTCTCTGTTCAGAAAAAACTTCATCATCATCATCATTTCAGCCGAAAGACGTCCACTGTTGGACATAGGCCTCCCCCAAGCACCTCCACTTCGACCGGAAAAAACTTGCTTCTATACAATAGTAGGTATGCAAAGTAGTTAATATGACGAGATACAGAACATTAATTTAAACTGTTTGCCATGTCAGCTAGCCACGCCAATATACCAATATATAAATAGAATGTACCTAAACTATAACTACTCAAGCAAAAAAAAAACTAAAAACAAAATTTTACACCTAAATTGCCTCCGGGCATAAAGGGCGTGTCAGAAATCAGAATCGAATGCAACCGTGTCTGGGCGCAACAACTCCTGTCATATTTTTAAGTCCCTATGTTAGGAATGGTAGATGTCACATATCTTCGAATTTCCCACTCCCTCTCACAGAGAGGAGGCCCGTGTCCTAGCAGTGGGAATGTTATAGGCTGATTATGTATGTTAGGAATGACGTTGGGTACCTACCATGAACTGTCTGACGTACCAAGTTACCTAGCTATTTCAAGATTTGGCATAAAATAGTTGTCCTGCAGTCGTTAAAGCCGATCAAGACAAGATATTTGGAAAAAAGTATGTCATGTCGTCGAGCAGTGGTGGCCCAGTGGTAACGGCCGCGACTTACAAGTTGCAGGTCGTAGGTTCGAACCCAGTCAGGCGCTTTACTTGGTGTAAATTATTTCATCCACTGCTCTCAAAACGGTGAAGGAATCATCGTGAGGAAACCAAAAAAGACCGGGCAAGAGCTAGTCGTACTCGCGCACCGAGGGTTCCGTACCATCATAATATGATGGTACGGAACCGGTACGGTATATTTTTAAATTTTCATCGGCGAGGCCTATATTCATCAGAGAATTTTAACACTGTGCACTGCGGTGTAGAATATTGAAATTTTATGTCAGCGCCATCTCTTGACCGATAGTGGAACTAATGTAACTTCTGTAGATGATTTCTGAAACAGTATGCTATTTAGAGACTTCGTTTTATTTTTCCTATAATTTTTACATAAACTTCTATCACATAGAATAATTTCAGATTTTTCTCTTTGCAAACTTCGGAGATAAGGGGGGGGGGGGGGAACGGTATTTTTTTTACATTTTTCATTAAAAGTTGAAAACTAAGCGGCCTAAAAAAAAGAAAAAATGTTTGAGATTGTAGAAACTGCGCTCTTTCATATGATACGGGATACCCCCCCGCATGCCCTAGTAGCCCCATTTCGAATTTTTCAAACCCCCTTTCAGTCCCTGTTGCAAAAAATATACATATATTTTTATTTCTTTCTTATTTACAAAATGGTTGGGCAAACGTCATCTAAAACTATTCCAAGTTTCAAGTTGATAGCATTAGTAGTTCTTGAGATATCCAGCTGTGACAGACAGACAGACTTAGTCTCACCATAAGGGTTCTGTTTTTACCATTTTGGTACGGAACTCTAAAAATTCGAAGACATATTGTGACATCTACCAACCCGGACTGGGTTCGCCTGGTGGATAACGGCCCACTCCCTCTCACTGAGAGGAGGCCTGTGTCCCAGCAGTGAGAATATTAGGTACTTATAGGCTTATTATGTGTGTGTGAAATGTCATGTCAGAATAGCACCGCTGGACTCTTAAAATAAAGAGATGTCCTCTTTATTTTAAGAGTCCAGCGGTGCTATTCTGTAAAAATCTCACCGTGAAAACTTAGGTGAAGTGAGCGTGGAGTGAGCTGTCAATAGTGTCAATTCCTAGCAAAAACAAACTCACTTCACCTAAGTTTTCACGGTGAGATTTTTACAGAATCGACCTGCTGCAAACGTTTCGCGTTTAGATATTTATTGTGTGATGTTTGTCGATGACTGTACGTAGATAGATAATTGTGCATATCTATGAAATGAATCATAAACATTGTGCATATTAATTATCGCATAGGCAGATATTTTTAACCGACTTCCAAAAAGGAGGAGGTTATTAGTTCCGCATTATGTCATCAGAAACCGTAGTAGGTATAGTAGTAGGTACCTACTTGCATAATTGAATCAGTACGATAAGTCTGACAAGGGGATGAAGATGTACCTAGACCTACCTACGTATAACGTCCTACGCAACAAGACAAGAGTTAAAAAAAAACAAAACTAAACTAGTCGCGAGCTCGAACACATTGGTGGTCATGGCCAAAAAGCACTGGCTCTGGCAGAGCCACCATCAGGGATTTTATTTTTGATAACACAAAAAAATGTTCGCTAATTAATCGAAATTTGTCGCCAAATATCAGAATTTGGCTTTTTTTTTACGTTAACGTATAAAAAAGATGATCTCCTGATATTAATGCTTTTTAGCCTTACGACCTTATGCGTGGGAGGCATCGAAATATGGGAGAAAACAGATCTTCGCTAGGTGGCCTAGTTTTTGAGATACAAAATGTGGCCCTGCTGTGGAGACTCTTTCCAGATCGGCTACCTATAAACCCTTATATCTTTTGAACCAGTGACCGACAAATTCTAATATTTGGCGACAAATGACTAATTTTTTGTGTTATCAAAATTAAAATCCCTGATGGTGGCCCAAAGTTATGAGAGACCAAGTTTAAAGTAGATACAAGGTTTAGGCAACCATAATAATATTATACTTCATTCTATTACCCAATTGGAACAAATTGGTCGCGTCCTTGCACCGAACATGAGTCCACCCACGTAATGTGAACAATTTTCTTATTGTGTGACTATTATGGCTATTATATTATTGGGTATAAAGTGGAGCCGATTTTTGTGACCCAGTAGGTACAGACCCTAGCTCATCAAGCTACTACAATCTGTCAAATTTCTTTAATAGATTTTCAACTTTATCGCTAAAGCATAAGGTTAAAGGTTGATTGGGAATGAGTTTCGGGTAGCTTGAAGTGTCTGTACCAACATAAAAATAAAATAAATTGTATAGATATTTCCTCTTTGGTTTAGTGGTAGCAAGCGCTTTGGTTTCCTGAGTGCCGAGTCTGGTTCGATTCCCAGGCCAACAGAATCTTCCGATAGTAGCCCGGAGTTTGAAGTACCATGTTAATGACCAGACCCGCAGTTAGTCTTTTTTTTTTTGAAAAATCCAATTTTACTACTGATTTATTGGGTTTTTCAAAACGAGTGTTAATAAAATGTGTCCGACCTGGGAATCGAACCCAACAATCGCGCTTGCAACAAAACCAACGAGGCAAGTAAGTTTTATAAACAACTATCTGCGCCCCGCGGTTTCACCCGCATAAGTTTCGACCCCGTGGGAATATAGAGATAAAGAGTAGCCTATATGTTAATCCAGGGTGTCAGCTACCTCCATACAAAATTTTATCAAAATTGGTCCAGCCGTTTGAGCGTGAAGAAGAAACAAACATATAAATACACACACACACACTCACAAACTTTCGCTTTCATATTATTAGTGTGATAATTATAAAGTTGGGTGAGACAGATAGCGTAGTGGCACAGGGGGTCCACGAAATTTGGGTAAAAATGTCTTTCTTGCCGTTACTTTTTTTGCTATGACACTGCAAACATTCCGTGTTACAGCAACATGTTTCCCGTAACACCCGAATGTTACTAATAACTGTTGTGCAACATTGTTTTCCAAGTATTACTTTTTTTTATTGCCCAATAGGCGTGATCTTCGCCCCTTCTTCTTTTGCGCCTGATGGAAAGCGAAGGATGAGGTCAATGATGGAACAAGCGTGTCCGGATGTCTAATCTATCCTGTTTTCCATATCATAACGCCAAAAAATCAAATAAAACAAAAGTTGAGTAACACTTGCTAAACAGTTGCACAACTTTTTGTTTGACATGTTGCTAGCAACACTGTAATCCTCTATGTTGCCAGCAATATGTTACCTCAACACCAAAATATGTTGCTGTAACAATGATGGGCGACTTTGCTTCCTAAGTTAGGAAAGTAAAGTAATAAAAAGTAATTTAAAAAAATTAAACCGACTTCAAAAAGAAATTAACTCAAAATTATGAAATAACTTTAATTTCGGAAGTCGGTGTCTTGGGATCTGTATTTTAGTTTTATGCCACCGACTTCCGAAATTAAAGTTATTTCATAATTTTGAGTTAATTTCTTTTTGAAGTCGGTTTAATTTTTTTAAATTACTTTTTATTTCGTAATTTTTAGTTTTTGCACTAGTATTTGACCAAGGTTTTGAGATGTTTTCCCTTTGACACTACACCCGTAGCTCTTATCAATAAGCCAGGCCGTCACACTTACACGTATTAGTCCATATCTTGAAAATTACTGAATCGATCTTGATGAAACTTGCACTGTTCCCTAAGTTGAAGAAAATGTAAGCCAATAAAAAACGTCTATGAAATTTTGTATATTTGTTTGGAAGCCCTAATAGACCATCATATGTGAATATAATGCAATTCCAATAATATTACATACATACGTATCGAATTGATAACCTCCTTTTTTTTGAAGTCGGTAAAAATTAAATAAAACAATATCTCAGTATGAACTAATCTGTATATTTCTGACAGACTACCTCCACTTGGCCGGCACGTCGGCGTGGTAAAAGTTGCACTCTATTTTGTTGACGCAAGTCTTGCCGTAACGGCACGGCTTCGGGTGGTAGTAGTGGCACAAGGGGTTCACGCAGTTTGGGTAGAACTTGCACATGCTAGGAACTACTGTTGATATTGTCTTATAGTTTGCGGCTGGTACTACGTGGGATGCTGTGGAAAAACGATTAGATTTTTATTAAAAGCCAATAAAATGTAAAAAAATGCCTTCAAATTGCAACTACAATCGAAGTAAAACTCAATTAATTAGGCAATGTCAAGACAATGACAAAATAAATTGATTCTAGTTGCCCATTCCAAAGGGTAGTTTTGTATGGAGAATGGGCAAGAAACGAGTAAGCGTAAATGTTTCATACGAATGTGAACCTTATCCGCATAAACTTAATGTTCATATTTGTATGAAACGCTTGCTTGATCACATTCGCTTATAGTCAATGTGCACATTACATTGACTTCTTAATAATAAGGTTCATATTCGTATTAGATCACAACAAATGATTCTATTTTTGGAATTTTTAACTGTTCTCCCGTGTCAGAAGGGAAAGGCAATTTATTTAGTATATATTTACCCCCTTACTAATAAACGTATATCAGATGAATAGTTATACACCGATTTCTCTCTTTCAGTCGTCAGTAATTTGACTTTCGAAAGAAGAAGACAAAGCGTTGTGTAACTATACAGATTACATAAAACGTTTATTAGTAAGGGGACTAAAATACAAAATAAGCTTACGATATACCTATGAACACCAAATTGGAAAACGTAGTGACAGAAAAAACTCTTATTAGATCATTCTTCTACGATTTTTTCCCCCGTGACTATAAATTGCACTCGATAGGCTAAACAAATTCAACTCACCAATAACAGGCGACGTAGGTGTAGTGGGCGGGGCCAAGGCATTGGGTGCGTGTGAGTACACACAGTTGCGTCGTGTGCAGGAGGCCGCGAACTTGCAGCGAGGATGCGCGAACGCACACGCGTTGCCGTAGCGACATAGCGGGAAGGCACGGCACCATACTAACTTGCGTTCAGCTGTACTTACTGGAAATAATAAACGAAGTTATTTGAGCTATGCTTTATTTATATAATTATTATCACAATATGGCTATTGTGATGAAAGAACTCGCCAGTAAGTTACTGACCCGTTGGTCTCGTGGTCGCAAGCGCGTCTGCTGTGCCTGCTGGGGTCCTGGGTTCGATTCCCAGGTTGACAGAATCGTACACATACACTGAATTTTTGCTATTATTTTTAAAACATTAGACTGGAAGCCGACCCCAACATAGTTGGGAAAAGGCTAGGCAGATGATAATTTATAAAATAAAACATTATTAAATTAGTTATACTGATTGTGAGAGAAAATGTTGGTCACATTACAATGCTATGCACTCACACAGTCGCACACGTATAGGGTCTAGCGTATTAGGTACTTCGTCCATTTTGGTTTGTTAGACCAAGTTAAACAAAATTCGTAAAAATAAATATGGTAAGTACCTAATAATATACTTACAAGGTGGCACAGAATCATATTTATGCGTATTAGTGACAGTAGCGACCGTCACATGCTGATCACTGCTCGCACTTTCGGTCCTCTCTCTCACTCTTTCAGGCTCCTTGTCCTCTTTCTTTTTATTCTTATCAACATCAAACACTATAGGAGACGCCCTCCGCTTTTTCGCCGGGGGCACATCTTCTTTTAAAGTTTCAGTATACTTTCTTTTTTCAGTATGTTCTTCTTTATTTTTTCTTGTCTCTGCTTTTTCTTCTTCCATTTTGATAATGACTTGAGTCTCACTCTCTTCACTCGTATTACTAAGGCGTTTCTTTTGAGGAGGTTCTATTAAAATTTCTTTTTCGACCGGTTTTTCTTTAGGTGGTGGTTGTTCTTTTATTTCTGGTGTTTTTTGCTTTTCTTGTTCTGTTGTTTTTAGTTCTTCTTCTTCGGTGAGCAGACCTTCGGTGAGCAGTTTCTTGGCGAGGAAGGCATTCGGATGGTAGCCGTCCATTGTGACTATGAATTGAGTGTTCTTGTCTTTGTCCATCGATGGGTTGTGGATATTGCTGGAAAGACAGAAATCAGCACACTGAGTTGACATGTATATTTTAGGTATGTAAGTAGAGACAGAGGAATAATGTTCTGCAGATTGATAGACTACGTAATTTAGTTGTTATTTTACCGTCATAGGACTGAAAAAGAATGACAGTTATAATTTGAATACAGGGTGTTTTTAAATTAACTAGCGAAACTTCACACGTCATGGGTAGGTATTAGCATCTATGTGTGCATACATACGAGCGACACGCGTCAACGACAGACGTAACTGGAATCGACGACGCGTCGACGGCTTACCTAGTCTGTGAAGTTTCACTACTTAGATCTTTAAAAAGGTCCAGTATGAACAATTTATATTGAAAATTAATCTGTTTAACAATTTGTTACCCTGACCAAAATTGCTATTATAGACAAGATATCTTACATAGTCTCAATGATGAGCGTGTCATCTTTCCTGCTGGCCGTCCTGCCCTCGTTTCGTCGTGAAGGCGTGTATTCATTGTTGATGATCTTCTTCGTGATGGACGCCGGTATGTACTCATCTCTTTCTATGTCACTTGCCACTCTGAAGAAATGAAAATAAAGTAATATTTTAAACACGCGAGTAAAAACCGTAATCGTTGATAAAAAAAAAATATGGAAGTAAAATAACAAAGATAAAAGTTAAAAAAAAAAAAAAAAAAAAAAAATGATTTTTACAAGTAGAATCAGTAATGTTTGAGGTTCTGAAAAAAAATGGAACCTTTATACATCGCTTTTTGACTAACAAAAAAAAAAATATACTAGTAAAATCTGCGACATAATGGTGGGTGCTTTTCTTTCAGATTTTCTGAAAATATTTAACTTATAGAATGGAGCATTCAAAAAAAGTATTCTGCAATGTGGAATTCTATAACGCGGTACTTATCTTGGGGTAATGTACTCATTAAATCTCTGGTTTTACCAAATCGCATTCAAATAGCTAGTCACATGTCACATGATCTGACCAAGATTATGTCTGGACTATAAAATATGGTTTGACCCCTGGGTTTGTTCTGCCATTTCTTCTCGGGGGTACTCAGTTAAGAAATGTCGACTACATCTAGCTTATAATTTTAATATGATTCGTTGCTAAATAATAACAGCCGCACAGGTTGATCGATCAGGTTAAGCTACGCTTACCGCGGTTCGTCTGTGGATGGGCGACCATCTTTACATACCGAGACCCTCCGTGCCTCGGAAATCACGTTAAGCCGTAGGTCCCGGCTGTCATTCGTGGATCTTTAACAGTTGTTACGGGTAGTCAGAAGCCCGAAAGTCAGTATTACCCAATAACTGGGTTGTGGAGGTGAGATAGGCAGTCGCTCCATGAAAAATCCTGGTATTCAGCTGCATCCGGTTAGAGTGGAAGCCGACCCCAACATAGTAGGGAAAAGGTTAGGCAGATAATGATTTTTAAAAGTGATTCTGATATCGTATTTACAGAATAAACAATTTAATTTCAGTCAATATAACTAGCTCATTATTGTGACAATGAAAAACGTTTTTTTATGAAACAAACCTAAATCCAAAAATATCTTCAATAGAACAAAATATTCTAAATCAACTTACTTCGAGCTCTTATCATCGTCGCTATCCATATCCCCGAGACTGATGCTATCCCCCCTATCCATCTCATGCGAGTTATCCGCAGGCACTTGTATGATGATCTTGGATGCGTCTACGCAGCGCCGCATTGGTAGTACGAGCGCGCGTTTGATTTGAGGCTCTGGTTCGGATCTATTTGGTGCCTGAAAGAGATGGTTATGTAATATCCAGCATAATGGTCTCTGTTAAAAATGGACTTCGCAGGTAACCCCTGTAATAGGGATGATGACTAATATTAGAAATGTTCCAACAAATAATGTAATTTCACGAAAGGCATAGTAAAAATGAGACAATCGAAAAAATTCTGTAAAATCGATGGCAATTTGGAGAAGGTAACACGCTATTAAAGTTGTTGGAGGGGATTATTCCCGTCCTTGTCGCGCAGTACGGACAATGTATGGCGCTAGTATGAAGTTACATAGTCATGACGTCACTTCTGTGACAGTGCTGTCTTTGTCTAGGAGTTATTTTAAAACGTTTTTGAATGGGCAATTTTTTAAGCTTTTAAACTTTTTATAGTATTGTTTGTAATATTTGCAAACAAATATTTTTTTGAGTTTAAAATATAAAAAATGTCATCATCCCTATGTATTACAGCCCGATTCAAACTTTATGGCGGCTCTGAAGTGCTTGCTGTGCAGTACCTCACCCTTCACCCCCGCTAACAGGTGAATCTGTTACTGCGCAACGACTCGCCTCGTGTTCACGACAGATAAGAGTGATGATCGCCATGCTTGTAAGTACTAAGAACAGATAAGTGATTGCAGTTCATTGCGGCTCATTCTATTGACTCATTGTGGGTTTTGTAAATGGTAATCATTTGGAAATCTTGCAACACGAACTAGATACGAGGACAAGCTAATACATGTCAGGGGACTTTCCATACGCTAATCTTAAATCACTCTCATTCGAGTACAACCGTAATGATTATACCATTTTTTTCAGGTATTTTTTAATGGGTGATCTGTATTTTTAACCGACTTCAAAAAGGAGGAGGTTCTCAATTTGTCGGAATGTTCCCCGATTACTCGAAGATGGCTGGACCGATTTCAAAAAATATTTTTTTGTTTGAAAGGGTATACTTTCCAGGTGGTCCCATTGTCATCAGGTCAGGATCTGATGATGGGATCCTGGAGAAATCGAAGGAACTCTTCAAATATTATAGGCACACCTATAGCGATTTGGGTATTTTTTATAGTAACTCGTGCATTTGCTCTCGAAAAGCACAATTTGTTGAAGTGGAACTGATGATGAAGACCACAGATGGCCACCGGAACTACTCAATAATAAGTATTTCATGGGTTGCGATTCGATTACTTTATTATGGTTGCTAAGCAAGTTATGCTCGTCACAATGCGAATGGTGAAATGGAGCTGATGGTGAAATACCAGGAGAACTCTCAACAATGAATAGGCTATTGTAACTTAGATAAATTATAAACAGACCCACTAAAAAGCGGGAAATAAAAACTTTTTAACAAAAAAGAAAAACCCACTTCCAAAAAAAACACTACAAAATGAAAAATAACTTTAATTTCAGAAGTCGGTGGCAAAAAAACTAAAATACAGATCCAAAGACACCGACTTCCGAAATTAAAGTTATTTTTCATTTTGTAGTGTTTTTTTTGGAAGTCGGTTTTTCTTTTTTGTTAATATCGCGACAGGTCGTTGTGGCGAAGCATGGGGAAAGCCTGTGTCCAGCAGAAGACGTCTTTCAGCTGAATGATAATGATGTTTAAATTAAGTCCTTACATTGAGCAAGCTCTTGTGTGCATCAGCGACGGCTCTAAGCAGCAGACTGTTGGCGGGCGTGGCGACACGCGGTCGCGGGCGCACGCGCACCACGCTCGCACAAGTCGAGCGACACGGACGATTCTCTAGTACTGATACTCTGGAATTAGAGGTTAGATGTTATTGGAAGCTTTAACACAACTATGAAAGACATCTTGTACGATATTGACAGTAAACCCTGCGTTGGCAACACAAAAGCTTGTGCGTTCCATTAGAGAAAGCATGAGATTTATTCTGCTTGACCAGCAGAATGATGTGTTCATGTGTTGTATATTTTCGGTTTCGAAAAATATATCAATAGACCATTGTCTTCCAGTTTCCAACTACATGCATAATATAATGATCCCACTGCTGGGATACAGGCATTAGAGGCCTCCTCTTTTCGCGGGCCTAGATGTCACGTTTTTGATTTTTTGGTTCTAGGACATGCCGGTTTCCTAACGATGTTTTCCTTCATCGTTTTGAGAGCAGTAGTGGTGAAAATATTTAGAAAAAGTAAAGCGCCTGACTGGGTTCGAACTTCAAACCGTAACTCGTAAGTCGGGGCGTTTACCACTGGGTCACCACTGCTCCCGCATGGTTGTCACGTAAATTGACATTAAATTTCTAAATACGTATAGGAATCCCAAAAGCGAAATTCTTTTGAAAGCGGATTGCGATATCCCAAGTTGTGCTATGGCAGCTTGGGACTACTTGAAACGCAGGCCTTATCCATTCTAGACTACTGTTATAGTATGTTCCGATTCACAAGCTTGCTTCATTGGACATTTATGTCATGGCTTACATTACAATGATAGAAACTATGAAAATAAAACAAATATAACTTGTCTTTTAGAATGGATTGCCGACAATAATTGAAATGCCACAAAATCTCGTATGTGTATAAGTGACATGATTGTATCCTTACTTACTTCGATGTTAGTTTTTTTGGAACCGATTCTGATATGTCAGACACGGTCTCCTTAGATACAGAATTTCTCTTCGAAGGTTCTGGGGGGCCCCCTAGCCGACTCTTGGCAGACTTAGATTGAGGCCAGAAGTCTGGCTCTCTCTCAGGTGTAAACCTGAAAATAACAGAGTTAATAATAAGGAATTTTAATGTTGGCCAAAAATAAATATTTAAAAGAATAGATGAATTGAAAAACTTATTTGAAGTCTGAATCTCAAACAATTAGGTATATCCTTAAATAAACATGGCCAACTTAAATAAACTAAATAAACATAAATAAATTGAGCTCGTATTTATTCTTACTACCTCAAATTTTTATATTTAACAACCTTTCGGGACTCTCTGTCCTCGTTTTTGATTCCTTTTCTTTTACTTCTGGAACCCTTTTGGGTTCCTCACGGATTCCTAGCCGGTCCCTTATAGGTCTTTTGGGAAGTTTGAGTTCTATTTGGGGTAGGATTTCTATGGGCTCGTTTGGAGGTTCTTTAGAAACTTCTATAGGAGGGGATGGGGGCGGGATAGGGGACTTTGCGCGCTCTATTGGCGGTGTAACGGTTACGGGAACCTGTGGCGCCTGTTGTGATATTTCCTGAAAACAATAATATGAAAGTTATAACGACTGCCTTCTAGTAAAAGTACACCAAATACTGTACCCAGGCGTTAATATGGCAGATGGAATTTTCAAAAGAGAGTTGAAGATAGTATGAGTTACAAAAGACGCTATACGAAGCCGAACTCATATGCAACATTAACAGGCAGTTACAGTCACGAGCAACCTTAGTGCATACCTTAGTTTGCATACACACGAGCGGTTTGCATCAACAGCAGAGGTAACTGCAGCCGAGCAAAGAGGTGAATGAAACACTAAGCCCACGTGCGCACGGACGTAAAATGTCGCGGCGAGATCTTATCGCATCGCGCACTGGATTTTGAACTTTCGGTGTTGTGCCAAGCATTGAGAATCGAACAGAGCGGTTCCAACCGCGTCAAAAAAACACATTGTTGGATTTTCAACTTTCGGCGCTAAGAGGGTTGAAAAACCAGTGCGCGAAAAAAAAACATGCCCGTGCTACCTGCGCTTATGCAATTTTTTTTTTAAAACGATTTCCCCGTGAAATAAGGATTTCAACTTTGAGTACGAAAATACTATTTTCGAAACACCATAAAATATTTGTCAAACCTTTAGTAGAAAATCACTTTTAAATTTTGCGTAAGTGTTTTATCCATCTCTTTCCATCGGGCAAGATCGAGGTCAAAAGCAGCAAATTCCACAATAAAAAAATAACATTTAAAAAGTTCATGACTGTACCTACTGTACATGTTAGAGAGGTTTATAATTTACCTGAAACACATCTTCAGCAAAATCATTCATCAACTCTTCAGCTTCAGTTCTTATATTCAAAAAGTCTTCATCATCTGACATTGAATCTAATTGCTCCGCCAATTTCTGCTTTAACCCCTGTATTTTAGCTTCAATTTGGGTTATTTCTTTTATCTGATCCTCTTTTGGGTCATTAATGGATGATACACTAGTTCTTTTAGGCTCTCCAGCCACTATTTCTACGTCTACCTCTGGGTCTGGCTGTGTTAAAATGGTTGCTGGGTCGATTACGGGCAGAATTGGCCTTTTGATTTCTGCTACAATAGGTTTCTTTTCTGGCTTCGTGTCCTCCTGAGCTGCTTCCAAGGTGATTCCATGGTTTTTTAATATCTGCCCGGCAAAAACATCTGTGATTGAAGGTTCAGAATCTTTCTCCATATTCATGAGTAAAGGAGGTATGTTTGGGCGAATCATGTCGTGATGTTTACTTTTCTTTTTAAGTTTATGAATTTTTTTATCATCTCTTTTGCGGAAAAGCTTTTCCTTGCCTTTTTTCTTTGCCTTTTTCAGGTCACTCTTCTTCTGTTTATCTTTTGTTTTCTTTTCTTTCGTTTTCCGCTCCTTCGAATCAGATCTGTCTTTGCTTTTGTCGCGTTCTGTCGTTTCTATAAAATAATCGTATTCTTTAATTAAGTAATTATTTGTCTTATTATTGTCTTTAAAACATACTTATAGCCCGATTCATACTTTATGGCGGCTCGGAACATGAGGCGAGTCGCTGCGCAGTAACAAATTCTCATGTCAGCGGGGGGTAAGGGGTGAGGTACTGCGCAGCGAGTAGTGCACTTGACAGCCGCCATAAAGTTTGAATAATGGTCTGATGACTTTTGATGAGATGATAAGAATTTTACCTGAACAGGGTTTGTTTACAACTATTTGTAGGTACTTACTTAAGGGAGTAGCTACCGTCACCTCCTGCAGTTTCTTCAATACTTGGTGCAACCAGTTGACAAACAACTCTGTATTGTCGCCAAGAAACAGCTGAAGGTCATCTTCCATCTGCGAACGCGTTCGCTTGTTTGCAACCATCACCATCACATAGTCAGGCAGTTCATCATCTGTGGAACATAAATATTTTGACTTTTTATAAGACAATAAGTAGTACTACCTTGAAGTACAACTATCTCATTGGTCTAGTGGTCGAAGGAGCCGGTCGATTCTGTAAAAATCTCACCGTGAAAACTTAGGTGAAGTGAGTTTGTTTTTGCTAGGAATTGACACTTATTGACAGCTCACTCCACGCTCTATTCACCTAAGTTTTCACGGTGAGATTTTTACAGAATAGCACCGCAGTACTGCTGAGCATGAGGTCTTGGGTTTGATTCCCTGATTGGGCTGTGTTTTTGGGTTTTTCCATGAGGAATTTCTCAGTTAATAGCCGGGAGTTTGAATTGGTGCCCGTTAGACAGCAATATGCTGGTCCCCTATTACAGTTCCCCCATTACTCTTTCCTAGCCGCGCCAATCTGCGCCATGCGCGCTGCTGTTGTGTTCATAGCGGTAATTCCTAATTCAGAGCAGCAAAGTTATTTGACGCGAACTGTACATGGGAGTTAAACATAACTGGTGAAATGTGGTTGTACTATATGTACACCTCTGCCTAACCTTTCGGGGATTACAGGCGTGATGCTAGAAGCTAGAAGTGACTTATTCATCATCTGCCTAGCCTTTTCCCAACTATGTTGTGGTCGGCTTCCAGTCTAACCGGATGCAGCTGAATACCAGTGTTTTACATGGAGCACAACCCAGTTACTGGGTGATACGATACACCTTGGTAAGACTGGTTGTCAGACTTTCGGGCTTCTGACTACCCGTAACAACTGTCAAAGGTCCGCGAATGACAGCCGGGACCAACGGCTTAACGTGCTTTCCGAGGCACGCAGGGGTCTCGGTATGTAAAGATGGTTACCCATCTACAGAACAACCGCGGCAGGCATAGCTTAATCTGATCGATCGACCTGTGCGGCTGTTGTTATTTAACCACAGAGACCTCTTCAAATACTTTGCAACTGGTAATGACAATGTATGAAAATAAAAACATGTGCAGTGTGCACATTGTAATGTTATCGTCGACGGAAATTTAAAAGCGGCTTCATAATATCTCTATACATTTTACTTTCCTGTGTTACCGTGATGCCGATGTTGAAATTATAAAACCGCACATTGTATGCAAAGGACACTGTTATCAATACTGCTCACGATTCGACACGACATCCAAGTAGTTGCCCATCTTTGTCGTGATTTCCCACAGGCGCCATCTCGCTGTTAATAATACAAGAATAGAATACTCTTTATTACTTTTATTTTTATTTATTACTCTTTATTATTATGTACACCATATAATAAGTCAGTACTAAGAGGGGCCAGCCGCACAGGTCGATCGATCAGGTTAAGCTACGCTTGCCGCGGTTGGTCTGTGGATGGGTGACCATCTTTACGTACCGTGACACCTACGTGCTTCGGAAAGCACGTTAACCCGTTGGTCCCGGCTGTCATTCGTGGATCTTTGACAGTCCTTACGGGTAGTCAGAATTTTAAGCCCGAAAGTCTGACAAGTCTTACCAAGGGATATTGTATTACCCAGTAACTGGGTTGTGGAGGTCAGATAGGCAGTCGTTCCATGTAAAATACTGGTATTCAGCTGCATCCGGTTAGACTGGAAGGTGACCCAACATATTTGGGAAAAGGCTAGGCAGGTGATGAGTTGCAAAGTATTTAGAAAGTAACCATGCACACATTATAAAACCAACCATAAATCAGTATATGTTATGAATAAACAATAATAATAAATCATTATGAATAAACTTATTACTTACTTATTATCGATATGGTTTAACCAGTCAGGGAGAGAACACTCAAATTATATTGTTATGATAAAATACCATAAAAGTTTCAATTAACTATTGATGTTTCAGTTAGTATTACGAAGTAGCCATTTCAAATTGTAATTCAATTACTTGATCAAGTCAAATAAAACATTTAGGTAAGTAGGTGCTATGTTTTGCACATGAGCAAAAAAAACTGTTTTAAATAATACTAAAATCAACATCAAGTCTTTTATTTATAGAAGGCTGAGAATCAGCACTTTATGGAAATGAATGCCCTAGCCTTCTCCTTTTACTAGTGTTTAAAATTTGAATTTCGAAGGCTACCCTGACGCTTTCGTCTTAGGCAAGAAAGAACCACATCATCCACATTGCACATAGTACACATCGACCTTGTAATGTAGTCTTATGATTTTACTGACTTTTGCTTTAAGTATGTATATATTATTACAGTATATTTCATCATCTATACTTACTTAACCTTTTGACTGCCACATAAAAAAAGTAAAAACTTGCCCTCGGCGCCAAGCTACGAATTACCTAAAAAAGTCTGTTATGTAATCGTGACTGTGGTGTGCTGGGCACATTTTCGTTTGTCATCTATACAGAACTGTGGCGGTCAAAAGATTAATATCATAAAGAGTCTGAGGTCTCATATTCATGACAGATTGATTGCATAATGTTTCAGAGTTAAAGTTTTACTAAAAAGACAATAACTTTATTACAACAGTCTGATTTTAGTACAACAACATAATTAAAATATGTATAGTTGGAAGAAATAGTTATAAATTTCGATTAACTTTGTCTGAGAACTTAAGAAACAATTTGATAAGACTACAGCATTTTCCAAATACAGTATAGATAGAGGAAGCTGAATGACACATGTCACAAAGGAGGTTTTATGGAAAAAAAAACCTGCATTTACAGTCTGTTCAGTTATTTAACCTCTGACAGCAGTAACCTTATTGTAATGAGAATAAAGGTCACAATGATTTTGACAGACTTGTCAGTGGCTGCAATCCAACAGAAACCTGAGAAGAATGAGAATAAGGTCACTCAGAGGTAAAATAACGGTGAACAGACTGAGAGTTTTTATCTCTTGTCTATCAAATGATCTTATAAATAGTATTTTGATTACACACATAAAAATCCTACACTCTTGTCTACAGTAACATTATTGTTGTCCATTTTGTTGCGAGAAACCCATAATTTATAGGTATATACTGGCTTGTGCCTGCGACATTATATCAAATATAATAATATTTATTCTAATCCGGCTGGTAGTTCCAGAGATTAGTGTCTTTAACCAAAAAACCGCGTACCGGAAGACGTAGCATTGGAAGGCCACCCACAAGGTGGTCCTACGACCTTGGGAATGCTGCAGGAACCCGTTGGATGCGAGAAGCTCAGAACCGGTCGAAGTGGAGGTGCTTGGGGGAGGCCTATGTCCAGCAGTGGACGTCTTTCGGCTGAATGATGAAACAATCAAACTCTTCACTCTTCTTTCTTTTTTATATTAGTTTAGTATAGATGATGAGACCCTGCTTTACTGTTGCATTAGTCATTTATTGGGTAAATAACAAAATATGTTACAATATTCGGCTTTATTGCTAAGAAGCGATACCTAGGTACCTAAGTTCATACCTGGGTATAATTATCTCATTGAGTATAAATAGAAAGTTGTTTTACTTACCAACATAGCATCCTAATTCTGTCAGCTTGGCCTTGATGGCCGACTGAAAGTAAAATATTTATAATCAATACACTCATCCCTAAATGTCACAAATTCGTGTCAACAAATGCGGAACAAGCCCATTGCTGAAAGTATCACTTAAATTTACGGTGTTTTATTATGTTGTTGGAATGCAAAATTGTATAAATATCTAATAAATACACTATCAGTCCTGCTAAATAATAATTTTAGGTTAAAAATCGATGTATTTCCAGCTATTTACCCGCATTTTTTGACCAATTTCGCTGCCGACGACATCCATTTTTATTTGTATTTTGCTGTAATACTACACCAAATTAATCAAAATCACACCACTAAGATTATATATTTAGGTTAAATAACACTTATTATGAGCACATTATGTTGTATTCTTCATTTATAATTAATTAAGGCAGAAACAATGAAATTCTTTGCAGCATTCACGCTTGAACATTCATTTTTAGTTTTTGACAGTATCTGTTTGACATTTGACACTTTACTTGACGTTTGTCGGATTGTCAATTTTGTATGACAGACAGAGGCGTTCTGTTTTACCGTCTGTTTACAGTATATGTCTAGCTACCGCGGTTCTTGAGATACAGCCTGGCGACAGACAGACGGCAAAAACGCAGAAAAAACACGTTTTTTTGTATGGGAGCCCCCCTTAAATATTTATTTTATTTTGTTTTTAGTACCTATTTGTTGTTATAGCGGCAACAGAAATACATCATCTGTGAAAATTTCAACTGTCTAGCTACCTCGGTTCTTGAGATACAG
Source organism: Oligia latruncula (assembly GCA_948474745.1). Taxonomy (NCBI): domain Eukaryota; kingdom Metazoa; phylum Arthropoda; class Insecta; order Lepidoptera; family Noctuidae; genus Oligia; species Oligia latruncula. The sequence goes on from OX419696.1 coordinate 7,074,180, forward strand.
CCTGGCGAAAGACAGACGGCAAAAACGCCGAAAAAACACGTTTTTTTGTATGGGAGCCCCCCTTAAATATTTATTTTATTTTGTTTTTAGTATTTGTTGTTATAGCGGCAACAGAAATACATCATCTGTGAAAATTTCAACTGTCTAGCTACCGCGGTTCTTGAGATACAGCCTGGTGACAGACAGACGGACGGACGGACGGACGGATAGCGAAGTCTTAGTAATAGGGTTCCGTTTTTACGCTATTTTATTAAAATACTGAATCATGGTAACAGAGTGTTGTCGGTAAATATCAATAAATCAATCAAAACACATAGGTACTGACACATTTCCCACATACCTACCTATACTACCATGTTCCTTTCTTAGTCCTTTATGTTCCGGGCTACCGGTAACGCTTTCGGACAATCCTGCTGACCAACCCTTGAGGCGACATCAATCGATTGATCACACGTCTCACGTAATATTAGTATACACTCCTTCCAATATAAGGATTAATAAACGTATTACTGAAATCCTTAGAACGGTCTTTCCTTTGGTGTTCCTCCATTAACCCTAACACTGTAATACTCAACCACCTACTCCACAATTGCTCCTAGATAATGAACCAAAAGCACAATATAGTGTGATTGTGTGCACTAGAGTGCATTGTGTTTTAGGTGATAACTTTACTGAGGATTGATTTGATTGCAACTATTATACATAATTATTACCTATCTAGTTAGTCTCTGGACTCAACTCGAGACTGATCCAGTCGAGTGCTAGCTGCGTGCACAGCACAGCTCGATGCTGCAGGATCGTGTTAGAGAACTCACCGCTTAGAAACCCAGGCTGTGTATCATTCATGTCCAACATTGGACTACCCGGACTTAAGGAGAAAAAGGTTAAAATCAAACAAATAAGAAGTCTAAATCATTGTATATATATCAAAGGTAAATATCAAAGGTCGTTGGAGAATTATAGGTATTATATTACCTATAATAATTCTCCAATAACCTTTGATATTTTTGAATTCATACATTATACACGGTATTATTAACAAAATAATAAATAACGAATCAAACAGTTATTTACACAATAATTTACTTTTCGAGAAATCCCTTACATAATATGGCTTAGTTATTGGTAAATTACATACATTCTTAGAACTTATTTGATACAAAATACTGTTTATTCTTATATATAAAAGCCATACGTGATTTGGTCGTGGATTAAAATAAGTTTATTTTTATTTAAAACTTTATACATCTTTGGCCGCGAAATTACATGGAATGTAGTTCTCTAGCACTAAACTATTTTAAAATTAGCACTTTTCTCAGGTGTTAAACGTGCAAATCATTGTCAATAATAATTTTAAGAAACTTAAAAAATATGGAATGTAGGAATAAAGAAAATACAGAGTGCCCAGTATAATAAATTTATCTTTGTAATGAGGGTTTTCATGAAAATGTTGACGCCACTCTGACAAGAGGCCTTCCATTTAGACAATGAATATAAACGACTACAGAAAATATAGGGCGCTTGGACCTGACGTCCCAGTGCTGCCACCTACTGAACGTCATTTCAGAAAACCCTCATTCACAGTAGTAGCGCTGCACGCATCAGCACAATGGCCTACATTCTAAAATATTATTATTATAAGAAATTCGGTACTTTCGGTTCTCTTTTAGCGTCTACTGAGACATACTAGACATGCTGTATTATGTATTATAGCACACAACCTCTCAACAACTGCAGTATCTTTACAGTAACTTATCTACATAATATCTATTGATGTAGAAGAGTATTTTGGAAGACAAAAACCTATCTAGCTACTTATTATCATAAAATATGACCTTAAGTCACCTTATTTACATTAGAATATTATGTCGATTGTCGCTTAGGTACTTGTCGCTCATTATAGGACGGATATTGAGTGTTATTAAGTATAACTTATTATTTTAATAATTAAAATAATAGAGCGCATCTTTCCCTGCCACTTAAAAAAAAAAATACTAGTAAAAGAAATGAAGAAAATTATCGATCAATGTTTAAAAACGTAATTAATGTTTTTTACTATATTATCAATTGGAGTTGACTCAATTAACGTTTTAATACTTGAAGAACTTAAATAATTCATGTGAATATAAAATATATAATGTGAATTCATGTGAAAAATATAGGTACCTACACCTACGATAAGATCAATAACTCAATACTGTAGTGCAATGAACTTAATTAAAATCATAAAAATGCAAAAAAAATATTTGGTAGATATAAGTCTTACAATATCTTTGGTACGTCATATCAATGAGCGACAAGTCGCTATACATTGGTTTGTCTATCACTTCGTAAATCGTCAATCTGGAATCGAGTGACTTTGGGCCCTACGCTCAGCTGAGATCCCGACCTTGGAGGTCTGACTGGAGGTGCAGTAGATTTTGAACCAATGCTGTGTTGTGATCCCATCATTTGAGGTCGAATGTGTTGTTCAGATTTAACGTCAATACTTTGTTGTGATCCTAATTTTTGTCCAGAAAGTCGTTTTCCAATTTTGGGCCCAAAGCTGACAGTCTCAGTGGCTGGCCCAATGCCTTGAGCGGGGCCAGCACTATGAGAACTTGGGGATCTGGGGTTTATCTTTCGCCAGGGCCGGCAGGGGCCAGGCTGCCCCGAGGGTCGACTCTCGACTCCCCCAGTGACACTTGGCTGAGCGCCGTTTGTGTGTTGTTGTAGCTGTACCCGTGACGCTCGTTCCATTTCTCTAAAAAGAATAAAGGACTAGTTAATTGTTGAATATGGTTTAACACAGAGCTTGGCAAGCTGTAGAGATTGAGAAGAACCGGCTGAAGGTAAGACAAGGTGAATTTTTATGGTGGTGGATGCTGTGATTGTGATCATGATAAAGCGTAGAGTCTGCGCCACCACTCATATCCGATAGGCGCGGCGCCTCAGTCATGTTAAACTGACGTTGAAATAAACGTTTTAACTGTTTAGTTCGACTTTTCGCCTTCGGACTTGAGTGGTGGCGCGGACTTTAGTCATGACATGTTTGGTGATAGGTACGAGCACACATTAACAAATAAGTTGACTTCCACGTATAGTTAATGAGAGTAGTGAGATTATAAGATACAATGCGCTGCATGGTAAAAGTTCGGCTATAAACATGTACTAATTTTATATGAGTCCACGAGACTCATCGTAATTATTTGATGGATTTTAAAAAGTGCTTCTTGATCAATTATTTACTTGCTCCACTATGTGTACATAATCAGCCTATATTAATGTTCCCACTACTGGGACACAGGCCTCCTCTCCTCTGTGAGAGGGAGTGGGCCGTAATCCATCACGCGGGCCCAGTGCAGGTAGGTGGATGTCACATGTCTTCGAATTTTTATTTCTAGGACTCACGATGTTTTCCTTGTCACTGTTTTGAGAGCAGTGGTGATGAAATATAAAAATTTATACAAAGTGATGTGTCTGCCTGGATTCGAACCTACGACCCACAACTCGTACCTAAATCGCGGCCGTTTCTACTAGGCCACCAATTCTTAATGAGTTAGGTATGCGCTCTTGGTTAACTAAATACCTATGAAGAACCGAATCGACTGCAGTTATAGTTAGTATTTACATAGGTAATCAATTCAAATGATAAAATACCAAACACCAAAGCCCGGAAGCGTCACCGTTGCCAATAGCGCGTTGCATCGAATGATACCTTCACGGTCTGACATATGAGGCGAGAGCCGACGTGCGTTCCGATTTCCTGACGGCTTGGCATGCGACCGGCGAGGACTGATACGCACCGCTGGTGAGGCCCGATAGTCTGGCCAGGGGGCAGCACAAGGCGGCCGCGTACGCCGCGCGATACTGAGCGTTCATTATCACGTAGATGATCGGGTTTACGCAAGCGCTCGCGTACAGGAGAAGGTAACCCGCGATGTGGAATACTGCAGAAAAAAGTAAAGATTATGTACCTATTGTTTGCAGACTCTGTTGAGATCACGAGCGGTATACCTCCTTGCTGAAGAACCCACCATTGCTATTGCTTTTTTTCTTCTCTGAATAACCGAAATACCAGGCCATTATCAGAATCAGCCCATTTTGATGTTGAACATTGACCAATCTTATTTAGGCAGGAATACCTAGAGCCTATCAACATAATGCCAAAACATAATCCCATATCAGAACTTGCCTAAAAGCTGAATAATTCTGTTCTAGGACTATTCTGTTTGTGTCATTTTAACGTTACTCTCTAGACTCTAGAGAATGTCGTGCGAACGTTATTTTGTGAAAAATCACAAACAATGTTTAAAAAGTCTTGAAAACAATAATTTTGTTGCTTCAGAAATGGTTTCCACTTACCAGGGTATTGCACATGATTGTCAGCCACCTTCGCGATAGTGATGGGCAAGTAGCAGACAAGGAAAGACAGAAAGATGGCTAACACCATCTTGGTGATCCTCCATTCATTTCGCCTGGCCTTCGTCTCTCTATTGTCCTTGATTGTAGACCTCTTGTCTGTGCTGTTGTTGAGCGTGCCAGGACTCGTGTGCTGGGACCGCTGGTGCTCGCGCATTCGTTGTTCTGAGCTGAAAACAAAATCTTCTTGTTAATATAGGTTTTCTGCATTTTATTGAGTTTCTATTGTTGACTGCCTCTTTCCTTTTAAACGCAGTAAAGTTCGGCTTGAATATCGGCCAGTCCTAAGGGCCCTCTTTTTGGCTAAAATATTCATCGTAATATTTTTGGTGGGTCTTTTTAAACGAAGCATATAATAAGGTATACTGAAATATCCAACTAAATCTTATGAACATAACGTCTACGGCCGTAACAGAAGAAGCAAATGATTATAGTTATAATACAGTTTTCCTTATCGTATGAGGGTTAGTACGTTAGTAATGGTCATGTCACATTCATCCAAGAAAGTTATGACACCAAAGTGTAAATGGGATTTGTCGCTTGAGGCTAAGTTATGATGAGCAAAAGAGTCTCCCTATCTTCAAGAAGTTTAGTTCATTATTTCTCGTTGCTGAATGTCTGGCTTAAATAGTCTTTCTGAAACTGTTTCCTTTGCTACTTTTCGTTTAACCTAACTTTTCCTCCAAAAATAAATCTATACTATAATAATAATAATAATATTCCACAACTATCACACAACGCCGTCTAGTCTCAAGCTAAGCAGAGCTTGTGTTATGAGTACTAGACAACTGATAAACATACTTATATATTTCTAAATACATACATATATAGATAAATTACACCCAGACACAGAACAAATGATCATGCTCATCACACAAACATTTGTCCTGGGTGGGAATCGAACCCACGACCTCCGGCATAGCAGTCATAGTCACTGACCACTAGACCAACAGGCCAGTCTACTATAAACGTCCAGATGTAGAAGAGTAGGTAAGTACTAGGATTCCATAGATCGTATGGATTTGTATTTATTATTTCTCCTTGTTGCCTTCCAGCTTAAAGTATTTCAGAAACGGTTAGTTTCCTTTAACTTTTTTGCCAAAAATAACTCTTTAGTCAAAAAGAACAGCTGTAGAAGAGTAGGTAAATACTAGGCTTATGTATTTATTCATTTTCACACTTACGAGTAGTTGCGGCACGTGGCTTAGAGCCGTTCAGATGTAGGTATTTCCTGTTCGTGCTGTTTAATGTTTTGTTCAATCATTGAATGTTTAGTACTTAGTAGGTATTGTCTCTCACATAGACAATAATGTACGTAAGTATATACGACTTGGTGGTAGGTATAGATGATTTACATATTAGCAGAAACGTGCTAATGCACTCATCATCTGAGTACGTGTCGTCAACAAAAGGCTAAGTACTAGAGATATTACAGATCTGAAGAATTTTATTACTAAAGTAATTTTCTTGACTGATAATAAAGATGACGTAGGCCGAGGCCAGCCCAGAAAGAGATGGCGAGATTACTGGACTCGAACCGCGAAGGTTGGTTCGAGGTGGTGCGGGATAAGAGTTCCTGGAAGGAGTTGGGGGAGGCCCAGCAGTGGGACAATAAAGCCTAACAAACAAAAAAAAAGGTATATTCTCATTACTTTCAGTTCTATGTACACCGGACTGCTTGCTGGGGGAGCAGTAATTGCCCGGGGAATTCCCACGAAGTCTGTAGTTGGAGGAAATTCATAAGGATTATTCCCGTTAGGAATGAATCAACAAACTGAAATGACCAGCTGCCATGCTTCGCACGGTTTTTACTACTTGTGAAAATACTGTGATTTTCCTTTAATACAGGTAGTATGTAGGTATTTATTACTAGCAGCGCCCCGCGGTTTCACACGCATAAGTATCGATCCCGTGGGAATATCGGGATAAAAACTATCCTATGTCCTTTCTCGGGACTCAATATCTCTATACCAAATTTCATCTAAATCGGTTCACCGGTTTAAGCGTGAAGAGGTAACAGACATACAGACAGACACACTTTCGCATTTATAATATTAGTATGGATTATTAATAGAATTATTAAATCCTACTACTATGTAAAAATATAAATGTGAAAATTTGTAAGTTTGGATGTTTGTTACTCAATCACGGAAAACGGCTGAACGGATTTGGATGAAATTTGGCACACAGGTAATAATAATAGGTAGTGTAGACAAAGGATACTTTTTATCCCGGTAGTACGGTGCTGTGGAATAACTTCCAAACTCCACGCGGGAGAAACCCATGGCCAAAAGCAAGTACCTAATTAGAAAATGTTACCTGTGCACAACCCAGAAGATCCTGGCGTAGCATATGAAGATGAGTAGAGCTGGTACAATGAAGGCGATGACGAAGAGAGCAGTCTTGGCTGAGCGTCCGTTGTCATCATGCATTATTGAGCAAGTTCCCAATTCTGGGTCGTAGTCGAATTTACCTGGAAAAAAAAAGTATGATTAGCTAAATTACTAAATATCTATAAACCTATTTTATATGAGCGTAAATTTGCAAGATTGTTTATTTAATTTTGGTTGATTTTTGTTTTAGTAGGTAAATGGCAAGGATCACTATCGTTGTAAATTATCCTCCTATTCCGTAATCCCGTTGTAGAAAGCCAAAATGTTGTTGCAGGAATCCTCTGGATGCAAAAAGGACGGGACCAGTCGATATGGCGATGCTTTGAGGAAGGCTCCAGCCATAGACGTCCTTTGGTTAAATAATGAAGAAGCAAAAATAAAAATGTGAGGAAAGTTTTGAGGTACGAATGTCGATGGGTATAAGAGTAGGGGAAGACCAAAGAAACGATATATGGAAGAAAAATAAATATTGCGCCGACCCCAAATAATTTGGTACAAGGGCAGGAGAATGATGAAGACGAACCAAAAATTTAATTGAATTTTGTTATTCAAATGAATTAATTTTGGATAATATACCTATTGACCACTAAAGATAGAGACAGACATTACGGGATGTGATGATGATGATAAGGACTTACCCCATACTCCAACAAGGGTGGGTATCTGCATTCCGTACGAGAACATCCACGAGAACACAATCATGATCGCTATGTTGTGTTTGCGGTATACGCGCGCGTACCAGCTGTGGTGGGCTATCATTATGTACCTGAGGAATGAAAAGAATGAGTTAATTATTTGGAATAGAGTAAAACTGGAAATGAAATCGTTTATTCTGTAAATAGGATATCGGAATCACTTTTACACGTCATATTATAAAAAAAATATAAAAATAATCTAGATGAGGTCGGCGGCGTTTCCTATTTGACTACTCTGAGAAGAAAGGTCGAAACAAACTCAGAGGTCACAGTCTCTTTTAAAGTCCAGACATAATCTTGGTCAGATTATGTAAAGACGATGTAGATTGATGACTAAAATGGTCTTTTGAGGAATGTACCACACAGATTTGAGTGGACCAGTCTAGTCAGTGCAAGCATTCGTCAGTAATCGTGTAGCTCAACCCAGAACTTGAGGAACTCAACGACTCGACGAACAATACCAAAGGAAGGACATTTGGGTAGGCAAACATTAAAACTAACAGAACGAAAAGTGTAAAAGAAAATTCGATACTTTCCAAATTACCTATGTTATTTTCCTATCGATGATATAGATCAAGTAAAAATATTTATATCTATACTTATATTATAAATGCGAAAGTGTGTCTGTCTGTCTGTTACCTCTTCACGCTTAAACCACTGAACCGATTTAGATGAAATTTGGTAAAGAGATAGTTTAAGTCCCGGGAAAGGACATAGGATAGTTTTTATCCCGATATTCCCACGGAATCGACACTTACGCGGGTGAAACCGCGGGGCGCTGTTAGTAGGTTAAAAGTGATAGATTCTACAGACGATAATAATCGGAGGACGTCTGTAATTAATTAAATGGTGGTGGCTACATACACATATGCAGTATGGCCATAGCTTAGCTTTGCTCTGCATTTAACTGCAGTGACATGAAGTCAAATAATTTAACCATTAAGTCGTCATACTTTCAACGACTCCATGTGAAATGACACGTGCGCCTAACAGTCAATGGACTATAAGTCATGTCAGTATCACATTTATACAGATGACGACAATTTCCAAACTTACTGTTAACCTCCGTACGCACGGGCAATTTTTCCCGAGGCAACGTTTTATAGCGCACTAGATTTAAAACGCACTGCTTAGCGTTGAGAGTTGAACATCCCACAGTGCGCTTTTTTAACGTGCTGGGATACGCTCTGTTGGATTCTAAATGCTCAGCTCAGTACAAAGAGTTGAAAATTGAATTGAATTGTTCATTGTTTGTTTTTTTTGTTGTTTGTTATATGTTTATTTTTTGTAGAGTATGCGATATAAATAGCCCGTGCGTTCGAAGGCTTGGTGCTCATATACAGGAGCGGCATAATACAATGGCAGAGGCAACTGCAGCCGTCGACACGTGTCGACAACGTGCAGTTGGCCCTACCGTTGAAGTGTGTCGCTCGTGTGTATGAGCACTACCTACTCTAATCCCCAATTTATAAACTTTACCAGCTATAGTATTTATAGTCTTGATTAATGCACATTGTTAAGTAAAAGGCCGGACCACACGCAAAGTAGGTAATCTTCGACCTCTTTGGGTTGCAGAAAATAGCGTGTCATAATTTGCATTGGGAATAACTGTCCGGATATAATGTGCAATGTCTAACAATGAAAAGCGGTAAGTATAGACAAGGAAGTTGTTGTTGTTTTGGTATTGTTCAATCTGGGTGCTAATGTGCCTAAACATCTTGAGATTTCTCGACTGGCAGAGAAGCTAAGCCCTCACCTTTGTGCTCTATGGGTTGTGGACCTTATTCCAGCACATGGATTGGGACATGTATTTCCATGGTCTATATTATTATGTTATTTGTTTGTATGGACATGTGATACGGAGAAATGAGGAAAATATCTTGAGGAAACTTTTGAGTATATATGTCCATGGATGTAAGAGTAGGGGAAGGCCAGAGAAACGATAGATGGGCTGTGTGAATGACAATATGGTTAGAAAGGGAGTGACTACCGAGAGGACGACTAACACAGAAATATGGAAGAAAAAGACATGTTGCGCCGACCCCAAATAAATTGGAATAAGGACAGGAGAATGACGATAATATTATGTTATTTGTTTCTAGTAGGTAGCAACGATAAATTAATCACTTTCGGCCTTACTAATAAACGTATTCTATCAGATGAATAGTTACACACCGATTTGACTTTCGAAAGAAGAAGACAAAGCGTTGTGTAACTATAAAGACGCTATACAACGTTTAGTAAGGGGGTTATGTGATTATGGTTCCGGGTGAGTGGATTTGTGCAGGTGAGATTTGATACAAGTATTTCAAATTTAGAAAATTAATTTATTTTGAAATTAATAAATTAAAGGCCTGTTAATTATTAAAAACGACCCAAAACAATCAATGACCAACTTTGTACTTGCGAACTTGGTACATCATAAAAGTATAACCGACATGTGACCAAGTTCTGAACCTAGAATTCCATTTTATCCTCTAACCGTTTCCGTCTCTGCATCAACACATGGCATTATTGCCATAACTAATATCAATTCACTCGGCGACCCACCAAGTATAGGTTGTTAATGCGATTAGTCTATTAAGATAATGTACACACAAGGCCAAACGTGAGATGAATTCAGATTATGCTTCAACACGAAATTAAAGAATTGGTCAATAACTTTGTTCTTCGATAGATGCTACGTGATCGTTTGAGAAGGAAAATGTTGGTGATGAAAGGGAAAAATGTCTGATAGCCTTCTTGTCTATAATAGGTCAGGGTAGATTGAAGCAGCAAGATTAAGAATTACGGCTTACAAATGAATAGCGTTTGCAAGGAAGTGCACTTAGGCCCAACGTATTTATTATATTCATCTGATATAATACGTTTTGTTTCTGTCCATCGTTTGAATATGCATAATCAGCCTATAATGTTCCCACTGCTGGGACACAGACGTCCTCTCTTCGAGAGGGAGTGGGCTATAAATTACCACGCGGGCCCACTGCGGGTTGGTGGATGTCACATATCTTCGATTTTTTGGTGTTAGAATATGCCGGTTTCCTCACGATGTTTTCCTTCACCGTTTTGAGAGCAGTGGTAATAAAATTAATTAATAAAGTGCCTGTATGGGTTCGAACCCACGACCTACAATTCGTAAGTAGGGGCCGTTGCCACTGGGCCACCACTCCTCACCAAGTTAGAGCATGACAAAGACAGAATGTTGATCTAAGTTAATATGTTGAGCGCTAAATGCATTTAGTGATTTGTGGTGCAAGCGAGTCTTAGTCTGTATCCCCATCGTCAGTGAAGCAAGCTTATTAAGTTAGGTAACAATAGAAAAAGTAATTAGTCTCATTAGTAACAGTTTATCTCTTACAAGTAGTGAAAACTATGACACAAGTTATTATTATGTCCGATTCAGCTTCGCGTGCTATTTTTTGTGTCGGACTAGTTTCAAACTTTACCTTACTCTTTTCGCCTGGTTTTCCTACTATAAGTAAGTTTCAAAGTGACTTGTTATTCTGAACGCGACTCTCTAAAGATAGTTAATATTTTCCAACAAGAAAAATGTAAAAATCGAAGCTCCACTAACAAAGTTTCGCTAACAACAAATTATTAAATTCTTACGCATTCTGAATACTCATTCAGTAGGTACGTTAAACACAATACTTCCCAGGAGGACTTACCTGTTCAAGGTTATCAGGGCGATGCTCAGGAGGGAAACGCCAACGTTTCCGTACCTGAGGAACGGGACCAGCTTGCAGAGTGCGTCCCCGTGAGACCAGGTTCGTGTCCAGAACCCTGATATGGCGAAAGGGAGCACTATGGCGCAGAACAGGAAGTCGGCTATGCAGAGACTGGAATGGAATTATAATTAGTTAGTACGTATTCAATTAACAATGATTACCAGTAATCTGCCTCTAAAAATATAGGGTCAGTACCTATCGTTATTGCGCAACACACATATTAGTCTCAATCTTAATAATTTTGAAGGATATGGCTAATCCGTTGCTTCATATTATGTTCGAAAAAATTGTCTGCTCAAAAACGTACCTAAATAACGCAATGAATGTTGTTGACCTGTCAAAATGGAAGCCATTCCTACTGTTAGTGTGTTACGCAATTACCCCGCTAGTTAAAGACCGTTATTGCTCATGATTGGTAAAAATTGGTACGGGCAGTGCGGTCTTCTTTCTAGTTATGGGTAAGGAAACTCCATTCAGGACGGAAACAATTGAGCATCGCCTAATATGTCACTTAACGACCCGAGCGTCAACCGCTGAACATGGCTTTTCCAGTTGCACAGCTATAAACAGTATTGTAAATATTGGAAATAATAATGACTGCAAAACCAAACCATTTACGATCAAAACCACATGACAAAATGTGCAAATTTATGACGTCGTTATTAATATTGTGTGATAATTATTGCAGGATAGTTTAAATAGCATGATTATCTACGCAAATTCAAACTATGTCTATGTCTAGCTTAGTTTTGATTCATGCTGCTGAATATACAAAGCGTATTGTCAATTGGTATTGAGGGCCATGAATTAAGCGGAAACGTTTCTGGGACATGCGAAAATATTGAGTTACCTATTTGGATGTCAAACGGGTGTTGTGTTGAGAAGGTCATTCATTGCACGGTTTTGTGAAATGTTAAATCTTTTTGTCACAATGTGAAAACAGATGGATGTAGCGAAGGACCAGGTGGGGTAATTGCGTAACATACGAATTTTTCATTTTCAAATATCTTTATTTGACATCGGAATACTGAACAAGATGCACTTATCTTAAGCTGCATTAACTCCTCATTATAATTTAAAGCACTTTATTATGCTAGCGATTAAACTTTCCAAAGCTTATATATATTTTTTTACTGTTTAACAGCATAAACTTAACACACAATAATCATGGGTTAGTTACGCAAATTATTTAGTGGAGTTGTTATAATAATTATTATACTGGTTGCATGTCATCATCATCATCTGCCTAGCCTTTTCCCAACTATGTTGGGGTTTGGCTTCCAGTCTAACCGGATGCAGCTAAATACCAGTATTTTACATGGAGCGACTGCCTATCTGACCTCCACAACCCAGTTACTAGGTAATACGATACCCCGTGGTAAGACTGGTTGTCAGACTTTCGGGGCTTCTGACTACCCGTAACGACTGACAAAGATCCACGAATGACAACCGGAACCAACGGCTTAACGTGCTTTCCGAGGCACGGAGGGGTCACGGTATGTAAAGATGGACACCCATCCACAGACCAACCGCGGCAAGCGTAGCTTAACCTGATCGATCGACCCTTGCGGCTGTTATTACATAGCCACGGGCCCCTCATACTGGTTACATGTATGAATGATATATTGCATGCATGAATACTGGTTGCATGTATGAATGACAAAAAAAAGTAAATTAGCTGGTCGCACGGTGTACGCATGGTAATACTTACAAGCTATCCTACGACCAGTCAATGATCACTAACAAATGCAATAGATAACTTTAATTTCGGCAATTCGACAACATTCCTTGCGGTATTTATTTTATTTACGTTGTCGAACAGATGAATTTTCCAAACATATGAAGCAATGGATTAGAAATTTCCTTCAAAATCCATTGGATTGTAAAAGAAAGTATGTTTTACGGAATTGGGTTGAAGGATTTCTAAATGATTTCTTAGTGATAGTTATCGTGACAGATTGGATTACCTACTACATAGCAGCTAAAGCAATGGTCCGGAGGCTGTCACTTTAAGTCTGATAGTGATCCTTAATAAGGCTCACGATGTTGATAGATGAGGTCCTAAAAGGTTATTCTGTATCGATAACCCTAAGGGTGAAACATCGATCAAGATAGGGCAAGCAATTGAAGGATTTTTATGAAAGAGGCCTTTAGGGATCATAGGGTAAATGACTACCCATTTTTAGGATTAAATGGATATCCCAATGTATCCGCTAGTTTTATGGACGTTCGATTACATAGTATAAAGCTTGTTCATATCCATAAAATGTATGATTTGTTTTATATGGAAAATCAAGTTGTTGTTTTGGAATTTGTACAAATAGAGAATATGTTGTGATTATCTATTACGTTATGATGGTGTGAACCTCATTGTTGCAACAATCAAAGTACTAAATAGATATTTACATTGCCTTAAAGCTATTGCGTGTTCATTTACAATAACTAGCTGCACCCCGCGGTTTTACCCGCATAAGTGTCGATCCCGTAGAAATATCAGGATAAAAAGTGTTATATGTCCTAATACAGGTCATGGTCTACCCATGTGCCAAATTTCATCCAAATCCATTCAGCCGTTTTAGCGTGAAAGCGTAACAAACAAACATACGAACATACAAAAAATTAAATCTTTTCTCTATATAATATTAGGTATAAACATAAAATACGTCATTTTAATATTGGATGGTACTTTGGATCATAGAGGCAAAACATAACTTAGATAAATGAGAAGAATTATCTGCTGAATTATCTATTTTTTTTTAATTGTTGGCAAAGTACGAATGATCTGTAGAACAGGCCCAACAAATTGTAATGAAAATAAAACTTACAGAAAAAGCACTGAACAAAAATATTGAAGAACAAGAACTGGGGTGAAACTCCGTGAAAGATGTTTTTACGGTAGCCAAACCATCACAAAATTTCCTGTATAAGTAAAAGGTATAGATAAAATTAGTTTCCAACTTTCCACCTCGCAAATTGGTGGATTAAACAGGTTTTCTGAGGAACAACAGTAATTAAACATTTTGCGGCGGCTTTTAGAAAATTATTGCAAAACTATTGTGAACTGTTATTGGAAAACTTTGATTAGGGGCGATTAAAGTACGTTGTAATGTTTGTTTAGGAGTTTCAATGTGTTTATTTCAAGCGTTTAGGTTTCGATTCGATTGTCTAATTTTACTTTGAATGGCACTTCGTAACTTTCTGGAAGTTTCCGGCAGAAATGCAAAACGATTTGAAATGTTCTAGAACAAAATCATCATTTACACTAGCCAGTCTATACAGGGTGTAAAAAGACCAATCACATAGCCGTCAACTACGCATTCTGTACATCAAACTAAGTAAAGCACATCAAGCTACCCGAAACTGTCAAATTTTGCCAATCAACTTTGAACCTTATACTTACTTTAGCAATAAAGTTGAAAATCTAATAAAGAAATTTGACAGATTGTAGTAGCTTGATGTGCTGGCGTTTGTACCTAACATTGCATAAAAATAATTGCTGGGAAACGACTTTTATTTTTGGTTAGAAAAATTGCTTTTTGTGCGTGGGGGTGCATGCAACGGTACTGGGGTCGCGGGGGTATATAAAATTATAAACTAGTTTTCGTAAAAAAACGTCAGTAAAAGTTGGAATTTTCCTAATTGACCTTCAATAGCTCCGTAACCAGAAGGTTCCCAAGTATGATCCAGTACAAAAAAAATATCATAATGCCGAGGAGTATTAGTGAAGGGGCTAACAGGACCTAAACACAAAAAACGCAAGTTTTAGAAACAATAAAAGTATATGATCGACTACAGTGAACAAAATCAGAAAAAATATATGTCAAAGTCAAAGTCAAAGCATTTATTTCAAATAGGCACATTAAAGGCACTTTTGAACGTCAAAAATTACGATAAATAAAATAGAATTGATTCTAGTCGCCCATTCGAAAGGGTAGTTTTCGTATGGAGAAGAACGGGCAAGAAACTCCACCGTTACTCTTTTAAAAAGTTTTACAATATTTTGCATACATTCATTATATAATAATAATATGTGAAGACGATGCACATACAATAAAATTACTATACCACAATAGGTAAAAGAATTAAAAATGAAACCATGATATATAAATTAATTAATTATCTGATAGATACATGGTGCTCACATATTTACAAACATGGTAAAAGTAAATGATTTTCATTTAAAATAATAAACAAAAAAAAAAAATATTCAAGTTGTCAGGGTCAATGTCAGGGTGTGAGTTAAAGAAAAATAATTACAGAATGTAATGAATGTCAAAAAATAAATAAATTATACAGTTAAATTAGCAACCAGTTTGATTTTGTCTAGACTCTAGATTGTCCTATGGAGCAGGACCAGCATGTTTCCAAGCATTCTTATCTTGGATATAATCTTCTAATTTATAGTATGCTTGTTTACAAAGTGTACGTTTAATGTGAGTTTTAAATTTTTTTTCATTTAATTGCAATATATCACAAGGTATTTTATTGTAACATTTAACACAGATATATATATATGATATATGCTAGGTAGATAGTGTGTTGAAAACATAATACTTACAACTAATTTGATACGATAGAAAAAAAACATGAAGATACCTCTAAGAATCTCTGATTTTTTGTCAGATTATTCTACAAGCAACATACTAAAACACTAGTGTTTTAATTTTTTTGTCCAAACAATAGATTTTTTGTAAATAAATATATATTTTTTTTGCTTCATATTTTGCAATAAATTACCAGGGTTGTGTCATCACGCTCCTCTTTCTTCTCTATGCAGTCCGACAGTGACCGCGCTTTAGGTCATGTAAGTCTCTTATAAAATTAAAAACTTGTTTTCGTAAAAAAACGTCGGTAAAAGTTGGAATTTTCCTAAGTGACCTTCAATATCTCCGTAACCAGAAGGTTCCCACGTGTATGATCCAGAACAAAAAAAATTGTCATAATGACGGGGAGTACCTACCTACAGTTTTACACCCGTTATTAACAATCGGGTGTTTACGGCTCATCAATTCAATAGAATAACGGAAAGACCTGTGCCTCAAAGGACTAAAAACACTTACCTGATAATAAAAGCAGCAGCAACATTCCTCACTTTGGGGCACTTCAGCAACGCGACAACCGTGAGGAGGTTACCGAACAACCCAACCACCATTATGGTCCCGGTCACCACAGCAGCAAACGTCAGCAACCCTGGCGAAAACCTGGAAACCAACCAAATGATTTCATTCAACCAGCAGTAAAACATGTAAGGTTGGTCAGACATTTCGGGAAGCCAATTGAACTCTGAACAGGACGTATTATCTTTTACTAATCTCTTTTCAACAATGATATAATATCGATAGTGTTGATAACAGGGCAAATTACACAGATAAAACATGTCATCAAAAAGTTAGAAAAAGCTTCAGCTTTCGAGATACGATGAAGTTTTAACAGGTGTCTGTCTTTCCTGAAGTCAGGACACCTGTGATAGAGTGGCCTGGTCTAGTTTTTATTTTATTAAAGCCGCTGCTGCATAAAATCGTAATTATTATGATGTGTGGTGTCTTGTTATAATTTTTTTAGCTGGGTATGTAAGCGTGTGAGCCTGAGCATCTTTTTGGCCCATCCACATTAGCTTGTGGCAGTGTACTATGATTTCTGAAATTTCAGCAAACTCATATACACTTTTTATCAACAATTTAATACAAAAAATCTTTATCGCCATCATTGGTTCATAAGGCAGATTACACACTACAACGCGCCACGCTTCGGCGCGCAAATAACGCGCTCCGCACATTTTTTTTGCGTACAAATTCAATAAAAACGCGATTTCGCGGGGAATTTGGCTTTCCCGCGCCCTGTCGCGTGGCGCGTTGATGTGTGTAATCCGCCAAAGCTGGAGCTTCTAATTGAACGTTGTTTCAGTTCATCCAGAGAATGCAAAGGTTTCCTAAGCGATGACCGGAGAAGCTTTATCTAACATCTAAAGGGATTGGTAACACCAGCTATTTTCTTTTCAACAGCCGATTCTCTTCTGTTACAACGCTAAATTGATCACGTAATATTTATAACTGAGATAGTGACCGGGTTATGCGGTATAGTGGACGATATCCTGCTCAGTTATAATAAAGTGAGTGTCACACAGGATGTGGCGTGCGGTGCTTTGACAGACTTGTTTGACGAATGACTTGCCGCGCGTGGAATGAGGAAGGGACTCATGATATAAGTACTGTAGTATAGGTACTGTAGCATGGGTGTGTTAAAATCATACAATGTTGTATTTTCTGCGTCTAATCCAAGCGAACATCATTACTGATGTAAAGACGTTGGCTTGGATTACCGGGATTATTGGAACCGGGGTGATCCCTGGTTATATTATCACTCCTTCTTCCAAACAAAAACCTAATACAAAAATTTGAAAGCTTATTCTAAACTCTCTTGGCTGTTCGAATGTAACCAGAGTTGTTTTATTGCCAGCCTACACTACATAAGGTCGACTTTAGCAGACAACCTTTACAGTACTGTCTCCTTGGTCTACGCTACTATTGAGCACGAGGTCCTGGGTTCGATCCTCAGGTCGGGCAAAGTGGTATTGGGTTTTTCCATTAGGAATATCTCAGTAGCAGCCTGGAGTCCGGATTTGTGTCACAGTTGATGGCAATAGGCTCGCTGACTTAACAATACTGGCGAAATATTGGTGTACTAAAGGTACACCTCTGCCTAATCCTTCGGGGATTATAGGGACTCCAGTACTTAATAATGTACTGTCGTATTGTAAAAGTGCGCAGTACTGCACACCCCCATCCTATTTCAAGTTATACAAATATCAACTTTATGTCAATGAAAATTAAGTTGATTTCAGAGTGACTAGCACTATTGAAAATGTTTGAAGTTGTAGCGTAAACTGAACTTTATTGTGTAGGAATTAAAGTTATTTTTCCATTAATTCATATTTGTTTACATTTTTGGCAAATAAATCGCGAACGCAGATTAGTATCAAAATTATTGCGAAAGTTTTATCGAAACAGTTTTATGTTTAAAATTTTCCCGAAAACTTTTTTCCGTCGCTTGTGATAGCAGTAGCTCCAGACGTGGTCCTGTAACGACTCACAAGATTAGATAAGATACAAAACATTTTTTATGTTTTTCTTATAAAATCCAAGAAATGTGGGAAAAGTTCGCGAGTTCAACGGCATGTAGTCTATAAACTATTTGGTAGTTTTATAAAAGGTCTAATTCTCTATGATCTAACTTTTGGTTGCTCTGAAAAGTTGCGCCTTCAAAGAATTTCGGAGTAAGAAGACAGACAAAAGATAAAACTTCTTAGAAAACAAGTTAAAAGAGACGGAAAGTTAGACAAAAAACTAGAGTAACATTTGCAGGATGAGACTAGCTCAAGTTCCGGGACGATTTTTTTTTACTTCTCCTAAACTTTTTGTTTAGTAGAAAAAGTCATTTTCAAGAAACATGTTTGGAACTCTAATTACGAAATACTTGCAGGCTCTCATTTATAAAATAACGTGGATAAAAAACCAAACAACTTTAATACAAAAAAAAAAAAAACAACCGTCGTCCAAAAATAACACTAGGTACTTACAAAGTGAAAATAACTTTAATTTCCGAAGCCGGTGTCTTTGGTTTTGCATTTTGGTTTTTGCCACCAAAGGCTAATTTAAGTAATCGTGAGAGAAAGTCAAAACGCGTTTTCCTTACGTTATGATTTCTGTTTACTTGTACCGCAAGCGGCGTCAAAGAAACTCATTAAAAAAAACATTAAGATTTCAGCCCCAAATTGAACGCAGTTTTTATTACGAAACTCTTCATCTGGCGTATCATATATCCTTTATTCGCAGAGTTCATAGTGAGCCAGCAGTACCGGATATCTTTTATACTTCAGCCTTCACTATAGATCCCGTGAAATCCCGTCTTTTGAGCGAATAAACCAGAGAGTTGCCTTTCATGTCCGGATTACTAAAACATTATTAAAACTCTGGTAATACAAAGCCGGTTGCAGACCAAGGTTCATTTTGAAAGCTTCGAAAATTTGATTAGAAAAAGAAGAGTCCTTGTTTGATGAATTCTCTAGTTTTTCGCCGTTTTCGTCTAAAACTAACGGGTCGGCTAAAGGGTCTATCTGTTAAAACTTTCATGAATAAATCTGGAAAGCTGAGCTTCCTGGGTCAACTAAAATTTTTCGTTTAACAAGACATATTTGTAATATACTACCTGCGCCCCGCGGTTTCACCCGCATAAGTGTCGATCCCGTGGGAATATAGGGATAAAAAGTAGCCTAAATGTTAATCCAGGGTGTCAGCTACCCCTGTACAAATTTTTATTAAAATTGGTCCAGCCGTTTAAGCGTGAAGAAGTAACAAACATATAAACACCCACAGACTCACAAACTTTCGCCTTTATAACTGTTTACGCCGTTTACCTATCACCAACGTGCGGGAGGAAAGAGATGCACGGCTTTTGTCTCAAGTGGAAGTGGTAGGAAGCGAGCTTATAAAAAGCCGCGCTCGCGCATTTAAAACTGTCATTTCGTCACTTAATTATAACCAATCAGTCAATAAGTACTGACGCACCGCTACTGATTAACGCTCGCCAACTTGATTCCCTCAGTCAGTTTAGGCTGGAGCCGCGCTCATAATAAGACGCCATAACTAATTTTCGTAATCCGCAAGTAACCAGCTCGCAGCCAGAACATAGACCGGTCTATTGGTTTTGCTGAGCCGTGATCCAAAAGAAGCTTCTAGAACAGAGCATCTTCGGGGCGCCCCAGAAGTCATCCACCGCCAGCCAGAGTCAAAGGTTAGTGCTTATCTTGATTTCTTCATGTTGGTGAGATTTCTCGGCTGCGTGTCCTCTGCTCATACCCATTTGTTATAGGATTCGCGATATCCATTAATCTCCGCAAGTTCTAGAATTGATTCTCTCCGCCTTCGCCCAATTTAAAAATTAAACCACCCGCTAATATTCACCCGCTTCACCATTTTTGGTCACTTCGAGCCATATTTATATAAAAACCAGTACCTTATAAGTCCAACATAATCATAAAAATATTATATGTGTAATATACAGTAATCAAAGGAAAATAAATTCCCGTAATCAATAAAAAACAAATTACCTACATAGGTTGCGATTGTGACTGTCCGCGACTGTTGACCTTGCGCAAGGTGACAGGCATATTTTAAATAAAAACCGTTAGTGAAAACTTGTTCGATAACGGAGTGTAGGTAAACCCTAAGTAACAATGAGTTACGAAGCAAAAATAAAAATACTGGCGGCTAAGAAGCAAGCCGTATTCGCAAAAATAAATGAGTTATACGAGTCGGGAAAAAAAGTGGTTCCAGTCACTACAAGCACAAGAAGCGTACAGGAATTTCTTGCTGCAACTACGAATGTAGAAGAATTATACCGTAGTTTTAATACGCTATGCGATGAGCACAATGAAGTTGTTTTAAAGGTGGATCCAGAGTATAAAATCAGCTTCAGTGACTGGAGTGCATTTGAGTCACTTTATTCCCAGGTCAAGTACATAAGAAACAACTTGATTGAAACTCAACGCATAAAAAATCCCGAGGTACCTCCCAAAGAAACGTACTCGCCAAGACTGCCCGCTTTAGAATTATTAAGTTTTTCGGGTAATCCAGAAAACTGGCCGCTGTTCTACGAGTGTTTTAAAGCTAACGTACATGACAATAAGATGTTAACAGACAGTCAAAGAGTACAATATTTGGTAGGTAAACTTAGTGGAAATGCACTGAATATATTCGCTGGAATTATACCAAATGAGAAAAATTATGCGTCAATATGGAACTCATTAGTGTCGAAGTATCAAGACAAACGATTATTAGGGTCCATGTATTTAAACAATATACTCGACATAAAAGCGTCCACCGCCGCGTCAGATCAATTAAACGATTTTATCGAACGAATGAATTCGTCGTGGTCGGCGTTAACAGGTTTAAATATTCCGGACTTGCCTGATTTTATTTTTACGCATTTGATGCTAAAAAAGCTGGATGCTCAACTAGTACAGACCTTTGAGTTTACAGCCCGCGCTAGTGAATTACCGTCAAGTGAAGAATTAATAAATTACATACGGAACCACATCAAAATAATCGAAAGAACAGCCGCGGTACATCAAATTAGTGCGACAGAGAATAAAACGAGAAGCTACGATAAGTCACGTAATCGGAATACGCCGCGAACTACGCATAGTTTCGCGATAACGGACAACAAAACGAGTTTTTCGTCTACCTGCATATTCTGTAAAGATGCCAGGCATACTCATTTGTACGAATGTTCAGAGTTCAAGAAACTTGCCGTTAGAGATCGCTTTAGGTATGTCAAGGATAAAAGGTTGTGCGTTAATTGTTTTAGTGACAAACATACAACGTTACGATGTGCGTCAAAACATACCTGCAATCGGTGTAATAAAACACATCACTCATTACTACATTTCGATAACAGTGAAGCGGCGGTAATTAGCACTAAGCCACCTGTTGATTCGCAACCGTTATGTTTGATGACGCAATCGGCCGCCTCATTGCCAGATGCGCCGGTAAATAGCCCACATGTGGTAAACTCGACCGCCTTTTACGCGGAAAATAATAACATTCTATCTTGCACACAACTGGACAGTACTATAATATTGCCAACTGCACAAGTTTATGTGCCAATAGACGGGCATCGTTTTATAATGAGATGTCTGGTTGACAGCGGGTCTCAAAACAATATTATCACGCTTGAGTGTTGCAGCCGATTGAAATTGAAAGTTAAACCGCTAGTTAATTCGTCGCTAAAATCAGTTGGCGCCATTTCGGCACCTATACGAGGTTATGTAACCGTCACTATACAATCTCGAGTCAGTGACGCGCAGTATAGTTTAACCATGCTGGTAATCGACCACATCGCCGACCCATTGCCTAGTAGGGTAATACAGGCGTCGGCTATGGATTATTTCAAAAACTTACCATTCGCGGATGATTGCTGGAATTTACCAGGCAATATCGACGCCATATTAGGAACGCAAATGTTCGCGTTCATTTTGCTAGGTGGTAAAATAATACCCCCTCCATTAATGGAATCAGCTGATGTTAGCGTTCCCGCGGGCTCGGCACCTCACGCTATAGAAACCACGCTTGGTTACATTGTAATGGGAGAATTACCTGCGGTTACCTCCAACAATGTCGCCTGGTCCTTCGGCCCTCTTGTGAGTGGATTAAATGCTACGCTATTGAAATTTTGGGAAATAGAGGAGGTGCTGCCTACAAAGATAACAAACACAGAACATCAAGTCTGTGAAGAATTTTATAAATCCACGGTATTAAGACATCCCGGGGGTAGGTATGTCGTGTCTTTGCCTTTCAAGGTCGAACCTACCTCATTAGGTAACTCATTCATACACGCTCAACGCCGGTTAACTGCTTTAGAGCGCAAATTTAATTCGCTCCCCGCTTTACGTCACGCCTATAATGACGTCATTAATGATTATTTAGAGAAAGGCTATTTATTGGAAATACCTTATTCCTCCTCCGCTATAACCGAAGGGTACTTCATACCCCATCACGCTGTCGTTCGGCCTGATAAGTCAACGACGAAAACCCGAGTAGTATTGGACGCCAGTGCCAAAACTGACTCCGGTAAGTCACTCAATGACATACTGCATACCGGGCCTAATTTACAGGCTGACCTTTTTTCGCTTCTGCTTAACTTTAGATATTTTAAAGTGGCAATAACCGCTGATATACGTCAAATGTATCTTAGGATTTTGCTGTCAGAAAATGATCGCAAGTATCAGAAAATATTATACCGCTTTAGCGACTCCGAGCAGGTTCGCATATTCCAGTTTAACTCGGTGGCCTTTGGCCTCCGGTCCAGTCCATTCCTAGCAATGCGTACTATTCACCAGTTAGCCGCAGACCATGCCGAGAGCCTCCCTCTCGCTGCGGAGGTGGCCACAAGAGAGCTGTACATGGACGATTTGACTACGTCCGTACCTTCGGTAGAGGATGGAACTCGGTTAGCCGACGAGTTGCTGGAGCTATTCCGTCGGGGCGGATTTGAGCTTGTCAAATGGGCGAGTAACTCGCAAACTTTACTGAAACATTTGCCTGAGTCCTACCGTGCGGAGATCGAGTTCACAGATGATGACGAAAACCTGAAGGTCTTAGGTTTAAAATGGATACCTGTATCTGATGTGTTCTCGTTCGTCGCATCTTCGGAAACGGCAGGTATAACTAAACGTACTATACTGTCCACTATTGCTCGCCTCTTTGATGTGCTCGGACTTGTCGCGCCTGTCATTCTTTATGCCAAGCTGCTTATCCAAGAGCTCTGGCTCGCTAAAATAGGATGGGATGATAAACCTCCTGAAAATATTGTTAAATGCTTCTCTAAGTTTAAAAACGAACTATCGTTGTTGCCCACTTTACAAGTGCCGCGCCATCTGGGCGTCGCGGCCGGTTGCGTGGTGAGCCTAATCGCGTTTGGCGATGCTAGTATGAGGGCTTACGGTTGCGTCATCTACTTACATGTGGTGAACCCTAACGGGAATATATCCGTTCAGCTAGTATGCGCTAAGTCTAAAGTGGCTCCGTTAAAGACAGTATCGTTGGCAAGGCTAGAACTATGCGCCGCATTACTTCTAGCTAAACTTGTCCAGCAGGTACGTAGTATTTTCCATACCCGCTACCCAATACAGGATATATTTGCCTTTAGCGATTCCACGATTGCTTTATCATGGATTCATTCATCTCCTCACCGATGGCAAACCTTTGTTGCCAATCGAGTGACTGAGATCCAGGAAAACTTATCTCCTGAACGCTTTTTCCACATAAATGGGACAGATAATCCTAGCGATTGTCTGTCAAGAGGCTTATTGCCATCGCAGATAATTGATCACCCCTTGTGGTGGAAGGGTCCGCCCTGGGTCTGTCGCCCCATAACCGAATGGCCAACAGTGCCATTCGAGCCGTCCCGAGTTGAAGGTCCTATACCTGAGACAAAGGGTCCTGTCACACTGACCGTCATCTCCAACCGGGAAACGTCGGTAATCATTGAACTAACCATGCGGGTTTCTTCGTGGAAGAAACTACTACGAATAATGGTATACGTTTTGCGCTTCATTCGCAAGTTACCTACCTCCGAAGTAATTCAAGCGACAGATCTAGAAGCCGCTGAAACAGCAATTCTTCACAAATTGCAAGAGGAATGCTTTGCAAGTGAAATACAAAACATAAAAAAGGGCAATCTGCCTTCGCATCCTTTAAGAAAACTTAACCCTTTCGTCGACGAAAGCGGTCTGCTTAGAGTAGGCGGCAGATTAACTAACGCCAATATCCCATTCAACAACAGGCACCCGATACTACTGCCCCGTAGACATCACGTAGTCAATCTGCTAATAGACGACTGTCACCGCTCTAACTGTCATACAGGTTCCCACTTGCTTATGTCTTTACTGAGACAACGATATTGGATTATATCTGCTCGTAATATTATACGACAACGAATACGTCAATGCAACTTTTGTTTCAAGGTGTCTCCGCTACACCCTACGCCCATGATGGCTAACCTGCCCCCAGCCAGAGTCCAGGAAGCCAAGGCTTTCACGCACACAGGGGTAGATTACGCCGGGCCCATAAACATTACGCTCACGCGCCGGCGAGGTGTGAAAAGCCAGAAGGCTTACATTTGTCTCTTCATCTGCCTGACTACTAAGGCCATACATATTGAGATCGCTTCAGACTTGAGCTCAGAAACCTTCCTAGACGCTTTTAAGCGCTTCCTAGCTAGAAGAGGTCCCGTGTCTACATTGTATTCAGACAACGGAACAAACTTCATAGGGGCAAAACGTCAGCTGGACGAGCTATATACTTTCCTTTCGTCCAAAAGCGCTTCTGTTGCTTTTCAAACTGAACTAAATAAACACAAAATAACGTGGCGCAATATCCCGGCGCGCGCGCCCCATTGGGGGGGACTTTGGGAAAGTAACATAAAATGTATAAAAACACATCTATACCGTTGCATCGGCCAACAGCTGCTATGCTATGAGGAGCTGCTGACCGTTTTAACTCAGATTGAGTGTTTGCTAAACTCGCGTCCACTGTGCTTACTAGCGGACGAGCCACACTCGATTCTGACGCCCGCACACTTCTTAAACACAACACCACTACAGTCCTTACCTGCCTGCGAGGTTGACGCATCCGTAAGCCTCCATAACAGGAAGAAATTGTTAGATAGCTTAGTGCAAAGCTATTGGAAACGATGGCATGTGGATTACCTACACACCCTTCAATTACGTCAAAAATGGAACTCGCCTGACACACCCATACAAGCGGGCACACTTGTCCTAGTACACCAGGATGACTCACCACCGCTTCGTTGGCCCACTGGCGTTATTGAACAAGTATACCCTGGTAAAGACGGGGTTGTAAGGGTGGCTCTAGTACGTACCGCGCTGGGAGTTTTTAAACGTCCCGTCGTAAAATTATGCCCACTGCCTTCGCAATAATTCAACCAGTCATTGACCTAGTCACGGTCGCACCTGTAGTATTTAAGTATTTATTATTATTATATTATATCATTCCCGCTAATTACCTTCCGTTTAACATAACAATGCTGTTACTTCCAGCTAGTTGGACCTCTTCTCACTTGTCATCGCCCTTAGAGTTCCTTTATATTTTCCTTTCGAAACCCCTACGGAGTTTCAAAGGGGGGAGGATGTTTACGCCGTTTACCTATCACCAACGTGCGGGAGGAAAGAGATGCACGGCTTTTGTCTCAAGTGGAAGTGGTAGGAAGCGAGCTTATAAAAAGCCGCGCTCGCGCATTTAAAACTGTCATTTCGTCACTTAATTATAACCAATCAGTCAATAAGTACTGACGCACCGCTACTGATTAACGCTCGCCAACTTGATTCCCTCAGTCAGTTTAGGCTGGAGCCGCGCTCATAATAAGACGCCATAACTAATTTTCGTAATCCGCAAGTAACCAGCTCGCAGCCAGAACATAGACCGGTCTATTGGTTTTGCTGAGCCGTGATCCAAAAGAAGCTTCTAGAACAGAGCATCTTCGGGGCGCCCCAGAAGTCATCCACCGCCAGCCAGAGTCAAAGGTTAGTGCTTATCTTGATTTCTTCATGTTGGTGAGATTTCTCGGCTGCGTGTCCTCTGCTCATACCCATTTGTTATAGGATTCGCGATATCCATTAATCTCCGCAAGTTCTAGAATTGATTCTCTCCGCCTTCGCCCAATTTAAAAATTAAACCACCCGCTAATATTCACCCGCTTCACCAATAACATTATAGTGTGATTAAATATCATATGTGGCGTTTTGTAGTAATTTGGCTACTAGATTACAGCAAGTGTAGTGTGTGTGTGTGTGTAGTACCTACCTATGTGTGTGTAATGTATCGGACTGTGTGTAGTGTGTTACGCTTACTGTTTATACTTAGAAAACTTGTATAAACCAAAACAAATCTGTGGAAATAAGTAGAAAAGATCTGCGCCTCGATGGACTCAAAACAATAGATCGTGACTTAAACAAACTACAATTTTATTTTTATATATTTTTTTTATTTGAAATGGGTTTGCTCTTGACTCTAGTCTAGGTCAGAGGTGACAGAGAGAAAGTCGACGATGGAGTGAGCTTACCCAGAAAAAGCCTGTACACTCTTACTTTGAAGAGATTCGGGTTGTATGCGCTCGGAAATACAGACGCAGGTAGAGAGTTCCACAGTTTTGCTGTGCGCATTATAAAGGACATTTGAAAACGCTTAGTGCGAATTGGTGGAATAGCAACTAGGCAGGGATGGTAACTTGCAGTGCTTTTGGACGTCCGAAGGTAGAAGGGGCCGGTGGAATGAGGTCGTGGAGTTCTTGGGCACACTCACCGAAGTACAAACTCAATCTATATTATTCTCCGAATAAACGAAAACGAAATTCGATCGGACTCTAATTATGCGCGTACCTTAGTTTTAGGGGATCAACTTATAGTTACATCTACTTCCTTAAAGTATTTTTTGCAGATTAAACCTGATGCGATATGATATCAATTACACATTTCAGATAAGTTCCTTGGGATAATTAGTAGGTAAAATTAAAATGTATTTTACTATCATTCGAACATTTATATGACTTACTTGGACAGTTCACTGGGCTCCATCGTAGCGCTGACTTCGTCTGTAAAGTTCATGATGTCGTCTGCCATTTGTATCTGAAACAATTGAAGATATTTCTCATTAGTAAAATATTAAACTTCTACTAAACATTCTGTACACAACCCTTCTTGACTCTACTATACACATATCCCAGACATAAATCAACTCAAATTGAATCATCATCTGCCTAGCCTTTTCCCAACTATGTTAAGGTCGGCTTCCAGTCTAACCAGATGCAGCTTAATACAAGTATTTTACATGGAGCGACTGCCTATCTGAGGTCCACAACTCAGTTACTGGGTAATGCGATACCCCGTGGTAAGACTGGTTGTCAGATTTTCGGGCTTCTGACGACCTGTAACGGCTGTCAAAGATCCACGAATGACAGCCGGGACCAACGGCATAATGTGCTTTCCGAGGCACGGAGCGGTCACGGTATGTAAAGATGGTCACTCATCCACAGACCAACCGCGGCAAGCGTAGCTTAACCTGATCGATCGACCTGTGCGGCTGTTATTATTTAGCCACGGGCCCCTCTCGGATTTGAAATCAAATCAATAATCGTTTATTAAATTTAGGCTAAAATCAGCACTTCTGAACGTCAAAAATTATCAACTTAAGACAGCTTCCAAAACGTCCTTCACCACTTCCTAGTGGGCGTAGGTTGGTTTCTTTATTGCGTTGTCTTGTATTACCTTTATTTAATCACAAATGCGCAATACAAATACCCTGATACTTAATCTTAGGTGTCTATTTCTATTATTCGTTGCATCAAGTCCTCCTGGGGTTACCGAAACAATGCGCCATGACCCTTACAATTAAGACCAGGCCAATGAATAGCCTCGTAACGCGTGACTCATGCATTTAGCTGACAAACGACGGTTTCGGAGTAACGGCGGTAATGCACCGTGATTCCGAATTGTTTTGGTCAAACCTTTAAGCTGAAATTGATGACTTGGAATGTATGAGGCAACGCAGGCAAGTGCTGGAACAGTTTTCTTATTAATAACAAAATTGACAATGACGTGAATCGCGGTGCATCAGGAAGGAATAAATATCACAATCAAAAGTCATTTATTCACTTTTTGAACGTCAAAATTACATACGACAGTCCCCCCATTAGCACAGCCGTCTGTGAAGCTAGAAGAACTTGATTATTTACAACGCAGGCCAAAGAAAAGATGGATGGATGGATTGTGTGAGGATGAGGAATGATATGAAAGCAATGGGAGTGAATGACACCGTGACGGCTGATAGGGGAGAATGGAAAAAGGAAACGTGTTGTGCCGACCGCAAGTTACATAGGACAGGAGCAGGAAGATGATGACATGTGCATCATGAATCATGTTCATCAGTCTTTAAACAAACAACTCACGATCAAGCAAACCAACATAATATATGATATCTCTCACGCAACTCGTATGAAATATAGTCTCATATCGTGTTGAATGGCGCTCCTAACAAGAACTAAGGTCATGAGGTCAAGCCAAGCCCAGCAAGCCATCAAGCGTGCACAGCCATTGTTCCATCCGAATAGGCAGGAGTATATAGGGTTATTTTAAAATGGTTAGCTAAACTCAGCCGACGTAGGTAATGGGTATCGATTTATTTAAACATGATAAAACAATATTTTTTTGTGGGGTCTTTGTCTGCAGTTTTTGTAATGAAATAGGTATCAGGCTAACTTTTTTTGTTTAAACTTCACAAACGTGATGAGTATCGACATCTCATCATCTGCCTAGCCTTTTCCCAACTATGTTGGGGTCGGCTTCCAGTCTGACCAGATACCAGCTGCTACCAGCTAGCTGGATACCAGTATTTTACATGGAGCGACTGCCTACCTGACCTCTACAACCCAGTTACTGGGCAATACGATACCCCTTGGTAAGACTGGTTATCAGACTTTCGGGCTTCTGACTACCCGTAACGACTGTCAAAGATCCGCGAATGACAGCCGGGACCAACAGCGAGGCACGGGGGATCTCGGTATGTAAAGATGGTCACCCATCCACAGACCAACCGCGGCAAGCGTAGCTTAACCTGATCGATCGACCTGTGCGGCTGTTATTATTTAGCCACGGGTCCCTCTTCCAACTATGCCTACTAATATTATAATGTGAAAGTTTGGATGTTTGTTACTGATGTGTATCGACATCTAAACACGATAAAACATAAGACAAAAAAAAAAAAAAAAAAAAAAACATACAAACACCCGAACATAGTACCTCCTCCTTTTTGTGAAGTCGGTAAAAAACAAAATTTCTCAACTTCAAGTAACAAAACAGCGGTTGTTGACCTCCCAAAAAACATGAAAATGTTTTGTTTTTTTTTGTGTGTAAACATCGATACCCCTCACGACTGCGGAATATCTCTAGCTAATCTAATATGACCCTGTAGGTATAGAGGACAAAACACGAAACACCATAAACATTGGACTGAAGATAAATTGATACATCCGTCATGATTACATGAGTCAGTTAAATTAATCAGTACGGCACAAAAAGGTGGAAAAGAGGATGAGTTCATTCTGATTTGACTCAGACTGGAGGTCAGACTGACAATTCTCTGACAGTCGGGATGGAAGTGACCTACACCATAATTGCGTAACACACTATTCATCACAATCTGAATAGGTAATTTTAAAGGATATTGCTTCATATATTCCAAAAATTTGTCAGCTCAACGACGTAAATAACGCAATGAATGTTGTTGTACTGTCAAAATTAAAGCCATTCCTACTGTTAGTGTTTTACGGAATTACCCCGTTGTTCTTTCATACTTTCATCGACGAAATAAAAAAAATATCGTACACATACTTCAAGTGGCCTTTTATTTAAACTGAGAACAATGAGTTAACCAAACAGTAGGTTTGTGTTGGAGTTCATCACTATTGTTTTAAAATAGAATATCAGTCTGCTAATATAATTATTATTGCCGCAATTAGCCAATTGCGGAAATTGCGGCGCAATTAGCCATGTATACCTACAAAGTTGATCGGTTGATTTGTCACATTATTAGCAGCTACATACATACAAACGGTATGTATGCATCGTCATGTCTAATCGTAGTTAATTATGACATTTATATGTGTTTAACACAAGACGTCAGTTAAATTAGGGATCTAATTGTAACCATAATTATAATTCACACTTATAGGACACTCACGCTTGACTTCAATAATCGGATAATCTACGTATGTAGGTATGCATATAATTATGTAGTATGTATCTATGTGGATATAATTGCTGGATATAATTGCTGCGATTTATAGTATAGATTCTATACTATAAAAAGTAACATTACAGGCATTAAGAGTTCGTTCTAGGCCCTCATAAGGTGCCACTAGTCGATATTTTTTCCATACAAATTTCGGGAGAGTATTACTCCACTGTTTGACATTGTGCATCCAAAGTTAAACATGATATCGTTTTGACTTACTATTAATTTTGGCTCTACGGAAACAGAATAGTAAAATAAAAAGCCATTAAAAAGTTATGAGCCAACAAAGATTCGTTTTTCTTCCTATTTTTAACGTAACTTTGGGTGTAAATAAGTAATAAAAGAACTGTAAAATCTTCAAAAACAAGTCCGTACCAACAAAGCTCAGTTATCAAAGAGTTCAATAAACTTTATTTGTAATTGATTTATGCAGTGGTTTTTTCATAAAACTCGATTTTCCAAAGCACTTTTCGATTTTTTTTACGCGCCTATCTGCCGGTCGATTCTGTAAAAATCTCACCGTGAAAACTTAGGTGAAGTGAGTTTGTTTTTGCTAGGAATTGACACTATTGACAGCTCACTCCACGCTCACTTCACCTAAGTTTTCACGGTGAGATTTTTACAGAATAACACCGCAGTTCGGAACGGTGTTTCTGTGCGTGAAAACTAGACGTTATTAGTGTAGACTAGCGTCTAACTGCTCATCACTGATACTAGCTCTGTCGGACACGAAGTTAGGTGAGACCGCGTGCTTTTTGGCCATGTCCACCAGTGAGTTAAGCTCGCGACTAGTTTACTCTTAAAGTTACGGTTCACCAAAATTAAACTACAAACGCTCATGTTGCTAAACAGTACTTCCATAACGAAAGTGTAAATGTAAACGTACTGCCACATTTATTCACGCCCAAAGAAACGAAACTAAAATGGCGTCTAATTATCGCCAGCTTAGCGTCGCCGGCGCATATGCTACAATTGTTTGAATTGCTCCAGCGCCAATTTGAACCACTTAACGAGCACTGAAGATAATGCACTCATTGAAACTTTAGAAAGAATCGTATTAGATGTTTGTGTGATACCTATGTTTGCTGTGTGGTCTACGATCCTCTATGAAGCTTTATAGACTAACTGACACTACTGGCTGTATACAGAGTTATCGGTAAAACATTAACAACCTTTTTAGAAGTTATTGTACACATCATTATGAACAAAATCGCGAAAAAAGATCAGCTGTTCCCTACATGTTGATGAGTTATACGAACATAAATGTAGGGAACAGCTAAATTTTTTTCGCGATTTCAGGTTTGGTCCCATAGTAAAAGTTGTTCATAATGATGAGTACAATGACCTCTTAAGAGATTGTTAATGTTTTACCAATAACCCTGTATATCATCATCATCATTTCAGCCAAAAGACTGACCCTGTATATACTATAGACTAATACAGTACCTATGGCAAGAGCCAAGAAGCCAGTCAAGAATGAGTTCTTAAAAGATACAAATTTAAAAAAAATCATAGAGTTGGGTAACGGGACTAAGTATCATACCGCGTTCTCATTAGCTATATCCACCATATCGATAGATAAAAGCATTATCTATTAACTTAAGGAATATAGCTTTTAGCAACTTACTCTGAACTTAGCTGAAGAAGTTTGTAGGTATACAGGATGACTTGTACTTTGACGTATTCATTCGACTTCTTCAACTGTTTCGTCGGCACCTCCAAATGTTGTTTTAACGTTTGTACAGTCAACAGCAAAAGTAGATGATCAAAATCAGAAATTCAATACTAATGACAGAGTTCGCGTCAGAACTGTGTGGCGTCGAAGTGATTCAAAAGTATGTGATTGTAAATTATAGGTACAGTCAACAGCAAAAGTAGATGATCAAAGTCAGAAATTCAATACTAATGAACGGAGTTCGCGTCAGAACTGTGTGGCGTCGAAGTGATTCAAAAGTATTCTACGTAGTAAGTATTCTAAGTAGTAGTACTTAGACGCCACACAGTTCTGACGCGAACTCCGTTCATTAGTATTGAATTTCTGATTTTGATCATCTACTTTTGCTGTTGACTGTACCAAACATTTACTACTAGTACAGCTACCATATATAAGATCAGTTTGGACTCCTATTGAATTTCTGATTTTGATCATCTAATTTTGCTGTTGACTGTACCTCATTAGGTAAAATGTCCTTCCCGTAATTTGTGCGCTTAATGTCATACTAAAGTTTTGAGATAACAGGTGTCAAAGTTCATGTTCGTAGATGATTTTTGAAAATTGTTTATAAACTTCTGTTTTGGTGTTTTAGAACATTTGGTTACATCTAAAGGTTTTTTAAAGTATTAGGTACCCAATGGAGTAGTAATGACGGCCATTCAGTTTCAGAGCAGGTATATAGAAAAGTGATATTTTGTGACAAATTCTGGGGAAATATAAAAAAATGCATAAAAATTGGGTTCGAATCCCATGAATTTTCGCCTTGGTTTCATAGTTGGGTAGTCAATGTAAGTTAGATGTATGTGTATCTTTGTGGTAGTAACATTGCATTGGCGTTATAGCTGCTGATAAGGTGTTATTTACGTAATTGTGAATAGATAAATAAATACCTAACGGGTGTAAAAAGACACCGAACGAAGCCGAGAGTCACATGTAATTAATATAATCACAAGTAATTCTAATTTTTTTTTCTACTGGATTATACCTGGGATCCTGGGATTCTGGTTACGGAGATATTAATGGTCAAAATTCCAACTTTTACTGACGTTTTTTTTACGAAAACAAGTTTTTATTGTTATAACAAGCTTAAATACTTCCACGACCCCTGTCCCATTGCATGCACCCATAAGAAGAAGAAGCCCTGTTCTCGTAACCTGCGTGGCACCGCACCGAGTGGACCCAACATGCTGCTGCGCCCTGCTGTGCCTACGACGCAGCTGTACCTTTCACGTCTGCATCACTCCACGACAACTGAGGAAGTCGTGCAGTATTTGAAGGTGAAGACCAATTGGACTCTGAGGGTCGAAAGGTTGGAATCGCGCCACAACATCAACTTCAAGTCTTTTGTGGTACGAGTTCCAACCCAACATCTACAGACCTGTCTGAAAGAGGACTTTTGGCCGAAAGGTGTCGTATATCGACGTTTCCGTGGACGGTTACGCGACACCACGCAGCGAAACACGACGCCGATGTTACGTGTATAGTTCATAGTTTTAAGGTTTTTAATTATGTATTAGTTTATTATTTTATAAGATTATTTTGTGTATTTTATCTATGGGCCTTAGTTGCCTGAAAATAAAATGATTATTATTATTATTATAAGCACAGTAAACAACAAATTTTCACACCAAAAATAAAAGTCGTTTCCCAGCAATTATTTCTGTGTAAATGTTACTTAGTTTGATGTACAGAATGCGTTGTTGACAGCTCTGTGATGGATCTTTTTACACCCTGTAACACAAACATCTAACATAAACAAACATCAACATCTAAACTTATACATAAACATCTTTAACTTCATTTCCTTCAAGTCAGCTGTCAAAAGCAAACCACTTGATCCTATTACACAAAACGTCAACAACAACCCGGAAATAATCGAATAAAAATGAAATCACGTCGAATTATTTGTACAAAAAACAGAAATATTAATCTTCGGGTAAATATGTTTCGTTTTTCTTTGGTTTGAAATTTATGAAAGCCTGTATTTCTGCGGCTTCGGGGCAATGTTCTAGTAAAGCTGTTTTCTTTTTTAACCAGTTTTGTGATTCTATTGTTTTGTAAGCTTATTTTTATTGGGTCAATAATTTTTCTTTCCAGTAGACTGAGTTTTGATGGAAAGGTCTTAGGTGCTTTTCATTTTATTCAGGATATTTTTTCTGTTCCAGCAAATTTAAATTAGGACTCCACCTTTTAATATATAGGGTGACTGGTAATTAGTGACCGATACTTAAACACGTGATTTTACTCATCATTATGAACAACTTTTACTATGGGAACAAACCTGAAATCGCGAAAAAAAAATCAGCTGTTCCCTACATTTATGTTCGTCTAACTCGTCAAAATGTAGAAAACAGCTGTTTTTTTTTTCACGATTTCAGGTAAAAGTTGTTCATATATGATGAGTAAAATCACGTGTTTAAGTATCGGTAACTAATTACCAGTCACCCTATATACGGTACTGCATAGTTATTCACAATCATTCGACAGGCTATCGTATCGAAAATGACACATTTCGATATCCTGCATCCTAATTGCATAACACATTATTACTCTCAATTTGAATCATTTAGAAGCATATTGCTAATCCATTGCTCCTTATGTTCGAAAACTGTCTGCTCAACAACGTTAATCACGCAATTAATGTTGTTGAACTGTCAAAATGAAACCGATTGCTACTAATAGTGTTTTACGCAATTACCCTGCTGATTCACCTTGCCCCCGACAGCAAACATCTGTCGAAAGAATAGCCGTCATCTATTTGATTTAAACTGACAAAATTTTTGGGGTTTTGGCCTTGTGAACAGCGTTTAGAGGACTCCTACGATAATGATTGATGTTCGATACGGCACGGAAGCTTAACGAGTGGTTGTGAATAGCTATTGTAGGATAGGTATTTGTTGCCGGAAATACTCAACAACTCTCTTACTCAGCGTATTTTTTTATTAAAGCCTGCATAGAAAACCTTGCCTTTTTGATAAGATATTAGATACTTATAATCATTTTGGATATAGGTAATTTAAAAAAAAAAATCAAATTCCACGCTTATATATTTTTTTAACTCTTGCAAAATTTAATGCTAAGGTTTGTTGGTGGTTAAGTTTGGTTGGTTGGTGGCGGGGCCCGTTAGGGCCGAAGCCTGCCGGGTCAGCGGGATTGTCCGAAAGGGTTACCGCTACCCCGGAACATAAAGGGCTAAGGAAGGAACACGGATGGGTTTTAGTCAGTAAGAGTCTGACACTCCCTTCCGCTCCACCCAGAGTGGGAGGGGGTCATTTGATGATTTTCCATCTTCAAAAAAAAAAAGGTTGGTTCTAAAGGTAATGAAGATATAAAATGGACAAATGAAAGGGATCTTAAAAGCAACCATTTGTATCTAAATTGTAAAATATTTTTCAAAGGTCTTTGCTCGGGGGAGAATAATGGCCGAATATTTTAAAACAAGAGGCTAGTTAAAACGAAGCCTAACAGATTTAAAAAAAAGAAACAAAACAAAAACCAAATATATTAGAAACAAAAAGCAACTCTGCAAAGAAGATCTAGACATCTAGACTAGACCTCTGTGCCGCTTGATTAGATCTTCTAAGTTTTCCGCGAACAAAAAATTTCCACGTAAGGCAAGACTTAGAATAGAGAAGTACAGAAGATTGGGTCTATACAACGAGCAGAAACGCACGCACACATATACAGTGTGAGTCTTCATAATGTGCACATAACGAAATGAGGGAAACATAGCTTAATTTTATCGACGGAAAAAATATTTGAAGTGTGGAGTTGCGGTTGCTAATTTAATTGGAACCTGTATGTGTGCGTGCGCCGGTTTTCTCCCATTGTATGGAGCCTTCTGTACCATCTTTTGAGTGGGCAAGTTTATTTACATATACTTTATTTACACCACAAAAAGACAACAAAAAATAGATTCGAATACTACAAAATATACAATTTTATCACGGTTTAATATCGATACCAACCACGTCTGTAGAGTTGCGCTAGCTGTATTGTGTGCGCGCCTGTTTTCTCTCATTATATGGAGCCTTCCTTCCTTCCTTTTTTTTTCCTATTACTATTCTATTCTATTCAATTCTTTTTATCTATACCATCTTTTGAGTGGGCAAGAGCTACACTTACTCGATACGACTTATCTAAATACTCCTCTGAGAGCTATTACTTCAGAAAGAGCAACTTTAGCTCCGCAACGAGGAGCCAAGTTTAGAAACTACCTGAGCTAATGGATAACAATGTGGTCTTATTTTTAGAATTTTCTACTATTTTAACTCGCGTGAGTTTCACTGAAACTAAATTGAGTCCAGCCGTTCTATTCTGTAGAAATAACAATGTGCAAATTTTGGTGAAGTGAGCTTAAAGTGAGCTGTCAACACTGTCAATCCCTAGCATCAGGTGGACTGACAACTCGGGAGATTTTTATAGAATAGACCACCAGAGATTTGGTCTAAGTTGAGGACAAATTAACAAATTCTATTTAAAGATGTGCAAGGTACTCACGTCTCAAATGAGAATGTTAATTTTAGTGACATTTATTGCCTTCAAAATATTGTGTGCTTACTATATATTTTGCTTCTTTATATTACCCTGCTATAGAATCAAGTTCTTCTAACTGAACAGACAGCTATGCTGCTGGGGACTTTGCTGCGTCACTACTTCTTCCCAGCTAAAGCACTAGGAAGTGGTAAAGGGCTGATTATCAGGCTAGTTTGAATAAAGACTTTATATTTAGATTTTTTTGATTTTGTTATTATGTCTTATTTCATCTATTTGTAGGTAATACTTCTCTAGGTATGGAAAGTCAGAATTACGAGAACAATGATCATTATTCGTAAAGAAATTATTTCAAATGTAGGTACGTTAAATGTGTATTAGGAAACATAATACATACTTATATCAAAAAACCCTATTTATGGAACATTTTTTCAGTGAGATTTTTACATACGGTAATGGAGATGGAAACTGCCGAATGTTTTGGGACCACACAGTCCCCTAACAATATCTACCTGTAATTGTGTAGCTTTAGTGCCTACCGAGGGGTAGGCACTAAAGTGTAGTTCTGTACATTTATCTCATTACATAGAAAATTCCAGGACAGCACAGCCTGTTTTAGCACGCTTTCACGGTCATAGAATTTATTGTTCTCTTGTTTGGGCGTGTCTTTACACAGTCGTTGAAAGTTTTTTGGATGTAATATATTGTGTCCTGTTTTGTCACGGATACCTACGTTGCCTTTTACTAACAGCTCTAGTGACCGTAATTTCATATTATTTTTTTACTAAGACGTCAAAGTCGAGAACAATTTGGATTCGGAGATATCATCATCATCATCTGCCTAGCCTTTTCCCAACTATGTTGGGGTCGGCTTCCATGCTCCACGTATGCTTCGGCATCTACTCCACAACCCAGTTACTGGGTAATACGACACCCCTTGGTAAGACTGGTTGTCAGATTTTTAAAATTTTATTTTATTCGGTGATAAATTACCTATACATATACGAGTATATTTGGGAGCGGATCGAAAGATAAGATCGTTGTATATCTTTCTTCTCAAATTCATTACAGCAGCGTTGTCACCGTACAAATAAATGTTTCTACTACTGCTACCATTTAAATAAAATGTAATTCATTCTGGCCGCCGACTTTTTATTTTTTATCCCAAGTCGCCGAACAAAATGGGTGATCTCCTTTGTGAGTTTGTATATAGGGGGTCATCATCATCATCATCATCATTTCAGCCGAAAGACGTTATCTGCTGAATCGCGAAAAAAAAAATCAGCTATTCCATACATTTATGTTCATTTAGCTCGTCAAAATATAGGGAACAGCTGAATTTTTATTCGCGATTTCAGGTTTGGTCCCACAGTAAAAGTTGTTCATAAAGATGAGTACAATAACCTCTTAAGAGGTTGTTAATGTTTTAGCAATAACCCTGTATATATGAAAGCGTGACAGAGAAAGCGTTACAGATCATACGTTGAAAGCTCAAAGTTACCTACATACGTGTAGGTACTGTATTTTATAAGAGGAAAGGGCAACGTTCCATTCAACTGCTAATGATATGTAGGCGTTAGAAGTTCAATTGACTTAATGAAATCCGGTACAGAGGAGCTTGAATACGGCGGGGAAATTAGTAAGAGGTCTTGGTAAATAATTATGGTGGCATTATGTAAGCAACATACTCTTTGATTACACATAACTACGTGACATCACTAAAAATTAAATAATGAAAAGCTTAAGCATAAATCCCCAATCGGCTGAGTTTATTTAACTCGTGGGGATTTCTGAAAAAAAAAAACAATCCCTACTGGTGGGGCTTTGTCGGTGGGGATTTCTGAAATAAACCTAATGTTCCCACTCCTGGGACACAGGCCTAATCTCTTCGAAAGGGAGTGGGCCGTAATCTTTCAAGAGGGCCCAGTGCGTGCGGGTTGGTCGATGTCACATGTCTAGGACAAAATGTTTGGTTGAAAATGATAAATGTCTTAATTGGAAAATTAATTGAGACCTATATTTTAGACCAAAAAAAATTAAGTTTCATCGAGCGAAAACTATGTACATTTTAACGAAACTGCAAAAGATTTAATTCTACTTACAGATATTACAGTTACTACTTAAGCTATATTTCAGGGATACAGTGTTCTATCTAAATACGCTTAAACATACTTAAAATAGCTTTTTTTCCTTCGGTTTCGCCCGCGTATAGGTCGGAAATTATCTCACGAGAACGTGAGAACCGAATGAAAAAGTATTCTATGCCCTATCCCGGGTCATGGTCTCTCCGTATGCCTTTCATTCAAATCCGTTCAGACGTGAAGGAGTGAAAATGTAAAAGACAGACAGTATACAGTGTGGCGCTTCGCGTTTTCGTCGTACAAATTTGACACCTATTAATGAACAAAGAAAGACATAGGGACACAGTATATATCCTTCTTATTGAGTTTATGAAATATCTTTTAAATTGTTCCAATATTGGAGGAGGAAATAGGCGAGAACCAACCTACCCGTGTGTTAAATTAATGTCGTTGTAGCGCCACGTTGTAGATAGCTGGAAAGCATCAATTCTGATCTCATTACTATCCTCATACCCTCTTACGTCATCGCTCACTTTATAGCTTTAATTTAAATACCCACGAGATCCCGTTGCACCGACAATTAACCAATTTAGCGCGACAATAAGTGGTTAATGTGCATTGTTCAATAGAGGAAGCGCCTACGCAAATAGCTCTTGTAAAAAACGATTTTAATATGATGGTTCAAGATCCTTCATGTCATGCGCTTTACTTTGTACAATTTGTGCTCTTTGTGCTCTCTAAACGTTGAAGGAAAACTTCGTGAGGAAACCGCTATGTTCTAGAACCAAACATTAGATGACATTATGACATCCACCAACGCGCACTATGGAGAGAAGGCAGTT
This sequence comes from Oligia latruncula, assembly GCA_948474745.1. Classification (NCBI taxonomy): domain Eukaryota; kingdom Metazoa; phylum Arthropoda; class Insecta; order Lepidoptera; family Noctuidae; genus Oligia; species Oligia latruncula. Next base: position 7,113,892 of record OX419696.1, read on the forward strand.
AATTATAGGCCGATGAAATTTGAGACTCAAATACTCATTATAGGTTTATACGACTAAAAGAAGGTGCAGAGAATCCTGTTGAGTTATCTGAGAAAACTTATCCACTGGCTTAACGCTCTGATTATTGCAATATATTATAAGTAAATATTTAGATATGCCATCTGTACATTATTTTACTTCAATGTATTTGCAAGCGTATCTCCCAAAGCATATCTATTACATTACAATATTGAACAATAAAGTGCGTATAGGTGTCGTGCCAGCGATAATGATTGCATTAGTACCAATTTGTCGGTCGTTGTCCGCCACCTACACTGATCACAGATACTGTCCCCTCTGTTATGAATCAGGCAATAAAGTAATCTTTGATTTATGAGTGTAGGAAGAGAATGATTACGGGCACGCTTCGTGTCATCCGTCCCCGGATTTACGCTTAGGTTCGTGCGCCATGGTAACATGAAATTGTTTTCTTCCTCAGGTTCCCGACAGGAACAGTGGTGGAAGAAATGGCGACGACTTAAGAGTAGATTCGAACCCAGATTGGCGCTTTACTTTTTATAAATTCTTTCATCACCACTGCTCTGAAAACGGTAAAGGAAAACATTGTGCACCGGCATGTCCTAGAACCAAAAATTCGAAGATAATATGTGACATCTTTCATCCCGCACTGGGCCCGCGTGGTGGATTACAGCCTACTCCCTCTCACCGAGACGAGGCCTGTCTCTCAGCAGTGGGAGCATTACTTACTGATTATGTTCCCGACAGGTAGCTGTATTAAAAAGGAATGAGAGAATATAGCTTACATTGTCACGGTTGCTTCTCCAATATTTACAATAGGTATTGGTAATTATTGCAAAAAAAGTGATTTTGACCACCCATTAATTCTCCGGGGTAATTGCTCAACACAATAACAGTAGCAATGGTTTTAATTTTGTCAGTTCAATAACATTCATTGCGTTATTTACGTTGTTGAGGAGACAAATTTTGCCGGACATATGAAGCAATGGATTAGCAATATCCTTCAAAATTATTCAGATATTGAGATTGATTGTGTGTTACGCAATTACTGTATTACATCATGATATCACATGACTCCTGTTGCATGGTATGGTATGGTAGGATAGGGCTTATTGTCAGAAATTGGGCATAATTCAAGACTCCGGGTGCTACAGAAAATGTCCTATAGGTAAAACCAAAAATCTATTTAGTAGTCATTTCAATGATATTTAGTTATGTACGTAAAAGTGCTTTTTATGAGTAGGTAATTCCCATTGGCTTTGGGTTTTGACTTGAGTTTTGTTTTCCTTTTGATAATTTTTGTTTAACCACAATTGGGTTATTTTCCAAATAAAGCAGGAATAATAAGTAGAATTAATATTCAAAGCAATTAATTAGGTACTTTTTGTTTTAAAAAATTCGATTAAAATTCCAATTTGCTGTCGTTATTGTCATCATTAGGTACTTACTCATTATTTAATTTAAAACTATTCGTTTTATTTAATTGGACAAGAACTTTAAGATTGATTGTTTTTTGATTTTTCTTTGTGGTCTTTGTGTATTTATCATCAACAAAATATAGTAAATTTATAACATTGCAAAACGCAATTTATTGCGCCGGTGTGTAACAAACAACACACTTCGTCAGATGTGAATCGTACTGTAACGTCTGTAACATCTAGTTTGAGAGTTTAATTAAGGGGAATGTGCTAGGCAGTCTACGAAATTCAAATTTTCTTTTGTTTTTTTTTTGCAATTTGCAGGTCAATGTCAGGTTGTATGTTGAACAAAATATGATTCTCGAGCGTAACAAGTATTGTATTTACAGAATTATAATAGGTAATTTAAATCATCAATACAGCCTGAAGTTCATATAAGTATTCCTATTGATTCATATATCATGAAGTTGTCATTCAATTGAATTATCAAGACGTACCTATTTGTTACGCTCGCGATCATAATTTAATCATTATCCTACATGACACTGACCTGCAAATTGCACAAAAACCTAAGAAAATTTCGCGGGCAACCCTGACGTTTTCCCCTTATCATCAGTTGTTGATAAAAACACGAAATCTTACTAGATACAGACAGATTTCAATGTTCTGCTAATTAGTCATGGGGTATGTCGAACTGATGAAAGCTCGTCACGGAATCACGACAGCCATTCGTGCATCACACAAGTAATGGGTTTCACTTTGACTTTCATTTCGTAGTATATTTTGGTCCAAATCTTTGTAGAAAACAAAAACGAATCAAAACCGCAAAAGTGTCATCGTCAGTAGGTAATTGTAAGAAGGTAAAAAAAAGAAAAGAAAGAAAGAAAAACTGTTTATTCTGCACAAACAAAACGCACATTGCATATAAAAAGAAAAAATAAAATAATAAACAAAAAAATAAAAGATAAATATACACACACGACGTAATCAAATGCCTCGTACTCAAGCTTAAAAAAACAAAAAAAATGTTGACAATTTTGCTTGATGTCAGGGCCAGGGACCAAAGACAACACACATTATTTTATTACTTGACATTGACAATTTGAGATTGACACCTACAGGTACCTACAGGTAAAGGGGTAAATCCCAAAAGGTATTTAATTTAACCCTAAACTACCGCAGTGTTTTACTTGGTTACATACTAACTGTGTGTTTAGTTGTAAAGTTGTTCATAACACGATTTAAAAAAAAATCAGTCTTCTCCAAACTTCGTCTTTCATCTCGACTGATAATCTATACTAATAATACGGCTGAAGAGTTTGTTTATGTGTTTGAACGCGCTAGTGTCTGAAACTACCAGTCGGATTTGAAAAAATATTTTTGCGTTTGATAGCCCAATTCTTGAGCAAGTACTTAACACGCTAGGGCCCTTAGGAGCCGAGCAATAACAAAAAAGCAGAAAGAATGCTGAGCGAAAACGAATGAATAGCGCGGGCAGTTGATGCGATGCGGCGCGGTGGGCGGGGGCCGATATTTTACGCGGACGAAGTCGTGGGCCCATATTTTACGCGGATAAAGTCGCGGACAGAAGCTAGTAATTTATATTGATGATTGCTTAAAGTGTGTCAACATCCGGACAAACCTATTGAGGTTTTTGTGATGTTTATGTTTGTACATATTTTGTTTAGTTTCTTAATTAATACCTAAATAATAAAAAAATATATAAAAGGGGGAGACGACAATACGACAATAAATGAAACTGCTTATATATCTAAAGACGTTTTTTAATTTCGATGTTAGGATATATTTGATAGTTCCAAAATACTCATATGCATTAGTATTACAATTATTTTCATTTATTGTCGTTTTGTGTTCTCTACTTTGTACAAGGAAGACGGAAAAAATCTTTGAGCAGAATATAGTCTTATATTTTCTTCTTCATACAAGTTACTCATGATAATTACATAAATATTATTATATTTTAGGTTTTTTTTTTTGTTTCTGTGAATATTGCGTGCCTTACATAACCTGGGGCAATTTTTTTCTTTCTTTTCTTTTTTTCTTTCTTTACATAAGAATTTTTCTCTTCTAAAGCAGAAGTTAGCCCGCTTATTTCATGCTAAACCAAACAATTAACATAAAATTATGGTTAATAAATCAAAAAAGAAAAGTTCTCGCATTCGTTTAAGACTACATTGTTACCTACTTCTTAATGTATTGAAAAATATAATAATTCACTTCTACGTAAAGAAAAAGCTTTGAAAAATGCAAAGTTTTGGTCTTTGATGAGGAAAACTTCCGTTAAAATAACTCGAGCCTACTGTTATTTTAACATAATTTACAATAACATTTTATACAGCATAATATAAGAACATTATATTTTAACAAAATGTTATTTTAATAAAAATATACATATTTAAGTTAAGGTATTGTCTTTGGGCCTGTGTCGCCAGAAAAAATATATTTATTCTTTATTTATTTTATAATTATACCTATCAGCTATAACTAGCAGCGCCTCGCGATTTCACCCACGATCCCGTGGGAATATTGGGATAAAAAGTAACCTTAATCCGGGTTATAAACTATCTGTGTGTTAAATTTCATCCAAATCCATTCAGTAGGTTTTGCGTGCAGAAGTAACAAACATACAAACACACTCACAAACTTTCGCCTGTATAATATTAGTGTGATCAGAATTTTTAATATTATTATGTACCAACACTAAAAATATGAATATTGCTTACGCAACCAGTACCTATAGGTACCTATCCACTTGAACAAACAATTATACTAATAAATATTAATATTTGATTTGCGGTTAGTCCCTAGGCAGTAGTGTGACTAACTGTTGGGTAGGTACACAAGCAAGAGGTATCTACTAATCGTATCCGTAAAGTTTGGATGAGTCACCTGAGATGACCCTAAAATATTCGAAAGTGTTTCCGTCATAAGATGTAAGATATATAAACTAACGAAGTAGTTAGGTTAGGTTAGCTAATTAATACATGTACAGTCAACAAAGGAGTTAAGTATACAGGAGCGTCGGATATAGTTGAAGTTTACTAAGAAACCGATGGATGTTCTGGACTGAAATTTATTTTAATAAATGAGCTGTTTGTTTTCTATTAATAAACTTTATTCGAGAATATCCATCGGTTTCTTAGTAAACTTCAACAATATCCGACGCTCCTGTATACTTAACTCCTTTGTTGACTGTACCTAGCATGGGTTTGGTTTTTAAGGTTCCGTAGTGAACAAGGAACCCTTATAGTTTCGCTATGTTCGTCTGTCTGTCCGTCCGTTCGTCCGCAGCTTAGCTCAGAGACTCTTAGTACTAGAATGCTATAATTTGGCATGGATATACATATTAATCTCACCGACAAAGTGGTAAAATAAAATCATGATAATATTTTTTTTTACGGCACTTACACGTAAAGTGGGGATATTTTTTCTCGTCTACCCTATGGTGTGTGATATCGTTAGATAGATCTTAAAAATTCAAATGATTGTGTTTAGGTATAGAATCGCAGCATCAAAAACAGATCGAAATAAAGCATAAAACTGAAAAAATACCAAATGAAAAATAATCCTACCAATTACATAAACTAAGATAAATTATTAATGGACAAAAGTGTCGAAGTGACGAGTTGCCGATGACTCACTGATTTAGTAATGGCCGCTACCTGAGACGAGAGAATGCGCCTGAGTCAGCAAACTGATTCATACCATCATTGGGAAACTGACGATTTGCATGTTAACTTGAGACTCGTTTAAGTAAATATAACATGTTGGGTTAAGTTCCGTGACAATAACAGGGTAATGTGACGACAAGTTGATTATAAGACCACCTTCGCATGTAAAAATTATCGTGTTGGGATTTTATCGCGCACTGGATTTTTAACCCTCGGTGTTGAACCGAGCATTGAGAATCCAACATAGCGCATCCCAGCGCGTCGAAAAAACACATTGTTGGATTTTCAACTCTCTGCGCTGAGCAGTGCGTTGAAGGTCAATTGCGCAAAAACATCCTTCGCGATATTGTTAGGTACGTCCGTGCGAATGTGGAATAAAAGTTAAAGTTATAAGTACCTTTTTAATTTTACTCAAGTTTATAATAACTACTTAGGTACTAGTTACTAAGCAAAATATATCTAACTAGCTTCTGCCCGCGACTTCGTCCGCGTGAAATTTCATCCTCCTCCATTCACCCTCTTAGGGGCGGAATTTCAAAAAACCCTTTCTTAGTGGATACCACACCCTCCAAATTTCATATCTCTAGGACCAGCGGTTTAGGCTGTGCGTTGATATACTATCAGTCAGTCTGGACTTTGAATTTTATATACAGGGTTATTGATAAAACATTAACAACCTCTTCAGAGGTCATTGTACTCATCATTATGAACAACTTTTACTAAAGGGAGCAAAACCAAAATCGCGAAAAAAAAAATCTGCTGTTCCCTACCCTACATTTATGTTTGTATAAGTCGCCAAAATGTATATATATAGTTGTTTTTTTTATGTATTCAATCAATTTACTGCACATCTCCAAAGTTAGGGAACCGATGTTGTCAAAACAACACCGAAGATAAAAAAAAAATAGATTCGCATAACCCCGAAACATCTCATTCCTTGACCGAGTTTTATTCGCAAAGAGGTCACGACATCCCTTCGATACCCAAGGGATGTCACTCCAAAATGTTCTGTCCTAGACGCTGGTCATTTTCCATTATTATATTTCCTCTACTAGCTTTTGCCCGCGGCTTCGTCCGCGTGAAATGTATTGTTCCCCCAACCTAGTCTGTCGAATCGCATTGCCTCCCCGCGCTATTACTTCGTTTATGCTTACCGTTCTTTTTTCCTTTTTTTTTGCTCGGCTACTAGACTCTTGGAGTGATGTTAAATATGAGCCTATAAAGCCTTCGTCAAGAATTAGGCTAACAAATACTTGAAAAATAATTTTGAAATCCAAGTGGCAGTTCGAGAGATTCGCGTGTCCAAACAAACAAACTCTTCAGCTTTAATTAGTAGTATAGATTTTATGAACTTTATGAGGACAACGAGATAAATGAAATGTCGAAAGTTTAAGTATTACAAAGGACAGTAAAATGTAGCAAATGTATGAAATTTATTGCAGGTGAGGGGGTGATAATACTTTTAAGGTTATGAGAAAATTTATGATGATGGCTCCCATGAGAACTTTCCAAATATTAGGAACTTAATACATACTAACAGTGCCCCGCGGTTTCACCCACGTAAGTTTCGATCCCGTACGAATATCGAGATAAAAAGTAGCCTATGTGTTAATCCAGGAAATGGTCTATCTATGTGTAAATTTTCATCCAAATCTGTTCAACGGTTTACGCGTGATTGACTAACAAACATCCAATCATCTTCACAAACTTTCAAATTTATAATTATTATTACTTAGTAGGATTATGGCAATGTCCATTTGGGTGTCACAGTTCATTAGGTTTCAATATTATGTAAGTACCTGTCTACAATATAATACAGGATAGCCGATTTATAGTGGTTCTAATTTTTTTTGGGTCTACGGCATCTCAATGTTTCATCTAAACGCAACATAATTCCGCGAAAATAGCACCTACCTACCTAGTTTAGAACTTGTGATTTTTTTAATTTATTTTCGCAAAGTCTCTACTTTAGTCATTTAAACCTCTGTAGATTGAAAGTGGTTGCACTTAAGAGCAAATGCGGTCGGAGTGATTTTTGTAAAATCCTAAGTAAAATGTCATATTTCGAGGTTTCGCTCTCGCCTATTTCCTCCTCCAATATTGAACCAATTTTAAAGATATTTCATAAACTGAATAAGAAGGATACTACTACTTATACTGTGTCCCTAACTGCCTATGTTGTATGAAATTTCGAAAAACCCTTTCTTAGTGGATACCTACTCTTCACAAAGAACACACCCTCCAAATTTCATGTCTCTAGGACCAGCGGTTTAGGCTGTGCGTAGGTATATCACATAAGTCTTAAATCGCCAATCCGTTCTGAGCAAGTGTGGTGATCAATGCTGGTGCCTTCTCTGTATGAGGGCAAAGGGCTCTTTGCCCTGCAGTGGAACAATAATAGGCTGGTATTATTATAATATCGTGTTGCCAGTGATGACTTATGGCACTGAAACGTGGTCGCTCACAATGGGCCTTATAAGAAGGCTAAAAGTCACCCAAAGGGCAATGGAGAGGGCTATGCTTGGAGTTTCGCAGCGTGATCGAATCAGGAATGAGGAGATCCGCAGGAGAACCAAGGTAACCGGCATAGCCCGAAGAATTGCCAAACTTAAGTGGCAGTGGGCAGGGCACAATGCTCGCAGAACAGATGGACGATGGGGCCGAAAGGTTCTGGAGTGGCGACCGCGTACCGGAAGAGGTAGCGTTGGAAGGCCTCCCACAAGGTGGTCCGACGACCTTTTGAAGGCCGCAGGAAACCATTGGGTGCGAGAAGCACAGAACCGGTCGAAGTGGAGGTGCTTGGGGGAGGCCTATGTCCAGCAGTGGAGGTCTTTCGGCTCAAATGATGATGATGATGATTATTATTAAAATAGGCTGGATAACTGGCTGGTATCATAATACAGTATCCTTAAAGACAGCACTACATGAATGAACAACAGAAAACCAGGTCAAGATACCAAATAATGTCCCTAAACGATGTCTCGATCATACGTCAAGCAGTCGTTCCCGCACAATAGGTACTAGGAGATATAATCGACCTCCAATCGATACATATAGCATTGCGATTAACCTAAATCGAGAATCGAGAACTTATCCGGCTATATCCATTACTCATAGTCATAATACAACTGATTCGATTTCTCAAGTTAAGATTTGTTATGAGATGAGATGGTAATGTAGTCTTTATTCGATGTCTTTCTTTTGACTGATGATACTTACGTTGTTTTTGGCGCTGAACACAACATAACATCACGCCTGTATCCCATGAAGGGTTAGGCAGAGTTGTACTTATAGTACCTACCTACATTTCACCAGTTACCGTTTAAGTTGCACGAGGCAGCTAGTGAAAAATTAAGCCGCTGGGCCTGCAGCTTTAAATTCGTCCCTAAATAATCACGATCTGATCCAGCCTGTCCCATGCTGCCCTCCCCCAGTGACCGACCCCACAGGGGGTGCCCTTTTTTTTTGCGGATGGGAAATCATCAAATGGGTCCCGCTCTGGGTGCAGCGGAAGGGAGTGGCAGACTCTTACTGACTAAAACCCACCCGTGTTCCTTCCTTAGCACTTTATGTTCCGGGCCAGCGGTAACCCTTTCAGACAATCCCGCTGACCCGGCAGGCTTCGGCCCTATAGAGTGTATTCGCTTAGTTTATAAGCTTTTTGCCCTGGCATTTATTAGAGCATCCACAGGAAAACCCAGTTAAGTAGCTTATGCCTTTACATAAAAAAAAGGATGCTTTGCGTTAACAAGCTTTTACCTTTGACTAAATAAACATTAATTTGTATAAAAGCTGCAACGGTATCAGAGTGAGTGCTCTAACGAATATTATAGGTATCTTTATTAATAAACCCTAAAAGGTCTGCACTCTAATAGAAATGTTTTCCACTAACCATCCAGTGGTTTTCACTTTTAAATGGATTTTTCGCTAAGAGTTTTTCGACTTTAAATAAATAATTAATGTGGGTAGTAACAAGTGCAATCAGCTTGTTGTTGATCCTCATTAAGTAAAACAAGTAGTTTCTTTTGTTTAGATTAGATAATTTAATTACATACCAACATTATTTGTTTAGATAGCGGTGCGTGGTAAGTGAATATTTGTATCAAGATAAGAAAATAAATATAGTTAGTATGATCTATGATGTAATTTAGAGTCTACTTCAACAGAGAGAAGACAGAATGTCTCATGTTATTATTCATCTACATAATATTATTCGTCTAATATATTATTGTACTAGACGTTAAAGAGTGACAAAAATAAGCGAGCGATAAGGCCGCCCATTGTATGTTTGGTATTAATCGTATTTTTTTTTGTTATGTATTTTCTGGTGTACAATAAAGTATAAATAAATAATAATGTCTTTTTCGAACTACAATGTAAGAAAATGGTCTGCTATGTTCTTGCACTCTGAAGGCTATATTTCCCGTAATTAAAAAGGTTAAAAATCTAGTCGCAATGTCATGACATTAATTTACATTACATTAATTACGAACATTAATTACATGACATTAATTACGAGAATTGCCCATGGGCAATTCTCGTAATTTTAAGCACGTTCGCAGTCTGATCTCAGTCTCAATCTGTCAAAAACAACTCAAATTTCCCTACAATTTTGACATTTGTTTGTCGCCGAGATGAGACTGCGACTAGATGTTGAACGTTTATTGGCCTTCGTATCCAGCGACAACTAATGTCAAAAACTTGTCAAAAGTATAGAGAAAGTAGAGTATTTTTGACAGATTGAGACTGAGATCACACTGTGAGTAGGTAAGTTATCATTGCATTTATTTACCAAAAAATTAGCCTAGCTAACACCAGTGCCTATTGTTTCAATAAAAGATGGATGAACTTGGACATCACTTACATCGGTGAAGGAAAACATCGTGAGGAAATCTGCCAATCTATCCTGTAAAAAACTCACCGTGAAAACTTAGTTGAAGTGAGCTGTCAATAGTGTCAATCCCTATAAAGTGCGGCTGCGCGCAAAAAAGAAATCATAAATAATTGTTTGCTGCTATCTGGACGTTGATTTCGGTTGTCAAGAGAGTGTGCTGTGTTACGTGTTTTCTAAACTAAATAATTGCCATCATTACGCCGTAAGTAATTAAAAGTGATAGTCTCGAAGTCAAACAAACGTCTATTCTATTTTAAATTTTTAACTATGGCAAGTAAAGCCAATGTCGACTATTATGTCAATGTCAAAAGTGATTTAGAAAAGTCAAACGTCACGCGCAGACAAATCGGGGGGCACGGCAGTGCCCCCGCCAAGTCGAGCAAAAAGCGGCACGGCCGTACCATCCTTTTCTCGAAGCAGTTCAGGCCATTTTCGACCCCCTATAACTTCGTTGTGGATAAAACTAGAGACCTGAATTTTCAGTAATCAAGCAGGTATTGTATAAACACGGTATATTTCAAATTTCATTCAATTTGAACCAGTAGTTTAAGAATTATAACTAGTCAAAGTTTCTTAATTTTGTCACTCACTGACTGACTGACTGACCGATCATCAAAACTCTAAGGCACTTCTAGCAGACATAGAAGCTTCAAATTTAGAACACAATTAGCGTTTAGTGTATAAATCAAGGAAAAACTAATTTTCTCTTAGCGATATTTCTGACTTTTTTTATTTTTGCACGGCTCCTAAGGTATAGGTGTTAGGTCATAGGTGTTAAATAGCCTATCGCTTTCCTCACGAATTAGGCTATCAAATGCAAACATTTTTTTTTTCAAATTTGACCGGTAGTTCTAAAGATTAGCGCATTCAAACAAACAAACTGTTCAGATTTATTATTAAGGGGCTTACAGGACCTAAACACAAAAAACGCAAGTTTTAGAAACAATAAAAGTATATGATCGACTACAGTAAACCAAATCAGAAAAATATATGATATTCTTCAGGATATATGCTAGGTAGGTAGTGTGTTGAAAACATAATACAACTAATTGATATGATGGAAAAAAAATCATGAAGATGCCTCTAACAACTTTCTTTTTACAATAAAAACCATACTAATATAGATACGACACACACTTCATTATGATTTTTTGTCAGATTATTCTACAAGGAACATACTAAAATACTTACTAGTGTTTTAATTTTTTAGTCCAAACAATAGATTTTTTATAATTAAATAAATTGCTTCATATTTTGCAATAAATTACCAGCGTTGTGTCATCGCGCTTCTCTTTCTTTTCTATGCAGTCCGACAGTGACCGCGCTTTAGGTCACAAGAACAACTGCACCAAGACGAATGTGAAAAGAAAGTAGACTGTTCCATCAATCTTTAATACATTTTCTCTTTTCTAACTTATTGCTATATTCTTGACAGACTGATACCTTTCCTTTGCTCCATTTCCACGCTTCTTAACCCAACATATAGCTTGCAACAAACCATTAAATAGTGCTCGTGACAACATACTATTACAAAAAATGCGATCTTCATAACCTTTATTTGAAGTGCACTAAGGTCACAAATGCATTGTCTCAGCTATTGCTATGCAATTTGTACAATCACTCTTACAAATGCTCGACACATTCCGGGAAATAGTTTTCATGCCATCGTACGACTTATGGCTGTTGCGGTAAGGGTGATTGTGCTGTGCTATGTTTTAGTAGTTGTGGTTAATATGTGTGGTGATTGTCGTGGAATGGCATCAGCATCGTAAATGATGGAATTAAGTGACGAGGAAACGTTATATATTAAGTAGTTGAGTGGTGACGGTTCTGATACTTGTCGACTGTCATTTCTAGGTTACAGTTTGACGAATGACAGTTTCTCCACAAAGCAAACAAATGGAATCAAAATGTTGTGACGTAACTTTATCTAACTTAATAAAAAGGGTTTTGAACTTTAAGAGAGACTTGAATCCAGTTTTGTATTTATTTAGTGCTAAAAGGCTGACACATTTAACAATCAATTGTTGATCTTCGATAAACTAAATTGGTCGTGCCCCACGTTCTATGTCATCCGAACTTTGTTCCTAAAATAAACTTAAAAAAAAAACAACAGACTTCCAAAAAAGACACTACAAAGAGAAACAACTTTAATTTCGGAAGTCGGTGTCGTTGGGTACGCATTTTCGTTGTTTGCCACCGACTTCAGAAAATATAACCGTACGTCTCGTTACTAATTACTTTGTAAAGTGGAGTCAATGCTACTTGTTGTTATAATAGTAAATCTGTCCTAGATTTAAGTATGTTCCTGAAGCCTTCACTGCCGCTAGCCTATTTCGGCTTTATTGGACGGAGGGACCCACTTATTTTGATAAGATAAGGCTGCGCTTTTATTATGGTCTGAAAAAATTACTAGAGTAAACAAATAACAACTCATGAGTCTTATATAAATGTATTTTCTGCTGTGGCTATTAGGTATGTATATTAAACAGATTGGAACGATCGATATTACAATCTAATGTTGAACTGTGAAATACCTGTAACATAGATAGATAAAAAAAGGAGATAGAGAGGCTCTACTAACTCTTCTAAAGATTAAACAATCATAAATAAATCATAACAGTTAAACGTGTATAAAAAAAAGTAAACGAAAACATAAGATTTAGAAGCATAGACAACCAAAAGTATCTACTTACTCTACATCATAATCAATACCATATAAAAATATCACTGCAATGTTTATTAAGTGTCCATCCCTACTTACACCAGTTAAGAATTGGCTGGAAATGACAAAGTCAGCCCAATTGCTTTATAGAATGTCATCCAGGTAACCAAAGGAAAAATCAAGAAAACTGTTCAATGCTAAGCACTATCGGGTAACAATCCTATCCCACCACTCTGGGTCGTCGCTTCCACACACGATCAAAGAATATTCATTCGGAATATTCTTTGATCGTGTGTGGAAGCGACGACCACCATCACTAACTCGAAGTTAACTCATCCGTTACAAAGTTAAACCGCTCACTAGCGTAACAAATATGGATTTGCACTGATTCTTTCAAACAAAAAAAAAATAACTTGTTTACACCTACCTATAGTCTTAAGAAGTCGGTTAAGCTGGGAAAGTCACGTAACAACAGTCTTCTTATTTTGTATTGAAGGAATGAAAATCGGAAAACGGAAAATCGATTTAAGTTGGATCGAAAAAAAATAATAAAATCGATTGTGGTGTAGTAAAACAAAGCGTTAGTTTATGAGAAGTAGCATAAACCATCTTCATATTCTCATAGTAGACGAGTCTCCCTAGTTTATAGACCAGGAGCCAAAAACACAATGTTCAGCATCAATTGACTTACACGTTTATGACTTGTTGACTGACATATATGTATGATTCAGGAAATTCCTGCGGCCTTCACAAGGTCATTGGTCCACATTGTGGGAGGCCTTCCAACGCTAGTCTTCATGTACGCGGTCGCCACTCCAGAACATACTCGTATTGAACCGATCGGCCATCTGTGGCCTTAGTATGAGTTTTTTCGACTCACGTTCGATTGCGAGCGCGTTAGAATTTCTAAAGGAAATTAAGTTTCTCCTAGTGATCAGTGAGCTTCGATCAATAATAGTGATCGAAGCACTAAAGCCATAGAATTATGATAAAGCCTCTGTTCTGCGAACGTGCAGTTATCAACGTAAACCCTAACCTGTGGTTGGATAAGGTAAAACCATACATGACGCATACTCCAAATCGAGCTTATACCTACGAAAAAAAAAACAATGATTCATCCATTGAACACTCGAGTCCATTCACGAATATGGATATTTGTTGTAATCGTAATCGATGAGCAATCGTGCTGACACGTGACTCGAGTAATCATCGACTCAACTTTACGCTAACAGGGCCCTAATTCACTCGATTCCTCACGTCAACTCCTTGGCTAATCACTCCAATTCCGCGTTCATTTCGCGCGGTTTAGTAAAAGTGTAAAAGTTGCAAAACAAATCCTTTCGTATATTATCGAAACAATTACTTAACCGATTCAATTTCACAGACACGTAACTAGTTAGTTAACTAACCGACTCGTTTGTATAATGGAGTGGGTTTAACGGTGTGAGTAACCAGCTCAGTGCGGGTTAGTTCATTGTTAATCGTGCAATACGACTGATGCACTCAGCCATTATAATTAACTGGTGAATGTATGAGATGCATGCCTTGTATACCTACAGGGTGGCAGAATATCGACACGCACATTTAGTGGGTTAAAAAAAAAAAAACTGCTGTTTCCAAGAAAAGTGGTCACAAAGTGGTCAAACGCGGTCACAATGTATGGAATAGCAATTTTTTTTTTATATTCGACGAAAAATTGTTCAGAATTTTTCGTCGAATATTAAAAAACGTCGATGAACGTGCCACCCTGTAGATATAGAAAACTAATTGGCATCTCCAAACCGTACCTAAACTTTAATGTAACTAGACAGCTAGGGTTCAGGAGATGCACGGGCGCCCGAGGAGGGCGCAAAACGATCTGCGACCTCCATGAGAGGTGGCCTGCGGGCGGAGTAGGGGCGTCCGTCGTCCGACCAAACAGGCTTGACTTGGCGCCGCAGTGTTCCACGCGCGCCACTTGAGAGTGCGGCCACTATGGAAATAGCAGCACCCACTCACGAGGTGGGACCCGCTGAAGAACAGCGGGTCGAGGCCTGTCGGGGGAGCGGTGAATACTTATGCGAATCCTGCACCCCCCGGCCATAGGCAGAGGTGGAACACCGCGGTGGTTTTAGCCGGTAAGAATTAGGTGGAGGAAATCCAAGAGGATATCCACCTCGGACCAAAAAAAAAAAGACAGGTAGGGTTAAAAACGGCAGGGTTATCTTAGCATCCACCAAAAACGCGCTTATATATGGAAGTTTTGGGTTTCAATCAGTAAAACCTTCAAATAATAGCGATTAAGAGGCAAGATCTAGAAATGTGAAGGCTAGACGATTTCTAGCAGAAGTAACGATCATAAATTGAAGCAAATACACATAACAAACTAGCAGCGCCCCGCGGTTTCACCCGCATAAGTTTCGTTCCCGTGGGAATATCGGGATAAAAACTACCCTGTCCTTTCCCGGGACTCAAAGTATCTCTATAGCAAATTTCATATAAATCGGTTCAGCTGTTTAAGCGTGAAGAGGTAACAGGCAGACAGACAGTCTTTCGCATTTATAATATTAGTATGGATTGCACATACCAAAGGGGAATCGCTCAGATAACAATTGGTACAGATTAGAACGTTATGTCCCAAATATGCTATTTACTTTCCACCCGATAGATAGAAGCCTGTATTTATCTGATAAGAATCATCCAGAGGTCTTAATACCCCCTTTCAACTGAGTAACAACAATACTACTAAAATCTAAGGATGACATCAGACGAACGTTTCTACTTGTTTGTAATACCATCAAAGTGTTTTGGCTAGGCTTGAACAGTAATAGATTGATTACCACTTGTCAAGCCGTCGCCCACAAACAAACATTGTTGATAGAGGCTCTCGGCCCGTGGGAAGACGACCAGCCGACGGTTCAATCTTTAATACAATGTTTTTCTTTCGACCGATCGAAAAATATTCAATCATTCTGCCTAGACCTTTTCCAACTGTTTTGGGGTCGGCTTCCAGTCTAACCAAATGCAGCTGAATACCAGTATTTTATATGCAGCGATTGCCTATCTGACCTTCACAACCTAGTAACTGGGTAAAACGATACTCTTGGTAAGACTGGTTGTCAGCCGGAACTTATTTGGAGTGATTAATTATAAAGAAAAAGGGTCAGAATTATGTTTTCTATCGCACTTGAAGATTTTTGTAAACAATATCCTATATACAGAATATTCTATAGCTGTTGCTGCTGCAAGGACTTTCTGGGTTTCCAAAGGTACGATACGAAACTATCATTCTCTTACTTTGCACGATACAAATGCTATCAATTTTTGATCATAATCATAATCCTAAGGCAGAATGTTTGTACTCGTACGTTTTTGTGCGAAAAGTTTAAATAAATAAATAAATAATCATTTATTTGCCAGAATATGATATATAATATGGTCATAAGATTAGACAATGGGATTACCTCATTCTGCCAAATGTGGCGTGCAAATATGTACATATTTGGAAAACTTTTCAAATGAAACCTACCTAATTCATATCTTATTTTTTTTAATGCATTGCGATTTCGGGTTCAGAGAACTCTCCACGCTCTTAAGAGATTTTATCATCATTTTTATCCTAAAATAAACATACTTATCAATCAACAAGGCGCCACACCTCGGTCGCTTCGCTAACATACTCGTGAAATAGAGAACTTTAGTATATCCATCAATGTTATTTAATCACACGTCCACGAATAGGTATAGGGAAAACTTTTTTTAAGAACATTACATTATTTCGGGACGTACCTAAGTTTGGAACTGGAAAATTCCGGACCAGCGGTGCTATTCTGTAAAAATTTCACCGTGAAAACTTTGGTGAAGTGAGCGTGGAGTCTGCTGTCAATAGTGTCAATTCCTATCAAAAACAAACTCACTAAGTTTTCCCGGTGAGATTTTTACAGAATCGACCGGCAGGACAACGTTTATTTTTAACACAACATAATATCACGCCTATTGAAGGGTTACGCAAAGGGGTTAAGTACATACCTACACCCACATTTCTTCATTTATATTTGAGCCTATTGCCAAACAAATTTAGGCTGACCGAACTGATAAATTCTTCCCGGAAAAAGGAAAAACCCTAAAAACACTTTGTCTAGCCAGGGGGTTCATGGGTATGAACCCCCTGGCTAGACAAAGTGTTTTTAGGGTTTTTCCAACACCCACGATCAGTACCTAATGTATCTATTCCTATAATCCCTTATAAACCCATTGGATTTTTAAAGAGAGGATTTTTGAATTCAACAGTTGCAGTTTTATCTAGTACTAGCTTCTGCCCGCGACTTCGTCCGCGTAAAATTTCTTGTTCCCCGACCCCGTCGCATCGCATCGCCTGCCCGCTGTTAGTTCGGTTTCGCGATCTTACTTTTTTTCTTTTTGCTCGGCTTTTCAAATCCGACTGGTAGTTCCAGAGATTAGCGCGTTCAAACAAACAAACTCTTCAGCTTTATTATTAGTAGTATATAGATACTCTTCAAAGATCTTATACTTACAATCATCAACAAATATATTTCGAAAAAGATTATTACAGGATTTTATGTTGATAAAAAACTCTATGGCCCATAACTCCTTAATAGGTACCAACTCTTAACATCTTACACACGTGATAACTTTTAAACGAAATATCCGATTGAGATGAAACAAAAAGTATTTTACTTCTTCATAAATACTCTTGATAACATAATGCTTAATTTCGATAAAGATTAATATTACGATACATATTTAACGTAGTTTTTTTTTCTTCAGACGATTTAATAATTATTTTGAACACAAAATCGGTTATTGTGATTAAACCATGATAGCTAGATATATGTTCTCGCGGACTTTTTTGTAGGTCTTAATGGGCTCTACAAACCCGTAGTACATCATTTTGTTCTATTGTCAATAGTTTTTGCAGCGCACGCAAAAATAGGTTTTCGATTTTACACCTTGTGTTACAAAATAGCAATTTTATTACGGATCCCTAATTTTGAAAAAAAAATATATAGCCTATAGCCTTCCTCGATAAATGGCCTACCCAACACTAAAAGAATCATTCAAATCGGACCAGTAGTTCCAGAGATTAGCGCGTTCAAACAAACAAACAAACAAACAAACAAACTCTGCAGCTTTATAATATTATATAGTATAGATTTTCGCTGACCGACTTCTGGAACTCTTCACGTTCCGTATAGGCATGTGGATAAGTAAGCTAAGCGTTTTTCTTCGAAAATGCTCTTAAGGTTATTGATATTTCGGCCAATAGAGATTTTTTTGCAGCGGATACTGGTCTTCATTCAGCCGAAATAAATCCTCGCTTGCCTTATACGATACGTCCTCAGAGATTGTTTGGTATTACTTATGTACCATCACGAAACTCTATGATGTCTCACTTAATATAAATAAACTCGTAGACTCGACTGTTTATTATCAAAGGTCTTCATTCAGCCGAAATAAATCCTCGCTTGCCTTATACGATACGTCCTCAGAGATTGTTTGGTATTACTTATGTACCATCACGAAACTCTATGATGTCTCACTTAATATAAATAAACTCGTAGACTCGACTGTTTATTATCAAAGGTCTTCATTCAGCCGAAATAAATCCTCGCTTGCCTTATACGATACGTCCTCAGAGATTGTTTGGTATTACTTATGTACCATCACGAAACTCTATGATGTCTCACTTAATATAAATAAACTCGTAGACTCGACTGTTTATTATCAAAATTATACAGCTGATGTCAAACGAAAATATTTGCAGAGATTTAACACAACATTTGAATACGGCAAATATCACTAAACTAACAAAAATATAGTAGTTATTGTACGTGTATTTAGCGTATATATCTATTAAAAAGCTCCATGTTTCAAAAGATACTTAATTAAAATGATACAATATCACGACGTAACACATATACATACAACGGAATAAACGAAAGAAGTAGTTTGTTCATAATTGACTACTGAATCGATTTCAGCAACATTTAATATTTTTTTTATTTTGAGGATTTTGCCATACTGACCGCCAATTTAGTCAAAGAAAATTTAATTTATTTCAAGGCGTTATGACTTAATTATAAATGCATAAACCCGATTTTCTTAATAATATTACGTAGCTTTAAAAAAATAAGTATTGGTCATTGTATTATGCTTTTTTATGTTATGATATTGTATAGTAGTAGTAAGTAAGTAATTGTTTATTTTATTAAAAAGATTTAGCCTAGGTAATATCAGTGGTAATTCAATAAGGGACGGGTATGGCTATTACATTTGAGAAGACCCCTGTCCTTCAAACTAGGAAAATCCTGTATCTTGAAGGATTAATTAGTTAAGTACATTACTATTATGTCGTTATAGTGTATTATGTAAGTAGGTTATCCAAGTGGCTAGTCACTGGATTAACCGCAACTGAAAACAACTGCCTTCACTTTACAAAAACAATAACTAACCGCTATGTTTGATGTATTAATTCGTGAGTCATATGAGTTTTGATTTTTAACGGTATTCCCCCTGTTTATGGTTCGGGATTTCCCGATTAGTTTTGGTTTCGCAGTTCGGACTCTTTCATAAACTGAGGACTTTCATGAAACGCTGCTAGTTTGTGAGTCAAGGGTGACAATGGAAGAAGAGGATAAGTTCCCATAATCTCAATGAAGTTTTTATGTGGAAATTGAATTTTAGGAGAAAAAAGACGTGCTGCACCGACCCCATTTAAATTGCGATTAAGTCAAAAGGGAGATGAAGCTGAACAGGATCATCACCATAATCAGACTATAATGTTCCCACTGCTGGGACACAGGCCTCCTCTCGTGTGCCGTAATCCACCACGCAGGCCCAGTGCAGGTTGGTGGATGTCCCATGTTTTAGAATTTTTAGTTCTAGAACATGCCGATTTCCTCACGACGTTTTCCTCGTTAGTCGCGACCATTACCTGTGGGCCACCACTCCTCAAGAAGAAGAGAAGGAAGGCAAGATAGAAAAAAACATTATAGTGCCTACTTAGATGCTAAATGCAACCTAGGGAAAATAGGTCTCGGTCACAAACATATAAGGGCAGGTATGCACCACACACCGCACACGTGTAGGACATTAAAATTCACAACGTTGTTCAAAATCCGTGTCGTGCAGTGGAGGACTTATTTGAATATCCTGTTATAGGTTTCTCAGTACCAATACACAAAGAAGAAAACTAATAAAGTTTGTTGCAACTTGCAATTGAAAGTACCTATACACAGATTTTGGACCTGTTGCAGGATTTTGGACCTGTAGCAGGATTTTGGACCTGTAGCAGGAATTTGGACCTGTAGCAGGATTTTCAATAGCCTTTAAATAACCATGGGTATTAATTAACATTCTTCTGTCCTTATCCCAATTTATTTGGAGTTGGTGGAACTGTCTTTTCCTTTCATACTTCTCTATTTGTCGTCATCTCGGTAGTCATCCCCTTTTGAACCATATCATCATTCACACAGTGCATCCATCGTTTCTTTGGTCTTCCCCTACTCTTAAAGCCATTTTTCTTTTTTTTTTGGCATTGACATTCTTACTTAAAACTTTCCTTTTTGCATTTTCCTCATTCCTCCGTATACATGCCCATACCATGACAACCGATTTTCACACAACTTTTCACACAAATTGTTGTTTAGGGAAAAAATTATATAAATCATAGACGCAGCATGGTTTCAAACTTTCAACATGTGTCTGTGATGGTATTTCTTTTTGTAGTAAGGCTCTTTATTTCGAACGAAAACCTTTTAGTTCGAAAGAAATGAAGATGGAAATACTTATAGCAACTTCCGAGAGTAAAATTCACGTTTCCAAATTACGTTCGGTTTCAAAGGATACATTTAACGTGGTATGTAAATTGTTTTACACTCAAGGGAGCACACAGTACTAACTTTAATTTGTACGAGCTCGAATAACTTTTAAGTTGAGTGCCTTCCTAAATACTGTGCTAAGTTACTCGCTTTGTAGAGGTCTCTTGTGGTTTTGAGGGAGCCGAGCTCAACAAAGCTTAATATTTTTTAGAACAACAGAACATTTGGCCTTGTTTTCCCGAAAGGCTAGGTAGACGTGTGTGTACCTATCGCGCGACCGTTTTTAGAATACATACATAATCAGCCTATAATGTTCCCACTGTTGGGACACGGGCCTCCTCTCTGTAAACAGATGTAAACATTCTAAAAACAAACCCTCTCAGGGTTTGTTTTTAGAATGTTTACATCTTATTTTGTAGAAGAAAGAAGAAGAAATCATTTATTTTACCTACAATGAATGTATTCATTGTAGGTAAAATAAATGATTTCTTTCTTCTTTCTTTCTATAGTATACCGACACTTCGCTAGTTATCTTTAAGTCCCATATCATAGGGGGCGAGTCCATTGCCATCAGCCGGGCACACATCACACTCATCATCACACACTCCGGAGTGCTACTGAGAAAGTCCAGATAGAAAACATAAAGATATGATGGCCCGACCTGGAAATCGAACCCTGAATATTGTTCCTATTATGCTATTTTGTTCCATTTAAAATTCAAGCGCCAGTAGTGTTTAATCTAAAGCCCTACATTTATCCATGGATTCAACAGCCTATCGCAGTGCAATGCTAGACATAAGCCTCTTGTAAGCTGCGCCACAACACCCTGTCCTCCACCTTCCGCATCCAGTCTGTCCCAGGATTGTCAGTTCACCTAGCTGGGGGGCGTCCCACACTACACTTGCCGATACGCGGTCTCTACTCCAGGACTCGTCTGCAGCCACTGCCACTTCAGTCCATCCATAGATTGTAATAGGTTAAAATGATTGGAAGATACGAGGAATCCATCTTGCTAAGCTTGGTGGTAAGGTACATCTTCTTTATGATGGTTGAAGGCAAGTATCATGCAGTAACTTCTTTTAGTATATAAATTTGTGTAGAATGTCGTAGCAATATTGTAGAAAATGTTAGTAGGTATACATATGTATGATCTAACCATAATCTCTTTACCTATATATACGATTTTAGTAATCTGTTATCCATTTGAAATCTAAATGAATTTTGGGTATCCCAATCATAATTTACTAACCTCGTCGGCTAATTTGCTAGTGGTCCAAACTCTGGTCGGTCCCTGGAGTTCAAAGGGCTAATCAAAACTATGATGGATAACATGTTTCTACAGTCTAAATATATAAAACTCAAAGGTGACTGACTGACATAGTGATCTATCAACGCACAGCCCAAACCACTGAAGGGTCGGGCTAAAATTTGGCATGCAGGTATATAGATGTTATGACGTAGGCATCCGCTAAGAAAGGATTTTTCGAAATTCCACCCCTAAGAGGGTGAATGGGGGGAGGGTGAAATTTCACGCGGACGAAGTCGCGGGGGGAAGCTAGTTTGTAATAAAATTGATATCAGTTAGGTTTATTAGCTTAGCTAAGTAAGCTAGGTACATATATATCCGAAACGTTGCCAGTTATTTTGATGAGATTTCGGTTGGATAAGTGCCACGCTAATTTTGAGTATTTTAGCTGATATATTTTTAGGAAGATGGAGAGCTTTCCTATTTAGTAGGTAAACATTTATGGCATATATATAGCACAAAATCGAATGTAATGTGGGTACATTACATTCGATTTTGTGAACATTGAACATTCTAGCGCCACTAGTGCTATATTTTTATTTTCCTATGTTAACATTTATTTTTAGAATGCTGGATAACCTGTAAATAGAGACTGTTGACTGTTAATTGTTACCTCTACTTATGATTTATCGTATACAGAAACTGTTGGTAAACCTGTTTAAAAAATATTTAAAAAACTAAATAAGTATTGAGTTCACAAAATGTGATGAAATGTATGCAATTGTAGCGAAACACAATATGAACTGTTCTGGTGCATCAATGCGATGCAATGCAATATGTAATGATAAGTAATGTAAGAACAAGTTTACTTCAAGTAACAAAACTATAAGCGGTAATTGACCCTCAAAAAACTGCAAATCTTTTTAGTTTTTCTTTTAACATGTTTAGATATCGATACCAATCACGTCTGCAGAGTTTCGCTAGCTAATTTAATTTGACCCTTTTTAAACAGGGTTACCTATTGGTAAAACATTAACAACCTCTTAAGAGGTCATTGTACTCATCATTATGGACAACATTTACTATGGGACCAAACCTGAAGTCACGAAAAAAAAAATCTGCTGTTCCCTACATTTTGACGAGTTATACGAACATAAATGTAGGGAACAGCTGATTTTTTTTCGCGATTTCAGCGTTGGTCCCATAGTAAAAGTTGTTCATATTGATGAGTACAATGACCTCTTAAGACGTTGTTAATGTTTTACCAATAACCCTGTATTTCTATGGTACGAAGTATTTGCTTTCTTTAATAAACGAAGTAAGTGCCTATTGGAAAATAATGCTTTCTAATTTTAATTAGCGTTATGGTGGAATTGGTTCAATGGTTCGTTGCATTAATATGTGGGTTGATGTTAGATTGAACGTTCGTAGGAAGCCTTTAGTGTAGTCAGCAGACTGGAAATATCAGTAGAAAGCATTGGAGTAGGTATTCATGAATTCAATTAGGTAAGAACCTAATTTATTCTTGTATGTACTAGGGGAAATATCAGTAGAAAGCATTTGAGTATTCATGAATTCAATTATGTAAGTACCTAATTTATTCTTGTATGAACCTACTAGGAAAATTATTTGAATGGATTGAATAATAAGTATCATACCTAAATGGGACTACAAACATTGTGGTCGGAATATGAAAACATTTTGTTTTTTTTTCCGTTTCATTAAAATAAGTGGTTATCCTTTTCAAATAGATAGGCAAACTTTCCTAGTTTAAAATATAAGTACAGAAAATACAAACTCTTACATATAACATAATCTGCCTATAATGGTCCCACTGCTGCGGACATAGGCCCCCTCTGTACGAGAGGGAGTGGGCCGTAAAGCACCACACGGGCCCAGTGCGGAGATGTCACATGTCTTCTAATTTTTGGTTCTAGGATATGTCGGTTTCCTCACGATGTTTTCCTTCACCGTTTAGAGAGCAGTGGTCATGAAACAATTTATACAAAGTAAAGCGCCTGGCTGGGTTCCAACCTACGACCCACAAGTGGTAAGTCGCGGCCGTTACCACTGGGCCACTACTACTCTCAAACTCAAACTATTATTATACCTAGTTCATTTTGATATCGAAGACGATTGGCACATTGCACCGCATTACGCAGCGGGGTGCGCGAAACAGGGTCAAATTCCCCGCACAGAAGCGCGTTTTTATTGAATTTGTATGTAAAAAATCACGCGCCACGTTATCTGCTACCCGCTGCGTGATGCGGTGCAGTGTGCCAATTGCCGAAATGTCTGAAATACGGCCGATGAATCATAGCCGGTCTGAACACTCACACGGTGTTCTTTCACTCATACTAGCCTCATGTCACCATTTGGCTCCTATAAAATGTTATTGGGCAGCCTTCTGCGCAAAGTTAGGACCGGCCATACCTAAATCATAGACTCCGCAAACGTTCTCCTAAGATGTATTCGCCATTGGACTATTCGTCGACAGGATCATTCATTTATTTCCGTTTCCCCAGCAGAGTCTTTCACCGACAAAACGTTTCATCTTCGTCACTTTCGACGACAGGCCTTTTCAGCTACAGAATGTTTCACCGACACGACGATAACTTTTTCGCCAAGCGATATTACAAAACATACACATATCTACAGCTTATTGTGTCTTCACACGGAAAGCTGTAGGTACACGAACAAAATAAAAACTCAAACTCTGTAAACTGCAGCAATAAAATTTTATTTCACTTAAAATTTAACAGGCCAGTGACCTGCGTACCCCATTCTTTTTAGTGCCCCTTTCTTTCTCTAACAACCCAATCAGTGGTAACAATTATTTCAATACAAGGGCTCTAAAATGGTATATCAAATGAGATTACACAATTTGATTCCTTGTTAAGCATCAGTGGACTGTGGACACTGTAATGGATGGCTAACCAACAATTAAACCTAATTGGTATCATTCGAGGGGGGAAGGAGCAATAGGGGCATTTTACACTGGGCTTTACAGTTTGAGCTGTGTACCACAATCATGTGAGTTATTGTTTTATAGTTTATCCCGATATTCCCATGGGATCGACATTTACGCGGATGAAATGTGGATCCCGTGGGAATATCGGAATAAAAAGGAGCTTATATGTTAATCCAGGGTGTCAGCTAACTCCATACAAAATTTTATCAAAATTGGTCCAGCCGTTTGAGCGTGAAGAAGTAACAGCAACACACACACACATACACACTCACAAACATTCGCCTTTATAATATTAGTGTGATGTTTTACAGGGTCAAATTAAATTAGCTAGCAAAACTCCGCAGACGTGTTGGGTAACACGATTTGACAGTTGTTCTTTCTCCCGATGTGTTTTTGCCCGTCCGAAAAAGTTTAGGGTTCATTCCGAAGTATCGAACTATCTGACGGGCCCGTATCTTCGTTGACAGACTTAGAAAGTAGGCTTCGCGCGGTTTCCATGACTTGACAAAATATCTATAGGCCCACCGCTTAACTGAGACTTTGCCTGAGGTATCAGTGCGGTGCGGGAGGGATGTGGTGACGTGATGCGAGAACTCAGTGATTCGTCAACACTTGACAACTACACCCCTGCCGCACCGCGCAACTATCTCAGGCAACGACTCAGTTATGAGGTCGGCCTATAAATTTCTTTACAAAATATATGTAAGTTACACACATAAACCTTCCGGAATTTAAATTCTCTAAATGATGATGAAAACCGCATCAATCAAATATTTAACCGAAATATTTATTTCGGATTCAATAAAATATCATCAAAATCCGCTGCGTATTTTAGGAGAACAACGTGGTTACACAGAGAGACACGAAAAGTGACTTTAATTTTAACCTGAATAGATGTACAGACGCCAGCAGATCAAGCTACCCGAAACTGTCAAATGTTCCCAATCAACTTTGAACCTTATGCATTAGCGACAAAGTTGAAAATCTATTAAAGAAATTTGACAGATTGTAGAGATACAGTGGCATCAAAAAGTTAGTTGACATTTTTCCACTTCAGCTGTGATGCCACATTATGATAAAACAAAAATCTGGCTATCCTGAGGGATTACTTGATTATTGTTTATGTTAGGTCATAGGTTGATAATGACTAATGTCAACAAAAACGTCATAGTGTACAGTACAAAAAATTGGAACTACAATTTTTAAATCATAATCTGATGTGTCACAGCTGAAGAGGAAAAATATCAACTAACTTTTTGATGCCACTGTATATTAGTTTCGTCATTGGCTACGAAATTCATTCACAACAATTGCGTGGGATAGGTAAGTGCTCTTTGCTAGAACTGACATGATGTCCATTTAAACTAAATCTATTTTCTTTGAAAACAGCTCAAGTTTCCCCGCCTATTTATTTTGAATTCATCGAATACTGGCTATAAATTATATACGTTAAATATGGCTTCAGCAAGCTGTATATGAAGTAGATTTATCGGAAAAGCATTTAACTGAGAAGTACACTGTGAACTGTGTTGATACGATGAAACGATAAGGTTTAGTAGATAACATCGATTTACTGATTTAAGATTAGCTAGTGCTGTATGCCTGTCGATAGTTAAATTTCGAGATACCTTAGCCTGCTTAGGCAGACAAGCTATTGAAGTAGATTCAGATGCAGTTTCGTACTAAATCTATAGAATTAAGAAAACCATCAAGCCCAGGGCCTGCAGTCTCGACATAGATAGCGACGCTGTCGCAAACTACCGATCGTTAAATAATACCGACAATAATCGCTAGCCTTAACGATCCTTACGACAAACGCAAGTCTCTACATCTGTCAAAAATGCTCGCAAAATATATTCGTAAACATTACGAAAATCGTAAAGTTTGCGACAAACTTCGGTAAGATACCGATGACAATCGATAACTTTGAGAGTCGAGACTACCAAATATCGCTAAATCCGGATCGATAGGACTTTGCGACCGAATTCGGTCGTAAAGCGATCGCTATCTATGTCGAGACTGCAGGCCCAGGTCGTTAATGAAAGTTAAACATATGACCTAAAACAATAGACAAAAAAGAAGACAACCTAATTCCACTTGACATCGATAATTCATGTTGTACAACACTAGAGCTGTCAAATCCATAAAAAAAATACAATGTACATGTCGGGTTGACGAACCACAGCGGATAATAGAATGACTAATCAAAAAGGATATCCATTCCTGTGGCAAATGGTGAAAGCTCTCTTGAATTCTAATTTAAGGTGAATTCTAATTTCAGTGGTACTAGTCTAATTTAAAGAAAAAAATAGGTTATAGAATCAGTAATACAACTTGATAAGTTAGTATAATCCCAAAATGTCACGATTTCATGAAATAGTCATTCAGTGGGATTACTTGGTCTTAGAGAGTTGTGTTGATGACTTTAATGATTATAATTCTGTAAATACATATTTGTTACGGTCGCGAATCATATTTTAATCAACGTACAACTTAATACTGACCAGCAAATTGAAAAAAACGTAAGAAAATTTGAATTTTGCGGGCTACCTTAGCGCTTCCCCCTTAACGTGCTTTCCGAGGCATGGATGATGGAGGGGTCTCGACACGTAATGGAAGATCAACCCATTCACGAACTGACCAGCATGGCAAAAGTAGGCTACGTTTGCGATAGATGGTCTATCGCCACGAGTGTCCCCCAAAAAATATATAACCGACAATATGTATAATCAGTACCGCAATGGTTCACATGTGAGGATTAAATGGTGCTTCTCGGTAATGGAAAGTGGGGCAAATTTAGTCATGTTTACTTTACTTATTTGGTTGGATCATTCCAACATTTGTTTGCGTTTCAAATTTGTTTTCGTATGTAACCTTTAGGTTTCATTTCAACGTAGGTACTTACGCCGGATTACTCCCTGAGTACCCAAATCCCCGAGGCTCCTGTCCCGGATACCTGGAAGCTGTCCTTGTGAAACATATACCTGGAGTATCTATGATTTATTATATTTCCAATGTTCTTCTTCTTTCACCACTGCGGTCAAAACGGTGAAGGAAAACGTGAGGAAACCGGCATATCCTAGAACCAAACACCTTCAAATTTGAAAGACAAGTGACATCAGCCATCCCGCATTGGGCCCACGTGGTGGATTACGGCCAACTCCCTCTCATAGAGTGGAGGCCTGTGTCACAGCAGTAGGAACATTAACGGCTGATTATGATATGCTATGCTATATCACGCTAAATTATAAAGGCGAAAGTTTGTGTGTTTATATATTTGTTATTTCTTCACGCTCAAACGGCTGGACCAATTTTGATACTATTTGGTATGGAGGTAGCTGACACCCTGGATTAACATATAGGCTACTTTTTATCCCGATATTCTCACGGGATCGAAACTTATGCGGGTGAAACCGCGGGGCGCAGCTAGTAGAATCATAAATACGACGAAGAGATTACCCTATTAATCTTCAAGGTAATTCTGTGCACCTACTATATTCAATAAGTAGGTAAAGTAATCCCAAGAATGTATCGCAACTAATCGTAATGGCAAAGTAACCATGACCATTCTTACTTACTTGAACAGTTATGCAAATTTAACGACATCTTTATTAAAAACAATGCCTTCCCTCTGACTCACACTTATGGAAAATGGCGTCTTTGTACATAATCGTGTGTCAAGTAGGAACTTATGATACGAACCACACACGATGTGATTAAACAAGGACATATAAGTTATAGTTATGTGTATAAAAGGTGAAATAAACGGCGGACTGTTTTGATATCAGACGGTGGCTATGTTTACGATATCGGTGCTTCTACCGGACAATATTTTAACTGCAAACTTGATAGATTCCGTCACGGTAATTTGAACTCTGTTGCGAATGAGATAAGGAATGACGATTGATTTTGATGTGGTTTGGAAGGTTTGTAAATGTTATTGCAGTGTTAACGGTGTAAGGCTAAATGTTGGTTATTGACGCGCGAAAAGCAGTACAAACCTACTGTGCAAGCCTTTTCTTCCTTTTGATATTTTACCTTTTTATTCCTTTTGTCTATACTTTTTCTACCTTTTGGTTTCTTCTTCTGATTGACATTATACTTTTGTTTTACTACTAAGAACCAGCGCATTTTATTATTTAGTTAATACCTACATTCCTTAAAATATGTAGGTTAGGAATATTTTTGCTACTCAAGTTACTCGTTTCTGTAATTGGTTTCACTACGGTGTGTCCAAGTTCTGCGGGGTAAATGTACCACTAACAGTAGCAATGGCTATCATTTTGACGGTTCAATAACATTCATTGCATTATTTACGTTGTTGAGCAGACAAATTTTTCGAACTTATGAAGCAAGTGAAGCACCGTTAATTACAGATTGTGATTGATCGTGTGTTACGCAATTAGGGTGCTGTTTTTGGGGTATTCCTCGAAACGTCTATCGATATAATTTATTACGAATCCTTCATGCTCTTCTCTATGTTTCATCGTTGATGCATCTCGAGGAATAAAATTACAATGTTTTTATTTTTATTAATATTTTGTTTTTTTTTTTCGAGGAATACGTCTTCTGATGCGTTTCAAGGAATACCGCTTATTTTGACTATCTTTACCGGTAATTATAAGGTGTGGTTTGGCTAACGCCCGCCTGGTTTGCGACCACCGAAGTCCGTCGTCAAGGCGTCAAGCAGCCTGCTGTGTTTCGTCGATGCGTGGGAGTTCCAGTGCCTTAGTCATCTTCAGGGCACGCTCGTTCCATCACAGACCTCATCCATCGCTTTCCATCAGGCGTGATCGAGGTCAAGAGCCGGCCCATTCAGCAATAAAAAAAGTATACACACCTTTCTGATACAATGCTGTACCTATTATGTATCTCACCCAATTCCTGGAAACCACGCGAAGTCAACGTGTCAGGTGTATTATCCAATACAATACTGTATTAGTCATTGAATGCCTTCCACTCGGTGCGTCCACGACTCGTTGGTAATATTCATGCGATCATGCAGGACAAATTAATGTCAGAGATTTCTAATTATCTTTTTTTAATTAAGACATTTCGAAAATGTTCTCTAACCACGCGAAGTTAACAGAGGTGTATTATCCAATACAATACTGTATTAGTCATTGAATGCCTTCGACTCGGTGCGTCCACGACTCGTTGGTAATATTCATGCGATCATGCCGGACAAATGAACGTGTCAGATAATGTTAATCGATTTCGGATTCTCACAGTAATGATGTTTAGAATTCTGTATTATTTAAAGTGAGGTACTTTATTTTGTTTGTTAGCATAATCAGCCTATTACGTTCCCACTGCTGGGACACATGCCTCCTCTCGGTGAAAGGGAGTGGGCTGTAATCTACCACGCGGGCCCAGTGCGGGTTGGTAGATGTCACATGTCTTCGAATTTTTGGACCTAAGACATGTCGGTTTCCTCACGATGTTTTCCTTCACCGTTTTGAGAGCAGTAGTGATGAAATGATTTACACAAAATAAAGCGCCTGGCTGGGTTCGAACCCACGACCTACAACTCGGAAGTCGGGACCGTTACCACTGGGCCACCACTGCTCTTGGCAGTTGGGGTCTTGAAATATATTATTATTTGCCTGTCTCGTTGGTTTAGTGGTTGCAAGTGCTACTGCCGAGCATGTGGTCCCGGGTTCGATTCCTAGGTCGGGTAAAATGTTATTGGGTTTTTCTATTAGGAATTTCTCAAGCAGTCTGGATTTGTACGAAGTTGATGGCAATATAGGCTCGCCCCCTGTTACATATAAGATCCTCATTCCTAAGAAGTTATTCAGTTCGAAGGTATAAAATTCTTAAAAGAGATGTAAAAAATAGGTAAACAACAACAAAACATGTTTTTCTTTGACACGTGACACGAAAAATGAGCAGATTACGTTTTCTTTATAAACATAATCATTTTACCATAACATTCGCCTTCAGGTAAACCGTAAAATGATAATATGACTTTTAAAAAAATATACGCGTTAACTTGAGAACCTCCTCCGTTTTTTCTTCGCTTAAAATGCGGCTAAGTGCGAGTCGGGCTCGCACAAGTACCTTAATCCTAAGGTACTAACGTAAAGGAAAGGAAAGGAAGGAAAGGAATTAAATAAAATCATTCATTCATTCATTCAGACCATATCAAGCTACCCGAAACTATCAAATTTTTCCCAAACAACTTTGAACCATATTTATGTTGAAAATCTATTAAAGAAATTTGACAGATTGTAGTAGCTTGATGTGCTGGCGTCTGTACAATATTTAACACGACATATAAAAAATATATATATTAGTAAAAAAAACAAGTTTTTCGTATGGTGAATGGCGACCCCCTTTAATTTTTTATTTTATTTTTATTACCTATTTGTTACAGCGACCATAGAACCACACTCTGTGAAAATTTTAAGTGTCTCCCTATTACGGTTCAGAAGATACAGCCCTGTGACAGACGGACGGATGGAACGCAGACCCATAGTAAATGACGACGAGCACGCGACTCTAGTAGAAAATTTTCTATGAAAACTTCATGGACATTGTTCTACCAGACTCGCGTCGCACAGTCGCGTCGCGCCTGTC
This sequence comes from Oligia latruncula, assembly GCA_948474745.1. Lineage (NCBI taxonomy): Eukaryota > Metazoa > Arthropoda > Insecta > Lepidoptera > Noctuidae > Oligia > Oligia latruncula. The sequence goes on from OX419696.1 coordinate 7,145,198, forward strand.
TGCGGGAGCCTTAATAGGGTCCCGTTGCCACTCTTTGGGTACGAAATCCTAAAAAGTGTCGTTTTATCCCCATTTTGAACCGAGGCGCTATGCTACTAAACTTTAGCCCTTACGTTCCGGAGAAAACTCACGAGTGACTCAAAGTTTAACCTGTTTAGACTTATCGGAATATAATTAACTATTATGAATAAACATTCCGATGAATCACCACAACGCCTCCAATATTGAATAATTCTGTCGAGATTCAATTCAACATCATAATTTATTTATAAACGACAGATTTAAGTGTATGTCGCTTTACTTGTTTTATAGGAAATATGCGGGGTAATTGCGTAACACACTAACAATGGAAAAGGATTACATTTTGACAGTTCAACAGCATTCATTGCGTTATTTACGTTGTTGAGTAGACATGTTCCTCGAACATAAGAAGCAGTGGATTAGCAATATGATAATACACTAAGAAAATAAGAAAGTGTAAAGATTGTAAGATAGTGCACTTCACAGTTGAATTTGTTACTTTATTCGTTGTTATTTGGTCTAAACTAATATTATACTTAATAAAGAGAAAAGATTTGATTTTTTGTATGTTTGTTTGTTACGCTGTCACGCTAAAATGGCTAAACGGATTGACATAGGATGCTTTTTAACCTGATATTACCACGGGATCGAGCCTTATGCGGGTGAAACCGCGGGGCTCAGCTAGTAGGTAACTCTCCCGGACTACTAAATTGAGCCTTCATGCATTTCCATGTTAGATATTAAAGGCTTATAACAATAAAAGAGTGATGACTCAAAGACAAAGTTTTGATCAGTTTTAAAGCCGACATAATTATACTGCTTCCTCAATTTCAATAATTGCACCTTCCACTAATGCCACTGTTTGTCTCTGCTTCACCCAAAGGCTGACGGGTGGAAAATGCCTATAGCATTAAGTCCGCCAAGGTTAAGGTTGAAGGTCGTTCAGCGCGCTATGGAGCGAGCTATGCTCAATGCTCAGAGTCTCTTTGAAGGATAAAATCAGGAATTGTCCGGATAAGAACCGGAGTTACCGACATAGCTTGCAGAAACTGAAGTGGCAGTGGGCTGGCCATGTTTGTCGAAGAGCAGACGACCCCTTGAGTGGAGACCGCGTATCGGCAAGCGTAGGTTCGAACGCCCCTCAGCTAGATGGACGGACGACCTAAAGAAAGTGCCTGGAACGGACTGGATGCGGAAAGCGGAGGACAGGGTGTTATGGCGCAGCCTGGGAGAGGCCTATCTCCAGCAGTGGACTGCAATAGGCTGAGTTGATTGATTATAATTTGTTTGTTTGAAGTATTTAATTAATAAAATAAATACTGGCCATTGTCGTGGTGTCATCATTTTTCCAAATTTGAATTCACAGCTATTTAAAAAGTCATAGACCTAATTACAAAAAAAAAGCAGGGTGGCTTGATCTAAGTGCCCGGGACCCGGGAGAGTGTTAAGATACATTTTGTACGTGAAGTTAATAGTACCTAATTAAATAAAAGTAGTCATTTATATAAATAAAACTTATCTGTCACCCGGTTGTTTAATTTTGTGACCACTTTATTATATTTTTAGGTTAAGTTACAGATAATGTTTTAAGAGTTCTAGGCCATATGGTCCTTAAAAACCAAGTGTGGCTGTGAGTGCTAACAATACACAGTGGACAAGATAACCTGTGAGGTCAAATTAAACATTAATTATCAAACGCATATTCTACAGTTGAGTAAATAAAATATAATTTGTCGTAATTAGTCACACAATTTATCTCGTTATAAGGTCTTAGCCTTGAATGAGCTATGAGCTTTGTTGTATATTGCTAATTGAATATTATTTATGCTAGTGATAACTTCGCCTTAAATAGAATTACTTCGCGGCAGGTTTCTATATTTAGTTAAATACGGGTGGCCTGCGGGGTAATTGCGTAACTCACTAACAAAGTAGCATTGGCTTTCATTTTGACAGTTCAACAACATTTATTGCGTTATTTACGTTGTTGCGCAGATAATTTTTTCGAACATATGAAGCAATGGATTAGCAATATCTTTCAAAATGATTCAGTTTGAGATTGATAGTGTGTTACGCAATTAGGTAGGGTGCTTGGCGTTTCTTATAGCCGACTAATAGACGAATTCTGAAACGAGCCCCCGGAAGATAATTCATTATCTTCCGGGGGCTTGTGGCTAAGTAATAACAGCCACATGGGTCGATCGCAGGTTTTTCTAAATGGTATTTCGCAACCCGGAGTCTGGATTAGTGCCCGGTTTATTGCAATAGGCTTTGCCCCTCAAATGTGAACGTAGGTACATACACGTCTGCTCAACCCTCAGGGAAAACAAGGCGTGATGAGTGATAAGTAATTTACTTATTTTAATTCAAGGAAAAAGAGTGATACTGTATAATTTCAGCTAAATATAATCGAAGTATCATTAAGCTTGTAATCCATTTTCGAATAGGCAGAGTAATTAAATATCCGTTGTCATGAACGGTTCATGTAACAGCTGATCGGTATTTCGCCATCAATTATGGCGAAGTAATTAATGATGCGGGCTCTGTTTAAATGATTGGAGAAAAACAAGCGGAAAGTGAAAATTGTTTTGAAGCGCTGAAAAATTGGTTCAACCTTTTTGTAATTTTGATGTGCCTTTTCAAATAATGCTTTAACGAATTTCCTTGCATGAACCCGGTTTTTTCAATAATTGAGACTCTTTTTACCGACTTCAAAAAAAGGATGTTATCAATTCAACACGTATGTAGGTATGTAATATTATTGGAATTGCATTATATTCACATAATTATGACAATCTATTAGGGCTTCCAAACAAATACACAAAATTTTATAGACGTATGTATGTTTGTCCATGCATTTCTCCGCAACTATTAATCGGATCGTGACCATTTTTTTTTTATTGGCTTACATTTACTTTAACTGTGCAAGTTTCATCAAAATCGATTCAGTAATTTTCAAGATATGGAATTGGCTTACATTTACTTCAACTGTGCAAGTTTCATCAAAATCGATTCAGTAATTTTCAAGATATGGACTAATACGAGTAAGTGTGACGGCCTGGCTTATTGATACTAGCTACGGGTGTAGTGTCCATAGTAGTGTCAAAGGGAAAACATCTCAAAACCATGGTCAAATTCTAGTGCAAAAATTAAAAATTACGACATAAAAAAGTAATTTCAAAAAAAAGTTTACCGACTTCAAAAATAAATTAACTCAAAATTATGAAATAAATAAATTAACTCAAAATTATTTCGGAAGTCTTGTGTCTTGTCTCTTATTTCTTCACGTATGAAATAAAAAAGCCAGGTCTGACCAATACACCCAATTTATAAAAGAAAATCTTGCGTAAATCAATATTATCGATGCCCAAAGATACTATAAGTATTGGGGCTTAACCGAAAATGCTTCCGCAATATAAATAATAAACAGATGCACATTTCTCACTCTATTTATATTTATACCCGCATTTTTAACGTGAACTGATACGAAAAAATAAGCAAACTACGCGAGGAAAGAATAAATTTCGACACCGTTATGAATCAAGTGAAGGGCCCATGATACCTATTCATGACGAAGACGAATGTGTAGATATTTCTAATTGTTGTTCCTTCGCTCCGAAAACGACGAAAGTGACGCGTTGAAGGCCGAATTAAACACTTATTAGGCTAGATCTAGGTGCTTTTCAGTCTCATAGCGAACCCTTACAGTATTGAAGCTTTAAAATGGACAATTCTATTAACTACCATAGTCTGTAAGTAGTAGTAGTTTTATAGGAGTAAAGCGTTTTTTTTATCTTGTGTGTGTATGTGTCATGATGGGGTGGACGTGGTTGTGTACAAAAGCCTCTAAATTGTATGCAAATCACTGTTCATTCCAAGGGTGCCTGGAAGACAACGCAGAAAAAGGATAAGGCCGCCCATTGTATATTTTGTAGGGTTCGATTACTTTTTTGCTATGTATTTTTGTGGTGTACAATATACAAAATAGGAATACATAAATATTTATATTTTTGCGTCTAAATGATTTATAGTTTGTATTAGTCGATCATGTAATTTTATTTCCTAATATAAGTTACAGGTATTTTGTACCGACCTTTTTTGTTGTCTTTTTTATTTTAAGTGTTTATCAGTGGTCTGGTCTGATGTGGTGGTGGCCTGATTTCTTTTTTATTTTTTTGGATAAAAGGTACGATGAAGCGAAAATCCTTCTACCCTCAGTCAGTCACGGTGTGAGAAGATTTGCAGCTGTCTCATTGAGTACTTGCTTTCATGATCACAACGGGGTCAACGAACTTTATTCTATAACTGGCTATTATTCCATAATGATAATAAAACGTAATTCTTCTATTAATATACAAGCTGTACATCTGATCAAGTGAAGTTTGAATGTTTGTTACTCCATCACGCTTTAACTATTGAACGGATTTGGATAAAACTTGGAATGTAAACTATAAGCTAGATTAAAATATATCGTACTTTTTATCCGGGTAGATGTTGCAGTTTGCCTGGGATGCACGTGAAACCGCGGGTAACAACTATTTTAAAATATGTAGTTTGGCGCAATACTAGGGAGGATAAGTAATTAAAGTTAAGTAAGTACATGAACAAAATAATAGTGCACATGTGCAAATATTATGCTGAACATTATGCTAAACTGAAATTTAACAACCCTAATTTTCGTAGCGCAGGAGTTTCTGCACTGTTGCTAAGCTATACTCCTGCTCAGAGTGCACTAGGGATTATTTTAACACTTTCATTAGCACTAAGTGGGGCTCCTCTGATCACTTTGAATGCGCTACGTGCAATATTCAGATGTAATGCCTTTTCACATTGAACAGCGATACGCAGCGATGAATTTTAAATTTTATTATTGATGCATACGTGTTGTAATTTATTTTTTAAAAGATTTTTTGATTGATTTATGACTTTTACAAGGTAAAATGAAATAGATTGGAGGCTGTAAATTGATGCAGTTATTAACGAAACGACGGGTGGACTGTGTGAGAGATGATATGGCTGGTGACTACCGAGGTGACAACTAATAGAGAAGTATGGAAGACAAAGACATGTAGCTCAGACCCCAAATAAATTTCGATATCGGCAGGCGAACGATGATGATGATGTGTCTAGTGTAGATGCGATTATTAAGTAAAGATCAAAATTGCTGGTAGGTAGTGTAGGTACAGACGCCAGTACATCAAGTTACTACAATCTGTCAAATATATTTAACAGATTTTCAACTTTATCGCTAAAGCATGGTTCAAAGTTGATTGGGAAAATTTTACAGTTTCGGGTAGCTTGATGTGTTGGCGTACGTGTATCAAGTTAGTTTCATTATCTTTTGGCTGGCATTCATCATCTTTCTGTCCTTATCCCAATTCACTAGGTAGGTAGGTGTTGGTGCAGCATTTACCCCCATTCTTGCCATATGGATAGGTTTTTTTCACAATTTATCCATTGTTTCTTTCGTTTTCCAGCCATTCATACTTAAACTGCTGGGTAATTGTGTAACACACATAAAATGGCAATCGATCGCAATGCCTTTCATTTTGACAGTTCAGCCACGTTCATTGCGTTGTTGGTGTTGTTGAGCAGACGAATTTTTCAAACATATGAAGCAATGGATGCCAAAATGAAAAGCTTTACGATCAAATGCCATTTTATGTGTGTTAAGTAATTACCCCGTTGTTTTCATTAGCTATGGACTTTGTAGTATTCGTATTAATTGGACAACATTATTGAAATCCTCACAAAATGATCAACAACGCATAATCTAGTATGTGAATGCCTTTACAAATTGTCGCAATTCTGAATAGAGCTTGGTGAAATTTACTAATAGCTTCAATGGTATTCAACGCCCGCCTGACGACTATAATTAATGATAATTATACTAAGTCCTAATTGCTGTTCGATGTGTTACCAACTTATTTGCTTAATTAGCTACAACTTAATAACTTTGTAGTTTTAAGTTGTGATCTGAAAAAACTTAACGTTTTTTATGCAATTAGGTGTCAGTCCTGCCCTTGGGAGTTATGAGGAATTATTTAAGTAAAAATATGGTGTGTGCAGTAAAGCAATATTTTTAAAATCGAAATTGATCGATACTTTGAAGTACTTAAGTATTACTTACGTTTGTTAATTTATATTAAAAAATTCGTCATATATTATGTGCCTTAAACTATTAAGGGGCTGTCACCCGAAATTGAGTTCCGATGTTTCGGTATTTTTAGCCACGCCCACTATTTCTCCGATATCCTAGCGCCATTCTTAAAGGGCGGTGATACAGTGAACTACCGAGTCAGGCACGGTGACGCGGTTAATAATAATTAACAATGAACCAATAGATGGCGCTGTTTTATATTATTATTCATCTCATGGAAGTAGTAAAGTCAGTAATTTTTATAATGTAATATTGACGAAACAGGTACACGAACAGAAATAATGAAACTCTAAACAAATAGTTCCTTATAAGCTGTTTTGTACAACGCATAGCGTAAATTCATCGCTTTTAACAAGGCTTGGTTGGTCTAATGGTTTTTGCATAGATTGTGAATGGCGAGTTATCGAGTTCGAAACCAAGTTGAGTCATAACAGGGAATTTGTATTGGTTTTTTTAGTTTTAGGATATTATCATTGTTTTTTTTATTTATTTTGTATATATTTAGAATATTTTCATTGTTTTTTTTTATTTATTTTGTATATATTTAGAATACATATTTATTAATGTTCTTTACAATAAAAAGACACGTTTGGCGAACAGTTCAGAAACGGATCTGGGACACCTGCGCAAAAGACATTTCCGCGAATGGACTTTTGCGCGAATAGACTTTTGCGCAAATGGACTTTTGCGCGAATGGTCGTTGGCGCGAAATACTCTTGCGCGAAAGACACTTGCGCGAAGGACACTTGCGGGTGTCATTCATCAAAAGACAATTGCGCGTAATACATGATTAGCGTAAGACACTTGCGCAAAAGATACTTGTGTAAAAAGCACTAAAGTGCGAAAGACTAGAGTGAAAGTAGCGCGAATAAAACGGCTATCTCTGCATTGTGCTATGTCTTTTGTTGTGGCACAGCTGCTGGCTAAATGAAATAAAAACAGCAATTAGCATAATCTGGGAGTACCTCCAAGCGGTGAAGGTGGTAACAGTATGAGGCCCGCTTGCACCACAAATCACTAAATATATTTGACGCTAAACGAATTTAAAACATCCTGCAATTTTATTCAGTTTCTTGAAGTTGACAGAGACTGAATAATGTTATTTATGGTGCAAGCGAAGCGGACCTATGTCTAACTAAAACTCCCATCAAATTCACGCCTGCGGGCTTATGGTGTTGCTGTCTTTATTGATATATTTGTGTTTGGCAAGGTAGCCTACCCGGTAACGCAGGGGAACAGCCACATATCAATATGAGTTCCAACGAAGATACTTTTTGTTCTAATCTACCCTCTCCTATTTTAATTAACTTCCATCAACGTGCCCCCTTATTACTACCATCATCCTTCTCGTCAACTACTCCTGTCATCTGCATCACCATCAGCTTCTCGTCAATTTCTACTGTCATCTCCACCACCATCAGTTTCTCATCAACCGTTCGGCGCGGAGATTGGATAACCTACTTAGTGTCGCTTGGTGTCCAACTTTTAACCTTTTTAGGGTTCCGTACGCAAAGGGTAAAAACGGAACCCTATTACTAAGACTTCGCTGTCCGTCCGTCAGTCCGTCTGTCTGTCACCAGGCTGTATCTGAAGAACCGCGGTAGCTAGACAGTTGAAATTTTCACAGATGATGTATTTCTGTTGCCGCTATAACAACAAATACTAAAAACAGAATAAAATAAATATTTAAGGGGGCTCCCATACAAAAAAACGCAAAAAAACGTGTTTTTTCGGCGTTTTTGCCGTCTGTCTGTCGCCAGGCTGTATCTCAAGAACCGCGGTAGCTAGACAGTTGAAATTTTCACAGATGATGTATTTCTGTTGCCGCTATAACAACAAATACTAAAAACAAAATAAAATTAATATTTAAGAGGGGCTCTCATACAAAAAAAACGTGTTTTTTTCGGCGTTTTTGCCGTCTGTCTGTCGCCAGGCTGTATCTCAAGAACCGCGGTAGCTAGACAGTTGAAATTTTCACAGATGATGTATTTCTGTTGCCGCTATAACAACAAATACTAAAAACAGAATAAAATAAATATTTAAGGGGGCTCCCATACAAAAAAACGCAAAAAAAACGTGTTTTTTTCGGCGTTTTTGCCGTCTGTCGCCAGGCTGTATCTCAAGAACCGCGGTAGCTAGACAGTTGAAATTTTTACAGATGATGTATTTCTGTTGCCGCTATAACAACAAATACTAAAAACAAAATAAAATTAATATTTAAGGGGGGCTTCCATACAAAAAAAACGTGTTTTTTTCGGCGTTTTTGCCGTCTGTCTGTCGCCAGGCTGTATCTCAAGAACCGCGGTAGCTAGACAGTTGACATTTTCACAGATGATGTATTTCTGTTGCCGCTATAACAACAAATACTAAAAACAAAATAAAATAAATATTTAAGTGGGGCTCCCATACAACAAACGTGTTTTTTTCGGCGATTTTGCCTTGTGGTACGGAACCCATCGTGTGCGAGTTCGACTCGCACTTGGCCAGTTTTTTCTATATTTTTGAGAAAAATATAACATTGGGTAAAAATTATTGGAATCGATTCAGTTACTTATTCTGAACAAACTATATTCAGGTTTCGCATACTTATACTAAAAACAAAGTTGTATAAATATAGTTTTGATAACAATAATTATGAAAACACATATTGGAGATGCATTGACGATATTTATTTATTTATTTATTAACACTTTATGCACAAGTAAAAGAAATACTGTACAAAGGCGGACTTAATGCCTGAGGCATTTTCTACCAGTCAACCTTAGGGTGATGCAGAGACAAAACATGGCAGGTGCAACAAAAGGGATAAATAGCAAGAAATGACTATAAAATACAAGAATAAATACTAATACATAGATACATACATACATACATACATACATATAAACAAAATCTTTGAGGAGAAACAAATTATCGGTAGAGGAGAAAACGAATCCAGCAAATCAGCGCTGAGATGTAACGGCCAACTTTTGACGGATATGTTCACGTGCCTTCACTTTAAAAGATAACCGACTGGTTGCCATCCTGATGTTCAGAGGGAGCGCATTCCAAAGAAAGACCGCTTGGACAAAGAAAGAAGACCGAATGAAGCCAGAACGGTGAGAAGGACATCGTAGAAGACGATTGTTAGTGGATCGAAGATTCTTAGCATGGGCAGAGCATAAATATTGAATTTGGGAAGTCAAGTAAGAAGGAGCAGTGGGATTGTCAAGAATAGAGAACAACGTATTCAGAGCCCTTAACTCTCTGCGCTGGCGAATGGGTAACCATTTTAAAAGCAGCCGATGCTCGGATACATGGTCATATTTACGAAGATTGAAAACGAATCGAATGCAGTTATTCAGAAGACGGTCAAGTTTATTGAGGAGATATTATAGGCGGCATGATAAAGGTGACAAGTGTTGGGGTCGATGCCACTTGTCTGGTGATTCAGTAACATTAAAATGCCAGCACAATCATGTTCCCAGTCGGGCAACGATTGAAAAAAGGGATATTATAATGCAACATGAAAAATCAGGCAATCCGAACGCAATCTGCACCTCAGCAGCTAATTGCAGATCATACCATTAGCACTGCATCAATTGAGTCAGCCGGAAAATTGCCTACAGTAACGTCCTTGAAAAAGTGCATACAGGAATCGCAATGCAAATATTTCAGCCCCAGCGAACCCCTTTTCGCTTCTAACCCTCGAAATTCCTGATACTAACAGCAAAACCAGTCGCTTTTTTTTTCTTTTTTAAAGTAGCACAGTTGGTGATATTTTATTTACATTACAATCTAGCCTATTAGCTAATAAGTAATATAAATACCTATAACTTAAACTGATAAGTAACTATAAAATCCCACTAAAAACATTTTCATGTAAAATGTTGCCAAGACGAGACCACATATGGCTCGCACTGTCAAAAAGTTATCAGATCTCATGTAGAGCCAAGCTTCTGACTCTACACGCCCTAACTTCACAAACTCTACACCTTAGTCAAAATATGTGGCTTGGCCGTTTCGTTACTACAAGAACTATTGTATAACATAAAAGTAATGAACAGTGAATAAATTTTTCACCTTACGCCCATGTGATGGTAGCGAAACGGTATCAATCGCTTAACCACTGCGCCAACCGTGCCGACAATGGAAGTTTTTAGACGGATTACGTCAGCAGAAAAGCCTAACGGAGCTAAAAATTTATCAAATTTTGTCAAGTGGCTCAAAACACAAATAGCCGTCCAAGATATGGGCAAGCTTCAATAAGATTAAAAGACTTGGTTGAGTCTATCAGGGAAAGACACCTATGATGAAAAATTTGAAATTTTTCACGTCCGCCATCTTGGATTTTTATTTTGACCCCACTATCGACTTCAGCGCCCACGAAAACCACAAAAACGACACCGATCACGAAAAATTTGAACATTTTCGCGTCCGCCATCTTGAATTTTCATTTTGACCTCACTATCGGCTTCAGCACCCTCGAAAACCACGAAAACGACACCCATGATGAAAAATTTGAAACTTTTCACGTCCGCCATTTTGATTTTCATTTTGACCTCACTATCGGCTTCAGCACCCTCGAAAACCATGATGAAAAATTTGAAACTTTTCACGTCCGCCATCTTGGATTTTCATTTTGACCTCACTATCGGCTTCAGCACCCTCGACAACCATGAAAACGAATTTGAAAAATCTTTTCAGCCGCCATCTTGGATTTTAATTTCGATTTTTCTATCGGCTTTACAACTTTCGAAAATCATAAACGATATCCATGATGAAGCATTGGTGAATTGTGGGTGAACTATACACTCCTGCCCAACCCTTTGAAAGAATACATGCGTGATGTTATGGAGAAATCTCATTTTCCTCAACTTTGTCGCGCAACTGTCTCGTCGCGCAAGCGGATTCGCGCGTCTGCTTCGCTTCTGAACTGTTCGCCAAACGTCTCTTTTTACTGTAAAGAACTTTAATAATTATTCTAAAAATATACAAAATAAATAAAAAAAAAAACAATAAAAATATCCTAAGACTAAAAAAAAAACAATGATAATATCATAAAACTAAAAAACCAATACGAATTCTGATAAGACTCAACTTGGTTTCGAACCCGATAACTCGCTATTCAGAATCTATGCAAAAACCACTCGACCAAGCGAGCCTTGTTATAAGCGATGAATTTACGCAATGCGTTGTACAAAATAGCCTAGTAACTATTTGTTTAGAGTTTCATTTTTTCTGTTCGTGTACCTGTTTTGTCAATATAAAAATTACTTATAATACTACTTCCATGGGACGTATTGGTTTGTTAGTATAGAAGTGATTTTTTGCTGGCCTCCGACATTTTTGTTTGATGATAATATGAAATGAACGGATTGCGAGGCAAAGCGACATACGTCCGTCTAGCAGCGCGCCTAAGCGATCACTGTCGGATTGCGTACATAAGAAAGAGAAGCGCGATTTCGCGACGCTCGTACATTTTTACAAACCACAAAATAATTAATTACCTCAAAATAAGTTGAGTTGTCAAAAATATTAGACAACCAAGTTTTGTATTTTGATATGATACGTTATTGTTATAAATTTTACCAACGTACGTTGGTAAATAATTCAGATTTTTTTGTTGGAAGATCAGTTTAGGAGGTTAGTTTACCATTTTTTTGTATCGAGAAAACTTTTCAAAAACGTGTTTTGAAAACAACGAAGTTTTAGGAAATATGTTCAAGATTAACATATATTTTTTCCGCTGTCTCAAACTGTATAGATTTGGCTAAAAAATTGTTGGAGACAAGCCTATTTGGGTCTATTCAGCGCCTTAACATAAAGATACCTAACAACTTAAAATGGACAAGTCTTCGATCAATTAATGTTCTACTAAAATTTCGTGAAATCAGAGTAGGTACCAAAGTAAAGATCGATTTTGTATCTAGATAGGTACTTGTATTAGGTACATAGTCGTACTACCTACATTTCCTTCATAGCGTTTCGATAGCAATCTGGGGTCGGCCCAGCGCGGTAATTCCGTAACACACTAACAGTAGCAATAGTGGCTTACATTTTGACAGATCAACAACTTTCATTGCGTTATTTACGTTGTTGAGTAGGCAAATTTTTCGATCATATAAAGCAATGGATTAGCAATATCCAGTAATATCCTTTAAAATGATTTAGATTGTGATTGATAGTTTGTTTCGCGATTAGGGTGCAGAATTCTACCTGCTATTAAGTATCTCGTTGTTGGTGGAACAGCATCAAAGTGTAACCCTGCGTTCCGAGATGGGAAATAATCGATGTGAGCGTGCTTAAACCCGTACCGAATTAGCGTGAGCGCGATAACGACGTCCCGTGAATCGTCATAGATGACGTCATGACATGCGCCATCCGACCATGCCCTAGAATAATATCACCGTGAGCGCTGTCAAAAATGACAGTGAGTGTGTGTGAGGATGTGTTTGTTTTAAGTACCATCCGAGGACGTGCGTATGAATACACAAGGCACGACCGAGGACCTTTTCAAAGCGAGGACCTTTTCGAGGGTCCTCGGTTTGACTTGACCAAAGATTCGTATTCTGCAAGCGATTTTGAGTCTTTCTATATACTTAATACGAAAAAGTTGTCTGAACCTCGGTTTGATCAAGATTATTCATAATCTTACACAGACATTGTGTATCCACCAGATGGTGCCACTGTCGCCTCATACACAGACTCTTTACACTCATTTCACGTTTGTTGTATTATCCGAGGACCTATGTGTTAACTTTAACACAAAAGACCTCGGTTAGGTAGCTTTTCCAGACAATGTGTATTTAAGACCTCGGTTTGCTAGATTTTCCGAACAGTGTGTATTCTAGTCCTCGTTTCGACAGTTTTCCTTGTGTGTAGAAGACAAATTTTAAGCTATCATCATTTAAATAAAATTATGAAGGAGAAAATCGAAGGTAGACTGAATCCTTAAACAAATCGTTGGTAGCTACTAGGTGGACGAGGAATAATCAGGCTTTTTCTGCAGCATGTGCTAAGGCCCGCTTATATACAATATACAACATTTTGATTTGCACCATAAAATATTGTATTGTCATAGGAGCTAAATACGTGTGCTTTTCATAAAGAAAATAAATGCCTTCCTAGGTGAAATGTCTGCAGCAAGATTTGAAACAAATATAAAGTACAAAGAAATACAGAACATGAACATACTAATGGAAAACACGTCATAAACTTTACTAAAATACAAGTAGGTTTATTTTAAAATGAAACAAATTATTTAACAAACTTTTACTAACGATCTACTTATAAAAGTAATCATCAAGTTGCAATAACATCTTTGAGAAGAATGATTATAAAACTTACATAACAGTTACTAGAAAACGACTCAAACAAAAAGACATATAGAAACCATAAATAAAAGAAATCCACATAAATTGGGCTAAAAACTTGACATAAAATTTCATAACACAATGCTTAGTTAGAAAACAACAAAGAAATATCATCAAGCGAGATCAAAATAATTTGGGAAGCATGCAATCTTAATAACTTAATGGCGCCGATTCCTTTGTTCACAAACTAAACAAAATTTAAGTTCAGTGCATCTTTTTCTTTATATTTAAAAGGACAGAAGATAAATATTAGTTTAGTCCTGTCAAATTAAGATACTCCATAGCAAGTTTAGACGTGATTATAAACATGGCTATTAAAAATATTTATCCCCATAGGTTTTATCCCCATAGGTGTAGTTTTGAAAAATCGTCTGGGATGTTTCTATAGCTTGAATTAAATATTATTTATACCAATTATCATATCAAGCCATGTAATAAAATACTCCCCTAAGAAATTAAATATCCCTCTTCACCCCGTTAGGGGTAGATTTTCTAAAAAACCTGATATACTTACTTTATTATTTATTTTGGTCTTACATACTGAGTTTCGAATTAATTGGACCACGCGTTAAAATTCTTCCATACAAAATTTTACACCCCCAATCTCCCTTTAGTTTCAAGTTTATTAACCATATGAATAAGATTTTTCATATAAACTGTATTCTTGCTCTTCACCCCCACAGGGGTGGAATTCCGAAAAATCGTTTGTTATATTATTATGTTCATTACTTGACTCGAAGATTTATTTATACCAATTTTCGAGTTATTCAAGCCACGCAGTAAAATCCTCGCTTGTATAATTAACTACCCCTTTTCACCCCGTTAGGGCTAGATTTTCGAAAAACCCTGATACACGGTATTCTTTATTTTTGGTCTTAAGTATAAATACTGAGTTTCGAGCTAATCGGACCGCGAGTTAAAAATCTTCCATACAAATTTTGACACCCCACAATCCCCCTTCAGAAGGTAGTTTAGAAAAACAAAAAATGCCAAACTTCATAATTTACTTATTATCTAAGTAAGTTATGAAGTTTGGCATTTTTTGTATTTGTGCCAAGTTTTTTAACTCAAGGAAGATTTTTCATACAAACGAAATCCCCTCTTTTCACCCCCTTAAAGGTTGAATTTCCAAAAACCCCTTCTTAGTGCTCCCCTACATTATAAAAGGAAGCCGTGTGCAAAATTTCACAATCTCAAACTCAAAACATTTATTTCAATTAAACCAATTACAGGCACTTTTGAATTGTCAAGGGGTCGGTCAGTCAGAAAGATGAAGCTAGTTGCCCATTCCAAATCGCAGGTACATATGGAGAAGAACGGGCAAGAAACTCCATGGACACTCTTTTAAATCAAAATAATATGGTTACAAAATCTTGTTTAGATCATTCATGTTAAAAATTATGCATGTGAGAACAATGTAGAACGTTAAAAGCGTCCGTAACGTCTAAAATCACATTCCTAGACCCAGTAGTTGCGGCTGTGCGTTGATATGTCAATCTGTCAGTCAGTTTCTCCTTTTATATATACAGGTGAATTTTCCAAGTGGGCGTGGATGGCCAAATCCGAAACTATGAGGAATAGCGAAAAGTACTCAAAAGAGTCGCGGCCTCGATTTTGATGAAAACTAAAACTGCATCATTGGATTTTTGAAAAATCAATATTTCTAGCCAGGAATCGAACCCGTTGATTTTGAAAAAAAAACACACTGTATTATTACACCATTCGATAGTGTCGCTGATAAGGATCGATTTCTGGGTTTTTGTTTACGTTAAAAGCAACAATCACGAGTGTTTAAAAAAATAAAGCCGTTACTGTCGGCTCTCTTTGATAAATAATCCTTTGAGAAGCGCTGACAAACTGCTACAAGCTGACTCGTCCTCGCTTGGTACTTCATTTTAGAAAAAGTGTGTAAGAAATAAATCGGAACATTGATTATTATGTTACACGTAAAATGTTTTATGTAGGTAGGTAGGTATTTTCCAGGTCCTCGGTTTGTACAAGTTCTACGCGAAAAACTGTCCTCGGTTTAGTGATATAAAGTCTAACACAACGTCCGCACTTTGTACAAGCTATAAGAAATATTGTGTAAAAATACGTCCTCAGAAGGACGTCGCAGGGCTTACGTAAGAGGTCCTCGGTTGGCTTACACAAAGTCCTCGCATGTGCATCGCTGGTCACATTTAGCTGTGTATTTCAGGTCCTCAGTATGATAGCCGAAATTCATACAGAAAAATGTTGAGATAGCATTATCCCAATAAGCTCATCACTATAGATTTACTCACCTGTCTCTTTCTATCTTATTCTAAAAGGCCAACGAGGTATTTAAACCGGTTTTTTGGAGGGTCCTCGGTTCGTTCTAGGGCTAACAAGGTCCTCGTAAGGGTGTCTGTACAAACAGGGGTGTGTCAGTGTGTGTTTTGTTTTGATTTGCATCTTATCATAAAATTAAACTAACGTGGCATTTTCTAAATTGTGCTTCTGGCTGATAGTCGCCACCTAACCAAAGAAGAAGAAATGTGGTGTTTATACAAAGAAATACTGTAATAATATCGTTTTTACATTGAGTAAGCACTGTGAGTGCGCTCACGGGCGTTCCGAATTGTTGACAGCTCTCAGCTGTCATAGTCGTGATATCTAAATCGGAACGCATGTGAGATGATGTGAGCGCTGTGAGCGATTATAGCTAATTCGGAACGCGCCCTAAATGTGGTGCTGTTCCACAAACAATGGGTCGTAACACATTACCTAATATTTAGTACCTAGCAGTGTTACTATACACACAGTATTATTATATAGGTACCTACTATATAATAATATAATGTGTTACATTTCGTGGTAAGGATACAGAATAATGCTTTTAAAGGAAACCTACCTATTAATATATAATAATGTAATGTGTTACATTTCTTAGTAAGGATATAGAATAATGCTTTTAAATGACGCCTACCTATTACCACAAAATTGTGCTATTACTATTCCAGACATTATTATTACACAAACAATACTCAATTTAGTACACCTGTATTAAAACGTGGGCTGACCTACATGCCGAGTAAATAAATAGCCGACGATTTATACAATTGTTTAATTTGTTCAAACACCTTTAGCCAGAACAATGTCGTCTGAAATAATGCTATTATGAAAGTACTGTATTGTGACGTAATAATTGTATTACAGTACTACAGTGTTTGGAAACGATTTGTCTTGGTTTGTAAGGAGCGATCCATTTCGTCATGCTGTCAAGTTTGGTAGTTATCTTACGAATAGAGGAAGACAGAAGAAATGATGAAGGATTGTGTGAATGGTTTGTAGCCAGAAAATAGGTTACTACATTCATTTTTTAGGGTTCCGTACCCAAAGGGTAAAAACGGGACCTTCGCTGTCTGTCCGTCCGTCCGTCTGTCTGTCACCAGGCTGTATTTCAAGAACCGCGATAGCTAGACAGTTGAGATTTTCACAAATTATGTATTTCTGTTGCGGCTATAATAACAAATACCTACTAAAAACAAAATAAAATAAATATTTAAGGGGGGCTCCCATACAACAAACTCGATTTTTTTGCCCTTTTTTGCTCGATATCCATAATGGCAACAGGTAGGCACTTGAAATATTCACAAAATACTCAATTGTATTTTTACTTTAATAATAAATAATAAAATAAATATTTAAGGGGGGCTCCCATACAACAAACGTGTTTTTTCGGCGCTTTTGCCTTGTGGTACGGAACCCTTCGTGTGCGAGTCCGACTCGCACTTGGCCAGTTTTTTTTAATAGCCTGCGCTGTCCCACTCCTGGGCAAATGGCCTCTTTGCATCTTTCGCGAGCCCGCGCGTCCTGCCAGTTTTGACGGAACCTATCCAGCTCGTCCTGCCATCTCCCACCGTGGCTGCCCCGACCCCGCCTCTTTGACTCAGGGCACCAATTCTGTGCTAATTGGGCCCACATTCATATTATTATTTTTTATTTAAATTTTAGAAGATGTTGCTTTAAAAGTATGTGAATATAGTGAACATGTAATTGGTGTATACCTCAGAACTTATACCTATAATTTATATCTATTAATTACTTAATGTAAATTTTATATACCTACTAACTGTTGGCGTATCTACCTATTTTAAATAAATAAATAGATACCTAGTTAAGATGTCGTCTGGTCGAGATTTCCGTGGAAGAAGGCATGCTACGCAAATAAATTAGGATAAGGGCATGATGATACTGAAGAAGTTTTGACTTTGTCGCGTATTCAAATATTTTTGATAGTCTGAATTCAATCATCTGGCAAAGTCAAATACAGTCAGCTTAGCGTAGGTTTGCATGAATAAAATGATAAGAGAGAAAACTAACAGGGTCCTTTGGACTAAATAAGTGAAGATCAAAACACTCCTAGCATACGAATGAAGATTTCAAATAGGAATACCTTCGTTGGAAGTAGTTTTATTTCAAACATTTGGTCAAATTCAGTCACAAACACATGGACAGTTAACAGTGATATAATTTTGATCGTAAACACAACTGTTAAGGTCTGTGTCACCATTTATATTCGAGTTAGCCAACTGTAGACAAATAGCCCGAAAGATATATTGGCATGAGAGTTGGCTCGGATTCCAACAACAATTTCTAAACATTTAATCACCGGGATTTTATAGCTCTCAAAATTAAATTATGTAGATACCTAATTGGATAGACATTTTTTATGAGTTCCGTACATCGAGGACATTAAAGAGCTATATTGAAGGGATGAATTATTTATGATTGAATTGTAGATTCGTTTCAAGGAAACGTTTGAACGAAGTCCTATCTCTCCCTTTCTAAGAAGTTATTAATGTTTTTACACATAACCCTCTGAATTTATACTCTACTCATGACTAAATATTACTCTCACAGTTTCCTGTTATTTCGTTTTTGATGTTAATACAAATAAGCGTCACTCACTATATTACATATAGGTTGATATATTTTATTTTCGAACGACATTCATTTTATTGGTCCAGACTACGCAATCAAAGTTTTGTGGTGAGACTGGTGAGCTTGAAATAAACTATTACGGGATTTAAATTTATGAACAATATTAAACTTTCAACTAAGAATAACATGTTTGTTAATAGGAACTTAAAGTACGTAAGCAAACATGTGACGAATCTGACGATATCAGACAGCGCGCGGCGGATCCAATAATATTAATACTAAAGTGGTACAAGGTTGGCCCAAATTGTCATTTTGTGTCAAAACAAAAATAAGTATGTAGGTAGTATTGCTTCCAAAACGAACGAGATTAAAATATAGATAACCTTAATTGTATAATTAATAAATATCCTTCAATGACAGTAAGATAGTAAAGGAGCATAGAAAAAGTATATTCTGTACATTTTATACATCAATGATATCATTTATATATTCATCAATGATATTTTATATTTTTATAGATATCATTCGGCCTTTCCTCTCAGAGTAGTCAGATAGGAAACGACGAAACCCTTATAGTTTTTTTTTAATATGATGTGACGTGACGTGTAAGAGTGTTTGTACAAACTTACTTCCATAAATAACATCATAATATATCGTCACTTATGTAAAAAATTGTTTTGAGTAAAACATGGCAGTTTAAAAAATATTATTAGATATGTGTTTATTAATTTGTCATCGTGGAAGGCATACGAGTATTATGTATGAGAAAGATAATGATACAGCAATAGATGGCCTTACATTCAACATAGAGACGAAGACAATAAAATCATAGTAGTAATGTTGTTTATGCTATACAATTATAATAAAATATTAACGAAACATTTTTGGCCGTTTGTTTGGATGTATGTCCAGAATTGGCGCAAGAAATTTGGCATACAGATAGTTTATAACCAGGATTAACACATTTTTCTTCCCGATATATTCCGAAATCCACTAGGGCAGGGCAAAGCCGCGGGCAAAAAAATTACACCCATAACACAAGTTTAATCTTAGTTTGGGTGCCAGAATTTTAAACTCATTGGGATTCTTAAAATTTTTATTTTAGGTTTATAAAGTCTGTTCTACATAGTGCTATTCTGCTAAATTGTAAACTATAAAACATCATTATTAAATTATTAATTTCATGTTTAAAGAAATACGTAGAACGATACCAATATCCCCCAGTTGCTTCAAATGTCAGTGAAAACGAAGATGGTAGTATCCAAATTAGGAATGAAAGACTGTCATAACACGGAGACGTCTATCTACCCATCGTTTACTGTGACGACGGAAATCCGATCAAACATGTTTGTTTTATCTTCCAACCAAAGGATATCCTAACGTTAGGATATTTTAAGAAATGTTCTTGTTATTGTTGGGCTTGTAGATCTTTAAGCAAGTTCATTGAGCTTTAATGGTATTATGGTTTTGACATTATTTATCATCCATCATCGGGGTTTCAGCTTTGTGTTTTGTTCCATAAATCACGTCTGTGATCCCTGAAGGGTTAGGCAGAGATGTAGGTAGGTACCTAAAGTATTTGTAATCGGGACCTACAAAATGTTTCCAATTTATGTTATTTTCAGGTAGGTACATTAAGTTGATTCAAGAGTGACCAGCCGGTCGATTCTGTAAAAATCTCTCCGTGAAACCATAGGTGAAGTGAGTTGGTTTTTGCTAGGAATTGACACTACTGACAGCTCACTTCACCTAAATTTTCACGGTGAGATTTTTACAGAATAGCACCGCAGCACTATTGAAAAACTTATAAAAATGTTTGAAGTTGTAGCGTCAATTGAACTTTATCGTGTAGGAATTAAATTTATTTTTCTATATACTCATGTTTATTTACATTTTTGGCAATTAAATCGCGAACTCAGATTACTCCCACATTTCGCTTGTTGTGTACCATGTAACAGGGGGTGAGCTTATTGCCATGAACTATTATTGACTGTTACTGAGAAATTCCAGATGGAAAAACATTTTTTTTGTCTTTAGTTTACTAAGCAGGTACTTACTTATTTAAATACAACGACTGTCACCTATACCCTTTCGTAAGATGCTCCTTAGTAAATTATCTGCTAGAAAAATACTTGTATAATGTATAATACTACCTATATAAGTACTTCGTTGTTTTACATTGCATATCTTTGATTTATTAAATGTCAGACTTTAAATCTATGAAGTCTATTGTTTGTTTCGTGTTTGTTTGTTTAAATGTAAATAGTGTTGTTTTGTAGAATGTGTAGAATGCCTGATAAAGCAATAACGATGTGCTACAAAATCTACAATGGAATTGTTTTATCTTTTCAATCGATCAGATTGTTTATGATTAATGAATAATGATACAATTTGAGATGGAAGTTTATGGGATACTTCAATACGGAATTAATTTCCAAGCTCACTGTCAAAAAATAATCAAAAATACACAAACACTTCATGCTGACGAATATATCTTCAATTTTTTTTATGATGTATAAAAAGTACGTAATTATTTTATAAAAATGTGGGTAGTACTCACCAATTAACTGCAAACAGAAATAAACGAAAAATCCAAAGTCAATTTGAGTTTGTCGAATCAATTCCGGGCCAGAATCGCTTGATTTCTTTGAACACGCATATCAGAGTATAATAAAATATTGTCACAAAAATAATCCTTGTAACGTATTTAAACGTTTCTGTCATCACAAAACTTGGTTATCAAAATAACTTTCACTATTAACAATCACGAAGAATTATTGTTCGATAAAAATATTTCGCGCCTTTTTATTTTATTTATCAGCACAGGCGTGCGTCGTCTTCGGCACCATATGTCACACTGACATAACGACGGTAGCGCACAATGCGCAAGCGCACGCTTTGTCAATAAAGTTGTACACATTTATTTCACATTCCGCTAAGCAAAACTCAACTCTCTTGCTCAGACTTAAAGGTCTAAAATAGAAACCAACCAAGCAATTAAGTTACGCGAGTAAACGGGACAGCATGACTCATTCTTCAGTCCACAGCTGGCTGCGTCATTCATATATGGTTCTCATTATAATTTCGCTGTTATGACGTCACGTTAAGGCCTAAATTCGATTGACTTCTGGAATATTTTATTGTATTCTAACAATGGTAGATGCTCTATTTTTTTTTGAAGCTGTGTGAATGCATATCCTGATGTTGTGAGTCAAATTTTAATGTCTAGTCTTGGAACCGGTAATTGCAAAATGAATGATGAATGTAAATTCATTTACCGGAATAATCAAGGACACTCAATTACATGGTATGTTATAATGTTACTTAATAATAGTTAAAAATAAGTTATTAAGTAATTATAACGTAAAGTCTATTCAAATTTATGTTTTAAATTGATGTTATTTCAAGTTAAACATAATTATATCAACTTTATTTTACTTATGAGTGTTTACGACGTACGGCATTTCATACAAAGTTTCAAGCCCTTGTTTTTCGAAATGAATGATTTGTACCGATTTTAATAAAACTTCATACGCAGGATACAAAGCTCTAAAAAGTTAGTAAAGAACATTTTCGAAATGTCTTAAAAAAAAAAAATAACTGGAAATCTCTGTTTATAAGGAAAATTTAAAATCATACTATTTTTCGAAAATGGTGTCTACTAACTTTTTAGACCTTTGCATCCTGCTTATGCGTATGGAGCACAAAATAGATATAATTTAAATCGGTTCATTGCTAATTAAGTTGATTTCAGAGTGACAAGCACAAAAAATGAAAAAGTTATAAACATTTTTGAAGTTGTAGCGTAAACTGAATTTTATTGTGTAGGAATTAAAGTTACTTTTCCATAAACTCATTTATAATACTTGTATAGGTACTGTATGTAGGTACTAACTGTTTCAAAAATTAATGAGTTCAATCGCTTCCGCATTTATGAACTGTTACGACTGTCGTTACCTATTGTTCGCACAATTAGAAACGATCAAAGTAAATAAAAAAATACGGTCTATTTATTCCTTTTTCAGAAAACATCGTTGATTCAAAGATATTTTTAAAAATGCCGTTGATTTCTTATAAGACTGACAGACCGAGTATTTAAATAGGTAGGTAGGGTAAGGTTACGTAAGCCGTCCTCAAGGCATTTTAATTAATTTAAATGTTTTCAATCTATATAGTCATGGTAAAAAATTTAAAAATAAACACTCGTAAGTATCAACTTTAGGGCCTAGGCCTTAGACAAAGAAAAGTATAGACGGCGGGTAGCGCCATTTCATTTCCACAAGAAAGGGATAAAGTATTGAGTTGTTATAAGTAACAGAAAAGGATAAAGCTATACCTACTATTTCCGTCTCTCAGTGCGTGCCCGTTTTTTCAAGGCAGCTACATAAGTAGCCAATGTTATTTAAGCTAGTTTTTTGTCTCATGTGTGGCCACGCTACCCGATGCTCTATAGCTTTCTTACTCTAAGGCCTAGGCATTCTATCAGCGATAACAATGATGGAAAAGTAAAAAATGTATAAGTTGTCAATCGTGTTGAAAGTTATTGTAGAAATAAGAAAGACACTGAAATCGACGGCCAATTGGCCCTCTTCTTTTTACGGACAAGATTACTTACCCATAACCCATTATGGACATTAATAGCTGCGCCCCGCGGTTTCACCCGCTTAAATATCGATCCCGTGGGAATATCGGGATAAAAAATAGCCTATATATTAATCCAGGGTGTCAGCTACCTCCATACAAAATTTTATCAAAATTGGTCCAGCCGTTTGAGCGTGAAGAAGTAACAAACATATAAACACACACTCACAAACTTTCGCCTTTATAATATTAGTGTGATTGTAATTGTGATTATAATAAATAAATAATAATACCAGCTTATTAATGTCCCACTGCTGGGCAAAGGTCCTTCTCATACAGAGAAGGTACGAGCATTGATCACCACGCTTGCTCAAGACGGGTTGGTGATTTCAGACTTATATCACACTTATCACACTGCGGGGCAATTGCGTAACACATTATCAATCGGAATCGATTTCATTTTGGCAGTTCAACAATATTCATTGCGTTATTTACGTGTTGAGCTGACAAATTTTTCGAACATAAGAAGCAATGGATTAGAAATTTGCTTCAAAATCATTCAGATTCCGATTGATAGTGTGTTACGCAATTAGGGTGCCGGACTAATTTTATGAGAGGCCTACTGAGTTGATTGATTGAGATGTAAGCAGTCACTCCATGTAAAATAATGGTATTCAGATGCATCTGGTTAGACTTAAAGCCGAAGCTAACTATGTATGTTGACAGGCTAGACAGATGAAAAACCCATTGTGGGCAATATTTCCATTTTAATTCGTGATTAGGTATTACCTAGTCAAATAAATACCTAATTAGGAAAGCAGAAGATTACACGGCAGCTTACCGTTTTAAACGATATTATAACATGTTATTGTGGTCACTAAGTATCACTCAACGGCCCTCTAAATTACCCTGAAGGTGTAATTATACTGGTAATTAAAATGAAATGTCGTTTAGGGCCGCACGTTAAAAAATAATTTATGCCTTGCGGGTAATTCAGGATTTAATGTGAAAGGGTCCTTCCCTTTGTTAGGTGAAGATATTATGAATACCCGAACTAAGCATAGGGTTTTACTTGCGAAAAATGTTGAATTGAAATACACTTGCGTGCAAGAAAATCGACCCACAACCGTGCTCTTTGATTTGAAACCTTAAACTCAATTCAAAAGTTTTATTAACAACTAGCTGCTGCCCGCGACGTCGTCTGCGTGAAGGCTCTACAGCACCAAAAACACCTAAGATGCCAGTGTCGCTATAGCATTATAAAGTAAACAACTTTTAAAATAGCATTAAAATATAAGTTTTTTTTTGCAAGCGAAGCAAGTGAAAAGAGTTATATGGGAATCCTGCTGAGTTCAGTCATAAGAGGTGACTGAAGGAAATAGAGAAAATAATGCAGGAATACATTCTAGGACACAAAAGAGTAAAAATACGTTCAAAGGTATCATAATTATATACCTTACAACACTTCCCTATAAACTACGTTGGTAGTTATGCTGCCAGGAGCCAAAATGTGTGATGACGCGGGAGCAAGCGACGACGTACAGTTGCCCGTGTGAGAAGCAACTCGTCCTGACGTCGACACCCACTGCCCTCAGTGTCTGCCCCTGCGACTTATTGATGGTCATCGCGAAGCAAACACTCACGGGGAGCTGTACGCGCTTGAACTGGAACGGGAAGTTATGAGGTATGAGGGGCATGCGTGGTATAAATACTGCCTCGCCGACGCCACAACCCGTAAGAATTTCCGCCTCAATGGTGTGTCTGTGGAGCGTGATGACTTTAAGGCGGGTCCCGTTACACAACTTCGGAGGAGATAGGTTCCGAAGAAGCATAACCGGGACACCGCTTCGACAGGGAGTTCAGAAATTCCACGGGATAATGGCGTCATCTTGCTTGACAACAGTGTTTATCGAGGTGTAGACCACTTCATTCCCCTCAATTTCCGAGAGAATGCATTCGTTAATTGCTGCAGCCTGATCATTTTTGGGCGTCAAAATGGCCCGCTCACACACCCAAGAATTCTGCTGGTGCGGTATACGACTGAATGTCCCCGTACACACAGCGAATGAGTTCTTCTAAGCTGGAAACCACTCTACCGAGAGACTCTGGAAGCACCACCTGTCTACCTCTCTCTTCTGGTAGAGTGCCTTCGCCAAGACTTAGAAGGACATCGGAGAATTCTTGAGCGCGTGCATTGCCGCCAAGCCGAGCTCTCATATTAATGGTCAAGCGCAGCGTACGAACTCGTGACCACAACGAAGATCGTTTCAACGAAGCATTCACCTCGTCAGCCCTCGATCCTCGGCCATCGTACACTCATCCCATACGATCAGAGAGCAATCCTTGAGCACGTGTCCCTTATCGCTGTTACGTGACACACCACAAACAGGCGTTTCGGCGCTCTCTAAATCGATGGGAATTTTAAACATGGCATGTGCTGTCTTGCAGTCCCGGAAGCAGTGTGGCAGCGATTCCCGACGACGCTACAGCAATAGCAATTTTGCCTTGCCTCCTGACCTCTGCAAGTATGCCAGTGGTAACAAATGTTTTTCCTGTACCACCAGGAGCATCCAAGAAAAACATTTTACCCTGGTTTTGCCAAACGCTTTCAAGGACGGTGTCATAAATTTGTTTTTGCTCTGAAGAGAACAAAGTGTCATTTCGTATGGTGGTCATTTCGCCGTCTCCGACTTCGTCTCCAGTAGCACGCCTCAAAGCTCGTAGAAAATCTTCAGACAGATGATGGCGATACTTCTCCCACAAAGCTACCGGGTTCGCGACTCCACAAAACACCAAGATGACGGCAAACAGATGACGCATGCGGCTGGGATTGTCACTGACGCTCGCGAGGGTGTCAGCCCAATTTTGGTCACCGTCGAGAAGGTGACGTGCTACGCAGGCTGTGCGGTAAGTGGGAAACTCCACGCCATCAAATGTCCTCAGAAAGGCGAAAGACTTTGCCTCGGACAGTGTGAAGTAACAACCGCAGAAAATCGCATTCGCCATTATTCGTATGCACGGAATAATTTAAGTTTATAATTAGGTATACGACATGAAAATATATTAATTACCAAGCAATAATCACACAGATAAATACCGAACAAAAGTATTAACAGTTAATGTTTATTTTGTACTAACAACATGAAATTGATGAAGAAATGATCATCATCAATGAACATAACTTTTTTGTAATACTTAACACCGCATTTTTCTTAAATTGTCTTCCTCAACTCTGCTCAAGATTTTGAGGGTTTTGTTGGAACTTGAATTTGTCAAAACGAACTATACGATACAACTTTTACGAAGAAAATGCACATTACCATCTATGAATTTTAAGAATAACTAACTACTAACCTCACCAACATGATCAAATTTAAATTATTAATTTCCAAAAAGTGTTGACATGTAACTTGATTTGATTTTTATGAAATCTCATAGATGGCGCTGCTTCAAAATTGTCTTATACTACTAACATTCATTAAACTATGTTTCTCTGCCCAAGTTACTTAAATGGCGTAAAAGTTTTTATAGTGTAAAGCTAGATAATAGCATGACTTACTCAAAAACAACATTTAAATATGCGTCGTTAGATTACACGCTGTCACAGAATGCGTAAGAAAAATAAAGATTCACAGCTCCTCCTCGTAGGTGATAGCGTGATAATATGTAGCCTATATGTTGACCCGACCTCTTAGTAATATTCATGCAAAATTTGAAGTAAATCCATGCAGTACTTTTTGAGTTTAGCCCGGACATATATACAGACAAACAGACAAAAATTCTAAAAACTATATTTTTGGCTTCGATATCGATTGTAGATCACGCCCCAAGTATTTTTTTTTATATATTCTATGTACAGTTTTGCCTTTCCTACGATTTTATTATATACGATTTTATTATATATGTTTATATTATTTATTTAAACATTATCATTATATTTTTTTTTAAATAACACAGACATAAGGATCAGAATTATTTCATCATAAAGGCAAGCCTTTACGACGTGATTAAACACATAATAATGTTTTAAAGATAACAATATGATTTCGTTAGTACTATATCGCGCCAATAGATGTCGTTACATGTTTCCACTTATTGCAATAAAAATTGTTATAGAATGCTTTAAATTGATTATATCTTTTGATAGACTGAAGCGATTGCGATGAAACAAAGACTAATCACTGCTCCGAGTTCTACACTATATTTGAGTATAAATATGAACCATATTGGTTTGGTACTTTTTACGTTGAGCCTGTTCAAAATCTGTCACATCCAAACAGACAAACAGACAAAAATTCCAAAAATTGAAGAAATGGCATCTGTTGGTTATCCTATAACACCCCAACTATTTTTTATTTTTTTATTTTCAATGTACAGAAACGCCTCGTCTACAGATTTATTATATGTATAGATAATCTAATATAAAATGTATACTAAAACCTTCCTGAAAGTATGTATGTAGTTTACTTTAGAGAAAGAACTACCTATCTAAACTGATTTTATAAGTTTTTGAGAAAATTGCGAACTTACAAACATGGGGGCTGAATAAAGATCCTCCTTTTTTGAAGCCCGTAAAAAATCAAATAAACAAAATTAAACTTTTGTCAATTTCACTGACGAGCAAAAGTGAGTAATGAGGACATCTGAAGAATCGAGTTTACAAATAAACAGTAATTATATTAATTAAGAATTTTGTGATAATTATTATCGCCCCTCATTATGGAGAGCACGGTGTGGGCCAAATTTTTTACACGCCAGTGTATTTAAGCGGTGTTTGTTGAATGTTTATTTATTTAGGTGCGCCAACAAAAGATACACAGATGCACACATACACAGATGAAATCATAATGATACAATTACAGGAGACCACAGCATGATCACATATTATAACAAGGTGTAAATATGAAAATAGAGAAAATAAATGATGAAATTAGAAAAAAAAAACATAAAACAAAATTGTTAAGCACATTTATTGACTATTGAAGGACGTCAATCAACTCAGCCTATTGCAGTCCCCTGCTGGTTGCAGGCCTCTCCCAGGCTGCGCCACAACACCCTGTCCTCCGCCTTCCGCATCCAGTCAGTCCCAGCCACCTTCTTCAGGTCGTCCGTCCATCTAGCTGGGGGGCGTCCCACACTACGCTTGCCGATACGCGGTCTCCACTCTAGGACTCGTCTGCTCCACTGGCCATCGGTCCTTCGACAAACATGGCCAGCCCACTGCCACTTCACGGTTGAAGGACGTAGTTAGGTACACACAGCTGCATTAAGTAGTTACCCCACCAAAAGACATGTGCGTTCAAATCCGTGATAGGCCCAAGTTGGTTTTTGTATTTTGCAAAAACATTTTATTTTGAATAATGTATTGTTTTAGTGAATAAATAAGTTTAAGTAAGTATTTTTTTTTTTAATTCTGTTTTTATTATTGTTTTTTTCAATAAAACAATACTTTTGCGACGACAAGCAACAATAATAGGGTTAACATTTACGACAACTTATTCATCGTCTAAATAGACTGGAGGTTTCAAGACCGCTTACCGTGCATAAGATTGGAAGTTCAAATCCTATATAGGCACGAAATGTGCTTTTTGTTCATTATATTATTTTGATATATTTTTCTATTTTGTTTTAAGTAGTAATTATTTATAAAGAATTAAAAAATCAAGAAAAATAAAATACTTTATTAATCATTTATTAATATTTATTATTGCTATTATTTAACAAAACTATGATCTTATTTTACAACAAACAGAACAACTATTTTAGTTCTCATAAAATCAGAAATCATTTAAAAAAATAATTGATAAATAGTAGTCGTTTACTCTTCGCCGTTTTAAGTGAACGTATACAAAGTTCTAATTTGAAGGTATGGATTAATTTTATAAAGACAACGTAAGTAAGTAAAATTAATGGATACCCTCAAATTATAACATCTTTCGATTAGACAGGGACCTAAAGATATAATGACTCAGCCGATAGTAGATAACAATTTCATCGCAAATCGTATGGGCTCGCTGGCTAGTTCGTCAAACTGCCGGTATGAGTATGACGACGTTCGGTGATGCGATGGTTCGAATCCGAGTCAACACAATGGACTCTTTTTGAAGTATTCTTTAGATTATTCGTAAGGAATTCAATGTTGTAGCAGTGTAACATTTTAAAACTTGAGGGGTTAGGACATAGTGACGCTTTCTGTACATATTTAGTAATTTTGCGGTGGTTAGGTTAGGTTGGGTTTTTTGAATTTTGAAACTGGGAGGGTTATTATGTTTGATGAAATGATGACGAAAGACTGTGGCGATTGAAGCTGTAAAGGCTCCCGCAGAAAGGTGTAACGTGACTCTACAAGAACAGTTTCCATGAAATTTTATTTTTTATTTGAAAAGAGCCGCGTCGCGCAGTCCTTAAATTAGAGTCCAGTAGTGTCACTGTTCCTCCCTCTATTATTGTAGCATTAGACGCTAATTTTCAGTTCATCAGTCAGTGTTCCAGTCCGGTTAGTGGAAGTACTCAGGTGCGGTTCGTCCAAGTGCGATTTAAATCAGTGCTCTTAGTAGTACCTCAATTTGTTTCTAATGTATCCATTCAAATAAATGTAGGCATTTGTTTTTAGACGATACAAATGGCACGATGGCTCAACTTTCCATTTTTGCAAAAAAATAACTACCTAAGTGCTGCGTTTCACCACGAAATCGGGGAAAAAAAGAGACCGTCAGTACTTTGACATGTTTTTATCAATGTCAGTGTTTTTGCAGAAAATGAAAGGAAATAAAATTAGAAACGAAAATTTTTCTGACAGCCAAAGATTAGGTATACTTAACCGAGACTAACCGCAATGCTAAATTATTAGCCTGAACAGTTATAAAACAGTTAACCACAAAATACCTACATACTAACTTCTGCTTCACCTTTTTATTTTTGTCAATTTAAAAGCTTCATTCAGCATAACATAGATCAAACAAATATTCGATATTTTGAACACTCGATGTATTGAGTGTGCGATGTAATGAATGTTCGATTTAATAACTATTCGATATTATGAACGTTCGATTTATAGTGGTCGATCAATTATTATTTGATTATTTGGCATTCGATTTGGCATAGTACAGTCAACAGCAAAAGTAGATGATCAAAATCAGAAATTCAATAGGAGTCAAAACTGATCACGAATATAAGGCAGCTGTACTAGTAGTAAATGTTTGGTATAATTTACAATCAGATACTTTTGAATCACTTCGACGCCACACAGTGCTGACGCGAACTTCGTTCATTAGTATTGAATTTCTGACTTTGATCATCTACTTTTGCTGTTGACTGTACACCCATCAGTAGTCAGTTTATACTGGTTATGTATAGATCAACTAGATAGGTATATACTGGTTATGGTTATCAAGCTGCAGTTATGTTTAAGACCTATGTAATAGGGGGCAAGCCTATAGCCATCAACCGGGTACAAATACAGACACCGGGCTGCTACTGAGAAATTCCAGACAGAAAAACACAATTAACACTTTTTAGCTTCATTCATAAATAGGTATATCAAGGTAACTCTCTTCTTAGCCTGTGGGTTTATCGAAGTTCATATTAATTTCATTTATCGTTCATATTAGATTTTTATCTGAAACACCATCAACAATATTCTAAATCATTTCTTACACTCCGCTCCACGTCGACTCCGCCTCCATAAGTGACATTGACATAAACCTAATTTTTTTTTAAGTCCAAGTTCATGCCAAGATTTTTATAGCATCAATCCAGTTCTTGATCCAATATGTTAGCCTAGGTAACGCTAGCCGGATCAAATCCACAAGCGAATTAGGATAAGACCGATTTAAATTATTGGATCAATGCCTAAAACTCCAAATATTGTATCATCATCATCATTTCAGTCAAAGACGTCCACTGGACATATGCCTCTCCCAAGCACCACCACTTCAACCGGTTCTGTGCTTCCCGCACTCAGTGAATTCTTCTAAATAATACATTCTCAAATTAGCGAATAAAAACCGGGCGTTAAACGGGTGTTTTCACGCACGACTTCTAATTAAATTTGGTACGCAAAACTTTAGGATTCACACTGTTGAACCTTAAGGCGAAAACGTCAAGGTAGCCTGCGAAATTCAAATTTCCTTCCGATTTTTGCAATTTACAGGTCTGTATCACATTGTTTGTATATAACTATGTGTAAATAAGATTCGTGGCCGTAACTCTCTGTAGTTGGTCCCTCATGTCTGAGGATCGTGGTCAGCTTCGGATTTGCATCTGGAGCAGATGATCCGCCTCCACCGGTTTCTGTCTAGCGCATCTCTTACCACCGTGTAGAATTTAGAAGATGATGATTCTTTCACCTGATCGGTCCATCGTGTTGGTGAACGACCGTGCAATCGTTTGCCTTCGGTGCTCCCAACCACAATAAGTTTTTCCAAACTTTCATCGCCTCTGCGTACTATGCGGCCGAAATAAGAGAGAATGCGTTGATGACATATATTATATGGTCGACAAGCTGGTTTTTATTCGAAGCTGGGTTAAGATCGATGCATTGGTGCGTTTGGCAGTCCACGGTATTCTCAACATTCGTCTCCAGCATCACATCTCAAATGCATCAATTCTTTGTCTTTCTCGGGCCAAAATCGTCCAAAGTCGTCTACTCCATACAGGAAGATAGGGAATACTAGAGCTAGTATCAATCTTTGTTTTGATACCAATTCCTCTCTTCTTCCAAATATTGCGTAAACGGGTCATTGCATCTCTGGCCATCCCAATTCGCCTTTTTATCTCGGAGACACAGTTACCAAAATTGCACATTTGCGAGCCAAGGTAGGTGTAACAAATATTTATTTTTAGATTGATAATAATCATAAAAATCATCAATACAACTCTCTAAGTTCATATTACCCTACTGAATGACTATTTCATGAAATCATGATATTTGAGGCCAATTCTAACTTAAGGAATTGTATGGCTGATTCTGATGATTATATTTCTGTAAAGCCATATTTGTTACGATCGCGAATCATTAATTTACAAATTGCAAAAACCGTAAGTAAAGAATTTCGTGGGCTACCATAGCACAACCCCTTAATATAAGCGAAATATTCCGTCAAGCTATTCAACACGAGTAATTGATTAAAATTTCCGAGTTTCAAGTTAACATTGACGAATATTTCACTATGTGGTGACAGTTGACAACTCTTGTGTAAGTTGCAGCAAAAGTTACTAGACACGATGCTTGAATTCACGCAAATTGAATCATTTCAAATTGTCAGACTGAATTGAATTTTAGTTCATTTTCGTCTTACGATTTTATGTGAAAGGATTTCTGGCAATCATAATTGCTTGGTATAGAGCTTTAACCGGTTGAATGGCGTTATTACAGAAACAATTAAAAGCCATTGTGTCTCGCGTGGATCCACGTTTGTACGAAGTGTTAAATGATAAATGATTTTATTTCCGTAAGTAGATTTGTACAAACACTTTAACAAGTCAATCATGTTTTTAAAACTAGTTTCGGTCGGCGTTTCCCATCCGACTGCTCTGAGAAGAAAGACAAAAAAAAAAACTCAGATGTCATCACAGTCTCTTTTAAAGTCCAGACATAATCTTGGTCAGCGGGCCTAAATTTTGATTGGATTTGGATTGGATTGATTGGTATTTTAGCACAGACCAAAAAAAAATAATTGAAAAATCCTTGGTAACCAATGGTATTTGATACGATTAACTTAACAGTTAACTGCCCATTATGATTCATAATGTTATCCTTTTATGATTCTGCCAAAATGGCCTTTTTAGGACCCCAGATCATGTGAGGACCATGTAGATTAGTGTCTGATATGGCATTTTTGGAAAGAACCGCGCAGCTTTGAGTGGAGCTGTCCAGTCTTTGTCCTCATAGTCATTTAAAGTTTCAATAAAATTTCCAGGAGTTATTTGAACACCTGTTTAAGACTAGCGTGGTGGTAAACAAACAGTCTTAGAAAGACGACCCGATTAGTTACGAAACGCTACGTTCTAGATATTGCAATCACTAATCCGATATTACGGAAAATTAAAGTCAGTAAAAGAGAATGACCAAAAGCCGTACCAAAAAGTCTCATGCATAAAGATCCAAATTTGTCATTATTTTCATATTTTTTTACGACATTAAGCGTCGGGGATTCGATATTTGAACAGGGAATTTAATTTAAAGTAAAAAAGTGTTGATATTGTTTTTTTTCCCTCTATATGACATTCCGTTTCAAATGACATGATTAATATAACCTTGAATTTTTAAAATGTCATGATGAAATTTAAAAAAAATATACTTTGCTAATTCTACATTAATATAAATAACTAGCATGAAATAGTTTTTTTATTTGAATGATTATCATTTTTTTATCTGTGGTTAATTGGCCGTTCACAGCCGGTCATAGAGTTTTTGTTTTATTTTTTCTATCACTTACCTAGTCAATTCTCGACAACAATATTGCGCAATAGTGTCTCTCATGAAAAGTATTTTAACCTCTCTGCTCGACTAGATTTTGACATATGACATACCAGCTGATTCGACGGGGTGTTGCGAATTACGTCATGATATTCAGGAATTTACTTCAACTTTCAGCATCCGAATTTATTAAGAAAAATGTGTTACCGCGCCTATTTTGTACAATAAGTTTGTGGCAAATATCTTTAACTATATGCTGAGGTCGGTCAAACCGCGTCATTTTACTGCGAAAGTTGTATAAAATAGATATTATTACACCTATCCAAAAGTTAGGCACATTAATTTTCGCTGAAGATATGTAAATAAACCACTTAATCTCTTGATGAAAATATGCAAAAGGGAAAAATAAAAATATTGTCATTCTCTCTGCATTCTTACTTTTACCATTTTTTATACATAAACTACATATAAAACATGATCAAATCTTGATAAAAATTACTAAAAAATGTGATGCGACGTGACACTTCTTAGTGCTGACCATCTACCCAATTTTCTTATTTCGATTCAAAAATGTCATAAAGCCTAATCGATAAAAAATCGATGTTTAAAAAAAAATAAAAAAATTGTAGAAACGGAATAAAAACTCTTTGGTATATTTTTCATGAAGTAATTATTTTTTTAAATATAATCATTTTAATAAGTACATACACGTACAGTGTGGATAGGGGTGTAACTTTTTATGGTTCCCTACGTACGAATGAAAAAACGGAACCCTTATAGGATCACTCGTGTGTCTGTCTGTAGGTCTGTCACAACCGATTTGTTTCGTATCTACTGAACCGATTAAGTTGAAATTTTGTACACATATTAATTTCTTTGACTCAAACACGGACGTGTAGCATAAATAAATTAATTTTGAAAGGGGTTACTTTTTGGAGTGACATTAGAAAATTTAAAAAAAAGCCTTGCTTACGTTGGTACCGTGTAATATATCAAATGAAGGGGTTTCGTGAGGGTCACATAAATATTATTATAATAACAAAAAAAAGTTATTTATTATTTTATTGAAAATAGAAACAATATCTCTGAAAACACAGCCTAAAATTAAAAAAAAATACAAAATATAGTTCTGTGATTATAGATTCCAGAAGATCTTATCAGAAGTCTGCAGGGTAATTTAGTAACACAGTATCAGTAGCAATGAGTTTCATCTTGACAGTTCAACAACATTCATTGCGTTATTTACGTTGTTGAGCAGACACACTTTTCGTACATAAGGAGCAATGAATTAGCAATATGCTTCAAAATTATTCAAATTGAGAGTAATAGTGTGTTACGCAATTAGGATGCCGGTCTTAAAATAACATAGCAAATCTCTAAATATACTGCGTACATTTGGTCATAGTCAAAATATGTTCGGGATGTTATATTCAACTAGCTTCTGCCTGACTTCGTCCGCGTCAAATATCACCCTCCCTCCATTCACCCTTTTAGGGGTGGAATTTCGAAAAACCCTTAGTGGATGCCTATTCTTCACAAAGAAGACACCCTCCAAATTTCATGTATCTAGGACCACCGGCTTAGGCGTTGATATTGTATCAGTCAGTCAGGACTCTGATTTTTATAAAAATAGATTTAAAATCGGTATTAGGGTTCCGTACCAAAATGGTAAAACGGAACCCTTATGGTGAGACTCAGTCTGTCTGTCTGTCACACCTGGATATCTCAAGAATTAAGTACTAATCCTATCAACTTGAAATTTGGAACAGTTTTAGATGACGGTTACCCAACTATATTGCAAATAAGAAAGAAATACAAATATAGGCATGTATATTTTTTGCAACAGGGACTGAAGGGGGGTCTGAAAAATTCGAAGTATAAAATACTAGGGCATGTGCGGTAACATATGAAAGAGCGCATTTCAGCATTCTCAATTTTTTTTTTTAAGCTGCATATTTTTTTTTTAATTACAAACATTAGTTATAAGCTAAATTCTTGTTACTAACAACATTGCCTTGCCTATGGACTATGGACCCCTTATCTCCGAAGTTTGCAATGAGAAAAATCAGAAATTAATCTATGTGATAGAAGTTTATGTAAAGATTATAGGAAAAATAAAACATTCTCTAAATAGCACACTTTGTCAGAAATCATAAACAAAAGTTACATTAGTTCCACTATCGGTCAAGAGATCGCGCTGACATAAAACTGCAATATTCTACACCGCAGTGCACAGTGTTAAAATTCTCTGACGAGTATAGGCGACGCCGATGAAAAATTAAAAACATGATGGTACGGAACCCTCGGTGCACGAGTCCGACTCACTCTTGACCGGTTTTTATTTAATGTTAAGCTTAAA
The DNA here is from genome assembly GCA_948474745.1 of Oligia latruncula. Classification (NCBI taxonomy): domain Eukaryota; kingdom Metazoa; phylum Arthropoda; class Insecta; order Lepidoptera; family Noctuidae; genus Oligia; species Oligia latruncula. Next base: position 7,180,996 of record OX419696.1, read on the forward strand.
ACACTTGTTATAAAAATAAGATTTTTGGCATATTCGATCTTAAATAGTGGCCAAGGGGGTTAATTGCAGACTTTGGCTGTAATAGTAAGAAATGGTCAAGATGTTATTCCCCATAAGAAAACATGAAAACAGTACTTTTCTTTTCTGGCCGGCCCTTTAATTTTTGGGTACGTTATGAACTTATGAATGATGAGTCTAAGAAATACAAACTTATTTTTTCAGTCGATCTAATTAATGATGTGCATTGTGCATGCGTAAATATTCAACCCAACTACGGAACCTTTCACTGTGCGTGGTCCGACATAAACATGGCCAGTTTTTTTAAATTTCGTTGGGAAACTACCACAAAAAAAAACAATCTCTATTACTCAAGTACCTAAACTAATAGAAACAAAAACTACCAAGCTCATACAACTAACAAAACATATTGAAATGTAAAGTGATTGTGGAATACCCAATTTATACCATTAATTTATCATCATTCCCAAACTTTTGCTAAGCCTACCTAAAAAATGTATACCGGGCATTCTGTAGCAAACTATTAGAAAGTATCAAAAATAAATAGTAAGTAGGTACAATAAATAAAAATAATTTTGAACGGCGAGCGCATTCAGAAGATAAATTCAAATATAGAATCAATTCGGCGCGAAATTCAATAAATGACTATGGTCAAAGGTCCTCAGTTATTGACTCAGTTTCAATAATTATAGTGTCCAAAAAACTATTAAAATAACATTAGAAAAGCATAAATCATTATTATAAACAATGCTTATTATATTTAATACTTAAAATAATTTTATTTCAGTTTCCGAGTATCGATTTCCGAAATTCGACATATTAATTACCCGAATCAATAGAAATTAAAAAAAAAATCGTTTAGCATAATCGCTTTTGCACATCATTACTATAAAAAAACAATAATGGACTGCGATTTTGAACACAAATTGAGTAGCGGTAATGAATAATACGTGTTAATGGACCTGTGCTTCAATATTACGTTAACATTTGGGCATTTTCGTGTTGTTTATAATATTTTCTTTAATATTTGTCACATTTTAAATCTTACCTACATGTGTGTGCGTGACATTTGTGAAAAGTTAAATGTAAACACGCAGGATTGGCGCGAAACTTCGACATTAGTTAACAAAAAACTTCATTACCGCTACTTATTTAACTTGAACAATGGATGAATTCGTCAAATAATTAAATGATGTATTATTCACTGCCCCTTTTTTTTTTTTTTTTTTTTTGCGGATGGGAAATCATCAAATGACCCCTCCCGCTCTGGGTGGAGCGGAAGGGAGTGTCAGACTCTTACTGACTAAAACCCACCCGTGTTCCTTCCTTAGCCCTTTATGTTCCGGGCCAGCGGTAACCCTTTCGGACAATCCCGCTGACCCGGCAGGCTTCGGCCCTATGGGGCCCCTCCTCGATGCTGACATCTCTTTGAGGCGCGCGTGGAACACGTACGCGCCGTCCGGCACGGGCCTGGTCCTGATCGGACGGTGAGCTACCCATTACTCTCCGCCCGCAGGCCCGCGCCTACGGTGGCCGGGAGTCGTCGCGCGGCTCCCGACGCCCGGAGCGTCTCCCGCGGCGGCTGGGACGGGAGGCTCTCTCCCTGAGCCGTCCCGCCACCTCCTTCGCTAGCATGACTGCTTCGCAGAAGGAGGTGACTGCCTCCCACTCCCTCTCGCCCCGGACCATGGCTTGCACCAGGGCCGGGCGCGAGAGGTCGCCGCCGCTGCCGATCGCCTCTACGAGGACACGGCGGTGCTCCGCCCAAGCGGGGCAGACCTCCACCGTGTGCTCCACCGTGTCCTCTGGGCGATCCTGGCAATGGTGACACCCGGGCGTTTCCTCCCGCCTGATGATGTGCAGGAACCTCCCGAAACTTCCGTGTCCGGTGAGGACCTGCGTCAGGCGGTAGGTGAGGGCGCCGTGGCGCCTCCCTAGCCACTCCTCAAAGAGGGGTCTTATCGCCGCTATCGCGGCGTGCCCTGCGCTGGGTTGCGACAGTCGTTCCTTCCATGTCGCCATGAGATCGCGCCGGAGCTCAGTCCGCTCCGCAGCGATTTGCCGCGGAAGCGGAACTTCCCCCCGGCTTAGTGCCTCCGCGCGCCACTCATAGACGCGCGCGAGGACTATCGCCTCCAGATCCCATGGCGGCAGTCCGGCAATGAGGCTTGCCGCCTCGCCAGAGATCGTGCGGTAGCCCCGGATAAGCCTTATGGCTACCACCTTCTGGGGCGCGTTCAGGTAGTGGGCGGCTCGCCGCCGCAGTGAACGCGCCCACACCGGGGCCCCGTATAGGGCCATGGACCGCACGACCCCCGCGTAAAGCCTCCGGCAGGAGGCGTTTGGCCCCCTCAGGTTGGGCAAGAGCCGCTTGAAGGCGGCCCCGGCCCGTTCCAGTTTGGGGGCCAAACGTCGGAAATGCTCGACGAAGTTCCACCGGCTGTCGAGGACGAGACCCAGGTACCTCATCGTTGTCTCGACGCCGATGTGAACCCCTCCTACCGTTAGTTGGGATCCCGGTGGTGGCGCGTTCCGGGGCCCATGAAACGACATGGCCTCGGACTTGTGCAATGCCACCTCGAGACCCAACTGCCGGATCCTCTCCACGACTATCGCAACCCCGCGTGTCATCGCGTCGGCCGCCGCCTGATGCGACCTCCCCTGCGCCAGGACCAGCGTGTCGTCAGCGTAGCAAACCACGCTGACGCCCTCAGGGAGGTCGGCCCGCAGCACCCAGTCGTAGCCGATGTCCCACAGGAACGGCCCCACGACCGATCCCTGTGGGACACCGCACGACATCTCTCGCCGGTTCCACTCCCCATCGCGACCGGGGTAGCTGACGGCTCTGTCCGTCAGATACGCCTCGACTATTCGACGGAGGTAGGGCGGCACCCGGTGATACCGGAGTGCCTCCACAATGCAGCTCCAGGGCAGGGTGTTGAACGCGTTGGCGATGTCGAG